>OX443564.1:40258375-41543751 GCA_949372485.1 Cheilosia soror | reverse complement strand
CAAAGAAACACTTTTCAAAATTTAACCGTAAATACCTCTGATCTTAATATGCTATCACCTTGGATAATAATAAAAATTGTTTATTTAGGTCCATTACCTCCTCTGTCCGAGCTGCAAGGTAAAATCTCAGTAACACTGCTTAACAATCATGCGCCACTTTTGACACCGCGACTAACTTTAATGAATATAATACCAGTTGGAGGAGTGCACATAAAACCAACTCAAGCCATTCAGTGGAACATAAAAAGGTTTCTAGATGATGCTCGCGATGGAGCTATATACTTCAGCTTAGGAACTACCCTAAAATGTTCAGACCTTCCCAACGACAAATTGAGTGCATTAGTCGCAGTGCTGGGAGAACAAAAGGAGCACATTTTGTGGCACTGTGATATAGAAAAGATGGAAAATCTGCCAAAAAATCTACTCTTACAGAAAATTGTGTCATCAAGTGATGTGTTGGCACATCCCCATGTAAAGTATTTCATTACGAGTGGCGGACTTTTGAGTCTGCAGGAGGCAATTTACAGAAATGTGCCAGTCCTAGGTATTCCCGTATTTCGTGATCAGGTTTGTCACACTTCTATATATTTCAATCTTCTCTTAATATAATGTCCTTCTCTTCAGCACCTGAATATACAGACCATTGAAAATCTCGGAATAGGGATTAAATTGGACTTTTTAAACCTCACTGAAACCTCGCTGACATGGGCTCTAAACGCACTGCATTCAGATCGGTCTTATCTTACAAATATACGTGAGATTTCATCGACGTTCAGAGATCGACCGCTAGGAGCTGTTCAAACGTCGATATTTTGGATAGAACATGTTTTAAGGCACAAGAGTGTTTCCCATTTGAAAACGACTGGCACTGACATTCCATGGTACCAGCTGTACCTCCTAGACGCAGTCATTCTTTTAGTTCTAATTAATGTTGGTGTGCTTATCGTTGGATACGCGCTGTACAGATTGGGAAGTGTATTTTATAACAAACGTGAAGCAAATAAATTGTATAGTAAACTTCGTTAAAACGATTCGTACCTTTTGTTATTGTAAAATTGGTAGCTATAGTCGAGAGGAATTCTATATCCTATACCCTGAATTTCCACCGTCCCACCATTATATTTTGTATAGTGTACACACATACCGATCCAGATACTCGCTATATTCACTTACGCCACCCAACGTCATGAAACAAAAACTATTCCAATTGAAAGTGACAGTTGCATTTGAATAAAGTCCCATTCTTAATGACCAGTCACATGAGAGCGACCAACTAACTACCTACGAACGAACGAATATTCGCAAGTTTTAATAGTCAGTTCACATGAACAGTTTTCTAGATCGCGGCAGATCGCGAATTTCAGCCATGAGTTTCTACCCGCAATGTGTAGTTTGAGGTTAAGTTCCCTAGTTTGCGGAACTCGAATTAAATGATGTGGATTGCGAATCCGAATAAATTTTGACAATTCGTGCCAAGGGTGTTTTGGTTCGCGCCAAAAAGTTTGGAATTCGAAAATTCGTTACTTAAAATACATACTTATAAACTTGTTTTCCTAACACATTTTGATGGGATAATTATAATTATCCTTCTCTTGGAATAATAAAATGTGAAATGTTCTGTTTAGAAATGCATAAAAAGAGGTTTGGTTGTATTGCATCAATTCGTTCGTCCGCTCCCATGTGAATGGTCCTTTAGCTTTATTAGTTCCGACGTTGGAATAGTGTCGAAAACAGTCTGAGTTGGTACCCGTAAAAATGTTCGACTGACAGGTTGATAGAATACACAGCAGCGTATGAAAGGTGGCCCATAAGCAACGTATATCGATCCATAGAATCCGTTGCATTCATTGCGGTAACGTATTCGACTGACAGGTTGATAGAATACACAGCAAGTTATGAAAGGTGACCCAGAAGCAACGTGCCGGATGCGACGGATAAAATAGGTTTACTTTCTACTTTTCTATGCATGACAGTTGGCACAGCGTGAAAGGAAGCACTAATAAGTAAAACTATCAAATGCTGCAGATAACAGTTAATCAAACTAATTTTGTGTGTTTTTCAAATTTACAAATTTCTCTGGGCGAGGTGGCTATTCGCACGTTCATACTGAACTGATGTTTACCAATGTTCGGGACACGACTACGTAATTAACGTAACGTAATCCTATTTTCATAAAAAAAAAAAAAATCTTTAAAAATATAAAAGTTGGATCTAAAAGGCATAATGTCCGAAAATGATTACACTGGAGTTTAGAGTCTTTGCCGCGAGCGTAGCGAGCCACATACCCCAACTTGACGCAATATAAACTTCGACATTTCGTTACGTACCCGTGTCCCAAACAACGTGCGAATAGCAATACCCTTCTATGGGACGGTTCGTTCCGTCGAATACATCAATCCTTCGACGCAACGGTTATGGGTTGGGCCCTTGATTTTGTACCAACTGACGCTTACCGACGTTACACGACTACGTTATTAACGTAATGTAATCATAATTTCACTAAAGACTCTTTACAAAGATAAAAGTTGGGTCCTAAACGTACAGCATAGTTTCTGAAAATTATATACTGGAGTTTAAATGCCCTTGCCGCGAGCGAAGCGAGCCACATACCACAACTTGATGCATTATAAACTTTGACATTTCGTTATGTAGTCGTGTATCCCGTGCAAAAAGATTTCTCACGCACCAAGCGATGGCTACCTATGGAAGGTTTAAAACAAACTGGGGACGTTCAAGTATCTAGTTTAGTAAGTCTGATAGCTGACTGACTTGATGTTTCTGAGTTCTTATTGGCTGGGATTCGTCACGTGAGCAGCTTTCTCTGTTGACGTTTATGGAGGGGTAGCCGACGAATCTAGTCACGAATTTCGTGACTGAGTACTAAGTTGACATTTCTATATGTCATCGGCGGAGAGTTTGACATTTCAAATTTGCCTTGAGAGAGCGCAAAGCTAGTGGATATACCTAACCAAAACAAAAAAAACCAAAAAAATCTAAAAATGATAATAAAAGTGACGATTTGTAAAGTGGAATACTCTTTAGATGCTCTCCCCGTCAAGATCTGACATTTACGACCAATTAAGTTAGTTTTTGCGTTCAGGTTACACTTAGTCCAGACAAATCTAGTCGACTCAAGTCAACTAGATAGGTACTTGAATGTGCCCACTCTTACCCTGTAGCTACTATCATTATAAATGTCAGACATAATTCAAACACAAACCCAATTTCAGGAAAATCGGTTCAGGCGTTTAGGAGAAAAATAAATGTTTCACTTTGATTTGCGTTTTTCTGACTTACACCTCGCTAAAGAAGTTTCGCTTCAAAAATTGATGGCATTGATGAGTGCGATTTACTTCCATAACCATTTTAGCATCAGGTTTGTGATCATGACACCTGATGGCATAAGTGAATATATGCGAAGTAATATTACTATAGGTATATATACAATCGTTCCACTCCACTGTCCGTTTTTTTCTGTAAACATTCATAACAAAAGTCATTGCATGACATCCATTATAAACAAAGTAGAAGATGCAGGGTATTTGGATTCACGTGTCATACAGATTAAGTAAAGGTATTCTGACTCCCACAAAGTATTGAATCAGGACAGAGCTTGATGGCAAATGCATAATTCCCAATGACACGACATGCGTGATATGCATTTGCTATTTTTAACAGGGCTCCGACACGTGCGTTGAGCTTAACGGTACGGTTCATGACGTAATTTTTCAGTTTTATTGACGGTTACTTAACGCAAGTCCTTGTCACATCAGCGCTCAACACTGATTTTACATACGTAAATGCGAGGGTAGGTATAATATTCCGAAAGCATCATGCACTTGGTTCTTAACAAAGAGTTATGCAAAAAAAAAATTAATGTAAGGAATGACGTATGAATAGCAAATTGATTTTACGTAGATTTCTGAGCGATGCTTAAATGAAAGCATACCTGTATTATGTAGTAGGTATATGTGTTGTGTATTGTGTCCTTTTATGAACGCAAGCATGTACAGGACAGGGACCAGGGAGTCATTTTTTTTCGGTATTTCATATCTGTCAAAATCAACATGGTCGTGTTTAGCACTTAGGTCATTAGAGCATTTGAGAAATTATATCAGTCAATTCTACGAA
Source organism: Cheilosia soror (assembly GCA_949372485.1). Taxonomy (NCBI): domain Eukaryota; kingdom Metazoa; phylum Arthropoda; class Insecta; order Diptera; family Syrphidae; genus Cheilosia; species Cheilosia soror. The sequence continues at coordinate 41,539,620 of OX443564.1, read as the reverse complement.
AATGGAACAGAGCGTTTCATTGAAATGTTTCATATTTCTAATGTTCCATTTTTCAGGAAATCATTTTCTGATGGATTTCATTTCGTAAAAAATATTCTCGCTGTAAATTTTTTTTTAGTGACACGATTTTTTCTGATAGGTACAAACGCTTTAGTGTGCGCAGTGGCTCAGTGGTTAGTGTGCTGGACTACTGTCCGAAAGGCCACAGGATCGATCCCTGGAAAACATAAAATTTCATCTTAAGGTTTTTTCCACTGCGCCATCTCTCGCGAACGTCTGACAAATATCCAAAAGTATAATGCCCAAAACACACGTGCAGAATTCACTGTGCAGCAGGTTTAGAATACACAATCATGTTCTTATGTGGTGAGGTGATTCAAATGTAAATTCTGCACCCACCGCAGCACTGCACTCTCTATTTCTAAATCCACTGCATGGCAACGCATTGAATTAAATTAAATAGACTTGGCAGCATCGAATTTTTAAATTCAGCTACTCGTAGAAAGGCGGGAATTGTTTGTCATCTGTGTTGCACTCTCGTATTTTTCCCCGCATTAACAGCAACAGATGCAAGTTAAACTCTGCACATCTGTTTCATCTGCAGTACTGCTTGCAGTGAAGCGTTCAGAATTTCTTCACTGTGTTTTTGGCATAACTGTCCTTAAACGCTTCTCAATTCAGCCGTTCGGACTCGGCATAAAATTGTAGGTCCATTCGTCCCAAAAATAAAAACTCACACAAATGAATGGTTGTCAGCAGCTATACCTAGGGTGCCTAAACGGACCTGTTGCGCCAAGTTTTTATTTATTTTTTTATAAACGCCTTACCGTACCTACGTAATATGTCTCAATTTTCAATTGATTCTGAACAAAACTCGAGCACTTCGAGCATACTTTGAAACGGCGGAGTTCAGTACTACCTTGTTTTTTATGCAGTTTTTAGCCGCGATGTGAAGGCCTACAAGTCGTGGAAATTTAACCCCTTCAGTTTCCATTAGCTAAATGTAATAAGAGAAACTTTTTGCAAAATCCTCAACTTTAACTTGCTTTTCTTCATGAAAGAAAAGAAAACATTGAAATAGAAGAAATGTAGCTATTTGATTTTATGCGCTAGAAGATCAATTGTAAAATATAACAGACAGTCATCTATAACAGGCAATCAGGCAATCAACCCTCTGTATAGATATTCAAAACACGTGTGTATAGAATGTGAGGATTCAGAGAAGCAGCTTACTAGGCCTGTTTTATTGGCAATCTTTCTCAGTGAAGTAAAGTAAAGTAGAATCTTCAACAAGCATTTACAATAACTATATAGAGTCTCGAAAGTGTCAAGCAGTGTGTACTTGTTGTAATTGCGTGTTAAAGATTCTACTTTACTGCAGATAGATTGCTAATAAAATAGGACTTATCTAACTGCCATAAGTACGCTCCATTGAAGTTGTTGCGCAAGTTAAAGAAAAATAACCGTGGGAATAAATGAAACAAATGAGAAATACATTGTTTTCATTTTACGTTTGTTTTAATAGATTGAGTTGTTAAACTTTTCCATTTGTCAATATCCGTTTATGTATACATTTTTTCAATTAGAGTTTTCAAACTTCTTCAAGTCAATTTTATTTTTGGCAAATATTTTTTTTCAAACAAAACCAACAGTCATTGTGAATAGCATTTTCCGATATGTGCAACTAACATACGAACACATCCCGAATATGACTTTTATAAGCGAGTCTCGTTTCAGGCTGTCCAACTTGACGGCAAAGCGTCGAAAAGTCACGGAAGCCATCTTCCTTTCTGAAAAATTTGTGCCTGCACTGAAGACGTGTTTGGATACTTTTTTAGTATTTTAACAGGTAAAATGAGTTTCAAAAATGTTTATTTATCACCAAACAAGCGTCCACTTGTCTCACAAAATAATGAAATCAAAAGTTGATGGAATTGCCACCTAATTTCGTTAAATTTAATACACGTGTGTCTACTTGTCCTTGTAGGTTATGTTTGACATTTGTAGTGTATTCCAAAAGTGGTGGCAACATTTTTAATTTCAATATTTCATTCATCTAAATTTTATTTCGACATTTTTCACATTCAAAAAAAATAATAAAACTAATCCTTATCTCTTTCTAGATCCTCCATAATGTCTGGAACAACCGCAACAATCCGCACTCGTAAATTTATGACAAACCGTCTGCTCTGCAGAAAACAAATGGTTTGCGATGTCTTGCACCCAGGACTCTCATCTGTCAACAAGAAGGACATTCGCGAGAAGCTCGCCGGTATGTACAAAGTGACCCCAGATGTTTGCTTTGTGTTTGGCTTCAGGACAAATTTCGGTGGCGGTCGCTCCACTGGATTCGCTCTGATCTACGACACCCTTGACTTTGCCAAGAAGTTCGAACCCAAATACCGATTGGCACGTCACGGACTCTTTGAACAGAAGAAGCAGACCCGCAAGCAGCGTAAGGAAAAGAGGAACAGGATGAAGAAGGTCCGTGGTACCAAGAAGGCCAAGGTTGGACAAGCCGCCAAGAAGTAAACGAGATTCCGAAACGTATGATTTTTACTATGCTGTTAGCGGTCTAGTTTACTTTTGGGTTAAAGGAGTAATTTTTATTAATAAAACAACTTTAAAAGTATATTTGCCGACCAGACTATTTCTTTGTTTATTGCCAACATCAACAGCGGCTGCAAGGGGTTTTTTGTAGTACTTTTGGACAACATGCATTATATTCTCATTTAGCAGCGAAGTACAGGAACCGTGTAGCTCTGATGAAATTTCTACAGCACTTGACTGAATAGGTGGAATGATTTTGTAGCCCTAGCCCTAAACTAGTTATACACTTCTTTTAGCACCAAAGCCCAAGCAAACAGCAGGGAAACAGAAACCACTGCTGCTAGTGCAAATGCCACTCATGGAGTACCTATAAGAAATAAATATTGAGCTTAAAAGTTGGAATAGGTTGGCGCAATTGAAACTAATAGATCTTGATAGTAGAAAATATTCCCTCATTGGAATACGGCTCTACACTAAGTGCATCTAACCAGTTGTCATGTAAAGATTATTTTTCTTTTAACCGTCATTTTGTTACATAGTCTCATATTCTAGGTACTTATTGTTTGTCCAAACGAGCTAATTATTAAACGAGTTTATATTTTTAGCATGAGCCGGTAGTTGCTCTTCTATACGCATTTACGCTTTATGGTCCAGATCTTAACACTGTTCTCTCTAAAGTAAGGCGGAACTGTTTTTGTTACAACCACAGTATTTATCTGGGTAGCGCTAAAGTTGGGGGGAATATGGCTGTCAAGTCAACCCGGTGGGAATGTAGAGTTGTTACTGCTACTTCCATCTGCCCTATACCAATCGAAACAGGAACAGGAAAACACGGAGAAATAAATTATTATACCACGCAGTTTCTAACCGAACATGGATATTTTAATTCATACCTACACAGGATGCGGAAAGTAGACCATCCGACATGCCAGTATGGCGACTCACTGGTAGACGACGCTTTTCATACTTTTCGCACCAGGTGGACCGTGGAAAGACAAGATTTGGAATCAGAGATAGGTTATATTTCCCCTGAAAATATCATTGGGAAGATGATCACAAGCGAACGCAGCTGGAAACGGGTATCAGCGTTTGTCGAAACCGTGCTCAAAACCAAGAAGAGAGAAGAAAGCCAGTGCACACCCTCATAGAAGAACATGAAAGTTTATGAGGTAGAAGGAAAATAATTGCCCCCCGAGGTAATATGAATAGTGGTTCCAGGGGGCTGTTGAAAAAAGCAAAAGGGGGAGGGGGATTTTAGTCAGTAAGAGTCTGACACACCAAGAAATTTAAATTTCTTAACGGTGCATGATGCATTCTTCGCCCTCCCAGTAGGAAAAAAAAAAATACTAATCGAAAAAATGTCGATGTATCACTACTAGTGATAAGGTTATAAAACCGAATCGCTTATCTCTAGGGCGCCTTGCACATGCTGGCCTTCTTTTGTTTTTTAGCGAAAACAAATATGTCGGACATCAGAAGAGATGACCAACTTTGTACTCGGACATAAAGAAAAATAAAAGTATCCCATAGACTCTTGGAATAATCGTAAAAAAATCCCACTTAACGCTTGGTAAGCGATCGCAAACTTAAGACATTCACATCCATGTGAATCGCATCAGTGAAACAGCGAAAGAAAAGCTTCGTCAAATTTAAAGGATCGACGGATTCGCATGCTAGGTACAAAATTTAAGAGCATGGTCAAAAGTGTTGTCAAAAACGGATGTCAGATTTGAATTTGTATAGCACAAGCACTGTCGTAAATCTATAAACTGGATATTAAGGAAGTGCACGCTAACTTTGTACATAGCACATTGGTACCTAATATGTTTCGTGACCGTAATAGCTGCCTATTTTAAGGGTTTTACTTATCTTCTGCCAATTTGACTCATAACACTCTGAATATTACATTACACCAATGAGTTTACATCCAGCGAACTACGGGAACTCCGCCTAGGCCTCATATAGGACAGAGGTGTATTTGAGTCTCTTGTGGATTTGCCTTATTCCAACAACGGTTATTTGGCTTGTTCAGAAGCCCATAGACAAAATTGGGATGCTTAAAAGCTTAGGTATTTTACGCTATTTGAAGGGAACAGTTGTTTACAAGTTAAATTATGTGATGAACGTCAGCGTGGATACGATACTGCATATTTTGCTAAAGAAGCGGATGAAAGATTAGTAGTGGATACCTGTGTGTTTTTAAAGCAAGTCCGACCAATAGTCTAGATATCCGAGAAGCAAAATAAAACTGTTTTATCAGCATGTAAAGTTGAACATTTTTTTGTCAATTGGATCAGCAGTAGCAGAGAAGTCTAGTTTAGTTATGGATTACAAGTATAGTAATGTAATCAATCATATACAAATTAAAATTTAAAAAATAAAATTGTTATTTATTTCGTTCTAGTTACACGATACGGGCTTGAGTTATTTTTCACATCTGGAAAGTTCCTTATCAATAGATTCTACGCTAGATTGAACATTTTCCCTAACAGAAATTTGCTAGAGTTCTGGCACAAATGATTTTAGTCTTTTAATAATTCAATTTGTATATACGCTCACACAAAAAATAGTTTTCCTTTCAAATTACAGACAATAGAAGAAGAAGTGCATAAGTTAATTACATCCAAAAAAAACTTCATCATTCGGATCGTCAATCATAATAAGATTATGTGGCCTTAAGCTATTTTAGATGGTTTATTGTTATATGCACTTATTTGTAGACATTTACATCACATCGAATGTTTATTTCAAACTCACATGAAAAGGAAGTTATGCCAAGCATCAGTTCAACTAAATTTAATGAATAGAATTTGTTTGGTAGTATTGTACAGTACTTAAGGTGCTAGCACGCCATATATATATGTGGCTCTGACGTCACCAGATAGTATACACATATGGTACACATTTCGTTTTTTGTATGTAGCGCAGTGGCTACAAAAAATTGTGCTAGTACACGGAATGTAGCACAGCGCGCACATATCCGTTGGCTGTTGGTTATTCGTTTATATCCGCAGTTTTATATTGCCCTGTGTGCAGTCTCGCACTCGAATTGTCAACTGTACGTAGGTACCTACTATGTAATTGTTTTATTGCTTTGGGTGTATTTAAGTTATCGGGTTGCGTTCGCTACTTTTATGACGCACAAAAAACTAAATACCACGCTGCTCGTACAAAACACGCTGACACAAACTGAAATGCTGAAATTACATTCAAAAATACACACGAACCGTACAGATAACCACTCGACATTATGTAGCGTATTGGCTTGGCACAAATCGTATGTGGTAGGGTAGTACACGGAGTCAAATCATACGTGTAAGTAGAGTACCTTATGTGAGTGGCACAAGTAGTACACGGTATGTAGCCTAGCCATTGGCTCCATACGCTGACGTCTAAATTATGTCAGAGCCACATATATATGTGGCGTGCTACTGCTACATATCGTGTACTAGCGCCTTTAGCTTTTTAGCTTTTTCTAAAATCGTTCATTGTCTTTCTTTCAAAGAACACAAAAAACAACGTCAAATGTGTGTTTTTGACAATCGGCTGATCTGAGGTTTGAACGGCAGAATACTGTAGTTTAATTATAGAATGAACTCTGTTTCTGTCCAAGGTTTAAACGAAACTGAGTTAATTGTCGAACTAAAGTTTAAACTAAAAGTGTAGTTTAAATTTCCACTGTGAAACTGGGGTTTAATCATTTAAATTTGAATCCAAATTTTATCGACGAAGTCGCTGTTTCTAACTTTTTTTAGACAAATGATTAGAAATGACAGTGAACACACAGAAAAAGAAATAAAATCAACAAAAGTTGAAAAAAAAACTTCTGTATTTACAGCGACACAACACAATATGAGTAGTATTACTCGTATATTATAAACGTCATCGGGAATAAGGGTGAATATCTATACAGTAGAAAACAAGTTCTGCTTATCAATATAAAACTACTTAATTTTCAGACAAACGAATAGTTGAAAGAAGATAGTTTATTCATTATTTTTAATTACTCCCAACGGCTCCCAACGGATATTTCAAAAATTTCACTTAATAATTCGTGTACACTAAGAGACAAAATCAAAAAAAATCCCAAATATTGCCTCTGTAACCTCTCTTTCACACAATTAGCTCTTTCTCATTTCGTGACATATTTCTATTTCTTTGCAGAAATGAACATCAGCAACTTTCATATAAAATAAAAACAACAAGTGCTATTCAACTTCAATTCGCTCGTATGTCAGTTTAATGTGTAAATTTTTCTTCGGTAAAGTGCAGTGTCGACTTTCGCGTATATTTTAGCAGCCTTTCAAGGTTCCATTAATTAAATTAAACAAAATTTTCGGCTAATGTAATAACTGCGGCATACATTTGTGTTATTTAAAGGTTCTAAAAAGTGTATTTCGATGTTAAAATCAAAAGGAATAATAAACCACACACTTAATGGTGAGTTTACATGTTGTATTTGTTTTTTTTTTATTTATATTTTTTTCATAATGACTGATTAAGTTTTGTTTATATCGTGTAAAAAGAAAATCTATTTCTACAATGCACTTTATATAGCTGAAATTGTTTCACGAATTGTGTCTGTTGTCATCTGAATATTGTATTTTTGGTTATCTGAACGTAATTCTTATCAGTCAGTAGAAGGTTCGTTACTAAAAGCAACGTTCAAAAAAAAAAAAAAAAAAACGAATTGATAAGACTGTTGGTTATAAAGAAGCAAACGAATTAACGTGAACAGCTAAAAATAGCGCAACAGTATGTAGCTTCATTTAAGAATAATTTTGTGACTTTAATTTACAAAAAATGATAAATTCCAAATGAGTTCTGATTATGATGCTCAAATATGCCTACTGTTTACTGTCGTTTAGACCTGACGTCAGATTAGAATTTAAAAAAAAGAAATCTAAAATCAATTGCAATTCAAAATACCTATATATCGATGTGACAATCTTTTCCTGATACTTTGCTCTTCGTTAGATATGTTGTCGCTTTTACAGCACAAGTGCTGTACAAATAAAACAGATAAGGCAATGGCTATGGTTGTGTGGAAATTTACAAAATATCAAAAGTGCAAATTCCAGCGCACAACATATTCAGGGTTCGAAAAATAAAGCAATCTAAATTGAATTTAATCGATATTCCATGTAGGATAGCTAGGGTGATCTTCGTCACTAATTTTTGCTCGTTATCTTCGATGTCGTGTGTCGGTGTCGGCCGACATTTCCTTCCAAAGGGTTAAACGGGTGTAATCCAGTTCCCAGAAAAGCAACACGAGACACGCATAAATTGCGTGTTGTGTTCGATGCGCTTTATCGCGTGTGAACTGACGCTTATTAAATACTTACCTATACTCCTGATAAGAATTGTGCACTGTTTTGTAATTGTACCTAGACATTTGCTTGTGTAAACATACTTGTTTATCATTTGTATTGTTTACTTGAAGCGTCCTGCTTCTATTGGCACCAGCTTGCCCAGTAAACATAAACAAATCGCGAAAGCGTTAGCTATAGTGTAAGTACAACGCAAGTCTTAAATACTCACAATACATAGCGATATTTTTCTAAAATTTACTATTGTGATTTTAGACCTTAAATAAATTTAACGTGGTTCTCGATTGAGGGGTTACATCAGACTCTAGTTTTTCGTGACACGTGCAACTTAAAACGTGATTGATTATTATTTGTTGTGGGCAACATGACGATGACAGCTCTATCCATCGCCTGCGTGAGCTACATCTCTTGTAAACGCTCACTTTTTTGGCCTAAATAACGTAAAAAAGTCGTCCAAATTCCAAGGTACATTAGTACAGTGAATGTTTGTAAATAACGAAAGGAATCTAGATCTACAACGTTTTTGCATTAAGTCTGTTCCACCATTAGCAGTGATTCCCATTATGTTATGATCGCCGAGCACCACCAGAACACCATTTTTGTTATTAAACTTTTATATTTGAGAAGTTATTTCGAAACAATCTTTTCACCCTTCAATTACTAAAATCTTTAGTAAAAGGCACTTTTTTGTCAGGCAAGGATCAAAGTTACTTATCACCTTAATATGCACCATATATCAAAACCAAATAGGGACGTATTTTTTACCTCTTTTGTCTCATGAAAACTGGCTTTTACTACAATTTAGCTATACAAACAGAAACCTAAAAACGCATTTTTATCGGAAATCTGCATTTTTGGTATAACCTCTTTCACTATGACCATCGCCTGCTAAAATCACGCTGCATGATCCTGCTACACTAAAGCCTCCAAGCTTCTCACTTTCCAACCACTGGTTTAAAAAAAAAAAAAAAATAAAAAAATAGTTGGCGAACAGGCGTGTAGACACCCAGGACTAGCAAGGGACCTACAATTTTATGTCGAAGCCGAATGGCTGAATTGAGAAGCTTTTTCAGGACAGTCATACTCTCGGCTGTTTGTCAGACGTTCGCGAGAAGTGACGCATTGAAAAAAAAAAACTTTAAAATGTAATTTGTGTTTTTCTATGGATCGAACTTGCGACCCCTCGCTCAGTAGTCCAGTACACTTTTTGACTTTTAAGTTCATTTTTATTAATTCATGTTTTAACTTGTTATATCCTAGACAAAAATGACTAAATCTAATCTATAACTAACATTTTACTTATTGTAGCTTACTGGCTCCTAAACTTAATATTAATCTTTTACCTTGCTAGAAACTTGTACTCTTTATTATTGAGTTTTTCTTAAAACTACCTAAAACTACTTAAAACTAAGTAAGCTACTTAACCTAAATTAAATATAATTAGGGTGATGAGCAATCTCTCGATTGGTCACCATCCCGATTGCCTCGATGGGCGCCAGGCAGTCGCCAACAAGGTGCACACGCGCTGCCGGGACTCGAGCGAGGCCATAATCGTCGGTCAAGTCGCGGTAGCATTCATTCAGGTTGGCGAGCCCGACCCCTAACTAACTTACAAACTAGCTTGGGGCTAGCCGCGTGTCCCGTGTCCCATACCCCATTTTGTGTCCATAAACCAAAAACATTGATACATTTTTCTACAACCACTTTTAATGTTTCAACGCACGAACGTGTTTAAAAATCCCAACAAGTTTGGATTGTATTCGGATGTCGGAACTACACGTATGTATACGTACGACTAACTTGCACCCAGTATGCGCACTCCCATAGTCGAGATTATTCGTGGGTCTTCGTACGAGTTCGCTCAAGTTAAATTCGTACGAAATCGTATCCAATGTGCGGCTAGACTAAAACTAAGTTTCCTAGTTAACGCACCGGCCCGGGAGAGCGTGTCTCCCCTCACCTCTTCATCAAGCCACCAAAACTCGGTGAACTGTTTTCCGGTATCGACACTATCCGCATCCGCAATTGCGGTATTAAAACGGAGGAGCTCCTGAGCATTGGCTGCGTACCCTTCGTGGATGAGCCGCTTATTCCTCGCATAGCCCTTTCATACCTATATGAAGAAATGCCTCAGTCGGGACAAAGCCATACCGGAGCGTACTCTCATGATACATTAAATACGGGTAATAACCATCCGAGGTAATATTATAAGCGTTGGCCATCGCCCTTGCAACGTGCAGTTGAATCATCTTAATTAGGAAATTGTCAATCCTATTCAATCGAGCCCCATCGTATAGGGTCTTGTTGGGATAATATTTTATGTACTCAGACTCAGGGTTTCAAAACAACTCGAGGTAGGACGTCCTGAGACACTGTCTCTCAAAACACCCGAATCTTTTCCATATAGCAAGGCGCTATATTGAACCAAATGCGATGATCGGCCAAGTAGCTTATGGTTATGACATTTACTCTGGAAACAAGTTGACTGCTGCGAAACAATCTCCTTGTCAGAGCTTAAGCCGTCTTCGCCCCAGCAAGACAAGCATCTATGTATTGTATATGTTTGTCAAAATATACATACTGATCGAGCCAGATGCCAAGATTTCTGACCACTCTTCCCACCGCCAATGCTTGTCCATTTTGTTCAATAACAGCTAATTTTCGCCAGTTTTCTCTGGTATCCCTAGAGGCCATAGCCATTGGAGCTATTTTTCACTGCGCTGGATAATATGCATTATTTAACGCATTGTTAAGTATCATCGTGAGGATCTCAATCGCTTCTAGAGGCAGGTTTGGGTTTGGTACACCATCAACCCCCGCCGACTTTTTATTTTTAAGTGACTCAAAGTTACTAAAGTTTTCATCTTTGCTAACGAACAACTGCGAATTCGTTTTTTCATCGGCCATTATGCCGTTTGCAAGGTTTTCGTCATTGAACACGGTGAAACCGTTGTTTTCGGATCCCCAATTCCGAAGTTCGGTGCGCAGATAAAAGTGTTTCAAAAAGGCCATATCTTCCAGGTCGTGATTAAGGCAAACAGGGTTGTTCACAGTATACACTGTCATGAAAAAAGCGCCCATCGGATTCACTCTCTCCTGTGGGTATTCGACCACGTAAAAACCGTCGTTCGAGTCGACACTTTCCGGACTTATGCCAGCAGTTAGTATTGTCCAGTACACTAACCACTGAGCCACTGCGCCCGCTAATGTTTGTTTATGCTGGTTAAAAATAAAGCTGGCGAGGGCGCGTTTATAGTGAAACCATTTCCTGCTTTAACAAGCTTTAAGGTCCAACCAACGCAAAAAATGTGTAAGCGGAAGCGAATTTTGCGCAGGAAACTGTATGATATACCACCATCGCCGTGTATTTATTTCCAGATCCCGCTTTCGCGTTGGTTTGAGATTGCCAGCTATTAGGGCAATAAATTTATAATTATTGTCGACGCCGGTAACCAGCTTTCAATCGTGTTCTTTCAGTTATTGTTTGCGATTTTTTAATTGATTTAAAAGTAGGTACATACATTTATGCCGCCTGCACGATGATTACTATGACCATCACCTGCGAATGTCGCCGTAAAGCTGATATAAGCGCTAGTTCACTATGGTCACACATCCTTTCCAGATTAAAAATTTAGAATACTATTTGTAGCTCTTCAAATCTCCCACATTACGTACTTTTACTTCGCAAATAAAATGCCACGTGAAAATCTTAACTTTATGGGCGTCGTATTTTTGCTCCTACTATCTGTTGCCTGTTGGACATAAATCACTAGAGCTTTAATTGTGACGACGAAGAAATTAAAACAAATACAATTTATCAGTTTCTCTGTAGGGGGTAACGACAATAATGTTGCAAGGTATGGCACTTGTTTTGATTTCCCTCAGTTTTGTTCAATGAATCTTATCAATAAGTTAAAGTGCGTGCCTACTGCTGATAAGAAAACTAAATATAAGCAATATCAGAGTTATCTTTCCGTGTCCTTGTACTGTTTACATAAGGGGATTTTTGGGAAATTTGCAAATCTATCCACGCAGCGTACCTACACATGAGATAAGAACCGTAAATACGTAGTATGTATATGAGATTTTATCTTTTATAGAATTTCGTATTTCGCGAAAATACAGCAGCCAAAGTCGTCGAAATGACTCATTCAAATTGCAACGGGCGTTAATTGTAACAAAACTGTCCCGATTTGAATTCGAGCAATTGCGTCATCCAAAACTCAACAATGATCAGCTCGAGGAGATGCTGCGCAACCGAGGGACAGATTATGATAATCTGCTGTATTTACACAACGTTCACAAGGAGTTTGAAAGGAAGATAGCAAAAAGCTTTAAGGATGTTGGATGCGAAGTTAGACTGACTAACAGGTAGCGTACACTATAATTTTGTACTGTCCAAGTGTTGTTCCATCATCCATCATTCATTTTTAATTAACTTTAAAGAGTTGAATTTAGGACATCCCTCAGCAAGGATGTTATGAAGTGGGCTGATGTCCTAGTACCTGTAGGTGGCGATGGAACATTTCTGTTAGCCGCCGGACGAGCAAGTCCTCTGTTTGCTCAAAGCCAGCAAAAGACACCGATTGTTGGATTTAATTCAGATCCCAAGCATTCGGAGGGTAGACTTATGCTGCCCAAACAATACTCAGAGTGTCCTGAGGATGCTGTTGCAAGAATTAAAAGCGTAAGTGTTTAAGTCTGTGCTTTGTTTTAAAGGGTATTGAATAATTTTTCTATTTTCTTAGGGCGACTTCCATTGGATGCATCGATCAAGAATTCGTACAACTCTCCTGGGGAACAATGGAAAAATGCCAGAATCTATCGATTTACACGGTCATAGTGTATCGAAGATGGAACAAGAAAAGACTGTCCCTGAACACCTTAGTAAGGAGTTTTCCAACAAATACAAAGCGAAAATGATGCGCGTACTGCCGTATTTAGCATTGAATGAGGTTGGTTTTTCTATTTACACTTTAACAGAGTCCTAAAGATTCCGATAAGGTTTTCAAATGAAAATCGAAATAGTTGCGCCACCCTACACTATATACAAACTGTATCTCGTAATAAATTGGTTTTTCTTATTATGTATTTAGGTTTTCATTGGCGAAACTCTATCGGCGAGGGTTTCTCATTTGCAAATGGTTATCGATCACTCGGATGTGGTAAACAAGACAAAATGTTCGGGCCTGTGTGTAAGCACTGGATCAGGATCAACGTCATGGCACACTAGGTAAATCTACAATTACGTGATGAAATTATGTAAATAAACTGTCGTTATCAATTATTGTAAATTTGCATTATTGTGCAAGTTGATTATGATTATTTTATTATCAGTACATTTATAGGGAATTCATTTAGAGACTCATGCTTGTTTATTAATTTTACATTTCTCTTACAGTATCAATCGTGTGACTAAAAGACACGTGGAGGATCTGATAAAAATTCTCCCTGGCAATAATGCCGACTTGGAAAATATCGATGCACAGCAAATCGCCGATGAATACAATCAGAATCTACTGTTTGCAGCAGGTATGTATATATAAACAAATGTGTAAGATTAGTATTTTCTTTCTTACTGCTTGAGGTGCAGGGTGAGCGTTCGGTGGGTCTTTAAGGAATGGTTATATTTCAAAAAAAAATAAAATAAAATAATAGTTTAAAAAACTAAAAAAAACGCTTTTAGAAGTAGGTACTGCACTAAAAGCAAAAAAATAAAAATTAACCAATATATTTTTAAGGTTTACCCTGGAAGGGGCTTAGTGTAAGTCATGTTTGTGTAGTTTACACTTAAATAATACAATACATAACTACAAACATGGCTTACACTAAACCCCTTCCAGGATAAACCTTAAAAATAGATTGGTTAATTTTTATTTTTTTGCTTTTAGTGCAGTACCTACTTCTAAAAGCGTTTTTTTAGTTTTTTAAACTATTATTTTATTTTTTGCTTTTTAGTGCAGTTTAATATCTACCTAGGTACATACTTACAAAAGCTTTTTATTTACTATTAGTTTATTATATTGTCATCAAAACTGAAACATCAGCATGCAAAATTTCAAAGTCCTAAGACAATGGACATAATAGATTATGTATTCCACATAAATGAAAATTCGCGGCAGGTATGGTTTGATTGATTTTACTACGCGTACCTACCTATACACTTTCCATAGCTGCAGATCTCAAATATAAGTATGTACGATTGTGCATGTGCATACCTACATATTTACGCATCACAAACTCCTATATACGTACATATGTACATAGTTTGTTTTATCCATATCCATATTCCATACATCAAATTCAACTACGCCATACATGATATGAGCATATATTCTGAATGCCCGCCACAGTGACAATTCTATTTTTAGAACGCAAATAAAACTACCCTTCCTAAGCACAACTGCAATCAAGATAGCAATTTTGTTCGCATTTGGCCGAATAAGATCTATTTTCTATTTATTATATCTTGCCCTCTGGATGGACTAGAAAGATGAATGTTAGCTCAAAATACTCGGTAAAGTATTGCCTAACAATTAAAAGGATTTTTTGACTTGACCTACATATATTTATGAGCATAATGGCAAGTTGAGCGTAGTAAGGTAAAAATAGAAAAGTTTGCACCCCCTTTTTTCAACCCTTATAGGTCGAATCGGTACAAAGTATTAATTAGATATTTAATAGTTTTGACTTATCTATTGACATATAAAGTTTCAAGTTAATACGGCTAATAGATCATTCGTTATGAAAAAGCCTCCCTCAAAGGGACAGGGGAAGTCAAAATCCAAAAATTCTTTCTAAATATTGCATTGTCTTCACAACCCAACCAGCATGGAAAATTTCAAAGTTCTAAGTTTAGAGAAAGTGCTTCAAAATTGACTTGCAAGATTTTGACACAACAAATTTTTCACGAAGTTAAGTAAAAGCCTTTAATAATTAATGAATTATTGGCTTCAGACACAGGGAACGGGATCCAAAAGATCTACAAAGACAATAATGTTTCAAAAGTTTAAAATGGAGTGCCGATTGGGGGATACTTCAAGAATATGAGTAAATTAGTTTTTTGATTTTAGTTATTACGTTATTTAATTGTTTTACTGTAAAACTCCATTTGGCTGTTATTATTAGTTTGATTTCTGCCTTGTGTTGAACCATTGAGTTTATATACATAGATGAATCATCATTGCGATATCGAAGTTTTCTATTCTTGCCGATGAGCCTATGATGTCGCTTCAATCGACGACGTTCTCCTGGTGGATGAGTAAATTCTTTAAGTTGTGCTTCTTGCACTTTGAGCGAAATGCACGAAAAAGAGAGTTTTATGATCATAATGATCATTTTATTTAGTCGTTGAAAAAATGTCGATGCCACAGCACAGTCCCAGTCGACTTCGCATTTTGTTGAATTGTCCTTTATTTTATGATATGATTATTGATTATAGGCTTTTGCATTCCGAGTGTGGATGGGGTAGGTCAGGTCCAGGTGTAGGTTTTGTAAATATTTCTTTCTGTTGGATGAGTTGAGTAGGCAGTTAGATACATTTTACATTCTTTAAATTGAGTTATTTTTTCCACGTGTGGGATTGGATTGGACATTGGGGTTGGGGCAGTGTTGTTATATATATATAACATAACAACACTGGGTTGGGGATAATTATGAGTGGCTTTGTTTCTTGGTGTTGATTGCGAAATGAGTGCAAATAGTTCTTCTCCCAATATTTCCCCATTTCTAGACCATGACCATCTATCATTAGAAGGAAATCGTTCGCCCCCAGGCCCCAGTTTAAGGGTCTATTCCAATCCACTTCGTAATACTTCCTTCTCAAATTTTACCGAAGTTGCTGAAATTAGTGAAGAACATTTTCCTGATCCTCATAATTTGATTAAACCTAAAATATAAAAAAAAAAAATCCCGCGTTCCTCAATTTATTTTAATGTCTCCAAAAAAACGCAAGCCGAAAAAGAGGAAAATACAAGAAATGTATAGCACCAGTCCCAGTACCTACCTACATTCATTTACTTCGACTCGAATGGAGTAAAATTTGGTTGAGTGGGGTGGATTTCATAAGTTTGTCTTTGAGTGTTTCTATTAGTTCTCTCTCTCTCTTTCGATTATATTAAATTTTTCCCGATGTGGTAATGGTAGCGACATCTATTATGAGTATTGGATAACCAACATGATTCCTCTATGTGTATAAACTCAATGCTAATGCAGTGCCCGGAGACGACATTATCGACTTTCGAGATGCTGGATCTTTTAAGTCGAAGAAGGTCCTTGGATCCTTTTATATCCAGAGCTGGCCAGGAGCCTCCTAGATGTTTCCATCTGAACTCTGCTTGCTTGCTAGCGTAGGAAAGTTGTGCATGAACGTTGTGCTGTCTACGCCAGAGGAGCCTCTCCTTGCTAGTTTGTCTGCTGCACAATACCCTTGGATGTCACAGTGACCAGTAACCCAGCACAAGGACGCCAACCGCCGAGTCTTCTCTAAGTCCTTTAGATTGGAACTTTTGTTCAAGGCTGACCACCACACAACGATAAAATGAAGAATAATCGGTCTTATAACCGCAGTATAAAGCCAATGCATTATATTGGGTTTAAGGGCCCATCTAGAGCCGACAGCCCTTTTAGAGTAGTAAAAGGGATTCACTAGGGATTTTCTAGCGCGTTCGGCAATAATCCGAGTGGAGTGCATCGAGCTGGCGGGGAGTGACAAGGAGTTGCTTAACTTTTCTGGTGAATAAGACTAACTCCGTTTTCGTCGGATTGACGCTGAGACCATAACTATCGGTCCAGGAGACTAGTTTACCCAAAGCGAGTTGCAGGATATCGAAAAGTGTTTAAGGATACTTTCCCGAAGCGAGTAATGCGACGTCGTCCGCGTAGGCCACAACTTCGCACCAGGAGTTCTCCATCAAGATCAGAAGTTCGGTAAGAACTATATTCCATAACAATGGAGATAGCAGTCCACCTTGTGGGGTGCCTCGGTGGTCGGTGCAGTAGTTTTTAAACAGCGCTGCTGCCAAATGTAGCCCCCACCTTCCTCTTTGTAAGAATAGGTTCGCCGTTTTTAAGCTTGTCTAAGGCTTGAATAAATCGATCGAGTGTCGATATTGTTAAAGTCTCCTCCTACATCAAGAAATACTATAATATTTAGGTTACATTCGAGCATATTAATGCGCTTTAAGGCATGCTCAAACCAACGCGAAAATGCGTAAGCGGGAGCGTGTTTCACGCTGGAAACGGTGGGATATACCGTCATCGCCATGTATTTACCGCTCATGCTCTCGCTCCCGCTTTCGAATTTAACGTTGAAGAATGCCTTTAAACTGATTGTGAATAGATATTTACCTCGCCATAAGCGATCGGTATAGAAAATACAAAAAGCATCGCCTGTTAATTTCTTTTCTACGAATTTAATTACATTTTCACATTTATACTTTCACATTTCACCATCACTTCTCTTTCCAGATGATCCCCGTTTGTGTTATTCTATTCGGGAACAAATTTGCGTTGGAGTCTGGCCAATTCCAAAGAATTTCCCATCTCGAAACTTTATTAAAAATTTATTTGTTCGATCCAGATGCATCGATGCAAGTGAGTATATTTTTAAACAGCAACTGACATATTTTAGGCAACTAAACGAAGGTGATCATAAAAGTTGATAACTTGTAGAATTAATTTCAAATACAAAAGCGTAACAAAACTTCCAGAAGCAATTACACTGAAAATTACTTTCAATGAAACTTGTAATGATATCATGGAAATTAATGTTTGTATAAGATTTTCCACCAGAGCAGTGAGTGTGTAAATATTCCACATGAGAACAGGCATAAGACAATCCTGATATTTTCGTTTCTAAAAATTAAATTAAAGGTGTTTTATATAGTTGAAGACGAAGCGTGGCAGTGCCAGAATTACACATTAGTCAAAGATAAATAAGAATATTCTTTTGTTGGCACATTTTGCGGGTCGTGAGGCAGACATCGTAACCCGCAAAGTTTTAGGTATTGCTATAAAATACACCAACTCTTAAAATAATTCAAACTTACTGGACTGATTAACGGAAGAAGGCCAACGAAATTGCATAGCAGTGTTAGGTAGCGAAAAGGCTGTCCAAACTTCGACAGTATAATCGGCTTGTTCAATTGAAGTCCAATTTTATCGGCAATCACATCATCTATTGAGAGAATCAATCAATTTTTAACCATTGCAAATTTATATAACTTCAGTACGTTTAAACGGATGAAATGTCCATTCCATGTCCTTATTTGCAACCAGAAATATTATGAAGTAATTGTAAATTATCAACACCAAAGTATCGGTTCGATATTCGTTCCAATTCTGAAACACGAAAAACAAATTTGCCAACATCGATGATGACTATTAATGTTCACTCCTATTTCCGTTGGCGTTTTTCGTATACGACTTATGTGTTGTGTTCTTGAAAAACGGTATTCACATTTTTTTCGAACTTTTGTTAACGCTTTTATTTATTTTGCTTTGTTCACCGTCTCAAAACCGCTTGTCTCAAAAGTTAAAAACATTGACTTAAATGAGTCGTTTACGACAAACGCCAACGGGAGGGAATGGGGCTGGTACCTTTTGGAAATCCGCAAAAGTCTTCGAAATTAATTTATACATTTGAAGGAGTTTTATATTTCTGCGACTTTATAATTTTAGTCATGAAAAAACAATGTACATAGATTTCAGTGTGTACAGTAAATTATTGATTGTTTACTTCAAGGTCTTGTAATTGATGGCAGCATTTCGTATCCTTTCAATGATGGAGCCAAAGCTTTACTAGAAGTTCATCCCGAAGATGCATTACTGACAATAGCTCTGGATTGATCCGACCTGATCCAAACACCGACTGCAAATGTTATTTTCTCAAGAGTGGTTTACAAAAGTGTGACGTGATAGGTTAAGCTTAAGAAAAGTGATGTCTCTTAATTTATTTAAGAATGATTGAATGTGTAAATATAATTTTTTTTTATTATTATTATTTTATTAAATTTAACAATAAAACCTAACTTGTAAGAAGATCTTGGGGTTTTTAAATCATCTAAGTTTCTTCTTTAGCGATTTTTTATTTGTTATTGACTGTTTTGTTATGTTCTTCGATTTTGGGGCGACAGTTTTAAGCTTTTCCTTGGTAGCATCGTGTTTCGGCTTCTTCTTGGGCTTTTCAAAGCGTTGTGGTTCGATGGATTTGAAGCGGTCGTCTTGAATAAGCGCGGGCTCCTTCTCAGCCATTTCCTTTTGAGCTTCCTTTCGCTTTCGCCGGATTTCTCGCAGTTTGTCCTTTTGCTTTTTGCGGTACCTGTAAATATTGATAAGGAATAAATACAATAAGGCAAAAAAACACGTAAATTGCTATGGGGCCAAAGTCGGGACTTTCTGTAGAGAGACTTCTCTAGGTTCATAGAAGCGAACGACACCATCACAGTTTCCATTGGGTGTTCTGACTGCTATCTATGAGAATCGATGCACTTTCGAATACTAAAACTAGAAGCGTGTGATGAAACTCAATGTTGTTCATCCGTTACCCAGTAAAATATACAACACAGTGAAGGGGACTAAAGTTTGAAGTGCGAAATTTGAAAATGAAGCACAGATTAGCAAAACGATTTCTTTATCTCGGGCCAAGTATGAAGCGCTCATGAATTGCAGAAAACTAAACACCAGCCGAGAGAAGGAACCAAGCGGAAGAGATCTCACGCTGAGACAATTCACGTTGTTGAAAATTCTGCCGTAATTTCCCGGACGTCGTTAGGGGTTTACGGAAAATCAAATGTTTGAGGGTGGAAGGTATGTACATAGGTAGAATGTTTTTCTCTCTCCCTGCCATTGACAAAAATTCTCATGTGTGCCTTCAATATAGACTGGATTAGCTTAGATTTGTTCTACTCGATTCAATATTATTTTCCTTGCAACTCAACGGAGTTTTCATCGATTTGAGCCGCAAAGATACCTATCAGCCTGTCAGCACTCAACATACACCGTGCTAGCAGATGATATTTTTTCCAAAGAGTTGCTATTTTGATTTACTGCCCTTGACTTTAAATACTTGTCTATAAGTAGTCTATCTTGTTGCAGCTGATGTCTACTAAAAAAGCAAAAAAAGCAAGTCAAAACGATGTGGCAACTTACTTTTCTTCCATCTCATCAGGATCTAGCCCTTCCATTATCCATTTCTTCCGACGATAGTTCTGCGCTCTCTCATCGAAGTCATTATTGTCAAGCGCGATCTCCTGTTCACGTCGCGCCACATTCACCTGCATGAAAATTCTCTCCACCATTCGTTCTGCAAAAAGACAGACAAATAAGGTTATTGGCCTATAAAACAAATATATGCTTACGATCGAGAGGATGTTCAGTTAATTTAGTATTAATGGCAGTTTCAATTTCAGCCAGCAGTTCCAAATCACGAGGAAACCGAAATATTGAAATAGCTAAGCCTTTCCGTCCAGCTCGTGCAGTTCGACCAACTCTGCAATCAGAAGAATTAGAGTTTCTTCATAAATCAACGAATTTGACAAACAAACCTGTGAATATATTCTTTGGGGGTTCGTGGCAATCGATGGTTCATCACTAATTGAACACTGGGTATGTCGAGACCTCTGGCAGCAACGTCTGTTGCGATTAACGTGCGCACATGGTTCGATTTGAATCTGTTTAAGGCACCAACACGTTCTTTTTGTCGCATAAACCCGTGCAGGCAGACATTTTCAATGCCCATATTATTTAACGTCATTGAAAGTAACTGGCAGTATCTGTGAAAGACGTTAACAAATCAGAATAACATAATTTGGGGGCTGACCTAGGGCCACTTACTTCTTAGTGTTGGTGAAAATCATAACATTTGCATTTTCATTGTCTTCCTTGAACTTCCGAAGTGCTTCAATCAGCACCATATCCCGATCATAGTCAGCACACAGGATATACCTTTGATCCAAGGTGTCGACAGTTGCAACTTCAGATTCTTCCGACCATTCAAAAGCCTAAAAAAAACAAACCATAATGCACAGACTCCTAAAATATACAGTTTACGCACCTGATCCGAAATCGGAAATATACTCGATTCCTTGATGAAATCTTTCATAGTTGCCGAGAAAAATAGATTCTGGCGTTCTTTTGGTAGGCACTTCTCGATAACTCCCAGACTCTCGTCGAAATCACCGTTTAGCATACGATCCGCTTCGTCAACAACAAGGAACTTTAGTGAATCAAAGGAGAATGTATCACAGCCAGTTAAATGATCAGCCAAGCGGCCCGGCATAGCTACAACAATATGGGGACGCGCCATTAGTTTTTGACTCTCTATCATTTGGTCAGTTCCGCCAGCAACTACACACACCCGAACGCCCAATGGCTGTCCGGCCACTTGAAATTGTTCCGATATCTTAAAGAGGAAATAATTACACGCTGTATCAACTAATTTCTTATACATAATTACATTGAAAACATACCTGATATGCAAGCTCATGTGTAGGAGTAAGAATCAATGCAAAGTGATTAACAGGCTCCTCACTAAGTTGTTGCAAGATAGGCAAAGCAAAAGCAAACGTCTTTCCAGAGCCTGTTTTAGCTGCTCCAATGCAATCTTTGCCGGCCAGGATTTGTGGTATACAATTTTGTTGTATAGGTGTTGCAGTTTTGAGTCCTATAAGCGATTTGCTTCTTTGAAGGTGATAGTCGAGTGGATTTCACAAATACCTTACCTAGTTTTAGTAGCTGCTTGCTTACCCATGATTTTAGGCCTAGTACTGCAAATGGATTATCGTCTTTTTTGGACATTTTTTCTTGATTCTTGATTAAAATGTGCAATTTATGCAGGTAACAAATATTTTATAACACGCAAATAAGAAGTAAACATAATTTTTTAGCACATGGTTTTGACAGTTGTCACTCTCGCATTCAGGCAACGAAAAGGAAATGGGTAAGTTCAGATTTTCAGTGACTGACAGATTTTCAGTGACTGAGCTGAGAGGACCATTCACATGAAAGCGACCAACGAACGAACCACGCGACGCGATATTTAAACAATTTATGAACTTCTTTTTCTAATACATTTTGATGAGATAATTAATTATTATACCTTACTATTGCAATAATAAAGTGTGCAATTATGTTTATATGATTAGTTTTTGTTTTTTGCATTTCACCAATTCCTTCGTTTGCTCTCATGTGATTGGTTAATAAGCCGCTCACTGATTGAAACGAAGGCAGGACTTTAAAAAGAGCTTTGAAGTCGTTATAGATACCTGTACTGAAAGACAAGATTGGCATTCCTTCATTAAATACTGTTATTAAAGCAATACCTATGTCCACAGATGGCTCAAAGGCAGCGGCGGATATGAAAAAATGTGTACACTATATTCTTCCGAATATGGGCTTGCAATTTCTGACAGAATGAAGAGAATATGAGACTACGACATTCGGTTTCCATTTTTGTACGTTCTCTTTGCATTATACAAAATACCAAGACATATTTGAAAGAGAAGACATGACATTTTATTGTGTTAACGATTCCGCCATAATTGCTTTGAATTTGTTATAAACCTATCCAGATACTTCACATAAGAAATTACTTTGGCACGCACAATAGTTCCCATAAATATCGGTTCAGGCCCGAGGATTCTTCAAGGAAGAACTGAGAATAAACCCTATTGTTGGCTTTGTCCCAAGCTGAATTTAAAATGGTTAAGCCAATAGCTCAAACCATTCCAGCAATGAACCACCGAGAACTTAAATAAGCGATTAGCTCCATCGTTGTAAATGCTTGTTGTGTTGTGCCATACCCCATACCCATACTACTGATGTATGGGTTACCGGTTTGTGGGTTGACGGTCCGAACTTAATTTGATAGAAATAAAATCTGGCATCTGGGTGCCATAACTTTTACAAATAATTTGCTGAAACTGCAGCGATGAAACGAAAATCAAATTTGTAAAACATTCACCCATATTCCCGTTGACGTTTGTCACATACGACTCACTCATGTTTCGTGTCGTTGTAAAAACGATGTTCACTTTTTTCAAGCTTTTGTTAAGGATTTAAATTATTTTTCATGGTATTAACGATTAGCGTTTATCTCGAAAAATTACAAACGCCGACATAAAAACGAAATGAAATATGAGCCGTTTACAACTTCTTCCATTCGGTTTATACGATAGCTTTGATGATCAGCGTTTAAAATAACCCTTTTGAGCGGGAAAGTGTTTTAACTAATTTAGCACAATGGATGTCGGATCATTGGCGTCTCAAGCAAGTTTCCAGCATTCGACAAATAAATGTTTGTCTGCTTTTAACCTTTTCCTTTAGGAATCTTTGCTCACAATCAGAGGATATACTTCTTAGAGATTCTTTGAAGACGGAACAGAAACAATTATTATTATGTATTTAGCAATAGAACTTTATTGTAAAGCTTGGCTTTTACTGCTAAGCTTAGCATCCGCTAAGTATAAACATTTCAAAAGTACAAACAGTCATGTATATTTATTTTGTTACGAATCACCTAAGTAATTGTTAATTTTAAGTTGGACGTGGTTATTGGCGTAAAGTACTTTTTTTTTTGAAAGGGATAAATGTTACAGCAATCGACAAAAATGGGGAAATATTTGGTAGGATCAGAATCAGCGTTCCAAACGAATGTTTTCTACCCATAATTCTTATAAATACTGTATGTACCTTTAATACTCTTATCTCTGAATTCAACGTCAAAAACTTAAAAATGACCGACAACGAAAAAAAAAAATAATGTTATTAATAACGAAATGAATATAGCTTCATTTGCTGTGGAATATATCGGTGGATTAGGCAAATCTATTGTTCAGTGATACACCCGTAGCCTTTGGCTGAATCTTACAGTCCGGAATTCCGACGCCATCTGAGCTGACAATTTCTCCTCCAGGGCATTTGTACAACAGTGGTTTTTTCTAAAGGTAAAGCAAGAACTAGACCCAAAAAATTAGAGAAAATGTCCTCGTCGTCTTACCTGAATGTCGTGGATTTCTCTTTGGATCTTCATGTCGTACTCGGGTCGGTGCAAAGACGAGTTATCGCCATTCAAAAAGTCAAGTAGCTTCCCTGCCAATGACGGTATCATTTCATTCCTCAAACCCGACTCACCGATCCCAAGTAAACATTTGATGGCCTCGGATCCTTTAGATGGTGTACTGGTCTGAGGTCCTGGAGAAATCTGTGGCAAGCTAGGACTTATAGTTGGCATTGTCAGGCTTGAGAATAATTTAGGTATTTTTTGAGTATTATTCTGCCTGTCGATAGCTTTGGCTTCAATAGTCAAGTCGGGGACGCCTGCTTGAGGATACAATATCATTGGATTGCGCTCCTTAAGCTGTTGCAACACAATCTTGATATTCTTGCTGGAAAGGGAAAATATGTCTTAGAACAAAGTGCATGGACGTGAATTACTTTTTACCTATTTAAGTTTGCACGAGTATTGTTATTGAAACGTTGAATCCTACCATTGCCGCGATTGTTCGAGTTGTTGAAATTATTATTATTGTTGTTGTTCCAATTCTTGCGGCCGAAAAAGTTACGATTTTTGTGATTATAATTTCGCCAACCTCTGTTCCCACTTAAACTTGTCTGGGGCATATCGGAAGGTATCAATGGCGGCATTCCAGCGGGTCGGGTATTCATTACATTTGGTTGCATTAAACGCCATTGTTGAGAGTTCGAATTTGGCAATAGTCCCACAATTTTATTTCTTAAGTCATTTTGATCGACAGATTTTACCAGTGCTAAATCGTCGTTTTTTAAAGCCAAGGACACGTAGTCATCCTCATCTTGGAGAAGCAGTTCTTCTTCCTCTTCTGTGATATCTTCGTCACGTCTACCTTCTTTAAATTTTGATTCGTCATTTGGTTGTTTTTCAATACCAGACTCCTTGAAACTATTGATGTAGTCGTCTGAAAGCGTGAAAGCGAAACCTAAATTATTTTATTTTCTTGGTACATACACATGTGAATTTCTTACCCAGCGACATGTCCATTGCGTCCTCAATTTTTGTTAATTATTTAGAACAAATTAAATATAAAATTAATTTTTACACCACCAAAATGCCACGCACGAATGGTTTTGCTTGGTAATCAAATCATGTAAAAAAAAAGCAAAATGCTAATGGCGCCAGAAACCGTTATGAGCACTGTCAGGCTAAGTTTGAGGAGCTGTCTGTTCCATTTCCCATTATTTAAAAGACAAAATAGAAGGGCATGTTCGGTTGGTGAAGTGAATAGTTTCGTACCTAGGTAAGTACCCATGAATTATTATGTACTTACATTTCTCCAGAAAATAAACGTCACAGCTATAACAAGTTTTATGATTGATTCTACATACACAAAAAATCACAATTACTAAATACATTTCAAAAACGTCAAAAACGTCTCATCACTAAACTGACGGTAGGCTTTTTCTAACTAAGGGCCTAGTTATAGCTATCATTGAAATGCATCATTGGAACAAATTAGTGGAATGGTGGTTTAATTTTTTTTGACAAATCGGTTATAGCAATCATTGAAAAATTCCTGTCAGTGAAAGAACCTGTCAGTGACTTTTCAACAAACGAGTCTAGGTTTTGAGGTTAGAGTTGATCATTGAAAGCAAAACTGACAGCTGAGAATAGAAAGAGAATCGAACACCTCAGTGAAACGATTGGGTTCCAAATTGGAGAAACGAGAATCAGGTGTTCATTGAAATCGATTTCGATCAGTGAAATAATCAAATTGAATTTAAAGAAGAGTTTTAGTCAGAATTAAGTAATTTCTTTCGTAAAAAAATTCCACAATTGATTACCTTTATTTTAATACCAACTAAAGCCAATATTGTTTGATTAATCGTCTTAAAATCGGAAAACAAAATGTTCAATGATGCATTTCAATGATAGCTATAACTAGGGCCTAAAGTCAACATTAGTGACAAAGAATAGAAACTGAAACAGAACAGAAAGTTTTTTCGTTCTGTTGTAAATTGTTTACGTTGCTCGCTACCGATGACAGATTCCTGTATGTCTGATAGGGTTCTTTTCTTCGCCACAAGATATCATAGACCAACTTGTACATTTTGTCAATAGAATGAAAAAGTTTCCTGTTCCGTTTCGGTGTCCAGTTTCCGTTCTTTATGACTCAAAATTCGAATCCCTAAATTTGTGTAATTTTTTTAAATGTTAGGCATAAAGTAAAGTTTCACAATTTTGTAAGTAGCTACAATTATCCAATAACTTTCAAAACACCTATTTTACATTTCTGAGCAAATTTTGTTTTTATTCATTCAAAGTAGAACATTGTTCTATTTGAGTTAAAGTCGAAACCACATTTGAATGCAGATCGCAATTGCATTCCGTCAAAAATTTAAACCTAACGTTTTTGATTTTTATAAAGCAAAGCAAAATTTCAAAAGCTCAAATTATTCCCACTATTTTGTGCTTTAGTGGCTTCTACCGGATGTACTTAACGAGCCAAGCGCCACCTACATGTACTCCAATTTGACGTTTCATTGTTTTCATCGTTGAAAAATTTCAGTCTTCGTCGCAGAAAGTTTCACAAAATCGATTTAAACTAATTCTGTGATTTATTTTATAAAAAAAAAACAATGAGTATCGGCGTGTGTTGTACTTTAGACAGTGCTCCACTGTACATTTAGAATTAACTGTCAATCGAATTTTCCAGAGGACGATACCTATACACACAATGGATCTGGAGCTGAGCTCGGAAGCCCTTATTGGGTCATTGTTCGCATTGGTTGCATTATTTGCATTCTGTCGCAGTCTGCTGATCGAGGACGTCATCTGCATTCCGAGAAAATCACGACATAGCTGGAAATCAATACGCATATTGGATCGGGTGAGCATTAAAACTTGATTATGTGTTTGGATTATAATGCAATAACAATCCATATTAGTCGTGTTTTTGCAGCATATGCGAAATTCTGTTGCAGCCATCAGCTGGATTGTTCTGTGATTGTTGCGGCATATTTGCGGATGCCCCCTGTACCAAGAAGGCAGACACGGAATTCAAATGCAAAGAAAAATGGCTGAAAAACGAAAAATCAATGCGACACTTGTGGGTCAGAGGTTTGTCTTACACATGACTAATTAATTGTGTTGGGTTTTTTTTTTGTTTGCTAATGTGGGTTATTTTTGTAGGAAATCTCCCGCTAAATTGTGAGTGTGATGCTTGTAAAGATGGTATTGACTATCAGGCGACACCGGGACTCTTTGGGTATCGGTGCTGTTGGTGCCAGAGGGCCTATCACGACAATTGCTTCCGCAGAGTTGATCTCAAAGGCGAATGTGATCTGGGTGAATTCAAGGATCTTATATTTCCCTCCTATTGCATTGAGGCAGCTCGCACTAGAGAATCTGTACGATTGCACTTGACAGGAATAAAACCGCCAGAAATTGAAAATTGGGCGCCATTAATTGTTATCGCGAACACCAAGTCGGGCAGCAGCACGGGCTCGGATGTGGTTTCATTGCTGAAGGGATATTTACATCCGCTGCAAGTAATGGAACTGGGCCATCGTGGACCTCAAGACGCATTGCAATGGGCCGCAAAGGCAAGTCCACGTCCTTGTCGCATTCTAGTCGCAGGTGGCGATGGCACTGTTGGTTGGGTTCTCAACACCATCTATACGCTCAACATTAAGGTAAGTTGGGGCATTTTTTTCATTGCCTCTGATGACAGTTTGATTTTATCCACAGCCGATTCCGTCACTTGCAATAATGCCACTTGGAACCGGTAACGATTTGTCCCGAATTTTAGGATGGGGTCCAGAGCCCCCATCTGAGCTTGATCCCAGAAAGATTCTCAGAGATGTAAGTACTATGTCGTTGGCACATGTCGAACTATATATTGCCGGCTAGAGATAGAAAAGACAACCACATTAGAGATAAGCAATGCTGGTGACATAGTCAAATAGATTATCATGGCTTTTGATAAAATTGACGTGGAGTCTGGTGCGATTCAATTTGGACACGTGTGTGTCAGAAACGTCCGACGAAAAATGTGTTGCAAGAGGACTCTACTTTCTTCGTTATTTCAAATGTGTAGTTCTTCTTCATTTCAGATACAAAGTGCCAAATCCATTAATCTGGATCGTTTCGATTTACAAATTGAAGCTTACCGTTATCGTTTGCCAATAAAAAGACCGCCAGTTAAAACCGTTTACGTTTACAACTACTTCAGCATCGGCGTAGATGCATTGGTCACATTTAACTTTCACAAAACTCGTGAATCTCGATTTTACGTACTCAGTAGTAGGATATTTAATAAGGTAACTATAATGGCAAAAGTTATGCGCTGCCAACTGATTGAAATGTCTTCGATTTCAGTTAATTTATTTCGGGTTTGGAACTCAGCAAATAGTCCAGCGGGATTGTGAAGGAATTGAGCAGAAACTCGATCTTTATTTGGACAATGAACTCATTAATTTGCCAGAGTTGCAATCGATTGTTTTCCTAAACATTGACTCCTGGGGAGCTGGCTGCAAGCTGTGCGGTAAATATTTTAATACATCTTATGTTTCTTCAAAAAGAAGAATGTTCCTATTTCTTGTTTAATTAGAGCTAAGTAATGGCGACTCAAAGGTGAAAATTATCAATTCCATATCGGATGGTATGCTAGAAGTCTTCGGTATAGTGTCCTCCTTTCACATTGCCCAATTGCAGTGCGGCATAAGCAAGCCGGTTCGTATTGGTCAAGCGAAGCAAATCAAAGTGAGTGGTTGGACAGTTGATTTTTAATTCAAATAAACGGAAATTGCTTTTCTTCAGATCCACCTGAGGGACACCTGTCCAATGCAAGCAGATGGGGAACCATGGATGCAAGGACCTTGTGATATTTTACTTCAGTCCAGAAGTCAAGTAAGAATGTTAAAGTATGAGAAGACGTCGGAGAAATAATGGATCCGATGGATGCGGTCTTAACTTAATGGGCATTTCAACGTTTAAAGAGTCTCTTTACTATTGAATTCTGTACCTTTTACCAATTGTTATTATCAATTCTTCTGTGTACTTAGTTTATTTTTGTTTTTTTACTTTTTTTGTTTGTTCTTTGTTTCCTTTTTAACTATTTATAGCGAAAACCAAAAATAGAAGCTTAATGGCATGTGTAATAATCAGAAGGTGTATTTTATTTGTACATTGTACATCCGAAAATGGTCGTTGTAAGTGATGCAGTCGATGACACCGAGGGTGGCACATATATCGCCTTGAGCATGGCCGAAAGTGGTCCATAAACCAACCTACCGATGTGTCTTTCTCTTCCAATATTTGGCATAGTTCGTGCGAGCGTAGTATTCACTATGGTGTACTTCAGATTCGCATTAATGAATTGAGCCTCGAGTTAATCATAAAGGCATTTGATTGTCGGCTTAGCTGTTATCTCATGCCCACCTACCAAACCTTTTATCTGCTGCTGGTCAGTACCGCTCCGTTTTCTATTCAGTCAGTTTTAACCCAAAAAGTGTTTCTGGCGAGTGACAGAGAGTATGGATAGTGTTGTCACCAATTGTCACTTCTTCCGGCAGCCACTTCTATGGCTAAAATGGTTCACAATGACCAAAACGAACAAGTAGAAGCACACTTATCTCACAATTAATCTAACCGACTGCTGGTGCTATTTAGTCTGCGAAATCTGTCCCTTAGCTTTTCTAGTATGTCTTGTCTAAGAACGCCATTATACAATTATGTGGCATAGGAAGGTGCCCAGCCTTTAGATGGTTTCACTACAAAACAAACAAAGCTTAGATCAACAACTTTTTTCCACGATTAGAAACATATCCTCCGTAACTGTCAGTTCTAGCAGATTATACTATGTATTAGTATTAGTAAATCCTGCTTAGGAAGAGAGCTAAAACACGAGGTTATGTTACGCATGGCCGTCGTCGGTTGTTTAACCCATAAACCAATGTTCGCTGTCATAAATAGACAAGTTTGTTGTGATAGCGCAGCATTATTGGCCACCCAATGCTATTGCACTCTGGAAAGCAAAACAAAGACGATCGGGTAAATTGACACGGAAGCTCCAATTAGACCTGGAAGTGAGCGTGAGTCTGATTCAAGAAACAAAGAGTGGCGGTTTTAGTTAAATACTTGAAGATAGATTGCCGCAGCCAATTTGTCCCAATTATGGCGGTATTGATGCGGGTCATCAGTTGTAATCGCTTAACCGAATTCTTATCCACACATATTCGTGTTTAATATCCCAACAGAGATTCTTGTTTAATCAACGATTCAGATGAACCGGAAGCCAGCAAGTATTACGGTAAGCATAGAAAAGTACTCTTCTTTCTTCTAGAATTAACGCGACTCATTCCATCGCGTGGTAAGTGGTTTTCTATAGAACTTTTGTGAGAATTTCGTTCTCAGACAGTTGTGCCAATTGGTTACAGTTCTCTGGTAGAATGTTTCAAAAATACGCGGAGCTGAAGTCAATAAGCCCCGGCAGTTGGGCAGCGACGAAGAGGCACACGATGACGACCTATCCTCACAAAGAGAAACAAATTAAGCAAAGCATGTGCTAACCAAAGAATCCTTCTAGAAAGACAAGGCATGCATGTGCACATTTCGTCCAATTACATCGAGTACGAAATTACTGTAGTAGTTAGTGAGGCAACTGCTTCCAATTTGCTATAAAGAGAAATTTTCCAATCAGACCCAATTAGCAGTACCACCTTAAATGAAAGAAAACCCACAGTTGCATTTCAATGTTTAAAGTGAAATTATTTTATTCATTGAATGCTTACAGCGTACAAACTAACCACATCCGAAATAGAACAGATAAGCCGACTCTCGAGAGCTACGACGAGTACACGTCACGAAGGGGATACAAGTTTTTTTCCCATTTTGTTTTAGTTTTTGATTAAAATATTCTTTTTTATTGTTCGACTTGGGTTGTGAATTAAATGTTTATGATCTCAAAAGGCGGGTAAAATGCAAATTATAGCGAAACAAAGTGAATTGGACACCGTTCCCCTTATAACATTGTCAGCTCCATAATCGCGTTAACAATATCGTTATTGTTATTCTTGAGCGCTCGAATTGCCTTGGCTCGTGTTGTGTTCGCTTGCGTGATGACCAGCTCAATGTCCTTTTCATCAACTCCAGTCTCATCTACCTCTTCTTCGTCTTCCTCGGCGATTGGTGCCACTGATGTGGTTGTGCCAACGGTATCAGATGTACCGGTAGCCGATTCTGGTGCCTTGAACTTCTCAGCGGCAGCCACTTGAGCCTGTTGTGAAAGATCCTCAATCTTGGCCTCGCCAAAGATGATGTATGTGTCACTGTGGGGATTCTTGTACACATCGGGGTTGTTGATAACGAACAAAATGTTCTTCGACTTGCGAATGGTGACACGGTTGACGCCTTGGATTTGCTTCAGACCCAATTTCAGCATGATTTTGCGTGCCTTCTTTTCGCCGCGTGACTGCTTGGCCTTTGACACTAAATCAATTGGCAATCCGGTTGCACCGCCACCCAATTGAGTTGCTCCAGCAGTTGCGTCCTCCAACTCGGGGATAGTGTCTTCAGAATCACTGTCGCTAGCATCATCTTCAATGCGAACGGCATTCTCAGAGGTTGCTGCGGGCTTGACCTCAGCTGGGGTATCTGACTTAACTTCGGTAAGTTCGGGCATTTTCAAGTTTGCTGCTTGGCTGTAAAAGATAAGGAAAAAAATACTTTTAGTACTGCATATTGATTTCGCAGTTTACGTAAAAATGGGTGCCAATATAGGGGGTGTAAATATGAAACCCGGTTCGCTTATTGCAGATTAGCATGACAATTTGACTAAATTTTATGAAAATCATGGGCGGAAATTATTTGTAGAGGTTCAAAATATATTAATTACAATTTTAATTTAATTTTTCACTGCAGATGTTTATAAAATCGTTGGATATTTTACCTGAAAATAATTCACACCCAACGATAGATTTCAGAACTTTTGACAAAAGGAGTTTTATTCGGGCTTAAGTTGGTACGCGTGATGAGATGTCACATAACCAAAAGCCATCTACACTTGGGACCAAGTACTACATGCCAATTCACTGCCATAAAGGTGAGTGATTCGCATGACAGTGGTGATTTGGGAATATTAGGGTTGCAAAAATTAAACAAATTAGAATAAATAAATACGAAGATTCTGACTACGACAATTACTTATTTCGTCAACTTAACGAAAATAATTATCTGTTACAATGTCCTCTGATAGTTACAAATAATGTAATGATTTTCATTTGCAACAATGGAGATTGCAAACAAGTTTTTTAGGGTAGGTTTTTGGCGAATCGATTGCGAGTTTAACTAATTTCGAAACTAACTTTAATTTCGACTTTTAATTTTGCCCTACCAATAAACAAGTTAATCAAACCCTTCGATTACTGATTTTAGTACATATTCTAATGTTCAATGGATGTCAAATCTTGTACGAATTTCCCAAAATTGATAGATTTTTTCGACAGCAAATCATTGCGACACCTCCTGATCAGAAAATTATTCAATGCGGCCTGAAGGGTTGAAGTCAGGTTCTCCTCAATTATTATTATTATTATTATTATTATTTATTAACAGGTAATTAAAATTACATGGTAATATTAAGATTACTGAGTCTAGCTGCGAAGACTATTGACTCTATGGTTAGTTAGGGTTTATATGGAAAGGTTAGCTCTAGTTACAAAGTTTGATATCATTTCAATGTTGGCAGGACTAGGGTTACTGAGTATTTCGTATATTGAGTTGTCTTTGAATATATTACTGATGATGGGTCTCAATTCGGTACAGTTCTCCAAAATATGCGTTATGTTCAATGCAGTGTTGCAGGTGGTACAGACTGGAGGGCTGTTTTTGGTCAGGAGGTACTTATGAGAAGCTGAGGTGTGTCCGAGTCGTAGTCGCACGAAGTTTGAAATTTGATGCTTGGGGATTTTTGTGGGGTATATCGGGTTCACTCTCTCAGGGTTTACTTTTTTGTAGTGATGGTGGTATAGACTCCAGTCATTTCTGAGTCGGATTTTTGTGGCTTCTTGGGTAAGTTTCAACAAATCTAATTTTGTATATATGTCAAATCTGTATACCGGGGCGTTTTTGGCAGAGTTAGCTGCGATATCAGCGTATTCGTTTCCTTGGATCCCGACATGCCCAGGAGTCCACAACCACATAAGCTTGATGTTGTTTGGCGATTTAATAAGTTGGAGTCTGATTTTTGATATTAGCTCAGTGTTGTTGTTAGGGTTACTGATCGCGTTAAGCACCGATATGCTATCGGAGCATACGATATGTTTTCCTTGGCAATTCGTTGCTATATTTGTGGCTTGAAGGATAGCGAAAGCTTCTGCTGTAAATATTGATGCGAATTGAGGTAGATTACCGATGGAGATAATGGATCCATTTTCAAGTGAGACGGCAAATGATGTATGTTCTGTAGTCTTAGATCCATCAGTGAAAATAAGGTTCCACCCATCTGATTTTAACTCTGAGGAGATGCTGGCGAAGAGTTGACAGTAGGCTGTATTACTGGTGTTTGCTTTTTTGTAGTTGGCTAGGGTAAATATTATAGATTCAGAGTTCATTAGCCATGGGGGATATCGTGGGGCAGCAGTCTGATTTAGCTTAATTGGGATGTCTATCAGAGAGGCTTTTTCAAGTATGGTAGCTATGGCGGATGGTATCCTCTTTGTAAGCTTATAATCCTTGGCCCTCTTTACGTCCTGATCAATTACTGAGTTTTTGGAGAAAACTAGTTTCGCCGATAGTTTCAAAGTGATAGCGTCTCTTCGTTCCTCAATGCTCATTAGTCCTGCTTCTGCTAAAATGTTTTTTATTGGAGTAGTAGGGAAAGCGTTTATGCTTCTTCTGGCGGCTTGGTGGTATAGGGATTTTATTATTTTCAACGTTGATTGTGGACAGTACCCATATATATATAACCCATAGTCGATTTTACTTAAAACTAACATTTTTGTTATGTTTGTTAGTGTGTTAATATGTACGTTGCTTTTGTTACAGGCTAAATATCTTATAATATTGGTTCTTGCAGCTATAGGGATTTCTTTAGTTCTAAACAGTGTTGTTTCCAAGAGTACTTATTATTAAAAACTAATCCTAGAATTCTTAAGCTACTAACATTTTCGATTAGTACGTCGTTTACATTTATGTTAAGTTGAGGACAGTTCTGTTTTCGACAAATATGAAGCAGTTTGCATTTTTGGATCGATAGTTTGGCCCCTGATCCTGTTGACCACTGTAGGATGTCTTCGATTGCGAGTTTAAATGCAATTTTGCTTCTATTTATCTCATTGGCTTTACATAATACATATATATCGTCCGCATAAATGCAGTGATCTAGTAAGTGGTGCTTTGACAAAATTGTATTAATGTCGTCAAAAGCAATTATAAATAAGACTACCGAGAGGGGTGATCCCTGGGGGATGCCGTTGTGCAAAGGGTAGTTCCGAGAGTAGGTGTTATTTGATTTGATGCAGAATTTTCTATTAGTTAAGAAAGATTTAACGTAACTGTATCACCCCTATCATGGAATCCGCCGGGGGGAATCATTCACGGAAAAGAATATTTTGGTATCGTAGCATCCGCAAAGTGAAGAGTTCCCCGTTTGGGAAAAATTCGATTTGAACGTTTTTAACGATACAGTGAAACTTATTCACAGTACCCACTCGGGGAACTGTTCACTTTGCGGATGCGACGATACCAAAATATTCTTTTCCGTGAATGATTCCCCCCGGCGGATTCCATGATAGGGGTGATATTTTTTTTCCAATGCCCCATTTTGTCAACTTTTTTAGAATAATGTGAAGGCCTATTCTATCGAAAGCTTTTTCGAAATCAAGGGTGAGGATTGAGATGTGCTTTTTGGCTGATAATGCTTTTGAAGTGAAGAAGTCAATGTGCAGTAGGGCATCAACGCACCCTCTGTTAGCTTTAAAAGCTACCTGATTGGGGCTGATAAGCTTATTTGTTTCCGCATACCATAGTAGACGTTTAGCAATAATTTTTTCCAGGATTTTCGACAGGCATGGGATAAGCGAAATTGGGCGGTATCCTTCGATTGAGGTCTTTTCTTTGTTTGGTTTTGGGATAGGTAATATTGTAGCTATTTTCCAGGTTTGGGGGATAATAGCAGTATTTAGGACATTGTTATATAGGCATATAATTCTTTGTTTTGTATCTTGGGGATCTATAAACATCTATAAATGTATCGGAAAAATTATTATTTTCCGAAATCTTACACCAAGTTTGTGCAATAAAATCGCATATTTCATGGGGATCTGTTAAAATGCCATTAGTGGATTTGATACTATTAATTGCGAGTGAGGTGGAATTTCCAGTCAGACGGCGAATATTTTGCCATATCTTAGCAGGGGAGGAGTTGGGGCTTATGGTTGAGGTGAATTCGTAGAAACTCTTTGCTTTAGAATCTTTAAGCGATCTTCGAAATTTAGCATTTGATTTTTTGTAATTTATAAGATTTTGCGTGGTGGGATATTTTTTGAAGTTTTTTAGGGCGACCATTTTTTCTTTCCGTAGTGCTGTTAACTCGGAGTTCCACCAGGGTATAACGTGACTACGTTTTATTGGAGCCGTTTGAGGGATGGAGGCATTTGCGGCAGTTCTGATCGCTTTTTGTAGCAGAGCGGCTTCTTTGTTATTGTTTAGGGAAACGGCTTTGCCGGACAGGTACTCAGTAGTTTTTTTATTAAACAGCTTCCAATTGGACAGGTCTGTTTTGAATTTAGGATTAAATGTTTTTGATTTGTTAAGATGTGCAATGTTCAAGGTTGTAAGTATCGGGAAATGATCACTATTGTGGAGGTCATCTAAAGTCCTCCAAGTTGTTTTTGGGAGTAGCTCAGGTGAGCAACATGTTACGTCGATGTGCGTAAGTGTATTGTGCGTTGAAAGGTGGGTAGGGGTTCCGTCATTTAAGATAACAAAGTTTGCGCTCAGAAAGAAGTTTTCTAGTACCTGTCCCTTTTTATTGGTGCTCGTGGAGCCCCATAGTATACTCCACGCATTGATATCCCCTCCGAATATAATAGGGGGGTGGACTTGGTTTATAATATTAACCAAGTCGTTCTTATTGAATGAACTTTTTGGAGGGAGATATAAGTTTAAGTATGTGAACTTTGTTTTGAGTAGTATCTCGACAGCTTGGACTTGTAGGTTTGAGTTTAAAGGTACGATTTTATGAGGTGTGTTTGTTCTAATCAGCAGTGCTACCCCTTGTTTGTGTGTGTCATTAATTGGTAAATTATGAAAGTAGCCTTTAAAGGCTTTTGGGTAGATTGGGGTGTAATTGAAAGGACAGTGCGTTTCTTGGACGGATATAATGCTGGGATTGTGTTGTTTGATTATGATGTTGAGTTCATCAAGGTTGTTAGTGAAACCGTTCATATTCCATTGCAGAATATTGAGAACTCCGTTAGGATTACACTGGACCCACGAGCTTGCTTTACCTGAGGCAAAAGAAGTGTAGCTCGCCGTGCGTTGATTTAGTTTTTGAATTGTGCTGTTTGTTTTCTGTTGTAAATTATAGAGGTAGGTAGAGATAGGTTGTTCAGTGCTGTGACTCTGCAATTCGGGAGCTGAATCAGTCACGCTCTGTAGAGAGCCTGACTGCTTCAGCCTCCGAACTGCAGAGTCATTGGTTTGGTTAATATTTTTATAATTGCATATCGACATCATGTGTTTCTGTGTCATTTGTAAGATAGTAATTGTTATTCTCCAAAAGTGTTTGGGTGACAGTTGATAAAGGTGAATAGGTGGGTGCGGAGAGGGGTTTAGAGTTTTTGTTTGTGGTTCGAGTAGGTGAAAATTGGTTATTTGTGTTGGTACTTAAGAGAGGTTGTGATGAGTTCGAGATGGCCTGAGAGGATTGTGAGGAGGGAATGTTAGAGTTTGAGGGAATGGGGGCTGTCGCTGTGGCAGCAGTAGACTTGTCACTTGAGTTTGAGTATGATTTAGACTGAGTGGGTGATGAGTTTGGGTTTGATAATGTGGGAGCAGATTGAGTTGCAGTTGGAGTTGCATTGGGCTTGGAGGTGTTTACTTTTGAGTTAGAGTATGATGTGAGTTCGGTATTATTTATGTTTCTGACTTTTTCTGTTGTGTTGGTGTTTACGTTAAGGCTATTTGTGAGTGGTGTTGTGTTTTTTTCTTTTGCATTGTTGTTTGTGTCTGGTGTGGGCAGGGAAGGTGGGATTAGGGGGACATTATTTTGAACCTGTGAGTTTGTAGTTTTCTTAATCTTATCGGCGAATGACTCAGTGAGCGGGGGGGTTTGAACTGAGTTCTGTTGACTATAGATCCGTTTAGCTTCAATCATTGTGCATTTCTTTGATGTTTTGATCGTTAGGATCTCTTTCGCTTGTTTGTAGGCAGGGCATGCTTTGGAAGACGATGGGTGGGGGAGGGAGCAGTTCGCGCACATTACACGTGTGCATGTTTGTGGTGTATGCGGTGGCAGGTTACACGATTCACATATTGTGCTATTATTGCAGCGCTTGATTGTGTGGCCAAGTAGCTGGCAATTGCGGCAACGCATGGGGTTTGGTATATACTCGGTTATTTTGGCAGTGTAAAAACCGATATCAACTGTTTTGGGGACTTGATAGAGGTCAAATGTAAAGAGCATGAGACCTGTTGCTCTTTGCTTTCCATCGTCACATTTTTTGAGAAATTTATAAATTTCCGTGACACCTTGGGGTTTCATTTCGCTAACAATTTCAGAAACGTTTATTAGGCATGGAGCGAACGCTATTCCTTTCGATTGGTTAAGGCGATCATGCAGTTTTACTATTACTGGGCACACGCCAGCAAGGTCTTTAGCTTTAAGGAAAAGGTCTGCTGTTTTCTGTGACTTCACAAAAATTAATAGACTACCGTCACGAAGTTGGCTTATATTTTCATATTCTTTGCTAATACTGTCGATAGCTTTTTGAGAAGGAATGGGCTAAGGGACGAGATGGGCTTTTCACTATTTTTCGGAGACATAATAATAAATCGAGGATTTTTTGAGTTGGAGTGTGAAGGGAGGTCTGGGAAGATGTTTAGGGGCAGAGTGTTATGTTTTGATTTTTTTCTTGGCTGGAGGTCGGGGTCAGGGTCTGGGTCAAGGATTCCGAAACGACCACCTTGCTTTGGCCCGTGGGCCATTTTAGCACTTGGATGGGTACACTCACTTGCACTTAGAAAATAGAACGAATGAGAATTAGCGATCGAGAAAATAATACGGTTTTAACGGGAGAAACCGGTTTGCGCGCTTGGCGGAAGAAAAATCACACAAAAAACTGAGGTTCGATGCTATCGGCTCGAGAGTTAGTCGGTGACTGTCCTCAATTATTGTTGAAATGGACTACTTCAATTCAGTCAAATTCATCGTTTTCGTTTTGTAAACCTCTTGCTTGACATCTACATATATATATATCTAATATGTATACTTACGTAAACGTTAGGGAACGCTTTTGTAGTAACTATGAAAAATGACAGAAGGATTTTGTTTTTCCATAAATGGCATGTGAGTATAAATCCAAGTATATGGACGAGTTTTTACTGACTGCGAACTACATGCATTCGAGAAGAGCAAAAAAAGCTACATTATTTTTCCGCCTTCTGATACCATTTTCATACCAATTTGTTTCTCATATCGCAGGAAATGAGAGACAAAAGCAAATAGCCATTACACGCGTTTCAAATCAAATTTCAAATCATCTGTCAGTAAAAACTAGTAAAATTAGGTCCATTCCTTTACTATTAAATCTTACGAATTTTTACAAATTTTTAAGCATTTTTACGCATTTTTTATCAATGTCGTTCCTCAACTCGAAAAATTCGTAAAAGAGAGCGGCTTCGAGAGAGTAAGATATTACCCCTCCACTGAGAATCTTACTAGTTTTTACTCAACAAATTTCTTTGCGTATGAATTGAAACAACTGTCAGTCACCTGAAAATTGGCAGAAGATTATAAATTAGTATTATATATATAGTATAATATATATTCTGCGATATGAGAAACCAACTGGTATGAAAATGTTATCAGAAGGCGGGCAAATAATGTAAGTAGGTAGCTTTGTTTTTCTTCTCGAATGCATGTAGTTCAGTCAGTAAAAAACGCTTCCACATACTTGTATTCATACACATTCAATTTATTGAAAACAAAATGTATCTGTCATTTTTCATAGTTTCATTTCATTTTTTTCTCTTTGAGAGAGAATTCATCCCCACTGCCACTATTGTCATTTTGACATTATTTTCCATTTTTACTACAACAGTAAAGTAACAGACCTATTCTCATTGGAGGGGTAATATCTTGCTCTCTCGAAGCCGCTCTCTTTTACGAATTTTTCAAATTGAGGAACGACATTGAGTAAATCTTCTTTAAAATTCGTAAGATTTAAAAGTAAAGGAACATACCTAATTTCTTGGTACGTATCATGCATGATGGAATAAGTATAAGGTGGTCTCGTCGGCAAAAAGTAGTCCCTTAACTATACTATACCAAAGATTTCAGACCCATAAGTCTAACATCATTCATTTTGAAAACCTTTGAAAAACTGGTGAACATACATATTCGCGGTCGGCTAAATGACAGCGTGATTTACACTGCTCAACATGCCTACACTAAGGGCAGAGGAGTGGAAACAGCGCTGCATGACGTCGTCAGCACTATAGAAAAATCACTAAAAGATAAAGAATACACACTAGCTGCGTTTTTAGACATTGAAGGAGCGTTCAACAATGTCAAAACATGTGCAGTAAAGAGAGCGCTGCAGAATTCCAACGTTGATCAATCACTCACTAAGGTAATCATGAGTCTGCTCAATGAACGGAATATCAATGCGAGATTAGGTGACATTGACCTACAAATAACTGCCTCCAGAGGCACACCACAGGGAGGAGCCATTTCTCCCCTACTTTGGGTTCTCGTCATCAATGAAATACTAATGAAACTCAAAAACAGTGGGGTAAAAGCCGTTGCTTATGCGGATGATGTAGTACTGCTTGCAACGGGAACATTTCTTCCAACTATAAATGAACTGTTAGGAAGCTCACTGCGAACACTTAACTTGTGGGCAAAACATTGTGGCCTTGGGGTGAACCCCCAGAAGACCGAACTTGTGCTGTTTACAAACAGAAGAAGCATACCGCACTTTGAACCACCAGCCATTGAGGGAATACCCCTGCAGGTGGCAGAGAGCGCGAAATATCTGGGAATAATTCTCGATAGAAAACTTAATTGGAAACTAAATGTCAATGAACGAGTTAAGAAGGCGGCGAATGCATTCTATGCATGCAACCGTATCTTCGGCAGAAATTGGGGACCTAACCCGAAGATAATTCTGTGGATGTATACGGCAATCGTCCGCCCTATACTTACATATGGCAATATAGTTTGGTGGCAAGCCACAAACAAGGCAACCAATCTAAAGGCAATGACAAAAATACAAAGACTGGCATGTATAGGAACAAGTAGTGCGTTGAGAACAACACCGACTGCTGGGTTGGAAATGCTTCTTAACCTGCTACCTATGAATCTATACGTGCAAGAATCGGCCGCCAAAAGTCCGTTGAGGATAAGCCAGACAAAATGCTGGATCCCCAGTATATGTGGACACGCGCGAATCCTCAAGGAACACGTAGGGAGTGACGTCGACTCTGATTACATGTCACCCTACTTAGACTTCGATAAACCATTCTCTTGCCAGTTTCCGAGCAGGGAAGAATGGGACAGGAACAAACCCACGGAAACGACATCAATAGCCATCTACACTGATGGATCAAAGATGGAATGCGGAACTGGCGCCGGACTATTCTCAGAGGAACTCAGCATACATAGTTCAATCAGGCTTCCGGACTACTGCAGTGTTTTCCAAGCTGAGGTACTGGCGGTCGCGGAAGTGGCAAGCATGGTGTCAATAATGGCAGTACCGCGGAATGATATTACCATATTTATTGACAACCAGGCGGCTATCAAGGCAATCTCTAATAATGAGATAAAATCCAAACTAGTTCGCCGTTGTCGCGAAGAGCTCAAGGCTCTTGTCTCGCAGCATAATACGAATCTCTGCTGGGTTCCTGGACACAGGGACATAACCGGCAATGAGAGGGCTGACGAACTGGCAAGAAAAGGTTCTGCAATGGACCTAGACCAGGCACTTCAGTCGATCAAACCACCAATCTGCAGTCTCAGAGAACGAGTGGAATACAAGATCCGAATGAAAGCCAACATCAGGTGGAAAACACTAACCACCTGTGACATATCACGGAAGATGTGGCCAGAATACAACAAAAGCAGGACCAACAAACTTGTGCGATACGATAGAGTATCGCTGTCTAAGATTGTTGGCGCCCTCACTGGTCACAACCTTCTAAGAAACCACGCGATGAAACTAAATCTCAAGAACGACGACATTTGTAGAGGCTGCGGTGATGAGAAGGCCCACGAGGACACCCCTCACTTTCTCTGTCACTGCCCGAGTCTCTGTCACTTGAGGAATAGAACACTTGGAAGCTACTGCTTCCAGGATATCCAAGAACTCTCTAACGTCTCAATATCCAATCTTTACAGGTTTCTGAGGGCAGCGAGATGGTTGGACAAAGTCGAGTAACCACGGGAAGGATGAAATAAAGCCAGTACAACACGGCTAACCCCTTCGAAGGGTATCACAATGGGTCCACATGGACCTAAGTGGGGTGAACAGGAGGCTACTCAGCTTCTCCAACCCGTTAACCTAACCCTAACCTAACTATACTAGTAATAAGTGCGTGTGAAAGGGTTCAGCGTAGTAAGTGTAAGTGAAACGACAATAGAGTGTGCAGAGAGAGTATGTTCATGAGTATATGTTGATTAACCTTTAAGTGGAGTGGAATTGGTTTGAAGTTGCCTGCTATTATAATAAAACGAGTAGAAGATATTTTTTTTTTTTGCACAAGGGTTGACGTTTTGCAAACAAATTCGTCCGCACACAACCTTTCGCTTCAACAAGCAAACGCTGACTGAACGTTAAGGGACCAAAAAACGAACGATTCGGCAGCCGACGAGACCACCTTATACTTATTCCATCATGGTATCAGGAGTCATCCTACATATTCGGAAATAAATTGCGTAGAAATTTCTGTCCTTATAATAAAATGCAAAAACACGTCTTTTGGGTAAACATTTTCTTTTCAAAATGTCATTTCAATCAGGACAAAACGACAAAAAATGTTACGTAGATAATCACAGTCAACATGCATTTAATAATTTCAATAAGAAACTTCACAAAACATAAACCACGGACAATGAAAAAAAAAGTAGAAGAAATCATTGATGAATATTTGTCGATTTATTTTATATTAACAGAAGATAAAATACATTTGACGATTTCAGACTTTCACTCCGTGAACACATTATAGCTATTCAATTGAACGCAAATTATGGATTATTGGTAATGAGGGTTCTCAACAATAATTACTCGTATAGGTTTTCTTAACCCCAAATGCGACAATTTTGACGATTAACGAAGCCATCAAGATAAAAATGAGCTTTATCACTGAAGATGATTTTGTTCGAAAAATTAGCTTCCTTATAGAGTTCGCGGTTGTATCTTCTCCTTCATACGCCCACTTCGCCATTCCTCGTACTTCGAGTTAGGAGTTTTGAACCCAGCTGTTTTGCCAAACCGTAGTAGCAACGGTTTCCTAGGGTAATTCTTCGCCGGATCTCCACTAGGTTATTTATTTCGTGGAGTTTATGTTACTCCGAGGTAGGTGAACTCAAAATTGTTGTGACGTTTTGTCCTAGGCGGTGAACAGATGCTTGTTTGTTGATAGCATGTATTTGCTCTTGTCCTCATTTACTTCAAGGCCAACGGATTTCCCCTGTTCTTCAATCGCCGTGAACGCTCTATGAGGTGTACCAAGATATGGATGTAGCCCAAAAAGCTAGAACACGTCGACTATATTGGCTGGCGAATGAACAACAATGCTCCCAGCCCCCAGGTTCGATAAGACAAGGAAGACCGAACCTTCGTTTCAAAGACCAAGCTATCGCGGGTACCAGAGCGCTTGGTCTCGACAACTGGAAGTAGCGTGCTCGGGTAGAGGATGGAAGGCTGCAGTGTCTCAGGCAGATACTCTTCACGGGTCGGGAGCCCGATAAGTAAGTAAGTCTGCACGATGCCATTCGATGTTTCTATTTAGTAGTGGCTATCTATGCATATATTTCATTTGGTATATCTTATAGTAGAAATGGTAGTAGTGGGTAAATTATACAACGGCCTATATTTTCCCTATTTAAAGGTACTCTACTATATATACTATATATATAGTAAGGTGCACAAATAATGGATAACAAAATATGACCGAAAAACCCAACAGACGTATTTTGATAGCAGAGTGCCATCGTAAATCATTTAAATCATTTGCTTACGGGTAATGACACTCTCTTATCTTCTAGTCTATTTGTGGTTGGCTTCATGCTTTTCATGGCCCAAATTACATAGTTATGCCACAGTAGTGACTACCACGACATGTCAAGGACCTGCAGTGGCCCTATATATATGGTTACGAGCCTCATAAAATATTAAAAAAAAAAAATGCAGCACATTGTATTAAAGGTAACCCCAACCCAATCTCTTTATTGCTCACAAGGAGTTAGGGGTGTACTCTAACTAAACACTGGTTTATCCATTAAATCATCGGC
The DNA here is from genome assembly GCA_949372485.1 of Cheilosia soror. NCBI lineage: Eukaryota > Metazoa > Arthropoda > Insecta > Diptera > Syrphidae > Cheilosia > Cheilosia soror. The sequence continues at coordinate 41,496,029 of OX443564.1, read as the reverse complement.
CCCACTATCTTATCTGTGACGTGAGTTGTGTTTCATGTATTTGCCTTTTCATCTTCTGCTGAGAATTTCCCACTTTGAGTGCACCCATTACGATCGTACATTAAAAAGTAATTACTCATTCGGGAAAAAAGGGTAACACGTACCAATTTATCAAATACAATTATGATGAGTTGACACACAATATGAGATTTAATTAGAAAAGTGTGTACGAGGGTAATCAAATTATCGAACAAATTAGAAAGTAATAAAAAAGTTGTTAGTTTCGATTGAGTTGCGAGAAAATTGTAATCTGCAAGGAGAGTGGGACTACACTTTTATGAAGTCAGATATTTTCACAGGATTTTACGGGTTTTGCAAGCGGAAATCATTTCCGAACGTTGCTATTTTTATTATATTTGACTTGGGTGTTAAAAATATTACGACAAAAACTAAACGTTGACTTGGATGGAACTTATGTGAGGGAATAAGCTTGGTGTGATTTAGATAATGCCTCACATACATCATAATGACGTTTTGAGTAATTTTTAGCATTCTGTCTTATACAGTTGTTGTTGGTCAACTTTGAGTGCATGCGCTAATTTGTAGGATTCAAAAAAGCAAATTGAGCTAAAATTTTAAAAGATTGTTGCAGCCTTTTGTGACTTTCTAATTCCTTCGAACCTTTTCTATCCCTTGATTGCAATGCAACCCATGCCAAATATTAATCTGAAATGAAAATAACAGAACAAAATAATAATTAAGACCGATGCTTCTTTGAAATTTGACGGTAAGCCGATTACGACATCTACCGGCATAGATCTCGCAAAAGTGAATATAGGGGAAAGGCTTTCACCACAGTCCCATGATTTGACACTACCAGTCGTAGAGGGTCAAATGAATAAGGGTACCTATTCACTTAATCTGATAAATTTATGAAGCTCGTAAATGTATACATTTCTGCGGTTCCTTAAATGAACACCACTCCGAAATGTTATTGCGTAAACCGCGTAAATCGGCTGTAAATCTGGAATCAAACAAACAATTCATACCGGCTGTTTGACATTTGTGACTTGTGTAACTTTCCGCGGTTGATTTTCCGAGTGAAAATCGTCGCGGAAAATTATGAGGTCTGCCGTCTGCGTAAACTATTCTCCATACAAAATCTGACAGTTCATTTACGAGGGTGTAAATTTCTGCAGTTTACGCAGTTTACGAGGCTTTTACGCGTTTAAGTGAATACCCCTAATGTATTGCACTTCCTAGCGGTTGGAGAACTGTGGCTTCACAGTGTCCTGCCATTGCCAACAAAACCAAAGAAGGTCATAGTCATAACTCTCACTCAAAGCAGAAAAACTACATCAGGAGCGTTGCTCAATGAATGGTCGCGGTACTACAGTTTCTACATCATAAAACCATTTAAACTTCAATTGTTCGGGAGATCTATGAAACAAGCGAAAACGATCTAATAAAGGACAACACTGAGTTATGGTCGTCGTCAACATGCAGATCATCAAACCTACAGCCGTAAAGTACCAGGCCCTCTTATTTTATATTATGGGAGCGTTCTTAAAAGGAAAATTGAGAAAAGCGACATCAATGTGACAGATTTTGCACCAAGATCAATAATGATGACAGATTTAATGCCATCTGTCATCCAAGCCATGTTAAACTTGTAATAATAAGAAATCCTGCTAATTTTTTTAAGTCTGTCTTGGGCCTAAGCAAAATGTGGTAGAGGTTTTTTTCACTCAATTCAAACGTTGTCCGCCATATTTTTTTGCTTTTCTAAAGATATTGGTCTTAATACAGGAACCATTTGGTTTTTTAAATAAACCAGGCAATTTTAACATTTTGAATGGTTATCGTCGCGGCGAATCTCGATCGTAGAATCACTGGGGATTCCCCAAGCGATGCCATAAGCGTCGGTCAAGTCTCGGTATCACTCATTCATGTATGTGAGATTTTATTATATTACTAGCGAACCCCTGCACACTTCGTAGTGCAAAATATAAAAATTAAAAAAAAAGCAGTTTCAAATTCATTTAAATCAGTGATAAACAGTTTTTATTGTAATACTCCGTGGTACATATTTCTGGTTTTTCCAGGAATCCTGTTGCGTAGAAAGTAGTCTTGTCTATCAGGACAATGCATAGCTATCAATGTTACAAATTTTACAAACTTTGGCTCCCATGACTGTCGAAAAATAGTGCCACACCCCTTTATATACCTAAGATTATCTGTCAATTTCAGCTCAATCGTTTCAGTGGTTTTCGAAATATTTTTTTTTGTATGGGCAGTGCCACGCCCCTTTGTTCAATTTTGATCAATCTTCAGAGGAGCACTCCTGGGCCAATAATTAAGATTATTTATAAGTTTAAGTTCAATCTATTGGGTAGTTTTGGAGATATACGATTTTAAATGTACTTTTTGTATGGGAGGTGCCACGCCCTTTGTCCAATTTTAACCAATCTTCGCAGGAATACAATACCTAAGGGCCGATACCTAAGATTGTATGTAAATTTGAACTCAATCGATTTGCTGTTTTTCGAGATATAAGATTTTGAATGTTTTTTTTTTGTATGGGAGATGCCACGCCCCTTTGTCCAATTTTGACCAATCTTCACAGGAATATTTCTGGGCGGATACCTAAGATTGTATGTAAATTTGAATTCAATCGATTCAGTGGTTTTCGAGGAATAAGATTTTGAATGCATTTTTTGTATGGGAGCTGCCACGCCTCTATAACTCATGAACCAATACACCTACAAAGACCGTATGAACTTATAAACCATGGTATCAACGTCACTTTTCATGGAAAATTTCCAGAATCAAAATCGGTTCACGCATTACAGAGAACATTATCGACAAACACAATTGACCATGATTTTTATATATATAGATTATTATTATTATTATATTATTTATAAACGTTGTCGGCATAACCGAGTATAATAAGTTGCATAACCTAAACCAACTGGAGGCGGTTAGCCAAAGATCGGGCTAACTGGAGACCCCTTTTGGTTGAGGCAAAGATCCACCCAGTTCGGCGTGAGTTACTATACGTCTATATTGCGGAACACCAACTTGTGGTCAAATGAAAGACAACGATCATACAATATTATAAACAGGTCTTCTTTTATTCTATGCCAAATATCGACTGACTGTCATGATCTTACAGCATAGCCAAAAACATTAACATAAACTGTACAATATTCATGTATGGAAAATTTTTAGACAATAGAAATAAAGGTATGTACTACGGATACGTATATAAATGCAAGTGTTTTTATGTTTAGCGTATACGCTACATTTCCCCTAGAATCAGTGGTTTGTGATGTTGTTTCTTCCTATTATGTACATCTTTTTGGTTAAGTGTTGCCTTTGTTGGTTGGATGTAAATGATGTAAGGGGAATATGTGCTTGGAGTAATGTGTCTATCGTAACTCGTGCACCATCTAAGTAGGTAAGTATAACCTCTTTAAAGGAAGGATAAACATAAAAATTTAAGATTACATCTTTGAGATATAATACGTAGAAAATCAATGCCGATGGCCACCGGAAAGATTCAGTGGTATACTTTAGAAATAAAGTCAGAAGGTTACATCGTGTCGTTGCAAGGAGACTTTACTCCTCAGAAGAAGAGGTTATGAACGACCTTCAAGCTTTCAAAATCTTGATGCCGTCAAAAAAAATCAGAAAAGAAATTACATTTAAAAATAAAAGATTTTCACGTTTGTCACCCTTCGGGAAAAGCGAGAGGTGAATTCATCCTTGTTGAATAATACTATGTTTTAACGATAGAGCTTGAAAATTTGCAACTGTGCACGATACAAGGAAGGAATAGGCAGCTTGTTCCTAAAATCTCATCTATATACTGCCCACTGCGTTTCGGGTTTGAAAAAGTTGATTTTACTATTAGAATGCTCTATGGGACAAGTATGGAGTACAGCTGTGATTTCCACTCGACAAGAATTGGCCAAAGAGGAAACCAGGTAAAATACTTACCGAGCCAATAGAAGGTTGCCGAAGTCATAATGCTTCAAAAAAAAAAAAAAAAACAGTAAAAACCACCAATTGAGCTAAAATCGTGTAGACCAATTTCGCTTCTTCTAATCATATCCATCATTTTCGACAGGATATAAGCGCGGGAAGAAACGAAGCTAAAAATCAATGAAATAAACGATGAGAAAGAATGAAATAGCCTGAACAATCATACATTTGCCCACTTTCAAATCTTTCAGAAGTCAGGAGACTGTGCCTAAGATGCATTTACCAATTCTTTTTAGATCTATATAATTATTTTGCAAAAGCACCGCGTCCCACCAAATATGCAGTGGGATTTAGTTCATATGTTTGGGAGATAGTTCGTAGTTTATTATGATAATGAATTAAGTCCCAATTTGAGAAAAGTGTTCATACGCGGACGATATTGTTGCAAGGAAAAAATGAAGAGGCATAAGAGCTCGATGAGAACGCATTTTTAACCCCAAAATCTAAGTAGGACTGCAATGAAGATTGATATTGACTCTACCTGGGGTATGGTTTGTTTCGTCATTTTTATCTCGTTTTTGTGTTGTTTCGTTTTAATCGTTTCGCATTTTGTTGTTTCAGCATTTTTATTAATATGTTTTTTAATTATTTGGTTTATATTTGTTTCGAAAAAAAATAATTTAGTCTTATACTTAGTTCGTTTTAAGCTCATTTCGCCTTTTATTGTTTAGTTTTTCGATTATTTCGGTTTTTGTTTATTTCGATTTCAATTATTTGCCATCATTTGTTTGGTTTTTTTTTATGTAAAAAGCCCAAGGGCGTTCAAATTCGCGCGTAAACAGTAAGATACGTATGCAACCCCCCTGCCTGTGGTCACTGTAGGATTTGGAGTAGGTGCAAGGTTGGGTATATGCAAAGTTTATATTATGGTGTTTCCTAATTTTACAGCCAAAAACTACGAAAACGAATTTCGAAAAGAAAACCACACGCCAAAACAATAGATTCTAAAAAAAATAAAATGCGAAATAAACCTTTAGCGAGATAACATTGACCTAAATAACTCAATGCACTTTTAACGAAAATGCAAAACGAGTAGAAAGAGAAAGAAAGAAATGCGAAATTATTGTAGGGCGAAGTGATTGAAAAACGAAGTAAAACAAAAACAAACTACGGTATTACGAAGTAAACAGAAATAATTGTAAGAAAAGCGAAACAACAAAATGCGAAGAAAAAAAACAAAACAATAGGCACCCCTCTACTTGATTAGAACAAACTTACGCTGGACCAGTCTCAATACATGCAGGCACACAAAAGAAATATGTCTAGCTTTAGAGGACAGAAAAAGGAAATCTTAAATCATGACGGAATAAACCGCAAAGACGTTCGCAGCGCTCGAAGTGGAATTCCCTTCAAGATCAGATTGGCAATACGGACAAGTGAACAGGTACTCGAATTTAGCAATCTACACGGATGGTTCAAAAATGGACTGTGCAGTAGATGCGGGAGAATTTTCTGAGTCTCAAAACATCTGAAAATACTTTATGCTTCCGGATACGACCAGTGTGCTTCAGGCGGAAATACTTACAATCCACGAGGTCTGCCGCCAAATCAAACTACACACAGACATAGTTCAGATAGGCAAAAGATAGACATATTCAGACATAGTCTATATAACCTCTAAATTAGTATTAGAATATCGAGACGAGCTGGCAAGGCTTTCCTGAATTGGGCTCCATGTCATAGCGACGTTTTATGGAAACGAACAAGCCGACAAGCTTGCCAGGCAAGGCTTAGCTTGCCACCGTTCATTTGCGGAATCAGTTCACATTTCACTCGGAGCAGTAAAGGCAAAAATCTCCTCAGAATTATTATCGAAGGCCAACCATAGATGGAGGGGACAGAGACTACAGACTCACCCAGAAGGATGTGGCCAACAGTTCGGAAAAAACAGCTTACACGAAATTATATCTCCAGAATAACAGCAATCACCACAGGCCACTGGCTTTAGGGGACCATGCGGTCAGATTAAGCATCCCGCATAATACACACTGTCGCAGCTGTAATGATGTAGCCAAAAAAAGAAACAATCACTCCCTAATTATGCCAGGACTAGATAGCGATCTCTTGGAAAACCATTCTTCGACTCCCTTGAGGAGGTTTCGAAGACTAGTCTTAAAGAACTGATAATCTTTTTGAATTCCACAGGCTGGATCTAGGCCCCTACTATAAGCTTGCAACAACCAGGTTAAATGAGTTTTTGGTAACAAAACGGCACATAGTGCTACTTGGGTTTTTCCTAACCGCCACACCTACCTACCTACCGTACCTACTTACAGCTCTGCCTTAACAATTGAAGTCTTCAATATTTGTCAAAACAGGTTGCGAGAAGTGGAAAAATGTTTCCGAGGGTTAAACCATAAAACTCGTCGCTGAGTTGACCAGAAAAATAATCATCAATCACTGTGCTCATTTAGAATTTGACGGCTATTATAGATTAAAACAAAAATGCGCAATAGATTGTTTAGGGCAACTACCTATGACGAAGACAGGTACACTACAGTCACTTCAACTATCTAATACCACAACTATCCATACAACCTAGGACCCTTCGAATGCATCTCTGCCATCCCATCAAAGTATCTACCCAGCATCACTCGCAAAGACGGCATTATGGTTGAGCTCCAAACAGATCTAAGACGTTTTCAACCCTACAACTGTGAAGTATATAATTTTTCGACTATATATCTTAAGGTTCTAGAAAATGTACGTCTTGACAGACCATCATCGTAGGAATACTTTTAACCGAGTTCTTTCCATTGCCAGCGTGTATCTGTAATTCCAGCGATAAATTCAAACCAAACATCCGGAACCTTATTGTCACCCCAACATTAGGGTATGCGCAGTCCACAGCCATCCATCCGGCTTTTATCTGCAACATTTACTTTCCATTCACAACTACGAATTTATGAATGAAAATGTTGTGCAACATTCTGGGGCTGGCAGGTTGATAAGCAGTGCACATGCTTTATTGTTTGTACTCGCATTGTGTGGTTGGTTATTTGCCTCAGAGGGTATGGGGTTGGATTGTGTATTTTGGGGTGGTTTTGCTCAAAATATTGTGTAGGTGCACTCATTGGCAGAGGTACCATGAGACTATAATCCGTTCCGTATATAAAGAGAACCTCAGTTCAGTGTTCATATTCAGTATCAACAGTATTCTACAGGTGCTCATACCTACCGGGAAACTTGTTACAATATTCGAGGTGTTCGTTCTTGCTTTAGGAAACGGATATTTTCAATTTCATTGTGGTGTTTGTTTTAAGTGAGTTTTTAAACTAAATTTCTTAAGTGATATTTAAAATTAAAAAAATAAAAACCTGTGATTTGAAATTATTTCAAATTTAAATAAAATTTATTGGTCAATGATTTCTGAATAATTCTAATGATACCGTTAAAAAAATTTGTTAATGTCTTTAAATTACATATTCTGGTTTCGTACAAAGGTAGCTTTAAAAAAAAACAACCATTCAAAGTCATAAAAACATCCATACGCATTTAGGTGATAAAACTGGCTTTGAAATTCACACTTTCAAATAAATACAAAACACTGAGGAGATATACTTAAAAGTTGCAACATTTATGGGATCCCTTTTATGATGGGATCAATTGGGAAAGGCCATATAAACGTTCATATAAGATACCACCGATAATGGCTTCTAACTCATTACCTTAATATTTAATGATATTGATTCGTGTTGAAGAGATAATAGACATCAAGGCACATCCAACATCCAAGAAGTATTCACATTTACGAATAACTTTTCTTAATGAATAGGTGATTAGTATGGAAACTTTTCCCTTATTTTTTTTGAATACCTTCGCTTGTTTCGTGTTGTCTTTTCGCACAATCAGTAATCTATTAGACTTAGAAAGTCTAATACATTTGATGATGTGGTTAACGTCAAAAACACCTGAGAATTTCGTCCTGCGATATTTGATCTATATAGTTCTTCTAGTGTTGTAATTCGAATGAAATTGCACCGTGAAACTTTATCTAAGTGATATGAGAAATTAGCCAGCTCACACAAGGGAATAACCCGAGGGTGAACACTTGTTTTGATGACAAGGGTTTTCCGTTCATACATTGATATACATAAGTGCGTGTAAAACAAGACATATAATTTTTTTTTGTCCTTTTTTTTTTGCTGTTAACATAGGTGTTGTCGGGCTTGGGTGGAAACACTCCTTCAAAATTGGACTTCTGTTAACAAATAAATATAAAGTACATGTATCCATAGATGTGTTATGCATGTATAGTAGAAATGTTATATATCTCAATAAAAAAATTCTATTTGGTAAAGTAAATTCGCGATGTTTTTAAATTAGCTACATTGTTAATGCTAGATACATGAATGAGTAGGTATTGCTTACTTTATATTCAAAATAAAATTTGTAATTTGAGGTCAAGTTCAAACGAATGTTTTATTTGCTATTTTGTGGAACGCTTTTTATTTATGTGAAGCGCGAATAAACTTTGAAAATTCGCGGCAAGGGTTTTTTACGTACGCGACAAACATTTTGGAATTCGAAATTTCCTTGTTTAAACTGTTTTTAGATTTGTTTTCTTAATTCATTTCGACGGGATGAATAATTATCCTACTTCAGGAACAGTAATTTTTTGCAATTTTCTGTGCATAAATGCCTGAATTGGTTTGTTCGCATTTCATCAATGCGCCCGTTCGTTCTCATGTGAATGTTCCTTAAAGCCTAGTACACTGCTGGCGAAATGTGTTCTAGTCTTAAATCTAAATTTCTGGAAATAAACCATACATTATAAAATGTATACCCGAGCTACCTCTGGTTAATGTCGATTAATGGTTTTTCTTTCCCAATGGAGGAAAGAAAAATCACTTTTTCCAGATTCAAAACACTTTTGCGAATCTCGATTCGAGAGCGAAATTTACACATACTTACCAAAACAAGTAAATATTTGTAAACACTGTAATATCCTAGATAAATGACATCACTGTCTGGTTCTGTAGTCTCGTATAAAGTAAGTTTTATTTTATTAAATCTGACATTTTATACAGTGTGAGCATGCACTAAAATTCTGACAATTTATACAGTATCTCAATATACTACATCTACTCTCTTCTTTTTCAAAATTAAATTACCTCACGCAACATTTGATCAGTTCTTTCGTCTACTAACTTTTCCTATGCTACAGGTACTCGTCGATATGGCTGTGCTACTGATTTCACATATCACTCCTTTGATTTTGCTGAGTGGTTTGCAATCGATTTCATTTGATAGCATTGACACTACCAACTTATCAGTTGCGATCGATTCCAAATGCTCCATCTTTTGAGCTTACAACTTCTTTTCCCTGTTCCAAATTATTGAAACAGCGGAATATTTTCCTAATGCTCCATCTTTTGAGCTTACAACAAACACAAATTGCAATTATTTAAAAATAACGGACTGTCAAATAACCCACCAACACAAATGCAAAAAAAAAGTGATCTCATTTTATGTTCCCTTGGGCAGAAAAAATCTGAGGTCTGAGAGCAAACCGCTAAAAGCCCACTGAAAATCGACATAAGTCAAATCCAAAGTGACAGCTAAGTCGGCAACGGCAATTTGTTTCGTTTTTGGGCGCAGTTGTTAGTATGCTGGACTACTGTGTATGGGTCCCAATTTAGAACCCCAGAACAGCACCTCTCGCAAATATCTGACAAACATCCTTCTTCGGCTTCTTAATGTGTGAGAAGTTAGGCCTAGGGTGGCTATACGGACCTGTGGTGTTAACTATTTATTTATTTATTTTAATTTGTTTTGTTTTGTTCTACAGCTAATGCGGTGTTTTGTTCAAAAATTGTTAAGCTTTTACAAATACTTTTGATAAACACTAAATTTCAATTCTGCAAAATTACCTTCCCGTATTTTGCACTTTATTACAAACTTTTCAACAATTTAAAAGCAAAACATACGCCAACGATTTAAAATCCGGTATTGTTTGTCTTCTTCTAACAGCTTATGTTGTGGGAAACTACTTTATAGAGAACTAAAGTTGACTTTTGGTAGATGACATTTATATGAAATGTCTATAAAAGTAATCCTGGGATATCACTCATCTCTTAGGGAAACAGTGAAGCAGTTAAATAATCTCCTTTGCTGGGTGCCGGGGAATAGAGATATATAGGAGACTTTAAGTAAAACATGTAACCTGACACTACCTTTATAAAGGTACTTTATAGGTATTCCGATAAATAATTTACAGGCTTTAGCTTATGATAACGCTGCGTGCTATAGAAAGAACGAACTTTAATGGTACAACATGTCTAGCGACAAAGTAGATTTGGACAAAGCTGGATCTGAATTGCTCTAGAAGTTTAATCTATCTATACAGATTGCATATCAGCGATAACCAGGTGTCTCCATGAGCAACATTTCATAGAATGCGATACAGCATACTACAAAAATTGCGTGTGAAGTGGAGGGAGACCACAAAATAGTATTCTATAAATAATGACATTCTATGTATTGCTCATAGTCCTAGCATGCTATGGATAGTATTCTATTGGGTGTAGTTTTTAGTCTGACGTTTGTGTTTTGTTGCAATGGCTCCTATACATTTTATGGGATACTATAATTTTTTCTTTCTATGAGAAATGACAGATGGCTATGAAATGAAACATTAATCGTGGAGACGCGGTGTAAGGTGTCATCATTGGACATCATCTTATAGGCAAATGCAAATAGGTTTGCAGTGTTTTTTAACGATTCTTGTGTAACTTTCCCATGCAAGTACCTGTTGCCCATTTTGTGTTATGCTCAAAAACATTGCTTCTTTTAGTCGCAAAAACGAAGGTCCACTTATCAAATTGCCAGTATGTGCCGCCATCGCTTCTATAAAAACCATCACTTTTTGTGACTTCTCATATTTTAAGAATGCGGATTAAATATAGTCAGGTGCAAAATTCACTTAAATCTGGTATCACTCAAATGACCGTAAGTATTGATGATATGAAAAATATATGTTCGTGACTGGATCGCGCTTTACGTTTATTTGTTGTAGGATTTATCAACTACTAAGGGCCGGTTTGTTCACAGCTGGTTAAATCTGCGGTTAGTTTATCATAGATTTAATTTAACCCATGATTATATACCTGTGGTAACAAATGGACAATTCGTTCCAGTTTTCCATTTTATTTGTCAGATTTAGGGCCGGTTTGTTCACAGCTGGTTAAATCTGTGGTTAGGTTATCATAGATTTAGTTTAACCCATGATTAAATAACTGTGATAACCAAAAGGCGTTTGTTCACTTATTTTTCACTTTGGTCCCCAAACCACAGATTTGCGACAAATCGTTCCAGTTTTCCAGTTTATTTGTCAATTCAGTTGTTAGATTTAATCAATAGTTAAAATTGTCACAACCGCAGCAATGCATGCACACTATCTTGCATTTTATTCATTTGCCAGTTGTTGAAAATGCGTCCACATAGCAGATCGAATGCAACACACTGTTTTGCTATTATTATTTATTAAATTAATTTTTATTTTTGAAAGAAAATAGTTTTGTTTTTGACTGTTACGTCAAAGCTTGAACAAACAAAATTCCACAATTTCCTTGGTTAATGTCGTTAATCGACCAAAATCGCCTGGTTATCGTTTTCTGTGATTAACTAACCAAATCATGGATTCTCTGGTTAAAATTTGACTGAACAAACAGATTCTATGATTATCAGCTGGAATAACCATTGATTAGAGTTAACCAAAGATGAGCAAACCGGCCCTAAGATTGGTGGAAAATCCCAAGTGGATTATATACGGAGAATTGACTGTCAGAATTCAAAACTATTCAAAGAAAACAATCACTTAAAAGGAGTATGATGATGAATTAGTGGTGTAATTGTTAATGTTATTCTCTCAAACAATATTTCATAGAAAAATCATTTTTTTTTATGTACAAAAATAATGTCATCCACAAGATTTTAGTATTTTTTCAAAGCCCATTACCCTTTGCCCGTTTCAACTCCATCTGTTGGAGAATACAATACAACATATTTTTATTGTGAATAATTGTTGTGAATACAATCAAAACTTCAATTGATATCTTCCATGACTTCTTGAGTTGTTTTCCTATTTAATTTCCCTAAAATGAGCTACCACAAGAGTGTATCAAACAATTCAAGAACCCATCAATTTATTCCACAAAATTCAACTAATCGTAGACACACGTCAGTAAATTGCCGGTTTCTCTTTATTTTCCATTTCCAAGTCAATTTACATTTTTAAAGGATGTGCTAATGTTTAATAGATTCAATGTATGGATAGATGGATTTTGTGGATTGAATTTTTTATATCTTTGCAGTACAATCATTGTACCTACTTAACCTAACGTATAATGAGTTCACTAAACTCGACCCAATTAGCCATAGTTACTTATACTAGTGCCTAATCTGTAACGAAAGGATTATCCCCATTGGGATATGCATGCATATGTTAGACAGCGTAGACATTTACGAAACATTGAATTTTTAAACTTTCAATTTCAATTTCATAGAGCATAATGCTTCCGCTTTTCCACTTACATGCATATGAATTATTATCTATTCAAGATTGGCTAATTAACATCAACTTTACATTAATTAAATTCTGTTCTACTGTTCTACCTTATAAATTTATATTATATGCAAAAGGTTGACGCAACATTCTACCTTAATTTGATCCATAAAATGACATTGAAAATTTCATAGAGGGTACGTAGACGTATCTATGTATTTGCAAACATTAATGGTACTTTCAAAGTAGCATTAATTGTCATGCTAAATAGAATATAAAATAAGAGCAGTTTTCAATTTTCCACGCAACATGTTTAAAAGTTTTAATAATTAACGATACAATTTTTTTATTGAGCATTTTCAAGTACATAGTTAAAAAATAAATAAATAGTTGGCGCAGCAGGAGTGTAGACCTATAGAAACCGTAGGACTAGCTTCTCACAACCATTCGTTTGTGTGAGTTTTTATTTTTGGGACGAATGGAAGGGACCTACAACTTGCAATGCCAACGCACCGAGTCAAAACGGCTGAATTAAGAAAGCTTTTTCAGAACAGTTAGGTATACTCTCGGATTTTTGTCTGACGTTTGCGAGAGGTGTAGCAGTGGAAAAAAACCTTAAGATGTAATTTATGTTTTTCCGAGGATCGAACCTGGGACCCTTCGCACAGTAGTCCAACACACTAACCACTGAGCCCACAACCCACAAACCACAGATATTTTTTTTAAAAAGGGTGCAATTTTAGGCCAATATTTAGCACGAAATGTGAGTCCGAGATATTTAGGAGGAATTGCCCTGAACTCATCAATACAAACTTGTCAAATGTCAGATTGAAATGCTATGTGATCTATTAATAAAATGTCCTGCACATATAAGCCTTCATATTCATTGTAAAAAGAAAATAAAAGTTAGTAACAAAAAACCAAAATCAGGCATTTGGACCCGGTAAACTGCTTTCAGCGGCAATAAACTTTAACGAGCGGGTACTAAAGGTTGTCACATAATTCACGCAAAATTTGAATACAGTGATAACAACAGAAAAAAATATAACAATGTGACAGCTGACAGTTCGGGGTTAGTAAAAATGGAGCGCTATAAGAAAGAACAACGCATTTTCATTGTTGAGCAATATTTTATAAATAATGAAGGTTTGTCCATTACCATTGATATACAATACATGGACTGCTAGCAGCCAATTTTTCGTTAAAGCAAGCATAAATACTAGCTCTTTTGGTTCACGGCGCGCGGCGGAGAGAAACGAAAACACTCAAATGTCATCGAGCAATTCGTGCGATTTTGTTTGAGTGTTGAGTGTGCCATCTGTTATAGAACGTTTGAAATAATTTGAATAAGTCGTTATTTTTGCGCAGTTGCAATGTTTCTACAATGGATGGCACTGGGTTCTATGTAAAAAATAGCAATGGCAAGCAGAGGTTAAAACCCATTTCCTTCTTTCGCCGCACTGAACCAAAAGGGCTAGTGCTTATGTTTGTTTAATTTTTCCTCGCAGGTTTGTATGAAACTGACATTTCACTAGCAGTCCATGTATTATGTACCAATTTGAATTCGTATTATTTCATTTTCATGAGAGTCAAAAATGTATTTTGTGCCATCAGGGCGCATATTTATTAATACATTATAATTTAAATAAACAAATACAATGTATATTAATTACTTAGAAGCTTGAATTCCCATTTTATACCAAATTGAAAATATTGACTTCTGCACTTTCACTTTTGTTTCAACAGTTCGTTATTTTTTTCAATCTAGCAGTTTATTTTGTGCTAGATTGAACAATTTCCCAGAAAAGGATATTTCACAAAATGTGCTAGAGCTCTAGCGCAAATGCTGAAATGTCAATTTTTTTTATATGGAGTTTAGCATGCCGCTAGTCATCTAGAGGTCAATGGAACGCGGCCATTGAAAAGAAAACTTTTGAACTTTAGGGCAATTCTTTAGAGACATTCAATTAAAAACACAATAAAACTTTGTTACTCATCAGCTCAGAGAGTTGGTTTTATTCTCTTTCTACATGTCCTAGCGATCTTAGTCGACTGATACGTACTTTCCTGATCAATTCGATCGCTTTACAGCTCATAGGGTTCGCTACTAAATCTCCTCCTCCAAAGACCGTCAAGGCAAACGGGACAGAAAATCACCCGACGGTGATAGAGCAGGACTGGGATGATGAGGTTCTTATATAGAGTCTCCTTAGTGTTTTTTGACAAGGCCTTACTATAGTCAGCTGCCTTCTTAGGCCAAAGAAATAGCGGTTGGCAAGTGTTACTCTTCGTTTGATTTCTGCTGTGGTGTCATTATCAGAGTTTAGCGAAGCCGAGGTAAAAAAGGCCCTAACCACCTCAAAGTTGTAGCTGTCTATTGTGACGATCTGTTCGATTCGCGATGTTGTATGTGTCCCTTTTTGTTGACAGCATGTATTTGGTTTTGCCCTTATTCACTACTAAACCTATTTGTGCTAGTAGTACTTGCAAACGCACCAGTGACAGCTCGCTGCATTCTGCCAATGATGTTAATGTCGTCAGCGCCGCATGCAAGTAGTAGTTGCACAGACTTTTGGAAAATTGTGTTCGCTTGCCAGAGAGGAAATAATTTGTCATTCCCATAAATTCTTGCAAACTGTAACATTGTTGCATATCTATATGAAATCGCAATCGTTGACACAAGTCCGACGCGACTAACTGTTTCTTCTTTTTTTCAGAGCATGATCAGAGCGCACTCAAAATAAATTGATCAGTCTAAGTAAAAATCTGAACAGATCAACAGAACTGAACAGATATTATGTCGAAACATTTGTGGAGTTTGCCATGTTGCTGGTCGTCCAATGCTCAACAAAACGCCGCAAAGGCTTTTAATAATTCTTACATAACGACGCAACAATCATGTTCTTACACAGAATTAAGTCCCATCCATTGAAGTTGCAGAAAACCGATACATAGATGCTGAATGACAAGCAGCATTTTGCTTAAAAATCTGTATCAATTCAAGTGCTGTTTGTAAAACGGTTAGTATTTTGTCAAACCAAATATGTATAGGCATTAGTCAGAAAATATTCCTATAAAGAGCGTAATTTAAGTACTTACATGGTTTGGCTAAAAATATAATTATTATATCTTCATCCTGGTCCCAGTCCCAATATAACACGTGTCCCTGGAACATTAAATCCTCAGATTGAAAGTCCTAAAACCTTAAGACAAATTTTCATAAATTCATCCTTAAATCGCGAAAATTTGTTTATGTCGACATCGACAATAAATCAAATTAACAATGTACACAAGGAAGACAAATTAACACCCACTACACCTGTACGGCGCGCGGTGGCGAAGTGATAATGGTTTACTTATTGAAATTTATTTGTTTGAACATTGATAGTTAATTAGCAATTTTCTCTTCGCGAAAGTTTTATCGGAAACAAATTAAAGTGCAGTACCAAGTACCCACCTATAGTATCTAGACCGCAAAATGGGCATTATTGCATCTTTGACTTTGATGCGCGACAACAACGAGAAGTTTGTGAAAGTTGTAGGAGTACAGTTTGTATACACATTAATGTGTTGTAAACTGCATCGAAGAACTTTTCAACTTGCAGCGGATGTAACATTAACATAACATTTTATCGAGTGTTGTATCGAATACATATTAAACGAAATGAGATATGCTAATGATTTTGATTTCGATATACGAAAAGGTGTTTTAAGTTTTGTAACATTGTTTTTATTTAGTTGTATTTATCAGAAAAAGAGGAGTGTGAGGAAATTGGTCTCAAATGTGATATTCTCTAAACGCTAATATGCACCACACCCTACCTAAAGTAATTAAATAAACAACAGTTTGGCACTATTTCTTGGAGAATGCGTGTTTGTTTTAGATTTGAATAACTGTAGTGTACTGAATACGAAATAAAACTCTGTCATTATTTTTTTGCAATGTTCACTATTTAATTGTCGTCATTTTTGGCAGCTTTAGATCACTTTACTCTGTGTCATCAACTGGATAAGGTAACCAATCCGCAGCTAATTCGACTGCATATTTGACAGTCAGGTCTGCAGGTATTTCCAATTCCGTTTCGAGGTATTAAATTAAAATGGTGTCGGAGTTGGATGAACCTTTTAGGCCGCGTTTCCATTTGCAAGTAAACTCGCGTAAGTCTTGCAGAAGTTTCTTGCAGTAGCGTTTACATGAAGGCGGCATTCACTTAATCTGATAAATTTATGCAGCTCGTAAATGTATAAATTTCTGCGGTGCTTTAAATGAACACCTCTCGGAAATGTTATTGCGTAAATCGCGTAAATCGACTGTAAATCTGGAATCAAACAAACAATTCATACGGGCTGTTTGACATTTGTGACTTGCGTAATTTTCCGCGGTTGATTTCCGAGCCCAAATCGTCGCGGAAAATTATGAGGTCTGCGTAAACTATTCTCCATACAAAATCTGACAGTTCATTTACGAGGGTGTAAATTTCTGCAGTTTACGCAGTTTACGAGGCTTTTAGGCGTTTAAGTGAATACCCCTATTGTCATTAAGAATTCTTGCAATTTCTTTTGCAATACATCTGGTAAGAAACTCGCGCATCATATTGTCGCAATTTATTGCAGAGGTATTTACGCAAGAGAGCCATTAATATCGCAAGAAATTTGGTAATTTAGTGAAAATTGTGAAATCATGGCGAGAAGACGTCAACGTTTAGCAGCTGCAATTACAATAATTTTGTTGTTTAAAAAGAAGTTCGCGATTGGATTTTAAGAAGACGGGAAGCTGGTGCCTTCTATAATTTATGAAAATGAACGACAATAAAAGACGCTCAATAATACTTCAATTTCACTCGTATGACCGCAGTTGATTTGGAAGTTTTGTTATTAAAAGTGGGTCCTTTTATAAAAAAGTGAGACACTCGATTTTGTTATTTAATTTCACCGAAGGAAAGACTCCTATTGTCGCTGTTGACTCTCTGATAAAATTTTATGTTGGAGGAGACTCGCTATTTTCTAATGTATCTATTTATTTAGAATTCCTTTATGTACCATATCAAAGACGTTAACCTCAACCAGCCGCGAGTGCAATATATTCGAAACAATTTCGATAAGCAGCAAGAACTGTCGCGGGTTAATGCAAACCCGTTTAAACCTGGGGTGGGATTCTGTAAAATACGAAATGAAAAACGCTTTCGTTTTCACTAAACCTGTCTCTATTATATCTGTGGTAATAGACAGAGACAGCTATTGTCGAAACGATATCATTCGATAGTTTTCATTTTACATAATCTGGCCAGATTATGTAATCTGCCTATACAACTCTGTCTTGTCTGGCAGTATTAGAAAAAGAACTATAGCGAAACTGAACTGAAGTGCCAATGAAAAGTAAAGAAAAATCGCTTTCGCTCGGGAACAGCTCAATGTCTGCGGATTTTGAAATGGCAACGAAATTCACGCTAAACTGTCATGAGACTGACTCATTATTTCGGACGAAACTGTCGTAAGCAAAAACACGGGGGAGTACTATAGCTATTCCAAAAACGTCCTATTGCCGGACCCTGTACAAGTAAAATCATACTGCAGGAATATAATTATGTTAAATTTTGTAATCCTTGCAGTTTATTACAAGCAAAATATCTATAGAAATAAAGCTGCGGAAAAACCTATGAGAATCCAATATGAGAACCAATTTCTTTGGTATGCTCACCGTTCACCTGATTTGTGGTGATAGAAATCAATAACACGAACTGAATGGGGGAACATCAAACATATGGGTTTATGTCAAAGAATGCAAACTTTTATATTTATTTCTATAAACCTCTTCATCAGGAGCACATGTTGTGTCAAAGATTGATTGATGGTAGACATTTAAGGAAATGAATAAACCGTATGAGTAATTAATTGAGAAACTTTTACATGCCTCTGGAATGAAAAATACAAGTCCTTAAAAATCTTTGAGATTGGTTCTTAGATATGCCTAACCTCAAAAGATAACATGCCGTGCTTGTTTCTATTAATGGCGTTTAAATTAGGATCATAAACCATCGTATCGTATCGTTAGATACAAAACGCTGCACTAACTAAAGTAGATCTATGCATATTTTTGACTTTTATTGTGCAGTTTTAAACGACAGGTTTTTTGCGATGATAAGTTATTGTGTTAAGGTGACATTGTAGAAATGTGAGCAAATTGCAGAAGAGCTTCTCTTGTGTGTAAACATCAACATCCTGTGTTGGAATTTCTCAAATCGCCCGCAGTTTAACTTGCATTTACAATCCCGCGTAGGTACACATCACTCAAACTTGAAAATATCGAGGATATAAAAAGCGTTAGCCGGAAAGTAAATATTGGAGAATCCGAAAAAAAAAAGAAATCACAGATCTAACATCAACTCTCAATTGAGTACTTAATTGGACTATAAGTGGACCGGTACCGGATATAAGAAATATTTGTAAACTCGTATATGTTGGAATGGTGAAGCTTGTGTCTACGGATGTTCCAAATAAATAGATACGACATTACACACTCGTTGTGTATAGAGTCAACAATAGCTGTCTTCTTTGAGAGGCATGAAAAATAATGTCGACAAACAACGATTTCACTTTCACCAAATCACTTCGCGCTTCGACAAATATAATGTAGGTAGCTAGCTACATATCCGCACATAATTGAGTATTTTTTTTTAAAGCATTTTCAAATCCAAACCAACTTTTCAATTTGCAAAATACCATAGTCTGATTAAAGTCATGTATTTATTGCTACGCGATGGTATATAAGCGTTGACGAAAGTGACTTTAATTTTCCCTTAAATTGTCTTCAGTATCTATAGTATGTACGAAATCTCCTAGCCTTTTTAAATATTTTTGACATAACTCCATTATATGTGTGGATTTCAGTAATATTCGTTTTTAATCTTCAGCTTTTTTGTTTTTATTTTTAAGCGCTCTCTAGAGGTTATAAATAACTTTGTGCCTTAAGTTAGACTTAGTTTTGGCAGCTAAGGATACAGATATTGGACCCATTTTCCACTACTACTTTCCACTACTATGAAGGCGCCTGGATGTAGATTGGAGCTGACCCAGCTTCTTTTTTTTGTGGTTCGGAAAAATGATGCTGGGGCTCTATTCATTGGCATACTTTCCTCCAACCAAATCTTGGAAATGATTCTGTCCTCCGCGCCGCGCTGCTTGGTAAAGGAGTTGTTTTGCTGCCAGTGATTGCAACTGCAGTGGATCTCAGTAATCTGAGATCTGTAAATTTTTTTCGTGCCTTCACTGGCATAAAATGGTAAAATTTTGAGACATTGCATACCACTTGCAAAAATATATTAAAGCGTTCTTCAACACATAGATAAAATGACAAAATGTTTAAAAAAAAAAAAGAACAGCATTTTTGATAGGGCTTCTGCAAATTCTGCTCTCAGATTTCAGATTCCTCGGGTTCAATCGAATGTAAAAAAACCCAAACCACTCTCTTAATTGTTGGTACTTATTCGTAATGTATTTGGTATATGTGTAACCGTCAACACTTATCTATTCTATTCACTGGTTAAATTATAAATTTAAGGGACAGTTTCAAAGGTTTCGGATAGTTAGCCGACACCACCAGATATAAGTTGCTGATATTTTTTTTCTGTTTCATCGTCAAAGTCTCTGATAAACTAAATGGTGGAAAAATTTCTCAGGCACTAAGTTTGGCCGTATTCAGAAATCTAGTTTGGTAGGTGTGACAGCTCTCAAAATTCATGTGGCTAAGTTTTCATTGGGCAAAACTGGTCACGTGATCACTTTTTTCAGTTGACGTTTTTGTTCGCAACACCGACCAATCTAGTCAAGAATTTCTCGACTTACTAGTAAGTTGACGTCTATTTGTAGCAACATTTGCGTTTGACATTTCGGTTCGCCCTGACGTATAATATTAAACGTTTTGTTTTTATTCGGGTTAATTTAATTAAAAAGTTATAAAAAAAGGTCCTACTGTGCAGTGAATACCTCAAAATATATGTTATCTTTTAGGTAATACTTATCCGAATCTAGGGATACCAAATTCAAGGCGATAGCCTTTCTAGTTTCCCAACAGGACACCGATGGCGGATAATCGAGAGCTATGGAGGGTCCACATGAGCAACCTACACCCACGGCCAATTTATTGAATAAGCGGGCCATAAAAAATAAAAGAAATAAAGTTTAAAAAAAACTTAGAAAATTCCAAGCAAGCACAACCGTGAAAGAAGTATTAATTTCACTCAAGAAGAAACGGACCCTTTAGTGTCGCTAATTCAATTCAAATAAATTCGTGACTGCAACCTACGCTCGTGAAAGAAAAATTGATTTTTTTTCCAGCGACATCAAATAGATATTTTCTCCCAGATAGGCTGATAGGCTATCAGAGACTTTATCTGTCAGATATGACTATCAGAGACTTTTGAAACCCAAAGTTGAAGTTTATCTAGCAGATAAGTTCCTAATAAGCTATCAGAGCTATTTGACGGTGGTCATGGGTTAGTGGTTAGAGTCATTGCTTGTGACCCCCCGCGGGGACAGCAATACTCAGCCACCGATCATAAAGACAAACGAATAATATTAGAATTTCTCCACCAATGGACCGGGATTGACCTGAGTGCTCCAGGATTTGGAATCCCCCCTTTTTTACAAAAAAAAAGCTATCAGAGATTTTATCAAATAATCTTAAGAATGGTCCTAATCTTGTGTTAGTTTAACAATACCTATACAAAAAATTACATAAATGTATAGTACTCCTACCCCACCATATTTGCATCTACTCTTCTTCTCTTTGCCATCTCTTTTAAGTTAAATGTCAAAATGTTGCAACATCAGATTTATTTAGTGCAGTAACAGTTTTGAATGATACGTATTAAGTTTTTCAGTAGTATTTACTATATTGAACAGAATATTCTATGAAAACTATAAACTCTCTTTAAAGCACCACCATTCGTATAAAAAAAATTCAAACTTTAAGTGCATCTACTTTCACTTGAACACTTCAAAAGGTTTCAAAGGTTTTTCAAAGCACTAGTCGTATCACTACCAATTCACTTTGATGCGTTCAATTAATCACTTTTAGTGGGTAATTCAAATGTGCGTGCATGCCTATCTCTTCTAAAACGTTCAGTAAATATTTTCCTTGCACTATCTACGCGTTTGCATCACTTTCAGCGACATACACACTTCATTTACAAAATTGGGTATATTATGTATACTAGATTTATAAAAAAGCCAACCCATCAGAGTTCATTGACAGAAAGAGGAATAAAAACATAACGTGTTCAACATCTGAAAAAGGAAATATTACCGGTCAGTGGGATGTTATTGCATGTTTAAACTTTGCATCGCAACATGTGTTTATTATACAGCTGCCTACCTCTTTTGTCGCTATGATGTCGTACCAATTTTAACTCAAATGTATTTTTTTTTTTAGAGTGCCCTATAGGCATTCGAACATTGTTCATGTTCAGTGCAGGGTAATAATAAGTAAACGAAGAGAAATTTTTACTCAGGTACCTGAATTGATGTGTATTAAAATTGAATTGAGATAAAAAAAAGTAATGAACCAAGCAAACGCTCAGGAGCGATAACGTTTTGCTTTTATTAAGTTAAATATATTTGTCGCTTTTTAAAAAGGATGAAGTGCCAATGGCGATCATCCTTTAACAGCGGTCATAAAAGGTGGTTATCTTTTTTATAAGGAAGGGGTTTGTTTTTTTTTATGTTTAATGCACAATAATGTGGACAAAATGAAATTAAAATACATATTTGCAGGATGTCGACAAGAAAATAATAAGGATTTTTGGATGCAGTTAACTAACCATAATGTGAAAGAAATTTGAGAAAAGCACTTAATTAAAGCTATTTATGAAGTAGATGTAAAATTTAAAAAATGTAGGCGAGCATTGCATCGTTCAGCGTCCAGAAAAATCTTTAGGAGCAGTTCCTGACTCTTATGGCCAGCTGGAAGACTTGTTGATAAAGTCTTTGCTAGCCTATCAGGAACTTACCTAGCTGAAAGATAAACTTCAACTTTTGGTTTTAAAGGTCTCGGATAGGATCCCGGAAATTTCGCCAGATTTTTTTTTTTTAAATAATGCCTTAAAAACTTTCTATACAAAAGTCTGGCCTTTTTTCCTAGGAAGAAATACCAGACTTTTCTGGCAATCATTCCAAAATTTTATCCATTTTTTCCAAAAACTTTTCATGCGGTTTTCCATTTCTGAAAATGGAAAAAAAAAAACCCAGAGAGAACATGTTTGGAAAAAATGTCAGAAATAATATTTATGTAATTTAATAAGTTGTTGCAATTAGTTATTAAAGTCTTTCTTTTCGGCCATAAGTTCACAATTATTTTTATCACGTATGTAGTAAATCATGTTGATAAAAAAAATGTTTACGAAGAGTTAAAAGTGCTAAATTAAAAAGAATGGAGTGAAGAAAAAAATAACGCACCCTGATATTTTTTCCAAATTCGAAAACAAAAACCCTTTCTGGCATTTTGCCAAAAAAAATTCTGTCGTAATTTCTTCCGGCGTAATTTCCGGGAGCCTTTCGGATAGTGGTATCTGTCAGTTATCTGTGAAATATGCAACATGTTTATTTGTAGTGGTTAGAAAAAATATCAAAGTTAACGGTTGTGAGGCACACACTATTTTTACAGGAACAAACTCAGGCTGTTTTCGACCTCCCTCTAATTTCGGAACCAATTGAGCCATAAACTTCAAACTTTTAACATTTACTAAGCTCATTAAAAATGTTCATTCATTTATGCATTCATTCATTTTCAAATGTTCCGCTTGTCCATTAAGTGGGTCGCTGGTGTAGGTTGCTCAATTGGACCCTCCATAGTTTTCGATCCTCCGCCATCGACTCCAAATCATCAAGGGCAATCCCCCTACAGGTAGAGGAGAAATTATGGACTTAATCTAACCAACTCATCCTGGGTCTACCTAGAGGACGCCTGCCTGATGGTACGGATTTCATAGCATAAAAATGTTCACCTCACTAAATTCCATCCCTGCAGCATTCGTGGTTCTCAACATACAGGACTTCAAAAATCACAAAAACCGTAACAGACTGTCTTACTCGCACTCACTCACTTACCCCCAGATTCACAGTGGAAGTTTAACAGAACCTGAACTTGAGTTGAAATTTGAAATTCAACTCGTCCGGTCTCACAATTTAATCTGAACTTCAGTTTCAATAAATTTATCTAATGAGTCGAATTTGGCAGTATGATAGAGTACTTAGCTTATATGGCTTTTCCAAATCCGTTCCTTGTCTTTTATTTCAAAGAACACGCAAACCAACGTAAATGTTTTGTGTTTTTGACAATCGGCAACGGCAACTGGGTGTTAGATGAAGATCATCAATCAAAATTATAAATTTATGAAGCACTGGCCACCCTAGAATAGTGAAATTTGGCAAAATTCTAGATCATATGGTGCATATAGTAGGAAAAGTTGGAAACTTTAGATTTTTCATTCAGGGGGCGTGGTATACGCCCCAATTTAACAAATAGTTATCATTGTTTGTATTACCTCTGATTGTCGTAGAATGTTGAAGGTAGAGTAATAGGACTTGCAGATTGCAGTGTACAGAAAGGACAAAATCAGAAATTGTATATTCTCCATTCAGAAGGTTATCATCATTGAACCAATTTTTTTAACATTGAACCTTTTTAAACCTTTTGAACCTTTTGACCATTGTCTCGTGAGTGACGAATCCTCTCGAATGTTCGGCTTTGTTTGGTCTCAGAAAGAATATCCTCGGCGAGGAAATTGTTACTCCAGCCAAACTTGCTGACATACCCCCAGAGAAAATCCTTGTCTTCCTGACCGCCTTCGGAGTGAGAAGATGTCTCTAGGACCTCACCAGGAAAGGCACAATAGACTCCTTTAAAGAGGTCGTAGTTCCAGAGCCCCATGGAGGCTCCCCTGACTTATAATCTAATCTAATCTACTTCATCAGAGACTTTGCCGATGAAACAGAAAAAAAAACAATAACCTTTATCTGTCCATCCAACAGATAACTATATCCGAAAATTTATCCGGACCCTTTGAAACTGGTTTTAAGTGTTTTATAGTTTAGGAGAACATGGGATGTTCTATTCAGGTCAGAGGTATCGTGAATAAATTCCAATGGAAATTATTTACTTTTCAGTCATATAATATGTACTTAAATCAGATTATTGAATGGGAAATATACCAAAGTAAATATTTTTCCCGATCATTTTTATGAATTTAAGGATCAAGCTTCAAGCATTTCGAAAACTAAAGAGAAAGACGGTACCTATGATGAAAAAATTTACATTTTTGAATAAAAGGAAATGAGGTTCGTGGCGTGGTGCCGTGAAATAAAGTCGAAGGGAATAAGGTCGAATCGTGTTTATTTCCATTTCGATTGGAAATAATGTCGAATTACAAAAATTTGTGCGTTCGACTTTATTTCCAAGGCTTTATTTATATCAGGCTGAAAAACCAAACAGCAAACATAACCAAACGGCATATATTCAGTGGAGGGTTGCAATGGAGGGCTAATTTGAAATCAATTATTTGTGGGCTTCGAGCTATAAGTGTTCTCTGACTGTCTATGAAAAATTAGACTGGGACACATTTAATCGAAGATTTCAAAATGACTTTTCTCAATAGCATGCGGAGTTCAACTTAAAAGATCATGGAATTTCTTCTTTGATTAACACAGTGGAAGCTCAAGTATCGGCTAAGCAAATTTTCATTTTCAACTTCAATTTTCAATTTATTAATATTTTTAGTTTAGGGTTGTACAATTATTGTATCGGCTAAGTTAAGTGTAGGATTAAACATAATTAAGTGAAGTTTAAATAGTTTTCATTTTCACGGTCGATGTTAAAGTTCAATACTTTGAAAATAGCAATTTCGAAAATAAAAAAATAAAAAACCGCTACTAATTTCAATTGCCAATTGCGTGAAATTGTAAAAAAACTCTCATTTGTTTACTTTTTTCTTTAGATAAAAATATGGTAGCCCACAATTCATTATACATAGCCTTAGGACTGCTTCTAACAGCCATCATGACACGTTCTGCTGATCCAACATCGATGGAATCATTTGGAATCAATGATGTAAAAAGCGATGGTAAGTGCAATTAATTTATATTATTTGTCTACATGTAGATGTATGTGTGCTCCTTGAATGATCTTTTAAATGTCTGTTCCATTACTTGCCGACAATATTGACATAATTTGCACAATACAACAATCTGCTGGTGCATTTATATAGAAACGGAAGCGAATAAAATGTTTTTCTTTCGTAAGTGTAATCCCTATCCCATCCATTATATTTCCTGGATCAAGGTAATGTCTGCCTTGTAACGCGTAAGGAAAAACCGAAGTTTTTAAGCAGCATTTTATCAGTTAACGCTTCCAAATACAGTTTGCCTTGTGTTGTATTTGAACTTATTTCAAAATTATAATATTTTGAATTTTCTTAAAATGTATTTCATTTTCTTCTGTCATGTACGTTGTCAGAAATGTTAACTGATTCGTATATACATGCCACCTTAGTCCATCAGTTGATCCCAGATGTCAAAATAACCTCACAACTGTAGTAGCACATTTTGCTGTGTTCAAAACAATTTCACATCGGAATGAATTTTCTTCCATACAAATGGTATGCAGTTTAATGAATTCTGTTTGCTCCCACTTTTTCTTTCACTGAACTTAAATTTTGCTGGTTCAGGAGCTTCTTTTAATTGCATCCACAAAGGCCTTTCCAGTAGATGGTATAGAATAATACACTTGCAGTTAGAGCAAGTTAATACAATCTCAGACACTCAGGGAAACGATTTTTTTTAAATTAGAAAGTCACGATTAATTGCATTTAAATAACTTTCTTTTTTAGATATAAGCCTGGCTAAACGACCTGCATTCTTTATTGGAAGCCGTTATGGTAGATCACCACAATATTACGAATCGAAAACAAGAAGATTCAGCATTGCACCCAGAAATGATCGATTCTTTTTGGGCTCACGTTACGGAAAGCGATCAGATGAACTGGCCTCTCCACCATTTGAACAGACATCGTTAAATAAATTGAACACTCCATTCATGATGTCCTGCATCTATACAGGAATAAAGAATTTCTACAGGTGTAGTACTTCGTAAGTTACAATTTATTTATATAGTTTGTTCATATCCAACTAACATAAACACTAATCTCTTTTTTTTTTAACAGGGATGAACTGAACAATGTCATAAATGAACTGTCATCTGATCAAAATGAAACCAACAAGTAAACAGGAAATATTTATTTTTTAGTTGTTGTAACGAAATTAAATTTTACATGGCTGGGTAAATTTTAATTTTGGTTACTAAATAAATGTATTATATGCGTTAACTTATTAATATATAATTTGTAAATAAAAAAATATCACAAATATTGAAACATAAATAATGCTTTCAAGTTAATAAAATAAGCAAACATCAAGAGTCAATCTACTATAGGCATTTTAAATTCTTGATATTTATTTAATTATGTTAAAAAAAAACGCAAGAGCCACAAAAAGTATTTCTAATTCGTGCTATTACATAAACAATATTTGCAATAAATAATTTAAAACATAAAATAAAGTTGAAAGTTTGTGTTTTATTTTTTAATAAAATTAAATTTAAATGGTATATAATAGGTAATATGTAATACCAAATTATACTGCATATTCCAGTACTATACTGGATTCGAGATCCATATACTGGATGTATCGAGTACACGGTGACCAAAAACAATGCGTGCGAAGGCGTGTGGGCATATCACGTCATAAAGGCACAGTTTTCTGTCATCCCAAAAGCGATACTTTTAGGCGGCTCTCAGATTGAGGCAACAAGCAATAAGCAACTAAGCAACTAGCAACTGTCAATAAGCAATACGCAACTTTATTTTAGCCTATTCTCACATC
Source organism: Cheilosia soror (assembly GCA_949372485.1). Lineage (NCBI taxonomy): Eukaryota > Metazoa > Arthropoda > Insecta > Diptera > Syrphidae > Cheilosia > Cheilosia soror. The sequence goes on along the minus strand of OX443564.1, from coordinate 41,468,563 downwards.
GAAGCAACAGTATTGCCACCCAATTTCAAAACTCAATCGAATGAGCCCCGAAACGTAGTATGCGCAAATGTGTCAATAATGACAAATATTGCTACTAGGAAGCAATATTATGTTGCTTTTCAACATGCGCGTTGTATCGCTAGCGATAATTATTATAGCAACCAGCAACATTTTTCGTTCGAGCGATATTAAGTTGCTTTGATGTGAGACCTCTAATTGAATTCTATGTAAAATAACTGTGAGCGATAATATTCCGTGTTTCCTATTGCCAGTTGCTTATTGACTGTTGCCTCAATGTGAGAGCCGACTTAAGAGCCTCAGTCAATATAACAAGTAATAATAATAAAGTGAATAATGCTGTTATGTGGGTCAAAAAAATTGTCTTTCTATTGGCACTTCATTTGTTAAGATTGGTTGAGTGTGAGAGCCGCAAAAGTGGACAATACTACATAAAAAATAGAGGGGATTCTATTATCTTCCACTAAATAAAATTAAATACAATGCGAGTGCGTTCAAAAATCTAGTTTAGTAAATCTGACAGCTCTCTATATTTCCATGTTGCTGAGTTTTCATTGGGCTAGACTGCTCACGAGGGCAGTTTTCTCAGTTGACATCTGTGTCCGCAACACCGACAAATCAAGTCAAGAATTTCTTGACTTACTACTAAGTTGACTGTTTTAACATATGTCTCGAGAACTCAGTTTAGACATGGCAAAGCACTGGTTGACATTTTTGTTGCCGTGACGTGTACACCACCAATCAGAAACTCGGATCTCAGGAGAAAAAAATACAATTGTCAATAAGTGGCATACCGACAATTCAAGTTAGTCCACGTAGCCCTTCATACGCACGCTTTCGTCATTTGCAGCTTGTTATACGCTTGCTTACAGCTGGCATATAAATAAACGAAGCTCTGTCCACGAAGCGGCAAAGTCGCTTTTCCTTCCCTCTTATTTAAGTTCTGTGATATTTTTGTTATAAAAAATATATAATTTTCCAGTAGTAAGGTAGTTTTACCATATCTCTGTAAATTGTGCAATAGTGCCTATGTGATGAACAATGTATCTTTCTGCTACAATAAAATGTTATGTTATGTATGTTCATAGTCGCAAACGACGAAAGCGCAGCTACGTGGACAGCCGACCTTAGTTTTCGGGTTCAGGTAAATTTGCATCCAGACAATTCAAGTCGACTTACGATTACTAGATTCTTGAGTGCGGCCAATACATCTCTCTGCCCCTTTGTCACTTAAACCTTTTTATAATGTTTTTGCAACATTTTTTGAAGTATGGTTTAGTATCCTGGCCTGGCAACAGTAATGACAAAACGTCAAAGTCAAATAAATAAATAGAAAATAAAGCATGACTTGATCGACAGTCACAGCAGAGGCATAGTATAGGGCTTTACATATGACTTAAGCCAGTCATTTGATTTACTCTTTGATATTACCAACACCTTACTATGTTTATAACTTACTTTACGTCAAAATAGCGTTTACAGTCCGGTATGGACCAGTGCCTCAACTACCAAATTCCACACATTTAGCTATAACTGACTCAAGTTACGTAAAAAATAAAAAAATAAATAGGTGGCGCAACAGGCGGGTGACACCCAAGGCCTAGCTTCTCGCAACCATTCGTTTTGTGTGAGTTTCTATTTTTGGGACGAATGGAAGGGACCTACAATTTTATGCCGAGTCCGAACGGCTGAATTGAGAAGCTTTTTTATGACAGTCATACTCTCGGATGTTTGTCAGACGTTCGCGAGAGGTGGCGCAGTAGAAAAAACTTTAAGATGTAATTTGGGTTTTTCCGGGGATCGAACCTGGGATCCCTCGCACAGTAGTCCAACACACTAACCAATGCGCTACTGCGCCCACAAGTCAAGTTACGTACAAGTTGATTAAACTAAGTGGCTTTCGTCTTATGTGTTGTCTCTCAGGAGGGACTCAAAAACTACTCAGGTTGATGCATTGTTATGCTATAAATTCCATGTAACCTAGTTACCTGCAGTTGTATTTTAATCATTTCGGCTAGGTAAGTTAATGTCACCATATAACGTCCCAAATTCACGCCGTAATAAACTTCTTGTTGTAAATGATTTTCCATACAAATGTGACAGTTCATTTACCACGTCATAAACTTATGAAGTTTAACACGTTTACGACGCTCTTAGGCCCGAAACACACATGCGATTTCAATCGCGCGATTGTTTAGTCGCAAAAAATTAAACACACACATTTCAATGAGAATGCGCGCACATAATTTTGGATTTTATGTGCGCGCATTCATATTGAAATGTGTGTGCTTCATTTTTTGCGACTAAAAAGACGCGCGATTGAAATCGCATGTGTGTTTCGGGCCTTATACGCTATATTCAGCAGACTTATTCGTCTGAAATTGGCGGAGTTTAGAGTACCTCCATATGGGTGCACACGATATGCTGACATTTCATTTATCGGTCATACATTAATCCGAACAAATATTGAAGAAAGTCAATTCGCCAGAATTTGAAAAGCTTCGCAAGTAGGCTAGTTAGTATTCTGTATTCGTCGTATTATAGTTTTTAAAAGTGCTCCTTTCAAATCCTTGGCACCTATAATGTCCACATGATCATCTCTGCAGGATTTCGATTTCGACTGCATGATGGCAGTGTTTGGGATGATGGTGATGTGCTTACTGCGAGGTTGAGGGACACCCTGTCTTCAAAAGTTCTGGCGACCTCTGGCTGATAGTTCTTTTGAAAATAATAGCCTTTTGACATAAAATCTTCTTACAATATCCGTTTGGCTTCGTTGTGGCAAGATGGATGTCTACATCTGTTTCTGTAATTTGGATTTACTATTGCCAACGCAAACAATTTGGTTGATGGCTTTGTGACATCTGAAGTCAAGTTCCCCTATGTTTACTAGAAACAATGATATTTCGCCACCACTAAATTGATTAGTCTAAGTCCGTTTCGGGAGCTGTTGTCGTGAGCGCTGTGATTTCGAACTATAGAACCCAAGATGCCGGGTCGTGAGTACCTCTAATAATAAGTCAGATTTCGTAACAATTTTTTTTCCTTGCCAGAAAAGTTATTCCATGGCACATTTCAAAACTGAAGGCCAGATTTGGTGCCACTTACCCACTTCACTAAAGAGCTTATCCACCGCACCATCTATTTTCAGCACTCTGACCAGTTCTTTAAAATCTTCACTGATTTCAGCTCGAAATATGTTGGAGTAGCTTATGGATACCTGCTATGTTGCCTGTTGGCGACACCATTGATTCAATCAATTTAGTCGAAAATGCATCTGCTGAGACTTATTTGGCCCGTCAATGTCGGCAAAATAACGTAATTGATGCGTATGATACAGTTGCGACAAGTGCGCACCGCCAGGTTGATGCCAGTCTACCCTATTCATATAACTCCCAACTACCTGCCTTTATCATAGCAGTAAAAAATACAAAGCCGTTACATAAATAATTTTCTAAAATTCATAGAGTCGGCTAGCTGTCAGAGTGATGGAGACACATTCTTGTTTCGATAAAACCGCACAAGATGTAGTGCAAAGCAGTGTACCGTAATCTCAGAAGTATAATAATCACGTTTACACCTTATTCACCTCCAAAATGCCAACACATTTTCTTAAGATAATTATTTTTCAAGCCATTTTAATCGAATTGCCAATACGTCTTTGTATATGATCACTTTGTGGATGCAAACCCTAATTGTGTTTGTCAGCACCCTATTCAGGCAGTTCAGAAGGTTCGCGTTCTTATTAGGAGAATGTGCGCTGTCGGTGACAGACATTCATCAGACATAATGCTTTGTTTTGACTTATATGATACGATGAGACTGAGAGTGCATTTGCCGGCTAATCAAATGAAACACGTAGACGTATGGACGTCTTTGATATTTTCCATTTTCCTGACGTTACATTCGGCTCTGAGCTGTCACCAGGCACAACGATGCTAGTAAAATCGAATTTGACTTCTATGCCGTCACTATATGAGGTAAAAAACCAGAGCAGATAGGCTCCAAACTCATCAGCCTGTAACAGGCTTCAATTAGATTCTTTTACCTTTCACATCACACATAAGAGCATCATCGTATACACAACCGATACAAACAACCAATAATGAAGCATAATTAGAAAGTACATGTGGAAGCAAAGTTGCAAATTGAATTAGAATATCATTGTGCTGTATGAGGGATCTCTAATGTATTCAGAAGTTACCTAGGGCAAAGGTTCTATCTTCCAGAACCCAGAACTAATTACAGGGATGACATTAAAGATGAAAATTAAAATCGATTAAAATCGATTGTAAACTTTTAGGGGAATACCAAACCAACCTTTGGCTTTGGCTATCGGTTACACTGCTAACAAGTTATTGGGTTTGTTGGAGCATGGGCTGGGTAAAGTTTACAAACAATTAAAAGTCCATCAGAATCCGTCCAACTGTGGCCAACCGCGACAAGGACTTCAATATTACTATTAACGAATATGAAACCTCAGTCTGTATAAGGAATACTTAAGAGGGAATGGCGGTTGGATATATCGCATCATCAAAGCCAAACAATCTCTAACGAACTGTGGTGTTATGGCACGCGGGCACTCAATACGAGTACATAATATAGATTTAAACGAAATATCTTATGTTGAGGAATTGTGACAGAACCGTTTCGCCATAGTTTATTTTCAAATTCAACCTACACTTCCTACCCCAGGGGAAGTTTTGGTTCTTGTGTTCATTATTAAGCGAGTGGTCTCTGGTTGTATCCCCATTAAAACACATATTACATATTTACGGTTTTTTGTGAACGTCTTTTAAACATCAACACAATTGTCTGGATGAAGCTTCTCTACTACTTACCCCCAGTTTCACACTCGAAGTTTAAACTATAGTTCAACTGAACCTGAACGTGAGTTTAAATTCGAAATTCAACTCGTCCGGTTTTACAACATAATCTGAACTTAAATTCAATTGATGAACTCAGTTTAACGAAATTGTATGAATAGACTTTGGCAGTATTGTGCAGTAGTTAGATTTTATACGACTTTTTAAAAATCGTTCATTGTATTTTCTTTCAAAGAACACACAAAAAAACGTCAAATATTTGTGTTTTTGACAATCGCCAGATCTGAGGTTTAAACGGCAGAATACTATAGTTTAACTTGAACTACAGAATGAACTCCGTTCAAGGTTTAAACGAAACTCTGAAATCGAATTAATTGTTGAACTGAGGTTTAAACTGAAAGTGCAGTTTAAAATCTCACTGTGAAACTGGGGGTTAGTCGATTGAGCATTAAATTGTAGATCCCTTCAACTCCTTCTAATATAAAAAAAATCACACAAACGAAAGGTTTTGAAAAGTTAGATCAGCAAATTATTTCATAAGTTAAGGTTACCCCTTAAGGTTACCCCTTCTCCGGACGGAGCGATCCATGCTTCGGTGGTTTGGTCATGTTAAACGCATGTCCCCGACCAGGATTCCACGACGTGCTATGGAATCCGTACCATCGGGTAGGCGTCCTCTAGGTAGACCAAGGATGAGATGGTTAGATCAAGTCCATAATCTCTCCTATAACCGTATGGGGATTGCCCTTGATGATTTAGAGTCGATGGCGGAGGATCGAGAGCTATGGAGGGTCCACTTGAGCAACCTGCACCCGCGACCCACTTAATGTACAAGCGGACCATTGAAAATGAATGAATGAATGAATGAATGAAAGGTTACCCCTTTGCATGTGCCAATTGAAAAGCTGGTCACGTTTCGGTGTAGGCCAACCAAAACATTGGCAAAAAATAAATTCATTTTTTGCAGTTTTCCATTAAAACCTTTCCTCTCATTTCTGCTGCGCCACCTTCGCCCTTTTTTTGTAATAGAGAAGACTCTTAAAAAAGCTGAAATGACGGTGTTAGCGTTTTCGTGATCACCGTCATGTGACCTAAATAACATTTATAGTGGTGTTCATTTCGCTTCTATTACAGAAGTACCAAGTACCTAAGTGTGCTTTACTACTCGCTCGATAGGACGAACAAACAATTTTCTTATAGAAACAGAGTCCTCGTTTTCCAATCGCTAATCACCCATATCGTGGAATCCGTCGGAATTGAGTTTCACTTCACCTATTCGATTCCCTTTCACCTTCTATTGCTATCGTGGAATCCGCCGGAAAAGTTTCCTTATCGACACGTTTTTGGAAAAGGTAGTTTCACTGTCAAACGGCTGTCCTTCATTTGTCAATTCAAATTGGTGTAGCTGCATTCATCTGAGGTATATGAAAAGTTTGTTTCAAAAGTGATTTCAATAAAAAATAGTGTTTATTATGTAATAAAATGTATACAATAGCTCTATTCTTGGAATCATAAGAGAAAGAACGAAATAAGCCGTATTCTCAGATAAGAGACAGGTTAAGAGGATCTCAGTGAATGATTTCACGGAACTTCCACCAGATGAAATGTGTTTTTTAGTATGTCTATTTTTTGATTTTAATAAAGTTCAATCTGTCCAATAGATTTATTACAAATGTTTGGCTCAATGAAGCAGCTGTTTTGTATGTGTTTTTTTTTTAGCAAAAATTCTCACGACGGCGTGCAGCAAGCAAGAAAACCTATAAAATCCGCATGAACGTTTTCAACGATGCAGCGAAACTCATTCACATTACCCACACGGGGAACTGTTCCGGCGAAATCCACGATAGGTGAATAACTCGGCCCAAGCAAAATTTCCAAAATCAGGGAAACTGATTTTATTTATTTCTTATATAGAGTACACAAACCAAGTCTAAGAATTTTCCAACACACACTTTGACCGCCCTTTTCCCGCTTTTGGAGTTCGAATTTCCCCAAATCGCCTAAAAGTGCTCACTTTGGTTATTAAAGGGAATTTGTTTCAAATTTTCGGCTCTCTCACGGTTAGGGCTAGACGTTGATCACCAGTCATTCGGGACAAACTGTTTTATATATGAGATATTGGGACCACGGGGCGTATACGTACTTTTTTCTCTATGCTAATCCTGGAAATAAATTACATACACATTTGATTTTTTTAAACAATTTTTTTATATTTTTTTATATAATGCTAATATGTATGTACATATAGATAATTCAAAGATAAACGTATTAGTGAAAACAAAACATATTTACTTCTAAACCAGCGAGAAAAGTCAAACAGCTAGGTTCCAGAAATCGAGTAAAATCGAAATTGCAAATCGTGTGAATTCGTTTTCAGTGTTCTGCTTTTCGAGCGATTCGGAAACTCCGAAATTTTTTTGAAGTCACAATTTCACTTTGTCTCAATTCCGAAAATTTTGAAATCAAAAATGTTGACCATGTCTAGTATACCTAGGTGCAATAAGTCAATGGACTGCTTTTCGACCTGAGTTTTTTTTTTTTTTTTTATAATTCACTAGTGCTCAAGGGGTTTTTGTTCCCTTAAAATGCTAATGCACAGGACGAGTGGAAGGGTTAATAGGGAGGATAGAGAAGAGGTACTAGTGCACATTGGTTTTAAACAATTGTGGGTTGTAATGAGAGGGGAAAACCGTGTGAGGCAATGCATTCCACATGCGTGTTGTTCGACTTACAAAAGAATCTCTATATTTTACAGTACGTCCGAAGGTAGGCTTAAGGGTAAACTGATGTGCATGCGATGTGTGACGGGTGTTGGGAGTGAATTGTTGAAGGGGCGGAATGCAGTTAGCTATTTCATCAGAGCATCGGTGGTGAAAATATCGATAAAATAAGGAAAGGCAAGAAACATTTCTGCGATGTTCGAGCGGGTCAATAGGCTCCGCTATATTTCTATCACCTATAAGTTTTATCGCGCGCTTTTGGATTCTGTCTAGTAGGTGCAATGAAGTTTTTGGTGCACCTGACCAGATATGAGCGTTGTACTCAAACTTAGGCCGAATAAAAGCCTTGTATATTGAAGCTAAGTCGGAGGGTGTAAAGTATTTCTTACTTACTTAAAAGAAATAGCGCTGATTATGCCATCGGCATGTACTCCGCGCAATAAGTTGAAGGATGCAACTATGTTTACTCAGTTTATTAATCTTTTCTTTTTTTTATCGGGCTCCCGACCCGTGAAGAGTCTCTAGGGTGTCATTCGTGGAGTTCATGTTTACTGCGAGGTGAACTCCTTAACTACCTCGAAATAGTGACGTTTTGTCCTAGGCAGTGAACAGATGCTTGTTTGTTGTGAACACTTCTATCACGGCACGCTGTTGGGAACGACTGATGATATCAATATCGCCCGCATTGAACGGACCTGTTGATGATAGTGGTGCCTTCTGTGTTGACACCTGCCCTGTGCACTATCTACTCCAGTACTAGATTAAAGAAGTCGCATGATAGCGCGTCTCCTTGCTGAAATCCGGTGCATGTTTGAAATAGTTCGGAAGAGCCACTTCCAAACGGCACGTTGCAGCGCGTGTTTTCCAGCGTCACGCGCAACAGCCGAATCAATTTTGCCGGGATTCCGAATTCGGATTTTGTAATATAAATTATATATTATTAATCTTTTACCCCCGATATTTATCAAATCTTACTCAATACATATCTAAAACAAATGCCGATGCCTAATATGTGAATTAGTTTTCCCGTCTCATGTTCAATGGCGGCCAAGAGGACACATACATTAACAATATACTGGATCGCTAATATCAAATTCATTTCATATTAAATAGTCTGTAGTAGTAGCCAATATAATTCAGAATTTCGAATTCGAATACTTAAGCTTTTACATTGGGATGGGATGCCCGACGGGAATTTTGGGACTACGGGGCGTATACGTACTTTTTTCACTTCAAAGTTAGTTCCCAAAAATGGCAAGAACATTTATAATTCTAACATTCATTTTCCAAAGCCCGCTTGTCCATTAATGGGTCACGGGTATAGGATGCTTCAAAGTTCTTTAAAAGTGGTCCAAAGATTCAATTTCTATCAATTGGTGAACCAGACTATCAGACTTCTGGGGATTAGTGCAGGCGCAGCATTGGGCGGTCCAACATTTCTCCCTTCTTCCAAAACAATATCTATCACCAGGACAATTCCAAAAAACACTGCAATTCCAAAAAACACTGCTTTTTTGGAATTGTGTCGACTATTTTAAGATCTCTCTAAAGGCAACCTCGTTTAAATTTCTACTCTTGACGTATTTTTTTGGGAAGTAAGTATAACAAAACCAAAAGTGAGTATACAAGTTTAAAGTAAAAGTGAGCTAGCTATAGATTCTCAAAAAAATACGCATTCTTTCTGCAGTTTAATGGCACATACGTAAATCCATTCATGTAAAAGGATTAGCAGGCTCGTGTCTAAAGTGACCTACAAAGATGAGAAAATACTTTTACTTGAGGGCAGACTTTGACTACTAACAGACACTGACATTTCTTCTGTGGACACCACCCACGAAGGGTTTAGTCCTTTTTCAATATTTTTCACCTCTCTTCTTTTCACCTGTCTTCAGATTACTTAATATAATAAGTGTTACTTATTTTTGCCCTTGTTAGTTAGACTACGTGGATATATTGGCTGCACCTTGGTCAGAATAGCATGTGATTGATTACATTGTGAAAACTTTTAATTTCATTTTTAGAGTGCGTTGACAGAAATACATGTTATCAATGTATGTCAAGCCCAATAAACTAAAAAAAAAAAACCGCCAAACGACGTTGTCCAATGATGTATGTGCATTTGTTTTCCTGTATCGATTATAATGCTTACCACCATCAAGGCAAATATGTTAAAGTAAATCAAATCCGAGTTTGTGTCAGGTGTATGTACAATATCCCAAATCTATGCAGAGAATTTAATTGAGAATTTTAAATTTATTCGTACACACGCCTTAAAAGTCGATATTTTGTATTCGCTATCTGCTCCCCATTCCTGTATTTAGCGGTAAGTGGTTTTACAAGTTTTTAAACATTCTGCCGTCGTCGATGGTAACTATACCTAAGTCAGGGGTGGATAATGCAATTAACTTCCCACTTTCAAGCGAATGAAGACAAAATCGTTGTATCGGCGAACAAAACAAAGGCATTTTTTTTTTCTTATATTTCTAAATTTTTTCCATGAAACACAATCATAACTTTTGAGCAATTAAAGCATAGCATCGTGGGGAGAGTAATTCATCCATTATCTTTTCAAATCTAGCCGATATGTTAATGTTTCTGGCCAAGGCCTGTTCCTCCATGTAACAAATCCTATCGTATAAGACCACGTTCTCACAGAGTCCCTAAAAGAAACCAAAAATGATTGACATTTGCATAGAGAATATAGAAAAATAATACACTTTACCTGTATTGTTGCCTGCAGACATGTTAGTCCTTCTGCGAGTTTCGGTCCAAGTGGATACTTTTGTATTAGCTCTGCGAATCGTCTCTCATGATGCGTTGTCCAGCAGAGTCGCTCTTTTGTCATCTTTAATCGTAATTCGTAGATGTTACACAATTCATTGAAGTTTAATTGTTGAACAACCTTTTTCGAATTCAATTTCACTACCATTTCGTCCTCACTTATGATAGCTTCAGCAACCCCTCGAAGGAACATATCAAGACTGTGAACGCTGTGTTCGTTTTCGGTGAGTTTTCTCCACCGAGCTGAAGTCTGTTGGCATGCCAATCTCAAAAACGGTCTATTGAACCCTTGAAACGTTTTGTTACAATTTTCAGCTCTTTTCAATGCTTCACTGAGGGGGAAGTTCTTGAAGCTACCTCTATTCGGCTCAGTCTCTATATCCAATTTATGATAGCAACATGGCATGATGACAAGTTTTTGGGCACTTTCAATATCAAAAAACAACTTCATTGAATTTATCGTCAAGTCAGCACATGCATGCAGCCCGACTATAGCTAATCTGGGGTTTTCCAATCCCGCAGCCATTTCGTTTACATTCGCAAGAATAAAATCCTTGGAATTCTCTGTGACAAAATGTTCCCTATACACAACATCTTTCATTGACGAGGGATAGATTGCCTCCTGCCGTTCAATAGATGATCGCACTCGGCTTGCATCGGACTCCAGTCCAATGATTTTATATGCATTTGACGTGTGCAATAGCTCACTAAGATATCCTAATCCGGAGCCGAAATCGACTATAATATCAATTTCGTCAGCGCACACACTTTGAATGAGATTTGATAGTTTAGATATTTCATGCTGCTTTTTAGGGCTCATTTTCTTAAGCTTGTAATCGATGTGCGGAATGTTTAGCTGTTCGTGATTGGGTGTAAGTTTATCAAGCTTTTGAAGGAAGTCATCTAAATTGGCAATATTTGTTGTCAACTTTCGTGTTGGAAATGAATTTAGCTCATCGGTATTAGCTGCGGCAAAGTACTCTGTCCATTCGCTGGGAAATAGTTCTAAGACCCCATCCCGAATGAAACACGTATTAGATGTTTCGTAAATCCAGGCGTACTTTTCCAGAAAGCTTATGCATTTTTCAAAGTATTCTTGGGAAGTATTGAAACTACTGGCGATTGACATTCTCTGTAAATAGAAAGAGACATTTAGATTATCAGAGATATGTATATAGAAATGTTGTGCTTATCTATAATTTAAAAAAGCTTTGTCCTCTCGAAAGCACATCAGCACAATCCGCTAAGCGTAGATTCATGAAACTTAGAGGGAGTCTACAGACTCATATCTTTTTTACGGGGGTTTGTGCCCTTTGAGATGCTTATCCTTACTTACTTACTTAGATGACGCTACAGTCCGGGGTGGACCTGGCGGGCCTCAACCAACATGCCTCTCCAGTTAGTCCGATATTTGGCTTCCACTTCCACTTCCATTTGAGCGCGCCACCCAAGGCGCCACCTCTACTGTCCATTCACTCTGCATGTCCTAGCCATCTTAGTCGAGTAATACGTATTTTTCTGACCATAAGTTGATGTCGATGGAAAGCTCGGGAGCTGTAGAGTTCGCTGTTAAATCTGCGCCTCCAAAGCCAAAGTGGGACCAAAATCACACGAAAATATTAATATCTCAAAATCCGTTAGGCTTCCGGATAAGGCTAGTTTGTTGCAAGCTGAAATACTTGCTATCAAAAGATAAACATATTCATTGACAGTCAACCTTCCATTAACGCATGGAAAACATATTTTCTGTGTAAAACACGAAAAAATTTAGCCAGAATAAAAGCATCATCACAGGCCACTGGCCTGTAGGGCACCATTCAGTCAGATTAGACATTCCACATAATACACCACTGCCACAGTTGTAATGACGCAGCCGTAAAAGAAACGCTCACTCACTACCTATACGCCTGTCCGGCAATTAGCTAGGGCCAGACGGCGATCTCTGGGAAAAGCTTTCTTCAGATCCCTCAAAGAGGTCTCGAAAAAATTAAATTTCGGGTAATATTTCTGAAATTCGGACTTGGTATAAAATTGTCCCAAAAATAAAAACCCACACAAACGAATGGTTGTGAGCAGCTAGGCCTAGGGTTCCGCCTATACGGACCTGTTGCGCCAGCTATTTATTTATTTACTTCAGCTTAGATGGCGTATTGAGACCCAGGTCCCACCTGAAATGCAGCGCCACCTAAATAAGAAAGTGGATATCCCATTGGTTGAGGATATTCGAAAATCACTTCTACGGACTGTTCAAAATCGAACACGACCGACAGATCAAATGAACCTCTCAACCTGGACTATGAAAGCCAAGACTTGCATCCAGCCTACCAAAGTTAAATGAGAATGGCAAAAATTAAACCACATCAACAACTCGCTTTCAATAATTTATCGATTACAAGAATGCATAAGACATCATTCATAGAAACTAATTATATAGACCTCCTAGCTGAACGTAGGTGCTGTGCCTGTGTTATGTATTTTACATCGTTTATTTAAATTTAATATATAAAAAACCGAATGCAAGTAAAAAAAAGAGTCACGCTCTAAAAAGTAGACCCCAAAGTCAACTTTTTAAGGTAACGTTTGGTAGCTAAATGTTGGTCAACTTTTCTGCATAGTAAACTTTTCTGAGAGTCAACTTTTCCGAACTTCTACTGATATATTATATATTTTTTTGGCCTATCAATTGATTGAATAATTACCGACATTTAAAAAAAATCAACTTAATTGGTTGAGAATTTACGGGCGACAGAGGGAAACCTACAGATTTTTCCACTTTCTTTTATATATATAGAGATAGAGATGTCTATTTTAGGCATCCATGACAAACTCGACAGGTTATACAGAATGACACTGAAAAATGCTCGCTGCTTCATTAAGGTAGGAAACAATCTTACCGGGATCTTTGTCCAAAAAACATTATAGGGAAAATTGTGCGAAACTCGCAAGCCAACACCAGGGCACAATTTTCAAAAGTCGCGAAGTTTGATGTCGATATTATTGAATGAACTCAGCGATGTGTTAATGGCGCGTTTGCAAATATTGAGACAGAAGCGGAATGTTGTGAATTAGGGCAACATACAGTATAGGTATTTATAAACTACTAAAAACAAAATAGGGCCCACTAAGGATTTACTTTTGTCTAAAAATTACTCAATTGGTAAACACTATCGAAGCGAAGTATTCAATTGTAATTGTATAGTTTGGCAGGGCCCATACACGACACAGACACGTCGCTGCAGACCTTAAGTCTGTGCAAACATGCCTTCGCCACACACGGTGCAGACAATCTGCACAGACATTAGTTTGTATCATTTCGTCGTGGTCGTCGGGTCAGAAAAATGGCCGATACTGCTAGCCGATCCGACTTCTTTAATGCCGAATGGATGAAGGAAATTTAAAGAAACTGCTACAAAAAATGAATCCATTAATACATAAATGAGGGAACCGATTTCTCCAAGCGAGAGGCTTTCAATTATGTTTACGCCGTGAATTTTCCGCTCGTCTGTGCAAAATTCACCATACACGACACAGACATGTCGTTGCAGACCAAGAAAAATTCAAAAAAATTTTATTTCACGCAGACGATCGCTGCAACCAGTCGACATGGATACACACGACACAGACGGCCTGCGCGGACATGTGCACAACAACAAAATATATTGGTCTGTAGCGACGTGTCTGTGTCGTGTATGAGCCCTTGTCTATGAGTTCTTATCAATGCTTTAAGCCAGGAGTTCCCCTATCCTAGGGGCGTCGCAAGACGATGAGCTCGATTTAGAAAAAAATGTCGGGTCGTGTTCGTTCGATGTTGGTCATTGTGTTTTGCCGTGCACAAGAAGTATAAGCATTTTGCAGACTTAAACTTGGCGAATTTTGCGTCGAGACCATAATGTACCATAATGTATGTAGAAAAACATCTTTAGCGACGGGCCGCATTTTTAGATAAATATCCAAATTGCCATAATGGATGGTATGACGCCAACCAACACGAGGTGGCAATGCATACATAAAAAGCCGTTTGGCGCGCATTTTAGACCGGCGGTAGCGTCATTGCTCCGTACTTTTTCATGACGTTGGTAAGGCCAATACCATCTACAGAACGATGCTGCTAACATGTGGTTCCAGCAAGAGGTGGTTATGTGTCACTAAGCTGCAGGGTATGGTTATCTGATCTCTATCAGAGGTGACGTGAGTTGGCCACCAAGATCGTGCGATTTAACCTCGCTAAAATTTTCTTGTGGCGTTGCCTGAAGTCGCAGCTCAATGCGAATAAACCGCAATCGACCGATGTCCTTAAAACAAACATAACCAATAGCCGGATCTATACGGCAGATTGGACCACTCCACTCGAATCAATGTCGACCAACCCTTATTGAAAACCCCTTTAGTGTATCTTCAGTAAGCTCAACTTAAGTATATTTACATATCTGTGCTTTTTTCCATAGTGTGCTTTTAGAAGGGCGTCGCAAAAATATTATAACCTGTATAGGGAGTCGCAGTATGGTAAAATTTGGGAACCCCTGCTTTAAGCAATAAATTTACCGTTACCTCCAAGTGGGTAGGCAGAAAAAGCGCAGTGCTCGAAAAAACAACTAATGCAACTAATGCAGCGCGACAGCGCGCTTAAGGTACGCTCGTTACGGATTGGACTACGGACAACTGAAGGTCTATATACTCTTTACAGATGAATGTGAGGTTAAGTGACGAAAAAAGAGTACACGTGTGGAGAAGACAAGGTGGAAGTTTTACCGACATAATGCTGGATGACGATACCGTAACCGCCAGTTACACTAAAACAATAATATGACCATTTGTGATTCCATTTTCATAGAAAATTACACTAAGAGCTCTTTCTGATCCCAATATTACAGTTCTGCCGTGGCCAACAATGAGCGCAGACCTCAACTCCGCCGAGCATTTATGGGACCAATTGAAAAGAAGCCTTAAAGAGAACCACAGCCATGATAACAGTTTCATCCGGTCAATCTCGGCCACGCTATAAACTCTGAAAATGGCATCACATTAGAAATCAAACGAAGTATTACACTTGTCAATCGCAGTTTCTTTGGACTAATAACGCAATTTAGTAGTAACTCTTTTTGTAAAGAAACTCTAATGAGGTTTTTGTATAAAACCCTCATCATTCCAGTCCTGATATGTTACATTAACGAAATCGGATGAAGATAAACGAGCGGTACACTCGCCTTAGATGGTTACGCTTATGAAGACCAATTATGGTCCAAAGAGTTTTCGATTCCAAACCGGATGGACAACTCAGTAGAGAAAAACTTCTCCTCGCATTTGAAAGGGTACTTCGCCATGTCCGCCATAGGAAACATGTAGATTTTATTAATTTGTGGCCCTAGTCCATCACCTAAATTGCGGTAATATATCCTTATACAGCGGACTTATCGTCCGATTATCAATGTAGCAATTGAGGTAAGCTTTTTTCCTCGGCTTCTTGTTATCGCCCAAACAACCCACAGCAAAATACACAAACAGAAATAATGAAAATGATCGCAACAAGTACACAAATGAATTGAGTGTTCAGTTAATATTTATTCAGCATAGAGCAATATCTAGACTTAAAGAAGCCATTTCCTTGCTTGCTTCATACAATACATTAGCACCAGCATTTTATTTTTCTTCTAAAACTACAATTACATTTAACAAACTTATTGGTTACTTAATATTTACTACTGACAAATACTTTGCATGCATATCCTTTCGATAAATTAATAAATAGCACGTTCGACGTTGCTGTGTTTCTCGCTGTACTTCGTAAGATGGGAGGCCGAATCGCACTCTTGACAGGGGGGAATTCGAAAAAACGGAATCATTTAAGTTTAATGTAAATATATTTGTATTCAAACGTCAACATCGATTATTCAATAGATACAATCTAATAAGTAAAACTCTATCATATAATTAGGCATTCGTTCAAAGTAATAAACAACAAGTCAACACAGAGCAATAGTTTACACAATAGTCTTCCACTGTTCGTCGGGCCTGCTGCACAGCTCCTTGTTTTCGGGCCCCAAAATGCATTTGCCATAGTGCTGTGGCTTTTCCTTGAAGTACTTTTCCACTACTCCTTTCAGTTCTGTCAGCGTCACGTTCAACATGCGCTGGCGGTATTTTTGGAATAACTCCTGCGATACTCCGTAGAGGAAAAAATCAACGCCCAGGTTGCCGGGTGCAACTGGCGAGTCCAACTGCTGCAACACGCCCAATTTCGCCTCGAAAAGGGTCTGCTCTGTAATGTCTTTGTCACTGTCCTTCAGCCACTTGTAGGTTTCATCGAATGCATCGAATGTTTTCGTTGAGTTAGGGTCCCGATAGCTGTAGAAACTGAATATCCCGTCGGAGCTCAGTTTGGCTCCTGCGCCGTACGCTCCGTTTTGTTCCCTGACCACCGGCAATAGGTATTTGGCAGAAATCAGTTTCGCCAGAATTCTCAACGCGGGATGTTCACGATGGATGTAGGGGACAGTGAAAAGCGCTTTAGCGCAGTAGTTCACTGGGATATTCATGACGAAGTGTTGACACGCGGGTTGCAGCATATTTACGCGGTTTTCTTTTTTCGTGCACTTACTTTGTGGCAATTGTTTGAGGAAGTTCTCGTAGTGTTCCATTAGCTTTGGCAAATACTCCTCAGATGTGTTGATGGCAACACGCATCGACTGTGTGTTGAAAAGCTTCTTGCCTAACGCGACCAGCTTTGTCTTGATCTCCTCTGGCTTATGGTCCTTGAGCAGCTGTTTCATCAGTTCAATGTGCTCCACTCCACTGAGTTGTGACTTCAGTTTCGCCGAATCGGTTACCAGACCATTACAGCTTTGCATGGCGTATAGATGGCCGGAACTGGCAATGCCCACGGATATTGTCGACATGTAGTTCTCGATAAGCATATTCAAACGGTCGACGTCATCCATTTTGAAATTGCATAGCAACTCGTGAATGAGGTTAAACATACTCTCCGAGTGTTGGTCAAGGGCGTGTGTTGTCATCAACACCCCCAGGTCGTATGTTTTGCTGTCATAGATGTTCTCCGCAAAGTGAAGCTTAAAGTCGATCCCGGACGTCTTTGATGTGACAATCTTGTCAAAGACCCTGTAGTCGTATTTCTGGGTGCCCATGTCGTCGATGACATTGCAAAAGAGTGGGATGAGCATTATTTCTTCGGCGCTCAGATTGGCAGAGTCGAAGAAGCACTTCAGGTATGAAATCTCATTCGTCTGCACGGTGCAAATTTGAGTTGGCACTTGCTGAACTTTGATCACATTTAGCGGATGCAGTTTTGGGGGAGTTTGCACATCACCCAGCTCAAGGCAAGGTAAAATGTCAACATTTGGCGGTGCTTTTTGCGACTCTTCCAGCCGAAGCCCGTCTTCGTAGATTTTTTGACGGTCCTCAGGCGTCAAACTTGCTGCTTTATTTTTCAGCATAGTCTGCTCAGCTTGTTTGAAATTTTTCTCGTAGGCGTCATCTGGTGACATGGTCAACGTCAGCCGGTGAGTATTGTTAGCGAAGTAGTGATCCACTTTCTTCTGTAAGTACTGTGGATCTTCCTTCAGCCTATCCCGGAAAGTTTGAATAAGTTTGCCAACTCTTAACGTTTCGATAATGTCACCTTCATGGTTCCATAGAGGAGTCGAGTTGAAAAGCAGTCCCAGACCAAACTGAGGGCTTTGGTGTTTCAACGAGAGCTCGATATTGTGCAGAACACTTTCGATGTGATCTCGCTGGAAGCCATTCTGGACGATATTTTGTATTGTGGTATCGAAAATCTCTTGCACTCGTCCGAAGTCCTCCACTTTCAAGTCCTGCAGGCCGACACAAAAGAATGTGTCTTTGATTTGTGGATCATAGCCTGTTGTCTGATTGTAACCACCGGAGAAGTTTGGCTCAATAAGACTCTTGTAGAAGGGCGAGTTTGGTCCACGTACAAGTAGCTCCGACAAGACGTACAGGACAAATGTCTCATTGACGTCGGTAACATCAGACATCAGCAACGCGATGGAGATTTGATTTTGCTTATCGAACGGCGCTCCCATGTTGTCGAATCGGCTTGATATGTGAGTATTTCTTGGCTTTAGCCATCGTGTTTGGTTCGGTATTCGACTGTATGCATTATCGATCGCATCGTATTTCGACAGATATTCTTCGTTGATGTAGCTGAGGGTTTTTTCCAATTTAAAGTTTCCGTAACAGTAGATTCGTGAATTACTAGGGTGGTAGTATTTTTTGTGAAAAGCAACTAAATCGTTGTGTGTAAGTTTTGGAATTTCCAGAGGATTCCCACCAGACACATATCCATAGGTGTGATCGGGCAGAAGGTTATTTAGCAAATTTTGGCCAAAGATCGACGAGTTTTCCGAAAACGCTCCTTTCATCTCGTTGTATACGACGCCTTTAATAACATAGTCCGAGTTTTTGTCCTTTAGATTCACGTGTTCGAGGCGCCATCCTTCTTGGAGAAAATCTAAGTACTCCAAGTTGGGCCTATGGAAATAAAAAGTTTAATAAATTGGGTGCAATCAATTTGCAGTACGGCTAGTATGTACCTAGTTATAATTTCAGTTGCAAGTGTATAACGGAAAATAATCTTTATGCCTATGTGGGTCATTTATATTCTATCTTGTTGAGACAGATGGTCTCAAGGCTTACATGCATATTATCAGAGCAGATTGAACCACTAACTCCGACTTTGTGAAGAAGTTGTCTTTCCATGATTATAAAGATATTGTTGGCGATGTATTTTTTCAGCATATTTGGGTTGCCCACTTATTATGTGTTAAAACCTAAAAAACTTCCAATTTAAGGTGTTTGAGATGATGAAATAACCCGAAGGCTAAACGTCCTAGAAATTAAGCATCGTGAGCATACGAAGTCAGTAGCAGTCAAGGTATGCATGCGAATATCTTTAAGAGCTCGAGAAAATACAGCGTAACCCTTTTGATACATGGTTTTGCCAAAAAAAAAAAGTCATGGAGCCAGAGAAATATTTCGCAGTAAACAAAAACGAGAGTCGATAAAAAAGCTGCTTCATTGGAAATATAAGATTGCTGTAAGTCTAGACAGAGGTCCATTGATCCCGTATTTACATCGGCATACTCAAGAAGCAATCTTACCAAGGATATGTACAAAGATAAGACAGCATAGTGGTTATGGTAAGCAAGTGACAAGTCATAGAACTGTCGTAGGATGGAGTAAAGAAAATCAACATCAGTTCAGGGGTTAAAGTACCCACTTGTCTATACTGCTGCAAATTATTATCAACAATCTTCTAGCCCACAGTGTCGCTGCATGGAATACACTAGACGTAAACAAGTTAGGACAGCGCGATTGCGCTTATCGATAAACCTCTGGTAACCCCTGGTATTACAATATCATGTTTTGGAATCGCAAGAAAAAAGTTTTTTTTCAATTTTAACCGAAATTATAACCCTAAATTAAGCCATTTTAACTCACCTGAACACGGCATCCAAATAAATGCGCTGCAAGTTTCTAAAATCGATTTCATTCATCGATGAAAACGGATACATTGTGTAATCGGGGCCAGTCATCGCATTCATAAAGGTCGCCACAGATCGATTAAGCATTTTAAAGAAGGGATCACGTACAGGATACTTCTGTGATCCACATAACACACTATGTTCCAAAATATGCGGAAGACCAGTCGAATCGAAGGGTGTTGTTCGAAAATTCACCGAAAACACATTGTTCGGATCGTTGCGGTCCAAATACCAGAGTTCTGTTCCCGATTTATTGTGCTTAAATGTGTAGCTCATAATTCCAAATTCTGGAATGCTATCGGCACGAAGGCATTTAAAGTCCTCATATTCTTTTCCTGGTGAATATTTTCGTTCAACAATATTTACTACTTCCGGTCCAGAAGAAGAATTACTGCTTTTAGCCTGTGGCCGGCCATCCTGGGCCACAACATTGGACGAGGAATATCGTAAGATTTTCGATAGGCGAGAATTTTTTGTACAACGAAACGTTGGTATATGCTGCAGAAGACGCGTTATCATGCTTGCTTCACTATATAGTAAAAAGATATCACCAAAATAAAACACTTTATTATATGAAAATAGATTTCTTTTTAGATTTTCATTTTCATGTAGGTATACCGATTGGAGTAGCGTGTGATTATGAGAGTAGTACTTATTAAATCATTTCGTAATTTGGACTGTTTATTACATTGGATTATATAAATTGTACAAAACACTTACCTGGTTTTTAGTATGTGTTCTGTATTTATTAATATGTGAAATATTAAATATATTTCCGTTTAAAATTAAAATCTCACATAAGAAGAGAAAAGTCCTTAGAAAAAATTCCGACAACTGTCAGAAGAAATGTGCATTCAAAGGTTAGTTCGTTTGAAGAATTATTGGTTGCTGTGTTTTCGATTAAGCGGAAAAGAAGAAACTTTTCCTTTGGATCTCTTTTTTATATTCTATTGACACAATTATGTAACAACTTGTTGCAATAGATTGTACTTTCTTCGAATCTGTAGTTTGTTTACATGCAATTTTTTACAGTATCGAAACACTAGGCCTGTTTTATTGGCAATCTATCTCAGTGAAGTGAAGTAAAGTAAGAAAATGTGCAATAAAAGGGTCCCCACCCACTTTTCTGAATAGTCGGTCCCCTGAAGAGTTAACAATGGCCATCAATTAAAACATTCAATTTCAAAATCAAAATCCTTCTGGAAAAATTAATAATACAGGGTTGGTGTCAAGATAAGGAGAAAACTATTACAGAAAATACAGAAAACTAATACTTTCTTCTACCGAAACCGACATCAACCGATTTTTGTCAGATTTTTTGTGTAAATAAAAATATTTGAATGCAAATTTCGCTTAGAAAATTCGTGCCTGCAAGTAACTCAGCGCTATGTTGTTAATTCTGGCCTTATGAAGATAAAAAGAAGAAAACAAATAGGCATAATTATACCGGATGACCATTTATTCTGTATTTTGTAAACAATTAGGTATTCCATGGCGAAGGCACACACACAAAACTATTTCATCCAATTTTGAATCACAGACGAGGAACACCAATAATTATAACTGAAATGAAAGTTTCTAAAGGATAAGCGTATCGAAACAAAACGAATAATATCACCAGCACGAATGAAACAAATTTGCTGCAATAATACGATTTTCATTCTTTTCAAATAGAAAATATAATTCGATTTTTCAGACTACAGCGCGAAAAACTAAAACGCGGGTCGATTTAAAAGAATACCTTCTCGAATTAATTGAACGTATACGTTTATTTGCAAATTTTAAGCAAACAGTTCCAACGAATGTCAAATATCAGCAGGCACTAACTTCACTTCGAATCTCTGCTGACCTGACATTTACAAATTTGTTTATTACATGTTTGTACGAATTTGCAGAATTTACATTTGTTATTAACAACAAGTCGACGTTTTTTAAATTGTTTAAAACTATACCTTGAAAAAAAAAAAAAACAGCCTCAAAATTAGTTCCCGGTATAATATGCCCTACGAGGAGGACCAAGACTACTTGGAAGGGTCGAGAAGGTCGTTGCGTGATAGAAAAAAAAAGTCTCACACGGAACGAAAACTACGAAGCAAAGCTGATGAATTGAAATTTCTTGAAGATTTTGATCCTGGAAAATCGAATCGTGAAAAACGTAAACTCCGTCGCAAGCCAAGTGTTCAAACATCAAAAACACCAACTGTTTACGACGACAGGGGACGCATTCGGCAAAACAAACTAGATATTTGCGATTGCATGGACGAAGAATGCCCCGGATGCTGGTTCGAGTGTGAAAATTGTTTTTCCAATAAATGCGGAATACACTGTCGTTTGAATCGAAAGTTTTTCTATGAGTGCATCACTTTTGATGGGAAAGATGCGACCATAAAGAACAAACACTTCTCGTCAAAGTAGGTGTGTGTTACAATTTAAAAGCTTAGTAGCAGTAGGTAACTATGGCTTCAGGTTTTAGGAGTAAAGAGTCGAGGAGTAACTTTTAAGTAACATACATCAATATCTTTAGCATTACATACTAGCGATTGTTCAAAATAAAAAATAAAATAAGTCTGGTTTAGAAAAATATTGGTTTAAATGTTATTTCAATATCAAATCAAATGTCTGAAAATGACAAATTTAGAGTCGACTTTAGAATGCACTTCAGCGATGAGGAGCTTACAGTATCAGCACTCACCACATCAGCGCCAAAAATCTGCCACCTGATCCGAGCAAAGGCAGTGTTGTGCCCTCATTCAAGGTGTTCCGAATTGCAATGCAATGCGAACGATAACACATACTTCTTATATTAACTTTAACCATCAAACCATCTGTTTTCCGTGATTAATCTTCCGGATTGCAGTGTCAAGCATTTCGTCATATTCGCACATTTACGCCTACCTCATACTCCACCGTGACCTGTATTCGCATAACCAAGTTAATTGCACTTGGAGTGATGAGTCGACACAATGTACGAATTACACCTGTGCAGCCCCATTCATATGACTGGGTTACGCTTTGTTTTGGTGTTATCGTTCGCATTGCATTGCAATTCGGAACACCTTGAATGAGGGCACAACACTGCCTTTGCTCGGATCAGGTGGCAGATTTTTGGCGCTGATGTGGTGAGTGCTGATACTGTAAGCTCCTCATCGCTGAAGTGCATTCTAAAGTCGAATAAATTTTAGTAAAATGGGAAGTACTGGATTTGCTTTCTGGTAGTACAATGGACCAGTTGCGTCTGAGTGCTCCAGTGAAGTGTTTCCTAACCCGACAAAAAAAAAGAGCTGGAAGATTGATTTCAAACAGCAACTGTACATGTACCGAAGTTGAATTGAATTGGCCAACAATATTCCCACAAGACAAAAAAGTTTAATAAATATTTATCATAATTACAAGTCTGAATAATAAAAAGAATGGGCGGTATTATTTTTTTTAAACATTTTTCGTTTTTCACCACTAGCAGCTAAAGGAACCGTCTGATAATTATAATAGCAAAATCCAGTTCCAAGCCATTTGGGTAATTAAAATAGATCGAAATGCTAGGTGTCACTAGTCCCAGTACTAAACATGTTGTCATATTGGTGGCCAACCATAGATGGTGTACAAATCGACAAAATGAAACCTCAAATTCGTACCGGCAAAACAGCTGTCAGATTTTATTTTGATTTGTCGCACGATTTACATCATTTTGTTTGTGATTGTTATGTTTTTGTTTAAAAAAATTCCAAATAGGTACCGCAGATAAAAAAAAATTGAATAAAATGAATAATTATGACATTATTGACACACCCGAAGCCACAAATGAGGAATCCAAATCAATCAAAGCCATTGTCAAGGACACTGTTCATCAAATTTGCTCTGGACAGGTAAATACATTTTTACTACTGAAACGCAAATCCTCATCAAATTGGATGTGCAGGTAGTTCTCAGTTTAGCTGTAGCGGTGAAGGAGCTCGTAGAAAACTCTATAGATGCTGGAGCAACTCTTGTTGAGATAAAATTGCACAATCAAGGACTTGATTCTCTTGAAGTATCCGACAATGGACACGGTGTGAAAGAATGCAACATCGAAGCAATGAGTATGGAAGGGACAGTAAATTAGTTAATAATTGTTGTCAACATTTTAATCTTTAAATTCCAGCTGCAAAGTATCACACATCAAAGTTACGTGAGTTTGTCGACTTGCAAGGTGTTGAGACCTTTGGTTTTCGTGGTGAGGCTCTTAGCTCCTTGTGCGCTCTTTCAGATATGACTATTGTAACAAGACACAGTTCGACAAATGTTGGTGAGTATTCAAAATCAAAAATTATCAATTATGGCAAATATATTGAAAAATTTACTATACGGAGTGCGAACACTAAATTAAGAAAGGAAGCATAATTTTTCACGAATCTCGTGCTAAATCCTTTTAGATTTGAAAATACCGCTCCCATCTTCTCTTTTTTTGCAGGAACTCGAATCGAACTGGACCACGATGGTAGAATAAAGACGAAATCTCCTTCCGCCAGACAAGTGGGCACCACCGTATCCTTGAGCAATTTGTTTTCAACACTACCCGTGCGAAAGCGCGAATTCACTCGAAACATAAAAAAGGAGTTTTCGAAAATGTGTCAGATATTGCAGGGCTATTGCCTTGTTTCCAAAGGAGTGCGTATCATTTGCTCGAATTTTAACGCCAAAGGTTCAAAATCTGTCATCTTAGCTACTCATGGATCACAAAACTACCTCGATAATATTCAAGCGGTATTTGGAGCGAGACAAGTCTCCGATTTAGTAAAATTGAAGTCACCATTCGAGGAGCAGCTTACAGCTGAAAGTCTCGCTGATCTCAACGAAACCGATTCGAGCTTTCAAATAACCGATGAAGACATTGAGCAAATAAATTCCGGCCAGTTCCATCTAGAAGGTTGGATATCAAGTTGTGAACACGGCAAGGGACGAGGCACTAAGGATAGACAGTACTTTTTTGTTAATTCGAGACCATGTGAGCCAAAGAATGTATGGTTCCTTTTGCAAATGGCATAAGGTTGCAAAAAAATAACTGAATTTTACTTTTAGGTCTCTAAAATGGTCAACCAAATCTATCATCGCTATAATCTTCATCAGAATCCGTTTGTCTTTCTCAATGTTTCAACGGACAGGTCACAAGTTGATGTGAATTTGACGCCAGACAAGCGACAGTTGCTGATCAACAATGAAAAAATTCTCCTACTGGCTGTGAAGAAATCTCTACTCAATACATTTGGGAATATACCGTCCACATACAGAGTGCAGAATACGACACTGGATAGCATGTTCCTGGTTCGGTCGAATGGCAGTCCCAAAGAGGTCGATAGCGATGATGACGTTAAAGTTCCAGCCAATGCGCCAAAGTTTCTAGAGGTTCTATCACAATGGAAGGCAACTGGTGATACTATAGGACCTTTGAAAAATAATCACAAGGGAACGAAACGAAGACCTGTTGATGAGATATCAGTGCGAACTGCAAAAATGAAAAAAATTCAAAATTACCTGTCAATAGTGGACAAGTATTCTGTTCAGCAAGTCAGTTACAAGTCGGAGTCGGATTCTGATAAGGAATGTGATGTTAGCGTTTTAGACGCGAATAAACTGCATGCGGAATCAAAAGGTAAGTTGCAAGTATCCAGTGATTTGAAGAGGAGTAACATGCACATGATTTTTCCTGACTAATCACCTTAATTTCATTTCAGAATTCGATAAGCTATTGCAAAGTAGCACGAGCATCACTGAGCAAGAGGAAATCGTTGAACAAATTGATTGCAAAACATTAACGGCGCCAAAAGTAACTCTGTTCGAATTCAAACCATCATCTGAATCGAAGTACAAAGAGGATAGCAAAGAAGATAGCGTGAGAGCTTCCAAACAAGCAGCACTCCCAATAGACCCCATTACAAAGCCGAACATAGCCCTTAATGGCAGCGATGAAGAAAGTTTCTGTGAAGAAGAAGAGTTCGAAGACAAAGCTCAACAAATACTCCACACTAAGGAGGCCATTCCAATAAAGAAAATTATCCTAGACTCGAGCGACGATGAATGCCAAACTGTCGCTGCTTCCTCTTACGAAATAAGAACCTCAATCGATGAAATTCGAGCAGCTGCACGCCTCGAAGAAGAATTAGACGTAAAATGCATGCAAAAACGGCTAGATCGTTTGAAATTCAAGAGCCGAATAGATCCCAGCCAGAACAAGTCTGCCGAAGAGGAGCTGGCCCTTGAAATCTCGAAGGATATGTTCGCTAAAATGGAAATCATAGGCCAATTCAATCTGGGCTTCATCATCGTACGTCTCGGCTCGGATTTGCTAATTGTCGATCAGCATGCGACAGACGAGAAGTACAACTTTGAGCAGCTCCAGAATACGATAGTGCTG
This sequence comes from Cheilosia soror, assembly GCA_949372485.1. Classification (NCBI taxonomy): domain Eukaryota; kingdom Metazoa; phylum Arthropoda; class Insecta; order Diptera; family Syrphidae; genus Cheilosia; species Cheilosia soror. The sequence goes on along the minus strand of OX443564.1, from coordinate 41,442,312 downwards.
CAATATCAGCCACTTGCTGTCCCCCAGCGTTTAGAAATGACCGCCGATAGTGAGATGGTCCTCATGGATAATCTGAATGTGTTTGAAAAAAATGGTTTCAAGTTCCATATAGACGAGAATGGTAAGTTCTTAACATTTCCAACTGGGGTTATATTTAATTTTTGGAATTTAGCGCCTCCAACTAGGAGGGTGAAACTGCTTGGCAAGCCTTTCAGTAAAAACTGGGAATTCGGTAAGGATGACATCGATGAGTTGATTTTCATGTTGAAGGATGCGCCAAAGGGTTCCCTTTGCCGACCGTCTCGAATAAGGTCCATGTTTGCGTCCAGGGCGTGCAGAAAGTCGGTGATGATAGGAACGGCCTTAAATGGACCAACTATGCGTACGTTAATTAACCATATGGGCGAAATCGACCAGCCCTGGGTAAGGTTAACAAATGACAAGGGCTTGAATTTTCATTTGAAATTTGTTTCTTGTTAGAATTGTCCCCATGGCAGACCTACCATGCGTCATTTGGTTAATACCGACATGCTGTTGGAGGCAGACGACGATGATAACGAGAGTGAAAAGAGCAGTGAACAGGCACATGTTGACGAGGAGGAGGAAGACGACAACGAAGGGATATAAACTTATTTCTCGGTGTATTTAAAAAAGAAAAAAAAAACTTAATAAATTTTAAACACTTATCGTCCTAAATATATTGAATCCACTATGCGCAGTCGATAAGATGACTCCAGGTAGTTGGGGGTGCCAATGCAGCTCCTTAATCTCCTTCTGCCCTTGATGAATGAACAACAATTGAGGCGGGAGTTTGTTGATTTCTTCATCGTTATTCGACTGTTCGGTTTCTTGGTCTTGATCTTTCTCAACGGACAAATCCCAGAGTGCAATTTGGTCGTCGTCTCCCCCCGAAGCGAGAACTGTAGCGTCTTTAGGATTCCATTCAATAGTGGTGATATGATCGGTGTGGTGTTTGAATGTTGCAATTGGTTTCTTGGTTTGGAATTGTCTCAAATCCCAAATGTGAAGAAATCCGTCATCTCCGCCACTGGCAATGAAGGGTTCTGTGCGATTCCACGATATTACATTGATGTCGCTTTCATGTGCGTCTTCACATGTTAGCATACAAGCTTTTTGTGGTGCCGCTCTGCAGTCCCAAATTCGAATACTCTTGTCAACAGAACACGACGCAAGCACACTTTTTTCATTTGGACTCCACTGCAGGTCTTCAACCGAATTGACGTGACCTACCAGAGGTCGTTGATCAACTTTCCAAGATCCGCCTTCCAACGGCGACCAAATGTGGATATCACGCCTGTAAATGTAATAAACATGTTAAATAAAACTGTTTGGAATGATACAACTCACGACTTTACTTGCAATCCCCTGTTGCCAAGACGCCTTGAGCTATTGGACTCCAATCGACTGCAAATCCTTCCTGTTGATGTCCACTGAACGTAAATGCCGGCTTGACAGTTTCATGCTCCTGCTCGTACTGTTTTAACATCTGAGGATCTTCCACAGCTTGCAGTTCTCTGGTTAAATTCCAAATGTTAACACGACCCAGCTCACTCCATGAAGCAGCAAACACAGAGTTTCCGAGTTTACTAGCTCGCACACGATTAACACAACCTTGGTGTTTAATTAGAGCACAAGTCATTTGGGGTTTCTTTGCCGCTTCATTGTCAACATCTTCATCCTCGGAATCATCTAGTTCTTCGTCCTCCTTTTCATCATCATCGTCGTCCCGCTCTTGCGTTTTGTGAAGATTGCTCATCTTCATAACGATGAGGTTATTTACATGAGTACGAGATGCTTGAGTGCCGGCCACCATGTATGCGGTAAGGGGAAATTTGTCTCGAGATTCACCCAGCTCATCGGGTATAATGTCGAAACTTAAACATGGTGCGCCTGTAGATGCCTGATGTAGCATAATGTAGGCTGATTCATCACAAACCAACTCTTCGCCTTCTTTCAGCGATTTGCCCGGTAGATAAACTTCTTTTGGTTTTTTCGATGATTCTTCGCCATCACTTGCTTCGCCATCCATGTCTTCATCACCATCGTCTGGTTCAACAATATCCATTTCCAATTCGTTGTCCATGTTTTTTCTTATAAAAAAATAAAATACTGAAATTGAAATCAAATTTTGTTCAATACAAGTTTCTGAATTCTGACAGTCGATATTTTGAAACACGTGTTCAGAAAGATTGTAGAGAACACAGATATGCTTTTGAGGGTATAATATTTTGGTTAACCGAGAGATGCGTTCAAAAATGTTCAGATTTGTAGTTAGCTAGAACATAGGGTAAAGGCATACATGTACAAAAAAATTCAAAATCTTATATCTCGAAGACCACCAAATCGATTGAGCTCAAACTCGCAGGTAATCTTAGGTATTGGCCCTGGAGTGCTCCTGTTAAGATTGGTCAAAATTGGACAAAGGGGCGTGGCATCTCCCATACAAAAAAAAAAAAAACATTCAAAATCATTTAATTCAATTCAAAATCTCCTCTACAAAAAACATATTCTATGGGGTGAAATTCGATGACGGTATATCTCGATAACCACTGATGGGCCGATTTTCATCATTCTTTTTATATTTTGGTCGTGCTGCTGTATTTCAGGTATAGGCAGAAGTAAGCAGTAGAAGCCACGAAAAGTAATGAAATCTAAATGTACGCCAAGTTCTTGACTTAAGAAAGTTCAATGCTAAAAAAATTGGTAGAATTACTTGGCAAGTTTTTCATCTATATATTCATTTCAACTTATGTGGTTATCGATAGGGAAGCGAAATACACAGACACGACGGTCATTGACATACTATACATGGACTGCTAGCAGCCAATTTTTCGTTGAAGCAAAAATAAGCACTAGCTCTTTTGGTTCACGGCGGAGAGAAACGAAAACACTCAAATGTCATCGAGCAATTCGTACGATTTGGTTTGTGTCGAGGTTTGTGTGCTGAGTGTGCCATACTGCCATCTGTTATAGAATGTTTGAAATAATTTGAATAAGTCGTTATTTTTGCGCAGTTGCAATGTTTCTACAATGGATGGCACTGTGTTCTATGTAAAAAAAAGAGCAAAGACGCGCAGAGGTTGAAATCTCTTTCCTACTTTCGCCGCACTGAACCAAAAGGGCTAGTGCTTATGTTTGCTTCATTTTTCCTCGCAGGTTTGTATGAAACTGACATTTCACTAGCAGTCCATGTATAGTATGTATGCTTTATATAATAGGTAATAAAAATTACCAACCAATTAAAAAAAAAAAAAAACTTCGATATAGAGAAAATATTTTCAATACCTACGAAACAGAAATAACAGTTCTACGTAGAGTGCACAAATTTACTCCATAGGAGTAAACAAGTAGTTTATTGAGAAAAGCTTTAAGATACGATTTACAACGGTCGTCGATATTTATTCCTATTTAACAGAAAACAGTGAAAGAACATTATTAAATTAATAAACATTTAAAAAACATCTTTAAAACTATTTTTTGTTAAAACTTATTTAATCCTCTAGTCCGAGAAACTCTCTCTCGAGAGCAGCTCCCATCATGTTCCAGTCACCGTCATCTTCGGTATCTTGTTTCTCAGAGCCGTCATTCGAATCAGAGCCCAATTCCAAGTCAGACGGCAAATGTCCACCTAATGGGAATTCAGTAAATGTTTTTTTATAGAATAACATCCTTAGCACTTACCTCTCCGAAACTTTGTGCTGGGCATTTCATCGTCATCATCCGCTGAAGTTCGTTCTTCTTTTTCGGAATTCGCTGCGTTCGTGATAAGGCTCTGTTTTTCTCTGGAAAAGAATTCACGCTGTCGTTCCTCTTCCTTTTCTTGTCGTTTTCGCTTGCGCAGTGTCTTATCAACAGGAGGATTTTCTAAATAATCGAGGTTATGATAGAAAAGTACTATTTGAGGCAAAGTTTGACTACCTACCTATATTTACATGTTCATCGTCGCTGGAAGAATCCGATTCGAAGAACTGATCGAACTCTTTGTTCATGTCGGCCAGATCGGCATTGGAAAAGCTTAACAGTGGATTGATAGTGTCAATAAATTTTTCGGGCTCCTCTTCTTGCATGTTTGACGTTGATGAAATCTCTGATTTTTCACTGTAATTTACTACGTGTTCAGGACTGTGACAGTGCGCTGGTGGTTGTCGCTGTTTGTTCTTAGTTTTCTTGTCCAGGGGGAAAAGTCTCTCGTCGACAATCTCCCATCGTTCGGCACAGGACCACAGCCAGTTAGCGTTGACAACTTTAATTTTTTGATTCTTTTTCGCTGCGTTTACCTTAAATGTTCCCGATGTGACGGCCACCAAGTGTGTTGTTGCTTCGTTGATGTTCTGACTGACGTTGGCCCCCAAACTTTTCGCTATAAAGTAGGCTCGACTCTGTTCTAGCTTCATGTTAGTCGGAACCAATCCAGAGAATACCAAGCTTTTGCTACGTAGGACTTCGGAACGTATTTTCGGGACAATGATTTTCAAATCAGGGATTTCCTTTGTCTCATCGTAAATTTCATAGAACCGCCTGTGAATGTTTTTTAATATAACTTCGAGGTAAAGCAAATAGTCGTCGGGATCTTCAATTTCAATCTGTTTATTTGCGTTATCGGCGGCTACTTTGATTTTCGGCAAATCCTCAGGCGACTTTGTGTTCTCGTCGGAACTATTACTTGTAACGTCGATTTCATCTTTTTCGTCTTTACTGGCACTGTCGGTATCATCTTTTGATTCAGCTTCTGGTTCCTCGTCTTTTTCAGACACACAAGTTATTGCGGTTGTTTCTATTTCGTCAGCTATTGTAGTGTTTGTACTAGTTTCAGTAGGAGCTGCGGTTTCCTCAGTTTCAGTTTCAGACGCGTCTTTTGGTTTTGCTTCATCGTCTGTTTTCTTGTCAGAACTCTCATCGTCTGTTGTCAAGTTTTTCAAATCTAGATAAAACGAATTAAATTTAAATAACTTTTATAAGCTGTTAATGTTTATAAATGGTTAAAATATTGGATGTCTGGAATGAATGAGCTTGGAAAAAATATATCTCATCTTTAAAACGACGGGACGAGGGCAGATTCAAAACTGCGACGTATGGTCTGGAGACTACTACTGGAGCGGCAGCTAACTAGATGCGGCTCAACCCAATCACAAATAACAGTTATTAAGTGCTTCAGACATGAAGTCTGGATAGACCTACTCCATTCCACTCCAAATGGAGGAGAATGTATGAATAAATTTAGAGTCAACTGTGTACAAAAACGATAGACACTATTAAAACAATTGCCACGTTTGGTAGAAGCGGTAGCACAACAGGAATTCCTTTCCTTCCTAACATACCTTTAAAATCAACGCCTTCTCCGTCCAATTCATGTTTCGAAAGCCCTGGCGGTGCGTTAATATCCCCCGTATGCTGGAAAAAATGATACGGCTTCACTTGAATGAGATTGGAAGCCATATTCCATACATCCTCTCTATCGTCAATAATACACACCATAGAATCTCCACATGGAAATAAAGCCCTGAAACCAAAAATTTATTTTCAATGGCCAGCGACGAGCAAGAATACACAGTCACTTACTTCAAATTATCTGTTTTGCTTGTTGCATTGAAGCACTCATCACGTGAGAGTATTCTATGTGAAAAGAACTTGCCATCGGGATCCAGCAGCTGTGCAATCATATGAGCATAGTTTCGTGCTCCAAACGTACAAATATGCAACTCATATGATCCAGACATTCGTTCTAAAAATGATCCCGTTCCAGGACGAAGCCTTGTATGATACCACGGTGAATGGGGTCCGTAGAGTTGAAAATGATAAATGCCCTTAATGTTATTCGGAACGTTATCATTTGTTGTATGTATAACAGTCTGATCCAAGTCCACAAGTAATACCAGTTTTCTATCTTGCAGCAATCTTTTTGTATCAGCTTGGCCTAGTATCTGGGCGAGTTTTTGTGTTACTTTCAAATCGGGAACCGAATGAACCATTGGTACGGATGCTTCCGAAGTGTTACCCTAAATCAGAAATAAATTCAAGAAATTTGAATTGTACAAACTGTTTCGCAAGCAATTGACCAGTCCTATTTTGTATTCATACATACATTTTCATTTTGGCGCAAATCGGCACCACAATCAGCACACATATCTTTGATAACGGTCGTATGCACACATGACGACAGCGACAACAATGCGGACCTATAGATTGATTGATTACAAATGATATAAATATGTAATTCTTGTTAGAAAGCTTTTATTATGCAAATTATTTTCTAATCGGCAAAAATTATTTTTGCAAAATATTGCTTGTTTGTAAACGTACCCTTTCTCGACAACAGCGCCATCTTCGTATAGACGCTTTTTGACAACACCGACTTTGGTCGCTTTAAGTTTCTTTACCTCTTTATCGTCGCCATCGCAAACCTCATAGATCAATATAACTTGGGAATTATTAACTGGAAAGCCTTCTCGCACCCTCCATTTGATAATTTTTATTTTACAATCGTCTGGAGCGCAAATTACAATGTTTTGATCGGCCATCACTTATCTTTCAATTTTTGACACTGAAACTTGAGTTCCACAAACAGCCATTTTTTGCGAAAGTGGCACTTGCATTCTTGAATGATTTGTGGATGTGTTCCGAGATGTTTGCATCTCTGAGGATTTTTTATCAATTATTTTAGTGCATATTTTTGCTTGAATATTATTTTTTTTATATTTTAAAAAATAAAAATAAAAAATATTTACATATTAAGGACTTAAAATCTCTAATCTGTAGCAACACTGAGGCAATAAACGACATTGGCGAGCTGTCAGAAACACAAATGCAAAATTTTACTCTGTTGCAATTTTTTGTTGCAACAGGGTCGGGGTATAGTAAAACTCTTGTGTCATTTTAGTCAGTATATTTTATTGTTATATTGCAAGAAAATTTCACACTTTGCACTTTCGCAATGATACTGGACCAGTTGCACCGGATCGTGAATTTTGTTTTAGATTTCAGATTTCTGCTGCTCAGTCAAGTTTTTAAAGCAATACTTTTCTTGGGTATTCATGGTAGAATATTCATTGAGGTTAATGATAGAAATATCATTCTTACTAAAGCCAATCTTGTATTGATATGAACATTTTAAAATTTAATTATTACTTGGTGTTATTGAAACCAGGACCTCTCGCTTAGTAGACCGATGCACTAACCACTGAGTCCACTAGGTGTAATGTTAAAAAGTAGTGTAGAGTGGTAGAGTGTTTTCTGACTGCGCGGCCTGGAGTTTTGTGTAGGCCTGTGTCTACAATTTCATTTTCGTTCTTTTAGTTAAGGCACCAAGTGACAAAGAACAGAAACAGTAAAAGAAACAGAATCCCATACATTTGCAACAGAAACAGAATTAGGAACAGAACATTTTTTTTCAGCAACAGAACTTAGCGACAGAAAAATGGCCGTTTGACGAAAAAACGTAAACAAGTCTGAATTGATTGTTTCTGTTGCTGCCAGCGACAGAAATGCAATTTATCATGGGAGGGAGGTTTTTTTTATTTACACAAAATAGACGGCAGCCATCTTTTTCTGGATCTTTTTCAGTTTTGTGTAGCTGAGCGAGCAACATAAACAGAACCAGAATTTACAACAGAACAAAAAATGTTCTGTTCTGCCTTTTATATTTTGTTGTCAGTATAGTTATAACGCCTTAAAAGTTCAGCTTCTACCGCGTGAATAAGTTTTTTGTATATTGATTAAGCCGCCAAAAAACACTTTTTTTTCACTTTAACTGGTGAAGAATCTTCAATATAAAATAAAATTTAGCCGTGTAAAACAAGCTTTTTTTCCTACAAGTTTTTTAGCTGTTACCTACTATGTAGGTACTTGATTTTTCTACTTCTCATTTCACAGTTCTGTATTTTCTGAAAGAATTTAGGTGAAACTTTTCAAATGGGAACGCATGCAACCACTTTAAAATTTTTCTTGGACCGTACTGTACATCTTTTACGATCCACATACATGACTGCTGTCAGAAATTGACGTCGATTTGTATTACGATCCTGACTGACACCTTGGTAGAAAAGTACAAATTAAAAATTCATAAACAAAAAATAACATGTCTGAAGAAACCCCAATAGTAAATCAGGAAAAAGAAAATCCACCCACTGAAACACCTAATCTCAAGCGACATGCTGACGACGATAAATCTAGCAGTGAGGACGAATGGATTGGTCCTATGCCATCTGAATCGGCAAAACCAAAAAAGAAAAAAGGTAAACGTTTTGTTTGTAAAGAAATTCTAGCGCTAAAATGTGTCATTCTAGTTCTTCCCTATGAAAAAATCTATTTGGAAAACCTTCCCAATGCCGAGAGCTACGAGAAAAGTTACATGCATCGCGATGTTATTACACATCTTGTATCCACAAAGACCGATTTCATTATAACTGGAAGCTTAGATGGTCATATTAAATTCTGGAAGAAAATGGAAGAAGGAATCGAATTTGTTAAACATTTTCGTAGTCATTTGCGTAAGAATCTCATATGGTATCTGAAAAAATTCACTATGAGAATAATTTTCTTTGCAGTACCCATCATTTCTTTATCGACCAACAGCAATGGTACACTGTTGTCTTCCGCATCCTCTGACAAATGTGTAAAAGTGTTTGATGTTATAAACTTTGATATGATTAGCATCATTAAATTGGACTTTACACCATTGTGTACCGAATGGATACATTCACCAGGCGATGCAATCAGCAGTCTAGCAGTGTAAGTTGTTTTACATAAAATAGTGATAAATACTCATTTGGCATTGTAGCTCGGACAAGGACTCGAACAGAATCTATATTTATGATGGTCACGGCAACGGAGAGGCGTTACATGTGTTGGATAAGATGCACTCGGCGCCGGTCAACGCTATTTGCTATAACACTGCGTATGAAACTGTTATTTCGATTGATAAAAACGGCATTCTAGAGTATTGGATGAACTCAAAGTATGACTACAAGTTTCCCTCGAAAATGGTGTCGTTTGACTCCAAATTGGACACAGGTAATTAGAGATTGTATTTACACCCAAACTGGTGATTCAAGTAAGCCATGGCTGGCGTCACTCACCTACCTAACTGTTGTATTTATCTGCCCGATAAGGATTTTTCAGTTATTATGCGACTCACGCCAGTCGTCAACGTTTATTTTTTTTTTTTGTATGTCTCTGTTTACACCATCAAGTTTGTGGTTAAATCAGAAAATCATATATTCTCGCGCTTCTTTCGTTGATTTGTTATTATGTACATAATAAATACCAGAGTACGCCTTAAGTATTGGTTTCGACATTTCTTTACACCATATTTTCATCTCCATCGCAGGACTTTACGAGTTTGCCAAAAATAAGACACTAGTCACCGGTTTAGCCGCGTCGAAAGACGGACGTCGATTCGCTGCTATCTCTACTGACAGAAAAGTAAACATAAAATTATTGAACTGTTTCTCCTTCACTTGTTAAACTGTCATTTTACCAATATCAGGTCAGAGTGTTTCAATTCAATACCGGAAAGCTTATCCGAGTTTTCGACGAAGCTCTCGCACGTTTCCAGGAAATTCAAAAAACCTCGAATGCTCTGCCAAATATGGAGTTTGGACGAAGGTACGTCTCGCGGTGCTAAACTAGAAACACACGCTTTTTAATTCGAATTTTGTTTTCTATTCTAGAATGGCTGCAGAACGTGACTTGGAAAAATCGGAGCACTTTACGAATAGTAACATCATATTTGACTATAGCGGTCATTTTATTATGTACCCAACAATGCTGGGCATCAAATTGGTAAACATTGAAACTAATCGCTGTATTACGATTATGGGAAAAACGGACAACATTAGACCACTAAATATTGCACTTTTCCAGGTAAGTTGGAGGACTTAATTTGCCGAGAAAGTCTCATTTTAAATAAATTTTTTCTATTAGGGAAAAGCTAGGAAAACCAAGGCAGCCATCACGATAGAGCAGGAGGCCAGCGATAATCCGACACTTCAGTCGTTAGCCAATGATCCCACCCTATTTTGTACAGCATACAAGTGAGTAAACCGCTTATATGACTTTCATGACTAACGTAATTTAATTTTTAGGAAGCCTCGCTTCTATCTATACAGTAGACGACTTCCGTCAGATCTTCAAGACGTAGACCGTGACATATTCAATGAGAAACCGTCCAAGGAGGATATCATTGCCGTACCCGAGGGACAAGGTAGTCTCATAATTTGTTTGATCCTTTTGTTTCCTACACTAACCTTTCACATTGTAAATTTCACGCTTATCAGAAGAAGGTTATTGGGTTTACATTAACTATTGCAATATTGCATGCATTGCTAGATTTTTTTTTTTATAGGCGATGACACCAGAAGGTTCATCGTCATCACCTGTCATTGGTCTAGGTTTAACGTTTATTTTTGTTACCACCCCAAATAGGCACTCAACGAGTCTACGAGAATGTCATTCTCCACACGACACTGGGTGATATTCATATTAAACTTTTCCACAAGGAATGCCCGAAATCTGTTGAAAATTTCTGCGTTCACAGCAAAAATGGGTAAGGTTTTTTAAATTATTTTAAATATAGTCATTGAGTATCGGATTCCTGACTTCTTGTTTTAGCTACTACAACGGACACATTTTCCATCGAGTCATCAAAGGCTTTATGGTTCAGACGGGAGATCCTACAGGTACGGGAACTGGTGGTCAGTCGATATGGGGTCATGACTTTAAGGACGAATTCGTGTCGAGTTTAAAACATGACAGACCATACACAGTGAGCATGGCTAATGCTGGACCAAATTCTAATGGCAGTCAGTTCTTTATAACAGTTCTGCCGACGGTGAGTTGCAGTTTAATAAATTTTTGTTTTTCTTACCATCGATGTAAATAAATTTCAGCCCTGGTTGGATAATAAGCACACGGTATTTGGAAGAGTATTTCGAGGAATGGAGGTTGTTCAAAATATCTGCAATTCAAAGACAAATCCCAAAACCGATAAACCTTATGATGACATCAAAATAATTTCAGTTTATTTAAGTAATTAAATTATATAAATGATATTGTTTTGTTTGTAGGAAATTAAAAATGTTTGTAATGCTGTTTGTATGTCTCTGTTCAAACACTTGTGTCTGCACCGGTGTCGGTGTACAGAAATGTGTGGTGTGTGTGGGTTGGTGCGCACACCGACACGGAGATAGTAGTAAAAACAAAAGTTTTTGATTTTTGGTGTCGGTGTCACACCGGTGTCAGTCGGTGTTACACCGGTGTCAGTTCAATGGTGCAGACACATTGCAAAATAAAGGGACATTCATTTTTTGGTTTCATAAGTAAAGCTAAATGAAACACACATAGCGATACATTTCTGATGAACATTTTATTTCATTATAAAGTTTGGACTTTGCCATTAAGTGTGAAAAACAATATCATTCAAATGACCGCCTCGAGAAGATTCGCAGCATGCTTTTTCGCACATTTCGGGCGGTAACTCGGCCATAACTTGAGTAATGTTGGTTTTTAATGCGTCTAGAGTTTGGGTATTATTCGCGTAAACACGGTCTTTTGCGTTGCCCTTCAGAAAAAAATCGAACGGTGACAAATCGCATTATCTTGGTGGTCAATTACGCGGCCAGAAGACCTCTCACGCAATAAAGCCATAATATTGGTCATGTTGTGTGGCTTGTTGCCCCGTCTTTTTGGAACCAAATATCGTCCCAGTCATGATCTTCAATCGCCGGCCAAAAAAACCCATATCGCTCCGAATTGACTGTAACCGTCTGCCCATTGGCATATTCGAAGAAATACGGACCAATGACACCTATCGACCATAGAGCACACCAACCAGTCAATTTGTCTGGATGCAACGGCACCTCTTCGATCACTTGTGTGTTTTCTGAGCCCCATATGCGACAATTTTGTTTGTTTACATACCCAGCGAGTGAGAAATGTGCCTCATCAGTCATCACTGAAGAAAACGTTTTTCGAAAAATCTGTCTGTTGTTCCAACACCCAAGAAGCATATCTACCGCGTTGTGAATGGTCGGCAGGCTTCAATTGTTGCGTAATTTGAACTTTATAACGATGGAGATGCAAATCCAAATGCAAAATACGCCATAGTGAGGTGTACGACACGTTCAATTGCTGCGAACGCCGGGAAATCGATAAATTCAGATCATCAGCAACACTTGCACTTGCAGCAGCTATAATTTTTGGCTGAGTGTGCATTACGATGATGCACACGCCTTACGACATCTGCAATGCTTCCACTCTCTTCAAATTTCTTCACAATTTTACCGATTGCTTGCGTAGTCGGTCGATTATGACGACCAAAATCAGCGCGTAATATACGAAAAGTTGCTACGTTTGGATCAACACTTTTGTAGTAAGTTTAAATAATTATAAAGGGTTGTTTGATTGTTTTGCGATCCATTATCGTAAATGGCAAACATTCAATTAGGCTTCGTCAAGGGCGTTCCACCGCCGCGTTGTAATATACTTCAATGTAATACATATTCCCTGTCACACAGAGTGCGTTTTCAACGACGCGTTGAACTCACCGCGGCGGCGCGGCGTTCTAACGCGACATTGAATTAAATGAGAACTGTATCCCACTCTTTTTATTTATGTCGTGCGCCCAAATTCTTTTTCTTTTTCAAAAATTTCGTAGCACAGCAAATAAAATCAATAGGTAATTCGTCATCTGTTTTACGTCGTCTAACGCAGCAGAGGACAACACGTCACAGTTATGATGGTCGAGCAGTTTGCTGTCATTCCGGGATGTGTCAATGAAGAATCGGGCTGTGGGTATCCTGCTTTCAGTTTGAAGTCAAATCTTATTACGACCTAAGCTGATACTCTTTGTTGCTAACACCTTGCCTACGGGTCGTTGATTATCATGCATGTTCACGTTTTTAGCTCGTCGGTGAACAAAACAATTCCAGTCTTCCAAGTCGAGAAAATGTTGACGGTGATAAAATTGTCTTTACCCTCACTGCCTTGGCTACCCTAATCGCCTAAGTAGCTCCTTAATTCGCCACCTTTCACCTACTAGTCCGCTCCATTCTTCCCAAGTGGAAGTGGACTCCTCACCGACAAATTACATATAGACTTAATAACGAGGTAAGAATGACCACAAATCCATGACCTCATTTTCTACATCCTACGCGTATGTTCAGGCGGCTCCCATTGTCACTTGTCACCAAGTCTCGCTCACCGAATTTCAATAGTCCCACATGGAAAAGCGGAATCTGTCACTTAGAACACTAGAGACTTTAACTGTTTTTTTGTACATATATTATATATTTTTAAAATTAATGTACATAGCCCACAATTTATTCTAAACTAAACGCCTTTCTTATTACGATAATATGCTCCGCATTGCCATTATTTTCATTGATATATTTAAGGGCGACAGACAAAGCTGAAAATATTTAAAAATGCATAAATGTAAAAATAGAAACGGTGTCTTCAATGGCCTTACCATCTTTATCATCCGTTGAGAGCAAAAGTGATAAAATTGGCAGCCTGTCGTGTTTGGAAATCTCTAAAAGTGTTTCGCACAAATCGTCGTCCTTGTTCGGCACGGAACGCTCTTTAAATATTGTTAACAAATCGCTAAGGGTTTCAGAGTCAAATCCAGCTCCGAGGATTTTATTCAGTTGCGATGTTTCAATGGACTAAAATGAGAACAAGTCATGAATACGTGTTGCAGGCAAATCGGAGAAGCGCACATACCTTGAAATATTGGTACTTCTGCTCAGCAGATAATTCCTTCCAATTGCAGTAGAATTGCGCTGTTGACTTTGGTGACGGGGGTAGAGGTCTCTGAAATTGTAAAACGTGTTAAAGACAAACACTTGCCTCCGGTGCAAGAAACTACTCTTACATCTTTTGAAATTAATGCCAGTTCTGCTTCAAGCTTTGATACTTTGGCAGGTTTCGAGCCTGTCTTCTCTGGCAAAACCGTTTTACTCTCTTTCTCCAAATCTTTGGCTATAGCCTTTTCGGTGGTAGGTGATTTTTTCACTTCCTCATAAGAGCCGCAATCCCCGTTGAATAACTTGTCGATGACTTCGTCGGAGATTTGTATATTGGAGTTTTTGAAATTCTTGCCATCCTTTGAACCGATAACATCGATTATTGGGACTTTTTTAAGTGGTTTCTACATTGAACGGACATGTAAAATGAAATCATAATAAAGTTTGATCGTGTCTACCTTTGATCTTGAGTAGGACGGTTTGTTGGCCGGCAAAATATCCACTAAATTGCTTCGCAATGGACTAAAATTTGGCCCTTCACTTGGCGGATTCGAGTCAGTCATAGGATAGCCCTTTGGGACAGCACCTTAAGCAGACACTTTGTACTCACGCTGGCTAAGTAATGAGATTTACCAACTACTTACCAGTTCTTTTGAGCCTTTGATTTATTCTTCTCAAACTAGCATTGGCGTCGGCGTTCTTCGAATCAATCATCAAAACAGTTGTGCAATCCTTGAGTGCTTGTGTGTTAAATCCCAGACATTCGTTGGCTTGCATTCGACGATAGTAGGCCTTTACCGTTAAGTTATCAATGTCAATTGCACGATCACAATCGTCAATACATTCATCGTATCTGGGGAAATCAAAAAGTCGCAGTCGCCTAGCTTTATACTGCTGTTGTAAACATACCTTTCCAGTTTTAGGTAGCAAAGTGCTCGATTTGTGTAGAATTTTGGGTCGCCATTAAATGCACCTATAGCTGCGGTATATTCCATTATTGCCTTTTCGTACTGGCCAAGTTTAACCAGCTGGTTGCCACGTTCTTTGAAAATGTCCGCTTTCATATTTCTCTTTTGTGCTTCTTCTTCGGCTTCGAAGATTTCTTTTTTAACTGCGATATAAAGTAGTTGTTTTTTTTTTAGAATGCAAATGATTGTATCAACTTGCTTAGCATACCTGGAGCTGCGTTTTCGCTGGATCTTGTAGCGATTTCTTCCATTACGGCGTTGTTCCTTCGACGGGGCTTCCAATTTTCATCCTGGAAGAAAAGATTGTAGTCGTAGCATCAAGCTGTAAAGTTAAAATAAGTCTAGGAGGAACACTACACAGCATATGGATAATCATTTCTTTCCCCAAGATAAATTAGTTAAATAGCAAACTCTGTTGAGTCTTTAGTCGTACAAACATGTTGTATTAAGTAAATTTCACATGGTCGGGAGATATCTGGCGGCAAAGGCTTACTATCACCAGTTTTGTTTACATTAGTTAAGTGACAATGGCGTCTCAGAATTCAACTAAAACGAACATATTCCAAAATAAGGGATATAGTAGTACCACAACCAATTTTTACCCTACTGTTTATTATGAAATAAAAGGAGTTAAACATACATTCCTACAAGATGTGTATAATGTAAACGGAAAAGTCCACGTTGCTATAGAGCAAAACATAGCCATTGTACACAAGCAAAAAACAAACAAATTACCTATTGAAAAGCAACAGCACCCCATGTGCACATGACGATTCTGTATTGCATTGCAGTTCGTTTCGGTTTTTTTTTATATTTAATGAATTGTGTGTCTAGATACATCTATGGCCCTCGCGAAGGTAATGAGAACAAATTATTAATAACTTAAATGTAGAAGTGCATACTTTTTATAGCATCAGAAATATATTTTTTTTGGGGGAAATTTCAACGATTGGAATATAATAAGGCAAACGCAACCAACCGCATTGAAGATTCAAAACTTAAACTTTTGTTAATCTAATATGTTAGTGAGGAAAACCACATTTCTATTTCCACACTTGCTAGTTTGGCAAAACTATTCATTTATTATTTTACTTACTTTCGATTCTTTTCCAATTTGTAATTTTTGTTCTTTGTCTTTCATTTCTTTTTCCCAGCTGTACAGGTCATTCAAAGTGTTTTTGACCTCTTCAGCATTGTTTCGAATTAGATTCTGAATATTTATGCCAGATTGCTTTTGAGCGGTTTCCATTTTATTAGCACTTTTTTTTATTTATTTTATTTTACACAGTTTTTCTATTTTGTACGAGAATTAATTTATTATTATTTATTTCCGCAGAGAAAATAGAAATTAATCGAAACTTCGTTGTCATATCAACAAATTTCTGACATTTCAAGCAATTTCAAGTTCGAGAATCGAAATGTACGACCTCTGGTGGTGAGAATTTATTCTTTCCAACATCTGAAACGGAAACGGAAGTACCATTATGTGCTCACTATTAAAATTTAAATGAGTACAAAATCAAGCCACCGTTTTTGCTATGGTTGAATTCATTGACATACTATACAACATGGACTGCTAGCAGCCAATTTTTCGTTGAAGCAAAAATAAGCACTAGCTCTTTTGGTTCACGGCGGAGAGAAACAAAAACACTCAAATGTCATCGAGCAATTCGTGCGATTTGGTTTGTGTCGAGGTTTGTGTGCCATACTGCCATCTGTTATAGTGCGTTTGAAATAATTTGAATAAGTCGTTATTTTTGCGCAGTTGCAATGTTTCTACAATGGATGGCACTGTGTTCTATGTAAAAAAAATAGAAAAGGCGCGCAGAGGTTGAAATCTCTTTCCTACTTTCGACGCACTGAACCAAAAGGGCTAGTGCTTATGTTTGCTTCATTTTTCCTCGCAGGTTTGTATGAAACTGTCATTTCACTAGCAGTACATGTGTATTATGTCTATGGTTGAATTAGTAATCTGGCCAGTCTGTGCGTGCAATAATACTGACCCCTTCCATTGTAATGGCCGTTGTTGTGAAAAAGGCTATTATTTGCCGATGAAAGTCTCATTCATGTTATTAAATTTCAACTCTTCCGTCTATCCATAATAGTGGTAGCAGTTTTAGGATGCTTAAAGACCCTCCATAGCTATCGAATATTTACAACCGACTCTAAATCATAACGGGAAATCTAAGCTAACGACAAAATACCTACGAACGAACTAATATTACCGAGTTTTGACAGTCCGTTCACAGGAGTAATTTTCATGGTCTCGGCAGTTTGCGAATTTCAGCCATCAGTTTCTGCCAGCAATTTCAAATTTGAGGTTAAGTTCGAACAAATGTTTTATTCGCTAGTTTGTGCAATGCGGTTCAATGAAGTTGATTGTCAAAAAAAATTTGGAATTCTTAATTCTTACACATTTTGACGGTATAATTAATTATCCTACTCTTGGAATAGTAATACATATGGGGAATTTTCTGTTCATAAATGCATCAAAAGTGGCTTGCTCGCATTTAATCAATTCGTTCGTTTGCCCGCTTGCGGACATGGTCCTTTATTTTTTCCCATTCTTTTCTGCTTGTGAAAGTTCGATCATAGAACGATTTACAAAGGACCAAAGAACATCTTGAGAAATTCAAAATATAAACACTCTATGCCCCGTCATCTGACTAGGCAATTATAGTGAATAAAAAAAATAAAATAAATAAGTGGCGCAACAGGCGGGACACCCAAGGCCTAGCTTCTCGCAACCATTCGTTTTGTGTTAGTTTCTATTTTTGGGACGAATGGAAGGGATCTACAATTTTATGCCGAGTCCAAACGGCTGAATTGAGAAGCTTTTTAATGACAGTCATACTCTCGGATGTTTGTCAGTCGTTCGCGAGAGGTGGCGCAGTAGAAAAAACTTTAAGATGTACAATTATAGTGAATAGTCGACAATAAAGGACTTTTCACATGAGAGCGATCAACTACCTACGAACGAACGAATATTCCCAAGTTCTGACAGTCCATTCACATGAACCCGCAGCTCGCGAATTTTACCTATCAGTTTCTACCAAAAATTTCTAATTTGAGGTTAAATTCGAACAAATGTTTTATTCGCTCGTTTATAGAACTCGTTCTTAAGTTGTAGATCGCGAATAAACTTTGACAATTCGCGCCAATGGTGTTTCCGTTCGCGGCAAAAAATTTGGAATTCGAAATTTCGTTATTTAAACTGTTTATAAACTTGTTTTCTTAATGCATTTTGATGGGATAATTTATTATCTTACTGTTGGAATAATAAAATGAGCAATTTTCTGTTTAATGTTTAAAAAGTGACTTGTTTGCATTTCATCAATTCGTTCGTTCGCTCTCATGTGAATAGTCCTTAAAATTGATTGAAATGTAACAGCTACCTTAAGTGCATATTGGTCGAATATTCCTAAAATGACATTTCACAAAAATCGGAACGGAACGAATCTATTTTTTGACAGCTGTCAACACTTCAAAATATATTTACAAAAAAAAGTGATTGGAATTTGCATGTAAAGTATCTTCTTTCATATTTATATAAAACATTGATCCCACAATAAAAAATAAGAAATGTCCGGTCAATATCCTGGAGGCTACAACAGCCCTGTTGGTGGTCACCGTGGCAATTTCGGCAACCAAATGGTTAACATGAACCAAATGGTTCCCAACCAAATGGGCATGATGGGCGGCTACAATCAACCTGGAATGATGCAGCAAGCACAGCAGCAGCCCAATCCAATGCAAAATCCAGTTATGGGTGGAATAGTACCACCAGTAATGAACACGGCTGGTATGCAGAGCCCTTCTCATGTTCAACAAGGTGGTAATCCCCAAGCTCTGGTACAGCAGCAAATGCAACAACAACAAATGCAACAACAACAGATGCAGCAACAACAGCAAATGCCCCAGCCACAACAGCAACCACAGCCGCAAGCACCAAACCCTCAGCAACAAGCACCGCAGTTAACACTGCAGACACCCTCAACTCCAACACCAGGCTCAGCGATGATGGCACAGCCATCCGTACAAACTCAACCGCAAGTCAATAATATGCAACCACCGAAAGAGATCAATATTGTTGGTCTATCACGTTTGGGTCAGGAAACAGTTCAAGACATAACATCGCGTTTTCAGGAGATCTTTGCAGCTCTCAAAATTATTCAGCCAACATGTAACCGTGAAAACATTACCGAGAAAAAAGTTCAGGAATATTTCCGGACCATTCGTTTGTTATTTAAACGACTTCGCATTATCTATGAGAAGTGCAACGACGGTTATCCGCAAGGTAAGTTCATACAATTTTGAATGAAAAATTATCTTTCAATTGAATCGGTAGGAATGGAATACACGCACGTTGAAAGTTTGATCCCGTACAAAGATGAGCCGGATCATCGATCAGAGCCAACACATTGTGAGGAATACCGAAAAGCAATGCAAGAGAACCGAGAGCTCATCGATACTGTAATGCTGAAAAACAAGCAGCTTCGGGAAATCATTGATCGAACTAGAATAATCATTTGGGAGATCAACACAATGCTTAGCATGAGGAGATCATAGATTGTAGCTTAAGACAATTATTTTCTCCATATTAAAATATATCTACAAGGAAAACGTTATATGACTTTCTTTTCTGGTTGCAAGAATCAGGCTAATTTATTAACAAAGTCATGGCAATATCATGTCAGGCAAGAACAGAGCCTTGTGGTACAAAGTTACCGCGGGAGTACCACAAGGATCTGCTCTTTGACCTCTTCTGTTTAATATAATGTATGGCGGAGTCCTGCGACTAACGCTGCCTCAAGGTGTTAAGGTGATCGGGTTTGCTGACGATATCGCCGTGGTAATGATGACCAAACACATCCACGAGATAGAGTTCCGGGTTGAGTATCAAACCATTAGGTCTAAGGAGTCTCTAATGTACCTAGGAGTAATGCTTGACAACAGGCTAAACTTTAAAACGCACATCTAGTAAGCCGGTAGAAAGGCCTCACAGATGCAAGTAGCTCTTTTCCGAATGCCAAACATTGGTGGACCTGAATATACCAGGAGGATTCTACTATCCAGTGATCAGCGCAATACTTCTATACGGTGGACCGGTCTGGGCGGGGGCTCTAAAAACAAACGAAACAAGGAGAAAGCTCTCGTCAGCATACCGGCTCTACCTTAGGTAAACAGCCAACCGGCAAGAGGTCCCTAATAGAAGACAAAGTAGAAGAGAGGGATACATCGATGGCACTATGGCAAGCCGGGTGGGATAACACGGCAAGAGGCAGAAGGACCCACAAACTGATCTTTGGAGGTGTGGTCTAAGAGAACAAACGGGGATTGCAACTACCACCTTACCCAGTTCTTATAATATCGCGGCACGGCGGCTACCGGAAATACCTTCACAGATTTGGTCACTTTGCAGGGGGAAGAGCGAACTTACCAAACCCCCAAAGTCTAATAAGCCATATATTATGGTCAGAAGATGATTGCCTGAAAGTATGCTCCTTTATAACGTGTGTACACGAAGAATTAAAGAGACTTGAAAGACTTAGAAGAGCCAAAATGGCGGACCCCGAGGATTTAGCATGAGTTGCTAACCAGCACCGCGAAGTAATATCTAACGGCAGTCCCGCGGGGTGAGTGGTTGAAGGAAATAGGATGTGGATTAGTACGTTAGGCGCATTCCTGGCATCGATTATTCGTGTTTGCGAATCGTGTATGTTGGTAGCACAGGCTACCGCATCTTTAAAAGATTACCACATCCATTGGCGCAACCAAAAATGACGTCAGGCATCCCCACAGATACCATTGCTCATTTTACCTGCTGGAGCTCACAATATTGTTCTGGCAGATCTACGGGCGCAGTAGCGCAGTGGTTAGTGTGCTGGACTACTGTGCGAGGGATCCCAGGTTCGATCCCCGAAAAAAACACAAATTACATCTTAAGGTTTACTGCGCCATCTCTCGCGAACGTCTGACAAACATCCGAGAGTATGACTGAGAAGCTAGGCCTAGGCCCTAGGGTGTTGCGTCACCTATTTATTTATTTTTTAGATCTACAATGTCTCTTTACCTTTTCAGTATCAACTCTTAAAATTTGTTTCAAACGCCAGATTCCAGCAGATTGAAGTACATACAATTGTTTGAATTGGCCTTGGGAGATTTATGCGAAGACAACAAGCTTTTAGACCAACTGATCCATTGAACTTCAGAATAGCAGCCCGGTTGCCAGTTGTTAGCGATCACTATTACAGCCAAAATCGCATCATCTTCATAAAGGATGTATTTGCTCTCTCAAATCATGTTTGCAACATCAATAGAACATAATGTGTCAACAGAGCCGATATACCGGGATAAGGCAAACGATCTCGTTAGAGATTGAGTCCTCCAATAAAAGCGGAAACGGTTCTACCCAACAATCCAGACAATAAAACACGGGGTTTTCTAAATACTTTTTTTTTTATTTATTTATCATCTGAAGTTTTTAACAATTTTTGTAGGTATTCAGTTTATCTGAACCCGATTTGCAAGTATTTTTTTCTTATTTTGCTTGTCAAAATCCATTCGTTACGTCTGCACATATGTAGATATAATAATAGAAAACCTTGAGACTTGTTTTTCTACATTAATTTGTAAAGAGACAAGGCGCGAAATAAAAATTAAATAATACATACATAATAAAAATTTATCTAAAAATATATATGGTATAGTACTTTTCTTCTTTTTGGCTTATCGGGGATAGGGGACAGATTAAAAATTAACTTTTAGCTAATTTAAAAAAAAAACCAACAACATAGAAATAAATAAACACAGAATGACTATAAAAATAATAATAAATAAAGCTCACTGGAAAATGAAAGCGGGATGAAAGACTGTCCAAAACTATCTAACGACCAAGAGTTAAAATGTTCTTTTCTTTTTCACGATGAAAGTAAATGTATATTGGTGGTTTTATTACTAAACCTGAGATATTTGCTGCTACATATAAATACATAGTTTTTTTTTTTTCTTCATAGATATTTCTCGTTTACTAATACATTTTATATAATGATAATGAACAACGACTTTAGTATTAATAGGCTCTTAATAATTTATTTTTATAATTATGTGCGTACAACTTTGATTTTATTCTTGTACCGTACTTAATTTGTAGGTATAGTATTTGTTCGTCAAACTACATGGACTTTAATTTGTTACTACTATATGAGTTGTGTTTTGATTCTATTGGTTAGTAATACAATAATCTGTGTGTATGGGGATTAAATTGTGAGTTTCATGTTCTGATCGATGAAACAAAATAATAATGAAAATAGATTTAAGACTCATGTCGACCTAGGTATGGAACATGCTTAAACTACAGCAGCATCATGGGCCAATTCTTCTTCAACGGTAATGTACATACCCTCTTCTTCGTAGGCAGAGTCATGTTTGGCAAGAATTCTCAAGAGTGGACGCAATTTTAACCACCACTGTCTCTTGGGGATGCGTTGCCTAAAATGGAAAGTTGTTGATTTGTTATTTTTATATTTTTATGATGTGGTTATTTAGCTTACTCGAAGTTCGTTTCGGCGATTAAATCAGCCAATGGTGTGAATCTGTATTGGCGACGAACAATTCCTAATAGGCATGCAGAATCGTTGCCATCACACTTGATGGTGCCATCTGGTTGGGTGTTGCTCTTGAATTGTTCAATGAACCAGTCAACGCATTTGGCAGCCATTTTTGTACCCATATTACGATCGAATGGTGTTGGGGAACCTCCTTGTTGCATGTGACCTGAATAAAAACAAAAAATTATGGTTAACAAATTTTATTTTAATTAATTTATCTCGGAAAGTACGGCCAATTTCGAACAACAATAGGGGTATTGTGTTCAATGATCAGATATTTCTCCAATTATATCGGGACTACCTTGGAAAACCCGTTCTCTGGTATGAAACAAATGCAAACATATCTCAATTAACGCTCTTTAAATAACTTTAAATAGCACACAGGCATGTCACAGGACGATGTAGTGCTATAAACATGTGGGAAGCCTACGACATCGTAAACAATGTCAACATCTTGCAAGGCACTTTTGTCATCGTTTCTAAAATCCACCAAACGTGGACAAGGAAACCACATTTAAGACAGACAGATCTAGGTGCAATTTAGGAACAACCGCTCAAAGACAAATTTAAGAAAGAGTTATTCAATCTCTTCTCTTCAACTACTGCATCGTTAAACTACTAGGATTAAGCTAAGGAATCTATGGAGATCACAGATAGTGGATGCAGGCTACCTGCGAAATTGGTTAGAACAGGGGTTTCCAACCTTTTTCATACTGCGAAAGGTTGAAATATTTTGCGGCGCCCTACTAAAAGCACAGATATGTGAATAGAAGCTGATCTTAATGAAGATTCACTAAAGGGTTTTTCAATAAGGACGGGTCAACGTTGAAATATCGTCGTCCGATATTTATGGCAATTTTGCTTATTAACAACGTACCCGTATTCATCTAAAAATGCGCATCGTCACTAAAGCCAGCGAACAAACGGCTTTGTCTATGTTCATTAACTTTGAGCTCCTGGATTAGTTGGAACATGTAGGGGCATGCCAGATGCAAAATTCTTCAAGTTGGAATTTACCTTGCGAAGCCCTTAGGATAGAGCCACCACGCCCCACGGCGTTGCGACGCACAGTTAGGAACTCCCTGGGTTAGAAGACAACTTGGCAAAAAAGACTAGTCAATGCAAAGAAGACACACTTCACAACACTTTCTAAGAAAAATACATCGAACGTTAGTTCCAAATGGACGACCAACCCGTCCATCCCAAGGAATCCATGCACCGTCTTCCCATTCAATAGGATTGACACGGCAGTACAACATATCCAACACTGTAAGATCAGCATCTTTAAAGTCGAGTAACTTACGTGGATCCGTCCGTGAATCCTCCTCTATAAAGCATCGAGTTGGGCATGTTTTGTATAAATGCGCAACCGTATGGCATCGTGAGAAAACTGTTAAAAACAAAACAATGAAAAGTTTGTATGTCACCGACACCGCATTAAGATTCGATTGAGTCCAGTGCTGAAATGAACGAATCGAAATGGTAGACAAGTGTGCTGACGTTTGTAGTATTCTGTTATCTGTGTAAGCTGGAGTGAAAATACAGGTTATACGAAAAAAATAGTAAAAAATGGCAGACAGAAACTATACGGCGAAAACTTAAGAAGCTCAAAACGACGGAAGAAACCCTCAGTTGATGGAAACAAGGCACCCCGTCCCCGTCTAAAGCGAACCCTCAAAACGACGGCAAACATCCGCAACTCACAACGTTCATGCTATTTTTCTCTCTCTTCTTCTTCTTCAGTCTAACTTAAAGCCCGATTTTTTTTACATAAAACAATCGGTTACAACAACTACTGGGACGATTTATAAAGCTTTCTGAAGTTGCTTGGAACTTACTAAGAACTGCATCATATCCATTTGCATTTGCCTCACAAAATACATCAAACAAATTATGAGTTCTATAAATATGAGGTACTCACCTAAAATATTCATACGGCAAGAGAACAATCCTTTGCCCTCCTCGGTGTACAAACGGTGAATGAAGTCAGTGTTGTAGTTTTCAGATGCCTTCTCGTTTCTCAAAATCAGACCACGTTGCACACCTTCGGCCATTTTCGATGCCATGTGGTAGACATCTTGTTGCAAGTCCTTAATGGAGAATTTCTCTTCGAAAATGTATGCAGCATCGGCACCACCAGCCAAACCAGCCAAAGTAGCCAAATAACCGCAATAGCCACCCATGGTTTCAATGACAAACACACGGCGCTTAGTACCCTGGGCCGATTGACGAATACGATCACAAATTTCAGTAATCTCATTGAGACCAGTGTCACAACCCAACGAGAACTCGGTACCAGGAACATTATTCGAGATGGTCGATGGGATTACAACCAAAGGAATACAGAATTCGGGGAAGTTAGGACGTTGATCGGAAATTTGACCACATGCGTGGTAGGCTTCGAACCCACCGATAATGAGAAGACCTTGAATTTTGAATTCTTTTAGACGAGCGGCGATTTCTTTGAATTTGCCCTCTGGAAGGGTGCGTTTTGTGCCCAAGAATGCACCACCTTGACCAACCCAGCCAGTCACAGATGGCCTATGGAATACAAACAAATTCGCATCAGAAAATTGAACGGTGCACATTTTTCTTCTTATGCACTTACCAGCCCATTTCTTTGATATTTCCGGCAATCAGACCTTCAATACCATCATGAATACCAAGAACTGTATCCCCACGGTAAATGCAGTTGCGTACAAATGAGCGTACGGCAGCGTTCATGCCACATGCAGGTGCACCAATATGCATTACGGCTAGCCTGTATCCTTCCTGCATAGACAATTTCAAAATTCATCATCGTCATATTTATCTGTTATCACAAACGACTTTACTTACAATACCCTTGCCTGAGGCGTCGAAAGATTCCTTTGGTGGCTTCAAACGAGTCAACATTTTGTATGTTTCCAAATTCCTTTCAAATGAACGACCTCGTAGTTTTACGGCCAGCTCCCAGTTCTTGTCTTCCATTGCCTTTGCAACCGCTTTAGTGCGTTCAACGCACTCCATCAATGGTACACGCACCGCTTGGTTGCCGTCCAATGAGACAACACATGGTACGCTCGTCTCAGTGGCCTCCATTAGGGCCATAACAGCCTCGGCACCCATACGACAGCCCTACATGAAATGTCAGACAAAATTGAAGATATTAAGCTATATGCGGCATACTAACCAGAACACGATCAAAAGCACTTGGATTTCCACCACGTTGCACATGACCAAGAACGGTGATGCGGGTGTCTTGTTGCAATTTATCCACAACCACTTTCTTGACGTCCTCAGCTGTGATTGGCCTGCCCTCACGATCGATAGCACCTTCAGCAATGATGATGATGTTCAAACGTTGACCAGCATTACGTTCCTAGAGGTTTTATTATTTATTAACAATCGAAATTTCCAAATGTTTAACTTCAAGGTTCAGCAATATCGCTTAGTTGTGCAAATAAATACAGTTTTTGGCGTAAAGAGTTCGATTATTGTCATTATTGTCATTTTCCAAAAAGGTAAACTTGTTTATTTTAGGCTGATTAATGCGTGATACTTACTAAAATAAATTATTACATTAGAAGCCTAATGTCGTGAAGAAAGCAGTGAATGTACAGGAGATGTCGATGTCGACAAAACTCCAAAATAACACTGATGGATAGTGGACGAATGCCATATACTCATTATATGGCACTGCTTAATCAAGCTTCCAGTGTATTCCAAGGGGAGATTTCTGACAATCGCGAAAGCGGCCTGTATGTCAGTGTTGGCAATACCACGGACCGATATTACCATATTTATTTATAGATCAGGCGGCTATAAAAGCAGTTTATGTTACTGGAAAAAATCGCGAAGAACTTAAGGTCATTTGCTCGCAACGCACCACGAATCTCTGACAAACGAGCTTAGAAATGGGTATTAGATTAGATTAGAAACTCTGTAATCTCAGAGAACGAGTGGAGACAATTTGTATGAAAGCTTACAACAGGTGGAAGAGTAATTAACAACGGAGGCTTTGTCGAGAATATAACAGAAGCCGGACCAACAAACTTTGCAGATCGACGGATCATTGCTGTTTAAGTTGGTAGGGGATCTAACTGGTCATAACCTTCTAAGAAACCATTCAACAGAATTAAATCTCAAGGATGACGATATATGTAAAGGCTGCGAAGACAAGGAGCTCCACGAGAACTCGAGGACATACCTCATTTCCTCAACATTGCCTGAGTGCTATAACGTACACAAGGGCATTTATGACGAACTCAAACATAACATTTCAGACCAAGCTTTAAGTTTATTTGTGGCTTTAAAAAAAATAAATTGTTGGCAAAACATGCGTGTAGACACACCCTATAAGCTTAGATTCTCAAAACCATTCGTTTGTGTGAGTTTTTATCGTTGCGACGAATTCCGACTTCCGGCTGAATTGAGAAGCTTTTTCAGGACAATTATGCTCTCGGATGTTTGTCAGACTTTCGCGAGAGGTGGTGCAGTGTAAAACCTGAAGATGTAATTTGTGTTAAGTATTGTTCGGGGATCGAACGTCAAACCCCTCGCACAGTAGTCCAGCACACTAACCACTGAGCCCACATTTTTGTGGCTTATGCTTCAGAGAAATAATGCGGAGAATTTCTACTAAAATCGATTTTGTTCTTTTGCCGGACTAGGACATTTATCTAACATGGCATTTAAACTTCGTTTGCCGGACCACGAAGGACATACCAATCAACTTCCCTGACAGTGCAAAATTCGTCGACAAGAAACTCGATTAATGAATATGAACGAAAATTAAAAAAAACGCAGGAGCCTTTTAATCCTGCAGTAGAATTTGTGGAAGACTATCTATAAATAACTAAGACCAATACTGACTTCTGGCACTGGCAGTCTTGTATGGTATGGCTGGCTGTCAACAAGGCCGCTTATATGATCCGCCTAAGTATATATATGACGGGTGAAGAAACTGATTGATATTGTGCAGCAGGAAGATGACGATAAGCGAACAAATTGTACTTCATCATTATTATAGAACAAAAATGTATATGTGCTACCGTGGAGTAATTATACGGCAAAGGGTTTTAGACTTAACGTCAATCCCTCCAAAACGAAACTGGAGGGACATTTTAACCTCTCAAAGCGGGAAGGAATGGAACAGCGTCTGTCTGACAAGGCAAAGTATCTTGGGGTTATTCTGGACAGAAAACTAAACTGGAATGCAAATGTAGAGAAAAGAATTAAAAGGCGTATAACGAACTTTTTATTTGTAAGAAAACAGTAGGCAGGACTTGGGCCTGAAACCTGCTGTTGTGCACTATGGCTATATGCAGTGGAGGTTAGACCCATACTCATATATGGTGCACTAGGCGACTAAGAAGAAAACTATAGTCGGCAAACTAGAGTCGGTGCAGAGAACGTCCAGCGTAGCCATAACTTCACAGCACTCCTATACGGCAGCACTGGACACCCTTTTACACCTCACGCCACTAGACTTGCATATTAAGCAACTTGCTGGAAGCAGTAGGGCTACGGCTCACAACTTTGGGCTACTTCAGAGGGTACTGTACAATACTAGCTGCCCCCGGGCGCAAACTGATGAAATTCACCCTCTGGTCGACTTCGACACTCCATACGAGGTATTATACCCGGAAAGGTATATGACTGGCAAAGGGATAAAGTAGTTAAACTTTGCGAAATAGCAGTCTACCTCTACACATATGGCTCAAAAGCAGCGGAAGGCACTGGAGCTGGAATCTACTCCGTAGATCCAAACATAAAAGTGTCTATATACGACTACCGGATGTAAGCAGTGTCTTCCAATCAGAAATTCTGGCTGTTCTGAAAGCGGCAGATCTATATCTGGAACGGATATAGCCATCTACATCGATAGCCAGGCCGCACTCAAGTAATTGGAAACTACAAACATAAATTCTGAAATAGTTGGGAATTGCCGCACAATGCTTATGCTGAGCTTGCGAGAAGAGACAGGAAATTGTTAGATAGAGAGGAGGTGGATATTAAACCACCTCCTAGAATTATAAACGACTCTATTAGGAATAAAATAAAGCCGACCGGAGGTGGGCAGGCCTAACCGGTCAAACTAGGCAGGGAACAGCTCAGGACATTGATTGGTATATTATCAGGGCGCTGTCTTCTTAGAAAACATGCTAAAAAAAAGCGAGGCCGTTCCAATATCAAAAACTATTGTCAACGAACATTTTGCCTATAACCAGAACCACCCATAAAGCTTGCATTTCGTTTTCGAATTTCTTTAGATCTTCGCACTTTGTTCTCTCCCATGGGTTTTGGTATCCGGCGATTCTTTTATCTACATTCGGCGCGACGTCAAATCGATAAAGTATCGCGTTAGATTCTCAGATGAATTCGGCGTTAAACAACAAGATGGAAATAAAGCCCAAAAAGCATTTGCAGTTTTAAATGTATGGGGGGCATTCGGCCCCCCTCCCACCCCCTACTTGTGGTCACTGTGCCCAAATTTGTGTGAATATTTTACAGCAACAAATTGCCCAGTAATATTTTCGTCGTTATGACATTCCTGAATTTAGGCGTGATGGTTTTGGGCGATACGACCAAACGTCAGGCAAATCACCTAGTTGGGTGGATTTATTGGGAAAAAATAAGATTAATTTTTGACGACTATACTCCTCCGGTGGGCGCAGTAGCGCAGTGGTTAGTGTGTTGGACTACTGTGCGAGGGACCAGGTTCGATCCCCGGAAAAACCCAAATTACATCTTAAAGTTTTTTCTACTGCGCCACCTCTCGCGAACGTCTGACAAACATCCGAGAGTATGACTGTCATGAAAAAGCTTCTCAATTGAGCCATTCGGACTCGGCATAAAATTGTAGGTCCCTTCCATTCGTCCCAAAAATAGAAACTCACACAAAACGAATGGTTGCGAGAAGCTAGGCCTTGGGTGTCACCCGCCTGTTGCGCCACCTATTTATTTATTTTTTTTTTATACTCCTCCATACTCTTAAGTTTATCATACGGTATTATCCAAGCAATTTTCTCGCAGCAACAGCACATCATAAGCAAGTTACTAATTTAAAAAAAAAATACAAAATCTTATGTAAATTACTGGGTAATCGAACTCCTTACCTTAATTGTGTCGATGATTTTTATGGAAATAATTTACAACAGTGATATATTATATATTTAAAGTAGCAAATATTTGCGTATAATGCATAAAATAAAAAAAATTTAAGAATAAAATGCAGTACATCATTATAAAAAGAAAAAAAATATTACCAGCACCAATTTTGTTTCGAGATGATGATGAATGACTGACAATGAAATCAAAATACAAAACTATATATACTTATCAACATAATAAACAGAGAACCCTATCTTCAATCGTGGACAGATATTAAACAAAACACCAATTAGATATAACAAATAAAAACATATTATTTACAAAAATTACAATTTTGTTAGAATTTACTTCAAAGGACATAAATATATGCAATAGTTGTATTTTTTTTTGTTAAAATGTTATTTGTTATTTACTTGTATGTACGAACACTACTAAATTTGTTTGTATAAAAAGTGTAAGCTTGTATTTCTATTTACTTAGAAGTAAGGTTAGGCATTTGTAAAAGAGAACAATAAAAAAAAAAAACCATTGCTCTGTCTGAAAATCATTCTGACCTGATACAATTTAGTGCATAATTTTTCCGGCCAATTAATTACTGCTGGTTCTTCGGGGATAAACATGTAATCAGCTTCACTTGCTAACGCGGATGCAATAGCTAAATAACTAAGGCGATAAGAATAAAATAGAAATCATAATAGGGGGAAATAAGGACAAGCATTAAGAAGAAGAAAAGATCTTTTGTATAGTTGTGATTTTTACAAGTATCGCGTTATAGGTATAAAGAAACGTTAGAACCTATTGCATAATATTATACTCGATACAAACTTTACCTAAAAGATACATTATAGATGTAAATAGTTGAAACTAAAGTTATTCATAAGTTCATAGGAGAAAAGTTTGAATGAATATTTGAGAGTTTTCGCTCGTTTGAGCAAGTGCTTTTTCATGTAAACAAACAAGCCATTCTTTTTCTTTGTATTAATAGTTCAGCCTATAAAAAAAAAGATTATGATTATTTGTATTAAGAAACAAATTACCGAAACATGCTGTTCGATACTAGTTCCTGTGTAAGTGTCCTGGAAGTGAAGCATTTTTGTGTGTAAATTAAAGAGCAGCCGAGAAAGGATCTGTCTGCTGCCTGCAGTTATCGCAATCTATGCGGTAGTTCACTGGTTTGTATGACGGACTATACTGAGCGAAAAATAACAAGTTCAACTCTCGGAAAAACAAAGAGAAGCACGCTTAAAACACCATTTTTCCTGTTCTAACTCTCTCCTAAGCCAAACAAACATGGAAAGTACAATTCTTAGAAGAAAGCTTCATAATTTATTCATACAGATCCATTCATTCTTTTTTCATTCAATCATTTTCAAATTTCCGTCTTCTATTGCAAGTGGATCCTGCGTAACTAGCCAACTCTCAATACTTATTGGAAAATTGTGTTTACCTCACCATCAAGCCGTCAACCAAATTTATTTTGTTGCCATCATCGCCGTAAGATGCTTTATAACTCCCCTAAAGGTGGGTTTCCACATGTCGGTTGATTGACAAAGTTTGACAGCCCTCTCGTTTATGTCATTGAACGACACCAACGTCAGTTCATTTCCGCTTATGCCAATTATTGGCAAAAAATCATTTGTCAGTTAATTGACCAACTTATGAACTCGATGCCAATTAAATTTTCTCTGTCAATTATAGACAAAGTGACATTTTGTTTGACAATTCAGCTATTTCCACTTGTCCAGTGGTTTCTTTGTCAATTATTGGCAAACGCTGTTAGTCAATTCATTGACAAGCAATTTTTCGCTATTTCCACTTGCCAATTGTTTAATTGGCATAAAAATACGTCAATTGTCAATTTCAAATCGACAAGTGGAAACTCAGCATAACGCGAGGGGAGTTGTCGTTGCGCCACTTTGCGTTGGTGCGCCAGCTTAAGCTGCAATGATTCAAAAGAGAGTCCCCTGAAGGGCCATCTATGGCGAACTGGCTGAATTAGAAGTGACGCACTAAAAACTGCTCAACGAGGGTGGATTCTCTACCAGAGGGGTTTCTTGGTTGACTGGAAAGGGCAACCTGGCCAATCCCTGCCTTTTCGTGGTAATGAGGTCATATACCAGCGTCTGGACTGGTAATTAGGCTAACGATCGTCACGACAATTTTGATTTTAGTTATTCGTACGTACAAAATTGTTTCACTTCCAAGAGAAAGCATCGACATTTGCAATCGACTACAAGCGACTGTCAAATCGACAAATATCAATCGCAATCGACAGTTGTCGATCGATCGATAGTTATCGACCAACGATCAACTATCCACATTCACAATAGCGACCTAACCCTCAGTTTCACAGTGAGAGTTTAAACTACACTTTCAGTTTAAACCTCAGTTCAACAATTAATTCGATTTCAGAGATTCGTTTAAACCTTGAACGGAGTTCATTCTGTAGTTCAAGTTAAACTATAGTACTCTGCCGTTTAAACCTCAGGTCAGGCGATTGTCAAAAACACAAATATTTGACGTTGTTTTGTGTGTTCTTTGAAAGAAAAAACAATGAACGATTTCGAAAAAGTCGTATAAAAGCTAACTACTGTACAATACTGCCAAATTCTATTCATACAATTTCGTTAAACTGAGTTCAATTGAATTG
Organism: Cheilosia soror; assembly: GCA_949372485.1. Classification (NCBI taxonomy): domain Eukaryota; kingdom Metazoa; phylum Arthropoda; class Insecta; order Diptera; family Syrphidae; genus Cheilosia; species Cheilosia soror. Next base: position 41,410,226 of record OX443564.1, on the reverse strand, counting down.
AAGTTCAGATTATATTGTGAAACCGGACGAGTTGAACTTCGAATTAAAACTCACGTTCAGGTTCAGTTGAACTATAGTTTAAACTTCGAGTGTGAAACTGGGGGTAAGTCTTTTTGGATATCTATGGCGAGGAGTTTGGCAAAACCCGGTGCCACTTAGGATAAAGGAGGGAGAGGTCGCCAAGGCAGCCGGAATATCTGACGCATCCGAAGCTACTTCCGAAAAATAGAACATCCCCTTCTCCTGTAGGTTACATCTAATGCAACTATAATTCAGGGTAACTTTTCTGTAAGAATGAGGGTGTGGATAATGCCAAAAACAACGCATACCAAAAAGCAACAGATTTTCTACAGAACGCTAGACGCAAAGTAGCCAAGGACGAGGGATGTGATCCTAACATCCTCACTTAATGAGAAAAAAAGTAGATTTTGGGAGGGCACAGGCCGAACAATTGCTCAACTAACAAGCCAAAACCAGATGAACGTGAGAAGTTCGAGAAGTTAAAATATCGATTTCTCGTTGCCATGGTAGACGAACTGGAGCCATGCGTTTGTCTGGGGCCGAACCGCCGCATCCGTGAACGAGCTATACGTTCACGGAATTAACCGATTTTACACTCGAAAAAAAAAGCAAATTCCGGCACGTATTGCTCGTTTGCGAACCTGTCTCCTACACTAATGCAGACAACTACTCAGTGGACTTCCTAAGACACTTTGGAACTTACTTATAATAATTCTTAGCCTTCACATATTTTGTAGGTCACAATAGACAACTTTCTATGGCGAAATGCCATTGTGAGTTGGTAAAATTCACTTCGGAAACTAAAAATGATAATTGGTGACACGCATCAGTAAAAAATGCTGGGCGTAGGATAAAAAATAGAAAGAAACCTATACTTTGGATATAGAAGGAAAGTTTACTAACGTAGAGGTCAGGTCTATCATTTTTTATAATTTGTAGGTTACAATAGATAATTTGTATCGAATATTTTATTATTGTGAATTCGTAAAACCTATCCTGGGAACTAAAAATGAGTATTAGTACCGCACAATGGGGATAAGTGTCACAGGACTATGATTATACGATGTGGTCATCATATAGTAAAGAGAAAATACTTAAAGCGCGGTACTAATAATCATTTTAGTGTTCAGAACTTTTACGAGGTCACAATGGCGAACATTTCAATATAAAATTAGGTATATTCACCGTCGGCGCAGTAGCGCAGTGGTTAGTGTGTTGGACTACTGTGCGAGGGATCCCAGGTTCGATCCCCGGAAAAACCCAAAATTACATCTTAAAGTTTTTTCTACTGCGCCACCTCTCGCGAACGTCTGACAAACATCCGAGAGTATGCCTGTCATGAAAAAGCTTCTCAATTGAGCCGTTCGGACTCGGCATAAAATTGTAGGTCCCTTCCATTCGTCCCAAAAATAGAAACTCACACAAAACGAATGGTTGCGAGAAGCTAGGCCTTGGGTGTCACCCGCCTGTTGCGCCACCTATTTATTTATTTATTTATATTCACCGTCAATCTATTCAAGTAGAAGGTTAAAAATGATTATTGGTAAGGCCCACAGACTCCAAGGTCTAAGTGAAATGGATTGTTTTGAAGCATTATAAGCAACTGGCAAAGACCTTCCAAACTTGGTGGAAAAGTGCCGTCCCTTTTGGACAGCAGGGTAGTATCTTGCCAATATTCTGTTCAGAGGAATAAATTGGAATTAAGAAGGCCTAGAATGTCTCCTTTTTTGTAAAAGAACTATAAGCAGGACTTGGGGCTTGAAACCCTCTATGGTTACCTATAAGAAGACGTCACATTTTATACTGTGCGAATGCGAAGGGGTATCGCGAAACCACAGAACATTTCTGGGAAGTACATCTTACAAATTCCAGGGAAAGTTGGAAAGTGTTAAACTTCTTCCTATGGGGATTTTAATTTCAATTGGTTCACCGGGAGTAACAATGGACCCATTATTGTGACAACTGTGGTATGACTTATGAGAGTCCCAATACCCTAATTAATCTAACTTATTGCAATGGGTAGATAGTTTTATTTTGTGGACAAGCTGAACTGAAATGGAGAAAACCTTTTTTTTAAATTCTTCAAGTGGATAAACAACAAATTGAATTAAGCCCTTCTGTCTATGCAACTACCAAATTTGACAGAAAACTCATTCGAACAACTATTCGGATTTCGTCAAAAATCACACTTTCAATCTATCACATGTGTATGAAATGTTTTGATGACAACGACATGATAATGATATGGCACGGTAATAATGCGAATGAGTCAAGTAAAAAAAAAGTTTAAGTAAAATAAGAGGAGGAAAGCGGTTTATTTTTTAAATGTGTAAACACGCAGTGAATATATAGCACACAATGTACCACGCTAGTGGACATATTAGAAACATATTCCTTGTGAGTCTAATTTACAAACATCGAAATATGATCAGCTAACTTGTAGATTGGCTGGATACTTAAAGCAACTTTGAAAAAAGAAATAAATATAAAAAATATTGTTAATCAAACAAGTGCGCGATTTTGTCGTCGTTTCAAGCTCAATTAGCTTTGTGGCTAATCAAGGTGATAACGACGACTTTAATGAAAATAAATATCATTCCAATTTGTGTGATTTTGTTTGTAAGTATTAACAACAACAACAACATAGCCAATTGATGCAATTTTGAAAATAAAAAAAATGAAAATAAAAAGAATAAACAATTTCGGTAATTCAATTTCACATTTATTTCTTCTTGCCTGGCTCAATTGCTGGCACAGCCTAACCGGCCAATCGGCCTTAGGCGGCGATTCGGGGATAAAAATGTAATCAGCCTCACACGTGAGTCCAGCTACAAGGGCCAAATAACTGCAAAAAATCATTGATAATCAAACAAATGCTATAAAAACTGAGAAAAATCTTGTCACAGTTTGTTTTTAAGTTGAGTGTCTTTGTGTCTGTGTAGTGTGTGCTTATTTGGACTTACACAAAAACAAACAAGTTAATAACTAGATACTCTGATGAAAAAACAACTAACATAACACAATCATCCTTACACTTAAGTTAAATGTTCAATTTAGTTGGCCAATTCGATGTCCTTGATTTAAAACAACAAAACGGAAAGAGGAGAATTTGTTTTTGATTTAATTTTGATTTTAGGTTGAAAATAAACACCATAAAAAAGCGGGAAATTAATTTACATGATCGAAAATATTTTTGTTGTATGATGTTTTCTTCAAATAGGAACAACGCTTGCCTGTATTAATTTATTGCAAAGCTTCTCCGGCCAGTCGTTTGGTGGTGGTGACTCTGGACAAAAAACGTAGTCAGCTTCAGATATGACACCTGTTACTACTGGCAAGTAACTGCGGTAGTAGTTTGGCAAATTTGTTTGTTTTTAATATAATCATTTGACATTTAAATAATAATCTGAAGACTATCACTAACACTAGATCTAGACTTGTGAACTTTTCGGTCGTGTTTAGTTTAAACTTACCCACAGTGACGTCCCATTACCTCCATGATGAATGTTCTCTGATGCGAGTACGCTGTGCTGACAATGGCATCGATGGCTTCGATGATACGATGTAATGCTGAATCGGTACCGATTGTCATGTCAGTGCCGCAAAAATCATTATCAATGGAGCCGACCTGAAACGAATCAATTGATGATAGTAATTAGCTAAATGATTGTGATTAGGCTAAGTAGACTTACCATGCCAACAATGTGCAAGAACTCGTTCTTTTTCTTCTGTTCGGGTGTAATTCTTGATGTCTTAACAAGCTCTTCCAACAGATCATTCCATTCGTGACGGAAGAGATTGGCACCGGTAAGGGAGCCATCACCGCCAATCACAACCAAATTGGTGATTCCTCTTTGAACTAGATTTTGAGCAGCCTTGAGGCGACCCTGCTTCTCACGGAAATCGGTGCAGCGAGCAGAGCCAATGACAGTGCCACCTCGATGGATGATACTCGACACAGAGGCCCAGTTGGCTTCGACGATGTTTTCGCCACCGTCTACCATGCCCTGGTAGCCTTCACGAATAAAGTAAACCTGGTTAGGGAGCAGAACGAATATTGAGTTATTTCGGTTATTAGCAAAAAAAACTATATTTATAATTTGGTTTAAATGAAAGCTGCGCCAAATTGCATTTTTGCACCCCATAAGACCAAATGTTATACGAGCTACCCTATTACGCACTTCCAATTGGACGCGCACCACTAGTGTACCAGAAAGACAACGTTGACCTTGTTAAAAGCTTAAAAGCAAATGGCACATGGATCGTATGGACATGAAGGCACCAGCACGCAATGAGAATGAAAAAGCGTAGAGAATGACCTCAAGCAACTTGGTGAGCGTAACTGAAGATAGCAACCAGCAAGCTAGTTACCCAACTGTGCAATTATTCACATTATTCACTTGTTTTTCTGTCTCCCAAGCATGTAGAAGCTCTGCTACTAATACCAGCTCCGCAAATGCTGTCGTCTTGTTATAATTGCCGTGGGTCTGCTACGTATTCCGACAGTTCACAGTGAATTGCGCCTAGATCACTGAAGATTGGCGAATATATAATTCAAAATTGTAGCAAAATCCTGCGTTCACCTTTTTGAGCTGGTCCTTACTCACTTTAACCGAAATACACGATCATAAAGAAAGGAAAACCATCTACATCTACCTTCAACCACTAAACCAAAAAGGGTACGCTGCGTGGTTGCCATGCTTGGATTTATGCTTATAAAAGGCCTGGTCCATTACAAACCATTGATTGAATTGAAAGAATTGTCACAGCTAAAGCTGGTTACAAGGAACCACAGGATAGATTCTAACTCTAAGCAAGTTACTTTGTAACACACTGACGGCACAAAATGTACATACCAGGCCAAATTCTGGAGATAATTAAACAATTTCTTATCTAGCTACATAGTCTTTTAAAAAACATTATGAAAGACCGGTTCTCTCACATATCAATTCGAATAGAATGCATAAACTGATGTTTTTATATTCTCCATATACCATTCCGATAGTAATACATAATAATTAACAATCAAACTTGCTCTAGAACTAACTAAATCAGTCCAAATTACACATCTAACAGCCGACATGCAATGCAATAGTATTCAACAATTCTAAACTAGTTTCATCCCGTATTCGGTATATCTACTGGAACCCTCCTAAATTGGAAATTTTTAATTGAATTTTGGTGATCAGTACAATTGGTTGTGACTAGTAAATTCAAATTATGGGCTTCAATTGAATACAAAATTGTACCGTTCATATAAAATTTATAATTCACGTCGGATGGCATTTCACCGTCACCGAATAGGATATCATCAGTTCGATACAAATTAGAAGGTGAGGGTTAAGGTTAAACGAATATGTGACGTCTTAATTCAAATTAAGGAATATTCTTATTTTCATTGATGTTATAAGATTTTTGTGAGGCTAGTACCTAACAAGCAACTTGATAGACTATCAGTAATGACAGATAGTGTAATCAAATTTCTCCAGGTATAACCAACCACTTTAATAATAGTTTCCAAGGATATCGATTAAAAAAAAAAAGCAACAATTTAACAGAATATCAACTCGCCAGCCAATCAATACACAAAAACACTTCTTAAGTAATATAGACGCACCCACACTAAAAATATTTTAAGTTTACCTTGCATCCTAAATAGATTCCCATGCGCACAACTGCACGTACGGCTGCATTCATGCCCTGAGAATCGCCACCACTTGTGAAGACAGCGATACCCTTTCCCTTATGCGAGCCGCGCTCTATGAAACGCTGATGAGAATCGTCACCACCAGGCATCTTGACCTTATGTTCCTTCTACGAATCGGTGGTTTAAAAATTATTACACACACAGCACTCTTTTTATCGTCTCCTTTATATTAAAAGCACTAACGGATGATACCGATTTAAAACAATCAATTTTACGAAATTAGACGATTGTAATCGACAGAACTTCTATGAAATCTGATTACCTGCAGACTGAAGATGGCTGGAAATGCTGGTCCGTTTTATTGCACAGGCTGGAAATAATTGAAAAAGTCTTTGAAATATGAGGATTTTTGACGAAAAATTTCAAAGAAGTGGTATGAGTGAACTACACCAAGGTGACACAAGATGACGTCTCAAGGTGACCTTTGCAAAAATCGATTCAATTCATATGACAGAAGATTCTGACAAACGTTGGCGGTTATTTTTGAAAATTTATAATTTTTACTCCTACCGTTGGTATTTTTGGAAATTATTCATTTGTGTTCTTAAAATTTGTGTATATTACTTTGAAAATATGATTTTGTATTCTAAAAGGTGTAAAATGAAAATAAAAATTTCTTTAAAATGTCAGTTCTCATAATCCTAGTTCAGAGGTGTAGAAATGAGTGAGCAAGATGGGCGTGTTCAATAAATGAAGCATAAACATTTATGCAATAGGTGCAGCGATGCGTTTCACTGTGAAAGTAGGTAAATCATTAGAGGTACCTAGTGATTTTGATACAGGCATCAGAGCCTTATGGCCTGAATTAAGTTGAAAAAAATCTGGAGAGCTGATAAAACTTGGCAGATCAAATAATGTAAATATCGGTAGGGATACCTTCTCTGATCATTGCCTCTGAGGAAACACGATAAATATGAGATTAGATTCAGGATCACGGATACACATGTAGGAACTGTAATGATCTGGGGGCTTATTCCCAAAAGCGCAGTGAATCGCTTTTCATGGCGAATTCGTATTTTTGTATTTCCAAAAGCGATAGCTTTGTGGGTGATGGATTGCTGGTGAATTGTTTGCAGATAAAAAAAATACATTCAATTCATTCGACGGGAAAAAGCTTTACAATTTTTGGAAAAATAAGTGGAAAATTTAAAATTAGAATGGAAAAAACCTGGAAGGCACTGGAAACATTGAGAATAGGCAAAAGCAAAAGCGAACACCGTCAAAATCAAGGTATCGCTTTGAATACAATCAGTTGCGCATTGGGGAAACCGAGCCCATTGCTTGCAGCATAATGAAGTACCCACGAGAGATTCAGCAAATTTAGAGGAGTTTGTTCCCTTGAACAAAATGCAGGCCATCTATAGGTTCTATAGAAAAATTAATAGAATTAGTGCTTCTGACCGTAAAGGATACCTAGGGATAGCGATGGACATTGCCCTGGGCCACAAACATGTCGTCCGACGAAAGTGCTGTCGGACGAATACACTTACAGCCTTATTTATAAAATTTATACTCTCTATAATAGGTCTAAACGCAAAAATCGAATACATATTTTTGCGTTTAGAGCTATTATAAAGAGTGTATAAATTTTTATAAATAAGGCTGTTAGATTTTTAGAGTAGTTGAGAAAAGAAGGTTAGATTTACCGAAAATCCCTTCTTTAGTCCTACTTACTTAAAATCGACCTGTCTCGCCCGACACGACTTTCAAGGGCATACTCCGTCGGTGGCTCGAATTACATTTGAGGTATCCGTCTTCGGAAAGAATAATTAAAATCCGACGACGCATTGATTTGACATGATGTTGTTTCGTGGTACATCGGGTTTTTATTTAGTGCTTGTTTTTGCCCTTGAAACACAAATTTAAGCAACAAACACAACCAATTACTTTGCTAAAATGCTTTTTTTTTTCTTTATTGCTTTCATTTATCAATACTTCACTGCAAATCGTAAGCGGGGGTTGTGGGTTGTGCGCATATTGGGGCACTAATTTGGAGACATGAGCACTGAGCAGGGGGTAGTGGGTGAGTATGAGTACAGAACGCACGCTCGGATTATCTGACTCTCCAATTGTGCTGTAGTAGTGTAGACACCTGCATATGCGGGTGCGCATGCGAGTCATGCCCATGCGCCACAAGTGCGGCGATTGGCAAGTTCACATGAGAACTTTCATGGCGTTAGGCAATAACGCCCAAGGAAATAGCTCCGAAATCGATTTTATTGCTGGATTTACATTACCCACGCCACGCAATTTTGCATGACTTTTTAGAGAGAGAGAGATCCGTTTGCACCAGTCAAGACTAATGATCTGTAAGAGTAAGACCACAAACCTCCATAAAAAAGTTATGGCGGCCTAAATTCAACTGTTCTGTTAGGCTTGTGCTCTCACTCTTACACATCATTAGCCTGTCCTCTGGAAAAACGGATCTCTCTCTAAAAAGTCATGCAAAATTGCGTGGCGTGATAATGGTAAATCCAGCATAACGCTCAAATATAAACAAGATGGAAAAAAAGAATTTGCAGTTTAATACGTATGATGGGGCTTACTGCAGAGAGTTGCAGAGGGAGCATGGCTATTCTACTGTTTATGAATTTCGACTTAATCTTGGGCTTATGAAAGCAATAAAGGAAAAAAACTTTTAACAAAGCAATTGGTTGTATTTGTTGCTTAAATTTGCGTTTCCAGAGTAAAAACAAACGAAAAAAACAAACACTAACTGCTAGGTTCCACATTTCACTTTCACTCGAAATGAAATCGGCAATGAATTTGTGTGCTCTAAATTTCACTGTATTCGATTTCGATTTCAACATTTTCGGAATTGAGACAAAGTGAAATTGTGATTTCGAAAAAAATTTCGGAGTTTCCGAATCGCCCGAAATGCAGAACATTGAAAACGAATTCACTCGATTTGCAATTTCGATTTCACTCGATTTCTGGAACCTAGCTGTAAATAGGAAAACCCCGATGTACCACGAAACAACATCATGTCAAATCAATGCGTCGCCGCATTTTAATTATTCTTTCCGAAGGCGGATACCTCGAATGTAATTTGAGTCTCCGACGGAATATGCGTTGCGGAGAATTCTCCGTTCCGACGGATACCTCGCTAGGGCCGATTTCCTTGCGCCAACTTACAAACCTACATGGAAATTAGCTATTTCGTAGATACTAGATCCATAGAACGTACATCATCAGTCGTGCAGCATACTACATTTATTGAGTTTTGATGTTACGAAGAAGTAAAAAAATATTACATATTAAATTTAAATAGTCTGAAGATTACCTGGAAGTGTAAATCATTTGAAGCACTCACTCCTCATTTCATACAGCGAACAACACAAGGTTTCCAAAAACCTCGTAGATCCAAATAAAACAAAAATTTTTTTTTATTTTAATTAAGAAACTGTAATTTCAATAAACTTAAATAATCTTTTCCTCCTCATCATGTTTTTTTTTTTATAATAATTTTAGCTGGACAATAATTGTTTTAAGTGTGTTTTTTTATTACTGTTTCCGCTTTATCTTTAGTCTGGTTTTTAGTTTTGCTGTTATGTTTTTTTTTTAGTTTTGCGATTCCATTATATGAAATAATAAATTAGTTTTTTTGTTAGTCCCTTTTGAAGTATGTATAGTTTAATTTTGTATGTATTAGTATTCAATTTGCTTGCATTATGTATTTATTTTTTGTGTTAGGAAGATACTACCTACATACAAATTGTTACACAATGCCAGAAATTCATTATTTTTTTTTTTGATTTGCATATCTTTATTTCTTTGAGCCAGTTAAAGAACTTTTTTTTTTATTAAATTATTGTTAATTAAAAAAAAATTATATACGAGTTTATGTTTTATATATAATTTTCTTTCTTTCTTGGTAATAATATGAAGAGATGAATGGATTTGAATAGGCATTTTTTTTTAGTAGGTATGTATAGTGAAATGGGATTTTCATGTTTGTTTGCTATATCAACTTAAGCATGAGCATAACAAGTAATATAATAATTTTAGAATAGGCGTATAAAGAAAAAAAAAGATATACATCTTACAGTGCATACATATTGTGGTTCTATTTGTTTTTAAAAACTAAATTTCGTCTATCAATTTTAGAAAATGTTTGTTTCTAACTTTCTTTTTAAATTCCTTTTCCACCTGATACAGGTTGTTAAACGTCTGGTTTTAGTTATCTCTTTTCATATACATACAAATATATTTTTTTGTAATTTTTTTTTTCTTGAAAGGCAAACAAAAATTGAATTCAAATATCGAAAATAAGAAAAGGGCTTTTTGGGAAAACAAAATTAAACTTAAACAACACATCAATAGAAAATTAAAATCAGTGGATGTCCAAGCACTACACAAATATACATTTAATAAACATTTAGATGTATTTTGTGTTGAAAAAAAAATCGCGTTACACATTTATTTGTTAAATGTACAATTTAAGACACGTTACTTACCGAAATTTCAGATAAACAATTAAGTTCTGCACAAAGTGTGAACAATTTGAGCTAATGAGAACAAATTTATTGCGAAAACGTGTTTGATCCTTTTTCATAATATTAAACAGCAAAAAACACCTAAATTATGTTAACAAGTGAAAGAGATTTTTTTGTTTTTGTTTAAATATTTAGGCAGAAGAACGTCGTTGCGTGATCCAATGACTTAAGACATACACTTAGAGTAGCACAGTGATGATAGTTGGTGTGAAGAATGTGCAAGTACACAGAGAGAGATTATTAACACGATATAATGTATGTAGTATGTATGTTTATTCTATAATAATATTGAAGTGGTATACACAAAACACTCACACATCTATGTGCGTTTCTTCTTTGGAATAAGTAAAAAGGCATTTTGCTGAAAACTTACCCACAACGACAACACAGACACACAATTTACAAATTAGAATAATTGAAAGAAAACGATGAGAACAAAAAAAGGTTAATAAAACATCAACATTCTTAGGGGTTTGCTTTTTTTTGTTTAAATTAAATGGGATGGCAACCACGACACTGATAACAAGACACTAAACTTTTCATAGATCATTTTTAAGCGTGTATCTAGGACATGGGTTTAGAGTAAAAATGAAATTGCATTGCCTGTAAAACACAGAGAGTTGTGTTCCGTTTTATTTGGATTTTATTTACTTTTATTGCAATTTAGTTGAAAAATATAAATTAGTTTTTTTTTTGTTTAACGAAACAGAGAACAAAACAAAAATTCTGTTATATTATTTAGATATCTAAAAACAAGGGTTTTTGTTTATTAATCTTTCTTTTTATTTAACTCATATGCATTGCACGTCATTTTGTATATTATATAAAAGATTGAAGAATTGGCAATATTACTTTAATTGTATCAAGAATAATTAATTTTTTTTTTGTTTTTTATATGGTTATTTGAAGCAACTTTTAATGCATACTTTTTTGTATTTTTTGTTTTCTTTACAACGTGTTGTTATAGTAGTTTTCATGTCATAAAACAAGAAAATTATTTATAAAAAAAAGACAAGCTGAAATAAAAGACAGTCAAATTCCATTAAACTGCAGAAGGACTCTGGTTGAGGAGACGACCAAACAACTGATATAAGAACACAAAAACAACGAAAACACTTTGAAACCAATTAACGAACAGAACCAAAAAAGCAATCAAGTACAATTCATATTCATCATTCCATCCAACTGTTGTTTAATTCCATAAAATTAAAAAAAAAAAAGTTTTTTTTTCTGTTTTTTTCTCTTTTGATTTTTTATTTTGTTTCTCTTCTCTGTTGTTTTGTTTTTTGTTTTATCTGGACAAAAAGTTTAAGTTAATTTTAAATATATTCTTTTTGTATTATATTATATTGCAAATAACGAATATGATGGAACTAAAACAAAGAAAACAAAAGAATAATGAACGAAAAATCATTATCATTCTGTGTAATGTTTAGATTTAGTTTGTATTATTATTATTGTTTTCGAATTCTTTACAAAAGAAATAACAGATGAAAATGTTTTCTATATTTCAGACAAGTAAACAAAATTTACATAAAAAAATAACGAATTGTGTTTTGCGTTTGAACATCCACATCGAGATGCATTGAAATCGTTTTATATTATTATATAAAAAAGAAAAGAAAAATAATAGATTGTTAAAAAAAAAACAACAACAAAAATTATTTATTTAAAAAAAAAAATAAATAATGCGCTCTTTTCTAACAAATAGAAATGTTTTTTTTTTTGTATAAGACAAAGAAAGGTTTTTTTATTTTGTGTTTTATATTTTTACTGAAAAATAAAACATTCTCGGCTAAAGAACGAACGAAAAGGAGAGAAGGAAACCGGACCTTTCATTTTTTTGTTTGTAGCTGATTCTCTCTGATAAAATTTTTGTTTTGCTGCGATGCTGGTATTTTTTTTTGTTGTTTTGTTTAAAAATTTAATTTTATTTCTTTTTAAAGATTTTATCTTTTTCGAATTTTTTTATGTTTTCTTTGTTATAATTTTATGTTTTTGTTTGCTGTTGGTTTTGTTGTTTCATTTTGTTTTTTTTTTTTTCTTTTAATTTTTTTTTAATTAATATTTGCATAGTCAAAAGGGAACATTTAGTTTGGTTAGTTGTCACCACCTTCCTGTGGTTCATCAGCATCCCCTTGCGTGTCCGATGTCCAGAGGGTAAGGTTGTCTCTCAACAATTGCATGATGAGTGTTGAGTCTTTGTATGAATCTTCATTAAGGGTATCCAGTTCAGCTATCGCATCATCGAACGCCTTTTTTTTAAATACAAATAAGAAAGTGAAAGAGAAAAAAATGGTGTTATTATCATCAAGTACTAGTGATAGGGTAGCGACATTAGTAGAAAAAAAAAATAAATAACACGATACAAGAAGTAAAATCTTTGCTGCAAAGCATTCTTTCTTTTGTAAATAACATGTATACATATTTTTGGTAATAAGTCAATTTTTAATCAAAATTCTGTGTGTGTGTGTTTAAGGTATAGTTTTATTTTATCTAAATCTAAAGCATTCATGGCCCATCAAGGGGTAGTTTTAAAATTCTTTTTTATGACGAGTTAATTTCATAGGGCACGCATTCGTTTGAATCCTTATTATTTGAGGTTAGTCAAGCACGTAATTCTATATTACAAATTAGATGGGGGAATTAGTAAAAAAACGGGTCAACAAATAAAGTTGTTATTTACTGTGATTTTGACACACTCCTACTGACTATTTTTATTTTATATTATTTACATATTTAAGTGAAGATAAGTCAAAGTCATATGAATTAATTAAATATGAAACTACACGAACACGCGCATGACTCCTAAAAATTACTATAAATCTTGACATTTAAAATATGTAGAAAATTGTTCTATTTGGCGTAATAATTTTTGTTACTAAATGTTTTTTTTACACGATAGCAGAGATCGTTTGAATTCACATAATATATAATTGTATCACATCTATTGACAAACAATTTTCAGTTTTCGTTGCGCCCACCGCTATTTTTGTATTTATATGTTGTCCAACTAATTTAATTAACACAGATTGATATTTCTAGTAGAAAACCAAAACTAATATAGAAAAAAAAGAAATAGAAAACAAAGTTCACCAGCAACGTATACAAAGTGACATTTGGCGTATTTTTTTGGGAAGTGAGTATAACAAAACCAAAAGTGGGTATAACAATTTTGCATGTAAAACCAAAAGTGAGTATAACAAAACTAAAAGTGAGTATACAAGTTTTGCATGTAAAAGTAAAAGTGAGCTAGCTATAGATTCTCAAAAAAATACGCCTATTATTGTCCAACCCTCATGAGAAAAAATAAATTTCCAAAGTGAAAAGAAACATAAACAAAACCCAACGTAATTTTTGCTCAACTAGCGCTCGACCTCTAGCGGTGGTGGTTCATCCATCTGGGATATTATGTCTAGCGGTCATTAAAATCGCCTCATAAAATTAACGAAATAAAAATGAATCACGTAGTGTGAAAATTAAGCTAATTTATTCGTGATTCGGGCTTAATTTTATAAGAGAGGTATAAAGAATTGATTAAGTCTTAAATTGTAGATTAACACCCGTTTTCGGATACTACCGAGTTCAAATTCCATATAAACTCTTTGTGACAGTTTATTGAATAAAAATCATTTTCGCTTTTCAATAAACAAAAGAAATCTTGCGAGGGCAACAGTGTGCCTAATGGAACTTCTTTCGTTTTGTTCCTCCACATTTTTAAGAAGCAATGGCTTAATCGTGCTCAGTAAAAAATGTTTACGACAGCGAAAAATAGTGTGATTTTCTTAATGATTTAGAGTCGATGGCGGAGAGTCGAGAGCTATGGAGCTTGAGCAACCTACACCCACGACCCACTTAATAAATAAGCGGGCTATCGAAAATGAATGAATGATCATATTTTTTACATAAATATGTAATTCTTGTACGATTTACATCGAAATAGCAAATTTTTTCTTTGTTGGTTGCAAAAAGACTTATTTCGATTTTATTTTGGAATCAGTTAACACAAATGAGCCAAGAGCCGCATCTGCAATGCAATATCTATTGAAGGTAAGCAGGTAGTAAAAGAAAAAGTGAATGAAAATAGCAAAACGTTCGTTCAACCATTGTTAGAAGCTAAACGCACTGCTGATATAATCTACCCATCACAGAATCCATTCGTTAAAAATGTCCGAATAAAAGCTACGCTACAAAAAATTTACTTTACAATTTTCGAATGGAATCCACAAAAGCATTGTCTGATTAACCGCTCTCTGTTTCATTTTCGAAATGAGCTGTTTTTTGTTTTATAATTTACTAGTGGTCAAGGGGTTTTTGTTCCCTTATAATGCTAATGCACAGCACGAGTGGACGGGTTAATAGGGAGGATAGAGAAGAGGTACTGGTGCACATTGGTTTTAAACAATTGTGGGTTGTAATGAGAGGGGAAAACCGTGTGAGGCAATGCATTCCACATGCTAAGCCGGAGGGTGTAAAGTATTTCTTACACCGATTTAAGAAACCTAGACATTTCGCAGCGTTTTTGGCGACTTCGTATATGTGGTCATTCCAACGGAGTTTGTCGGTAACACACATACCAAGTATGGAAAGTCGTTCGGTTTCGTCGATGCAAGTCCCATTCATGGATAATGGGTGAGGGTTCAGGTTTCGCTTTAATGAAAATTCGACTCTATTGATTGTACCCCATTTTATAATGCTGTCAAGATCGGAATTTAATGTGTTTAGCATACGTTGCCGTTCCAGTTCCACAGCCGAAGAGCAGGGACGTGAGTCAGGGAATGAATATGAAAAACTGAGGGTGCTATCATCAGCGAAAGAATGTATTGGATTAGAAGTAACAGACAAGAGATCATTGATGAATATGAGAAAGAGTGTCGGAGACAAAACAGAGCCTTGGGGAACACCAGCATTTATATGGTGAATTGCAGACTTGAAACCGTCCAAAACAATTTGAACTGAACAGCCAGAAAGGTAGTTTCTAATCCATTGAAGAAGAGATGCGTCGATCCCATATGCACGCATTTTCGACAAAAGAGCTTGGTGCCAAACTCTGTCAAATGCTTTCGAAATATCAAGCGCAACAATCTTCGTTTCACCAGAATGGTGGAGAGATTGGTTCCACTTTTCGGTGAGATAAGTCATCAAATCACCAGTGGACCTGCTGCCAAGAAAACCGTATTGCCGGTCATTGAGAAGTTTTCGTGGTTCAAGATATTTCATAAGCTGACGGTTTATCAGCGTTTCCATGACCTTGGAAAGAATGGACGTAAGTGCAATGGGTCGGTAGTCTGTGGGTTAAGAAGAATAGCCTTTTTTAGGGACGGGCTGGACAAATGCAATTTTCCATTTACTCGGAAAGAGTACAGAAGAGTAGGACAAGTGGAAAAGTTTACGCAGTGGTTTTGCCAGCGTTGAAGAACACCTCTTCAGAATAATGGGGGATATACCATCTGGACCAGCGGATTTTTAAATGTTAAGATCTTTTAATACTCTTGCTACTGTGCGAGTGCGAAAATGTATTTGTTCCATGAAATATTCGACGCTCTCGAGCACAAACATTGTGTCTTGTGTGAAAATTTTTGAAATTAATTTTGAACAAAATTCCAAATAATTAAATAATAAAACGTGAATTGTTTAAAAATGGACTAAATTGCCCCTTATTCTTTGGTGATCGAATAGAGTCCTCCAGACGAAAGTGAAATCTGCAAATTCAGAGAAAAATACTTCGAGACGCCTGTGATTTCTCTGACTTAGATGAGCCAACATATGAGTATAAGGAACTCAGTTCGAGAGAGGTGAGACATTTTCTGGGGGTTGAACTTGTACCCCGCGCTATGAATTCTAGCACACTAACTTCTAAAGCTTGAACTATGTACATCCAAACAAAAGTGGAAAAAGTAAAAATAGCGAAACTCATCGAAAATACACGCATACTTATGTGCCATCTATGAGTAAAATCAGAACTAATAAATCTCAGTGCTTTTACTTGTGAAACTCACAGAAATTATGTTATTTGATCTCGCGGAAAGTCCGTAAGGATCTTTTTGAGTGGATTGGTTATAAGAACTTTGTGAAAATTGAAAGCTGGAACATGTTCAAGTTCTCAGCCACACAACATTTTAAATGATTAGTTCAGTAACAGGATTTTACTTAGTGTCAAAAAAGGCACTTCAAGTTTCTTACGCTTGATACATCGAAATTGTTTTTGACCCTCTCTATCGTTGTTGTGTCCCCTCTCTGCTAATTACTCTAAAATTACACTACCCTGGTAGTCATCTATTTAACTGACGAATAAACAATTAGCACTAAAATTTATAGGTACCACCATTAGAAGGATTCTTTTGACGCAGTCCAAATAAACTTTAAAAAAATTGTGTTGTACTTGGTTCATCGTTAGTCCTGGTCGAAGCCTATATGTAGTATTCAGTGTGTCAGGGGAAACATATGAACATATTGTACATACTTATTTATTTTTAGAAACTACATAATAAAAGGATAATAATTACACACAAATATTAACATCAAAAACACAATTTTTCTAGTGGCTTTTGTTAGGTTATAAATTTAGATCCAGAGAGGAAAGATGTTTACAAGTAATAGTGTTGTTAGAGAAATGTTTTAATAAATATATATATAGCAGTCATTATGCATAGTATTATATTCACGAGTAAAATTTAAAGTTGACGGAGGGGCAATAAAATTAAATTAGGTACACAAAAAATTAAAAAAAAAATAATAATAATAATAAAAAAACAAACCGAGCCACAAACAAAAATATGCACTTTGATTATAGAAAACAATTAAGAAAAGATTTTTTGTTTGTATCAACCTGTTTAGCTAAGTGACAAGCCCTCGCTGGTGAATTAATAATTTCATAATAGAAGACCGAGAAGTTGAGTGCGAGCCCTAATCTGATTGGATGCGTTGGTTGCATTTTAGTCTTGGCAATATCAAATGCCTCCTGATATGCCTTTTGAGAATCTTCTACCACAGCTGGTTATAGATAATTGTTTGATTTTGTGAGAGATGGTGCCAATGAGTTTTAATTTTACGAATACGAATTTGTTGGTTTTTTGTTTTAAGTGGAAAATAAAATAGAATAGAAAATAACGAATTAATTGTTGAATGCATAAAAACTAATAAATGTAAACAGAAAAAAAAATGTTGTTAGTACATAGTTGGCTCGAAATATTATTTACAAGAGATTTACAGCAGCATAAGGATTAAAAAACTCCCAACAGTTGTGTACACCGGAACCATGTTCAGTGTTAAATTCTCTAAATTTAGTTCATTGTTTCCAATCAGAACTATTGCAGCAGCGATTTTGTATTTTCAACTTTTTCTTATATCGTGTGTATTTTTTTTTTTTTTTTTTGTTATAATAACCTGTTTGGCCAATTGGCAAGCTTTGTCTGGAGAATTAAGAATCTCGTAATAGAAGACTGAAAAATTGAGTGCGAGACCCAATCTGATTGGATGTGTTGGTTGCATTTTACCCTTGCTAATTTCAAATGCATCCTGGTAAGCTGTTTGGGAGTCATCTACAACGGCTGTTATAAATTTGTTGTGGGAAAAACGTCATTATAATAAAAGTTTTTTTCAAAATGGTATAAAGTAAAGTATTTGGTGTATAACACACGATATGCAAATTTAAATGTAAATAAAAAAAAAACAAGTGTGTACTTACTGCTGCGCGCGTCTCCTGTGGCCACTTCAGCTAAATACCTGTAATAATCTCCCTTCATTTTCAGGTAAAATACCTTACTTTCTGGATTACTTGCTTTGGGGATGAGATATTTATCCAGAAGACCCTGTAACCGAAAATAATACATAAAACATTATCGATTGAGGTGATGGTGGTTGGTGGTTTGTATGGCAACTCTTTCCAAGGACAATGTAAAATGTTTCCTTGCGATTAAACACGTATAGATTTATAACGAGGACATTTTACACATGTATAATCACCCAGCATCTGGTTGTACAACACAAGTGACCTATTTTTGTACATCAAGTATCTTGTTGAATTGTTGTCGGTTCATGATTGGGTTCAAAGGATTCGGGGTGGGCATTAGAGATGAGCGCATGCAAACATAGAACAGCCCCTTTTGTGTGTACTAAGAGTGGGCGGAGAATGTATGTGCAAGGATACATGGCTATACAAAGTAATTAGATATTTTCCCCTTCAGTAATTTACACCGAAAAGGTTTGCCCAGCAATATCTTTTTTTAGAATCTCAAACAGGGATAGAACCAATTCCACTGGGTTTCAAATTATAAATATAACGTGACTCAAATAGAAGGTTAATTTTAGAAGATAATCATTATCATTACTCTTTTCAAGTCCAAACAGTTGGAAAATGATTTATGTACGAAAAGAAACTATCCACCCGCCAGCAGCGTTTCTTTGCATGTACTGCTTCATTACTGAGGGTGTTGTCAAGGAAGTGTAAGATAATTGGCTGTTCTTTGAATATCCCTTTGTATATTGATTATAAGAGCACTTGGGATGTAACAATAGGGCTTGGTTGACCTTGATTGAGCAGTCAACTTTATTACGTGTTATGGCCTTACTAAGAAAATTCCCTGTAAGGTCACAAAATTTATTTTTGTATGGAACATTTCATCCTAATCGTACAAGTCAAAAGGCGAAAAGTACATATGTACTGGAATTTTTTTTCCAAAGTTTGTAAGGAGTGAACGGCATTTTTGGAGAACAAAGCATAAACCCTTTTGTTAGTTTTTTAAGACCCGTTGTACACGCACCGATTTGTGTCGTAACGACACTTCTTAATTCTCCTTTGGGCACTTATGGTGCATTTATACGTCCAGTGTTTTCACTTTAGTGCATTGATTGTCAAATAGTCATTGTTTCATTTTTTTCCCATTCGCCGTTCGCGGTGGTAGCTGCATTTTCGAAGCGCAGACCGCACACAATTCGAAAATAGAGCAATTGCAGACGTCTAGCGCGACCGAGTACGGTTTAAGAATAAAGCAACGCAGAAAATTATGAAAAGAGCGAGCCCATCCGTGTTCGGCTATCCCCTGCACTTTTCATCGCCTTTACCTACACATTCTCGAGTCGTAAGACACAAATCGGTGCGTGTAAAACGTGTCCAAGTTCCCATAAAAAAAAAATGGGATAAAAAAAAAGTCCTGCACTTAAATCAAAGTAAATACATCAATTGTGATGCCCTACAACTTATGGTTCCCGTGTAGTGGAAGCTGTGAAAACCGATGGTTCTAAAAATGTTAAAAAGAAAGTCATTCTGAAAGAAAGAAGTGTCTTTCGCGGATTCTAAAGTGCTGTACGGTGACAGAAAAAGTAAAATTAAACTTCTTTTGTGCGTCTCCAAGATCTAGTGTCAAAATCTTCCATTTGTGTCGGCGAGAAATTTATTAGCAGCAGATCTATATACATAGGACTACGGTCTAGTTTCTCACAGCCACAGTCGTTTGTGTGTTTTTATGCTTGCGATGAATGGAAGAGGCCTACAATTCATAGACGAACCCGAATGGTTGAATTTTTGTCAGATATAATTTCAAAAGCAAATGTTGGTTTTTACTAGGCGTAACTGCTTTTTCCAGTACATATGAGTTGGCTTTAAACAACTGCCTTCATTGATCAATTATGGTTATTTCCTATTACTTTGTGACCTCTTTTGATCGTTGATGTTTAATGGGATGATTTGACAGTCCGTCGCAACAGATTATTTACCAAGGTAAATTAAACTTACCAGAACTTCGTAACAAATTTCCCTAAGCTCCTTTTCCACGCGTTCTCTGTACTCTCGGGCGAGCTGTTGTTTTCTGGCGGAGGCTTCAGTTTTTTGTTCAATTGATGAAATTACTCTCCATGATGATCTGGTAACGAGAATAACAAAATTTTTTTAACATTAATTTCGTAAGCAATTGGCGATACTAATAATTTTTACGAACTCACAATGGCTAAACGTATTTATTTCATAATAAACTCGCTATTGTGAGACTAACATAAAAATGGTTATTAGTAAGATCTTTATTGACTTACCTGCGGGCACCAACAACATTTTTGTATGCAACTGAAAGAAGATTTCTTTCTTCATTTGACAGTTCGACTCCTGTTTCTGTGACTGATTTCATAGCTTGAGCCATGTCATCGTACCTGTGTAAGCAAATAAAACATTTAGTTGTCACGTGTAAAAAAGAAGAGCCAAATTATTTGTTTTAATTTACCTTTCGGATTGTTCGGCTAGTTTTGCCTTTTGGACCAATTCTTCTTTGTCGACTGTAGACATTTTGATGTGTTGTTTAGTTTAAGCTTGGTGAATATAATATATATAAATGTTGGGGGAATTCCGAAATTTTACGAAATGGTTTTAGAAATATTATTTATATATGTTGGTACAGAGATTAGTGCGCCGCTCGCAATGACCCCTGCAACAAAAAAAAAAGGGAAAATATTATTAATTTTGTGTTTTGTAAGGTAAAATAGGGTTTAAAAATAAAATTTTTAGTAAAAGTAGCAGACGTTCTTCAAGTCAAAACATTGAGTGCATGATTTATTTCAAAGAATGTAGCTACGAGTTGAAGCCATATCTAAATGGTTTTGTTTTTAATGTCAGGTCAAATGCTTGAAGCGTTTTCCTTTCTAATTTTCTCTATGATGGATAGTTTCACACATGTCAAAATGGATCAAGTAATATTCATATAATGTACATAAATGAATAATTTATAACACTTCTAACAAAACGGATAAAATTCTATTTAAATGATATTTGAATTCACTTATCATTTACTTTCTGAAACGAACATTGACAAGTTCTCAGAGGTTCTTTGCTTATCTGAAATAAGAAAGTCCAATCATACAAAAATAAAGCGAAATGCTTCGTGTTCAATAAATGGACATGTGCTGTTCTGTTGCCGCTTTCTTTTTACTGGTGCTGAGAAACTACCACCGCTGAAGGTTTAAATGCGAGAAATAGTTTGTTAGCTGAAAGAGCACCATACATATTGCAAATATGTAACTGAACTGCGGCCAAATCTCGTTATCCATGACCGAGAAATATGTGACGGAATGTTTGTTTCATGTATGAAATTGACTTGGTTCCGAGAACGTTGATAAATGCGGTGATTCCGCCACAAATGCACCATTTATTGGTTCATGCAGTTAAAATATCATTGGGATCTTATAAAGCGTTTTTTCTTTACGCTCTGCTCTTCTTTTTCAATATATAAATACAAACCCTCAAAAAAGCATTTAAAGACGACATTTTCGGAAAATAAACACAGTGTGACATTCGGATTGATGTTCAGCTTGTGGAAATGCAGCTTCAAAAATCAGCCCTTCATTTGACAATGTTACAGAGAGCTTCGACCGTTCTATGGTGCAGATAATCGGTTAATTGACACGAGATTCCCCGTGTTATTGATAGGTTTCTCTACACTTTATTATATATCCGTCCATACTGGGACTGGGACCTATACGACACTTTGAAGAAAATATCACCGCTGTAAGGGTTAGTTAGTGTTTGTCGATTTGACGGCGGCAACTGAAATGAGTTTTAACTGTCCACTGCAGACACGAATTTGCATAAAGATACTGGGTTTAAAACTGACAAGATTCAGGGTTGTTGCTGACACGACCTTATACGCTACTGTTTGTAAGGCACAAAAAATCAGTTGCTGTCAAAAGATCTGATCGTCTGCTCAAAGAAGGGGCCGGGGCTGTAAGAAAAGTTTTGTGTACCATGCGACAAGACAAGCAAGCAACAAAACCATTAACATAGCTGTGTCAAAGAACCGCGCTCCCATGCATTATAATTTGAATTGTGTAAGATGACTTGCGTTAGTTGATAGTCACAATATTTAGCTCTACATAAGTGATATGGTAATCATTGTGACAGTCGCTAAGTTTTAATGGATTAAAACGATTAACTTCTTATGACAGAAGGACGATTTGACTGTCATAAGAGCGAACATAAAATTAGGATTCCACTACAGTGATCTTCTTCTTTGTAACTTGCTTCTAGTCCTAGTCTTTTAAACATGTTTCCTATTACGCAGTGTCCGATTAGTACGCCAATCTTTTAATACTGATTGAGAGCCACTCTATGGTAATCGTACAACCGAAAGTGTTATTCCTTTCTTCATAAGACAAGGTAAGATTTCATCAAAAGTTCTTGGACGGAAGTACATATTTGTCTGCCAGCTAAAAGCCTGTCGAATTCATCTGGCCCGGTTTGATTCCCCTCTACCCCAGTGTAGTGTCTGGGAGGTAGTAGAGGAATACACACTGTGTGACGGTTTGTAGTTCGTACAGTCGATAGGCACTATGTACTTATAAAATGTTAAGGTGACCACTATACCCGCAAAACTTCTATGAAGCGTATTTTCATCTCGACGCTTATGGAAACGAAACAAGCAAAGCTTTTGTATTTTGGATGCACTCTGTGAGTTCTTGTGGAATGGTAGCATTTGTTTGTCGGCAAGCCGCCCAATAATCGATATTTTGCGGACTTAGTTCAGTAAGAGACCTTTTTAATAAAGCAAGAAACTTTGAAATGGATGATTTTCATGCATTAGAATTGTAAAAAGAAACCTAGAGATGGCCCACCTTTAAATAGTATGAACAAATATTTTTGTAGGTTAAATCAGTTAGTGGACTTCACGATTTCATTTATGAAGACCACTGAAACTGACTACTATTGTTTTGTGTTACAAGTCCCATCGAATTCACACTTAAAGATGTTTACCCAAAATTTATGCATTGCCGGCTGACAGGAATTTGCAATCAAGTTGGAATTTTACGATGGAATTTCTTTATTGTTCAATGGCGCCAACGACACAATATTACAACTGACCTCGGATATACGTTCACAAAAGGGTAGGCAAATAAGGGATGTTTTGTTTCAGGTCTATAAATCACCAAATATTTTAGAATACAGGGCATTGACTATACCAGCACGGTTAATAGCGTGTTCGTAGTTTCGTGACTGACTCATTACGCGTTAAAAATATGTAAATTAACAGCACGGCCCACTTGTATGCATAGTTTTTATTACCAAAGATGTTGTTTAACAAAAATAATCCACAACTATAAATATATTTGGGCTTACGAATTTTCTTC
Source organism: Cheilosia soror (assembly GCA_949372485.1). Taxonomy (NCBI): domain Eukaryota; kingdom Metazoa; phylum Arthropoda; class Insecta; order Diptera; family Syrphidae; genus Cheilosia; species Cheilosia soror. The sequence goes on along the minus strand of OX443564.1, from coordinate 41,386,898 downwards.
TTCTGTAAAACTCTATATCACGGTAAATTTTGACATGTGCTCGCTACTTAACACTAAATAAGATACGTTTGAAAGAAAAAAAAATACACCACGTCTCGTAACAAATACTAAACCGTCAAATCATCAAAGATAGCCTATTTCGTCCGACAAGTTATACACATAAAGCTAGTAGCTACGCATAAACATAGTACGAGTACCTATATCGAATGTCCTACCACAGAGACAGGGAGAGACAGAGTCAGAGAAATAGAATGCCACCGAGAATAAAGAGCTAAACCACAGAAGGTACATGTTCATAAAATGTATGCTTCTTGTGGTTGAAAAGTGGAAATTTTACGCCAGGTTGGTGTAATGTTTCTTTCGAGATTTATAAAGTGAAGATAACGCCAAAGCGCTACATTATTGGAATAAAATCTCCTTCAAGTTATAAATGTCATTTTGTGAACAGGTAACAACAACCAAGTGACTGTAATCTTCTTGGGTTGCGTAACTCCTGCCGACTCTTCAACGACACAAGCAAATACAAAATTCCTAGATAAGAACTTTTTTTTTCACAGCAGCTAATCGCTTTTTTGTTACGTGCGTGTGTGTGTGTAGTAAAGCACACAGACAGGCTCTACAATGTGTCTCGAATTCAATTTGATACGGGTTTAGGGTTTAGGTAATCGCAACCCAGATATTAGTGGCGGCTCTGCTGAATCAATTCCATGGAACAGATGTACATAGCCATCGTCATGGCAATGGGTAATGACTTTTTATTTTCACATTCACGATAAGGCTTTGGAATTACGTTTACTCGGGTCATGTGATTCAGAAAAGAGCACACAGGCGGTTGCTCTCTGCCTCACTCTTTTAAAATGTGAACAAGATGAAAATCTTACCTACGTCAAAGAGATGAGGTTTATGAAATAAGCAATACAAACAGTTTGTCACTTGACATTTGCAACAAAACTTGGCCAAAATTATTATACGAATGGTTGTATGTAGTACGCTTCCTTTCCTATTATTTTGACGGCTGTGTCAGACTCGCTACGGTGAGTACGTTTTGTAGAAGGCGACCAGTTTAAAAATTACAATAAATTAATGTTGCTAATTTTTTCGTTATTGATAGCGCTTCAAAAATAGCTTCGATGACATCACCTACTATTTGCACTTTTATGCTGGTGTGGTGGCCATGGGGACGGACGAATGGTGGTAAAGTAGGTAAATCAACACAATTTAGCACGACGCACCCGCGCTTGGGGGTGGAATGTAATAAACATTGCTTAGCAAACAACCATAAGAAAATCTTTATGTAGGTACCTGCTAGGACAAAGGAAAGTTAGCTTGTTTTCTCCCTTTTGTTGGAAAATTGAGAAAAACCAAACCCTACCGACTGATGAGGAGGAGGACTGCTGAGTAGTTTCCCGCCGCGGTATACACACACAAAGTTTTATGTCTTTTCAGTTACACAAAGGCTGATCGGTGTTTGCATTTTATTTCCATTTGCGGTGACTCAGCGATACTCAATTGCACACATTGGCAAGCGTAGCTTAGGCAAATGAAAAAAAATCGAACTACTATAAATCACCAACGAGAAATACATATCTATACCTAATGAAATACAATTCGAAAAAACTTTAAAAGTACAATTATGCATGTGTATGCTGCACATACAACATGTACTTTCTTTTCCTATTTCTCTCCCCCAGATTTTATAAAGAGGGCTAAAACGCTAGGTTCAATATGGTGCAGTGGCATGCTATGCTACGCTGGTTTAACGCTTCAACGGAATTCCAAATTTAGACAATTGTACTTCCTGTCTTCGCGCGCTCCACATATAAGGCACAATGAAAATATGATACAACAAATGGGGAAAAACTATAATAAACGACGAGAAACGGAAAATAGAAGCGAAGAAGTTCATTAACATTTACACATTCGCAAGAGTCTTGTGTATACTTGGGGAATGCGCGCAGAAATACTTTTGTGCGATTTATTTTAATCAAATTAACGGTTAGTGTTTTTTTTTTCTAATTTTGCTTGCTCTCTTTCGAATGAATATTAATGAAAATGTGAATTTGAATTTGAATGTGACAAAAACGCTATGCGCATGAGTTTGTTCATCGGTAAGGGGGGGGGGGGGGGGGGGAATGTGATAGATATTGAGCAGTGACAGAACATTTGTAATTGTAATATCAAATCTGGGATTTTGAATTTTTAAATGTCGAGCAATACGTCACAGACAACGCCCATCCTTTGGCAGCAGTTTGAGTGATGGCGACACTCGACATGTTGAATGTGAAACATGAATACACTTGCCGTGTAATATTTCGCAAATCGTAATATGTATGTAGACATTTTATGGAGACTATTTAAAAGTGACATGACATTTGGTCACTTGAATCGCTGACAGTTTTCACTTTTCAGTTGTAATTTGAGGGTTACATTTAAGCTATTACTGGTTTGATGAACAACGCGTTGCAATTGCTAGTGAATAAAGAATTATTTGCAGAAAAAAAAAACTTTTAAAAAGGTCAATATACAAAAAAGAATTGTGGTTACATACTTAACTAATAAAGTATTATTATCCCCTATATTTATTAGGGGAGAATATGTTCTTTTCAGCCTCAAAAATAAGCGAATAGAAGCTAGGCCTCTAGGCGTGTCGAAGAAGCTAGGTCTCTAGGCTTAACGAGAAACATATACAGAGATACATCACAAATTGTATGGTATGTATTGTATACATTTATATATAATCAAAATTACATAGAGAGACAAACTTGTCTTGCTCAAAATGCAGTGTTGGGCAAATAGCTAGATCGAACCAAACTTCACAAACCCTCTCGGGCCAATAACACCAAAGATTGCCTAAAAATGTTAGCTTAATTGAAATTAAAAATTTACGTTCGAAACACATAAAAAACTATTACATACGATCAAATTGAATGCGATCGAAAAATTCAATTGTCAATTCATTGACAAGCAATTTTTCGCTATTTTTTAATTGGTATAAAAATACGTCGATTGTCAAATTAAAATCGACAAGTGGAAATCCAGCATAAGTCGAGAAATACATGAGTCGATTTGTCGGTGTTGCGGACATAAACGTCAACTGAGAAAACTGTTAACCTGACCAGTTCAGCTCAATGACAACTCAGCAACATGAAGTTAGAGAGCTGTCAGACTTACTAAAATAGATTCTTGAACGCCCTCAATAACTTATGCTAAATTACAAATCATCAGTTTGTTTCTAATAAATGAGCAAGATTTTGTGGGTTACTGTACATAATTTACATATTTCGTGAGCACAAATTGTCGCTTTTAAAAGTTATGCTCATGTTATGATATGTTTGATGATTTTACAATATGAAAACGAAAATTCCAAATATACAAAGACGGAGATAAAAAAATATGGGAGAGAGACGCTAGTATTGATGCTATGAATACCATTTTGTAGATGGTCAAATGGTGTTCTTATCTCATGCTCATGCGCATTGCGCATTTTTTATTTTGCAGAGTGAAAAAGTTAAGATCGATAAGCACCATGTGTTTACGCTGACAGAATTTCGAAACTCTTCTGGTTGTACACCGAACTCGTCAGTCAGAGAAGGTGAGTTCTCAACTTGAAGATCGTAACTCGAAGCAGTTAGCCAAAGATGGTGCACACTGACGTATCGGTCGTATAGCTCCACCCCTGACTGTAGCGTAGTCTACATAAGTACATTTTCTTGAAAGTAGAACCAGGGGAGACATCAACATGCTAGCAAAATACAAACAAATTGCTAAAATAAAGTAAGGTTCGCTGTTTCTCTTTGTCTGCATCCTACAATTGGCATAAAAATCAATCGATACACTTTTAATTGTCTATATTTTAGTGATTGAGAAGGAGTATATCTGGACGCAATTGTTATTGTGCTGGACTTCTGAGCGCGAGCTGTCATAAGTTAAATCTCTTCGGAAAAACGCCAATTACACCACCGGTTTTTTTCCACTACGCACCCATCCACCCCTTATGATCGTTTGATCTGTTGAGAAAATTTGTCATAAAATAGAGGGGCTCTACTATATTCGTCCGAAAAACTAAACTAACACAAACACACGGTTTAAGAGAAGATAGATCTCGGGTCCATGTCTATAGAAACCTGTTGCGCCACCTTTTTTATGTATTTATTTTTATACAAAGGGTGTTTTTTTTAAAGAAGTTTGGTTTTTAAACCGGCAACACTGTTTCTACAGACTGTCAATTTGACAGTTGAAAGTTGATTTGTGGTTAGCACGTTTTGCTATTTTACGAATAGAATAGATTAACGCCAGAGCAATTCGTGCAAATTGTGCAAATTTATTTTGAAAACCATGGTTCGGATCGCCAAACTTATCCTACGCTACTTCCATTTTACGGTCGACATAATCGTCAATCTGAGAAAGTTATTTGAAACACGTTGAACCGTTTTCGCAAAACGTACATTCTAGTGGATAATACGCATGGCATACCAAAAGATGACAAACATTGCGAACAGAAGAATTTATTGCCGTTGTGGTTGAAGCGCAGTGTTGATGAGAATCCGAATGAGTCGATTTGACATCGTGCGATGCCGACCAGAATGTTAACGTCAATGAAGAAGATTTCTGGCTTCTTCAATTGAATGGCATTGACGTGACAGAGCTTTGGTTTGAACAAGATAGGGCTACATGCCACACGGCGCGCGACACCCTTAACTTATTACGGAAAACATTTGCTGAGAACGTAGCTTCGCGTTATGGACCTGTGGAACTGGAACGGTCCTGTGATCTCACACTTTTATTACTTTCTTTGGGAGTATGGGAAGTTACTAGTCTATGCCGATAAACCAGAGACGTTGGACGATTTGGCACTGGCAGTCAACATTCGCCGTGTTATTGCTGACTTACGGACTTTAGTTGCTCGATGAAGTTGTCGAAAATTGAACTTCACGATTGCGCTTCATTTGAATTAGCCGTGGCGCGCATATACCCAAAATCATTTTTAAACAGTAATGGCATAAAATTATCTATTAAATAAAGCTATAGACATTAACATTAACAGCTAAAGTATTTTCTTTTACATTGAAAAATCTAAAAAAAAAAAACCTTTATATGCTTTAGGGTACAAATTTATGTGGCTTGTATCACATTTATAAAACATTACAAATTAAATAAATATAAATTTTGCGCAAGAACAATTGTCAACAAATTCGGTCAGATGGATTTCGGGGAAATTGTACACGCAAAATGGTTCTACTGATAAGCAATTTTATTTAATTTTTTTTAGACAAATATCTCGTCGCAAATGTAGGATGATTGACCGCTGTTTGTATAAAACGACAGAATTTTTAAATTTTCCATGCACTCTCAATAAAATCGAAAAGTTGGTAGGAGTCCCAATGGAAGTTCTCTTGTGTGGGAGCATTGTCCTCATTTCCACAGATGAGGTAATTTGTCCTCGTTTCGCTACAGTAAACTTCACCTAAAAGTGCTACAAGAGTGAGTCATTCGGCACCACAGTGTCTAACCCGCTGTCGACAATTTTCCATGATCAAAGCGCTGCCAAAGTGCCAGCTCAAAATGGTGATATAGATTAAAGGGATGTTTTTTTTTTTAAACTCGAATACACATTATTAATTGGGAGGATTGACAATTTCTTCCTTTTTCGCTCAAATGCACTCAATTTTAAAGATGAAAAGGAATTCCAAAAGGAGGGCTACTTTTACTTTGATGATATATAGCTACTTGTGACGTAAATTAATTTTTTTAAAGCCATGCTAATCCAATGTAACAGACAAACTTTGTTACCATTATATAAAATTTTATCGACCAAAGTACATAAAAACTGTTACACAGTAGAATAAAAATGTTCTAGGTCATGGCTAATGTTTATACGAACTTAAAAAAAAAGATTCAGTTTTATCGATAAAGAGATACCTAACTTAAATCATAAATCATTTGTTGGTGGAAACAAATTTTACTCAAAATCACTATAAATGTGGCCTTACGTCCAACGGACAAAAAAAAATCAGCAATTACCTAGAATAACTACGTTTTTATGTTATGCGCATGTCATACAATTTTTCCGTCTGGACTTTTGAAGCACAAGAGTATAGATATTGGTATATTCCAAAGACGACAAAAAAAAACAATTACTCCCTAGCAACAGTCCAATAAAGGAAGTACACATCCTCTCAGCAAAACCGCATTGTCTCAGCATTAAATGAAATGCATTAGAGTGTGACCAACCCATTATGTCTGGAAAGGGTTTTTTTTCCTTCAATTTAGCCAACTAAAATCGTGTGCCATATCATCAATGTGACAAAAATCAAAGTTAATGTTTATAAATGTCCCATAAAATAAAATAAAATATTAAATTCCTTTATAGTCTGGGTCAATGTGTAGAAACATTCTTGTAAGAGGGTGTGTGCCACCACCACTTTAGAGATATCGATTATCAGGACACATAAAGAAACCAAATTTCCCACCTTAATCTTTAATGCACACGACATAGGTATAGGTATAGGTATAGGTACCTAGTGCAAGGAAAAAAAAATCAATAAATGTCATCGAGGTTGGAGGGTGTCACAAATTATCCCTGAATCGGGAAAAAAAATATTCAACGATTTTCAGAAAGAAATTTCAGTTTGTTCAGAGAGCAAATAAAAAAATCGATTGAAGGTGTAATTACCTTGTTATAACAGAAAATGGGGAAAGGGGGAGTAGGTACAGCAAATGTCCACAGGCAACCACCAAAACCACCAGTAGCAATCTCCACCAAATATAATAATCCTTTCAGGTGACAAAAAAGTTATAGAGTTGATATTTTTTTTTACAACAATTCGCACATGAGATTGGGTTAATTTTTTTTTTCTTATATCACTTTATCACAACGAAATTAAATAAAAAAGTACACGAGTTTTTTCTTCTTCATTAAATACTAAGTAAATACTTTTTGTTGTCCCAGGCTTATGTTGTGTATGTGTGTATCTATATAATTACTATAACTGTATCGTCGAATTTATGTAAAAATTTGCTTAACTAATTTTTCTGTTTTAATTTAATTTCTAACTTTTAGACATTATTGCCTGAGACGATGTGCAATACCGACCACACTTGAATATCAACTAAGGAGAGTTGTAGTTGTGCACATCGCAACAAGGGCAGAAACGGAATGCGCTGCTAATGTCACTATAGTAGTTGTAGAATTTCTTCATCATAGTCATCGTCATCGCATCAAATAATGTGCGCTACTTGTTGTTGTAAAATTTGCTGGGGGATTTCGATGATTCGCCGTAGTACCAACCAAGCGAGTACACTTTTGAGATAGATCAAAGAGAGAACAACGAGCAAAGCAAAAACAAACAGACAGACTGTGTGTGAGAGAGAGAATGAATTGAACAATTAATTGTAGTGAGGTAGGCAAGGCACACACATTTGTAACAAGTATATTCCAGATTTTTGGGGAAAATCTATCGACTTGCTGTAAAATGTTTGGAGGCTCCCTGAAATTGGTCTGTCTTTGATGTGGAATTGACGCAGTAGCGGAGTTGAGTTGAGAAGGTCCAGTCATGCGCAGTTTAATGCGAGAGAAGCGAAAAAGGAACTAGAGTTTGGCGCATAAGGAGTGTCCTTCCTCCAAAATTTGGGAAAAGATGACTCTACAATCGAGACAAGTGCCAAAATGTTACGTGTAGCTGACAAGGGCTTGAACTGTAGTTGTTGTATGCGTACACATTGCTTTTGGACAAAGTTCAATATCTGCCTTTTGTTATACCCACAAACATTAGTGCCTTTTTTTATTCATTATGCATTCTGCATCCGAAAAGACATAAAGCTGTCTAGACAGAAAGAAGAAGCAATGCATTTGGGAAAAACCAATTAACAGTCAAAATAGCTGACAACAAAGAGCGATTGCAATCAAGACTACAAATACCTACATCTTTATTGTGTGCAATATGCAAAGGGACAAGGTCTTTCGCCACATGAGTCCTTTTTTTCTAAATGCATTTTCCATTTTCCTGGTATACGCGATCATTATCGCCCACAAGAGGCCTATTCATTTGTCATTCTATGCATTTCATTTGCATCTGTACTCGTATGACCTTGCCCACACACTCACAGCCAGCCTTTTGTTCTTTTTTGTTTCGTTCTTCCTTTCAGATTAAAAGAGTAACATCCATCCGTTAGGAGAACAAACTAACTATGATGGTGCTGCCGAGTGGGTATGTTTGATTGACATATCCTTAAATGGAAATAGTATGCATAGTCACTCGCAACACAGGATCTATCTCTATTAAAGGCGGTGCATGCGCATTTTTATTAAGGCTCCTTTATTACATAAAAAAAGAAATAGCAATCTAATTCTTTAATTGCTAATCGAAGGATGCATTGATACCTTTCGCAATCGAATTAAAGTAATATTTGCAAAGTCCTGTACATACTCCATCAATCGAAGATGTACATGTGTTTGTATGTACAAAATCGATAAATAATCCTTGCGCAAATTCACATTTCCACAAAGAGAATAAATATATTTATAGATGTGTATGTGTAAAGGATTACACACAATACACAAAAGAGGATGAACAAATTTACCTACCTGCACAGTGCACGTGTATATACAACATTTTTCTATTGTTTTCCTATATGTATATGTGCGGTTTTGTGTATGGGATAGAGGAAGCACTTGATATTTTTAATTTTATCCTAGAAGCAGCATATTATATTTAAGTGAACAAGGTAAATATTATCATGGAAAGCGTTTAAGAGACCTCGCTTATCAGTTTTGAAGGGGGAGGCGGGAGAGGGGGAACAGGTTGAATCAGAAAGAAAATCCTCTTAGCAGAAAACACATTAAAGGTGTTCGTCGAGTGGGCTTTTGAGTTGAATGTTAATGGCTTGGTGACATGAGAAAGTGCCTTCTTAATGCGATATGATAGATTGGAAATGACGACTGGCTGATAGCTAATATAATTTATTGAATAACATTTTCTATATTAAAAAATTTGTAAAAATATGACAGCGATAAGAGAACTTGATTCTTGTCACCTCCTTCTCAATACTCTGAGTAGCTTTCAAAAGCTATACACCTTGGCTACTCCGCGGTTTAGAAGTGACTCTTTGTAAAATTGAAAACGGCTACTTATCGATTTTTAACTGACCTAGATCATTGTGGACAAGGTGTGGGTCGATATTAGAAGGGAGTCGTCTATTTTTTCGTCGGCTAGGTAGGTATCTATCTTGCAGAGATTTTAGTACCAACTGAAAGAATAAACAAGGCAACCGGCTGCGAAATAATTAGTAAATTACTAAACACGCAGTGGCAGCAGTTTGACATTTTTCTATGGGAACTAAAATTTAACGCAAATAGGACACTGGTTTTTATGTAGTTATTGTCACGGAGTATATTTAGTTATATTCACACGAGAGCGAGCAACTACGTACAAACGAACATTCGTGAGTTTTGACAGTCCATTCACATGAACACTTTTGATGGACGCGGCAGTTCACGAATTTCAGCCATCAGTTTCTACAAGAAATTTCTAATTTGTGGTTAAGTTCGAACGAATGTTATTCGCTAGTTTGTGGAACGCGGTTTAATTTTGTGGATTGCGAATAAACTTTGACAATTTGCACCGAGTCGGTTTTCGTTCGCGGCAAAAAGTTTGGAATTTGAAATTTCGTTGCTTAAACTGATTTTGAACTTGTTTTCTTAGAACATTCTGATGGGATAATTAATTATTCTACTCTTGGAATAGTAAAATGTGCAATTTTCTGTTCATAAATGCATCAAAAGTGGTTTGTCAATGGTTCATAAGTTTTCACGACAATGCCTCCCACCAATCAAGTGGCAAAAGCGGATCGCTTTTCATGGCGATTGGTATTTTTGTATTTCCAAAAGCTGTTAAAAACGATAGCTATTCAGGTGACGGTTTGCTGGCGGATTTATTGCCAGCAATCCTCACAATAGCTATCGCTGTTGAATGGATCGAATCGCTTTTGGAAATATAAAAAAAACCAATCCGCCATGAAAAGCGATCCGAAGCGCATTTGGGAATAACCCCTCAGAATGGAAACCTCTTTCGCAAAGTAGTTAATTCTTTTCCACAAAACTAAAATAGGTCCAGAAAAATATGACATTACTATGCCGTGTGTCAAACGCTATCACTAAATATTCACCCATATTCCCGCTGGCTTATCAAACTGACCCTAAAGCAGACAGCCAGGGGCCTATAACACAACGTGACAAGTCGACAAGTCTAAATTCGCTTGTCTGACTCTTCTTGTCCGACAAGTACAAATTAATTCTGCAACAGAACGTAAACCGTTGCACTTGTGAAAAGAATTAAAATTTCCCTGACTCGTCGGCATTCTTTGACAAGTGTTTAACAGGAGAAGATGGCAAAATAAAAAAAAAAATGTTTAACTAAAATAAGGGAGGAAAATATGTATAGCCTTTTTGGTGCTTTCTGTGTTATGTTATGTCCTAACAAAAGAAAATGTTCAAATTGAAGGAAATACACAGCCTGCCAAAAGCCTAAACGTAGTTCCGTCACCTGTCTTCATTGAACCATAGTTCTACAAGTGTTTCCTGGCACTTGTTGCGTTCTGTTACAGAAAGAGGGAATTATCGGCCCTATCATGGTATCCGTTCCGAAAGAAAAATTCTCCGATTTTGTACGAATCGGAGAATTTTGCTTCATGGTAATCGTTCCGATAAGCTGTTCGGAACATTTCTCCGACAATACGTAACGCACACCGGCAGTCTACGTTTCAGTGCGATGGGTTGCGTTTTTTGCACCTGGTTTTGACAGCCACACGTCAATTTTTCTCCGATTGTCTCCGACATCTGTTCATCGCGGAAAGATTTTAGTGAACAAAATGCGTTGATGCATGATCGGAAAACGGATACTTTGAACGCAAATTTAGTATCCGACTGGATTTGCGTTGCGGAGAAAAGTACTCTCCGAACGGATACCATGATAGGGCCGTATATAATTTCCCACTTGTCATCTTTCATCGCGACAATTGTCGAAGTGTTCACGGACTTGTCGTTTTGTGTTACACAATTGTTTACAAGTTGTCGGAATTCACTTGCCCTACAACTACTTGTCGCCGTTTGTTACAGGCCCCAGTTGACAGATGCATAAAAAAAATTCTTCCTACGCTGGCAGCAATAGAAGCAATCAATATAGACCTATTTACGTTTTGTCGAAAGACGGCAATCTTCTGTCGGTCAGTGAAACGCGGCCACTATCACGAGAAAGGTTCTGAACTTCGCCGTTCGGATACGGCATAAAATTGTTTCTCTCTCTTGTCAAAGAAAAACTTATAAAACTTGCGAAGAAGCTAGTCTCTCTTGCGCCAACTATTTTTTTTTTATAATTTCAGGTAGGTACATAGGTATATATTTGGTAATACCAAAATGAGCGAGTAACTCACTTATAACGATAAGTGGCCACTAGGCGATTAAATTCAGTATTGGCAAGTAACAACACAGACAATGTACATAGGATGCGAAGTAATCCTTTCCAAAATGGCATAGCCCAAATACCTAGCAATTGTAAAGCGAAGACAAAACAAAAACCTTGGAATAACCATAATTTTTAGTTTTCTTCAAGACAGGCATCAGCAAGTTAGATGTACCATTTTTCTGTGATACAATTTTTAAAACTAATTTGCAACCTACTCCTCCTACATCTGTTCTTACCTAACAACAAATTTAGCTGTCCAAATAATGATTGAAGAACTTTGGCTTTTTAATACCAGCAGTAGGCCGAATACTATAATTTTCTCTCATCATCCATCTACCTGTGAAATATTTAAAATATATACATTTTTAAACACAGTAGACTCTCGAAATGTTGAACTAAAGAAAATCTGCATGTACACTAGAACGAAATTGTTTATTGTAGGTCATGTAACGCACGGGGCTAATCCGTCAGGCAATTTCGTCAAGGCGTAACAGATTGTACCTACAATACCTACATTGAATACAGAATTATATTTTTTTTTGTTAAGGCACAATAAGAAAAGCCAATCTTTTACACATCAGGCAACACTACAACAGATGGAAATTAAAATAAAGGTACAACACGATATGTAAAAGAAACGAAGGATTTGAGCGCGATTGTGTATTATGTAAATGTGTACGATGATCCCAGCCGGCACAGCACCTCAACTTCTTTTTTCATTCCAAAAGATTCTAAATAAAAAAAAAAGTTCAGATTTGTTGTGTTCATTCTTTAGAATAGACTGTATTGTGGGTTTACTGGAATGACATGCCTATTGTGTCTAAGGCACTCTTCAATCGAATGAAGTAAAAGAAAATTGTTTTGGTAACCGCAATTTGTTGCAAGTGTCGATTTTTTCAGACAAGTTTTCAGTGAATTTTCGAACACAAAGATTATTACTTAACTATGTACTCGTATATTCGACAAAAATCGTTGAAAAACTTTTTAATAGTGGTGCAGTGTACAAATTTTTTAATTCGGCAGAGACAGGTACTTACGAACACCCTTCGACATCGAAATACGGCGCTCATCTCAGCTAAACCAGCCCACGAGACCTGGTGACTTGCACTAATATTTGTCCAAAAACGAATTCAATTGCTCCGTTCGGGGCTTCTTATTTTTTAAGGTTCCGCTCCCATAGGGACAAAACGGAGCCTTATTGTTTTCGCTACGATGTCTGTCCGCCTGTTCGAATCCGCTAAGCCAACTTTGTTCCTAGGTCTACCGCAAGAACTATGTAATTGATTTAGAAGGCTGAAATTTGCAGACATCATGTATTACCCCCAGTTAAACGACAAGTAGATACCAATGACAGCGATACATTAACTAGTTTTGGAGTAATTTGGTGAACAAAATATTTTCCTTCATACAAAAAACCGTTCAATTTGGTACCTAGGTCTATCAAATCAAAGAACAACCAATATATTTCTTCAAGATACCAACTCTGGCCGTGTAAGGAACCTTCGGTGCGCGAGTGATACTAGCACTTGGCGCTTTTTTTTTTAAAGCTTTGAGTTTGAACCGCAAAAAAAAACATTTTTTAACTGGCAACTTTCATCCGAAGTCAGTTTCAATCATATACTATCTACAGATGTATTTTAAAAAGTAAAAAAATTTAAATTTATGACGAAACAAGTGCTGTGTGTCAAGCGCCTGCATGTCAGCCGCCATTACCAAAGGAACACATCAACTGATGTAATTTTATGAATTCCGTAATAAGCCACACAAATAATTTTCTTGGCAAAAGGTTACCTACATTAAGAAATTGTTTTAACTTTATGCGACTACCTAATTTCACCTCTTTAACTGCGCAATTCCATTCCAACCTCATACTTACACTCATTTAACGAATATGTGCCAACAGCAGTAGTTTATACATCATACCTACTGATACGTAGCAACTTGTACTGATTTGAACTTGCCTTGTTTGTCGACTCGCATTCGTCGTATATCCGATTAAATGATTCATAGGAATTTATTTATGCTCGCAGTACATAGTTGCCGTGTACTTGTTTACAAAATGAGCAAGATGATGCGAATGCATTTCGTGGAAGTGGAATTCGATTTAAGCCGCCTAAAGGTTAGCACTATTGACCTTGCAATTGAATTCGTATGAAAAATGCGTCATCAAAATATCTTTTTTTTTATTTTATTTTTATAAAAATTTAGCTGGATTAAAATACCAGTTATACATTAATTTGAATTGGATTGAAAAAAAAAATAATACTTCACTTTCCTCTGCGATACATCAATGCCAGACAAAAGATTTACTTTAAATTGATTGTTTTACGAAAAAGTAGCTCTTATCAAATATTTGTTTAGGCCACCATCTTTGTATCCACTAATAGAACAAACACACATGGGATTTTATTCAAATTAGGTAAAGTACGTAGCGATTTGTATATAAATCCCAAAGGGAAGGTGTGTTGTGTTTCAAACAAAAGCATACTTAATCATGCGTGCGTAAACGCACGCCTAACATTGTTCGACACCAAACATTTATAATTTCAAAGTTTTTTTTTTTCAGCTCGAATGCACAACATATTGTTAATGTTTAAATGTCACAACGAAACGACGCAGAGGGAGAGAAAACAATCTAATAGAAACTTAATGACAAAATGTCATGTTTTTGTTTTCTATTCATCACAACGGAAGGTGACCAAAACTCGACATTAATCATGACAAGTGCATACGAGAGGCAGTGAATCACGTGTGACCAGCCAATTAGCAAGGCTACCATATCAATATGGCTGTGTAAAGTGTAATACGAATATTATCAAGAGCAACGTGATAGATTTACATATATATGATGCAACATTAAACTGCAAGCACTACAATGTAGATATTTATCGATTGACAATTTAATGGGAGGCGCATTGCCGTCAAGTTTGATTTTATAAATAGGAATGCCCAAAATAAATTTAGAAAAAAAAAATGTTCAAACTTTGAGAAGAAAATGAAATGTATCTACACTCGAGCACAAAAGTGCTAGCACACTGTTAAACAACAATTCTAGGCCTAGAAATTGTGACGCTTTTGGTTCGTGGAAATCTCAAGATGTAATTTGTGTTTTCCTGGGAATCGAAACTGACACACAGTGTAGATGTAGAGCACCCTGTCTACAATTATTCGCATCAAATGTTTCAAGAAAAATTCCAAAAAAAAAAAAACGATGCTTGATCTCTATTAAATATTCTGTTCTTACTAAATTTCAGCGTCCCTTCTTTTCGAAACACAGCAGATAAATGTTGGCTAATTTTTGTAGAAATTTTTTTATAAATCTAAAAAATTCAGCCACAGGTTACATGTCTAAAATGTCTTTCACGTGTAACTCTTGAGACACCGGCCACTATGCTAGGTTTCACTTTTCACTTTCACTCGAAATGAAATCGGAAATGAATTTTTGTGTTCTACATTTCACTGTATGTATTCGATTGCGATTTCAAAATTTTCGGAATTGAGACAAAGAGAAATTGTGATTTCAAAAAAAATTTGGAGTTTCCGAATCGCTCGAAATGCAGAACACTGAAAACGAATTCACTCGATTTGCAAATTCGATTTCACTCGATTTCTGGAACCTAGCTGAATTAAAAAAAAAAAAAAACAGCAGAATGACAAACCGTTTAATAGCGTTTAATACTGTTTGACTCTCGAAAATGGCAAGTATTAAAAGCGAGGAAGTAGCTTTGCGATGCGAGGCGTGTTTACAAAAGGTAATAAAAATGGATACGAAACATGATAATGATAAATATTGACAATGTCAGGGGAAAATATGTCTCGTTAACACATCGGTGCCTCTGAACACCGAAGCTACAAGTTTGTGAAGAGGCAACGCTAGAGCGTAAATAACTTGCAGAATTGCAGAAGAGCTGAAAAGAAAAATCTGTAAGTTAGGTTAGGTGGATGTCTTAGCTAGAACCAAGCAACACATCATGACAAATGGCGTAAAATGGCGTTGAAATCACATGTTGGTCACATCCATATCTTGTAATTTAAGCACTAAGAACTGGGTTATCATGTGACGATAATTTTTACTGCCTGACCAGCCGCATTTTCTAAGAAGAATGGTCCGATGTCACCCAGTCGCGTGTTGTGGATGCAATTGTTTCTCAACAAATACTCGTGGGTTTTCTGAACCCCAAATGCGACAAATTTAACGTTTAACGAAGCCATCAAGATGAAAATGAGCTTGTTCGAAAAATCAGCATCCACCTGTTCCAAAATCCATTCAACGAACTCTCTTCGCGCTCCATGGTCAGTAGTCTTCAGTTCTTGAGTCAATTGAACTTTGTAAACATGAAGTTTCAAGTCTTTCGTGAGAATTCGCTGCAGAGAGGTTCTCGAAATGTGTTGTTCTTTCGTATAGCGCTACATTTTTACTAACCCCGAACTTTAAAATGGCGCAAAATTCAAATTATGGGACACCCTTTATATATCTTGCTACTTTTTATGCTTTATTGCACATTCACGTTTCTGCATTTTACGAGCGAAAAAATGTAACATAAACACTCATTCATTTATTTTCTACGGCCCGCTTATCCATTTAGTGGGTCGCGGGTGTAGGTTGCTCAATTGGAATCCCCCATAGCTCTCGATTCTTTGCCATCGACTCTAAATCATCAAGGGCAATCCCCCTACAGGTAGAGGAGAAATTATGGACTTAATCTAACCATCTCATCCTGGGTCTACCAGAGGACGCCTGCCTGATGAGGTACTTAAACTGGTCTCTGGTTTAAATTCAATTGGATTAAACGCTTACCAAAAAAACAGAGTTTGTTATCGACTGATTATTAGGACTTGGATTTGATTTTTGGGTTAAAATTACTTAAATCCGGGTTAAATAATCTGTTAAATTGACCATCTCATTTTTTCGCCTTTCTTAGCATTCTCTGGTGCCAGGTAGAAAGGGTTTTAATACCCTATTCACACCAAGCCGAAAACTGGGTTTTCGCGAAAACAGTCGAAAACTTAATCGAAAACAGAAGTTTTCCCATACTAATTGCAGTTTTCAAAACGAGTTGTTTGAGGTCGTTTTCCACGAAAACGAGTACAATCGTTGGGTTGTTGAAGCAGACACACCTTTTGCAACATTCAGCGAGCTCAGCAAAACTGCTGACAGGATGTGAGAGGCTGAGTGAGAGTGAGAGTTTTTTTTGTTATCTTTGCTTGCACCATAAAGAGCAAACTAGGTACCTGGCACAACTGAATGGTATTTTCAGATGTTTTGATTTTGAATGTTGCTTACGTTAATTATTTTATGCATTTAACCATAAGTTAACGATTATCAAGTAGCTTAAATAATTTTAGTAACTAAAATAAAAGTCTAGTCGCCACAAACATTTCATAGCTAGTTTCACAGCTAGTTGAAACGTCAAACGAAAACGAGTTGGTGTTCGGTGTGAATGCATCTACGAGTTTTCTAAACTTTTCTGACGAAAACTCGGTTTTCGGCTTGGTGTGAATAGGGTATAAATCAGAAATAGTGGTTCTCCGCAAAATTAGATTGAAGATTGAAATTTT
The DNA here is from genome assembly GCA_949372485.1 of Cheilosia soror. Classification (NCBI taxonomy): domain Eukaryota; kingdom Metazoa; phylum Arthropoda; class Insecta; order Diptera; family Syrphidae; genus Cheilosia; species Cheilosia soror. The sequence goes on along the minus strand of OX443564.1, from coordinate 41,369,880 downwards.
TTTTTGCAAATCCAGATATTCTTTCTTCGAAAAATTAATGATTCAAAACAGTTATCAAAATGGTCGTCTGTAATAACGTTAGAGGCTATTGACCAAAAAATAAGTGCTTACCAGATTTTCTGATGACTTATCTCCTTAGAGCCATTTGTTTTTTTTTGTTACCTGTTAAAATAAAGTTTTTCTAAGGACCTAAGTCAAGAAAAAAAATCTGTTTTTCCATAACTCAGCTAAGTTATTCATAAAGAAAACTTGGAAACATAAAATTAATTCAAATAAATAATAAATTTCACAATTAAGTGGTGTTATACTTGATTAAATATGTATGTATATAAAGGGTCCGCCAAATAACTTTTTTTTTTTGAAAATGCTATAAAAAAAAATACTGAATATTTTCTCAAATTTCTTTTTTTATTTGAAAGTACAATCCTTCCGGTTAATAATGGAAAATAATTTCATTCAAATGGCTGCCTCGGCTGGCCATGCAGTAGCCTACACGATCCGTCCAATTTTTAAGCACATTATCGATTGTGTGCAGCTGTATTTCACCAATGGCTTCCTTTAAAGCGTCAATTGTCTCTGGCATGTCGGCGTAACATTTATCTTTTACGGCACCCCACAAATAATAGTCCAACGGTGTCAAATCGCAGCTCCGCGGTGGCCAAACGACATCAGCTCTGCGGCTGATAATGCGATCTTCAAAAACAGGGCGCAAAACATCGAGTGTAGCTTCGGCTGTGTGGCACGTAGCGCCGTCCTGTTGAAACCAAATGTTGCCAATATCCTCCTCTTCAATTTTTGTGAACAAAAATTCGTTCAACATGGCCCGATAACGATCGCCATTGACAGTAACGGCCACTCCTTGCCTCTGGACCAAAATCCGCACCAAACAGTGACTCGTTTTGGGTATATCGGCTTTTCAATGTATGCGTGCGGGTTTTCTGTGCACCAAATACGACAATTTTGCTTGTTTACATACCCGCCAAGATCAAAATGAGCTTAATCTGAAAAAATGATTTTTTTTTGGCAAAATCGGCATCTTCTCTAAGTCGATCGCAGGCCCACTTAGCGAAGCGAAAACGGTTAGTTGGCTTCAACTCCTGAACCAATTGGACTTTGTATGGCGTCATATCAAGGTCTTTATGCAAAATTCGTCTCAATGATGTCTCCGAAATGTTCAATTGTTGAGAACGACGGTGAATTGATGATGTTGATGGCGCCTTATGCACACTTTCTGCCACAGCAGCAATTTTCTCGGGTGTACGCACTGTTTTTGGCTTTTCACGCTTTGGTTTATCGATGAGGATGCCAGTTTCTTTCACTTTTTTCACAAGATAACGAACATACGGAGCTGACGAGGCTTCTCTTCTTCCAAAATCCGTACGCAATTTTCGCACACATTCTGCAACATTACCATGATTTTCAAAGTAATGCCGCAATATTTCCCAGCGTTGTTCAAGCGTATACACAACCATATTCGTTCAGCGGAAGGATAAAACTAATTTATCTGTCAAATCAGACATGAGCTAAGTGTTACCATTCGAGAAATAAGCACTAGTTGAAAAAAAAAAAAACGTTAGATGGTGGATCCTTTACTTTTATAAGATGACTTAAGCCTTTATGAGCAACTTATATTTCTAGTTATTTCAAATAAAAATATGAAATTAGTAGGACTTAAATCCACTTATGCCCTTAATACCAAACAATTTTAAAAACTTTTTGACTTAAAACCTTTGTACAAATTAATTTCTATACGAACAAATTAAGCTAGACTTATGCCGATAGGACCAAACGATAGAGAAAAAAAAATTGACTTAAGTCCAATAAAATGGAATTTTTTGACTTAACCCCTTTCTACCTGACACCAGAGCATTTATCTCTAGGTCTGTATGTTGCATGTGTTACTATGTTACCTTTAATACCTTTTTGAACAAGGAATTCTCTCTCAGAATAAACAAGACTGAATCAACTATGAGTACAAATATTTTGTTTATCATGATAGCGTACGTCAACTTTTGTGACTAAGTGTAAATTCTGATGCACACGACCATGACTAAAACAACTCATTCAAGAGTAGCAAAAATAAAAGATTTAACACCACTTAGTGCGTTTTTAAATCTAGCGACTTTTTCGCTGCTCTACAACCCACTAATCTAGTATGTATCTGTAAACATGGTTTCTTTTATAATTGTCACTTAAATTTAAACAGGCGGATAGGTACTCTTAAGTAATAGGAAAAAAAAAATTAAATGATGCGTGCTTTTAGTAAAAGCGATTACTCATATTCATTTTAGTGAGTGTCTTCACACTTTCAAGAAACTGACGGCAAAGTTAAAAATAACATTTTTCAATTTCTCCTTATCCGAAAAGACGAAATGAAACATTTCTGTTTCCCCATACTCAATATTATATTGTGAGTGTATGTGTGTGTGTTTCTTAGCGCTCTGCGAGTTTAGTGAGATGGATTCCAATGGAGAACGCGCGCGACTCGTTCTATAAAAGTAAAGTGTATCCACATATAAAAATATACATTTCTTGGACTATTTCTTGCACCGAGAATGTTGGGAAGTGTGAGAGGTGGTGAAGAGACCGCAGCCGTCATTGTCGGTACCGCGGTGGCGGCGGCGGCGACGCAAGAGGAAATGGGAAAGAAAACCGATCAAATTGAAAAACTCAATTATACCGAGAGGGAACAAAAAAAGACGACACAACATACACATCTCATTTGAATTGAAAAATTTAAATTATGGCATTGAGGAGAAGCCGGGAGGAGCCGCTGGGGCTGGGCTAGCTCGACTGGCAAAGGGAGTGTGATACATGGAACAAGAACAAGAATTACATTTCTACCATTAATTGACAGATATACTATATAATATTTTTTTTTGTTCTTCCTTTTTCTAATCAAACAATTGAACCAAACACTACATTCCTATAGTCAAGCGACAGAGAGGCATAGAGCGAGACATGAATAAATAAGAATGCGGGAAATCAAGTGGATAAAAGGAAACCAACGGCAACGACGAGCGCACAAATTCATTCACCGAGTGATGTCAATGCGACAACCGGAGAGATGATGTCAAACTTTTTGTCTAATTACAATCAATTGTACGTTTGATTATTCTTCATTTGCGGACATTATTTGTTTGTTACGCAGAGACATGAATGCACAATCAATGTTACTACATTAGAGGCAGTGTTTGCGTCATTCGAAGCAGGTGCATATCCAAAAGGATGATACCTGAAACAGGATAATAAATGGAATCGCTAGCTGTTTGACAGATGTTTGCTTCCTTGACATTTGTTCCATGTTTTTTTTTTGGTGAATTCGAGAAATATTCCTTTTTCTTGTGCACATGCATGTGTGTAAAATGGCGGACGATAAGTCGTTCGTCGTTGGACACTCCTCAATGCGTCACACTATCTCGCGAATATTTTACGAGCATATTTTGTATGAACGAGGGTCTACACCCATGCATACGAACATGCGCATTACTATCGTGCCGCACACACATCTATATACCTACAGATAGAAAGATAGCCACACCGAGTTTATCCATATAGGAATTTAATATCTAGTTGGGGAGATACCGCCGCAACATATTTTTTTTTTCTTTTCTAGAATTCCTTGAGGGAAAATTCTTTCCCGATACCAGAATGACGACTTCCTAATCAACTTTTCGATGCGAGTTTTCTTAAGGGAAATGTGTGTTATTCGGGTTTTTTTCTCGATTGCACGTTTCACTTAATTTTCAGTTGCTCACCTTAGAAGGTGGAAAATATATGTACTTTTTCACTCCATAGTAGGCAGACGACGACGACGAAGACGATGGCTACAGCACGGCACAGATAAATTTTTTGCGTTGTATTTTTTTTTATCGATTTTTCCCACACGACTTTTGACGTTTTGAGAAAGGTGTAGGAGGAATTTTCCCGGAATGGAAATTGCCTAACGCACAGCCAGTGATATAAGAACTATAGCTTTGCGATTGATTCGCATTGTAAGTTGAATTAATTATTTTTTTTTGAATTATTATTTTCTATTTTACTTACTTTTATAGTACCGAAAGGGACGAAAGGAATTTAGCACAGAAAAATCTAATGGCACAATTCTACACACTATCTTAAATACACACTCAACTCATCAAACTGTGATGATGGTTCGTTGAGTTCAACGACGACAGCGGGCGATGAAATCTCTCCTCTGTGGGCTAGTAGCACGATTGTAGGTCTGTTCTGCTTGTACACGCTCATGGGGATTGGTGCAAGCGAGTTGGATATATTTGAAACGATTGTAATAGATTCGTTAACTTTGCCCAACGAATAATGGAGTAGAGTTTTACAACAAATGTAGCATTTGAAAATTTCAAGTTAAATGTTTTATTTTAAAAAACAGACAGACAAATAGTAGAACTAAATACATTATAAAGTTGTTAATTGTCATACTATTTGATGATGATGGATAAAAGTCCCACCTCACTGTTGGGATTATACCCTTGGTGTTGATGGCTGTAGTCAACGTCGACGTCAACGTGACTAATGGTTGAATAAACAAATGAAATATAAAACAATAAATTACTTAAGTTGGCATTTCCATAATAAGACTGTCAACTTGTTTCATGGCGTTGTTAAAATTTTTGTTTATCCAGTTATGGTTACGTATTTCGGTTAGAGATACATTGTAGAATTGGGTTGGAATGTTACACCTGCAGAGATTTATTAGCTACATTGTTAGACGCACTTGTGCTTTCAAACATTTAACATTAAAGTATGATAAGACTAGTAAATTAGATGCCTACTTGTCAAATGATTAAATGATATGCTGTTAAGGTCGTATATTGGCCTATTGAACCAGAGTGGTCATATCTGTCCTACTAGTCAAGGCACTTTTGGCATAAGCCTAGTTAGAAGGTTTCTCTCGCGATCAGCAAAATAAAGTAAAAGCTTAAGTAAAAACAACTAGACTTGTGTGGGCTAGGACTAGGGCTAGGTTTACAAACGTGACCACTTTAATTGTCAGTTATTACCTACCCCAATTCAATTTAATTTTTTTTTTGTGTGTGGGTATGCGCTTATTTATTATTAGGGCAGACATATAAGTAAGTAGCGATTTTAAGTCTTTTAAGCAGTTGCAATGTTTCTACAACGGATGATACTGCGTTTCATACTTTCTATTATTAGGGTTCTATTACTGCACAGGCCCATAAAGGCGCGCACTGAAGTGGCGTGGCAGTGGCATGGTGACCAAGTGGAATTGCCAAAGCATATGTAAACAAATCTGGAAGTGCGCATCAAAGCGACGAGTCATTTTGCAGGTGGCACCACGTTCATACCACTTCTATTTACCACTCCTATGCCACCTGCCACTTGGTCACCACGCCACTGGCACACCACTTCCATGCGCGCCTTGCTTAAGAAATCATGTATCAAAAGTGGCAACCAATGCCATTTACTTGTTTGCCATACAAAAACAACTACATATTTAAAACTTGAGAAAACAGGTACAAAATTATATGTATAATTAATTTGTAGATAAATAAACAATTTGGGGCAAAATTTTTTTTTTGTTTGTGCAATTATGCCCCAATTTAAGGCCTTTTTAAGAAATATCACCCCAAAAAATTAAAAATTGTCAGAAAAGAATGAAAAATGGTCCCAAACTAAATGAAAAACGCGAAAAATATGTTAAGATCGATTCTAAAATTCCAAATATTGGGATCTTCTTCAGAAATATCACCGCAAAAGAATGATTAAATCACCCCAAACTCAATGAAAACCCTGAATTACGACAAATATTCAAGAAAAAGTAAAAAACTGTTTGTAACTGTTTGTAAAGCTTAAATTATAGCTTTAGAAAATTGGAGAAAATAAAAGTTGAAAATTCGCGGGAATATTAAATTATTAAAAATTATACCAACGGTCCGGCATGAAGTCTTCGATTTCAACCCGGAGGGACAACGCAACGCAGTAGAGAAACTACACCTCGCCTTAGGTGGCGCGCACAAGTAGGGGACCTCAACCAACTTGGAGTGCGCAACTGGAGGCGGTTAGCCAACGATCGGGCTAACTGGAGATTTGTGTTTGTTGAGGCCCAGGTCCATCCCGGACTGTAGCGCCACTTAAGAAAATTTGAGAAAATAAAAGTTAAAAGTTCGCGCGAATTTTGAGCTGAGCTGGCTTTTCTAAAGCTGAAATTAAAAGCTATTTCCACATCTGAACTGGTTTTAAGTTTTAAGAAATTAAAAAAAAAAACACAATTTAAAGATTTGCGCGCACTTTCGCAACGAAACTGATAGATGTGTAGGTGTACTCACAAATTCAATTGTCAGTAACAGTAAAGTTATTTACTCCTTGAAACATGTAACGCCCTACCCTTGTAACAACGGTATAATTTGCGTTTCTTCTAGTCGATTTTTGTTTTGATACCAAAATAAGAAAATGAAAAATATCCCAAATGATCTTCAAACAATTTCCATTAAATGCAAAATCACCCCAAAAAAAATTCAAAAAGGCCCCAAAACAATGAAAATCTATTCAAATTTTGTAATAGTTTTTGTTGTTGTTTGCCAATAATTATTTTGAGGCAATTTTGTATAAATCGGATGGGGCTTTTTTAATTATTTTTTTTTCTTCTGTTTTTGTTGCCTTTTTTCATTGGGGCCTAATTTAATGGAGCCGTAAAGCTCTGACATCTGGAAGTATGCATTGCCTAAAATTGTTTCAAGTTGGTTTCTTTTTGTATTGATTTAGATTTAAGACTATTATGGGAAGTTGAATGGTAGGGCCATGTAAAAGGCTCCCTTAAAAACGGTTATCGCCAATAGCTTGGGCCCCAAAAAAAAATGTTTAGAAGTCGATCGGATGACACATAAAAATGTTTTCATAAAATGTTGATCCCCTCTATTACCTACCCCTTAAAGGGTTGAATTTCGAAATATCCTTCCTTATTCCTTGTATATACATATATGTATTAAAAAGGGAACCCCTGTGCAAAATTTCAGCTTTCTGGGGTTAAGGGTTTGGGCTGAGCGTAGATGAATCAGTAAGTGAATCAATGAATTGCAATATTAATTTTTATATATGAGAAGAAGAAGAAAAAGAAGATATGTAAGGCAAGTGATAGTGTAACAACTGGGATTTTGGCCGTTCCATTCTCCCTAAAGCAGTCTTTAGGACTACAAAATAATTGGATTATTTTTCAAGCTGAAGTTATGGCTATTTGTGAAGCTAATGAAGGTGAGACCGGCGTCGAAATCAGACAATGTTTCCAAATTCACACAGCTATAAAAGCACTCGATGCGCCACTGACAGTAGAGACATACCATAGTGCGACTCTCGAGTGCTGATGGTGAGCCCCATATATGCCAATAAAAACGGCAAGATACAAAATCTTTTTAGAGATGCAACCGAATAACAAAAGATGACGTGATCTTTACAGTTGTTATAACCACGTGAAACACTTATAGCCACGGATAAATCAGCGCACAGCAAAGAACCTAGTAAAAGTCAAAAAGTCTTAACCGCTAGGAGTAACCTCAAATGATTTTTGTCGGAGTTACATTCTATGTAAACTCCCCGAAGATGTCCTCAATAAGAAAGCAAAATCTATACATATTTAACTTAATAAAAGTTAACAATTTCTAAGACAGAATAAGACAGCCGATATTACGCTGACAACTGGCCAAACGCAAACTGTTAATTGGTATACTGAAAGTTGTTTACCACAAGATTCAAAGAATTAGTTTTGAGCCGACATATTTCATAAAAAAACGTTGCCAATTTTTTTAATAAAATATATGTACATAAAAAAAAAAAAAAACAAATTTACGCGAACCCAACACTCGGCATTTTCTTCCAATTCAATTTAAAGATTTTAGCCCGCCATTACTGAAAACACCTTATGCAATGAAAACGGTATGTTATGCACAGGCTAGAATTGATAACGTTTCAGAATTATCAGGCAGAATAAATACGATGACTTTGTCTAAAAATAGCACTGGAAGACGTCACTTGAACTGTTTTCAAAAACGTAACGTTGTATCTTCAGAGTTGGCTTAAAAAACAAACTGAGTATAGGTACCTACCTAAAAAAAAAAAAATAAATAGGTGGCGCAACAGGCGGGTGACACCCAAGGCCTAGCTTCTCGCAACCATTCGTTTTGTGTGAGTTTCTATTTTTGGGACGAATGGAAGGGACCTACAATTTTATGCCGAGTCCGAACGGCTGAATTGAGAAGCCTTTTCATGACAGTCATACTCTCGGATGTTTGTCAGACGTTCGCGAGAGGTGGCGCAGTAGAAAAAACTTTAAGATGTAATTTGGGTTTTTCCGGGGATCGAACCTGGGATCCCTCGCACAGTAGTCCAACACACTAACCACTGCGCTACTGCGCCCACAGGTAGGTACCTACCTACTGTTGTTTTATTTGTCTAAGAATACATACGTATTCGGTTACTTTAATCATAAATAATTGTAAACTCTACTTGTTCTGGATTAAAGTATCGCAAACATGCCGCTTGTGACGCTTTTTGTCCCACGTGACTCACATTTGTGACATTTATATTTGACGATGACTTTAAAAACTCAAACAAAACGAATGATTGTGAGAAGCCTATTAACTTTATACTGAACTATGTCTTTGACAAGAAGAAGACGTTTTTGTAAACAAACACACACAATTCGCATCAAACTTCATTTTACAAAATTGGATAAACGAACTACGTGTGAGAATCAGCTGATGAATTACTGACAACGAATTAATCCTCTCTTGAACTAAGCCAAGCAGTTACTACACTACAGTTTCTCATCTACAAAGATATGTAATAAACTCGAATCCAGAGTCATAGATAACCAGGAGAATGCAGCCTCCTGAGGATGAGGATATTGCACATTCTTTTCGCCATAATACCAGAAATAAAATCCTAACAAGTCTGTATATTACACCCAAAAATCTACAGGCTTTCATAATGAATCTAGATGCTAAGGGTGCAAGATTTTCTGCCCTTTTTGCCTAACAAAACCATAGGGTACTTGTTAAGTTATTAACACAAATAAATCGTAAGAGACTCCTCGGCGGCACCTAGTTCCCCTAGTTTAAATATACAAGCTTTGTGCATGCTTGCCTATGATTATGAGTTATGAGACAGTGCCGAGTCATTATGTTATTTTGTAAAGTCAAAATCCTTAGTTTCAGTTCTTGCTTAGGAAAAGATATCGAACCACTTGTCCACTGAAGGTTTTTTTTTTTCTTTTGACATCACTCAGCTTTACAATTAGGGGTATCGCGAATAAATTCCGATGGAATTTTTTCCCTTGTCAGCAATGTAAATCAAATTGCTGAATGGGAAACATTCCGGGGGAAATATTATTCGCGATAGGGGTGAATGAGTTTTGCATGTAGCAATAGCAATCCCAATCCCAATAAAAGTTTTCACTTACAGATTTAAAGCTTAAAGAAACGAATTTTAAGGATTTAGCTGTCACTTGGCTATTTAAAAATACGCCGATATCTACCTTCATCGAAATCACTTTCGTCCAAAATACAAATATGTGCCTATATAAAGAACAGCCTGCCTAATTAGAACGAGAAGCGTTTATACCTCGCTTTCCCCAATTCAAGCGGTGATTTATATCAAAATGTCTATTAAAATCTACATTTATAGGGAGATTTGTGGAGTTTTATAGTTCATGACTGGCAGTATTGCTTACAACCCGTTTACAGGACTCAAGGCCGAGATAATAAATACCAACTGAATACGATAATTTAAGATAATGCCTGCACGATAGCAAGAGTCAAGATAATTGGTTGGTAGTTGCGTGTTGTTAGACATTGACCCGGTATGCGAGAAGGTTCTCGTAGACGCAGACTGGTCTTACAATAAAAGTTAGCAAGTAAAAATAGTATTCTATTGCGATAAAGCATTTTCTGACCGGGATGATGCGCGGATGATTGACTTCAGAATATCTAGTTTTATTTACACATCATTCTCAAACACTTGTACATACTTTTCACATTCGAGAAGCGACACTTTTTTACGTTATTGCGATTTTGCACAAATTTAAGGATTTTTTTCTAAAAGCAGACTAAATTTTCATGAATCAATTCATAATATACAAGAGTACACCTACCTACTGAAAATCTGTTTAATCTACCTAATTGATTCATTTCAAAAATTTATTATATATTTTAAAATATGATTCTTCATAATTCCGTACCATACCAATGCACTTGGCGCATAGCTATCTGTTGAGCTCAGTTTCAGTTCTCTTTCTCTACACTTGAAAAAAAATGACACAAAATACTACTACATTCATAAAAAAATAATATCTTGACGAAAGAAGCTGAATTACGTCATTGCGAGCTAGTACAATTTTTTCAATTTTTTTTTTTGTGAAGAAATTCCATTCCAAGTCTCAACTGCCATTCTACCGCACTGCGCATTGGCAATTGGAAATAAAAAATGGTGGAAAGCATACCGCAGAACCCTTTCGCACAAATTTAATAATCGAAAGTAATTTCTCTGCAAAATGAATGAAATACTTTATTTAGAGTAGCGTGCATGTTCAATAAACTACAACTTCAATATTTTATAGTTGAGCAAGTACAAGTTGATCGCGGCATTTCGATCGAATGTGTGAGCCAACTGTTCGAGAAAATGTGCGTTCTTGATGGAAAAACTAAAGTTTTACAAATTATTTAACACTTACCACAATTGAAAACAGTTTAAACACACTTTTCAAAGATTTTACAGAAATTTCTTTGCGATTTTCACAGATTTTCACAACGGGAAAGCACTGGCTTATTTGCACACCTTTTAACCAAGTAAATATAAAATTGCGAATGTGTTCCACGGTGAGAAAATTTTGTTAAGTCTGAAGTTGGATGTAGTTTAAATATGAAATTATGCTGTTGGAACAATTGAAATGCAGTGGAGTTTCAAATAATTTTCTTATGGGCAGTTTACATTGTCGTTCGGAGTGCCTTACGAAAAATGCATATTCCATTGGCTTTTCGGAGTTATATTTTGGTAGAGTTTTTCGCTCCCCGATGCATACAGCACAATGGTGGATTTACATTACCACGCCACGCATTTTTGCATGAGTTTAGAGGGAGATATCCGTTTTTCCACAGTCCAGGCCAATGATGTGTAAGAGTGAGAGCACAAGCCTAATTGAATTTAGGCCGCCATAACTTTTGTATGGAGATTTTTGGCCTCACTCTTACAGATCATTAAAGGTCCCGACCCATAGAATCCGTCACATCCGTTGCGGCAATGTATTCGACTGACAGATTGATAGAATACACAGTAGCTTATGGAACGTGACCCATGAGCAACGAACGTGCCGGATGCGACGGATAAAGTAGGTTTACTTTCTACTTTTCTGTCCGTCGAACCGTTGACAGTTGGCAGAGCGTGAGAGTAAGCATTTTCATTGGTGGAATTATAGGTAAGATAATGAGAGAAACTGACCGTATTCACAAATCTAGTCAAGGTAAGTCGACTTGAATTGTCTGGATTCAAATTTACGTGAATGCGAAAACTAACTTAAATTGTCGGTATGTCACTTCTTGACAATTGTGATTTTTTTTTTGTTTTTATAGACGTCACAATTTTTTTTCAGAAATTATTGGATTTGGCAGCAAAAGTTGTATTTCATAAATGTATTTCATATTTTAAATGCATTAAAAATAAAAAAATAAGATCAAGAAGAAGATTCGTAAAAAAATCCAAAATATTCGCTCTTACAATTTAGCCCCAGCACGATGAATTCAATAAATGCATTGCATACAAGAAAATCCTCAAAAAACTCTCCCTTTAAAGGTTCGTATATAAATGTGATTTCGCCAAGAATACTAAACTCTGTTTTCTCCAGAATGGATGGTATCGAAATCTGGAATATGGAACATGCACCTTTCCACAAGAAAACCATTGTCAGTGATGAAACGTTTTTCTTTACGTTTCTTTATTGTTCGTTTTCCTAGTGAAATTTAACAACACAGTCGATGTCGAACGGAAACATTGACTACTCGTACTTGCACCCAAATGAAGCTGGCAAGAACATCAAGGACACCACCTACCTGGTTGACATTTTCATGTGTGAAGCTTTTTTATAGCAGCTGGAAGCATGTTCCACTTTACATCTGTATGAAGTAAAGAGTGCAAACACTAAAAACACCACTTGAATTTGCAACGATACACGGCACCCACAACAACTGTACAATGTGGCAATTCCAAAAAATTTGCCAGGTAATGTTTGCATTTAAGTGGAATTTCTTAACTTATATGTATTCACTTTATAACCATTTACACATAGGTGCAGATACAGGCCCTGCCATCTTCAACCAGTCTAAACTGTCCTGACCCACCCTAGTCAACGAAACACAAGAAGATTAACAATTTAATTATAAGAGCTACCTATTACCTTTTTGTTTAAATATGTTTAATAAAGATTTTGCGCAAAGTTCGTGTTCCTGTTAACGAATATAGAAAGATTCTAAAGGATACATTGTACATGTTTCCAGGTGGATAATCTCGTTGCTTCTTCGTTCACTGTAATCAAAGTTGTGGATTGAATTTGTGTCTAACCCATATTTTTCCAATCAAAAGATTCTTAAATTTGTTTTTACATATTGTTTTTAATCGTAATACCAATCTAAGAACAACAAAGCGAAGGACATAACTAGCAAAAAGATAACGACCAAACTCGGACACCAGTATTTAATATTATTCCGAATCTAGGGATAGCAAAGTCAAAGCGATAGCCTTTATAGTTTTCCAACAGGACGTGTGAAAGTATAACATTTGCCACATTTTCGTGGTATGAAACAACAAAAAAATTTCACTTTCACACATCCTGTTTAAAAACTATATGGGCTACCGCTTTGACTTTGATATCCCTAGATTCCGATTAGTATTACCTAAAAGATAACATATATCTTGAGGTATCCACTGCACAGTATGACCTTATTTTATATATTTTTAATTAAATAAACCCGAAAAAACAAAACTTTTTAATGTTCTACGTTGGGGCGAACCGAAATGTCAAACGTCAAATGGCACAAATGTTGCTACAAATAGACGTCAACTTACTAGTAAGTCGAGAAATTATTGACTAGATTGGTCGGTGTTGCGAAGAAAGACGTCAACTGAAAAAACTGATCACGTGACCAGTTTTGCCCAATGAAAACTCAGCAACATGAATTTTGAGAGCTGTCACACTTACCAAACTAGATTTGTGAATACGGCCACTGTCTCTCATATATCATCGGCTGTCAACGTATGCGACGAATTTTATGGGACTGTTCGTTCCGTCGAATACGCCAATCCGTCGACGCAACGGATGCGACGGATTCTATGGGTCGGGGCCTTTAGTCTTGACTGGTGCAAACGGATCTCTCTCTCTGAAGTCATGCAAAATTGCGTGGCGTGGTAATGTAAATCCAGCATAAAGCCTGGTACGCTGCTGTTGGTAAACAAAATTTTCCGGTGGTCTCCAATTGCACAGCGAAACGTCTGCGAAAAGACATTGGAAAATAATTTGTGGAGAAATGTCACACAAGTGACATTTGACAACAGCAATATATAAATCTTATTATTGAAACCAATTATATTAAAAATTGTGGAATTTTATAAAAATGTAAAACGAGGACATTAGATATCATTACAACAACAATAATATCTTCCGCATCCGCATTTATTAGGTACTTTTTCTGACGTGAAGGATTTTCCTTTGGATTCACCCTTGTCTGTACTGTTGGTATGTACCTACCTACTGTGCTTTTGTTGGTGTCTCTTCTTCCATTGCTGCTCCAATTCTTCGAAAAAAAAAGAAATGTACATTTTTCGCAAGCAGTTAATGTCCCGGACAGTAAATTTTGTGCGACAAGAGAGTGAAGAATTGTAGCAAGCAATCTACTATAATTAACAACTTTTCACCATCAAAGCCAGCAGCAGCCAACTGCAAAACGAAAAGGAGAGCCTTTGTATGGGACATTTCGTTCCACAACCAGCAGCGTTCTAGTCTTAAGCGCAATTGAGCAAAGACGTTTCATTCGAGCGAAACTAAATTTTAGCTGCTCTCCAATTTTTCTCTCCAAACATTACCTAAATTTTGACATGCAGTGCGCTGTGGATATAAGTGTCACAGAAAACAGCTGTTCGTTGAAAGTCTACCGCTCGGCTAAGTGGATTCGCTTAAATTTAGCTCAGCTAAATTTTGGAGAGAATTTTGTATGGGAGCTAAAATTTAGTTCGAACAGCGTACCTAAGCTTAATCCATCGGAAGCAGTAATAATTCAACTCCAGACCATATTGGTTTGGATATTGGATTCTGACTGCGGGCACCATTGTGTTCAAGCAGTCAAGGCTGCATTCCAGATTCGACTATTTTAACTAAATTAACAACGATTGTTTATTTAGTTACTTTTTGGAATCTGGGACAGCTATTGTTACTAATGTCATGTAGTATGAACGAAATGAACCACACTTTTGCCTCTGGTTAATTTAGTTAACTTCCCCTCCTTCGAACTGTCACAGCTTGTCAACGCTGTAGTTAAAATAGTCAAACCTGGAATGCAGCCCAAATGAAATATACTTGGACACAAAGTCAGGCCATATCACGATCCACAAAAATATAAACAATTAACTACAGGTCCATGTATGCGCTTATTACTTTCCCAAGAAAGTCGTGTCGGGCGAGACAGGTCGATTTTAAGTGCTTAGGAAAAGCTAAGTACGCCACTCGAGAGAAACTAAATTTTAGCTGCTCTCCAATTTTCCTCTCCAAACATAAGCTACATTTTGATAGCTGCGTTGTAGATTTAAGTGTCAGAGAAAACGCAGCTAAGATTACTTCCTTCAAAAATTCATGGAGGCGAAAATATGTTTTGATTTAAAATTTGTCATTCTTTATCGAGGTATTCACTGAAAAAACGTACGCAAACAACAAAAAACATGGAAACGTGTAAATCCAGCCCCGATGCTTTGATACACTCCACTATGCATACATCTCATGCACAATTTTAGGCATCTGAGTTAGTACGTACACAACACGTGGGTTTTGTGTGGGAGGTACCTACCTGAAACACTCGACCGATTTTGCCCATTTTTAATACCAACCTGACGACGGGGAAAAGAAGTATTCTCACAAAATATTATTCGTCTAGTTCGACTTTTGGGCGCAGTAGCGCAGTGGTTAGTGTGCTGGACTACTGTGCGAGGGATCCCAGGTTCGATCCCCGGAAAAACACAAATTACATCATAAGGTTTTTTCTACTGCGCCACCTCTCGCGAACGTCTGACAAACATCCTAGAGTATGACTGTAATGGAATGTAATAAGCCTAAATGGGAGGATATAGAGGGAGCTAGGAGTTTGAAAAATGACAGGAAAGTGGATGTGGACTGGACCTTAAGATGGGAAGTGTGAGAGAGAGGGTTAGAATGCAGAGAGCGAGGAGCACGGCATGCTTGCTTAGCACGACTTAGCTCGCCGGACGGGGAGGTCCTTGTCCTCGCTACTCTACGACCTATTACAAAACATATATCATGCCAAAAAAAACTAACAGGTACTTACTTTGGCTTTTGTACCGGAAACGGACGGACGTCCACCACTCTGATAGGCGCTGCGGATGTTATTGCAGCGAGGCCATTTCCCACCCCACCTGGAAATCCGGTGGCCTTATATGTGGATTTCCCCGAGATAGTTATCCGCTTCGACATCAGATCATCGCCTTGGACTTGCCATCACCTTACCGCACCCCTGAAATTTCGCCCTTAATAAGCCATTATATGATCTTATCGATCATATAACAAAAAAAAACCAAAACACGGATATTTATCATACGCGTGAATTTATTCAGGATCTAAACGTTAAATTTTTATAATTAAAAGAAAATGATAACATAATAAATATATAAATAAAAAAAAATATAAAAGAAAACTACACAAAAAAAAAAGGAAAATATTTAAATTATTTACTAGGTGGAATTTCGCCGCCCTCTACTGTACTTATTAATAACCTTATTTCGGTCAACGAGAAAATGATATTTAATTCTGCCTACCTAAATAGAGCTCTGCGTAGGTATACTTTTAGGGTTCAGCGAAATATCGCAATAAGAAAAATTAATAGGGGTCGGTGGAAAGAACCTATTACAAACAAACAAACAAAAATAAATAAATTAAACAGAAATCCTGAATACACGCAAAAAAAAATTTGTATTAACAATCTTAAAACTAGGTAAATGAACTGTATGTAATTCTGTATATTAAATTTATCTTGATTATTAAGTCATTAAGCACTAGGCAAACGAATATATGTTTTTTGCTTGTGCTTGTGCAATATTATGTATGGGTTTAACTAAATGTTTAATATATATAATATATAAAAGGGTCTGTACTCTGTACATTCACTGTAGAATTTGACTATCTTGACTTTCGGTGCTCAAGGTCACCTTTACGCCAATGAAGAATTTTTTTTTTTTTTGATGTGGGGAGATTAATTTCGACACTCGCCCTCAGTTTTTTTGTATTTGGTTCGTAGAATTTTCCGCAGATTATAGGTAGCTTCGGCATAAATTTCGATCCGAACTAAAATCGCGGTCCGGTAAAAATGGGGCGGTCACGACTTTCAAGTTTCTTAGTCGATGACCGCCAAATTCACTTTGCAGATTATCTTGCTGCCACCTATCAAAAAACTATGAATTAATTCCCTATTCCAAAATTCACGACTTATCTTTAACACTTACCCCAATATATATTAACAGAAAAAAAAATCCAAAAAGGTACTCAATATATAATATTAAAATCACTGCCTTTTTATTTCAGGACTTTGTGTTTCTTTGTTGTAACGTACTTCACTTTTACGTACTTCACTGTAGCACTTTCGCACTTCGGCCGTATGAACTTGCCGGCGGTTATTTTATCAATGTACAGTGTCCTCTTCTTTGAATTCTTGGAACTGGAATTCGTAAACGGCAGTAAGTGGTGTGACTGTTGCTATAATATTTTTGTTTTTGTGTCTTGCCGCTATTTGAGAGCACAATTTCAAATTTTAAATTTATCGTTTTCCCTTTCTAGGTTTGAAGATAGAGGGCTCGGCGGTGAAAGGGATCAGTTGAAGACAAAAAAAAATATTTATAGTCGGGACGTGGTGAAGAACCCACTATCAACAAGCCGGGCAATATGTGTGTTAGTGTATCTACATGCAAGCATGCTTTGTTGACTACATTTCAGTGCCTTCATATCTATAAACAACTTTCCATTCCAGAATCATTAAGGCTTACCCCACCTGTGTACACTTCTACCTGTGGTTCTCTATAAGGCAATTACGTTTTCAGGCTAAATATTCGACGGGTACCTATTGACTGCCTATTTAGATACGTTGTGTTTACATAGGAAGAAGCGGTAATTGCAACAAGGATTGTTCGAGGATTGCTGGGAGAATTCAGTGGCTGCATGCACCTATGACTTGTAACTTGTAATATTCGCGTGTACATCCTACATGCTACATACATATAATCTGACATTCATATTTGTTTTCATTTCAGGTACTGGTTATCATCAGCCGAGTTGGCGTTAGATGTTTAGACTGCTCGTTTTACTCAGTGAGATGATGACAAATAGGGTTATGCATTTCCAAACAGAATTGTTGATCAGGGTGAGTTTTTCGCTGCTTGTGCATGCCTACGCTACCATAACAAATCAACATAATATACTATGGGTATGATATATATATAACTAATTAAACAAATATATTACCTAACAAACAAAATTGGTAGTCGAATTTAAATTTATAAATACCTACGACTATTGTTAGTGCGAAAGTCGCTCTTAAACTTGCATGGTACAAGTGAATAACAATAAGTAAATAAATAACATTTAAATAAATAACAAATAGGCAAATGTATATAAATATAAACAAATAGACTATAAATATAAATAATATAAACGACATAAATTGTTACTAAATACTATAAATAAATAAATAAATACTCTAATAAATAAATAAATACTCTAATAAATAAATAAATACTCTAGTAAATAAATAAATACTCTACTAAATAAATAAACTATAAGATGGACGAAGTATATATGCAATTAACTAACCTAATGTATGTGTACACGGAATATCACAGCAGGAATAGGATATAATGTCTATATCACAGATCGAACGTCGCTTTCAGGTACATTGTATTATTGCTTGAGATCTTTAGCGTGGAATATTCCAATCTTCTTTCCTACAAGATTCTCGAGTTCGTACATATTATTTCCGACCCTTTTTACTATGCGGCATTTTACATACTTCGGACAAAGTTTCGTCGCCAGGTATTTGGAGGTATCGCTAAGTACGAAATTTCGTCGGTATACCTCTTGTCCGGGTAAAAAGCGTACATTACGGGATCGTACATTGTATGACCTTGCTGACTTTTCATTAGCCTTGATTATATGCTCCTTGATCTTGTCGCGCACACATTGCAGTTTAATTTGTCGAGAGAGGGTAAGAAGTTCGCTATCATCCACCGCGTTCAATCGCTTGGCCAGTTTATAACAACTGCCGTGTGTCACCATGTTAGTTCCAAATAGTGCGAAGTATGGTGACACACCTATGGAGGCCTGTATTGAACTTCGCAAGGCACAAGCGATGTCACTGAGGTGGAGATCCCATTCTCTCTGATCGTCTTTCAGATACGTGCGTATAGCCGCTAGCAACGTTCTATTTACCCTCTCCGACGCATTAGACTGAGGTGAATAGTTGGCCGTTTTAAAGTGCCGAATTTCATACTTTTTCAAGAGTGATTGAAAATCTTTCGAGACAAATTGTTTGCCGTTGTCCGAGTGTATAATTTCCGGAACTCCAAACACATTAAACACCTCATTAACGAGGAACTTAATCACGCTATTAGTGTTGGCGTTTCTTAGCGCCTTAAACAAAACGAACTTGGACAAATGATCAAGGACTACCAAGACATACGCATTACCAGACTTTGTTCTTGGGTACGGACCTAGGAAATCGATATATACTTTTTGGAAGGGACGTTCAGAACAATAATTAGTACATATAGGCGGACGTGAGATTTGATTAACGGACTTACATTGCTTACATAGTTCACACTGAGAGACATATTTTCTAATTTGAACAGTCATGTTCGGCCAATGAAAGTACTGACGGACTCTTTGAATGGTTTTCGCTATGCCTCCGTGAGATGCCTGAGGAGGATTATGTGCACGGGCAATGATCTCATCCGTCAAGCCAGATGGAATCCAGAGTCGCCATCGATGCTCTGTCATAAACTCATCTCCAGTAGGCGGTAAAGCGCGTTTATAAACATAACCGTCTTCTATTTTGAGGTCGGGCAACTCATCGGAATGGCTTTGAATGGTCTCGATCAGGCTTTTATACTCATCCGACTGAAATTCTTCCGAGTTAAGGTCTATCAGTGGCGCTATCTCTTCAATGTCGATGCTATCAACGTAGACGCGGGAAAGAGTGTCTGGTACCACATTAAGTGTGCCTTTGCGGTGCTCGATGTCGAAGGTAAATGCCTGCAGCTTAAGACTCCACCGGGCCAATCTGCCGTTTAGGTCTTTTAGGCCCATTAGCCAGCGTAGGCTAGAATGGTCGGTGATGACTGTAAAACACATTCCCTCGACATACGGCCGGAATTTTTGCACTGCCATAACCGCAGCCAGACACTCCTTCTCGGTCACGCTGTAGTTTTTCTGACAGCTGTTCAGCTTTTGTGAGAAGTATGAGATTGGCGACTCCTCATTCTCGTTGTTTCTCTGAAACAGCACAGCGCCTATGCCAGCATCTGAAGCATCGCACTGAATATAAAATGGCTTTGAGAAGTCTGGGTGTGTCAGAACAGGGGCCGTAGTCAACGCTGTTTTTAATTTCTGGAAGGCTAGTAGTGCTTCGTCCGTGATTTCGAACTTTTCCTTTCTTTTCTTCAGCAGGTCCGTGAGGGGAGCAGTCAGACACGAGAAATCCCTGATAAACCTCCTGTACCAGCCTGCGAGACCAAGCAGTCTACGGATTTGCTTTGGCGACTTCGGGATCGGAAAATCTGCGATTGCCGCAACTTTTTCTGGATCCGTCTTAAGCATCCCACCACCAACTATGAACCCCAAATATTTTAACTCCTTGAAGCAAAATTTGGACTTGTTCAAGTTGATGGTGAGATTCGCTTTACGCAGACATTGCGCGACCTCGTCAAGCAGTGCCACATGAGTTTGGAAATCTGGGGCTACGATGAGCAAGTCATCCAGGTAGACAAAAACTCTGTCCTTTAAGCGCGAGGGGATCACCTTGTCCATTAGTCGGCACATCCTTTGAGCCGCATTACACAGCCCAAAGGGCATGACAGTAAACTGGTACAAGGGTCTCCCCGGTACTGTAAATGCAGTCTTTTCACGACTCTGCCTCTCCAGCGGTATCTGCCAAAATGCGTCCTTTAAGTCCACACTGCTTATGAAGTAGGTGTCTTGCAACCGGCTGAGAAGTCCGTCGATGTGGGGGAGAGGATAGGCGTCTTTCTTGGTCAGCGCATTCACTTTTCGCGAATCCAAACACAGCCTGTTTTTGCCTGGTTTGCGTATAAGGACCACTGGTGAGCACCATGCGCTCTCACTCTCCTCCACAACGCCTAAACTAATCATCCGGTCGACTTCTTCGTACAAAAGGGCTTGCACCGCTGGAGACACAGGGTAGTGTCGCTGCTTCACCGGCGCCGCGTCACCTGTGTCGATGACATGCTCTTCGAGCTCCGTTTTTCCAAGACCGTGCTGTGTATAGCAGAGAAATCTCCTCCTGACCGCCTCTAACTCGGATTGCTGTTCGAAAGAAAGTTCGTGTGTATTGGGATCACATGAAGCATCCGAAAGAGTTATCGTGCTGATCACACTAGGCGCTATCTGAAATGCCTTCCAGAAATCTACGCCTAAATATAATTCCTGTTCAAGATCTGGGACTAGGTACAAATACATAATGTGCATGCTGTTCTTATATTCTACTGTGGCTTGAATCCTGCCTATGATGGACTGACTTTTGCCATCAGCAGTTCTAACTCCTGACTTATATGGACATATCGGCAAAGATAAAGATTTTGCAAAATCGATGCAATTCTTGCCCAGGATGCTTATGCTGGCACCGCTGTCAAGCAATCCAAAGACCTCTTTGCCAGCTAATTTAATTTTCGCATAAGGCCTGGGATCAGCAATAGTATCCACAACAGTAGCAGATATGCGTTTTCGTAGATCTTTCCTAATTTTATATCTGTTTCTGGCCTTCAAAATTTTACGTGACGGTCGCCGATCTCCATTAAAAATCCTATTCCTAACTATATTGTAATTTTGTAACCTAACATGTAACGGCTTTAATTCTAAACGTTTACTAATCCTATCTATATCTATACTCTTATCTCTACTTAATATTGTAATTGGTCCAGGTGGACAATTGTTTCTAACTGTTTCTGTTTGAGTTTCTTGATCTCTTTTTACTTGTTCTAGGGAGTTTGGGTCGAACGCGACTCCCCCAGACGCATCGCGTTCTTCGCCCTGTTTTCCGGGTTGCAACGTGAACATTTGGGAGTGATGACACCTGCTTCTCCGCATTTATAGCAGAAAATATTCCGCACATTCTCAGGACAATCTATAAAATTGTGCCCTGGAACTCTACAATTCCAACATACTAGTTGGGACTTTTGTTCTAGTGGTGGCCGTACCATTCTTTGACCTGGACGGGAGAAGTTCATTGCAGCCACGCCAGCGTCCACTTCAGCAGACTCGTCTTCGACATAATTTAATTCGTGAACTGGGTACCTGGCTGGTGCGCGATTGTATCTTGGGTCCCTATTTGGAAACGCGTTTTCAGCCTCCCTACACATGCTTCTAAGGTGTTCAAGGGTAAATATTGACATTGGGAACACCAACTTTCCAACACTTTCTTTCAGATTCCTTTTGAGGATTCTGACCAATTCATTTTCAGGTATCGGAACCTGCAGTTGCGATTTAAGTTTCGTGATCGCATAAAAGAAATCGTCGGATGATTCCAAGGCTCCTTGACGTCGATCCATGATTTCTCGTATGATCTCGAAATCGGACTTAGAATTGCGAAACTGTCGCAACAGGGCATCGCGTAACATAGGCCAATCCGGGCGGTAATTGCTTCTTTGGAACTGCCAGTACCACTCATAAGCGGCACCAGACAGTAGCAAATGAAAATCGCGAAGGATCTCTGACCAGTGACAATTGTAATGGTGTTGAAGGGTCTCTAGTCGAAAAACAAAATCTTCTACCGTGAGTATATCAGGTTTTCCTTCGAAATTTAAACCCCATTTGTCTATTTTTATAGAACCCCCAGCAGATGGATACGATTGCCCCTGATTTCCGTTAGAGGCTCCTGAATGCATTGCGGAGTTATGCGGAATAAAGTTCGGATGGTGAGCGTTAGCGAAATTATTTTGCCTATTCGACCTATGATTAGGGTTTCTGTTCCGTCCGCGATTGCTACTATTTGCATGAGCAAACATCGGAGCTTCGGGCGGCAATTGGTTTAAGGGGGCAGCGCCAGTTTGGGCCAGTGGTGGCTCAGGAGCTTCCCTAAAACTGTTGCTATTGCTGGAAATGTCTAGGTGTGGTGGCTGAGGTACGTTCGGTAATGGTCTAATAATATCATTAATATCCTTCATAAAAGACATTAGGCTATTTTTTAATTCTTTTTTCATATCTTCTGATATGTCATGCCTTAGAGAACTCTCGTAAGAGGCAAATGAATTCACTACTGCCAAATTAATATAGGCTTTTAATTCCGTTGGCACGCGATTGTTTTCGGGTACTTCAGGGTGACTATTCACTGGTGGAATGGAGTTCTGAGGTAGATTTGTTAATGTCCGAAAACTATCATTTTGGGCTTCAAAAGATGCCGCACCATTTCCACTTAGGCTGCTATAAGATGGTGCTCGTATAGAGGACACCGAACTAGGCGGCCTATCTGAAGACTGTGGATGCTGAGCACCTGAACTATTGGAGCTATTGGATTTGGGAATAGCCCCTTGGCTAGGCTGTGGCCCAAGTGCAGATCTTTGAAGTTGCTCGTATGCCTGATCGGAAATGGGTGAATGCCTAACAGGTTGGGTATGGTGGGGTAAGTCACTTACTTCTTGCACTGGAATAAATGTGTTTTTAGGTGGTGGAGAACGTTGTACATTTGCCATGGCGATTGAGGTACTGTCTGTCAATGATGCAGTTGCTGAACGGGTAATTATTCGTCTACTATCTACTGCTTTTTCTCTTCTTATTCTTTGATTTATCTTTTCTTTTTCAGATAACTTCATCGTACGTTTCTAGGATATGAAAGATGGTTGCAGTGACTCACACTCACAAATATGCAGATGACGACAAATATGCAGATAACGATAAATAGAAACTAAACGTAAGACAGAATGTAATATGGGTATATGGTATGTGTTTAAAGGGAATAGTTAAATAAATAAATATATGTATATGAAAATAAATAAATAAATAAATATATGTATATGAAAATAAATAAATAAATAAATATATGTATATGAAAATAAATAAGTTGTAAATAGGTTTTATGTATTAAGGGAAGTATATTTGGGTAAGTGTTTGTATATATTTTGTGTTGATTGTATTAATCAATTATTTTGTTATACCTAACGAATTTTTGGGGTGTAATCAATAAATTTGTACTACGGGTACGAAAACAAAACTGTATTGGTTGTTTGTTTAATTTGTATCATATTGTAGGGGTGTTTCAGGTGGGTGTCCATGGCGTAGTTGTTGGCGTAGAAATGATGATCTGATGTATTAGCGGATTTTGTATGAGACTGCAGACGGACGAATTGATGATTCCTTCAGAGTGGCGGAGTGATGAACACACAAGTACAAGGACACACGAGTTTGCATCTCTTCACGCTTCCGCAATTCCATACTAACCACTGTAAGTGTTGGGCTTTCGATGGAAGACTTGAAGCGATCCAATTTGCACTAACCTACGAAGAATCTAATACTAAACAGATGGACTAATGCTACTTGACTTGACAAACAATCAGACTAGGTCACTAGATCCATGTAAGAATGAGACGATACAAAGTGAAATGGAAAAGTGAAATTTTGAGATAGAAAAGTAAAATGTATACAGGTAATAGTATAAGAGTAGAAAATGACAACGACTAGAACAGGTTCCAATTGTTTCTGTTGTCAACACCGGGGATACTCGTCGCAATTCAAGTTGGCATTCAAAGAGCTATCCACTCGAAGACTTACAAGTTCTCTGGTGTTGGCAACAAGAACAATTGTGGACGAAAGACAACATTAAGGACGAAAGGACGTGCACAGACAAACGTTGGGCGCCATTTGTAATAAGCCTAAATGGGAGGATATAGAGGGAGCTAGGAGTTTGAAAAATGACAGGAAAGTGGATGTGGACTGGACCTTAAGATGGGAAGTGTGAGAGAGAGGGTTAGAATGCAGAGAGCGAGGAGCACGGCATGCTTGCTTAGCACGACTTAGCTCGCCGGACGGGGAGGTCCTTGTCCTCGCTACTCTACGACCTATTACAAAACATATATCATGCCAAAAAAAACTAACAGGTACTTACTTTGGCTTTTGTACCGGAAACGGACGGACGTCCACCACTCTGATAGGCGCTGCGGATGTTATTGCAGCGAGGCCATTTCCCACCCCACCTGGAAATCCGGTGGCCTTATATGTGGATTTCCCCGAGATAGTTATCCGCTTCGACATCAGATCATCGCCTTGGACTTGCCATCACCTTACCGCACCCCTGAAATTTCGCCCTTAATAAGCCATTATATGATCTTATCGATCATATAACAAAAAAAAACCAAAACACGGATATTTATCATACGCGTGAATTTATTCAGGATCTAAACGTTAAATTTTTATAATTAAAAGAAAATGATAACATAATAAATATATAAATAAAAAAAAATATAAAAGAAAACTACACAAAAAAAAAAGGAAAATATTTAAATTATTTACTAGGTGGAATTTCGCCGCCCTCTACTGTACTTATTAATAACCTTATTTCGGTCAACGAGAAAATGATATTTAATTCTGCCTACCTAAATAGAGCTCTGCGTAGGTATACTTTTAGGGTTCAGCGAAATATCGCAATAAGAAAAATTAATAGGGGTCGGTGGAAAGAACCTATTACAAACAAACAAACAAAAATAAATAAATTAAACAGAAATCCTGAATACACGCAAAAAAAAATTTGTATTAACAATCTTAAAACTAGGTAAATGAACTGTATGTAATTCTGTATATTAAATTTATCTTGATTATTAAGTCATTAAGCACTAGGCAAACGAATATATGTTTTTTGCTTGTGCTTGTGCAATATTATGTATGGGTTTAACTAAATGTTTAATATATATAATATATAAAAGGGTCTGTACTCTGTACATTCACTGTAGAATTTGACTATCTTGACTTTCGGTGCTCAAGGTCACCTTTACGCCAATGAAGAATTTTTTTTTTTTTGATGTGGGGAGATTAATTTCGACACTCGCCCTCAGTTTTTTTGTATTTGGTTCGTAGAATTTTCCGCAGATTATAGGTAGCTTCGGCATAAATTTCGATCCGAACTAAAATCGCGGTCCGGTAAAAATGGGGCGGTCACGACTTTCAAGTTTCTTAGTCGATGACCGCCAAATTCACTTTGCAGATTATCTTGCTGCCACCTATCAAAAAACTATGAATTAATTCCCTATTCCAAAATTCACGACTTATCTTTAACACTTACCCCAATATATATTAACAGAAAAAAAAATCCAAAAAGGTACTCAATATATAATATTAAAATCACTGCCTTTTTATTTCAGGACTTTGTGTTTCTTTGTTGTAACGTACTTCACTTTTACGTACTTCACTGTAGCACTTTCGCACTTCGGCCGTATGAACTTGCCGGCGGTTATTTTATCAATGTACAGTGTCCTCTTCTTTGAATTCTTGGAACTGGAATTCGTAAACGGCAGTAAGTGGTGTGACTGTTGCTATAATATTTTTGTTTTTGTGTCTTGCCGCTATTTGAGAGCACAATTTCAAATTTTAAATTTATCGTTTTCCCTTTCTAGGTTTGAAGATAGAGGGCTCGAATTCGCTTCATACAGGGAAATTCCCTTAGTCGGGACTCAACCCATTTTGGTTAAGGGGAAATTTGGGAACAATTAACAAACAGTCACATCGGCTCGCAATACATTTGACGTTTTGACAGACAGACAACCAATCAAATGGAACAAGAACGCGACGGAGAAGGTAGGTTTTCCAATTCATTTTAGTTTTTTTTTTTTTTTTATTTCGTTTACCATGTTGCACATTTACTTTTTACATTTTTTTCTTGCTTCTAGGTGATCATAACAGGAAAAGCTTCTCAATTCAGCCGTTCGGACTCGGCATAAAATTGGGTCCCTTCCATTCGTTTCAAAAATAGAAACTCACACAAAACGAATGGTTGCGAGAAGCTAGAGGCCTAGGGTGTCACCCGCCTGTCGCGCCACCTATTTATTTATTTATTTATTTATTTTAGTTCGACTTTTTTCGACGCTTTCGTGTTTTCAACAGATCTGTTTTATGATTGGAGTTTTCTTTTCAACACTTTCATAGGTTAAAAAAAATTAGCTGAAGATAAATATAATGTATACCTACTTAGCGCAATTGACATATGGTCTAAAATTTGCGAAAAAGAGTAGGTAAATACTAGTAGGTACCGGTAATCTAGTACAAATATCGATATCAGCATCGTTTCACGCAGGTAGGTAGGTAGGTAGGTAGGTAGGTATCTACCTATAACGAATTTTTTCTTATGTGTATGATTTTGTCGTGGGACCTAGTTACAGGATTTTTGGTTTGCTTTTGGCAGCAGCGTACCTACTGCCAAATAAATTGCTATTTATATTCCTCACGACTAGATGTCATACTAATCACATCATTGGAACTGTCCCATTTTCTTTCGATTCGAATGAACTGTCACCAACTGTCACTCCGCTGTTTGGAACGGAACGCACGTGTTTATTTCAATTTGGCGTGTCTTGGTTTTTACACAAATTTTTTTCAATTTTCAAGAAACATTTTAAAGCTAAAATATGCCTAGATCAAAGAGAGATAAGAAAAGTAATTCCCCAACTGCATATATCATTAACTTTTCTAATATATCACATTTTTCCAGTTTCATTGACGAAAACCGACAAAAAGGGTCTCGCATGGAAGCAACAGATCATCGAGGACATCCGAAGATGTGTAGAAAAGTACCCAAACATTTTCCTATTTTCAGTGCAAAATATGCGTAACAGTCTGCTGAAAGAACTGCGCAATGAATGGAAAAAGAACTCTAGGTTTATATTTGGCAAAAATCGTATTATGCAGATTGGTCTTGGCCGAACAGAGGCCGAAGAAGTTGAACCAGAATTACACAAAGTAAGTTGCTCCTGCAGATTTTCAAAGCGGTTATATTAAATTTCATTTGATTAGGTTGCCCAAAGGTTGACTGGACAGTGCGGCTTGCTTTTCACAGAAAAATCCAAGGAGGATGTCTTGGAATGGGCCAAAGAATACTGGGCGGTCGAATATGCCCGCAGTGGGTTTGTTGCTACCGACACGGTAGTCCTGCCTGCGGGTCCCTTGGAGGATTTCGCACATTCAATGGAACCACATTTGCGTTCTTTGGGATTGCCCACAAAACTACAGAAGGGTGTCATTACTCTGTACAGTGAGTATACTGTCTGTGAAAAGGGAAAAGTACTTACACCGGAGCAGGCTAGAATACTAAAACTAATTGCCAAACCGATGGCTAAGTTCCGCCTGACAATAAAGTGTTCATGGAATAAGAAGGATGGATTCGAGGCGCATGTAGCAGACAATTCAGCCGACAGTGGCAACGAAGAGGACATCGAGGAGAAAGAAGATGATGTTGAAATGGAGGAGAACGATAGCGATGATGAGTAGTGAAAAAAAACAATCCAGCCTTAAATTTAAGTGTTTATTTTATATACGTGTAATATAATCCAAGGAGATATTTAAATATAAATTGAAATGACGAATGCGACAGTTTTTTTTTTTAACAATCTGTTGGTTTTCAGCCGTCACAAGAGGTATCCGAAATATTTTGCTGTCATGCGGAGGAAAGACCTCCAGCATTCTTTTTGGGTGGCCTGTATGCAATGACATAGCGTTGAGCAACTGTCAGCGGTGGAGAATATCCGGAGGCGTAGGTACCGTCCTCAAAGATGACATCATAGTCTTCGGTTGAAGTTTCGGGCAGCCGGTTGACAATTGCCTTGTAGAAGCATGTTGTTTGTGGGTACAGTGCCATGACTAAAAAACAAATAAAATGGTTACATGCAAGATGGCTAGAATGATGGAGAGTAATAGTAATAGAGTAATAGTGCTAAATACATAATATAAACTGGTGTCTAGAAGAATTTGAGGGCCCACAAAAGAGTTGTGAGAAATCTTTTATTAAAATTATAAAATAATGGTTTTGAGAGTATAAAGCAGAGACAGAAAAGGACCCCAACCAACTTGGAGTATGCAGGTGTAGGTTGAGGGCCAGATTTACCCCGAATTATAATATTGTAGCATTGCTGTTCGCTTTCATTTGAATTCTAGAAATGGCTAAAACAGTTGACCGATAGTAATGGGCCTCGTATTGTCTGTAAAAAAAAGACAGCAAGATGCAGATTTGTGTGAGGTCTCGGTAAGATAAGCTTCCCAACCGCCAGTTGACATGAAAACCGAGCTATTAAAGCAACACACGATGCATTTAGACACTTCAGTGAAACCATTTAAATTAGAAAACAAAAATGTTATCATACCCATAGTATCCTTTGGAAACAATGCATGTCCATCAGTTTGTGGATTTGCTCTCATCAAGGGCAAGGGAATAATTTTTCGTTTGCTAACCACATGCCTATCCTTCTGCTCGTCATCTATATCATCGACTTCGTATTTATTTGGTCCGCTTAAGAACTGTACGACCTCAGCGAGAATCCAATTCTCTTCTTCACCTTTGACCAGAGCAGCAACAATGTCGCCCGGTTTTGCAATGTAATTACTTTCAGCCGGTACAGCTCCGCATAGCGGTGGAACCTTTTCACCTGGCTTGCTAATGTATAGCGGCAGAGTCTGAGCCGACACTTGTATGATTTTCAGTTGAGCTCCACGTCGGATTGCCTCCTTATTGCCAGCATTTCGCGCTTGTATGCGACGTTCATTTCGAATATTACGAATCTCATGAATTTTACTTAGTGCCTGCCGAATGATGGCTTCCTCTTGAGCAGCATCTTGAAGGCCTGTCTTGTAGAGACTTTTCAATTTGTGTGGTGGTAAATTAGACATTTGGGCACGAATTATTCCATTTAGATTTGATTCGCAGCGGCGACGTTCGTCCTCTATTTCATGAATCAGCCTTTGAAGGGCTTTTAATCGATCCTGCGATAAATATAATACAACGTTAAAGATTGGCAAATGGTTTCAGGGAAACTATATTTTACCTGAATTTGTAAAGCCGCACTCTCGGCAGTTAGTGGCATTTTTACTTTTGCTTTAAAATGTCCTTAAAGTATATAACATGAATTTATAAAAAAAATATTTTTTTCCAAAACAAGATAAAAATTGTTTGCTTTTATAGACTGACAGATCTATGAAACGAAACAAATAACAAATCGTTCAGCGCCAAAAAGGTAAAGGGGGTGTTCAATAAACATATTTACAAATTTAAGAAAATAAAGGACCATTCACATGAGAGTGAAAGAACGAATTGATGAAATGCGGACAAACCACTTCTGAGGCATTAATGAATAGAAAATTCCAAATTTTACTGTTTTAAAAGTAGGATAATAATTTATCCCATCGTGATGTATTAAGAAAACAAATTTAAAAGCAAACAACGAAATTTCGAATTTCAAACTTTTTGCCGCGAACGAAACACAATCGGCGCGAATTGCCAAAGTTTATTCGCAATCCAATTAAACCGCAACTACCGATTAAAACATTTGTTCGAAATTAACCTCAAATTATAAATTCCTGGTAGAAACTGATGGCTGAAATTCGCAAACCGCCGTGTTCATGTGAACGGACTGTCAAAACTCGCGAATATTCGTTCGTTCGTAGGTAGTTAGTCGCTCTCATGGTGAGTAGTCATTAAGGAATACATACCTAAGTTTCTTTCTTGACTTTAAACAGCTCAAAATTCCTTCAAAATTTGGCTAAATTAAATTTAAGCTAATTTCTTTAGCTAAAATATCAAATTTTCATTTCAGACTCATTTTCCGTAACTTATAAAAGTGAGAAGTTCATTAAGGTTAGTACACGGCATGTAGAGAGCCACCAGCCACATACGTATGCCGTGTACTACCCTGTAGGATAATTTATTATCTTGCTTCCGGAGCAGGATGATTTTTTGACAGCTGAAGAATTCATTTTTCATTACGACAGTGTCAGAAAATTATCGGATTATAATTATTTAGCCCATTTAACACACGGCCTTAGGGTACGTCCATGGTGAACCAGTTTCTCGCTTTATCGCTTTTCAGACGGTAGGCTTTCTATTATTTGTTTTGCACATCCAAATGTCATAAGACAATGCGTTTTAATATTGAGAAACACAAAATCTGACTATGACCTTTGGCACAACAAATCGATTAGAATTAAAACATTTTTTCGACTGTGTTATTGAAATTATGCTCAATAATTGCAAAAATGCAGACGATATTCTTTCCGTTCATACTCTATTGCTCTCAAACATGAAATACTACTGTATTTTTTTTTATGTTTCTGTCGCCCTTCTTTTACGGATACCTACTTTCAATATGTTCCTCATTAGAGTTGATTTTGATAAATTTGTTTTTATTCCAATAAGGTGTGGCCACACCTTAATATAATCTAGTACAATCAAATAAAATTGACAAATATATCTGTTTCATTCTATTGGAATCGCCCAACATATCACCGAAAGAGATAGAAGTTATCTGCGCGCTTTTATTTTTCCATTCTATACATGCCTATTTGTCAGATTTTAAACCGCGTAATGGAGTTTTAGCCACCGGGGCAACTACAAATTCAATTAAATTACTTACCAATAATTTTATTTTCTACAAAAATAGCAAAATAAGTGAAATGAAGTGAAGTTTATAATATTACCTTTATAAATAACGTATTAGATAGGGCGCTAAGTACTTCTTTCGTCCCCTACGCCGCAAATATATTTCTTCGTTACAAATTCCTCAGCTTGGGATCATCTTTTTTCTGTAAGTAAAAATATATAACTTTGTCCAGCTGTTCAGTAGATTTTGGAAAATTCCTATTATGTATTTTATCTTAATAAAATTGTATATACTAAGGAAAATTGTAAAAATATCTTAACAAAAGAAGCTCTCTCCGCATTAATAAAATCATTTCACATATCGTACGTTGTTTTTTTTCATATCTAGAATCTATGAAGGGAAAAATGCATGCCTCTACTCAATTAGGTACACTTTCTAACAGGATTCATCTTGATGAAAGAATTTGTGGACAAACTAACTGTGTTTCTCTTTTAAAGAAGCAGTAATTTTTTCTTTTTTTTTTAATTATGTTGATGTCATTTTTTAAAAATAATTCCAACATTCTTATGATTTTGGTCTCTTAAAGAAGACTCCCGCAAAGATATCTTTGTTTTATTGGGGAAACTGCAATTTTTATCTCCGCTGCTAACTTCCTATCATAAATATCGGTTTCCATTCTTTTTGCCCAAGTAGGTATATCTACCTAGCCCTACATACTAGCATAGTTCTAGCATAATTCAATCTCGAAGATCGCTGTTATTTTTTTTTTCATTTCGATTACCATTGTATTTTTCATGTTTTTCGAGTTGTTTCTAATTTGATTTGTAATTTATAGTTTGCTCGCCACCCCTTGGCAAAACACATCATAGGTATCTACATCGTAGAAGAAACCAGAAACATGGATGATGAGTTCCCTCGCTATCCCATTTTCATATTTTTTTAAGGGAAACTTGCTGCCCTTCTATTGTTGTTTATCTGTATATTTTGCTACCATGATGATCTCAAACTGATTTGTTTTCTGTCGCTATGCCTAAAGTAGGTACATATTTGTTAAGAATAGAGGCCACATTGATACCTACTGAGTCTTTGAAACGAAGGCGTACACACATTTTTCGTTTGTTGAGAAAAATATCCACAAAATTGTAAGAGACAATTATTACCAATACGAGTTTTGCGATAGGTAAATTATTATCTAATCGGAACAAACCTTAAAACGATTACCCACTTTATTCGTATCTTTGGCATAGAATCAAAAAGAACTACCTACACATTTTTGTTCAAATATGTATATCCAAATACAAGTTGCGAAGAACTTCCTGACAGGATAATTGTGTGGCACCATCTTTGGAAAGCAATTGAAAAAGATAGATTGCTTATGAAACCAGATGGTAGAAACACACGCGACTGAGAAAATACAACTAAAAAAACATAAAAAAAGAAGAATTAACAGTTTTATGGGGATTTTAGTCCGGATAAGGTTAAATGCGCTACTAACTGTGGAGCTAAACAGATACGAAGGCACGATCTGCGCGGTTACATACCGCCAACTGTGCTTGAACAAAATATTGTCAACGGAGATTCCAATCGGATGGTTCGAAAATGGACTCGGGAGCTGATGTTTAATATCGCATTGTCTCAATACTAGTGGGGTAAAACCCAAGTATGTTTTAGACAGAGCTGTATGCCATTCAAAAATGCGTTAACCATATTAATAAATCATATGTTAAATGAAGGGAGAATCGTAAATTCCACACTCCAACAGTACACTGCAGAGTTTATCTCCCCGACTTGGTTTCCACGACATGCTATGCATTATGCAATCCTTGCCAACAGGCAGGGGTCCTGTAAGTAGGCGTACAATAAAATTAAATCAAGTCTGAATTCTCTCGTCTACGCGTATGAGGAATAAGTTTCATGATTAGAATCGGCTGATGATTCAGAGGTGAGGAGATTCTACTTAGCACCCGCGA
The DNA here is from genome assembly GCA_949372485.1 of Cheilosia soror. Classification (NCBI taxonomy): domain Eukaryota; kingdom Metazoa; phylum Arthropoda; class Insecta; order Diptera; family Syrphidae; genus Cheilosia; species Cheilosia soror. The sequence continues at coordinate 41,336,827 of OX443564.1, read as the reverse complement.
CCCTTTTGGTGGATAAGTGGAACAATTATGTAATGGAAAATGTATGAATATTAAACGCATCCACTTTTATGTACTATTCATGGACTATGTATCTGCCAAGGAGCGTTAAATGCTTCAGTTGCACTTAACTCTAAAGCCTAGAACACGAAACAGCTGAACATACGGAAACGACGACGGATTCCAGACTATCAGCTGACCGAGCATTCATATTACCTAACAAAACCTGCCAATCTTGACGACGCTCTTCGCGTTGTTCGCGACATCGAGGTCAGCTTCTGTGCCCCAGTCAAAGTTGTGCAAATAAAGATGCTCCTCCGCATGACAGCAAGTGTAACAGAGCTTGATCGAATCTGAAGTTTGAAGACCTAAGAAAGAAGTCGGACTGCGGACAAAAAAATTAGGTACGACCGGCTTAGTTGGTATTATCATATTCAAAGTAGACTTCCTACGAACCCCATCAAAAAGGCAACATTAATCGACATTTTGAAGTTGGCAGGCCTTGTGAAACCTACAGTAGGAATGTGTAGTACAGTGGGGGTTATGGTCCTTCTAATCCATATTACAACTTCAACAATTAAGAAAGAAAAAGGTGATCCAAGGTATCATTGTCAATGAAGCAATGACAAAAAAGATGGGCTCTTAAAACAACTCAAACTATCCTTCCATGCTTCGCTCTGAAAACGTATTTCATTTTCGAACCATATTCTTCTATTGTTTCAATGTTTCACACTGCACCGTTTAGGTGCTAATGTTTTGTCAATTTATACTCACCACAAACTGCTGATATGGTCTGGTTACCTTCAGCTTAGGCTTTGATTATGTAGCGATTCGCTGCTTCTGCCAAATTCCGTATCTGACCGCAAGAAACATGTTAGCTGGTGTTGACGTTCGCGGTCTTGAAAACTTACTGCTTCTGTTTTAATTATATTTTTTTTGTACATAATTTAATCACATTCAACCCGCATTACAATTCTAAAGTTTTTTGTTTAATATTTTTACAGGAGTATGACAACAGTTAAACTTAAGATTAAAATCAACAACAGCTATGAATCGGAACCATCGTCTGGAAGTGGGGTAAGTCCAGCTCACCATTGCACCGTGATTCTGACAAAATAAATTGAATTTCAGTCATCTGCTAGCGAAACCAACGAATATGAACATTCCACATGTGAAGAAGTTCCAAATCTGCCGGCAATGTTAAATCCGCGTTTTTATTCGATAGCTAACCGTGTTCCCATTGCAACCACCGATCAAGTTGTCGAGTCGCCAAGCATAAGGCGGTACAGGTCTCCAGTTGTATCTAGCCAGGAATCCGACTTTGAGGGTTTCCCCGAAACTCAAACCCATAGCCAGCGAGCAACATACCTCAGCGCATCTACAACCGAAGCACAATCAAAAGAAACCGCTAGAGCAAAGACCTTACCAGAAGATAAATTCTTGCCTGCCCAGAAGTTGTTTACAAGATTCTACGACGTTATCGTCGAGCAGAACAGTTGCAATGCCGTGGATATGCAGCTCTCGGGGGAGAATCCCGAAGAAAGCAATGCAAATAGTAGAAAATTGTCGCAGGATTCATCCGAATTATCCTTCAATGGAAAAATCAAAAGTCTGACATCTGAGACGCCCGCAGCTTGCGAACAAAGTGTCAACAAGTCGCCAAAAACCTTAAAGACTATTCTCGAAACGACTGAACTATCTAACTATAAATACACAAATGAAAGATCTCCCGACCTATTCGCTGACAACGAGGATGACGACGACGATGATGAGGAAAATGACGGCGACGACGAAGTGGCCAATGTATCAGCTAATGTGCTGGCTCCAGTGGATGAGGAAATCAACAAATCACTCAACTGTCCGACAGAGTCAAGTTTTGCGGAGGATAATAATGAAAATCTTAGCAACGCGGACGCGAATTCCCTCCGGAAAAACATCCGACGAGAAAAGGAGCTGTTAAGACGCATAAAGACCTGTCTCGCTGGCGTACCCCCACCACCGTCTCTGACTATTCCCCAGTTGGATATGTTTTCGGCCATAACTAGGAACAAGATGGAAATTTTAAATTTCAAACATGAAGTTGAGACGGTAGGCTCAATTATTATGTGCGAGGAAGAGGGCCTCTTCAAACCATCGCACACGGTTGCGGAAGTCCAGACCATGCCATGGAAGGATATTTTAGGTGCCCGCCAACATGGCTTATCGTATGCAAATTGACGACTATCTCTTTGAGTAATTTCTAATGATGATACTTTTTCCAGTTACAACCTATGCAAGGCTTCGGAGAGTATAGAGTTGTTAAGTTTGGCCGTTGTTGAGCGGTTCATCGGTGCTGAAACCTCAACATCGTACACATCGTCTTACACCAGTTCGCCATCTAGCGCTAAGAAGAGAAATCTTCGATTAAAGTAAGTTGTAAAAAGTCCAATATAAGTTCATTCGTCTAAAGAGATCTACATTTTCAGGATGTTAACGCAGTCGCCGGGAAATAGGCTAAGCCACTTGGCAAAGCGACGCGCCATATTTTCGTCGGCAAACTTGGCAACCACATCGCATAAGCCAGCGAATTGTTCTCTGGGTGGCATGCAAATTTTACTCGACAAAAAGTAAGCTCACACTAACTGATTTAAGCCAGTTGACTTGAATTCTTATTTCTTGTATTTTTCTTATCAGAAAAGCAAAAAGTCGAAGGAAAGGTAGCACACCCAAGCGAATGACGCCCGGCAGTAAGAAGAAAAACGGTAAGATTCTACAATTGTGTCCCATTCACCTCGTGTTCCATTGGCAAATTTGCTTTTAATTAATAGCACGTGTGAGAACGCGCAGTGAAACGTTCATCAGTAACTTGTTGAATTACTAAAATGCATTTCAATACTGTACCACCCACTGACTGAGGGGAATTAGACTGGTTTAGCATTATGGTTCTCGGGAGCTGTTACCACGAGTATTTTCGTTACGAATAAAAAAACCTTGGATTTAGTTTGAATCTTTATTTTTGAGGACGGTCAAGGTGGGCTCTTGCATTGGATATTCAGGGCTGTAGGTTGCTCAAGTGGACTTTCGACCTTCCAATGTCGTTTGGTGATACGACTCAAAGAAGTTCCACATAAAAAATGTGGCATGGCAAGTAGTTTAATGTGACTTATGGAGCGCACTATTCGGAGAATTAGCTGCTTGACATTTACTTCTTCTTTTCGTCGTTTTCGACTCGAGCTTGATCTGTTGTTGAATGCTAAGGAACTAGGCAGTGCCACACAGTTAACTGACAAGCACCTCAATGTTTTTACGACTATCTGCACCTCAAATAGAGTGAAATCGGCTAATAGTCAGCCATTCAGTCAGCCCGTCATTTTTGGGCATTTGCATTCGAAGGATAGCGTTAGAGCCGCTCCGGTAGTGCTATCAACGAGATCCTCCTTTTTCCATTTTGGCGTTAACATCACCTAAAACCATGTTAAAGTTATAGTAAGTACATTGGTTGTATGCCTGTCTAGGAGGTCTTAAAAATAGAAGTCGAATCGCAGCATCCGTGAAGGAACAATACGTAACCTAAATTCCGTGAACTCTATAGCTCGGTCACAGATGCGACGAATCGATCCCAGTCTTTGGTAGCACACCTCGTGGTATCACAATGGACCAAAATTCTGGTCTAAGTGTGTCCCCTTCGGGACAGCCACCTTACCTAACCTAACCTAACCTTGGTAGCACACGGTCTTACTTTTTAGCATCGATTTGGATTGTTCTTGTCCATTTTAGTTTTTCTGGCTACTAGTACTAGCAATCACCCCTATGTAGACGATGGCATTTTTTCTCATCGTCATCGCAGCTGCTTAGCGGTTCTTCATGAGGATGTCTTCTCTGCTGGTTTCATTTAAGTATTTTCATGTGTTTTTATAGTCCCCTTGTCCAAACACATGGTAGAGGCCAGGATTTGCTTTTTTGCTGGGAGGTGGTAATTTTCGAAAAACGAAACAGGGCCGAAACCCCTTCTCCCTTCTTATACCCATTTTCCCTACGGTACTGCCTTAGCATTTTGTCGTAGGGGGGGTTTTAGTTGTCATCTGGGTTTGTGGGACTACCACTCTTGGACTCTTTTTCTCTCACGCTCCAGGGGGCTTATTCCCAAATGCGCGGCGGATCGCTTTTCATGGCGGATTGGTATTTTTATATTTCCAAAAGCGATTAGATCCATTCAAAAGCGATAGCTATTGTGAGGATTGCTGGCAATAAATCCGCCAGCAATCCGTCACCTGAATAGCTATCGCTTTTAACAGCTATTGGAAACACAAAAATATCGATCCGCCATGAAAAGCGATCCGCCGCGCATTTGGGAATAAGCCCCCAGTATTCTTATTTTGCTCGTGATGGTCTTCGTGTTTTCCATCACTGCATCCGAAGCTTTTTGGTTGTTGGTGTCACGCCTAGTTCACCTTGAAACAGTGGGGATTGGAAAAACGCATGTTCGGCGTTTTCAGGACTGGCAAGTAAGGGCTCTCATCATGCTTGAATTTATGCAGATATGAGCAAAAGCATCCATGACCTGTCAAAAACTGTGTTAGGTGGAACCCTATTTCACCATATTGTCTCTATCCATTGCTGAATTTGTGGTATAAGTACATGCGTCCGTTTGCCTTTATCGGATGCATGCCAGCGTTCTTGACACTCTCCTATGATATGCAACCTTAGTGACATCGGCTGGGTTTCGCCGGTTTGAGCAGCTTGCTCTTCTTCTGCCAGAATGTCTATTGGTAACATTTTTGCTATAACACAGGCTGCGTCGCTGGAAGTGCTACGGTATGTGCAGTGAATCAATACGCTTCCTGTGTGTTCCTGTCTTCATGCCGCTCGTCCAGTTTGGCGCGGCGTAGAGGATTATGGACGCCACTACTCTTGGCCAATAGCAGCCATCGACTGTGTCTAGGGCCTCGTGTAATGGGCATGATTCTTGAGAGAGCAGCGCTGTCTTTGGCTGCTTTGTGACTTAAGCACTTAAGGTGTTTTCTGAAGGGTATCTAGTATGACTCTGGGGTATTTTATGTTGGGCTTTGATGCTATTGTGTGGTCACCCACTTTTATTTAAGACTCTGCGCCTGAAGTAGGTCCTTATGATTTGTATGAGATACGCTGGTTCTGGCAATTCTCTGAGTGCTTGTTATATATGTTTTCAGTTTGCAGTGTTGAATGAATTTTTGATGTCCAGGGTAATCTAATAACTAAGCAATATTTCTTGGAACTCCCTTTCCACCTTCTTGCCTTCGATCTCTCTTTTTGCTATTTTACCCACTGAGCTGATTGCATCTACTGTTGAGCGATTCCATATTGGTATTTCGATAGTCCGCCTGCTGCTTCTATCGCTGCTTTTAATCTTTTGCAAATAATTCGCTGCATTTTGCTTTTGGAATATACGACCATAGCCACGATTCTGAAATTTATTTCTTCTTTTCAGTTCGCAAAACACCATCGTCCTCTGCGAGAAAACGCCTATTCTTCCGCTCGGAAAATGCAAAGCCCGGCCCGTCGCGCGAAACCTCAAAACGTGCCTTGTTCCAAAGTCCAGCTAAACAAAAATTACCAATACCCGCTCCAAAGCCCACATTTAAGCCGGAAATCGCCAATCGTGTGGAAAAATCCAAGCGTGCTCTCTTCTCTCCCGACAAGAGCTCGCAAAGTTCCCTACTCGACTCGGGCAGCTTTAGCCTAACTTCGCAATCGAGCCTATTTGGTGGAAATCTGGACTCGTTGATATTAAAGCGAAAGCGCACTGAAGACGACATCTCTGACATTGCGGAAAATAACAGGAAAATGTTTCGTGGTGACGCGGAGAGTTTGACTCCGCGCTCGTTGAAAATAAAAAGTCAAAGTTTTTGCATTGGGGCTGGCTCCACCAACGGTCTAAACGGCAAGAGCAATACGTTGCGAAGCAACAGTAACCTAAGCACAACATCAGTCTTTTCGTCCAGCAGTAACAGTGTCAGATCCATTACCAGGGCATCATCAGACACCACGTTTACATCTTCTAGTCAATTAACGGAAAATCATCGAAAGGTTTGTATTTTAAATTTTACTACGTAACATCCACTTACGGAGTTTCTTTTTGTTGTAGAAACTATTGTGGGCAGTCTCGCAGGCTTTGCAAGCAAAGCAAATCACTGTCACGCACAGTAATTTCAAACAGTTTGCATCCGTCTTGGCGAGAGTTGTTAAACGACTCTTTCAAGAGTATTTCCTGAAGAGCAACTCTAGCACCAGTGAAACAATGCTAAGGTAATGACAGAACTTTAAATAGCTCAAAGTGAACACCGTCTAAACAGAGTTGAATTTCAGGTTGGCGAAGAAGTATGTCTACAATGTGATAGCTGGTAAAAGTGCCGATGATATATACCTCTATGCAAGGTCCAAGATAGACGAAGAGAAACGCATGTCCACCACCCGTCTATCCGGATATATCGCTCCCGATGAGTATGAGACTCGCAAAGTCGCAATGAGTCAAACCAGCCTGTGCAACTTTGACAGTTCTATGGATTCGTTTAGTTTTAGTCAAAGCTCGTCCATATGCATGACCCAGTCGTCGCAAAACCTACAAGGCTTCGAGAAGTTCTCACTAGAAACCACCACTTTGAAGAGTGCAATGAAATTACCCATTCAGCCGAATGCTAGTTTACAAAATAGTTCCTCGAAAAATAATCTTGATGGCATAGCTCTCAGGGAAAATGTTGATTGCGAGCAGCGTAGGTCAGCGCAGAAGAATTTCACCGGCAAAGATCAGCGCAACGTTAGTCCTTATGTGAATACGGGTTCCGCGATTGGTCGCTCGGCCAAGCAAGCCACATCGTACGGAAGTAGTGTGTATGAACTGAACAGCGGTACCGCACGAGCAAAGAGACAAATATCATTTGATAGCTAAATTGTAGATTTTGTTAAATAAATTTCAACAAAGAAAGCGGAACATGTTAACATTTTTATTTCAGAAAAACGCTGGTGGCGTGTTTTTTTTTTATCTTGTGAAACGGTAATACTTCTCAAGTTGCGCTGTAAATTGATAGTGGCGACTGCAGTGATGAATGAAAACATGTTTAAGATGGTCATATCTTTTCTTAATTTAATTCTTAACTTTTGTATTTATTGGTAGCTTAACTATATAAATAAGGGTTGTTAACTTAAAATTAAAGAAATGTCCTATTGCATACATTTTTGTTGGTTTTTATTTTCATAAAATATAGAAAGAACTTTAGCGGGCCCCATAAACCTCTGCCTCGTCATGAGTGTATCTGCTGTCGCCTTAATTACTTCAGCTGGGTTTACAACAATGGCCAATCTCCAGCCACCTCGATCACTCGCAACTGCGTACACCAAGTTGGTTCAGGTCGCTCTCCAGTTGTGTGCGCCACCTTGGTGGGTCTTCCTCTGCTGTGTTGTCCTTAGGGAAAGATTCCAAGGCTGGACAGTTTTTAAGAAGGTTGTAGCCGGAACAACAGGTAACAAAAAGCAATGAGCGAATGATTGTAGAAGCTCAACTCGTATCAAGGCCAAGGGCAGTGGATTTGGGACAGAAATGGTATGGTTTGGCGTAAGTATCTTATGGTAGGTATATACGTGCTCAATTTTCTCCTGTTTCTACCGAATACATCAAGAGAACAGCTGCGGTATTATAACAATAAATATCGATAAAAAAAAGACAATTCTTGTTACAACTTTTGTGTCAATATGATGTATCTTATCTATCATTGTGCACTTAACAGAGGAGTGTAGATTTTCTTTCCTTTATCTAACTATCTAAATGTATCTTGCTGATCAAACACTTCGCACTCCATTAACGGTCTCAGTGCAGAGTGACTACTCAATGATTATGCCATCCACATTCATAGCTCCGACCAGATTGAGTCATCCTCGTTTAACGTTTTTGTACTCACAAAATGCCTACGACCTACGCGACAGCAATCTGTGGACTCATACATTAAACTGATGTTTTACTTGAGCTAATAATTGATAAGAATTCCAAAGTGAATTAGAAAACAATGGCAAAATCTTTATTTCCACTTGAAGACGCGATGGGTGCGAGCAAAAGTGTGCTCTCGCCAGAGCAACTCGATGAATATGTCCAATTGACATATTTGAATAAGACCGAAATTAATTTGTAAGCATAGCGTCAACCTTTATAGATACCTATATCTATAATCTATATTTCATTTCAGTATATTGAAGAAATTCTCGACAATTAATTCAGGGCGATTTGCACGTGATGTTAACGCTCGCTTCACTAGAACGGAAGTTGCAGGCTTATTTACTGAGTTATGGTACAATCCGTTTGCAGATCGGATATTCAAAGTTTTTTCAACCGAACCGGATGGCAGTTTGTCTTTTGAGGAGTTTATAAATCTTTGCAGTGTATTTTCGGAAAATTGCCCACTCGAAGTGAAGGGTGCTTGGGCATTTTTGATATTTGATTTCGATGAAGACAATCAAATTACGAAGAGTGATATCTGTGAGCTAATTGATCGATTGACTGGTCCCATGAAATTAATTGACAGTGAAAAAGATCATATTTGTGATGTGGTGAGTATACAAATTAAATTTTTTGTGGTGTAGTGTATCAACACTTGCTGGTTAAACTAGAGAACATTTAATGCGGCGCGCATCCCAGTGTCTCAGTGAGTTGTACGACTGAAAGTAAAGATGCTTTTAGTTAATTTTCTATTTCTTATGAACGTTTGACCAACAGACCAAGAGAATAGTTGGTATGAAAAAACTTTTCTTCGAATAGCTCCGAGAAGACAGGTCTAAAGTTTTTTTTATTTATGTGCATATTTTTTATCAACGGTAATATTGCACCCATTATCCACCAATGTCGGTCGTGAAAGGTATTTTAATGGTGAACCGCATCAAGTGTAAGTGCCAAGTTTAAGGGAACCCACTTCAACCCACCAACCCACTTCAAATATTCCTCTGCCGTATTATTGGATATTTCCCTAGCATATGAAGTCCTTAAGCTTCAGTGCAAATTCACTTTTAAAAAATCGTACATATGCGCCATTTTTCAAAAGGGGGCTACATACAATAAATGATTAAAAAAATAAATAAATAAATAGATGGCGCAAAAGGCGGAAGACACCCTAGGCCTAGCTTCTCGCAATCGCAACCATTCGTAGACGTTTGCGAGAGGTGGCGCAGTAGAAAAAACCTTAAGATGTAATTTTGTGTTTTTCCGGGGATCGAACCTGTAGTCCAGCACACTAACCACTGCGCTACTGCGCCCACACAATAAACAATTAGCTTGATAAAAAATTGTTCACTCAAGTTATTTTCAACAGAATAACATCCTTAGCTGTGCGTTTTTTACGCGGTTAAGGAAGGAGCTCAAACTGTCTTAGCGAGGGAACAACCAGCAATGGAAATCACCTTCTGAGACCTGAGTGGACAGCCAAGCAGCACTTAAGGCGATTAACTCCAATCTGATAAAATCCAAATCCGCATCCGTAAGTCAATGCCTCTCGGCATTAAGAGCATTAAACCATCACACAGTAATGATGGCTGGGTTCCTGGTGTAAAAGGGAACGAGCCAGCAGATAGACTGGTCAGAAGCGGCTCTGAAATGGGCGTACTATTAGCTGATAGACAAGTATTACCAGCTTTCAATGCAGCTAAGGGCGTCATTGACAATGTCACATTAAACTTGGCTAAAGAACGATTAAACAACAACACCCGGTTGTACTATAAAATCCTAACATCTTTTGACAGAAACCAAATCCGAGTACTCGTCGGGGTAATAACCGGACACTGCATCATTGGAAACATGGCCAAAAGACTAGGTATCTTTACAAACTTCTGCAGAAGTTGCAGGGATGAAGAGGTTAGAATCTGTGGAACATCTCCTGTGTCACTGCCCTCCAAGAACGACGTTACTCTTGTATGGGAGCACGATTCCTCGACGGCTTGGGATTGGGAGATCTAGCAACGATACCTCTATCAGATTTAAAATGATTCATCAACTTGTTGCATATACTACAAAAGGGTAATCATAATCACAATAGGTCTCAATGGCTTATGGGTGAACATTGCATTTATGTATTGCAAGCTGCCCCTCTAACCTACCCTAACCTACCCAACATCCTTAGCTTTTTGCAGGCTGATTTTCGAGCTAATTTATCGACAGTTGATCAAATTTTTATATTAACAACTATCGCAATGCGCTTAATATAGAAACAAAAAGAAGCCGGACATATTTTTTATGGATCCCAAACAAAAGGTCATTTATACCTAGATATAGGAATATCTTTGAAATGATCAGAATCTACGAGCAGTTTCGTTTTTTTTTGTAATACTTCTCCCAAAGACGAACCTTCAATGCTTAAACGGGGTAACGAGACGAGAAGCTTGCAGATAGGTTTTAGTTGTACTTAAATTGTTGTAACTTCTAATTCTCTGGAAATATACATATATATTCCCAGCAAGCGAGTTTCAAAGTTTACTTGTTCTGTACCTTTAATTGGATAGATAGGTTTGAAAAAGTCTGTTCGTATTTTACAAGTCGCATTTCAGTCGTATTTCGAGTCCTTTTATCTAATCTCTTTTCATAGATCACGCGCGTGTGCCACCTTCGAACAGGTGGAACTTAATTCTGAAGTACAGATGTAAAAAAACGATGTCTTCTGAGCGCAGATCGAAGCAGTAGAGAAAATTTGTTGTCAATTGACTCCGCCCTGTAGCAAAACTTTAACATTTCATTTTTCAAACTCATTTCCTCACAACATAATTCCAGTCGCCTCCAAAAAGATTTAAATATAGTTTTTCTACCTGGTGTCTTAAAAATTGCTTAGGTTTAGAGTTTAAAGTCTCCAAATGTCAATTTATCAATTCTCACGTAAGAGCAAGAAGTTTCCTTCCCGAGTTTACCTTTTCCGCGGCTAACTTATATCTCTCATGCAATCCATTCGTGACCTTGGCATATTATGCGACAGGGAGCTTAATTTCCATTCGCATACTGATGAGATAATTACCCAAAGCAAACTCATCATTTGGCTTCGTTTCAAAGATACTTACTTACTTAGATGGCGCTACAGTCCGGGGTGGACCTGGGCCTCAACCAACACGCCTCTCCAGTTAGCACGATCTTTGGCTAATTGCCTCCAGTTGCGCACTCCAAGTTGGTTGAGGTCCCCTTCCACTTGTGCGCGCCACCTAAGGCGAGGTCTTCCTCTACTGCGTTGTCCCTCCGGGTTGGAATCGAAGACTCTTCGGGCCGGAGCGTTGGTGTTCATTCGCTCTACATGTCCTAGTCATCTTAGTCGACTGATACGTACTTTTCTGACCAAGTCGATATCGCTGTACAGCTCGTAGAGTTCGTTGTTAAATCTCCTCCTCCAAAGCCCGCCAACGCAAACGGGACCGAAAATCACTCGAAGAATTTTACGTTCGAAGCGCCCAAGGAGATCTTCATCCGCTTTTGACAACGTCCATGATTCTGCGCAATAAAGCATGACTGGGATGATGAGGGTCTTATATAGAATCTCCTTGGTGTTTCTTGACAAGGCCTTACTAATCAATTGCCTTCTTAGGCCAAGGTTAGGTTAGGTTAGTGGGTAGGCAGGACAGTAGAAACCTGTACGTGCCACACTTAGATCAATGTAGATCCGTTGTGATGCCCTAGGGGTTTATGACCCCCATACTCTGGAAACCTATGAAAAACCTACGGATTGGTAAACCAACCCGTTTTATTTACAAATTTAAGTAGGTCGTTAATGGAACTGTCTGAAAGTTCTTCTAAATCCTCGAAGAAGTAACTGCCAAGGACTTTGTTTCTTATGTGGCAGAGCGCAGGGCAGTGACAAAGGAAGTGTGGGGTATCCTCATGCACCTCCTCGTCTGTACTAATTCCCATTTTCTTGGTATGGTATTTTAGCATGTTGTGTCCGGTGATAATACCTACAATCGAGGACAATCGAGGACAATGAGATTCTTAGGCCAAAGTAACAGCGGTTGGCAAGTGTAATTCTTCGCTTGATTTCTGATGTGATGTCATTTTCAGAATTAATAGCGGAGCCGAGGTAGACAAAGTCCCGAACTACCTCAAAGTTATAGCTGTCCGATGCGTCGATGTTGTGTGTCCCTTCTTGTTGACAGCATATATTTTGTTTTGCCCTCATTCACCACTAAACCCATTTTTGCCGTCTCTGTACTGATACTTGCAAGCGCACCAGTGACAGCTCGCTGTGTTCTGCCAATGATGTCGATGTCGTCAGCGTATGCAAGTAGTTGCACAGACTTTTGGAAAATTGTGCCCCTGGTGTTGGCTTGCGAGTTTCGCACAATTTTCTCAAGAATGATGTTGAAAAAGTCACATGACAGCGCATCACCTTGTCTAAATCCTTTTTTGACATCAAAGGTCTCGGTGAGATTGTTCGTTTCAAAGAATTCTGCGACCCCTGTATGTGACTAGATCTTTATTCATCAGTCATCACTTTGGTTCGCCGGCCGCTTCCTCGAGTACACTGGCCGAACGTGGTGTCCCTTTCAACAAGTTCATGTTTCTTCGTTTTGCTCTTCGTGGTCTTTCTTGGAATAATCGCCTATTCTTACGTCCTTATCGCGACTGTCTCAAACTTCTTAATTTAAAACTCTTGAGGAAAGAAGGGACACTGCAGACATTCTTTTCATTCACATATCCCTCTCAGGCTCCGTTGATTGCATGTCTCTTTACAACTCTATTCGCTTTAACACTAACCCACGTAGTCTACGTTGCCAACGTGCGTCGTCTAAATCTTCCAACCTACCGCAGCTCCTATGGCTTTGACGAACCAATCTCTCGTATGCTGCGAAAGGTTAACTTTGGACTTCAACCGCAGCACTACGTGCCTAAAAATCGATCGCCTTAAGCATCCTTAGCTTCAAGTTCTAGTTATAAGTTCCAGTAGCTTTAAGTCATTGTTATAGCTTACATTAAGCCTAATAAATGGGGATTTTTATATGCCTTAACCAAAATTAGGCTAGGTTCGCAATTTCAATCGCGCGCATGTTTGTTTGAAATAGTTCGGAGGAACTACTTACAAATTGCACTTTGCAGCGCGTGTTTTCCAGCGTCACGCGACACAGCTGAATCAGTTTTGCCGGAACTCCGAATTCGGCTATCGCCATATAGAGCTCCTGACGGTGTATGCTATCATACGCTGCTTTGAAGTCGATGAATAGGTGGTGAGCTTCGACTTGAAATTCGTTGGTCTTTTCCAGGATTTGCCTCAGTGTGAAAATTTGGTCTATAGTCGATCTGGCGGGCCGGATGCCCGGAGGCCTGCTTCCTACCAAAACATCACCACCGTATTTAAAGAGCTTCGCTGGTAAAACAACAACGCCTGTACCTGTGGCATTGTTGTTCTTAACCTTTTTTATAGCTAAGCCTATAGAAGAAGTTCTATAGGTACTAGGTTCTTCATTGATTAGACATGGGTTCTCTTCTTGCCCTACCTCTCACTCTACATGATGCCCATTCAGCAGCTGCTGGAAATGCTGCTTAAACAAATTTACTATTCCTTGCGTTTCTGTGACTGGGTTTCCACCGCTGTCTCGAAGAGCCTGCGTTCCAGGTTTGAAGCCAGCTGCCAGTTGCTTGGCTTTTTTTTAGAACCTCCGGATGTTGCTACGATCGCATGACTCTTCGATCTCCTTGGGCTGGGAAGCTGAAACTCTCTTCTTTTTACGCAGGACCTTCTTTTTCTTTTTTGGCTGTTACCCAACAGTGATTTTGGCTACCTCCTTGATGATATCGCGGTACTGGTAGGAGAGTGTACAGATGAGAGTTTCATACTCAGTCACAGTAAGAAAATGGTCAGAGTCGACGCTTTTTTTGCATTTTAAAAAATTACCTGGTTCATAGTGGATGGGTGGATGGGTGGGTAGCGTGGACTGAGACTTTGTGGTTATATGTTCTGATATAAGAAAAGTCTTAAAAAATAAAACTTCTGGAACCCGATGGCAGCATCGATCGTATGAAGACTAAGAATTTTCCCATACAAACTTTAACCCCCCTTTTTACCCCTTTTAAGGTTCGAATTTACCCAAATCGCTTCTAAGTGCTCACTTTGGCCATAAAAGGAAATTTGTTTCAAATTATCTATCACTTTCAAGCTCTTACCGTTTGGCCTGGTCGTTAATCACCAATCAGTGAGGAGAAACTTTTTTATAAATAAGATTTGATTTGATTTTTTTTTTATCTAATACTTATCTCTTTTGCAGCTTCTTGCAGAAATGGATCTACAACATCTTGGCGGAATGAATCAAATGGAATTCCTACATGCAATTCGAAAAATCCCCGACTTTGCACAAGTCTTCTCCTTCAAGCCATAAAATGTAATCTAATTATGTATAAACACATTTGATTTGAATTTAAATAAATAAACAAATACATTCTCTATTATTGAGCGCGATTGTGAATTCCCCTCAGAGTAAACAAGAAGTCGTGTGCTTTCACATAGTTGTATAAATGATCTCCACTCAGTTATCAACGCATGTGTGCAGTGACTAATATAATATTCCATCATTTGGCGGTCTTTAGCTTATATGCGAAAGCTAAGGCTACTAGTTGACGTTAATTCTGCGAGCGGAAATGACTTCAATAGCGGGAACACAACCATTGGAGTCTCCCACTCCAACACCGGAAATTCCAAGAAATAACGACGAGCAAATTCCAAATGTAGCAGACGAGACTGCAACCGATAAACGGCCAAATAAAAAGTGCACGTTTTTGATTGAGCCAGCAGTGCTGTTGTTGGTATTTGGATTAAATCTATCAGGTTAACGGAAACTGAATGTTTTGTGCAATAAAGTGTATCTTTGGTTATCAATATCTCTTTGGATTAAATAGGAACGATCTTCAGGAATCAAATCATCTACCAAACATGCACATCGGTATTTTTTTACGACGCAAGTATCTGCGGATTGTTGGGCACAGGCAATTCGACGCCAGAATCAAGGGTGAGTCATGTCTACATTTATGGGGAAAAGATACAGAATTTCTGTGGAATTTTGCTAACTTAATATGTTGAACTGAGCGTGCCAAATTTATGTAAAGTGGTGATATCTAATATACGTCATCACGAGACTTTCTCGTTTGATGCACGCGTTCGATAGAATTGCGAAACCAAACAAAACCAAATTTTGTTTACCGTGTAAAGATTCGTATTTTTGTAACAATTTAATATAATTTTCTACCTACTTAATCCATGTGAAATGTTGGCTTGTAAAACTGATGAAAATTATCTAAATCTTTGTTCCAATGTTGCCCTACAATTTGTTCAGACAAAACGTGACTATTTCTTTTTTTTGCAAAGATGAATAATGTGGTAGATTTTTTTTAACCACAATGTGTTTCTCTTTTTATTTTGGGAACTCACTGAATCTGAGATAGCATATAACAAGACATTTTTTTTATTGTACTGTCATGCGACAGTAGTTGCATGAGTCGTTCTTTCTGTAGAGATGTAAAGCTTATGCTGCCTCAGCCAACAAGCCTCTGGCAGTTAGCCCGATCTTTGGCTAACCGTCACCAGTTGCGCACTCCCAAATTGGTTGATGTCCCCTTCCACTTGTGTGGTTGGAATCGAAGACTCTTCGGGCCGGAGCATTAGTGTAGATACATGTCCCAACCATCTTAGTCGACTGATACGTTTCTGACCAGGTCGATGTCACTGTACAGCTCGTCCGCTGTTAAATCTCCTCCTCCAAAGCCAAACGGGACCGGAAATCACTCGAAGAAGAAAACTTCATCCGCCATTGCAAACGTCTATGCTTCTGCGTCATAGAGCAGGACTAGAATGATGTAGACAGCATCCTTAGTGTTTCAAGGCCTTACTAGTCGTTTGGCTTCTTAGGTCAAAAAAACCGCGGTTGGCAAGTGTAATTCTTCGTTTGATTTTTGTTGTAGCTATCTATCGTAACGTTCTGTCCGATTCTTCGATGTTGAGTGTTCCTTCTTGTTGAAAGCATTTGGGTGGGCCAAATACAAGTTTCTTTTTAAAAATGCAATAAAATAGAAAAAAAATTAAATTTTTTCCATGTATTATGGCTTTATTAGTAAGAGTAAACAGCTCACTGATTGCTTGGATGATATTGGCCTTAAGTGCTTGAATCGCACAAAATTGTGACTCTCTGTGGATGCATTGGCTTCGTAGGACAACGGTGACCATGAGTGTTGTCCACTACCATACCAGTCTCACGAACTTTTTGCACAAACTTGCGTACAGCAGGCGCTGTCGGTGCTTGATTTCGGCCAAAACCTCTTTTCAAAAAACGCACTGTTTGGGCTATACAGCACTCACTTTGGAAATAAGTTTTCCATATTTCCCAACCTTGTTCAAGCGTAAAGCGACTCATTTCGTTCCGCGGAGGTATGATACTGACTTTCTGTCAAGATTTCCAGCGGGAAATAGCTGTCAGTGTCAAAATAACCTATGAATTCTGCCCTCATTAAACCATTTGTGCTGCCTCTGTACACTGATACTTGCAAACGCACCAGTGATAGCTCGCTGCGTTTTGCCAATGATGTCGATGTGTCGTCAGCGTAAGCAAGTATAGTTGCACAGACTTTTGAAAAAGTGTGGCCCTCGTGTTGGCTTGCGAGTTTCGCACAGTTTTCTTAAGTATGATGTTGAAAAAGTAGCAGGGTGATGCGATACCTTGTCTAAATCCTTTTTTAACATTAAAGGTCTCGGTGAGATTGTTTCCGAACTTTATGGAGCAGCGGGCGATCTCCATCGTCATTCTGCATAATCTGGTGAGTTTGCCAGGGATACCAAAACTCAGTATATATGGCTCAGTCCAGCTCGTTTCTATAAATGCTGTCATATGCGACCTTAAATAAATAGTTGGTAAGTATCGATTTGGACTTCTTGGGTTTTCTCCAGGATCTGCCGTAGTGTGAATATTTGATCGGTTTTGGACTTACCGGGTCTAAAACCACACTGGTAGGGAATAATCAGCTCGTTTGACGAATGGTTTTAGGCGTTGACACAGTACGGCAGACAGGATCTTGTAAGCGATGTTAAGAAGACTGACATCTGTAGTTGGAGCAGTTTAGAGGGTCTCCTTTCTTATGGATCGGACGAACAATCCTTTCATCGGGCATACTTTCCTCTAACCAACTTTTAGAAACGAGTTGGTGTATGCTCTTTACCAAGTCATCTCCCGCTGCCTTAAAAAGCTCGGCCGATAAACCGTCCGGTCCTGCAGCTTAGGTATAGCTATCCTCACTTCATTTTGGTCAGGCGAACGGACATCTTTGCTTTCATTGTCCAGGCTAAGGGTTATTCTGCCTGTCAGTAGAATTTGCGTCGTCTTCGCCGTTTCACAGTCTGCAGAAATGGTTTTTCCATGTCCTCACCTCAGCGCCGACTGCGACTCCACTACAAGGTTTCCTTGTTCGTCTTTACAGGTCTCTGATCGGGTCTTGTTCCCGTGACACGTTCTTTTTACCTTTTGGTAAAACTTTCGAACATTGTTCTTGGAGTAACACCTCTCTATTTCCTCGATCACGTGCTTCTCGTGCTATTTTTTTTTTCTTCCGGAGAAGCCGGTGTTCTTCCATCCTTTTTTGTTCGTAGAGCTCACGAGTCACGAGCTTCTCTTGTCCTTCTCTGCAGCTCCGCTTTATAGGCGGGCATTCTTCATCAAACCAGGGGTTTCGTGGTAGTAGTTTCGTGAAACCGAGCACATTAGTTGCGGCTTCTTTGATTTGTGACATCGATACCACTGGTCTTCGGTGTAATTGATGCTAGCTGCATAGAACTTTTCGAGTTCTAGCGGTTTGTTACATTTGTAGCCGTTCAACGTTGAATCTCCTCACAGTATTTTCTCGTTGTTGTGGTGTCTGGGATATCCGCATACGTACCTTTTGGCTACAAAAAGGTGACGATCCATGTCTAAATTGTCCTCTCGAAATATTTGAACATGGAGGATACTGAAACTGTTCCTTACGTCGATCGCAACATGATTAATTTGATTGACGTTGTGACGTCTGACGGATTGGTAATAGAAATATGTTTTTATGAATATGGAGACCAGAAAACTGTGCGTAACGTTTATGTCTCCCAAAACCATCAATTAGCTTAGATCTGTTTCATGCGTTGTCGCCTAACATGAGCTCTCTGATTGTACTACCAACGATGTCATAACTGTCATTCAAAAATGATGATCATCGCAGGCTTAAATGCCGAACCAACAATTTGAGATAACCTTCGAAAGATGTATAATTTCCTTTTAACTCAATACAGATACATTTTAAATTCCTTTTGATAAATTTTTCTTTTAATTTCCCCGACCTTAATATTTTAAGAAACTCCTTTTATGTACTGCCCTTTGATTCTTTCAGAAAATCGAAACCGAAGTCCAACCATACGCAGCAAGAATATTTATGGCAAAAGTAATACTCGAGAGTGTTGTGCCTGCAATTGGCGGTATTTTCTTAGGTGCATGGTCTGACAAGAATGGAAGGAAACCGCTTTTAGTAGCCGCTTTTATAGGTAAGAGCGTAACACCCAATCACATGCCGTTTCTATATAAAATACTCCATTCAGGTTATTCGTTGATTTACATTATAACTTCGATAATATGCTCTTTGTCAACAAAGTACCTCATCAATCCCTGGTACTACATTCTGTCAGTAATTCCGGAGGCAATTCTTGGCGGCAACTGCATCTACAGGATTGCGATATTTTGCTACATCGCCGACATAACCACTACCGAACAAAGGCCCATTCGGTAAGCTTTACAGACTAACCCTCCTCCCCACACACATGCAGTGCGTAGTTTTGAAAAAGAATGGCATTTCTAGAGGCCTCGATCTACATTGGCCTGATGGCAGGCTCGCTTGCTTCGAGTTATATTTATGCAGCAACCAGCGCGTTTACGGTGTTTATGATTTCTGCTTCGGTTACTGTGCTGACAACCGTTTACATCATCTGCTTTGTTCCGGAAAGTCTGACACGGCGAGATGAGTTGCCACCAGCTGATGACCGACCTTCCACCAGTAATCCAATTGGTGAACTGTTGAAAACATGCTTTAAACCAAGGGAAAACCACGCTCGTCTAATAGTCTGGCTGATAACTATATCTCTCTTCATATCGGTCCTTGTTATAAGTAAGTATTGAAGATGCCCTTAGGGTCAGGTTCGGTGTAAAATTTTCGATTTTCAGGCGGCAACAATACCGTATTTTACTTATTCGTAAGAGAGAAATTCCAATGGAACGTGCGGGTATTTACGATTTACGAGACGCTGGCAACATTGGTACCGATCTTCGGGAACATCACTGGAATGCTGATTATGAGAAAGGTGTTTACCCCCCCCCCCCAAGAAAAAAAAGTTAAAAAACAACAACAAAAAACAGTGTTAACCAATATTGTTGACTTTTTCAGATGTTTAACATTTCTGTTACGACATTGGCGTTACTTGCAATTGGCAGTTCCTTGCTGAGCACTTTAGCCAAGGGGTTGTCTAGTGCGCCATGGCATATTTACCTGTCTGTTGGACTGGGTGTCTTCAAGGCTGTGGGAAGTCCAATGAGCAGGGCCATTTTGTCGAACATAGTACCGGGAACAGATTTGGGTAAGTTTCTTCACTTGAAGTGATCTTTGAGAATGTAAACACCCCGATTGTGAATTACAGGAAAGATATTTTCATTAACGAACATCCTGGAGTCGATAGCTTCATTGGCAGCGGCAACCCTGTACACTTTTGTTTATAGTTCAACGCTTTTGATCTACCCTGGTGCATTTAGTTTGCTTAGCACTGCACTGTACCTGGTGTGCTATATTTTTATGGCGTAAGTTGGACATTGGCATCAGTTTTAAGGGCTTAAATTGAAATGTTTTTCTTTTCAGAATTATATTTGGAATTAAACATTCTAATCGGGAACTATACGAAAAATTGTTGTAAGAATAAGTTAATAAATCTTTTTTGCTTAAAATTTGTATTTTTGTTTTTACCAAAAGTGGATATGCTTCAGGTAGTTCTAATTGGTGTGCTCAAATCTTGGGGATAATCTCCGCCTCCAAGTGGTACTCATCGGATATTAGTTTTCCCCATCCGGATCTGACTTGATAAGCTTGGGAATTGAATACAAATAACACATCAACATTATATGGCTCTGTCGAAAATGACAGCTTCAATGAGTCGAGTGATGGAGTCGTCAATAGTTAACATGACAGGTACCTTACATGAGGTACTCCGAAATACATATTTGGAGTACGGATCTCTCAGGACTACAAATAGATTGTTGGATGGCTGCAATTACAACAAATCGCCAGTACCTTTGCCGATCGCTGCTTCTCAAATGAATGAGGAGCTCTATGCAACCTGGATTAAGTGTCCAGGACCAGTGCAGTAACGATGCAAGAAAGCCATCAGAAAGGACGTACCTGCAATTTAACAAGTTGGTTAAAAAAATTTGAATAGTCGCCTAAGATATTAAGGATGTAGAACAAATGAATGGACATTAACCCTCCGACCTGAAGGGTCTACGATTGCATGCAACTCGAACTGTAATAGATTGTTTGTGTCGGAGAGATAACGCAGTAGACATTGACATACTATACATGGACTGCTAGTGAAATATCAGTTCCATACAAGCCTGCGAGGAAAAATTAAGCAAACATAAGCACCAGCCCTTTTGGTTCAGTGCGGCGAAAGTATGAAACATTTGCGCGCCATTGTTATTTTTTACATAGAACACAGTGCCATCCATTGTAGAAACATTGCAACTACGCAAAATAACGATAAATTCAAATTATTTCGAACGTTCTATAACAGATGGCACACTCACCACTCAAACAAAATCGCATGAATTGCTCGATGACATTGGAGTGTTTTTATTTCTCTCCGTCGTGAACCAAAGAGCTTTTACTTATGTTTGCTTTAACGAAAAATTGGCTGCCAGCAGTCCATGTATAGTATGTCAATGGCAGTAGATAAAGCCCTCGTCTAGAAGTGCCACATCTACCAACTTAAAGTAACTGTCAGTCGCCTGAAAATTGATAGATGATGGACAACAGGAGATAACTGTGCAATATTAAAATACCCAAATAAGGCAGTAACTGTAGAAGTGTAGTCTACTCCGAACTTTAAAAATACCAAGTGTAGTTTTCCTGTGCGAGGGGTCCCAGATTCGATCTCCGGAAAAACACAAATTACATCTTAAGGTTTTTTCTACTGCGCCACCTATTGCGAACGTCTGACAAACATCCCAGAGAGTATAACTGCCCTGAAAAAGCTTCTTAAATCAGCTGTTCAACTCGGCATAAAATTGCAGGTCCCTTCCATTCGTCCCAAAAAAGAAAAACTCGCACAAAAGAAAGCTTGTGAGAAGCTAGACTTAGGGTGTCTAACAAGTCTGTTGGGCCATTTATTTATATATATATTTTTTTAAGCCAAGCTAAGCTAGCTGCCGTAAAATCATTAGCCAATGCAGTCTGAGCATTGCCGAAAAGACTATGATCTAGATTTGATCAATAGTAGAGATATTTTGGCTCGATGACGTGTCGAATTTGGCAGGCGACAACTGCCATGCACTGCAGTCTTGAGGCTTGCCGAATTTGGCTCTCACGTGTGCAAAATACAGCAGTGGTGTTGTACTGTCGGATATGGACACTCTTCTGGTACTGTCGGAGTTTAATTATATAATATATGCAACACTAATGGCAGAAAAAGTTACTATTGCAGCGACATAACCTTCAAATCGTCGGCAGCGCTCTTTTCCTTTCCTTTTTTCCTGCTTTTGATTTCAACCTGCATATAGGCTTCGGTTTTTCTTCTTCTTTAATTGGCATCACTATTCGCTGGGCTGAATGCCCAAACCTCCAAACCTCCAAACCAGTCGACTCCGATACATGGGAGACAGACTTTTCGGAGACCTAGAGGACATAGTGCAGGTACCACTGACGAATACAATCAGGTTTGTTAAAAGTACGGGATGGTTCACTTAGTAGTCCCACCCCGCCAAGGAACAACTCCTAGAAACCAGGTAAAGTGTTTATGCATGTTTTTTGTGTTGTCCAATAAAATGAAAATTTTTAATCCACGACCAAAAACCAAGGGATCACAATGGACCAAAAGGCCCCCGTGAAAGCACAGCACTCTTAAAGCTGTGCACTTCCCTCATACCTAACCTAACCTATTCGCTGGGCTGTATTTAACGTTATAAGTACTCCATTCTCGTCGCAGTTCATCACAGTTATCGCTTGCAGCTCGCTTGACTAAAATAATCCAAATTTATTCGACACTTTTCTATCGTTTCTGTACGAAAGTCAAATCCAAAAATATAACCCCCATGGCTTAGATTTATTATTTAATAAAAAAAGGCTACCCAACTTCTCGTACCATAGTTAAAACAAAAGGATACCAACTGATTATTCAAATTAAAGTGCCTACCACCAGAAGGACTAACTCAAGTATAACTAATTGACCCCTTAAGTTATGTAGGGTGGAATGATTGATTTATGTCAAACCAGTTGTGAAATCGTTTGAGCTCAGTTCTCGACGAAATAAGCAAGCTTTCTCAAAGACATAGACGAAAATAAAATAAGCAATTAATTGCACTGGAAACCAAAATCAGCACATTGAAGACGGTTACAGGATGTCCCTAAATAATGCAATTACATTACTTTCACTAAATGGGATTTTTTTTGAAATTAAGTTGCATCAAAGGAGTTATTCAATTTATTTCCAAATTAAAAAAAAAGCGAAAGTAACGTGATTACATAATAAGTGTGTCATGCCCAATAACTATGGACAGAGGAATGAATTAATTTAATATTATGAATCTCATTTAATAGGATTTTGGAAATTTATAATAATGCAATCATTTGGCGCCTGAGATTGAAATCAATACTTTCTCATTTGCATTTGCTCGAATCTAAAATACGATTTATGCTAAATTTACCTTTTACGTCTATTTTAAAGGATTACATTTCACCAGTTATCGAAAATAATGCATTTTGTGTTGAAAGCAATGGTATGGGCAAATAAATTAGAAATTATTGCTACTTGAAAGCTATAATTGGTAGGTATATGCAAATGCAATCAGGGGTAGACCATTTGCTGTACAGTTACAATTAAATATTATTGTGACAGTAATAGAATCTTGTACTCAAAAAATTTACGGAAAAATATTATCACATCACAGCTTATTTGGGAACATCGAAAGTAATCTGTAAATTTATTGGGCAGACGCAGAATGGGCTACTGCCAAGGTGGCTAAAAATACATATATAATTTTCCCTGAGTAATCGGAAGTTATACTCCCTTCAGTAACGCAAATAGCTTTGGGGAAAAAGTGGATTTTATTCTAAAGGAATTTTCAATAGAAATTAAAAGATAACCAAACTAAAAAATGTTACGTATACGCCATACGCTCATTTTGCACGCAGTATACGATCATAAGAAAAATAATTTTATAATCGTAATCGCATAAATGTAGTTTTGAGTTATTGCACTTTTTGAGACTTTCTCATACTTATTATACCCTCCACAGGAAGGTATATTCACTTTGTCATTACGTTTGTAACGCCAAGTAGGATTCACCGGAGACCATAAAAAGTACATATACCTATATATTCTGAATCAGGATCACATTCTGAATCGATTTAGACATGTCCGTCTGTCTGTCTGTCCGTCTGTCTGTTGAAAGCACGATAGCGTCCAAACGAATTGACCTAGGCGAATGAAATTTTTGAGACGACTTCTTTTTACCGTCGCCTGGTTGGTATTGAAAATAGGCTATGTCGGTCAAGTAGTTCTGGTACCTCCCATACAAAACCACTATTAGACCCAGTTTCTCTCTGTCTGTTGAAATCACCATAGCGTCCAAACGAATCGACTTGTGCGACTGACATTTTGTGAGAGTAATTTTTTTAAACGTCGCGTCGTCAGGTTGGTATTGAAAATTGTATTCATTAAATTTGCTTCATCATTTCGGCAATTCGGCATTAAAGAAGTCGGATCGGCTAGCAGTATCCGCCATTTTTCTGACCCGACGACCACGACGAAATGATACAAACTAATGTCTGTGCAGATTATCTGCACCGTGTGTGGCGAAGGCATGTTTGCACAGACTTAAAGTCTGCAGCGACGTGTCTGTGTCGTGTGTGGGCCCTCTTAAGTGCAGCCAAGCTATCGATGTAGATGGCGGAACTCTTTTCAGAAACAGGTCTCATCTGCAAAAGGTTTGTCGCCTTAAGAATACCCAGAACTTGCTCGGGAGATGTTTTTGTTTTCAAATTTTAAAGAAAAAAATTAATCATCTGAACCGGAAATGCTTGGAAAGAGAGTGGTGGCCTTTGATCATCGGCAGTATATTTTCTTAAGACGGATAGAACGGCAACAAATCTCTTTCATCTGCACCTAGATATTTCCACTGAAGCCACATTTTTCTCTGAGTCACTGCTTCTTCTAAGAATTTTGACCTTAACGGTATTCTTGGTCTTTTAACTCGCCGAGTCTTACAGCCTGATGCTTCCATTCGGCTTACTACTTCGCTATGTTGCCATTTGATTTCTGTACTAAGTGACTAAGTGGCCAATCAATTCATCTCGACATCCAACAACTTCTGACTCATTTTACGCCAAAATTAATTTTTGGATTTAATAGGCCTGCAACTTTCCCTTTTTGTCGAGACTTTATAGTTTTCACGGGATTTATTCTGCATTTAAGGTCTAGACCGCCATCTAAAACATTTCTTAAGATCTCCTTTTTTAAATCTTAAATTAACTGTTTTCCGGTACTAAAACTTATGGCAGGTTTCATTTTCCCAAATCGCCTTAGAGTACAAGTTATTGTGGTGGGAAGTGCTTTAAGCAATTCAGCTGGTATGTTGCATCAAGTTTACCGGTTTTATTAGCCTTGATGAGATTGATTTCTGCAACTGGTTAGATATACGGATATTAGATTCAGCATAACTGGAACCGCAAAAATCCTGCTCGAAGATTCAAACGCTGATGTGAGATTCAAAATATTGACTGACCACCAGCAGTTCCCCGATTGTAGAAAGTCAACGCATCCCTCGAAATTCCAACCAACTCAGATACTTTGCAGCAAAACTATGGAAGCTAAAAACAATATCTAAACATGTACAACATCTAACTGTAGTAGAAGCTCTTTAAAGGGATTTTCTAATCAATATTGTTCTCTTCAGCTCGTGTAAGAGCCTAAGGTAGATATAGAGTCATTCATATCTGTCTATTGTGGTGCTCTGCCCAAGGCCCCGATTAACTGTCCACATATATTATTCTAATTCTATCCATTTGTGACATTGACAGCACCCAATTTATATTTGTTGCGGTCGATGTAAGCTACCGACTTATCGACCTCAAAATACCAATTTGCATTCTTGACAAAAGAAAACATAAACGCGAAGACAAACTGATATTAAATAGCAAATTGTTCACTTCCATCTGAAGGCATCTTGGTTATTTCTTCTTCTTTGGCATTCAAGGAAGTTCACAAACAAGATATTGCAGTCCAACCAGTTCATATGCGGAATATAAGATGCAAATTTCAGTATAAGCCGATGAGTCGTATACTATACCCCAACAGGATCCAACAACATTTCCGAATAACAAAAACAAGTCTTACTTCCTATGCGTCCAACATTTTGATGGAATTTATAATACAGTCTTGAAGGGTGAGATCTGAAAACCAACCCCCCGAGCGCCGGACTGTGTATATCACTCTTCAACAAAACAAGCTAACTGGAGCGCAATGGAATTGTGTCTGTTCCTGATGCAAACAATGATGAAAAAAAAAAAACGAACATCCACCCGACTTTATTGCCTCTACCCGGACAGTATATAGCTAGAGTGGGTCTTGTCCGGGTAGTGGTCGATTGATACACAGAACAAGTCAATTCTTATCCTTTTGGGATGGATAATATTGTGTGGTCGATTTTTATCCAGTTGTTCGGCCCAGTGAGTTGTAAACTCAAAGTGGATGCTACGCCATGCCACACCGGTGAGCTCTGTCTACCCTGCAACTTTAAACTGCAAGTCAAGTGGTTTTGATAAGGGAGATAATTTGTTTGTTATAGCGCATTGACATATAGAGGCTTTGCAAGCAACTAAACGGATGGGGATAACGATTTGAATTTTAAAGCAGGCTATATGGGCCACGAGTTGTGACAGGTATCTAATAATTTAATTTACAACAACACTTTAAATAAGTAATTTAATTTCAATGGTAAAATGCGGATAGTTTGGTCCATCAAATTTGTAGGCGAATATGCCTACAAGGTGGCGCAAAAGGATGCTATAATTTTTGCAAATGGCGGCAAATGTAAATTCTACTTTGACATTTGTGAAGTTTAAAAATATAGTCATTCATGTCTTGTTGACGTTTATTTTGCATCTATAAACGTCAACAAGACATGAATGACTATATTTAAAAAAAAAGCGGAATAATTGTTTCGATTTTTTTGCGGAATATGTAATCTGTCAGTGGTGTTGATGCAGTGTGAATTTCGGCCATCCGACACCAACTGGACAAATATTATGACGTTTAGCCTCTCGCCTAGAAGAGCATGAGACAACACCAGATGCTTCCAGGCTCCGGAGCTGTCGTTCTGCTGAAAATATCACAGCTTTGGCTGAAGATATCGCAGAGAATCCCGGAACCCGAAGTTTCGACCCGACAACTTGCCACCCAATTGGGCATCAATCGGCAGTCTTTGTATAGAATTTTAGTAAAAGACTGTAAGATGTTTGCTTACAAAGTGCAGACAGTTCATCCGATGTTAGCTGGTGACCGTCAATTTTAAAAAATATCACAGAGATTGTGCGTAACTGGTGGCAGCTAGTGAAGAACGAGTTAGCTAGAGAAGCTTGTTTCCTGAAACCGTGTTCCACTCCAATCGCGTGGAAAAGTACAAAACTATCGCTTCTGGGGCACCGAAAATCTGCCTATAACCGACGAAGAGCCATTACACCCGCTTAAAGTTACTGCGTGGTGTGTTGTGTACGCTGGAGCTGTCATCGGGCCTTATTTTTTTCGAAAACGCAGCGAGCCAACAGCTATTACTGTTAACGGCGAGCATTACAGATCCATTATTCCTTCCTGAATTGGATGAATTGGGACTGAAGAACATGTGGTTGCAACAGGATGGAGCAACGGCGCATACCATACTGCACGAACCACAATCAAAAGTCTAAGGGCAACATTTCCGATTCGCCTAATCTCCTGTTTTGGCGATTTCCACTGGCCG
The DNA here is from genome assembly GCA_949372485.1 of Cheilosia soror. Classification (NCBI taxonomy): domain Eukaryota; kingdom Metazoa; phylum Arthropoda; class Insecta; order Diptera; family Syrphidae; genus Cheilosia; species Cheilosia soror. The sequence continues at coordinate 41,309,602 of OX443564.1, read as the reverse complement.
GCAATATCACCTGGTTTAACGTTATAGACTTCTGAAAGTGGAATGTCCGGACTGTACATAAATCCCGTGCAGCCAAGAATGTAGTGGAGACCTTAATAGGGTTGGAAGCCAACATCGATGCCACTTGCGAAGAGGAAGGTCCAAAAAGTATGAGCAACTATGTGATCAATTATACGCCGAGTGGGCTATCGGCGCAGTACTCCGTACCACACTCAGGTCAATACTGAACCATTGTGATGCACGTGGGGGTTATATACCCATTATATATAACCCTGTAATCAAATTAATTACTGTGTTGCTACACACAAACCATCCTGCTGTTTTGACAAAGTTGATTATCTTATCTATTGATGCGCTTGTGAAAGCTCGTATTGGTCGTTGAAGAAGTGATTGCCTAGGAATTTATACCTGGTGTGTTGGAGACAATGAAATAGGAAGTGGGTTGTGTCCTCAAGAGCTCAGTCATCACCGCAGCCTCTACAAAGTTCTTCTTCTTTTGTTAAGCCCATTTTCTTCATGTGGTACCGCAGAGTATCGATGTGCCCCGTTATGAATCATATGCTGAATGCTTGTAATGCATTCAGCAGAGCGATACCTTGTGCCGGAGCCTTGAATTCTTGGCGACAGCACTTCACAAGCTTCGGTTTTATTTCTGCTGCAGTAATGGCTTTAATTGCTGCCTGGCTGTCGATAAAGAAGGTAATATACCTCCAGGTGCAGCCATTCTGTGGCTTAAGATAACGTACCTCATGAGAATCGTTCAGAAGAGTAGAGATGGAAAAAGGACTACAACTTTTATTCAATGCCTGAGACAAGCTAGGTAACTTTTAGGAAAATATGACCTAAAACGGATTTAAAACAATGTGTAAAGCTACGATTACACGGCCATTTTTTTTTGAGTCATTTAAATTGTGCTCTGAGGTAAAAATCGCGTCACAAAGCATTTAAATGTCGTTTTGTGTGATCGCCATTTTTGGGATAACATTTTCGGCGTCATTTAAATAACAAGGAAAATGTTGGACCAAATGACATGTATTTAGTGCCATTTAAATGGCGGAAAAAAATGGCCGCGTGATCGCTCTTCAATGACGCCTAGGACAAATGACTAAACTTTTTGGCTGTTACGTCATTTAAATGGCAGCCTCCAAAAAATGGCAATGCTCTTGCCATGCCATTTTTCTACGCAAATGACGAAGCATTTAATACGATGTCTGTGCTTTCATTTTGATTTTTGTCTCGTGGCGAAAGGACGTGTTAGATTAGATTAGACTAGATATTAAGTCGGAAGAGCCTTCATTGGGCTCTGGCACACTATAGTCTCTCTAAAGGGGCCTATTGTGGGTCCTAGAGCAAGTCAAAAGACAGTCAGAAAGACAAGTATATGTATCTTTTCTGGGGGTATTTCAGCGAGATTTGCTGAGTTAACGATATCTTCGCCAAGGACATTCTTTCTAAGGCGAAAGAGAGCCGGACATTCCGTGAGAATGTGAGGAGAAGGTTCGTCGCTCTCCAGCCATAGTCTACATGTGGGGAATATGGACGAGTATTTGCCTAGGCTGACTGAAAAGTTCACTTGAGGCGATTCTCCATAAATGCCAGATCCAGTCCCTGTATTCATCTTGGACCCGTCTGTAGGTATACCAGAAAATACGCCGTCTCTGCAATTTCCACCATCATCCCAAAAGTTATTTTCGACATTTTTTATTTATTATAATAATTTTTTTTCCTTTCACTTCTTTCACTTATGCGTCTTTGCCGAGAGAAAAACACACCTGACAGTAGCTAAATTTTTCTCATAGGACATTACCGTCTGATCGCAAAACCGATAAATGACGGGAAATCGAAATAATAGGAATGGTGAATTTGCCATTTTGATGAGGCAAGTCATTGCCGTGTGACCATTTTTTCGCTTGTCATTTAAATGGCATCCCAACGGAAAATTCTAAATGACTCGCAGTGTCCGTCATTTTATTTTGGGACACAAATGACGATGATAGTCATTTCGTGTGATCGCCATTTTTCCAATGACGAATCGTAGCTTAAATGTCGCTCTAATGCGACATTTTTTCCTGACGTCACAGCGCCATTTAAATGACTCAAAAAATGGCCGTGTAATCGTAGCTTAGGCACGTTTGAATATACCCTCAAAGACTTAGATCTTAAAAGGAATCACAATGAATGTGCTTAATTGGAAGCAGCGGGGCTTGTTTCCTGAAACCGTGTACCATATGTACTCCCCAGTGCGCTCTCATTTTGCAGAATGCACACTTCAAGCCACTAATTAAGTACCTAGTACTCAAATATCTTAACACACTGAGAACCTTTCATATTGGATCACCAAAAGTCCCCAAAAAGAGCCTTGGTTTTGTGGCATTTGGCGGTTCGACTTCTTGGAAGCTAATTAAAATGTTGTTCCTTCCAGCATCTGACAGAAACAGAAACTCTATAATTTCATCTAAAACCTTTTTGAATTAACTGTAAATGTAAAATGCTGCAATTAATATTCTACAATTTCCTTCTGCCTTATACCTATGCATTGCCTTCTGTGAATTGTAATTAAGCCGTCGTCACCACATCATGGGTGGTTGTCGTAACCATGGGTATATGGTTGTTGTTGCTACGGTGATGTCAGGACCTTGCCAGCACACAGCCATCCCTATAAAACATTCCAATCAAGAATGTCACATGTGAAATTGAATTTTCGCATGTAACCTTTATGATTTGAAAATTCACAGTCGCACAAGTGATGGGAGTGGTGATGTTATTAAATTTTGAAATTCAGTTTCTAGGACAACGCTTCGTCTAAACCTAAAGTATCGAAATATCCGGCAGCAATTAAATTCGTCGAACGTGCTACCAGAGTGCGTGATGGGTGAGCTGTCGGGCAGGATGAAAGCCAGGGAATTCCGACTCGTGTGACCCCTGGTGTGTGTAGATAATTAAGGCTCCTTTGTAAAAAGTAATATCACGCACGAGCGTGTTTATACATTTTTAAGTGCATTTCTGCCATATGACGGACTGACGCCGCGTTATTGCATTACCGCGACGATTGACATTGAAATTGGTTTGAAAATCGCCACCCTACATTGTATCTGTTATGGTTTAATCATGCCAAATTAAAATGACAGCGTAGCTTTTCATATTTAATTCTGACAATAAATTGGCAAGTTTTTTTTTTTGGAAACACTTGCGTTAATTTAATTGCATGGCCACAGGATTAATGACATTGGTGTAGTGCAGGCAACACAGTTGGCCACCGCTTAGGGCTTTGAATATGTTTTAGGGATTTCATTGAGGGGTTTATTTGGTAAAAAAAAAATTATTTATTAACTGAAATTTTAAGTCAAAACTTGCAAATCAATACATACAGTTGGAATGGAACAAGTGGTACCTATATAATGTAGTTACTCGAAGAGCCCCTGCACACTTCGTAGTGCAAAATAGAAAAACAAAAAGTCAATTTCAATTTCATTTAAATCAGTGACAAACAGTTTTTATTGTAATGATCTGCGGTAGACAACATTTTTGGTTTTTCCAGGAATAGTATTGCCTGTAATCCACGACGTGCTATGAAATCCGTACCATCAGGCAGGCGTCCGGTCCTCTAGGTAGACCAAGGATAAGATGGTTAGATCAAGTCCATAATCTCTCCTATACCCGTGTGGGGATTGCCCTTGATGATTTAGGGTCGATGGCGGAGAATCGAGACCTATGGAGGGTCCACTTGAGCAACCTACACCCGCGACCCACCCGGACAAGCGGACCATTGAAAATGAATGAATGAAAAAAAATGCATATGCATAGGACAATGCATATCAAAGTTGCAAATTTTACAAACTTTGGCTTCCAAGACTGTCTAAGAATAGCTTTTTTTTTTGTATGGGAGGTACCACGCCTCTTTGTCCAATTTTGACCATTCTTCACAGGAACACTTCTAGACCAATACCCAAGATTATTTGTTAATTTGAGCTCAATCAATTTGGTGGTTTTCGAGACAGAACATTTTGAATGTTTTTTTTTTGTAGTGGAAGTGCCACGCCCCTTTATCCAATTTCAACCAAACTTCACAATAACCATCCAATACCAAAGATTGTCTGAAAATTTCAGCTCAATCGGTCCAACAACTTTTTGAGTTTTTAAAGCGTACACAAACTAACATAACATTTTTATACAAAGGCTGATTTTTGGTTTTTAAAATTAAAAAAAAAACGAAAATTTGCAAAATTTACAAAAATTTGTATTACAGTCGATAAATCAATTCTTGCCATTTACTTTTTGGATATTATTTCGTGTAAATGTTGACCGCGACTACGCCTCAAGTGGTCCATCCGGAATGTCCAATTTTGGCACACTTTTTTTTAACATATCGACTGGCATCTCACCAATAACACGAGCTATGTTGCCTTCCAAGGCGGCAAAAGTTGCTGGCTTATACGTATAGACAAGAGACTTCACATATGCACACAAAAAATAGTCCAGCGGCGATTAATTGCACGATCTAGGCGGCCAATTCACAGGTCCAAAACGTGGGATGAATTGCTCATCAAATTCACGTCAAAATATGTCCATGGATTCGCGTGATGTTGTGGCATGTCGCGCCGTTCTGTTGAAACCACATGCCGACCAAACCCAGTTCTTCCATTTTCCGCAAAAAAACGACCGAAATCATCGAACGATAGTGAGCACGACGACCATAAAATGGACGAATAAACACATTTTTTACTGAGCACGATTTTTGGTAATACAATGCAATAATTTGCAAACGTTATTTACTTTGACACGTGTCACGAATCACGCGTGAAATGTCAAAAAAATCAGGCTGAAAAACCAAACAGCAAAAAAATCACCCTTCATATTAATGTGTGTATAGATATTATGCATAATCCAAGTTGAGTATAGGCTTTCTTTATGCTTAGCCGTGTGTGTGTGTGGAGCTGAAGATGCAAGTTTCAATACAGCTTTAAAATAGCATGACAGTAATCTGACATAATTGAACATTCGTAGCAATTTCTCCGATCGATTTGAAGTCCCAGACAAACACCTTAACCTCAAAAAAACTTTGATGATTATTTTGACATATTTAACAAATATTTGACAAGCTGGATCTTAAGACTTCTATTACTTGTCTAATGGACTAAAACGCACGAGTTAGCTGTGAACTTTAATGAGCTCAACATAAATAAATCCGCTGGTTCAGATTGTATTTCCCCCATCGTTCTGAGGAGGTGTTCTTCCACGCTGACAAAACCACTGCGTAAGCTTTTTCATCTGTCCTATTCTTCTGAACTCTTTTCGAGTTCTGATGAAATAGCTAACTGCATTCCGCCCCTTCAACAATTCTCTCGCAACACCCGTCAGACATCGAATGCACATCAGTTCTTCCTTAAAGGACCATTCACATGGGAGCGAACGAACGAATTGATGAAATGTGAATAAACCACTTTTTACGCATTTATAAACAGAAAATTCCACATTTTATTATTCCAAGATATCCTCCTCTTGGAATAAGATTAAGTTCGAACGAATTTTTTATTCGCTACTTTGTGGAACGCGATTTAAATGATGTGGATTGTGAATAGACTGATAATTCGCGCCAGGGTGTTTTCGTTCGCGGCAAAAATGTTGGATTTCGAAATTTCGTTATTTAAACTGTTAATAAACTTGTTTTCTTAATAAATTTTGATGGAATAATTAATTATCCTCATCTTGGAGTAGTAAAATGTGTAATTTTCTGTTTACAAATGCATAAAAAGTAGTTTATTCGCATTTCATCAATTCGTTCGTTCGCTCCCATGTGAATGGTCCTTAAGCCTACCTTCGGACGTACTGTAAAATATAGAGATTCTTTTGTAAGTCGAACAACACGCATGTGGAATGCATTGCCTCACACGGTTTTCCCCTCTTCTCTATCCTCCCTATTAACCTTTCCACTCGTGCTGTGCATTAGCATAACAAGGGAACAAAAACCCCTCGACCACTAGTGAACTATAAAAAAAAGTGGAAAGCAGCATTTGCCCAGTCCGTCCCTCAAAAAGGCAAAGTGGAACGGCAACGAAGCAAAAAATCTGCCTTAAAAGATGCATAACTGATCCAGTTAAGGTTGATAATGAAATAACAATGATCGAGATCGAGAGTAGGATAATCAACTCAGACATATGAGACTTATATCTGTGAGAAGGAAGACATAAGTGGGAACATCTCAAGGTAATGTGAAGCACAATGCGTCAAAGTCACAACGGACTAAATTATTCCCTGTCACAACTTCAGGAAGAAAAAAGAGTATTAATCGATTTATTCAAGTAAAGGGTCCGCTAAATAACTTTTTTTTGTTTTTGAAAATGCTATAAAAAAAAAACTACTGACTATTTTCTCAAATTTATTTTTTTATTTGAAAGTACAATCCTTCCGGTTAATAATGGAAAACAATTTCATTAAAATGGCTGCCTCGGCTGGCCATGCAGTAGCCTACACGATCGGTCCAATTTTTAAGCACATTATCGATTGTGTGCAGCTGTATTTCACCAATGGCTTCACGAATATTGTCCTTTAAAGCGTCAATTTACGGCACCCCACAAATAATAGTCCAACGGTGTCAAATCGCAGCTCCGCGGTGGATCTTCAAAAACAGGGCGCAAAACATCGAGTGTAGCTTCGGCTGTGTGGCACGTAGCGCCGTCCTGTTGAAACCAAATGTTGCCAATATCCTCCTCTTCAATTTTTGTGAACAAAAATTCGTTCAACATGGCCCGATAACGATCGCCATTGACTGTAACGGCCACTCCTTGCCTCTGGACCAAAATCCGCACCAAACAGTGACTCGTTTTGGGTATATCGGCTTTTCAATGTATGCGTGCGGGTTTTCTGTGCCCCAAATACGACAATTTTGCTTGTTTACATACCCGCCAATATCAAAAAGAGCTTCATCTGAAAAGATGATTTTTTTTGGCAAAATCGGCATCTTTTCTAAGTCGATCGCAGGCCCACTTAGCGAAGCGAAAACGGTCAGTTGGCTTCAACTCCTGAACCAATTGGACTTTGTATGGCGTCATACCAAGGTCTTTATGCAAAATTCGTCTCAATGATGTCTCCGAAATGTTCAATTGTTGAGAACGACGGTGAATTGATGTTGATGGCGCTTCACGCACATTTTCTGCCACAGCAGCAATTTTCTCGGGTGTACGCACTGTTTTTGGCTTTTCACGCTTTGGTTTATCGATGAGGATGCCAGTTTCTTTCACTTTTTTCACAAGATAACGAACATACGGAGCTGACGGTGCTTCTCTTGTTCCAAAATCCGTACGCAATTTTCGCACACATTCTGCAACATTACCATGATTTTCAATGTGATGTGGCAATATTTCCCAGCGTTGTTCAAGCGTATACACAACCATATTCGTTCAGCGGAAGGATAAAACTAATTTAACTGTCAAATCAGACATGAGCTAAGTGTTAGCATTCGCGAAATAAGCACTAGTTGAAAAAAAAAACTTTAGATGGCGGACCCTTTATTAAGCTGTATCCTAAATGGGAACCTGAAGACTATCCTACTTCCATAGCCTTTTTTTAAGCAGATATATACATATTATATTCTTCTTTTTTGTATTCTCACGAAATACAGCAATGTGTTCCGTATTATTTTTCACATGACTATATATATAAAAATGGTGGCAAAAATGTATAGTAATTCATCAATTGAGAACGGCTGGACCGATTTGGCTCAAATTTTTTTTTTTGCAGTTGTTTGTAATTGCCAGGAGAAGGTTATTCTGAAAGAAAGAAATTGGAAAAATCGAAAATTTATTTTTTGTATGGAATTTTGGGTGCTATATTGTTCCGGAATGGCTTTTCGAATGGAAAAATAGATACCTTGGAAAACTCCGGAAAAACGCGAAAAATTTGCATTTTTTTGACGAAATTTTGCTTTTTATCGCATAGCTTGATGATTTTGGACGATGTAAAGGTGGAAAATCCAAAAATCTTCGTCTTTGTGGCGGGATGTCAAGGGGTTGAAATTTACCACGAACATGAGAGTCGCATTGCAAAACATCCCATCTGCTCCTGAATTCTCGGGACAACTGTTGGCGCTTGGTAATGGCCAAATTCCTGTTAATGTTTCGACTGGATTGATATCATTCCAAGCAAATTTTTGCGAGTTCACATCGTTGAAGGAGGAACTCATCACCAAAGTGTTCCCCGGCATTGCACAAAATTATAAAAATCTCGATTGGATTAGGTAGTGAAGGGGCAATACTCGCAGCGAAGAATGAGGACGTCGATAGCTTGAATTTCATTATTAAAAGTGAAATCGCTGCATTCGTAAAAACTACAAATCCGTTGAGAGCGTGAACGACGAGAATGAAGCGACCAACTATCCGACGGAATTTTTGAACTCGCTTGATGTGCCAGGAACTCCACCGCATAATTTACAGCTGAAGGTGGGATCGATCATAATCATGTTGCGGAATCTGAATCATCCGAAATTGTGCAACGGTACGCAGTTGTTCGTCAAAAAACTGATGACCAATATGATTCAAGCGACGATCATTAAGGGCAAATTCAAAGGAGAGGAAGTCCTTATCCCACGAATTCCGATTATTCCAACTGATCTTCCATTCCATTCCAAGCGGATTCAGCTCCCCGTTCGATTAGCTTTTGCGATGACAATCAATAAATCTAAAGGCCAATCGTTGGAAGTCTGTGGGATTAATCTTGAATTTCCCTGTTCGCTGTACGTTGCCCGTTCGCGTGTTGGCAAACCGTCTTCGTTGTTCGTTTTTGCGCCGGAAAACAAATCGAAAAACATTGTTTATCACATCGCTCTCTACTGATTTCGATTCCATTCAAATAAATCGCATTGAAATTTGAACTATGTACAGTACATACCTGCGTTTTATTATCACTCTAGAGTTTATCTGAAGGCTTAAATTGGTGCGAGACGAAGTTCGCCGGGTCCGCTAGTAGTATATAAAAATGAGTGTTTGTCCGCTTATAACTCGAGTTTGGCTACACCGAATTTGATGATTCTTTTTCTTCTGGAAAGGCATTCTTTTGTAGCAGGTTTGTATGTAAAAAAAATTGGAGAAAGGTTCGTAACACCGCCCATACAAAAAGACTTTCAAAATTTGGAACCCAATGAGCTATGCAGAAGCTGCGAAGACAAGAGAAAGAACCAGAGATAATCTAACATTTTTTATACCAATGCTCCGCCCTAAAGGTCCGATGTATTCGATCTCTGGGATTCAGGTTCTTCGAAATTGCCCAGAGCAGAAATATCGGTTTAAGCAATGAGAACGATGAAAAGTCCACTCGATTGTTTTTGGTTTTATTTACAAATACGACGGTAATCGCACAATGGGCTTCAAGGCCTCCGAGTGAGAAGGGTGCTTGCTAACCTAATCTAAACTAACGAAATGTTATATTTGAAAAGCCATACACAAACCATACCCTTGAATTCAATCTGCTTTTAAAATCTAAGCAAGGGGTAATGGGTATAATTGTAGGGAACCCCATAAAATATGCGAATACAAACTGGCTGGTTTGAAATGAGTCGACATTTTTAAGACTTGTTGTATGAAAGGTGCGGATTTCAACACCCATATAGAACAATGTGCTCCATAATTAACTCACTGCATTGGCACTTTTGTTTTTGTTCAATTGTGCCAACTCATTCCCAATTAACTCGGTGCGCCTTACATCGTTGTAATATTGTAAGCCGCACGTTAATGTTACACAAATCCGATTACAGGAACATATTACAATGTACAACAATGATCCGCCATAAAAACGGGTAATGCATGTCCATTTCCGTAAACGTTTTCCTCTGCTGTGCTTTACTTTTATAATTAAAACACAGTAGGGTATTGTGTTACTAGTGGCTTTTTTTCAAGGGAAGCTCTCCAATGGATTCCCATTATTCGCCGAGCTCCATAGTATTTGAGTGGCTTTCCATATACAAACATTTTAGCACAGCATGAATAACGAATGGCAAATTGATGTGAGTGTCCTTTTCTATGTGTGTCTGTGCTTGAGAAATCAATTCAAATGGATTCTTCTATTTAACTGTTATTTAATCGGTTAGGAGGGCCACATTTGTAAATAAAAATCTGAGAAACATTTAGGCAGGATCCGAATGTAGGCTCACGTTGAGAGGGATTAAATGTTATCGACTTATGTGGGAAGTAATTGTTAATTTTATTTTTTTTTGCGATACTTCTGAGAAATAAATTTTCGTAAGGGAAATTCTAATCCCGTGGAACTCAGGCATGTGGCGAATTGCTTTTAGAAAAAGTGATTTGAAAAACATTGATACTGCTCATTTGCCTGGTGAGAATAGCAAAGCCTTGTCGTAGATTGAGCCTGCACCGGGGGTAGGCTTGCCACCTTCTAGAAAATCTCGTGGAGGACTTAATAAAAATCTTTTTTAAAACCCAAAATGCGTATTGCCCAATTATTCTACAATAAGGCAATAAAATAATAATTTAAACTTAGTACGCGGCTTAAGCTAAATTTTAGCTCCCATACGAAATTCTCTCCAAAATTTAAGCCAATCTGTTTAGCCGAGCGGTACCGTGCTTAGCCAAAAAAATTAAATTTTTATTTCAGACTGTAGGTACTTCATATATCTGTCAAAATTTAGCACGGTGCCCAATAATGGTTCGGCACATTTTCTCAAATTTCTCTTGTGTTTTTGTGTTGCTGAAAAATAAATAAGAATGAGATTTTGCAATAAGTACCTCGATAAGGAATTCTTTGAAAGTGAAAAATTTGAGATCAAAAAATAGCAGACAAGGAAAAAAGAAAGCCCAACGAAAATATAACACTTTTTCGCGTCGATGAATTTTTGAAAGAAGTTCAAATGAAAAGCTGTTTTCTGTGACACTTATGTCCACAACGTACTCTTCATTATGTCAAAATTTAGCTACGATTTTATCTAATGTTTGAAGAGAAAAATTAGAGAGCAGGTTAAAATTTAAAATTCATTCCCATGAATCGTGTAGCCACCGTCAAAAGATATGTACAATTTCGCAAGCGAAGAGAGAGTGGAGATTTGTACCAAGCATTCTACTACAATTGCCTCTTTTTGACATCATTTCGCGCAGCAGCGTACTAGGCTTTAAAGGACCATTCACATGGGAGCGAACGAACGAATTGATGAAATGCGAATAAACCACTTTTTATGCATTTATAAACAGAAAATTACACATTTTACTACTCCAAGATGAGGATAATTAATTATTCCATCAAAATTTATTAAAAAAATAAGTTTATTAACAGTTTAAATAAGGAAATTTCGAAATCCAAATTTTTTGCCGCGAACGAAAACACCCTGGTGCGAATTGTCAGTCTATTCACAATCCACATCATTTACATCGCGTTCCACAAAGTAGCGAATAAAAAATTCGTTCGAACTTAACCTTATTCCAAGAGGAGGATATCTTGGAATAATAAAATGTGGAATTTTCTGTTTATAAATGCATAAAAAGTGGTTTTTTCGCATTTCATCAATTCGTTCGTTCGCTCCCATGTGAATGGTCTCTAATGGTCAATGCGGATGCAGACGCAGAGGCAGACTGCAGAGGTCAATAGAACCTGAAGAGATAAGAAACATGAAACTCTCTCTTTTGCAGGTGCTGCCGTTTATGTATATTAAAACTTGACTCCAATGTATTTGCTGCCACATCCTTACATATAATAAAACTGTAGGCATTTTCTTTGTCAGCTAAAAACTCGAAAACTACTGGACAGATTTCGATGAAACTTTTTTTAAATGTTCCTTAAGACTGTGAGACTGCTATAGGCTATGTCGTTTATAGCCACGTCCTTAGGAACAGTTTTTAGCCAAAATGTATTTTTTGAAGTGAAAATATATACATTCGAGGATTGATTTGTTTTCGCAGTAAGTGCTATGGTCAGTTGTATATGTAGGTACATATGTATATTATGATCGTATGCCCGATGCCGGATGGGGATGGGGTGCGTGCTACAGTATGGCATGGGGTATATTAATAATCTTCATAAGAAGAGAGACCAAATATAATTTTGTGCGAGCGGGCAAGGCGAGCACGGGTCCAGCTAGTTTGTAAATAAAATCATACTTTTTGAGAAGTAAGGGGTTTGATGTTTTTTGTTTTAGTAATTATTGTGAGTGGAGGACATTTTTCTTTTTGCGGAGGACGGAGGATATCACCTTATAAAGGAGGACTGTCCTACTCAAAGGAGGACGGGTGGCAAGCCTAACCGGGGGCCTATCTTTAAAAGGAGCCTTTTGAGACAGATAGGAAAAGGATGATCTTCTCTGGAGGTATGTCAGCGAGGTTTACTGAAGTGATGATTTCCTCGCCAAGGATAGTCTTTCTGAAGCGAAACAGAGCCGGACATTCCATGAGTATGTGAAGAGAGAATTCGTCACTTTCTTAGACTAGTTATTATCGCGCCGACTACTTTAGCCAGTAAGTCAGCTCTTTCGTTTCCAGCAAAGCCCTTGTGGGCTGGAATCCAGTAAAAAATGACTAGGTTCTTTTTGACAAGTTCGTAGATGGCCATTGTAGAGACCCAATATTTCACAGTCGATTGCTTTATATTTTTCTATCAATTGACTTCTATTTTCCGTATTTTTATTTTATAAGTGCGACTTTATTTTCATTGTTTTACATTTTATATAGTCAAGTGTTGGCATCGCACAGTGCCGATACTACAGCCATGTATGTTTCCAGGACTAGTTTCGATTTTATGACAGATGAGTAAAGGGCTTTGAGAGCTGCTTGGCTGTCTGAGAAATCAAGTCCAAACTTGATCTGTTTATACCTCTGCGCCATAGAAAAGGACTGGGACGATTTGGGGGTCTTATAAAAGGATCACTTAATTTGTTCGAGTGAGGGCTTTGATTTACTCAATTGCCTTCTTAGAAACATCGATTAGCAAGAGTTATTATTCGTCGTTTAATGTCAACGCTGGTGTCATTGTCAGAGTTCATAGTGGAGCTTCTATATAGGCAGACAAATAATTGGCAACACTAGGAATACGCAGCCTGAAAGCTGTGGGGCTAAAAACTGTTTGCCGGTTTTCGCCTAAACTTTCGTCGGTTCAATAGCCTAGATAAAAGTTGAATAGCGAAATGATAATATAGTTTCGAAAATAAAAATAAAGGCTCTGATGTGATCGATTTGATCCGTTTGTAAATAAGTATTCGACAAGAATTGACGTTTTGTGGGTCGTTTTTTGAAGCTAAAACGACTTAAATGACACAAAACGCCTTAAAACACGCCACATGTAATATCGATTTCAAAAGACGCCATTTGTTCTTTAAATCTAAACGCTAGAATAAGGGTGTACCTATATTGACGAATTTCGCCGGGTTGGAGAATTTTAGAAAGAAGTCTGTGGGTATTTTCACCTGAAATAGTTGGAAAGATGTTCTTCAGATTCGGGCGCTTTTATCATTCATTTAGAGCTGAGTTACAACCCAAGATATACCCAAGTGAATCGCTGACATGTACAAGGCAATAGGTTTCTTTGAGCGATGGAAATAATAACTCATGAGTGAAATATCGTAGATGACATTTTTTTTAAAGTACTTCTCTCAAGAAAGACGAACCTATACCTATATCGATACTGAGCCAATGCGATTGACGTGTTTTGAGACATACACACAATACTTTGGAAATAATTTTATCCGCGGCTTTAAGTAAGGATATGCCTTGATAGTTCTTGGAAGACATTTTGATCGGCATTTTTGTAGGGTAGATAGAGCATATGTAGGAGTGATTCTGATACTCCAGTCCTCGGGCAAGCTTTCTTTTGGCCAAAACTGGGGCGCATGCGCCCTGTCAAAACACCATCTGGGTATTTAGATATCTGCGATGGTAAACCAGCTTCTTTTATATTGGCTGGACTGGTTTCTCATTAGATATGAGTTCTCTTCTTTATCTATCACTCTCTCCACATCATCTCCTACTAGTAGCTGATGCTGGAAATTAATGAACATACCATTCCCTATGATTGAGGGTGGCTATAGGTTTCCTAGCTTGTTTCGAAGTTGGAAGTTGCTTGTCTTTCTTATAAAACCGAATTTTCGATCTCCTTCAGTTGGGATCCTGCTGGGACCACTATTTTTTGGTATCTGTATCAGCAGAGCTTCTCACTCAGCCGCTCTCCTTACTTTAGCTACTCTAGGCTTTGGCGTCGAATGTAGAATTTTTTTTCCTGTCAATGTTTTTAACTTTAATGACTCTAGGGGAAACAGGCCTTGACATCGTAACCAAATCTGTGCTAAGCTTCAATGGCGTGTTAATATCTTAGTCAACTAGAAGATTAATTCGCCATGATCTCCCGTCGTCTTTGGGTATAACTCTGTCACCCTGCACTCCATCTTCTCTTACCGCATTGTGATCCTATTTTTGCTGCCATTCCTCTACACTTGCTACCACTTGTGGTACAGAGAGAGTTATCTGGTGTTGTAATCGTTGTTGCTGTGCTAATGAGATATTTGTGATATGCTTCCCTTACAAAAAGGTCTAAAGCTGATCTTAAGACTATTTACTATTATCTTTACTATTAACGTAAGGTTAGAAGCCCATATGTAAAGAATTATCGACTATGAAGCTCTTATTCGAAGCAATCTTCTTCTGTATGTTGGACCGCCAATATTTGGCATTATTCCTTCTCAGAAGAGCTTTTACCTTTGCTGCTTTATAGTTGTGTAGTAACTGCTGTGTAAAAGAGGAGGAAACGCCTTCTTTGTTCCTGCCCAACTCTCTCCCGTATAGAAGGAATCTTCACTAAGGAGCCTTCCATTACAACGACTTAGGTGAGCTAGACATCCAAAGCTCCATACGCTTTATAAGAAGCTCAAAATGGTTCAATGAACAATTTTCTATATAGTTCTATAGTTTCTTATAATTTGTGCTTTACCTCCTACAGAAATTTATCCTTCATCCCAATACCGCCAATATCTTCAGCAAAGACAATTATTTTTGACGTCTCTTCAGCCTATTGGTATGCCATCGTACATTCAACAATAGAAAGACCTAAAACAGGCTTGGGGAGCCCCATCAATTTTTCTTTATTATCTCGGCTCATCTTCGGTATCATACACCCTATCTATGGAATAAACTTTCAAAATTATTTCCATAGAATGAAGCACCTGAAGCTTCCCTCTACATACAGTTTTGATGCATATGAATCTACCACTTAGATTCAGATCTGACACATCGGTCAGCAGATATTCAATTCACCTGATAACCTTTCATTTTTACACACTCTTCAATAGCAAGAAAGCATTGACATACATGGACTGCTTGCTAGTGAAATGTCAGTTTCATACAAACCTGCGAGGAAAAATGAAGCAAACATAAGCACTAGCCCTTTTGGTTCAGTGCGGCGAAAGTAGGAAAGAGGTTTCAACCTCTGCTCGCCATTGCTATTTTTTGTACATAGAACACAGTGCCATTCATTGTAGAAACATTGCAACTGTGCAAAAATAACAACTTAAGGCACGATCACATTCAGGCAAATGTTAGAAAAGTTAGAAAAGTGGACAAAATTTAAAGACACACCCATATTTATGCGACATCTATCGCGAAGAGTTTTCCCTAAAAGCTTTTTCTTGATACTTGGAAGGTTTCTTTATTTTTCATAAGTGTCAAATGTTTGTCAAAAGTGGAAAAAAGTTACTGAATGACACTATCCCCGAGTTGGAGGACGCAACTTAATTGGGTGACGGTGCAACCAGCTCATTGATTTAGTTTCAAAGGCCAAGCAGTATGGATTGATTTTGTTGAAAATTTAAATACGTGAACGTTTTTTTGACGTTCGAAACAAAGCTTTTGTAGCTAAAAATGACAAAACATCAAATGCAAGGTATGTTTCCTCAAAATTGTTGACTTGCAGCGCTATCTGCTGGGGAGATTATGAAAACTATTTTTTGTGTGTGTTGTTTTTTGGAGCTTGCAAAATGTGAAAGCTCAGAACACCTTGAGCTTTAAAAGATTGTATTTTGACAAAAAATGAAAGGGAATGATAGAAAGTAGTTTATGTGATAAAGGGAGAATTTTAATATTCTAATAACTGTGATGTGATTGTGGCTTAATTCAAATTATTTCAAATGTTCTATAAGAGATGGCACACTCAAACAAAATCGCACAAATTGCTCGATGACATTTGAGTGTTTCCGTTTCTCTCCGCTGTGAACCAAAATAGCTAGTGCTTATGTTTGCTTCAACGGAAAATTGGCCGCTAGCAGTCCATGTATATAATATGTCAATGCAAGAAAGTATCCATAAATGCACAATAAAATTCCATTTAAATTGGCCTACTTTTGAACACACTTTTATCGACGACAAACAATTTCCGGGGCTTTGATCTGATGACCAAATTGATAAAGTCCATGTGCCATTTGGCTATGGAATTTCTTTGAAATTATTTCACTTCGCTTGTCACTGGTGTTGTTGGTGTGTCTTTTGTAAATATAAGTAAATTGCCACCAAATGACGAGACAACTCAATTATATTTTATGCCATGTCATGCCAATGATGTTTGTCAATACAATTTCATATTCGTACAAACAATCAATCTAACAGCCGTCACCAGCTCAGCTGCGAAGTTTCAGATTGTACGCGCGTATAATGAGTCCTCGAATCCGCATCTGAAGATAAACAATAATTTCTATTTGCAGAAGGCTCTGGCAGACATTCATCGAATTTTCTAGATCCTCTGCGAATGGTCTTTAAAATTGTTCTAAAAATTATTTCTACAGATATAGCTACCTTTTGAGAAAACTTTTGTTGGCTTCCTTTGGCTATATACGATGAAAGTAAGCATCCCCCATTCCACTTCAGAGAACTGCTTCGGGGAATAATTTCACATGGAAACCTACAAAAGACGCATAAAAAAAGGGCACACAGACACAATTTGCTAGAAATTCTTCTTCCCAAGGGAATCTCCATGCTCCATCCCAGATCTATTTCATACACATCTATGTCCTTTGAAGAATCACCACGCCATAACAAAAACCTTCCAATGTGTGACGAACTCTGAGACACATAATTTTATCCTTTTTTACACGCCATATGGTTCGGATGGCTTTTTTAAATCATTCATCTTGGCATAAGTGTAATTTTTTTTCGGATCTTCTTACGAGTCAGCGCATTGCAAAACGGACGGATCTATGACGATTCCCAAAAAAAAAAACTTTTGTCATACATACAGATTTTGGAAACAAGATTTATGAATGTATATTTACCCGAGCGGAAACTGAACGTGTAATGGACTTCCTTTGGGACTCATTTTGGTATTTTCCGGTTGAACTTTAATAATGAAAATGAACTCCTTAAATTGGGACAAAAGGAAAATGCGAACAAAAAAATAACGTAAAAAAAATTAATTTAGCGAGGAATTCTTTGACAATTAAGTGGGAAACGTCAGTGTATCTCTGCCCTCTGTTCCCACTTGTGTATAATGTGTATTGAGGTTGTTTGCCGAAAAGCCAAGAAAAGGTGTATAGTGGCTGATGGAGATGCCGGCAAATATTTGTCTATCAGTTAATTACAATTCCTTGTAAAGGAGCCAAAGCCTAAGTGAACGATGTGTCCGTTGTGGAGTATAGGCCACCAGCCACCAATGCCTATAGACAGAGATCAAAAGGCGTTCGTTTATGATAATGGGATGGGAGGATATTTGATTCAATTTCAATGGGGCCCTTCTGAAAGGATAAATTAGAGGAGAAACCAACTGCCACTGCCTTTCAACTTGATGAGTTGTTTTATATTAAAGAATATATATGTGTACAACTATAGATGCCAGATTTTGAATTAAACATGCGACTGATGTTTCTGGCTGATCTAATTAAATGAGTCATTTGTAATTGGCGTCTCAAAGGGGTGTAATGGGATCATATTATGTAAAGGCAACTATCTCGATTCCAACTTGTTGGACGATTGGTATGAATAATTGGATTGGAAAGTCATGTAGCTCCATACTGTTGTGTTGCTGTTAAACACTTTTTTATTTTTTCAAAGCAGATGTATCCAGATCGTCTAGACTCTAGAGAACGAAGAGGCGTTTTCATAATTAGCCTGAGCCTCTCACCACTATCAACTCCTACTTTCATCTCCCCGTGCTGGTGGCTGCTAACCTATTACCTCGACTGAAGTTTGGAAAACCAACTAAGGCCGCTGGCTGGTGACATGAAATGAGCGAGTGGATCCAGGCGGCATCGGATGAATTTAATAGATGAAATCAACTCTCTTCAATTGTTGTCAGTCAGGCCAACGACATCGCTCATAATCATAGCCCAAAGTGGATTACTGGGTCTACCATATGCTATCCCTTTCACACAAGTGCTCACAGAAAACGACCTCCAGGTTAAGGATGGATGTTAATGTTAACTACTCAACTACCTTAAAATTACACTACAAAGTCTGAGATAACAATTCGCACTCCTGGAGGAACCTGCGAAACGTAAAAAGGGACAGCCTACTCTAAACAATTGATAAACCTAGTACATATAGCTGCTTGGCTATGCGGACGATATTGACATCATCGGTCGCTCCCAGCGTGCCGTGATAGAAGCGTTCACGGCGATTGAAGAACAGGCGAAATCCGTTGGGCTTGAAGTTTATGAGGACAAGACTAAGTACAGCTATCAACAAACAAACAATCATCTGTCCACCGCCTGGGACAAAACGTCACTATTGATAGCAACAATTTCGAGGTAGTTAAGGAGTTCACCTACCTCGGAGTAAACGTAAACTCCACGAATGACACCCTAGTGGAGATCCGGCGAAGAATTACCCTAGGAAACCGTTGCTACTTCGGTTTGGCAAAACAACTGGGTTCAAAACTCCTAACTCGAAGGACGAAATGTGTGCTCTACAAAACCCTTATCCTGCCAGTTCTGCTTTATGGCGCCGAGTGCTGGAAGATAAGCAAGAAGGGGGAGCTGATACTGGCTTCGAAAGAAAAATACTTCGGCGGATTGTTGGTCCTGTGTGCGAGGAGGGCGAATGGAGGAGAAGATACAACCGCGAACTCTATGAGCTGTACCAAGATGTGGATGTAGTCCAAAAAGCCAAAACACGTCGACTACATTGGCTCGGCCACATCGAGCGAATGGACAATAATGCTCCAGCTAAGAGGGTCTTCGAATCCCAGCCCCCAGGTTCGAGAAGACAATGAAGACCGAACCTCGGTTTCAAAGACCAAGCCATCGCGAATGCCAGAGCGCTTGGTCTGGACAATGGGAAGCAGCGTGCCCGGGATCGTAGAGGATGGAAGGCTGCAGTGTCTCAGGCAGAGACTCTTCACGGGTCGGGAGCCCGATAAGAAGAAGAAGTACATATAGCCAAAATAAGACTGCTTGTAAAGCAAATATCATCGACGGGAATTATATATGAGGTGAGAAGTTGTTACATCTACTGTGGAGACTGCTATGGAAAACTGAGGCAGCGTCTATTTGGATGCAGCAAACTTGGGTAAGAAATCTTGAGCTTTCGAAAAGTGAGTGAATGCATTATGATTGACATCAACCTAACGAAACGATGCCTATTATCGTAACGACTCAAATACAACAGTTGTGATTATTTAACTTAACCATGGTAGCTACCTGATACTGATCTAGTTCATCCGGATACGACTTGGTACCTACACTTATAAACACGCGTCTTAAAAACGAAGAAAATAGCAAGACTATGATGCTCTGTCGGAAATGACTGCCCAAATGAATCCAAAAAAAAACGTACTTGAGCTCCTTAGAAAGAGAGAAGCTCCTTATAGTGGATTCAATTCATGGTATCATCAAAAGTCAGGTTGCCACATACCTTACTTGAGCTGCGGCGAGAAAATTTTATCTGAGGTCAGTGAAGATTTTTAGGATTAGTCAAGGGTAAAAAGGGGAAAAACCTACGGCAGCTGTCACATATGGAAACAAGTAAAAGGCCGATGTTTTGATACCCTCCACTGTATATAAGTCATGGTAAATGTTAGGCATGTGAGTTAGTATACGTACGTCGTACATATACATAAAACAAAAAGTTGGATAAGCTACCTATTATTTACTTTCTTACTTACATAAGGTGGCGCTACAGTCCGGGGTTGAACTGGGTCCCAACCAATAAGCGTATTCAGCCAGTTTCGCACTCTAAGTTGGTTAAGATCCCCTCCCAATTCCGGGCGCCATTTTAGTCGCGCTCTCCCTCTATTGCGCCGTCAGTATGAATTCAAAGATCTTCCGGATCGGATCAGAACATTCGCGTCCATTCGCTCTACATGACCCAGACACCTCAGTCATTGTACCTTCACTCTTCTGAATAGGTCGATGTCGCTGTACAGCGCATACCGTTCGTCGTTGTATTTTTGCCTCCATTCACCGTCTATGTCAACGGGATAAAAAATTAATCGAACAATTTTCCTCTCGAAACAACCAAGGGTAACCTCAACCGCTTTTGATAGAGTGCATGCGTCTGCGCCATAGGAAAGTACTGGGACGATTAGGGTCTTATAAAGGATCACTTTAATTGTTGCAGAGAGGGCTTTGCTACTCAGTGCTTTTTTAGCTCAAAGAAACAGCGATTGGCAAGAGTTAATCTTCGTTCAATCTCAGAAGTTTGGTGTCATTAACTGAGTTCATAGCGGAGCCTAGCTTGGTAAGGTCCCTAATAACCTCAAAGTCATATCAGTCAAAACTCTATAGTGGCCGGGTGTCCTTTCTTGTTAACAGCATATACTCTGTCCTTGGATAAGCTATATTAGGTTAGGTTATAATGATCAGTCAAGTGGCATTTACTCTAAAATGCGTTTCTGCTTAGAAGCACTGTTTACTCGATTTATACCGAGACCAATGAGGATTCACAGTCAATAGCACCAAATCATCAACTGGTCATGCAGACTGGACTCTCAACCATATACTGCCCTTCTTCAAAATGTTTCTATTTCCTGTAGGATTCAATAAATAGTCCAGAGCGAATAGACAACAAAGTATTCGACAGACTATATGCATTGGCACTTGAGGATATTGTTCAAGGCTGAATTAGTCCTCAACTATCCAATATTTGTCATGGATTACTGAAGTTTGTACGTTGCTTACAGCCTTCCCCGTCGATTGCACGAGGAGTTTTATAAAAAATTGTCATTTTGAACAACCTTGTCTATTCCAAGGGTCCATCTACTTGAAAAAGGTTTAGGAAATTCGACAAAATTTCCCAACAGAAATTGTCAGTTTCAATCCCAACTAGCGAAAATCGTTGTTATTCCTCGCTTCGCTACTCAGTTTAAGTTTAGGTTAGTGCGCTGGCATACGACAAGAAAAATCTGTACCACACTTAGATCAATGTAGATCCATTCTAATGGACCAAGGGATTTATGACTTCCACACGATGGAAACCTATGGAAAAGGCTACGAGTTGGTAAAAAAAATAAAAATAAATAGGTGGCGCAACAAGCGGGTAGACACCCAAGGCCTAGCTTCTCGCAACCATTCGTTTTTGTGTGAGTTTCTATTTTTGGGACGAATGGAAGGGACCTACAATTTTATGCCGAGTCCGCACGGCTAAATTGAGAAGCTTTTTCATGACAGTCGTACTCTCGGATGTTTGTCAGACGTTCGCGAGAGGTGGCGCAGTAAAAAAAACTTTAAGATGTAATTTGGGTTTTTCCGGGGTTCGAACCTGGGATCCCTCGCACAGTAGTCCAGCACACTAACCACTGCGATACTGCGCCCACGAGTTGGTAAACCATCCCAAAATATTTACAAATTTAAGTATGTCATTTATGGACCGGTCTGTAAGTTCTTCCAAATCCTCAAAAGAGTAACTGCCAAGGATTCTATTCCTTTCCTTATATGGCAGAGCGCCGGGCAGTGGCAAATAAAGTGTGCGGTGTCCTCATATGCACATTCTCATCACCGCATCTTCTGCACAGGTCATCTGTGCTGATCCCCATTTTCTTGGTATGATATCTCAGCATATTATATCTGTCGATAAAACCCACAAGGAAGTATAATTTCGTGTTCATTTCTAAGAATCTTTTAGTTTTCCGTTTGTTATAGAGTGGCCACATTGCTCTCCTTATGACACAGGAATCTAGCTCGTTCCATTTTTCATTTGGCGCCATTAGTATTGTGATCCCAATCATCTATCTGAGATTACAGGTGGGAATCATTACTGCGGATATCGGCCTGATTTAGTTCAAGAGAGGACCACTTTTTTGCTAGCTCATCAGCTTTTTTATTTCCAGACACACCTCTGTGCCAGGGAACCCAGCATAGTCTTACGTTGTCCTGATGACCGCCAAAAACCCGTAACCCTTCGCGACAGCGACTTACAAGCTTCGATTTTTACTCAATAGCAGAGATCGTTTTTATTACTGTCTGTACGACTGTCAATAAAAAAAGGGATTTCTGCATGAGGTATTGCCATCATTGCAACTTTTTTATGATCAGCTGTCACTGCAAGCATATAAAGGGTCCGCCATCTAACGTTTTTTTTTTCCAACTAGTGCTTATTTCGCGAATGGTAACACTTAGCTCATGTCTGATTTGACAGATAATTAGTTTTATCGTTCCGCTGAACGAATATGGTTGTGTATACGCTTGAACAACGCTGGGAAATATTGCGACATTACTTTGAAAATCATGGTAATGTTGCAGAATGTGTGCGAAAATTGCGTACGAATTTTGGAAGAAGAGACGGTGCAGCTCCCTATGTTCGTTATTTTGTAAAAAAGGTGAAAGAAACTGGCATCCTCATCGATAAACCAAAGCGTGAAAAGCCAAGAACAGTGCGTACACCCGAGAAAATTGCTGCTGTGGCAGAAAGTGTGCGTGAGGCATAATTGGGCCATTTTTCTTCGAAAATGAGCAAGGAGTGGCCGATGGCCGATGGCGATCGTTATCGGGCCATGTTGAACGAATTTTTGTTCACAAAAATTGAAGAGGAGGATATTGGCAACATTTGGTTTCAACAGGACGGCGCTACGTGCCACACAGCCGAAGCTACACTCGATGTTTTGCGCCCTGTTTTTGAAGATCGCATTATCAGCCGCAGAGCTGATGTCGTTTGGCCACCGCGGAGCTGCGATTTGACACCGTTGGACTATTATTTGTGGGGTGCCGTAAAAGATAAGTGTTACGCCGACATGCCAGAGACAATTGACGCTTTAAAGGAGAATATTCGTGAAGCCATTGGTGAAATACAGCTGCACACAATCGATAATGTGCTTAAAAATTGGACCGATCGTGTAGACTACTGCATGGCCAGCCGAGGCAGCCATTTGAAAGAAATTATTTTCCACTATTAACCGGAAGGATTGTACTTTCAAATAAAAAAAAGAAATTTGAGAAAATATTCAGTAGTTTTTTTATAGCATTTAAAAAAAAAAAAAGTTATTTGGCGGACCCTTTACCTAAGCTTGGAATACTCTGCTGTAGTCAGGAAGTCTGATTGAACTGTATAGTCCGAGACTTTTGGAGTATAAGAACCCCTGCCACCAGCGGTCTTCATCTTTGATCCATCCTTATAGATGGGTATATGGTTGGTCCTACGGATATCAGTTGGTCTATGAACCATTCGTCCCTATACTGGGGAAACGCCTAGTAAAGGTCTTGTGAAATCCAGGCGGAGAGTATTGTAGTCGTTACATAGATTATTGCTCCCGTTGTTGTTTGTTTTCAGTTTTTGGATTGGCTTGACCGAAGGGCGACCTGTACGAGAAGATCTACGCGTTTCAGCCTGAAGTAAATCACACAAGTAATTTGAATAGCAGAGTGCGAAATGCTCTCTATAATATCCGCCGAACACTGAAGTGCCTCCGTCGCAATTGCAATCATGCAAATGCACAGTAATGAAGCTTTAAATATAGGCAGAGGCCAAACAGAGGTAACAGAATTTCCCTTAAATATATATACCTACGTAGTTTGATTTTATCTGATAATAAAATCTGTGCAAATAAACCTACACATCTATTGAACATTAATTACAACATCCACCCAAAAGCGGTGCAGAACGCAGATACCTATACCGTAGGTACATAGAAATCCTGGTATGGTAACCTTTCATTTGCTAACCCTGTTGACTCACGGTCTTGGGATGTGTATACATTATCACCCATGGATACCCATATAGTCGAGTCATTATACTGTTTTCGAATTTTCAACCGCAAATTACCCACTTTCAGTGTATCTACAACCCATCTAAACGATTTCGCATCTAAGTTGATGTCGAATTGCCTGTCACCATATACAGTCCTTGCCATTTGTTCGAAAATTCGAATGACGACCGCCCCTATTGAGTGAAAAGTCTTTTACCCCCATTTCTTCTTCTCCTGGCATTTTGTACTAGAATGTGTTTTTCGAATTTTCGAAACACCTCACTGACCAGGATCCTGCGCAGTGCTTCACTGGAATTACAATTCGAATCGTCTCCACCTTAGTGAACCGCCGCCGCCGCATATTCACCCAAGCACAGGCACCTTACATTTACATCTCTACCACGTTTACGATAATTTGTTTTGTAAACAACCGTCAAACAGGATGTGACTGTCTGCTTTTTGCTCAGTTCGTTATTAGATTTCATCCCGTTCGGTAGTACAATCGCGTACATTATACGTAGACTTGTCTAAAGTCATGCGTTAAACGTGCTCCACTTGTATCTTTAATATTCAGGTGAATTAAGGACACGTCGATTGTCCATTAGCCGGTGTGCGGTCTAATTTTTTTTATTAGGGGGGTCCCTGGCTTCCGGGTTTTTGAATCCTTAACTTAAATCGGAATACAGTATTTTTAGTCGGTATTTCGGTAGTTTGAAGTGCACTTGTGCAATAAATAAAATTAAATAGCTTTGAAGCTATATTTCTTTTTACAGTAACCAACTGTAAGAGTGTAGGATAATATTTTGGGAAAACAAGTGAAATTTTCCCAATTTTTGAAGTGTGTGTGTGTCTTATGCTAAATGGATTACTCAACTGGAAAGGAATATAAACATCACAAAAGGGCTGACAATTTTAAAGCACATACTTGAGTTGTAACTGATGTAAGTATCGAGCACAGGATTTATATTTAATTAAGTGGGGTAGCTAAAGTGCTTTAAAAATAAGTCCTCACCTCTCCCCTGTTTGAGGAATGGAATACTCATTTTGCGAAGCGGAACCTTTTTAAAAATCATTCAGTGCTGCATGTTCTTTTGGCAAAAGTTTGAATCACTGCGATGAGAGCAGCCTCAGAGAAGAACCATGTGTATCTGATGGTGTTTGTTATTATAGGTGGGCCTGAAATCTGAAGGTTACCGATAGATAATGGATACTTAATTGTGATATCGTATGGTTGTTTTGTGTTCACATTGACATGGAAGAGGACGGGCGATTTTATTTACTTTATCCTTGGGGAGAACAGAGTGTTGTACTGTGTACATGTCAGCAGTTTTTTTTTTTTTTAAGATTGGTGTTTGAGTATGGAGACTTGAAGAAGGTATTTGTTAACAGAGGAGCTTGTCATTTGTTATTTGGGTCGACTTTTGTAATTGTATGCCATTACGAGTACTTTGGACTTAATCTTACAAATGGACAGAACTTTAGAAGAAGAACAGGATGACAGTCCATTCGGCAGGCCCATTAGTTATGTGCTTACAGCGTTAAACAGATTATTTAATCAAGACAGATTAAGATACATTTTTGGATGATTGTGGGACTGCTTAAGACACCCGTTTTAACATAAATGATAAAATTGAGTAATAGTGACTTTTAGTTGACTGCAAGCTTAAAGGCGATATAGTGGTATATCCCACCGTTTCCCATGCAAAATTCGCTCACACTTTAGCATTTTCGAGTTGCTTTTTGAACAGACCTTAAATTAAGTACCAAAGCAAGGTTCCTGCACTTCAATTTTAAAAGCGAATAAATTTATCTACACTATGACCATCTACACTATATTGTCTAATGCGACAGAATATATATATTTTTTTTATTTTTGTATTTTAAGTATTCCAGCGAAATAATGGTCTTCCGCACACGGCTCGTATCGTCATCGTCACATCAAGAATTTGCCGTGCAGCTACGATAGCGATACACGTATAAAACCGCACACGCTGCAATTTCCAATCGTCAAAATACAAAGCGTAAAGATGTCGTACAATTACAAAGCGTAAAAATATGTAGATATTGAAAAATGTAAGCAAACTCCAAGCGTACTCGTACAAAGACGATAAGCGGCCGACACTATTTGACGATAGTCGTCATGTAGCATGCATGCTGCGACGATTACGCGTAGCCGACGAGTCGTGTACGGTTCTCTATTTAAATACAAGGGTGTGACAACTGACAACAAATCGTATGCCTCTCGTACATCGCACCGCATACACTACGATGACGATACGAGCCGTGTCCCGTGTGCGGTAGGCCTAAGAGAAAGATACCTATTGTTTTCGTACAAAATCTCACCATGGGCGATATAGAGGGAGCACTTCGACTTGTAAGGTCTTTTGTGCTTGAAGCGTCAGAAATTGGTTAGGAGAGTAGCGTTTCTACTTTTTTAATGTAGCTGATGATACATTCAGCAGAGGTCGTCCTTAGTACATTGGTACTTATAATTTCCTTGAAAGATGACTTCATTCGATACCACAAAGGGGCGGGCATTCACACATGATATGCTCAGCTGTTTCGTCTTCCTCAAGACAAAGTCGGCACTCCGGTGAGGCGACTAATTGCATATTCTTTAGGTGATATCGTAAACTATGGTGACCTACTAAGTTTTTGATATCATGCCTGCGTAGATTTAGGATCTTTTTGGCATCTGTTTTGAAAGGTTATGTCGCTTTTTTGGCTTGTCTAAGTCCAGGGATGTCCTCCCAATGTGAAATGCATTTATTGCGTTCCCAGCTTTTTATGGCCGCGTTTATAGCTGATTTAGAGATTGAACAAAACAGTTCTGGTCCTATAAAAGGTGATACCTAGCTCTTTTTGGCTAGTTCATCAGCATTTTCATTTCCTACAATACCCTCATGGCCAGGAACCCAACATAACCTGATTTTTTTTCTGGTACTGAGTGCCTGGAGGGTGTTGAAGCAGTGTAGCACTGATGGCGTGGAGCTCTGCCCATAGGTATTGAGACATTTCGGTTTGGCCCATGAAAACCAGCTCCCACCCCAGATTCCATTTTGGAACCATCCGTATACCACTTTAGGCCACTTTGGCAGTTTGGTGGGTAGTTACTTGCCCATGCTTCTCTACTTGGGATCTCTACATATTACTTTTTTAATTAACAAGGCGGCTTCTGTTACTAAACCTGAGTACCTCTTGAGTGGATATGATTTTAAACGTAAAATTTGATGAAATGACTCTGAGATTTTGCGAGACTCGTAATAAACGAGAAAGTTACGTGCGACCCAGTCGTGCACATTTTTAATTTTATCGTTTATTTTAACCGCGCATCACTTGAGAACGGCTGGATAAATTTGGGAACGTTTTTTTATGTTCGCGATAGAAAAACTGAAAAAGTTGCCGGATTTGAAAAAATTAAAAAATTCGGAAAAAATGTAAAGATTTTTTTTCTATTGGATTTTTGATCAAAACTTACTATGAATGATGGATTTCCATAATTTTTTTTTTGTTTTATTCGTTATGGTGCTGGGAAAGAAAAATTTGGATCAAAATCAAAATTTTTGCATGTGCGTCGATCATAACTGACGAAAGGAGGGACATATTTGGCTGATTCTTTTTTGTTTATTATGCTCCCGGGAAAATTTTTAGGGAAATAACGGAAAACCATAAAATTAGAAATTTTTGTAATGAAAATACAAACCTACATTTACCGAACCAATCCAGTTGACCTGTTCTGGCTTTTTGTACTACATCCACATCCTCCATTCGCCCTCCTCGCAGGACTAAAAATTCGCCGAAGTATTTTTCTTTCGAAGGGGAAAAGTATCAGCTCACTGCAAGAAGAGTGAGCACTCGTCAAACGCTCGGCGCCATAAAGCAAAAATGGCAGGATAAGGTTTTTGTAAAACACACATTTCGTCCTTCGAGTTTGAAGTTTTGAGCCCAATTGTTTCGCCAAACCGAAGTAGCGACGGTTTTATAGGGTAATTCTTTGCCGGATCCAGTGTTCCCAGGTTGAGGGGAAAATCACCATTTTTGCCGATTTTTTAAGACGAAAGGGAAAAAAAAGGGGAAAGGGATAAAAACGGGGAAAAAATTCAAAAAGGGGAAAATCTTAAAATCCTATCAAAAACAGTTTGTAAGAAAATCTTCTAGAATGAATACCTACAAAACAATCTACAAAAAATAACCATGCTCAAGAAATGTGCCCATGCAACACCCACTTAATTTTTTGTTTGGTTTCTGAATGCATTCATTCTTTTGACATTTAATAAAACTATAACCATGGCCATACACTCCTTACCATGAATGTCGTGTACAGAGAGACAGCTAGATTTTGAGTGAGTAGAAAAAAAGATAACCTAAAAATCTACCCGTCTCACCCGACACGACTTTCATGGGAAGGCATGTGTGGCTCAGCACATAGTGTGTCCTTGAACTATGCCTTAATTCAAAATATTACGCGAATTTCTAAACAACGGCGGCACAACTTAATGTGTAATAATTCTCATTTTATTTTGGATTTTGAATGAAGAAGGAACTAACAAAAAAATACCAATATCTCAAGCAATTGGAAGCATTGCTCGAGTTCAAAACATGGGTTAAGTATGATAAGATTTTTTCTTCGGAAAAAAAGGGATTTTTTTTTCTTTCTAAAGGGGAAAAAATATCATGTTGGTGTTAAAAAAAGGGGATTTCTTTTCTTAAACCCTGGGAACACTGGCCGGATCTCCACTAGGGTGTCATTCGTGCAGTTCATGCTTCCTCCGAGGTAGGTGAACTCCTTAACTTTCGCGAAATTGTTGGTATCAATAGCAACGTTTTATCCCAGGCGGTGGACAGATGCTTGTTTGCTTGTTGATAGCGCATGGGAAATGTTGATAGAACTTAGTCTTGTCCTCATTTGCTTCAACGCCAACGGATTTCGCCTGTTCTTCAATCGACGTGAACGCTTTTATCACGGCACGCAGGGAACGGCCGATGATATAATCTTTTGACTCCTTATTTCTTAAGATGGTTTTTCTCGTAGCTCGACCGGAGAGAAATGACAAAAATATGGAAAAAAAAACAGGGATTTGAAAACTTTTTCCCGGGAAAGTTTTTTTTTTAATTTGACTTTGTTTTAAATCCGGGACGTCCTCGGTAAACCGTGTGGCAACGCTATAGTTGAATGTGAAAACCACTAAAGGGATCTATACTACAGATGTAATTAGGTAAATAGCATAGCCTAAATTATTATATAAATAAGGGATCAATCACTGAATGTGGCTGGAATGGCTTTAAGGTATGACTCTTTCTTCTATGGTCAGCAATAAGTAAATTCCTTGCTCCAGAGAAATAAAGCATCAAATTAAAAAAAAAAATGAGACTATGTAGAGCGTCGGTTTTTGATTGATATAACCCTGAGCAAAGCCAGGCGGGTCTGCTGTAGTTCTCAATTAATGTATACCTACACAAATTGTAACTAAATTCGCCTAGCAGAATCGTTCCAAAGGATTTTTAAATCTTATTCAGAACATAAACCTAAACACATAGACCGAAAAAGAAAATTTTTAAAATATGCTTGGTCATGTTCAAAATATCAGCCATCGACGAACTTTGTCGAAGTTGGAAAAAACAGCACAAAGCCATTTTTGATGTCGAAAAAGTTCTATGAGAAGCTGACGCGTTGTCAATTCATTGAAGCAAATTTACAAAACTTACAAGCCAACATTAGACGTACAATTTTTCAAAATAAGTCGACTCGGTCAAAATGTCCCAATTGAAAGATATAAATTTAGACTACCTAGTTAAAGACTTTGTCTACTTAGGCTCAACAACTTGGGCCTAGAAACTTTGCTGAATATCCAAAGCCCGAAGCTTGGTCGCTCGCGCAGACTTCACATCTTTAATCAGAGCGGATTTATGCCATTCACGGAGTGCAAGAAATCAAGTTATGATTTTGACAAGAAATTTAAAGCTTGTATACTTTTAACTCTAAATCCGTAAGTCTGTGCTTCTCGGAATTGAGAGCAATAAACCATCATATATTATATCTACTGCTGTGCTGGGTTTCTGGACATGTTGGTGTAGCCAGTTGCGGCTCTGAAATGGACATACTACTAGTGACAGACAAGTACTATCAGCTTTAAATGCAGCTTAAAACGTCTTTGATAATGTCACACTTAATTTGACTAAAGAACTATGGAACAACACTTCCGGTTGTAGCATAACTCGCAACTTATTGCCCGGAATTGACACTAAAAGGTGAAAGATCCTAACATCTTTTGATAGAAACCAAATCCAAGTGCTCTTCGGGGTAATAACCTGACACTGAATCATTGGAAATATGGCAATGAAGAAACATGCAGCTATGAAGAGGAAATAAAATCTGTGGAACATCTCCTGTGTCACTGATGCCCAGCCCTAAAAGAACCCCGCTATTCTTGCATGGGAGCAGGGTTATTTGGAAGATCTAGCAACGACACCTCTACTAGATTTAAGAAGATTCATTAACAGATCCGAATGGTTTAATTGCATGTCTCACTCCCATCATAGTACAAAAACTGTAATCACAATGGACCTCACTGGCTTCCGGGTAAAAATTGCATGTAATGCAAACTGCCCTTCTAACTTAACCTAGGCTCAACAATTACCTCGCAAAATAACATTGGATCAAGCTAAAAATCACACATGGACCTTATCGAATACGGATAAAAACCTCTTGGGACCTTTTGAGAGAAAGATTTTTCGGGTATTCGCTCAAGTTTGTATCGATCGAGTGTGGATGAGGAGATTCAACGATAAACTTTTGAAAAACATAAAACGACTGCGAGGTGGCTACGTCATGTGAAGATTATGGACAACAGCGTACCAGCTCGATGAGTTTTAGAGCCTACCTTTGTGGGACACCAAAGCAGAGGATAACCCCACCTCAGATTGCGCGCACAGTTGGACAGCGACCTCAATCAACTCGTTCTGCAGAACTGTAGACTGGGCACCGAACTGGTTGAAGAAGCTTGTTAGTTGCAACCGAGATCCACTCCGGACTCTTAGCACCTTCTAAAGTAAAGTAAATCGTGCACATTATGTCTTTCAATGCTTACCCAGAACAAAAAAAATTGAGGACTAGGTTAGGTAGTTCTACTCTCATCATCTCGGAAATAGATTTCACTTTGAATTCAAATACATCCTGCGTGATAAGCGTTTCCATTCCATTAAAACATTTTCATACACATCATGTATCCCATAGAGAACAGTTGCAAACAATAAGAGAATTAAAATCATCAAGGTTCCTTATAAGAGGCTTTTCTAAAAAGGTTCAACTACACATTCCTGTGGCTGTGGTTAGCTATAAATGAAATAAGCAAATGTCAACATTTCCCACGATTATCAAAAACGAAGCACACCACTTACACTACTTGTGGGAGTTCAAATGTGAGCCCCAAATTTATCCGACATCATATAGTCCTTTGTAGCACGTGATACCCGTTTAAGTTGTAAGAAGCTTAATTGTAATTAATTATTGCGTCAATGTCTCTTACCTACACATGCAAATTTAACTAGAAATTGGTCTACATCAACCTTGTTAAGAGCGATAATGGGGTGAGAAAATTATTTCAACACCAACGAGAATTACACCTCTAAACGTTTGACATTTCTTTGTTACCCACGTTTTGGTGACATTGAACTTGATGTGTTGTTTGTTTGTCTCAGCTCCTTTGAACCACAGAGAATTATTTCTTTGGCATTTTTTAATTAGATTTCTTGAAAATGTTTCGAACCTTTTTTTTTTTAATTTAGACATTAATATATTCGACAATTTGGACTGTTTATGTAGAGTTTTATTTTTGTCTTTTTTTTACATTTGAAGTGAAACAAGAGATTTCTATATGACTGAAGGACGTGCACTAGGAGATATTACCTTCCGCAGTAGGTACCTTTCAAATGATATGAGCTTCACTCCCCCCCTTTTCTAAACAAATAGGAAGGTACCTACCGCAATTGTTGATGTTCACTTATTATTTTTAATGATATATCTGATAACCGCGTGATATTTGTGTGTGTTGAGGATTTATTTACTTCTGGGTCTGACTCATGGAAATATTTGTCGTGTTCCTTAATTCAAAAATATCATTGTTGTGGAGGTATACTAAACATCCACATGATTGTATTGGAACTATTTTAAAAATAAGTCGATATTTTGTCAAATCAAAGGCAATTGAAAATCTGTCTAGTCGTGAGTTATGGTGGAATATTCAGACTAAGAGGTGTCGAATAAGGTTGAAAATCGAGCCACTATTAACGCTGTTCTTATTTTTTATCCAATTGACTTCAAACTCGGTATGTAGAACATATGATGGACTCCGCCACTGCTATACAAAAACCTTCTATTTCCTGCTGTAAGCGATAAATTCTTGGTGAGACATTTCCCCCAGCCAACATTGATGGCCCTTTTAGACTTCGGTAGCTTTCCCTTAAGATGTATCTTAATATCTTATTTTTTTTTGTAAAGTACACGAGGTACATACTTGTATTCCTTAATGACTTCTATACTCCCCGTTGTAGTCAGGGTTGTCAGGATTTAAAAACCGAAATCGCCAAACGTAAAATAAAAAAACGCGAAAAAATTGCCAAATTTCAAAATTTTCCAAATTCTAAAACCATAAAAATCAAATGAATTCGCGCAACTCGTAATTTAAAAAAAAAAAACTTAATTGCAAATTTCCCAAGCTCCTGGAATTCTGGCTGTCCTAAAGCTACGATTACACGGCCATTTTTTCGAGTCATTTAAATGGCGCTCTGACGTAAAAATCCCGTCACAAAGCAGTCATTTAAATGTCGCTCTGTCTGATCGCCATTGCTGGCAGCGTCATTTAAATAACTAGGAAAATGGCGCACCAAATGACATGAATTAAATGCCATTTAAATGGCGGAAAAAAATGGCATTGTGATCGCTCTTCAATGACGCCTAGGACAAACGACTAAACTTTTTGTCTTTTGTGTCATTTAAATCGCATCCCAACGGAAAATTCTAAATGACTCACAGTGTTCGTCATTTGATTTTGGGACACAAATGACGATGATAGTCATTTCGTGTGATCGCCATTTTTCAATGACGAATCGTAGCTTAAATGTTACTCTAATGCGAAATTGTAGCTTAAAGCATTTCTCATTTTGTACACAATTGTTACGAAACTTAAAAACGTCTTCATCGGGTAAAGTTTCTAGATAAAATTCATTTGACCAATTGACAGAAATTAATTTTTCCCACTGAGCCTCAGCAAGTTGTAAGCTTTTGGGTGGAATCAAGCTTACAAGCAGACTTTCAAAACGGGATCGCAGTTGGCTTTAACAAACGCCTGGTGAAAAATATCCCAAAGAAACAAAAAAAAAGGTTTGAGTGTTTTTTTTTGAGTGAAATTTTTAAAAAAAAAATCTGACGACCCTGGTTGTAGTTCCATTTTTCGGTTTCTGCATTCCTTACCTTTCCCTCTTACCTTTGACTTGTTAAGGCCGCATTTCCGTTTGCAAGTAAACTCGCGGAAGTATTGCAGAAGTTTTTTGCAGTAGCGTTACATTGTCATATAAATTCTTGCAATTTCTTCTGCAATAATTATCTGGCAAGAAACTCGCGCATCATATTTTTGGTTAAAAACGTGTCACATAGCCAGGTCTGACAACTGCCTCAAGTTGCATGCCTACTCCAAGTTAGTTGAAATACTTTTCTAAACGTGTGCGCACCATATGTAAGGTCTTTCTTCACTGGATTCACTGGACCCGCTGATGCCTGGGTAATAATCGAAGACTTTCCAGTTTCCACCACTGTTTAAGGACTCTCTCTTCATTTTTCCCACGAAACGTGGTAATTTTTCCCTTTTTTCACTTTTCACCAAACTCAAGTTCCCACCAAATTCCCACGATGCATTAAAATAAAAAAAAATGTTTTATTCATTTTTATTATATTGAAGTAAAATCACAATGACCGCGCTCCATTGACCGCTAGATGACTAGCGGCATGCTAAGCTCAATATCTATACAAAAACTGACATCTAAGTATTTGCACTTGATCTCTAGCACATATTGTGCAATATCCTTTTTTGCGAAATGCTTCAATCTAGCGCAAAATTAACTGAATAAATAATTGGCGCAACAGGTCCGTATAGGCACCCTAGGTCTAGCTTCTCACATAATACGTTATGGCACAAAATACGTTTTTGATAAAGTAATAAAAAATTAAACTGGTTCCATTACAATGTCACTTTGCAGCTGACGCTAGAGGTCTAGTTACATGCGCCACCGATGCGCCGTCAGATTGTTTTTGTCGAGGTTTTTGTAATAGTATTTTTTGTTAAGAGGCTATTTATTTTATTTGAGCTGATCTTTTGATGAAATTTCACAAAAATTTGGTTTTAACATTTGTTTTGTCAATTTCCTAAAATTCCCACGATTTTGGTACCTTTTCCCTTTATCCCACGGAAGGCTTTTCGGACATCGAAATTCCCACAAAAAGAGATAAATCCCACGATATAATAACACTGGTTTCCACTCGCTCTACATCGTCCCTTCAAAAACTCCACAACGTAAGCACACCAAATGTCTAAAGGCCCCCCATAGAATCCGTCGCATCCGCTGCGGCAACGTATACGACTGACAGGTTGATAGACTACACAGCAGCTTATGGAAGGTGACCTATGAGCAACGTACGTGCCGGATGCGACGGATAAAGTAGGTTTACTTTCTACATTTCTGTCGGTCGCATCCGTTGACAATTGGCAGAGCGTGAGAGTAAGCATTTTCATTGGTGGAAATATTAGATAGTGAAAGAAACTGTCTCTCATATGTCATCGGCTGTCAACGTATGCGACGGATTCTATGGGACTGTTCGTTCCGTCGAATACGTCAATCCGTCGACGCAACGGATGCGACGGATTCTATGGGTCGGGGCCTTAACGAACAATCTGTTACCGCTCAGTTCAGTCCTTATACCTTACATTTTACAGGATCGATTGCATGCTGATCAATCTAAGGAATGTTCGAGAAAAAATTCGGAAAGAGAAACTAGGACTATGCTTAACATTTTTTTAAACTACTATTTCTACACTTTAAGATTTCGTCAAACATAAGGCGTTTTTAAGAATGTGGGTGCGCGAACACGACATAAATAAAAAGACAGAAGAAGTCGGAGAATACCGCTCTCATTTAATTTCATTGCAATCGTCTCCCAAATCACCCTTTAAAACAATGTTTTTTTTTTACATTTCATCAACCATATCGTAAAGACATGGCCAAATTCTTTCAAATTCTATTATATTTCCATTTGACATTACAAAAATTACTCTCACCGCTCTGCGTCAGAGAAATAATCTGTAATTTTTCACAAGAGAGCGTTTCACCGCCGCGGTGCGCTCAACGCGGCGTTGACAACGCACTCTGTGTGACAGGGGATGTGTATTGCAGTTTATTCCAACGCAGCAGTGGAACGCGATGGTGAAACGCGGTGTTAAAACGCGCTCTGTTTGACGGAGCCTTTATTAGGCCGCGCTAAATAATTATCTTCGGCTAATTTTTTGATACTTATACCCTATTCACACCAAGCCGAAAACCGAGTTTTCGTCAAAAAAGTTTAGAAAACTCGTAGATGCATTCACACCGAACACCAACTCGTTTTCGTTTGACGTTTTAATTAGCTGTGAAACTAGCTATGAAATGTTCGTGGCGACTAGACTGCAACCCAACGATTGTACTCGTTTTCGTGGCGTTTTCATGGAAAACGACCTCAAACAACTCGTTTTGAAAACTGCAATATGTATGGGAAAACTTCTGTTTTCGAGGAAGTTTTCGACTGTTTTCGCGAAAACCGAATTTTCGGCTTGGTGTGAATAGGGTATTATGAAGTGTTGGAAAGAAGTTCACGAAACTCCAATTTTAAAACACAGATATTCATCGAATATTACGGTATTAATTTCTTAAAATTCAGAGTTTTAATTCCCCTTGAATATTCTAGCAAAAGCAAATGTCAAAAATTAACCTATAGGATAATTTGTTGTCTTGCTCCCGGACCAGGATAAATTGTTGACAGCTGAAGATTTGTTTTCCACCACGATAGAAAATTATCCGAAGATAATATTATTATTTATATCAGTTAACACACGGTCTAAAGATCAAATAATTTATAATTTATTTGTTTATTTATAATGAGTATAAAAGCATGTGATCAAAATTTAACGGTACTGCGATGTCATATTTCAGTATTGTCAGACCGCGCAAAAGTTACCGGATTTTTTCTCGTACACATTTTCTCCTTATTACAAAACTAACCTTATTTAGCTAGAGCCTTCTTTAGCTCGGTTTGAATACTATTCAAGCTTTTACTCCGTTCGACGCATACACTGCAAGTCTTTATCCATTACCAAAGGGAATGTTTATTTAAAGCTATAAATATATTATATACATTTACACATGCATACCTTACCTATGACTATAAAAAAATGCAAATAAATGGCGATTATGCACTTGGTCTACTTTCGCCCTCCATTGATCCGGTAAAGTATGTTTAATGTAGGTACATTTTTTTTGGCAATTACGATATTCATTGCGGAAAATTCGACCTGCACCATGCACATGCACAAGCGACAAGCATAATCTCATTACAGATGGTAAGTCAATATGGCAGCTTATTAAAAATAAATCCTCGAGTTGCAAAGAGTTAACGGTTGCTTGCTTTCGGTACTCGTCATTATGAAATGTTAACAAGGAGACCAAATTATTGCCTTAACAGGACAAAAACAGAGACTGGGTAAAATCACTCGCGCACAAAGTCCAGTAATTTAATGTGAATCGTCGTTGGCCAGCTGGAAATTTCCTTAAGTACAATGAATTCAAAGTTTATACACAGGAATTGTGTATAAAATCCAATGGTCACTCTTGAAATTGAAGAAACATCTTGGGAAATGTGAGTCCTTACAATGTACAGCATGTTAATTAAGATGCTTGTAATCAAAGTACCAAAGGATTTCTATTTGAATTTCCAAATGGAACGATGGAGTTTGAAGGCAGTTTTTTTATTCAAGTTTAACTTTCAGCTAAAAGTTTATTCACATGTGTGGTGATGCAATACAAAAGGCGATATGCATACACATGAATACAGGAGTTTTCTTTTCAAAGTGAATACCATTTTCATGGTTGATAACTTTTGACAAATTTCATTGAAAACATTCGCCAATTCATATCATTCTCATATTCGGCTTGTTTTACATTTAGTCGACGAGTTTTTGACTAAACTGAACTGTACGAAGCAAAATACTTTGGCCTTAAAAGAAGGCTTAAGCAAAGGATTTGTCAGGCTGAGTTAATTTTGTGACAGCTCGGCCATTCTGTTATCAGGAGGACTGAAATTGGTGTCAAAGCTAAGTTGTCAGTCTTTAATTCGGTGTTTGTTCCATAACTCTTACCTGTGGTCATGACTAAGGTTTGGGTAATGACCGAAAGAATAAGATCGCGGTCACAAGCTGTCGAAAATAGATTTCTCTGTTGTATTGCTGGTGTGATCCGGAGAGATAAAACACCAAAATACGTGAGGAACTCAATGTCGGTCGAGTAGCTACTTCTCCGGATGGAGCGGTTCATGCTTCAGTGGCTTGGTCATGCTAAACGCATGTCCCCGACCAGGATCCCACGACGTGCTAAGGAGTCCGTACCATTATGCAGGCGTCCTCTAGGTAGACCCAAGATGAGATGGTTTAAAGTCGATATGGCAGAGAATCGAGAGCTATGGAGGGTCCAGCAAATTACACCCGCGACAGCGACTTAATGGATAAGCAGGCCATTGAAAATGAATGAATGAATGAATCATTGGCAACTCTAAACAAATGCATTCAGTCGGTGTAGTTTTTGATCACTCGTTCAAGGATTAGGCCATAATATATCGTTGGAAGTGCATACATGATGATGTTTTATTAATTCAGTCGTTGTTTTGGTTGCGTGGTCGCCATATGATACTCTCATATTTGTGAAATCAATTTTTTTTTTAGCAAATTCCAAATTTATTTCAAGAAAAAAATAAAATAGGTCAACATTATCCGAACGCTCGCCATTAATAGATATACTTCAATTAAAAAACAATTGACTATATATAGATAAATCCTTACACAATATCTATATATCGCACCTCCAGTAAAACAACGACGTAAGTGCAATAATTTGATTTTCTGAGTTAAGTATGTCAAAAGCTTAAAAAATTACAGTTCTTTCCAATAAAACAAAGACCAACGTGAGCAAAGCTACGATTACACGGCCATTTTTCGAGTCATTTAAATGGCACTGTGACCGTGACGTCAGGAAAAAATGTCGCATTAGAGCGACATTTAAATTACGATTCGTTATTGAAAAAATGGCGATCACACGAAATGACTATCATCGTCATTTATGTCCCAAAATCAAATGACGGACACTGCGAGTCATTTAGAATTTTCCGTTGGGATGCGTCATTGAAGAGCGATCACACGGCCATTTTTTTTCCGCCATTTAAATGGCACTTAATTCATGTCATTTGGTGCGCCATTTTACTAGTCATTTAAATGACGCTGCCAAAAATGGCGATCACACAGAGCGACCGACATTTTAATAACTGCTTTGTGACGGGATTTTTACGTCAGAGCGACATTTAAATTATACTCGGAAAAATGGCCGTGTAATCGTAGCTAACACTAATTTTGCCACAAGGGGGCTGATGCGTCTTTATTCCGTTCCGTTAAAATACGCCGTCATTTAATAATTTTAAGAATTGTGTTCCTTATTTTCTTTTTAATAAAAACGATTTAAAAAAAATTCAAATGTGTTTTTCTCAGAATTAGGTAACATTTTAGCACTTACGTCGTTGTTTTACTGGAGGTGCGATATATAAAAATGGTTGAAAAATGTATAGTAATCAATTGAGAACGGCTGGGCCAATTTGGCTAGAATTTTTTTTTCAGTTATTCGTAATAGTTTTGGGAAAACCCTCCCGAAATTTTTGATTTTTATCGCATGATTTGATGATTTTAGACGATGTAGTTAAAGGTTGTGAAGCTTCGAAAAGTTGTGTGTTGTGTTTTGCGTGCATTTTGGCATTTTGGGCGGAGAAGTAGCGAAATAAATAATAGATGGCGCTGTGCTGCGAAAAATGACACAACTAAATAGATGGCTTTATACCTACGTTGACTTAAGGTGAGTTTCCACATGTCGGTTGATTGACAAAGTTTGACAACCCTCGCGTTTATGTCATTGAACGACACCAACCTCAGTTCATTTCCACTTATGCCAATTAAGTATTGGCAAAAAATCGTTTGTCAGTTGATTGACCAACTTATGAACTCGATGCCAATTAAATTTTCTCTGCCAATTATAGACAAGGTGACATTTTGTTTGACAATTCAGCTATTTCCACTTGTCCAGTGGTTTCTTTGTCAGTTATTGACAAATGCTGTTAGTCAATTCATTGACAAGCAATTTTTCGCTATTTCCACTTGCCAATTTTTTAATTGGCATAAAAATACGTCAGTTGTCAATTTCAAATCGACAAGTGGAAACCCAGCATTAGGCTTTGCGTAATTTGACAGAGGTTCTTTTCGCATTGTGTTCGCGTGTTGGCAAACTATCTTCGTTGATTCTTTTTTCGCCGGAAAACAAATTGAAAAAACATTGTTTAGCATACCGCTCTCTATTGATATTGAAATTTAAACTATCTGTGTTTTATTATCACTCTGGAGTTTATCTGAATGCATTAAATTGCGGCGAGACGAGGTTCGCCAGGTCCGCTAGTTGTCTATAAATGAGCCCAGCGATTAGTATGCTAGACTAGCGAGAGGTATTTGGATCGATTCCCGGAAAAACACAAACACCCCGAACAGGGTACTTTCACTTTGGGTCTGGATTCTCATCGAGCACATCAACAAACTTTAAATTAGTATTGAAAACTGTCGAGTACATATAACTTCTTCAATCCGTTTGTACCAAACTGGTTCAAGGTTTTTGTTTTTTTTTTTGTAAACATTATATGGCTTCAAAACAAACCCTCTATCGTCTTCTAGTAGATATGACAAGTCAACTAATTAGTACGTACTTACAAAATAAAAAATTCAAAATAAAATATCTACGTACGAGCACCTTACCTATATATTTTATTTAAATTGTGGATGGATGCTAGAAAGTCATCAACGTAATATTAATTCTGCGGTAAAGACATCCTCTTTTCATCGGTGAAACGGTGACGGTGCGATAATAAATATGTACAGACGACAAACGAATAATACATTTGAGTAAAAATGTATACAGTTAATTAAATATATTTTAATTTTTGTCTCTGACATTTCGACAAAAAAAAAAAATGCATGGAAAATGTAACTCATTTTATTCAGAGGTATAGTATAAAAGATTTCATTTTGTATTTATTTTTCTTTTTCCAAGGGATATACTCCTTTGAATGGCACTGTCGATAATCCAAGGAAATTGAATGCTTATTTGCATTATTGGCAGCTTGCTGTTTCAATTTTAAATTAAAAGATTTTTGAAATATGCATATTTATAAAGAAAGCTCAATAATATGAGTCCTTCTAAATGCCATGAGCAGTTTTTGTATGTATTTTGCAAAGCTTCAGTTGGTAATCTAGGTATACATTTAAGAAATACAAAATCTAAAAATCGTCGGCAATAAAATCTACTATTTTATTTTGCTTAGTAGGTAGGTAGGTAGCAGTGGCGGTTCACCTTGAACCCAATTAGCACTATAATGTGCCGTTTTGTTACCACGACTCGTGTTACCTGTTTTGTTGTGGTTGTTGAGGGTGTGGTCCGGTCGGTGCCTATAGCCAACCTGTGGAATTGAGAAAACGGATAAGATCCTGTATCCCTTTGCCCGAGATGTCGCTAAGGTCGTCAAGGAATGGTTGGTTCAGTGCGCGCAGTCTGGCTCTCGCTAGAGCTGGACATTTGCAGAGGAAGTGAGACAGAGTTTCTTTTTCATTTATATTACCACAACTGCGGCAATGCGGGTTGTAAGGGATACCTAGCTTGGCCGCATGGTCACCAATTGGCCAATGCCCCGTGATTATTGCCGTGAGTCTGGCGATATC
This sequence comes from Cheilosia soror, assembly GCA_949372485.1. NCBI lineage: Eukaryota > Metazoa > Arthropoda > Insecta > Diptera > Syrphidae > Cheilosia > Cheilosia soror. The sequence continues at coordinate 41,268,431 of OX443564.1, read as the reverse complement.
GGGGCGGGTTCTGTTTAGCAGGTTATTTGTTCTGCTTTGGTTGTAGGTAGGCCATATCTTCCTTGATATGACGCAGTTCGTCAACCCCGACCATCGGAAGTTGGCTTTCTGCAGAAAATGCGAATGTATTTGTCCCTTTACCGTTCCTAACGGAATGTGGACCTTCGTTGAGAGCGAGGCATGTAGTGCTGAGCCCTTCCTGGCCAGTTCATCTGCACGCTCATTGCCTGTTACGTCACTATGCCCTGGAACCCAGAGAAGTGTGACCCTGAAGCGCTCGCTCAGACAGGCAAGTTCGTTCCGGCACTCCTGCACCAGTTTGGAGGATATGGTAGCCGAGTCGATGGCTTTGATGGCGGCTTGGCTATCTATAAGGATAGCAATGCTTTGTTTAAGCGTTGTGTCACGCCCTAGTTGCGTGCAAGCTTCTCGAATGGCCAATAATTCCGCCTGGAAAACACTGGCAAAATCCGGTAAGCGTACTGAAATCGATATTTGAGGTGATTCCGAATAGACACCGGCCCCTACACCACAGCTCATCTTAGATCCGTCGGTGTATATGACCGTGTCGAAGCCCTTCACTACTTCGTCCCTCTTCCACTGGTCCCTTGTTGGGAAACCGACGTGGAAGCCTTTCGTGAAGCTTAATTTGGGTGTCATGTAGTCGGTTGGAGACGTGACCATGCCGCTTGGTAGCGAATCCAGGATGTTACTATGGCCATACGGCCTTGCAGTCCAGCATCCCGACTCCTTGAGTCTTATAGCACTGCATAATGCGGTATATTTTGTGTGTAGGTCGAGGGGTAGAAGATGCAAGAGCACAGTAAGGGCATCTGTTGGGGCCGACCTCATTGCCCCCGTGGTACCTATACTGGCTGTTCTTTGCAGTCTTTTCAATTTCGTGAGGTTGTAGACTTTGCTCAACGCAGGCCACCATACTAGTGATCCATACGTGAGAATTGGACGCACTACGGCTGTGTACATCCACAAGGTCATCTTTGGTTGAAGACCCCACTTCTTTCCAAAGGTTTTGCTACAAGCATAGAAAGCGACCGATGCCTTCCTTACTCTGTGTTCAATGTTATGTTTCCAGCTAAGTTTTGGATCGAGCATGATACCTAGATACTTAGCGCTGGATGACAGTGTGAGTAGTTGATCGTTTAGACGGGGTAGGGTAAAATCGGGTATTTTGGTTTTGGTAGTGAACAGCATCAGTTCAGTTTTGCTCGGGTTGACACCGAGGCCACAACTTGCAGCCCAGGTGCTTACCTTGTCTAGAGCGGCCCCCATAATTTCACTAATCACGGTGGGAAACTTCCCTGACACTAGTATCACCACGTCGTCCGCATACGCGACAACTTTAACCCGTTCCCTGTCAAGTTTCACCAGAATTTTATTTATAACCATTAGCCATAGTAGAGGCGAGATGACGCCACCCTGCGGCGTTCCTCTATGGGCGAATTTGGTTATATGACTGCTGCCTAGTGTTGCCTGAATAGTTCTTGTCCTGAGCATAGAGACTATCCATTGACTAATAAATTCCTCTATGCCCAGCTCAATCAGAGATTCAAGAATAGCTTCAGTGTGTACGTTATTGAAAGCTCCCTCTATGTCTAAGAAGGAGGCTAGTGTGTATTCTTTATACTGTAGGGATATTTCGATTGTTCGCACTACCTCGTGGAGAGCCGTTTCCGTGGATCTTCCCTTTAGGTAGGCGTGCTGTGATTTGGATAGCAAAGATTCTTCTAGAAAACTTCGCATGTGGATGTCCAGAATACGCTCTAGGGTTTTAAGTACAAAGGAGGTTAAACTAATTGGTCTGAAATCTTTGGCGGTTTCATGCCCACGTTTGCCTACCTTCGGTATAAAGACCACTCTAGCGCGTCTCCAAGAGTAGGGTACGTGGTTTAGTATTAAACAGCTTCTGAATATTGACGCCAGCCAAGGTAGTGTTAAATCTTGCGTTTTCTGTAGCATGACAGGTAGTATGCCGTCAGGGCCCGGAGACTTAAACGGGGAGAAGCTGTTAATAGCCCAGGAAATCTTTTCCTCGGAAATTATTGAAGTGATATTGGTGTGGAATGCAGGTTGTACTTGCCGAGACCTCTCGGGTTCCGTACTAATATCGCTGCATCCGGGAAAGTGGGTATTTATTAGGAGTTCCAGGGTCTCCGCGCAGGATTCGGTCCATCCTCCATCTATCTTTCTCAGAAAGGAAGGGTTGGAGTGTTCCTTGGACAGAATTTTACTTAGCCTGGCAGAGTCCTTAAGGGTTTCTATCGAATGACAGTAATCCATCCAGGCCTCCTTTTTGGATGTCTTTATGGCTTTCTTATAAAGGCTTAAACAGTCCTTATAAGGCTGCCAGAAATTGTGTTTGTGGCAGATGTTGAAAATCGCTCTGGTCATCTGTCTCAGATTGGAGAGGTCTTCGTTCCACCATGGGGGAAATGTTTTTTTGCTACGTTTCACTGGGCACGAGACTTTGTAAGCTGCGCCCATTGCATTCTCAAAAGTCTTTACCTTTGCCTCTAGTTCTTCAATAACTATCGCATTTGTTTTGGGTGTGTTTTTAAGTTTTGTTTGAAGGACTTGGCCAAACTTGGTCCAATTTACCCTCTTGGGGTTTCTAAAAGGTTTAGTGGACTCGGCCTCGAGACCTACATCGTAGAGGATCCATCTGTGGTCAGAAAGTGACTCCAGATTAGAAACTCTCCAGTTTTCGACCCTAAAGTTATCATTGTTTGTTTTTAGTGTTATATCTAGGACCTCTTCCCACCCCCTGTGTGTTTCCGTACTCGGAAAAACAAAGGTGGGGGTCGCGCCCTTATTACAGATAGACAGGTTAGTAGTTAAAAGAAAATCAAAAAGTGACTCACCTCTTTCATTATCTTCCGAGCTCCCCCACACTGTATGCCTTGCATTGGCGTCGCAGCCCATCAACAGGTTGTCTTTAACTGCTATTCCGGCTATGAGTTGCTCCACTTCCACTGGCGGTGCTGGTCTCTCATGAGCCATATATGTTGATGTGATGTATGTTGTCTGGTTCGCATACTCTAATTTAATCACTGTTAAATCGTCTGAGCTAAGATTGGGACATAAAAAACCTTTAAGATGTTTCTTAGCGAGTATGCAAGTTCTAGGCTTACCTGTGGCCTGATGTTTGTAAAACAGGTCGTATTGTTTGTCTTGGAGCCCCTTTATGGACGAGTCTCTCACCCAGGGCTCCTGAATAATGCCGATGTCCATGTTTTCCTCCCGCAGAAAAACCAGCAGATTATCGGAGGCACACCTTGAGTGCCTCAGATTAGTCTGTATGACTCTCAGCATTATTCTTTGATGTTGATGGGGTTTCTTCGGATATCATCAGGTCCTCCAACAGCTTGTCGGTTTCGACGATGTCTGCATCGTCCTCAGGACCGGAGGGAATGAAGACCTTAAGCTTGGCATGCCTTATGCCGAACCTAAGTTTGTGATCTGCTTTCTCGAGAGCCACCAGGCACTCGTTATTTATGAGTAGCAGGAACGACATGGTGTTTTTGTAGGGTTCCTCCGCCTTAATGACTGCCCAGTCATCCATTGGAACCGCCGGGTTGTGTAGTTTGAGACACTGGAGGAGCCTTCCCCCTTCAATCTTCATATTAGGCAACCAAATGCGGGCCCTAGGTCTCCTCGGGATTTCGTTAGCTGGGATAAGCTTGAGCTTCAAACCGTCCCAGGCATCGCTAACCTTAGCAACGCACTCGCTGAGGAAATCCTTAGAGAATTGGTCGGCGCATTTGATTACCCGATATCCCCTAACCAACTCGGCGGAGTCAAAGTCTGGCAGAGTCCCCCCTTGGTTGTTGACGATGTGGTCGATCACCATGTCGGAAAGCTTGGCCTCAATGCTTCCCCACGTCTTGGCTATGGACCTCCCATTTGTGGATAGCTCATCCACTAGTGCGACCTGGAGATGGTCCCTTACCACCTCGGTAAATGGCCGCTTCTGGACCGCACTAGCCGTAGACGTGCTTGGTTTGGCTGTTGCTGTCGAACCTTCGGCAACTTTGGTTTTTTTAGGGGCCGGGCGGTGGGAGGACTCATCTAGAGACCTATCCCTCTTCGCTGCCTGTTTAGGTTTGTTTTTCAGGCTCTCGTTGTATTCGTCAACGATTGCCTGATATTTTATCTTATCCGCCTGGTCCTTTTCGTGGACCTTGCCGGCAGCCTCATTTTTTGCAATCTTCCCTAAGACGAAGAGGGCCATCTGGTACTTGCTTCTCATTGCTTTCCCTGCGGATTTGTGTCTGGTTTGAGTGTGTGTTTTGGTTGTCGATTGGTTTGCAGTCGAGGTACTAGCCTTAGCACTCTCGCTGCGAGGTTTAGGGACGATTGTCTCCTGACTGGAGGCCAGCAATTCGTCCTCTGATGAGGTGCCAACCACTGGCAGCCTCGGCTGGTCTTTTTGTTTTTTTGTTACGTCTTCTTTTTTTCCATCCATTTTTTGTTTTGTTTTGATTTGGTTCCCACGAGTAGGACCGGAAGGGTGGGTCGATCCTGGCAGAGCCGTCTTACCAGGACAAGGCATTTATACAACCGACCTCGCCTGGGCATCGGAGGGGACCGTTAGCGGTCTGCATTTTTAACCACCTGCTGACCATGCAGCCATCGGCACGGGTGCCTCAACACCTTGGCTTAAGTGGGATTTTTGCTGGGGTTTACTCCCCGGACACCTTAACTAAAGGTGGGGTGATCTTAGTTTCGGTCTAGAGACAACTGATTTGCTACAACTCATTCAGAGGGGGCGATCTTTCGACCGTCCCTCTGTTGTTTGCGCCTCCCATATGTCTCGTAGACTTACTACAAGCCCTTTCGCCCCGACAAGGCGTCAACCCGTCGAAAGAGCTTAGTGGTTAGTGTACTGGACATGGACTACTCTGCGAGGGATCCCAGGATCGATCCCCGGAAAAACACAAACGTCTGACAAACATCCGGGAGTATAACTGTCCTGATAAAGTTTCTCAGTGAGAGCAGGTTTGTTTGACGTAACACGTAAGGCTCTAGAGCGCACTAAGAGCGAGTTATAATTCTGGATTTAAAAATTCTGTGTATCCAAAATGCTGTACATATATTGAAAATGATGATGTGCCGAACTAGTTAAAAAAACGCTTTGAACAGTAAGTGAAAAATTCTGTTTTCCAAAATGCTGCTACGCACACCAAGTTGGTTGAGGTCGTTCTCCAATTGTGTGCGCCACTTAAGGTGGGGTCTTCCTCTGGCTGCGTTGTCTTTCAGGGGTGGATTCGAAGCCTCACCGGGCTGGTGCGTTGTTGTTCATATGCTCCACGTGTCCCAGCCATCTCAACCGTTGTATTTTTAGCTTTTTGACCAGGCCAGCGTCGCTGTATAGCTCGTATAGTTCGTCATTAAATATTCTTCTCCACACTCCATCGTCACAAACTGGACCGAATATAACTCGAAAAATCTTTCTCTCAAAGCATCCCAGAAGGTTTTCATCCGCTTTTGACAGGGTCCATGCTTCTGCACCGTACAGCACGACCGGGATGATTAAGGTCTTATATAATATCTCCTTGGTTCTATGAGAGAGGGATTTACTTCTTAGATGCCTTCTTAGCCCGACGAAACAGCGATTGGCAAGAGTGATTCCTCGTTTGATCACTGCGCCGATGTCATTTTGCGAGGTGATAGTGGATCCCAGGGGCCTGTAACACAACGCGACAAGTAGTTGTCGGACAAGTGAATTTCGACAACTTGTAAAAAATTCTGTAACACAAAACGACAAGTCCGTGACCACTTGGACAATTGTCGCGATGAAAGATGACAAGTGGGAAATTATATAATTTCCCTCTTTCTGTAACAGAACACGACAAGTGTCAGGAAACACTTGTAGAACTATGGCTCAATGAGGACAGGTGATTTGAATATTGTCAAAAGCTGACAATTGCATTTTTATTGAAATATCCAAATGCCTAACATTTATTTTGTATAATTAAAATATTAATTCTAATGTTACTTATTTAATTAGTACTTAAAATTGCGCGTTTCTTATCATTTTGCCAAAATGCGTTCCTTATTATACGTCCAATTCTTATTTTGCGGAACTACGTTTAGGCTTTTTGGCAGGCTGTGTATTTTCTTCCATTTAAACATTTATTTTCTTTTGTTAGGACATAATACAGAAAGCACCAAAAAGGCTATATTTTCCTCTGTTGTTAGAACAGATTTTGTTTTTTTTTTTTCTCCTGTTAAACACTTGTCGAAGAGTGCCGACAAGTCAGGGAAATTTAATTCTTTTGACAAGTGCAACGGTTTACGTTCTGTTACAGAATTAATTTGTCCTTGTCGGACAAGAATAGTCAGACAAGTGAATTTAAACTTGTCGACTTTTCGCGTTGTGTTACAGGCCCCAGGTAGTATTTAACTACTTCGCAGTTGTATCTGTCCATCGTGACGTTTTGTCCGAGTCGCCGATGTCGAGAGTCCATTCTCGTTGACAGAATATACTGCGTTTTGTCCTCATTAACAGCCAGACCCATCTTTGCCGCCTCCGTTTCGATGCTTGCAAATGCGTCACTGACAGCTCGCCGCGTTCTCCCAATAATGTCATTGTCATCAGCATAGGCAAGTAGTTGAACGGACTTTTGAAAAATTGTATCTCTGGTGTTGGCTTGTGAGTTTCATCGATCTTAAAGAAAGTACATGATAGCGCGTTGCCTTGTCTCGAACCTTTTTCGACATCAAATGGCTCGGTGGTTTTCTTGTCGACTTTGACGGGGCAGCGAGATTTATCCATTGTCATCCTGCACAGACGGACGAGTTTGGCGGCGATGCCAAAACTTGACATGGTTTTGTATAATTCGTCCTTATATACGCTATCATATAGGCGACTTTAAAAGTCGATACATAGATGGTGTGTATCGATCTGAAATGGCTGGGTTTTTTCCAAGATCTGTCGGAGTGTGAACATTTTGTCGACGGTTGACTTTTCTGATCTAAAGCCACACTGCCATGGGCCGATCAGGCTGTTGGCAAAATGTTTTAGGCGTTCACACAATACAGCCGACAAGGTCTTATACGTGACATTCAGGAGTCTTATTCCTCTATAGTTGGCGCAGTTCAGAATATATCCTTTCTTGTGGATACGATGCTGAGGTTCTGTTCTTCGGGCATGCTTTCATCCGACCAAAGTTTACAGACGAATTGGTGCATGAGCATGCTCCTTACTAAGCTATCTCCCGCTGCTTTGAAAAGCTCGGCCGGGAGGCCATCCGCTCCAGCAGCTTTGTTGGACTTAAGTTTGGATATCGCTTACCTCACTTCGTGTAGATCGGGTGGGTGGAAATATTAGCTATCGTCCGAGCTGAACAGATCATTCTGCCTGACAGCGGGTTGTTGGCTGTCAACCGCCGTTTAATAGAATAGAACAGAAGTGTTCTTTCCAAATCGTCAGCACCGACTGTGAATCTACTACTGTATTCTCCTATGCTCATCTCAGCTGGTTTCTGTTCGGGCCTGTGTCAGCTGCCAATTTTGATATACAGAATTATTATCATACAGAATTTTGTACATACAGTATTTTGAAAACTTAATTTTGACCATTTAGTATTTCAACCACTATAGTGCGCACGGTATTGAATGTAATTTCCGCAGTCTCTTTCCTTCCTTTGTTTTTTGTTATGGAGAAGTTTTGGCGTAAGGCCTTACGGTGTCAACAATATCCCGCACCGCACTCCCCCATCACTCTACAGCCTAAATAAGCAACAAATCTATAAATCAGAGAAAAATTAATTTTAAATTGCTTGATAAATGGTTATCGAGTTGTAGATGGACAGAACAGACAGTCGTTGCATTTGATGGATGTACATATTTACAACCCCTTGAGTTTAAAAAAGATACAATTATAACAGATTTAAGTTAACTTGTGAATCGAAAATACACTATCAATAAACAGTTTGCTCGAAGTCGTATTTTTTGTAGCAACAGCAGAGTAAAGTAAAGTTGAATCTTCAGTAAAGTAGGGTTAGGGTAACGACAAATACACTCTACTTGACTCCAGTGAGATTCGTAATATTTATCCCAAATAGAAGTGACTTGCAAGCAACTACATTTAAACGTAAGGAGGAGAAGTGTATAGTTAATGTTGACACACTACTGTGTTCATGAGATTGGTACTGTGACCTGTAAACTGTCATTTGCTTTCAGGAGGCGGGTACAAAGAGAACGATGAATCGAACCAAATGTCGAAATATACACCAAAATAACCAGTTTATAGCTTTTTATCACAAATGCTTGAATACTGGCAATCTGATTGGAAGCAAGTTACTCTGAATTGTTTTATTGAGTATTTATTTGCCTTCTTTGCTGAAGAAAACACCCCTTGGCCTATTTTGGCAATCAAATTGTCGAAAGACATACAAAAAATTGTAGGAGTCTACTGTACTGAGAAAGTCTGACCTCACTTCAGGAGTAGGTTCCTTCTACTCGTGCCAACAATAAAAATGAATGAGAATGGCTGGGCCTAGGGTGACATAGGATCCCTGTGCCGCAACTAATATTTCTGTTAGTATCTACCTTTTACACTATAATAGCCATATTTTAGAGATACGCATAGAATCATGCTTCATATAGACTCAAATCCTTGCATTTAATTCTAGTTTTTAAATCCTATTTCCGGATCGAGCCATGCGTCGGTCGTCGAGGAGAAGAAGGAAGGAGTATTTCCACACGCATAGTGTTGCGTGATTATTATATGAAACTATAACGAGGAGAAGCGAATATGATACTAATTTGATGACAGAAATGTGTACGAAAATGTGTGCATAAGGTGTGAAATTCAACGACAGGATGTGACTAACGATTGAAGAAATGATGCGACAAAGTATAATGAAGATAAAACTACACATTACAAGACTCTTACTTTCACTTAGCAATATGGAAGCTATTATGATTATAGTGCGCCATCTGGTTTCAATAGTAATAGTATGTGCACAATGAGTGTACATAAATACAAACAAATGGAAGTAATTTGCCAATTTATTGTCAACCAGATAGAAGTACAATTTATGCTTACTAGTTTTTTCATTTATTCATTCATTCATTACTAGTTTTTATTTGAATCAAATTTAATAGTACAGTGATGCCAACGGAAAAATGATAACAATGTGACAGCTGACAGTTCGGGGTTAGTCAAAATGGAGGGCTATACGAAAGAACAACGCATTTGTATTGTTGAGCAATATTTTAAAAATAATAAAGGTTTATCAGCTACAGTCCGCAACTTTCGAAAAAAATATGGCCGTCATAGTGATTTAAAACCATCAACTGTGAAGTGAATAATTGAAAAATTCAGGGAGACTGCATCAATTAGTGATCTGAAACACTCTATGTAGGTGCCCTGTTACAAGTCGTTCAACAGAAAACCTCGAAGCAGTTCGCGAGAGAATTGCTGACAGTTCAGGAACATCAATTCGGCACCGTAGTCAAGAATTGGGCTCTCTACAGCGAATTCTCACGAAAGACTTGAAACTGAAACTTCAATTGACTCTAGAACTGAAGACTACTGACCAGACCACCATCGTTGAATGGATTTTGGAGCAACAACAAGTAGATGCTGATTTTTTGAACAATTTCATCTTCTGTTATGAAGGTCATTTTCATCTTGATGGCTTCGTTAATCATCAAAATTGTCGCATTTGGGGTTCTGAAAACTCACGTGTAATTGTTGAGAAACAAATGCATCCACAACGCGTGACGGTTTAGTGCGGATTATAACCCAGTTTTTAGTACCTAAATAACAAGATATGGATGTGACCAATATGTGATTTCAACAAGACGGTCATATAGCTATCATGTCATATAGCCAGAAAAACAATTCAATTACTGCATGATTCATTTCCTAATCGTGTAATCGGCCGATTTTGCGATCAGAATTGGCCATCCAGATCTTGCGATTTAACCCATTTGGACTTTTTCCTTTGGGGTTTTTTGAAGTCAAAGTCACATTTATGCAAAACAGTCACAGAAAATTGCAATAAAAGAGCACGTACTTGCCAGCAAAGCCGTTGCGGCCATTTATTCGATGGGCTATTCCATAATCCATACATAACCCCAATCTGTATACTCTATGAATCAATAAAAAATTGAAGCTTTCTAATTAAAAACCAATATTTTCTATTTGGCGCTACAATCCTGGGTGGACTTGGGCCTCAACCAACACGCCTCTCCAGTAAGTCTGACTAACCATCTCCAGCTGTGCACTCCAAGTTGGTTGAGGTCCCCTTCCACTTGTACGCGCCACCCGCCACCTTAGGCGAGGTCTTTCTCTACTGCGTTGTCCCTCTGGGTTGAAATAGAAGACTCTTCGGGTCGGAGCGTTAGTGTCCGTTCGTTCTACATGTTCTAGGAATTTTAGTCCATTGATACGTACTACTTTTCTGACCAAGTCGATGACGCTGTACAGCTCGTAGAGTTCGCTGTTGGATCTCCTCCTCCAAAGCTAAAACAGGACCAAAAATCACTCGAAGAATTTTGCGTTCGAGACGACCAATTAGATCTTCATCTGCCTTTGATAACGTCCACGATTCTGCGCCATAAAGCAGGACTGGGATGATGAGTGTCTTGTATAGTCTCCTTGGTGTTTCTTGACAAGGTCTTACTAATCCATTTCCTTCTTAGGCGGAAGTAACAGCGGTTGACAAGTGTAATTCTTCGCTTGATTTTTGAAGTAATGTCATTTTCAGAGTTAATAGCGGAGCCAAGGTAGACAAAGTCCCTAACCACCTCAAAGTTATAGCTGTCTAACCTGACACTCTGTCCGATGTTGTGTGTCCCTTCTTGTTGACAGCATGTATTTTGTTTTGTCCTCAATCACCATTAAACCCATTTTTGCCGCTTCTGTCCTGATACTTGCAAAATGCACCAGTGACAGTTCTGCCAATTATGTCAATGTCGTCAGCGAATGCAAGTAGTTCCACAGATTTTTGGTGAAGCGCTATCAAGTGACTTTTTCAACTTCATACTTGAGAAAATTGTGCGAAACTCGCAAGACAAACTGCAGGGGCACGATTTTCTAAAGTATGAAGTTGAAAAAGTGACATATGAGCGCATCACCTTCTCTAAATCCTTTTTTGACATCAAAGGTTTCGGTGAGATTGTTTCCGACCTTCATGGAGCAGCAAGCGTTCTCCATCGTCATTCTACACAATCTGACAAGTTTGGCAGGGATGCCAAAGCTAAACATGGATCTGTCTCTATAAATGCTGTCATAGGCGGCCTTAAAGTCGATAAACAGGTCGTGGGTATCGATCTGCCGTAGTGTGAATGGTCGGTTGTGGATTTACCGGGCCTAAAATTAAACGGCTAGAGACCAATCAGTTCTGTGACGAATGGTTGCAGGCATTTGCATAGTATACCAGGTATGATCTTATATAAAATGCTGAGGAGACTAATGCGCGATAAGTCGTCAAATCTTAAAGTTGCCTGTTGAGTTTGTCTAAAAGTGGCTATGAAATCAATCGCAGCATTGGACTTATAACTTTATGTTACAGAAATGCAATACTCATGATGTACTTCTAGAAAGTATGTAGCTTATTTTACAAGTTCTTGTCGACTTGTATTATAGGCTCCTGGTGAAACCATGTTTTGCCACATCAAAAGCTAGAACCCTTTTGTGACGGTGTTAAAACTTTTAGTTTCAAAATTGATTAAAATTTAATTCAAATTGATTTTTTTTTTGCCCTAAAGATATCTACTTATAATTTCCACCTTATTTATTTTATGAGAACATTTCAGATCATCTTATAGCCTTCATTATATCGAGTTATGACGTAGTAAATACTTCATTAGCAATTGTTTCCTTAAGCAGCCCTAAAGAGCCAATTCCATTCCATTTATAGCTTTATTAAAATTATTACCATACCCAACACCACAACCACAGAACTTACACGCCATCCTCTTAATCCCCTCTGCTGCTATATAAAGAAAGAAAGAAAGAAAACAAAAAGTGAACAAAAAAAACGCAATAAAGTTACAAAAAGAAAATCATCTGTCAATTCTCTAATAAAACTTTGGCCATAAAAGAATAAGGAATCCATCCCGGCCTTCCGGCGGCAGCGGCAAAGGTACAGACATGTTTCTCGCTATATAATAATCATTCTGCCTGCACAAATATCTAAATAATGCCGGCGAACATAACTCACAAAAAAAAAAATGAAAATCTCCACAAAAATTGGATTTGCTTGGATGTCCCCAAACCTCTATATACCAACCCCCGATTGTCGTCACTACCGTTTTACGTTCTAATTTTCCTGGTTCGAGGCGAAAATAATTAATGTAAATGTTATGTACATTTTTTGAGAATTTCGCGGAGGCGCACAAAAGGCGAACACCACCTCAGCGCTTAGCAAGCATGCCACCGTAAATACCTACTGTCTGTTAAATTTTCAGGAAATCAATATCCAAATTCCAGTTCCAGATACAGATCAGACCGCATTTCTCAGAAAATTTCAATGAGAATAGACAGTGCAAAAGCAGATAGTACATAAAACACTCAGAACGGCCCAAAAAAATAAAGACTTAATAATTAATTTATCATAATTTAATCTCAGCCAGACATTATCCAATGCACTGTCACGCATAAAAGGTTCTGGCTAACGATGGCGTCGAGAAGAGGATGATGAGGATGAGCACAAGTACGATAATAATGATGATGGTGATGATGATTTGTAGCAATACCAGTCCAATGACGGTGCTTATTCTCCATATCTAGCCAACCGCAACGCATATCCGTATCCACATTCCACATCCTCGCTTCGCTGTCGCTTCCCCATCCCCAATTCCCATCCATATGTGCACCCCAGCAAGAGTAAGCACACTTTTAAATGAGTTTATTCGCATTAGATGAGCGCTCGTCAGCGAACAAAGTGACGTTCGGCGTGTTCGAGTGAGTATGTAGGTTAATCGTATTTCAAATACAATTGCGCCCTATATCCTATATGTCGCCCTCATGGGGTGACGCGGGATCGTATAAATATTTCTATGAATGGAGTCAGTAGGAAAAAAGAAAAGTCTCTTCCCATAACCAGCATCAGTATAGGGCAATCGATACTTAGAACAAAAACGAATATGACAGGACGATGAATGTGCGAACGGCTGTAAAAAAGATGCTGCTCGTCTTTTATACTTTATGGACCCTTTTTTTTGCAGTTAACTGCAAATAGATGAGTCGAGCATCTGTTGGAGAAGCGATTTAGTAAGCCACTTGGTTTATTTAAATTCTTGTATGTTTATACGCTCAGCGAAAAAAAATACGATTCAGCTGGCTGAATTGAGTGACGAACAACAATTTTATGTTAATCAAGCAGAACATTTCAACTGATATATAAAGGGTCCGCCAAATAACTTTTTTTTTTTTTTATTTGAAAGTACAATCCTTCCGGTTAATAGTGGAAAATAATTTCTTTCAAATGGCTGCCTCGGCTGGCCATGCAGTAGCCTACACGATCGGTCCAATTTTTAAGCACATTATCGATTGTGTGCAGCTGTATTTCACCAATGGCTTCACGAATATTCTCCTTTAAAGCGTCAATTGTCTCTGGCATGTCGGCGTAACACTTATCTTTTACGGCACCCCACAAATAATAGTCCAACGGTGTCAAATCGCAGCTCCGCGGTGGCCAAACGACATCAGCTCTGCGGCTGATAATGCGATCTTCAAAAACAGGGCGCAAAACATCGAGTGTAGCTTCGGCTGTGTGGCACGTAGCGCCGTCCTATTGAAACCAAATGTTGCCAATATCCTCCTCTTGTTCAACATGGCCCGATAACGATCGCCATTGACTGTAACGGCCACTCCTTGCTCATTTTCGAAGAAAAATGGTCCAATTATGCCTCTGGACCAAAATCCGCACCAAACAGTGACTCGTTTTGGGTATATCGGCTTTTCAATGTATGCGTGTGGGTTTTCTGTGCCCCAAATGCGACAATTTTGCTTGTTTACATACCCGCCAAGATCAAAATGAGCTTAATCTGAAAAGATGATTTTTTTTGGCAAAATCGGCATCTTCTCTAAGTCGATCGCAGGCCCACTTAGCGAAGCGAAAACGGTCAGTTGGCTTCAACTCCTGAACCAATTGGACTTTGTATGGCGTCATACCAAGGTCTTTATGCAAAATTCGTCTCAATGATGTCTCCGAAATGTTCAATTGTTGAGAACGACTGTGAATTAATGTTGATGGCGCTTCACGCACATTTTCTGCCACAGCAGCAATTTTTTCGGGTGTACGCACTGTTTTTGGCTTTTCACGCTTTGGTTTATCGATGAGGATGCCAGTTTCTTTCACTTTTTTCACAAGATAACGAACATACGGAGCTGACGGTGCTTCTCTTCTTCCAAAATCCGTACGCAATTTTCGCACACATTCTGCAACATTACCATGATTTTCAAAGTAATGTCGCAATATTTCCCAGCGTTGTTCAAGCGTATACACAACCATATTCGTTCAGCGGAAGGATAAAACTAATTTATCTGTCAAATCAGACATGAGCTAAGTGTTACCATTCGCGAAATAAGCACTAGTTGAAAAAAAAAAACTTTAGATGGCGGACCCTTTAGAAACAGAGTCCAGTTGGCAATGACTAGCGGAGTATGATTTTTTTGGGGGTTCCTATTTTTGAGACGCCCAAAATGTTGGCTTTTGTCAGTATAGCTGTCACTTCTAGTTTTGTTTAAGTCAAACCACATATCAACTGGTACAGGGTGCGGCAACATAACTTCCTTTTTTGGAATGCGCGCCATTTAGGCTGTGGTCTCATTTGACAGGAATGGTTCCAAAATTTGTTTTCTTCCACGTCAGTCGCCATCAGTTGGAATAGTGAAAAGCGTGCGTCGAGGTCTATTTTTCGAAATCGCTTCAATGTAGGTAGGTACCTCCGTTTGGCCTAGTCCCGGACCGAAAATCAATTGTTAGATGGGTAATTTCGTTCGAACATGTTTAGATCAGTGGTTTCTAACCTCTTCAACCTTGGTTAAGACATTTTAGTCTTTTAAAGAAAGAAGACCGCAACGCCGATTCTGAAAATTTTTTGTTTGTTTTATGGACTTATTCTTTCCTTCTACTCCATTGTTGGTAGCAGGAAGACCTTTTTCAGAGGATTATTATTTGTTTTCAGACGTTTTAACAATTGTTTCAGACGTTTCCATCTGATTTTCTGACGATTTCTATTTATTTTCAGACGATTTCTTTTAAATTTCAGACGTTTTTTTCGATTTTTGGCGATGTTTCTAATTTTTTTTTTCTGACAAAATGCTATTTATTTGTAGACGAAAAAATTGTAGCCTTTCAAACTTGTTACCTCTGAAACAAATTTTATCTATTTTTTAGACGATTTCTAGCCTCTGTTTGTAGTGTTATACTAAAGATGAGAATCCACTATTACGTATGCAAGTGGTAGCAAGTTTAATTGACATTCTAAGAGCTCTATCAGCTATAATGTGATAGTCGGTAAATAATTTTCACAAAAATCTACCGAGCTCAGCAATTTGAAATTCCACTTTGAAAGTGCAATCGCATGGTCCAAAAACTTCTTCTTCAGCAGCATTAGAAGCTATTTTAGGGCGTTTACCTTTACATAAAGGGTGGGCCAAATACAAGTTTCTTTTTCAAAATGCAATAAAATTAACAAAAATAATTATTTTCCATGTATTATGGCTTTATAAGTAAGAGCAAACATTCCCATTAATTATGGAATACAACGTCGTTCAAGTGGCTTCCTCGGCTGGCTTCGCAATAACGCAATCTGTCACTCAAGTTTTCCAAGGCATTGTTGATGGTTTCAGGCTATAGGTCACGGATTGCTTGGATGATATTGGCCTTAAGTACTTGAATCATTTTTTGGATTGTTGGTATAATATTGGTCCTTCACAGTTCCCCACAAAAAAAAGTCCAAAGGGGTCAAATCGCAGCTCCGAGGCGGCCTATTGACATCGCCAAGACAGCTGATAACACGATTTGGGAATTTGGTGCGCAAAAGATCAGTTGTGGCATGGCGCGCCATCCTGCATGAACCAAAGGTCATCCAAATCCATCTCTTCAATTTCAGTAAAAGATAAAAGTCGGTTACCATGGTTCTGTAAGGCCCACCGTTGACTGAAACGTTGTTCATTTGTTTCATTTCAAAATGGTCCAATGATGCCACCACTCCACAATCCGCACCAAACTGTCATTCTCTGTGGACGTACGACGACGGGGACAATGAGTGTTGTCCACTAGCATACCAGTCTCACGAACTTTTTGCATAAACTTGCGTACAGCAGGCACCGTGGGTGCTTGATTTTGGCCAAAACTTATCACAGCACTTTGGGATAAGTTTTCCATACTTCCCAACTTTGTTCAAGTGTAAAGAGACTCATTTCGTTCCGCGGAGGTATGATACTGACTTTCTGTCAAGATTTAGAGCGGGAAACAGCTGTCAGTGTCAAAATAACCTATGATTTAAAGAAACTACTAGATGGCCCACCCGTTATATTTATAAGGAAGGTGGTAGCTAGATGTGCTATTAAGCAACAGCTTGAATAAAAGTTTAAACGAGATACCTGAATATACTTAACTCAATCCCAAACGTGGACACGTGCTGTTCCATCCCCGACATTATGGGTAGGGAATACAGTTTTGAAAAATTATTTGAGGTAGAAATACTAGACCGTATAAAATGGGCCAATAGTGTTCCGACACTGGACCCAAAAAGTATGGTTTGGTACACCGACGAATCGAAAATGGAACCTGGAGTTGGTGCTGGTTTCTTTGGACCCAGCACCAAAGTCTCGATACCCACGTCCATATGCCGTTGAGATCTGCGCCATTTTAAACTCTAAAAATAAAATTAAAGGCCCCAAAATAAAAATCTTCTCTGATAGCCAAGCAGTCTTTCAAGCTTTATCGTCCAATACAATGGACTAAAAAACAGTAAAGTGCTGCTACGATGCCTTACAAGCCCTATCCAAACACAACAAGGTGAAACTTGGATGGGTACCTGACTATCAGGTATTGCGGGCAACGAATCTGCAGACCAACTGGCTGGATGTGGATTTAAATCCACGTTCTATGGACCAAAACCTTATTGCCGAGTCAATTGGGCTACTGCTTTAAGGCTAATTAACGATTGGGAACAACAGCCTCGCCTAAACCACTGAAAAAATTTGCCGCGTATAAGGCAAACCAAAAGATTAATCAAACCTTACAAGGGGCGGTGGCCATGGTGTAGTGGTTAGAGTCATTGCTTGTGACCCGAGCGGCGTTGGATCAAGCCCCGGCGGGGGACAGCAATACTCTGCCATCGACCATAAGAGAAACGAATAAAATCAGAGTTTCTCCACCACTACACCAAAAAAGGGTTTTCTGCTTGGTAGTACAATGAACCGAGATTCGTCTGAGTGCTCCAGGATTTGGAATCCCCTTAAAAAAAAAAAAACCTTACAAGGAAATCTTATAAGGAAATCCTGAACCTAAATGAAGAAAGTATCAGAAAGCTGTCGGGCTTTCTCACAGGTCATTGTGGCTTGTGGATATCATCTTAACAAAATGATTTGTGTTCGGAGATAGAATGCAGGTTCTGCCTTGAGGATGAAGAATCAACCGAGCACATTATCTGTGATTGCCCAGCACTTTATTTGGTTAGAAAACGTGTCTTTAACAGGGAGATATGGATATATTGACCTTCGCTAGGAAGGACGCCCGCCTCTTATACCTGCTCTGTCAACCCGTTAACCTAACCTAACCTAACCTACACAGTTTTCATAAACATCGACACCTCGGCAACATTAACTCTGCGTCAGTAATTTGTTAATTTACGCACAAAACTTGCAATTTTATCCTAATATTCAGGCTATGTTACATTTACTAAAAAATCACCAAAAAACGCCAGCATTTAGCCAAAAAAGGTAATTTATTGTTAACCCTGTTTCAAACGTTTCCTCTTCGAAACAAGTTCGGAACCCAGGGTCAAGATAAACAAATATAGTCCCTCGGCCCATCAGATCACCTGAGAATATTGAGGCAATGAGACCTACCTTCAATCCTGCAATACCCAAGGCGTTCTTCGCTCAAACACACGTCTGCCCTTTGACTTTCCGATCGTTCATTGAGGGGAATTCTTCACGATGGCTTTCATTACCATCCAAACAAGTTGCTGATAGTGCAGGAACTCTCCAAACGCGTTTTCAATTCATGGAGGAACGCATGTAAGGCACTTCTCGAAAACGTTGCAGAGAACGCAGTTTCTTTTTCCAGTGATGAAGACTATTTTCACCTAATTGGATGTGTCGACAAACAAAACATGCCATACTGGGCTGAAACCAATTCCCGTGGATTACATCAAAGGTCTTCGCATTCACCTAAAGTCACAGTGTGATCTACAATGTCCTATAGCTGGGATTATTGGTCCTTCGTTTTTTGAAAAATTTGTAGTCAGTGAATACAGACCGGTAGGTATATAATGAACATTTTGGATGCAATTTTTTTCACGACTTGATGAATTGGACTTAGGGTACATTTGGTACGAACAAACCCGGGTAACGACTCACACATCAATGGCTTGGGTTTAAGGACATCGATCGATTGCGGTTTATTTGCATTGAGCTGCGACTTCAGGCAACGCTACAAGAAAAATTTAGCGAAGTTAAATCGCACGATCTTGGTTGCCAATTTACGTCATCTCTCATAGAGATCAGTTAACCATACCCTGCAGCTGAGTGACACATAGCCACCTCTTGCTAGAACCACATGTTCGCAGCATCGTTCTGTAGTACTCGCCGTTGATGGTATTGGCCTTACCAAATGTCATGAAAAAGTACGGAGCAACGACCGCGACGCCACCGCCAGTCTAAAATGCGCACCAAACAGCTTTTTATGGACGCATTGCAACCTCGCGTTGGTTGGCGTCATCCCATATATGGCAATTTGGCCATTCATCTAAAGATGCTTTTTCTATGGTCATTATCATTACATTATCACTTTGAGCTCCTGGGTCAGTTGGATCTTAAACAGGTATAGGCCCAAGTCTCGACGCAAAATTCGCCAAGTTGAAGTCGGCAAAATTCTTATACTTTTTGTGCACGGCAAAACACAATGGCCAACATTGAACGAACCCGACCCAACATTTGTTTTCAATTCGAGCTCAAGCTGATGGAACGTCGTGTGCAGGCGATCTGTGCGTATCGTCTTGCGACGCCGCGCTCCTAGGATAGCCCCACGACGCACCCACGGCGTCGCGACGCACAGTTAGGGAACCCCTGGACTGGTAGTTAACAACTTCGCGTTGGTTTCAACATTAGCGCTACCTCTAGTGGTTCATAGCGGAGTAAATTGAAAACTCGTTGTATCCTCAAACCCTTTTGAGGGCGCGAAATAGAATAAAAAAAAAACAGCCAGATTTACTTCTCCATAAATAACATGCAACACCTCAAACACTACTCTGATTTTCTATATAATTTAAAACGAAAATCTGGAAAAATTTACGTTATTACCAAATTGAAACCAATTGACACCTATTTTCTCCGGAATTCAAAAGTTCCATATCATCGAAATGTCATTTTTCTCCATTAGGCTACAAGAGTAGGGAATTGAAATACGACACAATAATGAATGGGGGCAAAAAAAACAAAAAAAAACATCAAAAAGCAATCAAGCACACTGTAGGTACCCAAGAAATACCTACTCCAGATCGAGAGTACCTACTCGAGTGTTGCCAGTAAAGTGAATAAATCTGAAGTAATCCCCAACCTGTCGTCGTATTTATACGTCGGTATTTATTGGATTTCAGTATATGGTTGAAGTTACCAACGAGTGTCCTTTATTGGAAATTCAATTTCTTAACGTATCTGCCAATAGTCGTAAATAAAGTATTTAGTGTCTCCAATTGTGAAAGGTGCTTCCTACTCTCAGATAAATTTGAATTCACCAGTCGTCTTGCTTGCTATAAAAAAGTTACATCCGGAATTGTTTCCTTTCAATGATTTTTTTTTCTTTTTTGTTTTTCTGAAAGGAAACACTACATTGTTAACTGCAACACAGAAACTCCTCAACAACATCTCAAGAAATATTGCCCTCCAAGGACGAATACTCAAACGTGCCTTATGTCTCGCCTTATAAATATTCATTCATTGCAGATGTTGCTGCTATGCTATTACTTGGCCTTTTAGTCCTTGAGGTTGAGTATGCATTGTTTTTTTTATATTTTTTTTTGTGAAAAAATTCCATTGGCGAGACTTATGAATGTGACGCGATGACATTTTATCGTTTTTTTTTTTTATATAAATGACATCGTTTTGGGTTGTTGCCTTTCATCGAATTGACCTAGTATCGTATAGGTACATATATATATATGTGAAAGGTCACAATGTGAGATGTGCCTGGAATACTGAATTAAAATCGACTCTGGGGTAAACTCCTGCGGTAGATATAGGATATTCAATTTAAATTCTAACTGACATGTAGAGCGGCATTCGGATTTAATTAATTTGCTTGTAATAAAAACGAATGCAAAGACCCGTGAATAATTTCGATGCGATTGGCTTTATTGTTGTCTCTGTCTGTCTAAAAATAGAGGTTTCATAATATAGGTTTTTCATGTCCCAGTCATAAACGAAAAATTTATGGGATAGATAAAATTTAAAATAAATTGGAAACGATAATAATATTGATTGTTGTTACTAAAAATGTCTGCCTCTGCAAAAGTATTTTTTTTTTATTTTCACATCAATCAAGCTGACAAATATTTACCTACTATACCTTATTGAAAATAAGGCTATATTCATGTTTTGTATTGGTAAGACTGGATGGTGATGAAATATCCATTTTCAAAATCTCTTTTCCAAAATCCCCTTTCCAAAAACTCCTGTTCCATAATCCCTTGTGCTGAAATCCCTAACTCCAAAAGACCCTGAGAGAAAAT
This sequence comes from Cheilosia soror, assembly GCA_949372485.1. NCBI lineage: Eukaryota > Metazoa > Arthropoda > Insecta > Diptera > Syrphidae > Cheilosia > Cheilosia soror. The sequence goes on along the minus strand of OX443564.1, from coordinate 41,247,482 downwards.
CCCCACGGGACCAAATTCCCCATTTTTGATTTGGTGTCGCCGAGCAGAATGGTGTTAAAAAGTGAGATATATTTGTGGGGGGGCATGCTGCCCCCTGCAACCCCCTGCTTGTGAACCTTGTAGGATTTGTAGTAGGTGCAAGATTGAGTATATGCAAAGTTTGTATTATGTTGTTTGCGATTTAATAAGCATCTAATTGTGTAGGTAGAGATTTTGGTATAGGGGATTTCGTCCCGGGAGATTTTGAAAAAAGAGATTAAAAAAAAGAGAGATTATGTACAATAAGGAATTTTGGAAAAGGGGATAACGCAGTGATCCCTGATTGATAGTATGGTGGAACAAACCTCGCGTGTCAGGGATTTTTCTGAGCTATGCGTACTTGTCCCACGACGCGTCGGTTATAGAAGTCTTAATAGGACTAACTTTACTTTAGATGGCGCTGACAGTCCGAGGTGCACCACGGCCTCAACCAACAAGCCCCTTCAGCCAGCTCGGTCCCTAGCTCGCTGCCTCCAGTTACGCACACCAAGTTGGTTGAGGTCGCTCTCCAAATGTACGCGCCACCTGAGGTGGGGCCTTCCTCTGCTTCGTTGTCCCTCAGGTACAAACTGGACCGAAAATTGTAGAGCCTATTTAGACAAAGTCTTTAACTACTTCGAAGTTATATCTGTCAAATAGGACTAACACCCCTCCAAATTTATATCAGAACAGTATGGCAATACGCCAGCTCAGCGAACGACTTAAATATTAGCGAACATCAAGAACTAATGGAACTACTTTCGGAACTTTCCGTATTTGACAAGATCTGTGCAATCAAAGACCGCCTACTAAAGGCGCTATAGATATGCTTCAATTCAAAATTCTCCACAGAGATCACAAACAGAGAACCAAGGGTTAGCATAACCCACCTAACTCCCAAATCGGCCTGAAGTGGTATAGGGTCAAGAACTCGTCCATTTCGTTTCATCAAACAAATAAGATTTGCACTTTACATTGCAAAATTGTGAAAAGTTTTTCCAATAACATGCAAAGAAAAAAAAATCATTTGCATAGTTGAGTTTTCGACAATTGGTGAGAATAGTTAAAAAAATATTTAATGAACCGTTTCGAAGTAGTTTTACAATTAAGGGCAAATTTAAAAATTTCTTTAATTATATAAAAATCAATTGATGTGCGTTAGTCCCGTAAAAACTCGAGAACTGCTGGACCGATTTAGCGAACAAATTCTGATAACCTCTAAAGTCGGAAAATCGAAAAAATTAAAATTTCCCCCACCAATAATCGCAAAATTCGAAAACCACCGAACCGATTGAAATCAAATTATGAGAAAATCTTTTTTATAAACCCAAAGGTGATTCTGTTTTGTCAAAATTAGACACACAAAAAAATATAAAAACGTGTATCTCGAAAACCACCGAAATGAGTGAGCTCATTCTCTGGCATTCTTAGATATTGGCCGGGGAGTGTTCCTGTGAAAATTGGTCAAAATTGAACAAAGGGAAGTTACGAACGAGTTTCAATTAATCACTAAACGAAACTTAAACTGTAAACAATTTTTAGAGAAACACGTCACACTTGTACTTCGCAGAAATTTAATTTTTTTGAAAAATACAAAGTGAATGTTGGTGAAATAGGGCCCAATGGATTGGTAACCCCAGTGTATTTCAGGCAGAGCTCCATTAACGAATGCGCAGACCTTATCTACAATTCAGGTATTAAACTATTAAAGGCGCTAATATCCATATATATTTACGGACAGTCAATCATCCATAACAGCCCTTAGCTCATCCATTATTGACTCCAAATCAGTACAGCACTGTTTTAATACCCTGTAAACACTTAGTACCAGTACGAAAATCAGATAATAGCGGTTACCCGGTTATAAGGGAATGTAAATGCCCAGCCTTTTGTGATATTAGAAGGAAATCATTTTTCAATGAAATAATAATTACCGAAGAATTAAGGAAATTTGCAGCTACATTAGGAAAGTAGAGACGCTACTACCCTCTAAATCTCTTAGGTTGACGTGCATTATATGGGTTTACCACGATATCTCGAAAAAAAATTTCGAAAGAAAAAATCTGTAATGTAAGAATTTTGAAAAAATCTCCAATTAAAAAAATCTACAAAAAATCTCTCGAATGAATATTAATTTTTGAGACAATGACACCAAATCTAAAAATGGTGTTAAAAAGTAAGATATGTATGGGGGCCATGGCGCCCCCCTGCAGCATGGCCCCTTTCCTTTTTAAGTTGGTTTTTCTGAAATTTTTTTTTTTTGAAAATGAAAGAAGATTCAAAATCAAAACTCGAAAACACTTATATCTTTTTTTTTTGTAAACAATTATTTGTGTATACAATATACATATGCTTATCCAACCCATGAGGCTTTATTTTTTGCTCTAATATACCTAAAGGACATGTCATCAACAACACGCTAAAACGAACACAACTTTGTATTGATTTGGCATGTCTCAAAAACACTGCAATTTTGAAATCTCTATAAACATCCCGACGCAATGATGCCATTCGATTTGGCTTGCCAACAAAAAGATTTATAGGACACATCGCCAACGCCAGTATACAATGTTAAATAAAAATGCGACCATCTGAATCCCATTTAGGTCCGATAGAGATGAATAGACAGCTTACTCAACCATAAATTCTCATTAGAGTAGAAGTTTGTGTTCCCCTTTCCTTGTGCCGAATTTTCATTTTTTGGTCATCTTTTGGGGGCTATCGAGAGTTTCGTACATGGACAACAAAAATACGATGCAGTTATTTTTTCGACCAGAATAATCCTTTTTTTTTTGTTTTTAGTTTGTCGATGTCCTCTTAAAACCCTCGATTTGTGTTCTGTTTGGTTTCCTACCACTAGAGGGTGACATGGGATGTTTATACGAACCACGTGTAAACTTATTCAATTCCTGTCCTGATGATAGTTTTTAGTTTCCTTTACCGTGTTTCAACCCCAAATAACTGCTCGACTCTTGCAAGCCATATGTCTCCACTTTGTGGTTATGACACCACTGACAGTATCGGTTTGGAAGGACACAATGTTATTGCGTTTCTTGCTTATTTGTTGTTTTTTTTTAAGTGTAGGTACTATAAAAATAATGTGCTGTTCTGTTCATGTTGTGGCGCTAAAAATTATTCAATTTACAGGTCAATGCTGTGTTGGCGAATTTTTTTTCCATAGACCAAAATTATATAAAAAAGTTCTCGGGCACTAACTGTTTTATAGTTTTTATATTTCGTGCTCTATTTCTTAATTTTGTGCCGAACTAATAGGAAGACTCCTGCTTATAAAAAAATAAATCAATTTGATAGAAAGGGCATTTTTTTTCATCTAATTGACATCCAGCCGCAGGTCCCAGTCGTGTCCTTGTGTTAAAAACTGCTGTCACCAATGATTAAGTGATTGATTATCTAAAATTTTGTAACCTATTAAACTTTGATGACGTACTCAGAAATGTATAAAATGTAAATAATGAGCTAGAGATATACCGTCCAAAACATGTTTATTATGGCGGTTCATGGAGTGGAGGTTCTAGGGAAAAATCAGTTTTAAGGCGGTTATATCACAACGTTGTGAATTTTGTGGAAGTCTTATTTAGGTTAGAAGAGCGAAGTGTTTTTTTTGTACATTTATAGTGCTCATCAGAAAGGATTGATTTCAAACACATTCTCATGCAAGCTTCCCATTTGCTGAGTTGTAGGCGACCGCAGTCAAGTCGTTCATACATTATTTTCATTGTGCATCAGTCGTATAAAATTATTACAGTTTTTGAACTTTTGTTGCAGAGATAAAATCTGTTCTCAATTCCACACCAATTTCGTCGATGTAGTCTATCAACTTTTTTAAATGGTGATTTTTTTAGAGTTTGGTTTTTAAAATTAAAAAAATATCGAAAATTTGTAGAATTAAGTGAAATTTTTATTAAGGTCTATAAATCAATTCTTGCCATTTACTTTTTTAGTATTATTTCGTGTAAATGTTGCCTGCGACTATGCCTTAAGTGGTTCATCCGGATTGTCCAATTTTGGCATAATTTTTCATTGTCTTCCAAGGCAATAGTTCCTGCCTTATCCGTATTGACGAAGGACTTCACATATCCTCACAAAAAATAGTCCAGTGGTGTCAAATCGCACAATGTAAGAGGCCAATTCGGAGGTCTAAAACGTGAAATGAATTGCTCACCTAATTCGCCTCGCAATCTACGTCCATGGATTCGCGTGTCGACCAAACCCAGCTCTTCCATTTTAGGCAACAAAAATCAGGATGAAAAAGTAAACAGCAAAAAAATTACCCTTTATTTGCGTACTCTTCCTTATTGGAACTTCTACACTGGCGGTTCCCGAGCCACTATTAAGGACCATTCACATGAAAGCGACCAATTACCTACGAACAAACGAATATTTTCGCAAGTTTTGACAGTCCGTTCACATCAACACTATTCTAGGTCGCGGCAGTTCTCGAACTCGAATTTCAGTCATGAGTTTCTACCAGTAATTTCTCATTTGAGGTTAAGTTCGTACGAATTTTTTATTCGCTAGTTTGTGGAATGCGAATTAAATGATGTGGACTCCGAAAAAACTTTGACAATTAGCGCCAAGGGTGTTTTCGTTCGCAACACAAAGTTTGAAATTCGAGATTTCGTTATTTAAACTGTTTATAAACTTGTTTTCTTAATACATTTTGATGGGATAATTAATTATCCTCCTCTGGAATAATAAAATGTGCAATTTGTAAGAGCATTTTGCATTCAAAACTTCCAAGACTTTGTAAGATCTTCGGGGAGTTTTGAAGTCATCGAGGATGTATTTATTACCAGACCAATTACATCACTGTTTGCTGAATCTGGTATCACACACATTCTAATATAGCATAGACCCAACTAGCCTTTCCCTTCGCAAATGGATCGTTTTATGCCGTTAAAATATTCTCCACAGATGATTATTCTAAGATAAATCTCGGTTAGTTGGGTATGTTATAGGTATTTGGGATAATGCTGCACAATAAATGGAATATTAACAATAATTTAAAGAACTTTAAACATTTAAAAAAAGAGTCTAACCCAAACAAGAAAAATTGCTTACACGAAACCAGCACAAGTTCTTCATTCCACTTTTAAACTATTTGAACATATTCACCCCTATTCCCGTTGGCGTTTGTTGTATACGACTCATGTTTCGGGTCGTTGTAAAACGATGTTCCAATTTTTTTTTAAACTTTTGTTGACAATTTTATTTTGAAATGAAATCGGAAATGAATTTTTGTGTTCTACATTTCACTGTATTCGATTTCAATTTCAAAATTTTCGGAATTAAGACAAAGTAAAATTCTGATTTCGAAAAAATATCGGAGTTTCCGAATCGCTCGAAATGCAGAACACTGAAAACGAATTCACTCGATTTGCAATTTCGATTTCACTCGATTTGTGGAACCAAGCTGTATGTGTTCACCATCTTTTCAATTTATTTGTCTCAAAAAAGTTAAAAACACCGACTAAAAAATGATTACGTGTCGTTTACGACAAACGCCAATGGGAATAGGCGTGATTAAATGGACCCGGGGTTATTTTATTCTTCATAAACACTACTTCAATTTTAAACCGACAGGGCGTTTACATAAATTAAAATAGTTTTTCATTTATAAAATAAATAAATTATGACAGATTCCTGTATATCTGAGAGGTTTCTTTTCCTCGCCACCAGATATCGCAGGCCTACTTGTACATTTGTCAATTACCCACTTTTCGCCATAATTTTGCAGCAGCAACGTACTGCGTTGCAAAACGATAAGGAGAGGGGACATTTTTCGTTCATGATTTCATTGTCACTTTTTGTTCCACAACAGTAGCCTACTAGGTTTTAAGGGTCAAGTGACATTTAAGTTTTTATTTTACAAAAGGCGTTTGCATGTGCACAGATTTTATGTCACTTCTTTAATCTTGTTCTGTAGCAAATAGTATGCAGTGCAGGTGTCAACATGAAAGGCCCTATTTCTAACAGATTTCTTCTTTCACTGACGATACCGACATCATCGGTCATTCCAAATGTCGTAATTTATGCTTTCACATCGATTGAAGAACAGACAAAGTTTGTTGGCTTTAAAGCATTAAATAAGGACAAGACTAACCACATGGTATCAAGAAGAAAAGTAAATAATAACTATTCTAGGAAACCTCTGTTACAACTACATTGGTCTGCAGGGTTCAAAATTCTACAGATTCCAACTATTTCAGCTTTACGGCCGGCGCTATGTGGTTAACGACAAGCAGCAAAAAATGGCTCTTTAAGAAAACATTTTTTCGACGGATTTTTAAACCCAAAATATGTTTGAATTTAATGAACTTTTGAAATAGGCTATGGCTCGACCATGCTTTGAACTTATATGATTTTCCAGGGTGCCCATAATTTATACGTTGAATTATAACGAAGGTTATAGTCGAAGCCATTTTTCTACGCAAACGATAATTTTTCCATCTCCACGGTCAGATTCTACGAACAGATTTTCATCTCGTATGGTAGTTTGTATATACACAAAGTATGAAAATTCGACTCCACAGTTACACCTTTTCAAGTGAGACCATGAAAGACTGGCAGTGACAGTTGATGGTTGACAGTTGATTCCCTTTCCAGTGTGAAACTTGCCGTTGGCATACAAAGAGTTTCAATCAGATATAAAACGTGAAAATAAAATTCCAAGAGATCGGCTTTAACTTTCAGAGTTCCGAGTTCCGACACACAAAAAAGCAAGCAAAAAAGCTACGCGTGATAAATATTCACACCCGTACGCGCCTTCCCTTAAATAGTGTATCAAGCTCAGCCCACAACTGCTATACACATGCACGTTATCCTGTCAATCACACCCCTGTTGAGAACTTCTTTAATATTTAAGCCGTATAAAATATCGATATTATTGCTGAACATTGATAGTCATGTATGTATGTGGGTGATAAAGCATACGTGTGCGGGATTCTTAATACTTTTGCTCGGCTTATCTTTTATTTGCATAGTTGACCATGTGGAGGGAAATTATAAGATACTATAGCATAACGACGATGGAGTAGCACTTTTCGTTCCTTTTTTTCTGCGTGCATTGTCACACGAGGACATAAAATCGTCTTTCACTCTTATAAGCAAAATAATGGTCCACTTACCAGGTGTGTGTGTGTTTCAAAGCCGTTCATAGGTAGGTAAGGTAGATTAGGTACACAGTTTTGAAGTATTCGACGTGCTCCTCATTCGTATTTTTAAAACCAATATAATATTGACAGGATGTGACATAATGTGGTTCTTGTCTCATTGCAAATTGTTAAATTTAATATACTTACAGTATAAGGAGAGAAAAGTTATTCCCTAAACTTCTCCTTATAGTTATCTATTGACTGACACGTCATTATGGCAGTTCTTGTAAATGGAGGGAACGTTTGACCGCAAGACTATTAACACTTCCCATAAATCATCAATATTAGTTTTGTTGTCGAGCCAACACAAAAGGGATACTTGAAGGCTGAGCCAAATCATAATTCCAAGGACGTGTCTTCACACCCGAAACCGTTTACGACTTGTTGTGGCCATAATATTGCCGATTCCACCTGTACCCATTACGCGGCGCTTGGTTCCTTTGCAAGCTGTTCAGCGATATTAGGAATTCCTCGCACATACCTACGCTTCAACATTAGAGTCGTTAGCTGCTAACATCGATAAATATATGGACAAGGCGCAGTATTCCCCTCAGGTACCTATGTGCATAAATTGAATAATGGACGGCTTACTGAATACGCCGAGAGTTCGCTCAACGACATGAATACTAAGTTCCGCACAGTTGGCTGAACTTGTACCTACTTGTCGCAGGATTTGGAATAAATAGTTGAAACATTTTATTATGAGATTGGCTGTCATGGTTAACAACACGACCCTTTGATTGATTTAGTATGTGCACTGTGTGTTTGCGACATTGACACAGAACACGCGTATAAGTGCCGACGACGACGACGACACGTCAAGAACCCTTCACGGGGATGAACAAAGCGTTTATTTGCATCCTTTCATCTGTGATTTTCAATTACAGGCATGGAGACTGAAGATTCTATACACCAGGGGCTTCACACTTGAGACTATTATTGTAAATGTTAGGTGGATATTTATAGGGTGATTATCCCCCCCCCCCCCCCCGAAGACATATGAGCATTCGTAAAAGATAGGTTATATTAACAAACGCATATACGGCTCGGTAAGTAGTGCTAACTTTGGAAATTTATTTGGAAAATGATCAAAGAAGGGATTAAGGGTGTTTCCATGGGATGATGTGAATTTTTGCCTTTTCAAATTGTGAATGAGAACGCAAACATTTTTAAGTCTTTCTCAAAAAACTTGTGTGGGTTGTTACATACTCTTTGAAATAATTTAAGGTTGTCTGGGATATAGTACACATAGATACAAAACCCTTACCCCATATATGTGGTGTGGATATTTCTCGATGTCAGCTGACTAAAAAAGGCAGCACTTGGCCATTTTAACTGCCGAACTGTGAATTTTCCAAGAAAAAATTCATTCAGTAGAGTACACATACTTAGGGAAGGAATCGACAAATAAAAATAAAATAAATAAATAACAGGCAGGTGTGGACACCCTATAGGCCTAGCTTCTCGCAATCATTCTTTTGTGTAAATTTCTTTTTTTGGGACAAATGAAAGGGACTTCCAATTTTATGCCGAGTCCAAACGGCTGAATTGAGAAGCTTTTCCAGGACAGTCATACTCTCGGATGTTTGTCAGACATTCGCAAGAGGTGGCGCAGTAGAAAAAAACCTTAAGATGTAATTTGTGTTTTTCCGTGGATCGAACCAAATAATTAGTACAGCCCTATCTATAGATTTCGATAGATATTCGAATCAGACTGCCATTATCGGGTCTCTTTTCATCTCTCTGCTACTATAAATCTTAACCAGAGACACTCTCTCTGGACTTCCACAGTGTCCAGTGTTAGGTTAGGTTAGGTTAGGTTAGGTTAGGTTTGTGGGCTGGCGAGAATTTCCCGTAGGGGGAAAGAGGTTGTCCCTTACCCAATTATAACCCTGTATCCAAATTACTTACTGTGCTGCTACATACAAACCATCTTTTTGATTTGACGAAGTTCATTATCTTGTCTATTGATGTGCTGGAAAGCTCGTCCAGGTCGTTAAAGAAGTGACTCCCTAGGAATTTGTACCTGGTGTGTTGGAGACTTGGGCAGTGACATAGGAAGTGGGTTGTATCCTCAAGAGCTTCCTCATCACCGCAGCCTCTGCAAAGTTCTTCTTCCGTTGAGCCCATTTTCTTCATATGGTACCGCAGGGTGTTGTGCCCTATTATGATACCTACGAGGGTGGACAGGGATTTCCTATCCTTCCGCATTATCTTCTCGGTTTTGGATTCGTTGAAGGACGGCCATAGCATTCTTGTGGTGTTACAAGTGTTTAAGGTGGCCCATCTTGCGTTCGCCTCTCTTGTGGCTTTCCTCCCTGCTTTAAGCTTTAATGTGCAAGGCGGGATAACGCTAGCATCTGGTTATGTGAACCTTTCTCTCGAATCGATCGAGGATATCTTCATCCGCTTTATTTAGAGTCCAAGCTTCAGCGTCAGTTACAGCAGGACTCGAATAATCAATGTCTTGTACCGAATCTCCCAAGTTTTTCTGGGTAGGGCTGTACTGTACACTGTGCAGCTCAATTGCCTTTTTAAATCAAAGAAAAATCTATTAGCAGGAACTATTCATCATTTAGTTTCTGGCTGAGCTATTATTACCAAAGTTTTTAGGTAAACCTCAAATTTGTAGCTGTCGGTTTTGATGCTGTTGCTGTTTGGCGGCGATTCTTGATGAAACCATATATTTTGGCTGTACCCTCGTTGACTGCTAAACGCCTCCGTTTCTGTACCTACTATCAAACGCACCAGCTCTCTGTGTAATTGCCATATGCAAGCGTTTGGAGGGACTTTTGAAAGATCGAGCCTTGTGTCTTGTGTAGGTATTGGCCTGTGAATTTCATATAATTCTTTCAAGTATTGAAAAAGTTACATAACATGAGAGCGAGTGTTCTCCATGTTCATCCTGTACAACCTGCAGGGGCGCAGCGAGGGTTTCGAGCGTTTCATTAAAATGCCGATTTATTTTAGGAACTTGCCGACTGTATAAAAATCATTGAAATCGGCCCAGCAGCGGTTATCGAGTTAGAATCGCACCTTAAAATCGATAAAAGTCAAGTAAAAGGAACTAAGAATATAAAGCGTTGGAGGTAACTGATGCTTGTATTAGCGAGTTCGCCGAGGTTGTGGAAGAAGCGTCCTCTGAGATGTAGTTTTCTATGAGATAAGAGGGCTGGAGCGGCTGCCTCCAAGTCTATGCAGGTTCTACATAAATTGTTGGTATGAAGGTATGAAGGTCCAACCTGAGAGCATTCCTGCCAATAATGCAGTGCCCCTTACTGACAACTACTAGTGCTCTTGATTTTACCCGGGTAATACCCATCTGAACAACTACCCGGGTACCCGGGTACCTGGTAAATGCGGGTATTACCCAAGTTCGCGGGTACCCGGTAGTTTCGGGTAATGGGTACCCGGTAATTCCGGGTAATGGACATCCTAAATTCAGAAGTACCTGGAATTGAATATCGAGGTGTTATGAATGTTTTTCGAGCTACGTCCAGTGCCGGCTTTAGGTCTTTAGGCTAATTTTGGTCTTGAATTATTTGTGGAAGTCCAGAGAAGGTTTAAAAGGTGAGAAATTGGACAAAGGGGGGTGGCACCTCCCATAACATTCAAAATCTTATATCTCGAAAACCACTGAATCAATTGAGTTTAAATTTACAGACAATCTTAGGTATTAGCCCAGGAGTATTCCTGTGAAGATTGGTCAAAATTAGACAAAGGGGCGTGGCACCTCCCATACAAAAAAAAACATTCAAAATCGTATATCTCAAAAGCCGCCGAATCGATTGTGTTGAAACTTACAGACAATCTTAGGTATTGGCTCAGGAGTATTGCTGTGAAGATTGGTCAAAATTGGACAAAAGGGCTCGCACCGCCAATACAACAGAAACATTAAATATCCATTAGTTCGACCACCACCTAATCGATTGAGTTACAATTTTTGGACAATCTTAGGTGTTGGCCTGGGAGTGTTCACTTTTTTTTCGACAGTCATGGCCATAGGAGCCAAAGTTTTTAAAATTTGTAACATTGATATGCATTGTCCTGATAGATAAGAATACTATCTAGGCAATACGATTCCTGGAAAAATAAAAAAAATGGAGTGTACAGATAATAAAACAATAACAATAAACACTTTTTGTCACTGATTTAAATGAATTTTAAATTGATTTTTTAATTTTCTATTTTGCACTACGAAGTGTGAAGGGGGTTCGCTAGTATATTATATTATGTAGGTAACGAAATTCATATAATTATGGCGGAAAACAACCCAATAAATTAGATTTACTTCAAAACTTTTTACTTTTGGTTAACACTACAGAATAGCCTTGCAACTGCAACTAAACAAAACTAATACAGTTTACAAACATATTTGGTCTTTAAGTAATTTAGTTTAAAATCGTACGGTGCATTATGCGAGAAGCACATTCAAATTAATATTGCTTACAAGTTAACGGAAAGTTGCACATCGTGGACAGTGCACATTCCGGTTTTCTTTTAACAATAATAATTGTTCTTATCTTACCAAATAGCTGTTCGCTGATATCAACATTTGAATAAGCGCGTCTAAAAGTATTCTGATCTGTGTTATTGTGCGAATAATATCTCGCCTGCATTTTACTTGATTTTTAAGTGATAAAACAAATAATGAGTGAAAGAAGAAAAAGCTGGGTGTGGCGGTTTTGCAAATTAAGTGACGACGGCAAAGATGTGATTTGTAATATTTGTGATGCGCTAATATCATATAACCACTCTTCATCGGCAATGAATAAACACCTAAAATATTTTCACAAATACGATTCATCAAATTGTATGGCAGGGGGAGGGTCTATTTTCATCGTATTTCCCGTTATAGCCCATCAAAGTAGTTGACCTCTAATTTGGAGATGTTACCACTTAAAACGCTATAACTTCTAAACTATTATAGGCACAAAAATTGTTCATTTTGAAAAGACAATTTAGTATCGCATACAAGGCCTAAGCACTTCGGGTACATCTGTGCAGCTACAAAAAAGTTATGGCTCCTTAAAAAATGTTGAAAATTTGCTATTACAATTTTTTACCTAAAATGCCTTTTTCTCAAAATTTTGACTTTATAAATTTTTATTTTTTTATGCAACTTTTATCCTTGAGAAATTTCCTAAAAATTATGGCAACTTTTTTACGTACGATCAACAGAAGTTATAGAAAAAAGCCATATTTTGCCAGACAAAAATGAGTTTTGTTAAAATCGATACATACATATATGTGGGTATCTACTACTGTTTTCGAGAAAGAGACAATTTTCAAAAGTACCGTTGTTGGACATTTTAGCGAGAAACATAGTATGCAGTCATTTTGAGCATGCTTACATTAACTCAACTATCACTTTTCGTTCAAATCGTTGAAACCATTTTCCAAAAAATTTAAATTCTAAAATTAATTTGTTTCGTAAAATTTGTATATATGGTTTTTTGGTTATGCTAGCGTTATTAACGGTAGTTAATATTAGGGCTTACTTACTTACTTATCGGGCTCCCGACCCGGGCTAGCATAACCAAAAAAAAAACCCTCCTAGCCCAACAACTCTAAATACGAAGTTTGAAACAAATCCGATCAAGCATTTAGGCTGCAGGCCTATGGGACAGACAGACATACGGACGGACAGATTTGCGAGACCAACTTTTTTGAGTTCCCCCATCAGCGTAATATCAGAATTGATTAAAATCGCGAGTTCGAAATTTTGTACGAAAAGAATACATAGGTACATGTAGGTATCTATCTTTCTCTTAATACGTAAGTATACGAGAAAGTTATAGAATTTACTAGCGTAGCCCGTGCACACTTCGTGGTGCAAAATTATGGGCAGTGCCACGCCCCTTTGTCCAATTTAGATCAAACCATCATTACAACCATCTCGAGCCAATATCAAAGATTCTCTGAAAATTTGAGCTCAATCGGTGCAAAACTTTTCGAGTTTTTGAAGCATACACAAACCAACATAACATTTTTATATAAGTAGCTATGCATATTTGTTTTAAATTTAAGTATATATGCACGCATATTTGGACCAACATACGCAATTGCGGGACACACTTTTTTAGACTTCTGACTGCGGTATACGAAAATGCTAAAAATACGTACGAAAATGTTATTTGTAAACGTGCTTGGAGATAAAAAAAAAACTATGCGGGTACCCGAAAAATCGTGGGTACCCGAAAAGGAGCGGGTACCCGAAAAAACGGGTACCCGGAGTAATCGGGTACCCGAAATTTTGGTACCCGGGAAATACCCGCAAATCTCGGGTACCCGGGTACCTGGGTAGAACCCGGGTATGCGGGTATCAAGAGCTCTAACAACTACTATTGTGCTTTTGGACTTGAAGATGACTGAATCCAGGAATTTACTTGATGAACCTGAACTAGAGTTTAAATTTGAAGTTCAGCTCATAGAGTGGCACTGCTTTTTTTATAATTTAATGTGAAATTCATTCTTCAGTTTAATTGAACTCAGTTTAACTAAATTGAATGAATACAATTTTGTAGCATTGACATCGTTCCTTGTCTATTCTTTCAAAGAACACGCAAAACAACGTCAAATATTTGTGTTTTTGACAATTGGCAGCTTTCAAGCATTGAAATGTCACTGTGTCAAGTGATCTGAGGAGGTTTAAACGCCAGAATACTGTCGTCTAACTTAAACAACAAAATGAACTTTGTTCAAGGTTTAAACGAAACTGTGAAACAGAACTAATTGTTGAACTGAAGTTTTAACTAAAAGTGTAGTTTAAACTTCCACTGTGAAACTGGGTGCAAGTCATCACTCATCAGTTATATTTTTCTTGGCCAGGGGGTTATTCCTAAATGCGTTGCGGATCTAATTGAAAGCGACATCTCAATTTTGACCGTTTTCGATTTTGCTTATTTTCAAAAGTTCAGTTTCCAGTGCTGTCCAGTTTTATTTTTATTCTCGAGTTAAACTAAATTTTAGCGGCTCTTCAATTTTTTTCTTCAAATATTAGCATAAGCCATAGCTAAATTTTGACATGGAGTGCATTGCGGATATAAGTGTCACAGAAAACAGAATATGTTCGTTGAAAATAATTTCCTTCAAAAATTCATCGACACAAATAAAGTTTTATTTTCGTTGCGATTTCTTTTTTCATTGTCTGCTATTCTTTGATCTCAAGTGCTTCACTTCCAAGGAATTCCTCCTCGATGTATTCATAGCAAAAATTCATCCTTATTTATGTCGTTTTTGGTTGGTCGTCCAGAACTGTCCGGCAGCAATCCGAATGCTTCTGAAAGCGTTCGATTGGCACTCAACTGACAGTTCTTCTACTGAAAAGAAGAGAAATTTGCTTCTGGATTTGAATTCAGAATCGCGGAGAGTTCTTCCGGACGGTTCTGGACGACCAACCGAAAACGACATTACTTTTCCATAATACAAAAACACAACAGAAAAAAAGGAACACTATCTGTCAAAATTTAGCCTGAGAAAATGTTCCGACCCATTAATGCGCGCGCTAAATTTTGACAGATATATGAAGTACAGTGTGGAATGAAAATTTGATTTTTTAGCTGAATCAGTCAGCGTACCGCTCGACTAAATGGATTCGCTTAAACTTAGCTCAGCTAAATTTTTGGGCGAATTCTGTATGGGATATAAAATTTAGCTAAGCTTGACTTCCAATTTTAGATTTCTGTTCCCAAAGGTTTGACTGACAGCTTTTTCAATGCACAAGAATTTAGTTTAATTTTTATCCACAAACAATCCGCCAGCAATTCGTGAATTAAAAGCAAAAAAAAAGTCAAGAGTCATATCTTGAGCAGCGTCAGTTGGAGTCACGTTGGGGGACAGCAATATATACTCTGCTACCGACTATAAAATGTTCAGAGTTTCTCCACGACTACACCAAAAGGCTGGTTGGTTTCTGCGACTTGGACTTCAAGATTAAAAAAAATAGAAAGGACAAAAAATTCACAAATTGCAAAACTTTGACCTTTACTCACAGTTCTGCAGTCCTCAGTATTTTATTGCCAAATTTGAAAATTAGTAGTATATAGCTACTGCGTATTTATAACGGAGCCAATTAATAAGAACCAAGAACCAAATGAATGAATAAAAAGCCAAATTAACAGCGAGCTATCACGCAATCAAACTCTCGTTAAATCACAAGGAGGTCTCCTCGTAAACCATCGGTGTGCAGAGTTAATGGTTTCGAGCTGTATGCCGTAAATTAATTAATGTTTTTCATCCCGCCCTCGAAACTCTCCTGTTATATGCGCCCGAAGAAGTCCACGAGAACTGGAAAATCATCTTATAATTAAACAAGCAAAAAGTAATGTTCATTTCGCTGCGATTAAATGGAGGAACAAAAAAAAAAGCCCCAAGGGTAGTTGAACTTTAAGTCGGACGTGCATTAAGCTGAGAAACGACCACATCATGCTTAGGAGGGGGACAGTCATATCATGAAAAATGAAAATATTGGAAGGGCATTTTTTTTTCTTACCCTCCTAGGTCTATGTCGATAGGGAGCATCCTTGATGGTCTACAATTATACCCCCTCTGGTTACGTTAAATTAATTGATTTGCGCTTCTAATAAGCCGGTGATTAAAATACTACAAGGGACAATCCATATAATCAACTGTGTAGTTGGCATTTTGAGATCGCTACTTTACGGTATACGGTAATTGACTCTATAATTGATATAAATTATAATTGCCCATCATTCCATTAGGCGGACCGCACTGAGAGTTAAGATGGAGGCGTTTCTATTCTAATTATATAATTATTAATTGAAGGTTTTTAGATATAAAATCTAACTTATTGCGGAAGCATTTTATTTCATAATTTGGGAATGGTTGTTCGAAGACTGTGTTCAATTACAATCAATAGTGATATATAGAATATGTCACTTATAGGTACGGTGACCATATTTTTTAGAACCCAAACCCGGGAAAAAAAATATATGAAAATTATAGCAACAAACAGAAAAAAAACAAAATTCTTGTATTGGATTATTCCATAAATTATTACTTATTGAATCTAAAAACGTAATGCCTTCATGAGTCATGACGTACAAACAATACAATAGCCACAAAACATGTTGCACACATGTCTAAGACAAATGCTCTGCACTCGGTGAAACCCAACATGAAAACTGTCTTTCACTGTCACTTTTAGATTTTTTAAATGAGACGTGTCCTTCAAAAGTATTTGTCCTAAATCAAGCTTTGATGATTCAATATCAAATTGTAAATACAATCAAAATTGCTTACAACGGCATCGGTTATAACGACCAAATTCGTAGGTCCCGGCTGAGCTCCATTATAATCCCATTGAATAACAAATCGTTTAAAACAACATCGCTTACATAATGGTGTCCATAGTCCATCGTATCCCTATAAAATAGAACATGTTCTCTTTTTTTGGTCCGATCTTTTTTACACTATCTTTTTTGTTACGGATCTATTTTTAATCTCTTTTTTTATTTGGGTACATAATTATTTTTATTTAATTTTCCAAATATTTACTGATACTAAAAAAACAGAATAAAAATGCTTTTCTTAAAAATAAAAGTAAAAACTGTTGTAAATAGGTTTTTGAAAACTGAACTGTCAACAAAAGTAATCAGTTATTCAGTTAGCGGACTGTTTCAAATGGGGATCCATACGTTATCTCCTTTTCCAAAATAACTTAATGGACATAATCTCTTTTTTTTATATCTTTTTCCAAAATCTCTCGGAACGAAATCCCCTATGCCAAAATCTCCCACCTACATACATACTTATTAAATCCCTCGTTAAAATCCACTGTTCGCACAATTTAGAATTTATCCGTAAAGAGTTTTTAAGTTCTACTTTAATAAAACTTAATAATAATTTAAATTGGAAGGGTGTCGAAGATTCCATCGTTTATCTTAATTCTAAAAAAGTAAATAGTAAAAAGTAAAAGTTTTGACGTTTTTGCGAGTTGCAAAACTTAGAAAACTCAAATAAAAATAATTTTTATGAATTGCGTTCGCCACAAATGTGATTTTTCAAAGACTGCAACATTCTAAACATGTAATACAATCACTGAGCAGAATACCAATGTCGAAAGAATATAATTCTTTTTGATTGGGCCCCATAGACACAATAGAGAAATAGATTAAAAATGTCAACTTACCATGTTACCATCGTGACTAGTCAAAGTGATTTATAATTACGAAAAACGTTCCCACCGTATTTCGTATTTTATTTTGACATTTCTGTCATTTCCTGAAACTTTTTCCGAAGTTCTAGGAGAAGAACTAGTGCTTTTCGGGCCAAAATGCCTTTTTATTGCTTACTACTTGCTTTGGGAATATATCTGATAATATGTCGATGTGAATATGTTATATTATTAGTACTTTTTATAACTTGTTTTGTTTTAATTTTTTTTTTTTTAAATAATGAATTCGTATTTTGTAATGTTAATTAAAATATTTGTATTTTTGAAGTTTTTTTGAGTGTATTTTTTTATTTTGTGTGTTCTCTTTTGTGTCCTCTATTTTGTTTACGAATGTTCACTATTTTTATATGTTTGAGAACAAAATATTCTCTTTTTATAAAGACCACAGATGGACACCCCACGCTTACAACGACCGATTTTTCCTTTTTTCCAAAAAAAAAAAAAAAAATACAAAATAAATTTTGCATGCGTCTTAATATCTTAAGCAGTGGAGGGTATTAAACCGTCGGCCAGGACGATGATAACACATATGCGTTTGCAGTGATAGCCAAGCTGCACTAAAAGCGCTGCTCAACCCTCTTACGTCTTCCAAGTTAGTGCTTGAACTCAAGCTTTCTCTGAACTTGGTCGGAAAGTTAAGCACAGTGAAACTTGCTTGGGCTCCAGGTCACACTGATATCCAGGGAAATGAGATCCCTGATGAACTTGCTAGGCTGGGTTCAGAAGAAGCTCTCTCAGGACCTGAACCTGCGTTGGGTCTGGTTTCTCGTGACGACGATACAGCGGAACACTTCCTCTGTAGTTGTCCTGACGCACATACTATGTATTATTTTTTGTGAATACCACGCTATATCTTTCGCAGAAAAAAAAAGTAAAGCTGAGAGTTATCGAGACTGGATTTTATTAAAAAAAATTTGCAGGAAAATCAGATGTAGGTGCACGGAAGCTGGCAGTTTTTTTAACTTACCTACCTACGCGGCTCTACATTTTGGATTGAACCGATGCCTCAACTAACAAGCCTCTCCAGTTATCCCGGTCCTTAGCTAACTGCCTCCAGTTGCGCACTCCTAGTCACTTGAAATCACCTTCTACTTGCGTGCACCACTTAAGACGGGATCTTTCTCGACTGCGTTGTCCCTCCGGGTTAAACTTGAAAACTCTACCCTTCGGAGCATTTGTTTCCACAGGTCGATGTTTGTCGATGAATCTACCCATCAACGCAAACCCAACCGAATATTTTTTTAACTTGGAATGCTAAAAAAAATTTAGTTTTTACAATTTTATTTTACGCTACCTAAATCGAACATCTTTTTGTTCGTAATCCACACAGAAAAACAAACCAATAAAAAAAAAAACGCACATATACCTAAATTTGAGTCCACCCCAAATCATACAGTGAGCACAAGCAAGGGGGTTGCAGGGAGGCAGGATGTCCCTTCGTAGATATTTGAGATGCAGATGATGTTAATATTTTTTATATCAAAAAAATAAATAATTTAAGGATTACGCAATATCTATAGCTACAAATAATTTTGTTATCTTAACGTTTACTCGCTTCAGACAAAACAAACGTCATCACTTTAAATTATTGTTAAAGTAATATTACATAGAGATAGAGGTTCCCATTAAAGTAAACCATGTTCATTGTTCATGTATAGATAGTTGTCATGCAAATCTCACTGCTGTAATTCTCTATTCTCCGTCGCACTCATGTAAGGGGATCACTTTAACTGTGATCCCTCCTGTAGTATGAAAGAAGCAAAAAGCATTTAAAAATAATACAGACTCCCCCCCGAGCAACTGAATTCCATTGTATTCCCTTGGCTCTTAATTACTACAATATAATTCGTCCTCGAGAACACCTTATCCCGCACTGGTTGTATGCCTCAGGGCCCCCAGCCATGGCAAACGTATACATGATGCTTATGAAAAGAACATATAAAACACATCAAACTAATATGTTCATGTATATTGTCAGCTTCCCTTGTATTCGGCTATTCCTGAACTAATGCTATCACATCCTTCATAAGCCATAAAATTGAAATAGGAATATATTTTTGGTAGAGCAACGCAGTTGCTACAGTGACCCATAATTGTCACAGAGATCTAATGGCAGAAGTTGCTGTTGCTGTGGGCTACAAAACACAAAAATTAATTGATTCCCTTAAATTTTGAGCTAAAGGAGCAGGGAAACACAGAAAAGATACGTTTAAGAGACACCCATTATGGACTTCATGTGTAGCAATGACATTACATATCTGGTTGGCAAGAGTGGATTTCATTGCTTTGGGGGTTCTTATGAATTATTGTAGGCTACCCAGTGCTGTTGAGCTTCATGGCATGGCAATTATTAGGAAAAAAAGTCGACTTTCCGGCAGGGAATTATCGCAATCACTGATAGATTGGTGAACATTCCTCAACTCTTGTAGAATGGAAGAAAAAAAAAGAAGACAATAGTTAAAAACATACTAAAATATCAGTGCAATCTAGGGAAATCAAATTTTCCAAAGCGTTCTGATATTAGTCCTTCAACTTTATTAAGTGTAAAATATTTTATGGAAAGTTATTTGCAAACGAGTATTTTTTTTTATATTAAAATTTTTTGCATAAAAATATTCAATTGAACTTTGAAAGGACAAAGTTGAATGTCTGCCACAAGCGTATAATGCATTTTAACAAATTTTCAACTTTAGCAGCAAGTTATGTTAGGTACACTATAAGGTAGCTGCATAGCATATACGAAATGTCATATCTTATGTTAAAGCATGAAGTTGAGGTTTGTTTATCAAAGGTGAAGCAAAACGATTGGTAAATATCTACATATCCAACGAATTTGAAGGGAAACTTTTTCACTGAACCCACTTCGATTGGTGAAGAAGTTCGCTTCGAATATTCGTGTGTACCTACCACAGAGTGGTGCTTTCATGGAGTTAGATTTGTGTACAATAGATGTTTGGAAGAGTTGGGGTTTGATGTGAATTTTAAGTGAATTTGATTTTGAGAAGGTGAAGTTGGGCATAGAAAAACAATCGATGATTTTGATATCTACTGGGGTGTTATAGATGAATTCTATTTTTTTTAAAGAGGGGTTTAAGGTTAGTATAGATATAATAAAATTATACACCACTAATAGTATGGATAGAGTGGTATTACATGTTACTTATGTATATCCCTCATTATACATAGTTAATGTTAAGGGCATAAAACTCAACAAGCACATTCATTCATTCATTTTCGATAGCCCGCTTATCCCTTAAGTGGGTCGCAGGTGTAGGTTGCTCAAGTGGAACCTCCATATAGCTCTCGATTCTCCGCCATCGACACTAAATCATCAAGGGCAATCCCCATGCGGTTAGAAGAGAGATTATGAACTTGGTCTAACCATCGCATCTTATGGGTCTACCTAGAGGAAGCCTGCCTGATACCACTTCGCGTCGTGGGATCCTGGTTGGGGAAATGCGTTTAACATGACCAAACCACCAAAGCATAGACCGTTCCGTCCGGAGAAGTAGCTGCTCGGCATTGAGTTCCTCACGTATTTTGGTGTTTTGTGATCTCTACGGGTCACTCCACCAATACAACGGAGGAATCTCATTTCGGCAGCTTGTATTCGCGATCTTATTCTTTCATTACCCAAACCTCCTGAATATAGGTAAGAATTGAAACAAACACCGAATTAAAGACTGACAACTTAGCTTTTTCACCAAGACCACGTTCAGTCCTTCTAATAACAGAATGACCAAGCTACCATTGACCAATATTGACCAATCCTACAGGAAAACTCAACACTGCTTCTTTAATCACTCGTGAATAAGATCCCGAAATACTTAGGCCTTCCGCACACGACTCGTATCGTCATCGTAGCGTATGCGGTGTGATGTAAGAGAGGCATACGATTTGTTGTCAGTTGTCACACACTTGTATTTAAATAAAAAACGGCACACGACTCGTACGCTACGCGTAATTGTCGCAGCATGCATGCTACATGTCGACTATCGTCGAGCAATGTCGGGTCAGCAGCTTATTGTACGAGTACTCTTGGAGTTTGTTTACATTTTTCAATACCTATACGTATTTTATTTAAAAAAAAAAATGTCAGGCGACATTTTTACGCTTTGTATTTTCACAATTGCAATTTCCGTCGTGTGCGGTTTAATACGCCTATCGTTATCGTAGCTGTCCGGCAAATTCATGATGTGACGATGACGATACGAGTCGTGTGCGGAAGGCCTTAGACTTCTCCACCTGTTTCAATGGGACTCCATTAACATGCAGAGTCAGGCGTTCTGGAAACGATCATCACTCCAAATTTGTTTACGTTAATTTTCATCTCAGCTTCAAGACAAACGGCTACAAACCGATCGAGCGTGCGCATTGAAGTTCAGTGTGGGAGGGCCCAAGGACGACCAAGTCATCAGCGAAGAGCAAAAAAACTTATCCTTAGATCTTCCAATTCGAAACGTTCTTGGTCAAGACTGCGCTATAACATCCAGTCCATATATAAGTAATGAAAAGGAGATGAGACAAGACGCACTCCTGGCGAATAATGCCCACGGTGAAAGGTAAAGAGATTTAATGGCTCTCAAGAGAGAACTGTCAATTCCATAATCCTGTAATACACTCCAGAGTTTGCCTCGAGGGACTCTGTCGTATGCTTGCTCTAAATCTACGAAGCATGCGTAAACAGGTGCAGCATACTCCCAAGCCTTCTCAAGTAACATTCTGAGAGTGAATAACTGGTCGGTTGTGCTTCGGTTGTGCCCGGGACGAAAACCGCATTGCTCATCTCCAAATCGTGATTCGACCACAGCTCTGCAACGCGTTTGGCAAAGACTTTTACGGGGAGACTTAAAAGTTATATACCCCTGTAATTGGAGCAATCCATTTTATCTCTCTTCTTGAAAAGGGGCACAATCATCTTAATCTTGTTCGGAAATTGCTAAAATTTTTGGAAACCTTTAAA
Organism: Cheilosia soror; assembly: GCA_949372485.1. Classification (NCBI taxonomy): domain Eukaryota; kingdom Metazoa; phylum Arthropoda; class Insecta; order Diptera; family Syrphidae; genus Cheilosia; species Cheilosia soror. The sequence goes on along the minus strand of OX443564.1, from coordinate 41,225,128 downwards.
CACTGATCTATTTCCAATCATCAGCAATCATTTGCATTCCTTGGAATTGGAACGGTTTACTATATTATTAAAGGAGCGTTGAGACCTCTTTTCAGGGCACTTTAAATAATACGGTGAACTGTTTCCAATACTCATATTTGATAAAAAAAACTGGCCAATGGAAAGATCAGGGGTGGAATCGGCTAAGGTGATAGTTGATAGTCGCTTTTTTGATTGTCGTTTTTGACTATCAACTCTTGTTTGCTCTGCGTAAAGCGATCACAAAAAACTGATTGATTATTGGCAGCACTTAGAGTTTTAAACGTCACTTCCTTGCCGACGCTGTCATTCCTAGCAGCTGATAGGTACAAATATTCGAAGTGTTTCTGTTGTGAAAAATGTAAGTGAACTTTGAATACTAAAATGTTAACAAATTACAAAAAAATTGTTTGTTTTATTAAGGTCTCAAGCAAATACGGATCCTTTCAACATTTTTGTAATTGTTTCCTTCATTTTCCTCTCTGTTTGAGTTGTAAAAAAGTTCCAATGAAGTAAACATTGCACTTCACGAATTTTCAATTTCACTTGGTTTTTTTTTATTTTAATTTATTTAATATATTGTTTTATCACTGAAGTCTTTAATTTATTTGGAGTAGAAGCTGAGGTGCATACCTGTGAAAATGACACAAATGTATGAAAGCGACACCTAAATAGCTGTCACATGAAATTGATCGCAAAAAAGCGATTGTCAATTTGATAATCACCTTACGTGGACGTAAAGCGATGATTTTGATTGTCAACTATCAACTATCACCTTAGCCGATTCCACCCCAGACTATCAGAGTTGAAGGAATGAGATGGAATGAGAAGGAATGGACGATGGACTATTCGTATTCCATTATTTTCCTCTGTACTTCTTTTTTCTATATAAAATCGAATGCAACACAGTTTTCAGAATCTTTAGCCGATTTTCTATCCATTCCCATTGTCCGTTGAGAAAACAAAAAAACAGTCCGTTCAAGAGATTAACAAATCACGTAATAAATATGTCGAATTTTATCATCTTTACAAAGATTAACGAAGACGTCCGAAAAAATCCAGAGAAAAATTGCTGAATACTTCTGAATGTCAAAGTGTTCGATTATATACTCAAATCTATTGACAGCTGCGTTTTCAATGGTTGTGCAATGTGCATGGTTTGTTCGCACTTCATCAATTCATTCGTTCGCTCCCATGTGAATGGTCCTTAACTTCCACCTGTCAAACCTTAGTTGTAGCTGTCGCTTAGCTTTTCTCATGCACTCTGTTCGTAGCCAGGCTTTCCCACGCTAACATTTATTTTATGTAGTAATAAATACTGTGCGTACATTTAAGAAAGCTTAATCCCACACTGAAATTAATCTATTTTAACAAAAAAAATGTTTCTACTCGTATGCCAAAAGTTCCCCAACAAGTATGCAGCATTCATTTCAACTTTTGCTGTAAAACCCGAGGCAGTTTAAACCGTTTTCTGTATTAAGGGCGCACATTGTTTGTCCCAGTTATTGTTGTTTTGAACTCGAAAGTTTATAACAACATTAACGGGCTCATAATACCATTCCGTAGGGTTTTATGCCCGTTCCATCCATTCAAAGGTCATTGAATCTACAACAAAAAAAAAAAAGCGAAATGTCTGTCGAAATATAATTGTCACCATAAAAATGTATGAGTGATGTCTCACGACAGAAATAAATTGGTACTCACTTCATGCCCCTAGTGATCTGTAATACGCAATTACCTAGCTTTCTTCAATTTTTCACGGTCCATTGCCGAATTGGACCAATTACTGCCATTTTTCAATTTCCATTTCAATTCAAGTGTCATCTTCAAAAATACAACAGCTATGTCGCTACAAAATTGTATTTTTTTGTTCATAATACGAATCATTTGACAGAAGAATGTATAAAAAAAAGGACACTTGCCCCACCGCCATTATAATATATTTGCTGTACCTACCTCCCCCCAACCACTTAACTATGCAAATCTTGCGGAAAAGCCCTACTGCGGAACATACTTCAGATAACAATAACATGAATGTAAGTACACACTTGCCGACATGTACACAAGATACATTACAAAGTTTTTGCTCTATACACATACCAGAGTAGCGATTGCATGCGCCATTGTGGTGTATAGAGGGTACCATTTGTCAACGGCTTCCAAACACGTAGCGGGTTTCACTCCGTTTTTTTTTTCTCCAACACACCGCCACCAGAGCAGAAGTATTGTGAAATAACCTGTTAAATGAAAAACAAACATTAAACGTGTGTTTTCTACAGCAAAGACTAATGACAGCTGCGGCTTTTAATTTAAATGGAATGCCATAAAATCTTGAACAGAGTAAAGGTACTTGCTTCTGATTTTAATTAGTCTACCTTTTCGATCCCTAACTTTGCAAAAAAAAAACAACAACAATAAAAAAGCTTACATGTTGGGAAAAACAATTACTTTATGGGTAGACCTTAAACCCCTCCCTTCCGGCTTATGCGGCAGAAATGTATGGCACGTGATCTGCTCATTATGGCAGCAATTTAACGTGTAGTATCGCTGTTTAGATAGCTTGAAAGGTACACCCTATATACCGTGTGTTTTTGCTTTTAGTTTTCGCTCAGACAAACTTTTTCCAGACTAATTTCGGGTGTTCCATCAGAAAAAACAGCATCAGATGTTTCTGTCCTTTTTAAGGCGATTATCGTAGTCATTTGGGAAGTAAACCAAAGTATCGTCGGCGTCGTAAGTATGTATTTACACTGAAGAAAAAATTTCTCTGAATAAATGGTAATCTCTGACAGATGTATGAGAATAAATGTAAAGCAGGCTCCAGGTCACGTACTAATTCCTACGGTTTCCTGACAGTAGCTGTTGGCATTTGACAGGATATCTTGATGTAATCTATGATGTGTTCAATGGTTTACCGTTTTGTGGTACATATATTGCCTCTAAGCCAAGAGGGGCTATGAATCAGGCAGCTGACTGTGTATTTTTGAAGCTTTCGCCTAAAGGCGAATAATAGATCATCGAGAAAAGACACCAAGTGAACACTTAAAACATCCTTCTTGCAACTTTGTTCAATTCAAAACCTAATATATTTTTTTCAGTGTTTAAAAAAAATATCAACTAGCTCTTAAGGTCTAAGGACCCGATGATGGATGTAATTCATTTTGTCTCTTCTCCATGGTGAATGGCTCAAGAAATCATGTGTCATCGTTTTTGTTTAATAGCCTGTCAATCATTCAATTCACTTTGAATATTGTTCATGGACCAAGTCAGGGTTTCGATAGGTTGTTAGGAATTGATTACATGTTCAGACTCCATAGGCAAATACTACCATACATAAATCATTAGAAGAAATTTTGATGGAAACGATTTTTTTTAATGTCACAAGTAGATAAGCATATGAAATTATTTAAAGCGAGAGCATTACCCTCAGCGTTCTTTTGTGACTTATATTTGCAATCATGTATATAATGGGCTTCCGTGAAGAGTTACTGCCTGAGATTCTGCGACTTTGTATGCGTGAAAACTCATAACTCTATAACCTGACGTATACATTCTTTTAGACATAAAATTCGTATGATGTATAACACAGTTTGACAGTCTCTATTGGTCAATTTTTAAATGATTGAGAGCTGTAAGTAAGAACTCTAACCCCAGAGGTTAAGCACCCCACAAAAGGCCATCACAATGGGTCCACTGGGACCAGTAGGGTTCACCCTGTTCTACCAACCCGTGAACCTAACCTAACCAAAGTAACAGCTCTGTTTAGATAAACTTCTGAATATTTCATGACAAATCAGGGGTGGTATTCTGTAAAAAACTAAACGAAAACCGCTTAATTTTCTGGTCAATTCGAGAAGAAGGCAGCTGAAAGTAAAGGGTGTTTTTTTTGTAGAGGTATAGAACTTTAAGTTGGCAATACTATTTTAACTAGCCGCCATTTTGTCAGCTGTCAAGTAATTTATTTATTTCTAGGTTGGTTTGGCATTTCAACATGAATAGACTGACGCCTCAACAACGCTTCTAAATTGTGCAAATTTATTTTGAAAATCATGGTTATGTTCGAAATACGTATCGCGCACTACGTCCATTTTGCTTTTGCTCACTTTTGGTTGAATGGATACGTCAATAAACAAAACTGCCGTATTTGGAGTGATGATAATCCTTAAGTGTATGTTGAACACCATTACCTTGCATTCACAAAAACACTGTTTGGTGTGCTTTATGGGTTTGTGAAATAATTGGTCCGTACTTCTTTAAAAACGATGCTGACCGGAAAGTTTACAGTCAATGGTCTATAGAGCCATGATTACTGACTTTTTCGTTCATCAATTATTGAACAACCATGATGTGCAGGCGCTGTGGTTTTAACAAGGTGGCGCAACATGTCACACAGCTCGTGCCACAATTGATTTATTGAAGGAAACGTTTGGTAACCGCATAGTTTCACGTTGCGGACCCGTGAATTGGTCTCCAAGATCGTGCGATTTAAAGCCGCTTGGCTATTTTCTGTTGGGGATATGTGAAGTCGCTAGTCTACCGCCGATAAGTCCGAAACGATTGACCACTTGGAGAACAACATTCGCCGCATTATTGCCGATATACGGCTACAAATGTTGGAAAAAGTCATCGTAAATTGAACCTCTAGATTAGACTACGTCCGTGCCAGCCGTGGCGATCATTTGCCAGAAATCATATTTAAATTATAATGCCAGATGATTATCTTTCAAATAAAGTAAATTTCATGTCAATTTATAAAAGTCATCTTTCTTTTATTCCATTTCAAAGTTCTATATTTATAAAAAAAAACACCCTTTACTTAATTTATTTGGCGTGTTTTTTTTAGGTATTCTAATCTTTTTCATTCTGCGACTCCCTATACACGTTAAAATATTTTTGCGACCACATTAAAGCACAGGTATGTGAATGGAAGCTGATGTTACTGAAGACTCCGTAATGGGATTTCCAATAAGCACGCGTCGACGTTGAAGTGGCGTCGTCTCTGTCCCATATATGGAAATTTTGCTTATTAACATAGCTATTCATCAAAAAAATGCGGCCAAAATGGGGCCCTCTTTCAAACGCTCCGAATTACAATCAGCGAACAAACGGCATTGTCTATGTGGTCATTAACTTTGAGCTCGGGGCTGAGTAGGATTTTGTACGATGTAGGCTCAAGTCCCGAAGCCAAATTCGCTAAGTATCAGCCATTCATATACCAAAGGGTAGATCAGTGCATCGATCAAAGATCCTAACATCTTTTGATATAAACCAAATTCGAGTGCTCGTCGGGGTAATAACGAGACACTGCAACATTGGAAACATGGCCAAAAGACTAATTATCTTTACAAATGAATTCTGCAGAAGTTGCAGAGATGAAGAGAAAATAGAATCTATGGAATATCTTCTATGTCATTGCCTAGCCCTCCAAGAACGCTGCTACTCTATGGGAGCACGGCTTGGAAGACAACGAGACCTCTATCAGATTAAGATTCATCAACTGATCCGAATGGTTTTGTTAGTTGCGTGCCCTATCATCATCATGTACTATAAAAGGGCAATCACAAAAGGCCTCAATGGCTTCTGGGTGAAAATTGCATAATATTGCAAACTGTCCTTCTAACCTAACCGAACCTAAGTCTGCAGGGCAAGGAACTGGCTGCCTCGGGTTCCTCTTCCTGTACACTTTCACGGACCATGGCAACGTTCTCAGTCGACTTGGCGTTTCTTTGACATACGGGTGTTGCCTGATTGTTTACGCCTACGGCACCAGTTGTCTCGAATTTGGCCACCAAACGTTGGACAGTCGATTTTGAAGGGCGGTGGCCGTAATGCCGTAATTTTTGCACTGACGAACAGCGAGTGAATAATTAACACCAGATTAGACAAACACCAACAAAACAACATGGCCGCCACAGGCTGTTAACATCTAGCCATCCCAATTGATAAACTCTTATTTAATTTTGCAGCTACTATTTCTTGTTAATTATTATTACAAGCTGTTTATTTTTCTTGTCATGATTTTTATTGTTTTTTTTATTAAAATTTGTTTATATTGAGAAACAAACGTTTAGGTCTATTTAATTTTTTTTAAGATATTTTGTGGCAGGCAAACATACAGTTCACGAAGTAAATCAGGAAGGAAACACAAAACGCGTCTTACCATCGACTGCAATGTGGTTATAAAGTGGACTTTGACCTCGCTCTTGGCATTCGCAAAGAGGAACTAAATGTTTTTCCTTTGTTCGGACTTTCTAGGATAGCGCTTCAGGGCATCGCAACGCACAATTAGGAAACCCGAAACCCCTGCTATATAGGCTTACCTAAAATTTGACATAATGAAATTCATTAAAAAAAATCAAAACATTTTTCCACACATATGCCTTGAAATTACAAATTGTTGGTTTCACTTGCATTTTTCGTGTATTACACAAAAAATATAAATGTAAAAAAAGAGCCACAAAAAGTAATGAGATCTAAATGTACGCCATATTCTTAGTTTAAGAGAGTTCAAAGCTAAAAAATCGGTAGGTTACAGCGTTACCGATGGTCAAAATGATAAAGTCGCCAAAAAAGTCGCCAGAAGTTTAAAAAGGGATGTAGTATAAATAAAACTTACTCCATTTATTTTCTACAAAACCAGTATTTTTTATACTTTTTTTAGTAAGAATGGAAAAGACTGTAAGTTGTGGGGACGGTTTCTTTCTCAGAGAGATAAACTTACGAAAAAGTTAAGGAACGCTTTTGTAGTAGATAATCTATGAAAAATGACAGATGCTTTTGTTTTTCCGTAAAGTGCAGTATGTGATGTGCATGTGACCTTTTTGTTTGTCATTTTAGAAATTGCAGTGGTAAAAAAAATCTTCAAAATGTCTAATAAAGCCGAAAAATTTGCTACTTTGTTAGCAATATTTATCTACCGGCGAAAGTGATTCGGAATTAATCGAACATCTTTTTGATGAAGTCAAAGCACAAATGCGAATAGTAATTGAACGCATTATGCCAAATAGAACGACAAATTTTAAATCATTCGTCAATTGTCAAGTAGCTGACAGCTGTTTTCAATTCTTACTACCAGAAATTGGTTGAATAAAAACTAGTAAGATTCTCAGTGGACAATATCTTGCTCTCTCAAAGCCGCTAACTTTTATGAATTTTTTGAGTGCTTTCTTTAAAGCCTTTTAATAAGTTTTCAATTTTGCTTTTATTCAGCATATTAATTCCCACCAGAATAGAATGACATGTGAATACGTTTAATATTATATTTGTTAATATATATTAAAAAAAAAACTTTTCTGCACACGCACTACTTTAACTACAAATCAATACAAATTTATAAATAGGTGTTCCCCCAAACAGTTTTGCAGTTGGCTAATCTTAAACGAAAATACTTTAACATTTGGTCATTGAATAACTACAAATAGAAGTGGACACATCTCATTTTGAAGCGACATACGGACCATTGAATAACTACAAATAGAAGTGGACACATCTCATTTTGAAGCGACATACGGACCTTCATTACGGCGGAAATTTGTATTAAGCTAGTGTATGCATTTACCACCTTTTTCTAGGTTCGTGCATTAAATAAAAATAATTTCCCAAAATATTCCAATGTTTATTTTTCTTGTGAATACCACCCCCTTCTTCTTTTCTTATTCGTCTTATTGACAACATGCAGATGAAAGAGATTGCACCGATTGCATAATAATGGTTGTGGAGCAGAAGTGGAATATGCAAAGGAAAATTAAATCAATGATCGGGTACTTTTCGCAAATATGTATAGGAAGTTAGCGGTGGTGTGTATGGTGGGGGAGGGGTAATTTTAGCATGAGGAGACGAGTGTGATGTGCATTGGGATAACAATGTGGAAAGGAGAAATAATATGAAATCACAGATCAGATTCTTTACAGTACATATTTTGTATTTCTTCGATTTATGGGCAGCAGCGGTGGCATGGTGGTGGCTTTTGAACTTAGGTGTCAAGGCAGGTTTTGATGATTTGAAAGTTATGGGGTGGGTAAGCATGTAAAGTTCATGGTAAGTGTACTAGTAGGGAAGCTTGATTGGATTTTAGGAAATAAAATCACGTAGGTACCTAGATCGATCCCATTTTTCAGTTTTCTCATCATGTAAGAAGTATTCTGGTTGATCACAGAATCCGTCGTATTCGGAATTTAATTCGTAGCAAAAATTTCCACCACAACGGAATCTGTGATAGTTCTTTCGGGGTTCGTATAGCAAAATTCCGAATACGAATACATGGTCTGAAGTTTGTGATATAATTCTTGTTTTCTGTGTGTTTTTTTTAAAACTAGGCAGTCGACGACACTTCCTTTTTATTAGATATTCATATTGGCGAAGGGGATAGGTATACCGTCAACATGAACATACCGTGATCATCAAATAGTTTTGAGTACATCCGCAAAAAATTGCGATAGAGTTCTGGCTCCTCAGGTCGCAATTCGACGAGTAATTTGGAGTAGAATCCCTTCTGCTGACGACGCGACGGGCTATCGAATCCAAGACTTTGAATTTATCTGCCAATGTCTGACAACAGATCGACCAATGTTTCATATTCAAATATCTGCCGAGTGCCGACCGTGTGAACACACAATTTTCAACCTTACAACGTTGTCAGAAAAGTAATTGTAAGACCATTGTAAGACATGCATCTGACAATGAAATTGTAAGACTTTGAGACAAAATCTTACAACCGTTTGAAACGCACAATTTTGTATTGTATGTAAGGTAGTTGGCTGTTGTAAGCTCATTGTCTGTCATTGTCAGAGCATTGACAGATCTGACAATATTGTAAGATCTTACAATCATGTGTACTTAGCTTTACACACTTTACAGTGACATTTGACAGGATAAACAAAATAGGTACGTATAGTTAAGTGGTGGACGAGTGTTGTTGTTCTGGCACAGTAGGTAAACCAAATTAATAAATAATAACAATTAATATCTAAAAAAATATGACAGATATGTGCTCAAGTGTGTTTCAGTTCAGATGTTCAAAATTTCCGAGCTTTGTTCAGAGCTCAGATAAACCTAAAAACAAAAACGCCATGTATAGGCATAGCTAAGCTACTTTACCCCGTCGGCTTTGCTCGTGCCTAGGAATTGTATTGCCCAGATACATTTTTGTCTATCAGCCCAATGCATGTTCCATATTTTAAAAAGTGCTTGAGTTTTTTTTACCTTTGGGCCATTAACAAACATTTTTTTTTAATTTGAGCTTAATCGGGTAGGTGATTTTCGTGATACCAATGTAGGTATGAGATTCCTATGGTTTTTATTCAGTCCGATTGTTCAATTTTGACCAATCTTCACAGGAGCAATATCGGTCCAATACCTAAGATTGCCTGGAAATTGGAACTCAATCGATTTGGTAGTTTGCGAGATACCTATAATATTTTGGAATTACATAATTAGAAAAAGAATCAATAAAATCTATGCATATTTAACAAAAATATGGGCAAAATAGTGAGACTCTAACATAGAACATTTATGCACAATCTTAAAATCTTGTGTACCTATATAATGTCAGCAAGAAAGCCAAAATCATTTTTATTCAATTTATCCTTCCCAACTCACCCCTTGCATCACCCTCCCTCTCCTAAAGTCATAAATCCTACACATTGCTTTTGTTATTGATACTTGTTTGTATCCTTTACTGTCTTCCAAACCAAACTAGTTCCCTACCCTGTTACGTCATATCAGAAAGAATTTTATACTGATGGATGAGGATGGGGAATGAAGAAAGAGAAAAGGCAAACCAGTTTGTTTTTATTTTTTTCTTTGGTTTTCTCTATATACATTTCGACAGCAAAGCTAAGCATGAAATATCCCACCTCAGACTGGTTTACAACAAAAAATGACCCATCCAGCATTCCTTAGAGGGATATTTTTGTTGGGATTTTGTTTATCCAATCTTCAATCCCAGATATGCCCAGATCCATTTCACAAACCAGCACAAACGATCGCAGCGACGTATGGACCGCGTAGCGGATGATTGCATCGGTGCCGATTCTATTTGTAGTTATTCAATGATTTGGTTCTTGAAAGTAGTTAAAAAACATTCATCACTTGAAACTTCCTTCAGCATTTTTATTCAGTGATGGTTGGCTCTGTGCATTTTTGAATACAGAGAATATTTGATTGAGTTGTTCAACAGTTTTTATGTCTTTTATGGAAATAGTCGTCCGAAAGTCGCCAATGTTGTAAAAAGACCCAAAAACGGAGAATTTTTGAAAAGTCCTCGCCAGGGGCTCAGAGATCAAAAAAGTAGCCCATCGGTAACGCTGGTAGGTTGACTGGTGGAATTTTTTGTGATTTTTGAGGTCCTGTATGTTGAGATTGAGAACCACTAATACAACTGAGATGAAATTTGATGAGGTGGACCTTTTTAATGAGCTTGGTTTGAAGTTTGTGGGTCAGTTGTTTCCGAATTTAGAGGGGGTTGCAAACAACCTGACTTTGTTCCCGTAAAAAGGGTGTGTGCCTTTAATAGAGAACTTGGCTGAGGCACCACCGTGCATTTTGATAAATTATTTCGATTCGCAAATCTGTTGTTTTATTTGTTTTTGGTTGTGACAGCAGAAATCTTTTTCTGGGTTAAGTTTTTTCCTTTTGTGAGTGACATTTTAAAATTGTCCATGATGTGAGTGCATATTTTTATTATTCTTTGTGTTCGGTTATTTATTATCTGGATAAAAAGGATGGGAAATACATCACTATTTTATTTTGGCATACCTGAAATGCTATACAGAATAAAAATAGCAACTGGATATTTGACAAACCTGAAAATATATCGACAGTCCAACGGAATTTCGAATAGCATAATATTTAAAATAACATATTGACAAGTAGTAGATATACAAAAATTGTTCAAATCTACTCAATATCATAGGAAGGAAACACCCACCCACCTTCCGCATCTTCTCTACCTACGTAGGTAGTAAAACTATTTTCTTTGAACACTGAGTTCATTTGAATAATTCATGCTCGCATATATTGCGTTGCGACCGACCCACATTATACAATATCCGTACAACATCTTCTCCCGTTGAAGTACATTGCATTGTACATAATACTCGTATGCACAGGTGTTTACATTAAATTTAGCGAACCGGATATTGATGTATCTACAAGCAAATGGTAAATAACAGGAAAACAAAAATATGACTTGCATAAAATATTCATAGTTTCTCTATCTACTCGATAAATTCCCTTCTCGTACTCTGGCTGGCATGGGAATTTCTGACAGGAATGGTGCTGGCGAATAAACACCTGGAATGTTTTATCTATCCATGTGGATGCAATAATAAAGTGTCCCCGTGGGTTGAGTGTCGATGTGTAGTTAGTGAACGCATATATGTTTAATCTTTTGTTTTTCTTGCGCATTGTTATAAGGGTCCATGTATTGGTTTTATAAAAGTCCAAGTTTTTTTGATTTTTATACAAACCTTGGAACGAAACGTTGAAAATATTATCCAAGTACATTTTTATCAATCTTTGGTGACACATCAGACTACTAGTGCCTACCTTTATTGATTTCGGTCAATACTCGGAATATTTTTGATGCAAAATTTTCTATTGAGAAATTGGCTTTAATTTAGCAGCATCTTTGGAGTCTCTCTGGCTAAATAGTCCTACCCTGACCCAGAAACCACGCTTTGCTATTGCAGTCGCTCGAAGCCACGTCCATCGTTGGGCAGGTAGTCTTAAGTCTTAGTAATAAGTGGTTTATTGTATAAACCTCTTATCCAAAGTTGGTGTGTCCTTGGGAAAACCCAGGAACCATCGAGTTTATACCTCAGCCTTGACAATGTGTATATCACAACGTCAAGGGCCAATTTCGAGAAAACTCGTAATCTTTGGATCGTAATTGCTGTCGCTATTTTTTTCCCTTTTGTGTAGTATTGTTGTATCGTGGAAGTTTTCTTATCCAAATCGAAAATGGCGTTTTCGAGATATGATCAGTTTTTAAAGTACCGGTTTTAGCGATTGGGAAGGACGCATTAATGGTTCAAAAAACACTGTCTTTCAACTGTTTAGCTCAAAACTGAGCCAGTGGTATTACTATGTATTTAAGCATTACCTGAAAGTAACATTTTTATCATAATCGAATATGGCGTTTTTGAGATATGAGACGTTTTTTAAAGTACTTTTATTAGGGATTTGGGCGGATATCAAAGGACGTAGTCTTTTTAGGGAAAAACTGAGTTTTCTATCAAGTTAAGAATGACAATAGTGCCTTCAAAATATTTTTTTTTTTAAATCGTTTTTACCGTTTTCGAGAAAAAGCCAATTTTCAAAACTGCCGTTGCTGGACTTTTTACCGAAAAACTGGGTATGCAGTCATGTTAAGCATGCCTACATTAACTCAACTATCAATTTTGGTTCAAATCGTTAGAGCCGTTTTCGAAAAAATCTAAATTTAGGCATATTTCGTCATATTTCGTAAAATTTTTATATGGGAGGTACCGTTAATATTAGGGCTAGCTTAAAAAAAAAAAACGTCCCGAGCGGGAAGCCTACAACCTCTAAATACGAAGTTTGAAGCAAATCCGTCCAAGCGTTTAGATTCCCCAGGGGTGGGACAGACAGACATACGGACGGACAGAATTGCGAGACCCACTTTTTTGAGTTCCCCTATCATCGTAATATCAGAATTGATCAAAATCTCGAGTTCGAAATTTTGTACGAAAACAATATTTTTCTCTTAGATACTACGTATACGAGAAAGTTTACGTATACGAGAAAGTTAAAAAAAATCAAAAATTTGCAAAATTGAGTGAAATTTTCATTAGAGTCAATAAATTAATTTTTGCCATTTACTTTTTGAATAATATTTCTTGTAAATGTTGACCGCGACTACGCTTCAAATGGTCCATCCGGAATGTCCAATTTTGAAATACTTTTTCCAACATATCGACTGGTATCTCACCAATAACACAAGTTATTTCGTCTTCTAAGGCGGCAATAGTTGCTGGCTTATCCGTATAGACGAGAGACTTCACATATCCCCACAAAATATAGTCCAGCGGCGTCAAATCGCACGATATAGACGGCCAATTCACAGTGTATGTAATAGAGAAATACAGGCACTTGCATGTTTGACACGTTTTTTCATTCGCACTCGAACACTTGCGATCACAGCATGACTTTGGCCAACACATGCACCGCAGTATATTTGTTGACTTTTTACTTCGAATCGCCATTTTGACGTTCCCGTGTGGGAAACTTTGGTGACTTTCGAATGACAATCTGTTGAACTTCGAACTCGTACATGGCTTTCTTCAGATTTAATCCATTATTCGACCGATAACGTTCCAATTGTGTTCCATTACACCGGCACTTATTATTATCCTCAATCAAATGCATTTTTCGCTTTAAATTATTTTTTCGAAATTTATTTATTTATTGACGTACACTTTCGAAGGCTACTCCGCTTGAACCCAAAATCAATAATTCCAAATTTGCCTCGCAATATGTCCATTAATTCGCGACACATTTTTTTACTGAGCACGATTTTTGGTAAAAAAAATTTACCAAACGTTGTTCGGGCGTATAAGTCAATCCATCGTGAAATGGCAATACTGAGCAATTTTTACTTTGACAAGTGTCACTAACTAAGCGTGAACTGTCAAAAAATCAGGCTAAAAATCCAAATTCACCAAAAATTCACTCTTTAGTTTGTTTTATTAGACATAGATTATAGTACAAAGAATCTGCATATGCCCAATTCTAGAGTTAGTCCATTTCTCAGACTTTATAAGCCTTTAGAGACAACTTTTTTTTATCCAAAGACATCAATAGAATAAAGATGTAGGTAGATGTTGGAGCTGGAACTGTCTATAACTCATAGAGCTATAGTGAACTTTTTCAGCCAAAAGTTGACGAAATATTCCGTAGATCAAATACCTGCGACCAACTTGCTCACCTTATTTTTCTGTTTTCATTTTTTAAAACCAACTATATACAAGAAGACAAATATCCACAGAGAATATGAGGATAGAAATGCAAATTTTACATCATATACCACTGGAGCAAGGCACCCAAAACGATTGGAGTTACTTAAAATTTATTCAATGTCCTGCGGTGTAAACTGGAAATTTATTAAATTTTCTTAGGAAATATAAGCCGTTTTTCCAACTGAAATACGTGTATTATAAAGGATTTACGAGTTATCCCTAAAGTTTGTTAAGCAATGTGTGGTAGTTTTTATTGAAGATTTGTGAGTTTTCATTAGTTGGACAAGTATTCAGAAAATATATTTAATTAAAGCCAGAGGCAGGCGTTCGAATAATCAGAATCAGGTTTAAAATTTTAAACTAAATGCGGAAAGATTTGAATTGAATATTTACTCACTTATTTATTTGGTGGCGGGCCTAACCCAGGGTCTCAATAAATATTTTCTGAATATTTACTGCCATAGTAATTTCCTGAATCACTTCGTTATGCGGAAGATTTTACGCTACTTATTCAATGACAAATCGCTTTTTGTTTTTTAATAAAAGATTTCATGGAAAGTTATACCCCACTTTATGATGTATAAATTAAGCAAATGAAGACATATTTTGTGCTGAAAGACAAGAAAAGAAGATAAATAGTTGCCGCAATAGGAACATAAAATTATCCTAGGGCTATGACCTTCACCTCATATCAAATCGTTTATTTGTGCGGATTTTTATTTTAAAGTGTAGACAACCAAAATGATAATAAAAATGCTGATATTCACTTGCCAATCAGTAGTTGAACGCATGCCTTTAGGTGTCACTTTAAAATGATGGACCTTCTAGAAGATGGGACCTGCAGACCCCTGGAAGACATGGAGACAGCTGCACATACTGTGCTAATATCCATTAGAGCTTTCGTTTTGGTTGGTTTAGGAAACACTCCACTGGAGCACTCAGACACAACTAAAATAAGAAGACATATCAAAGGAAATGATTCGAAGTATCGTCGCCTACAAGCGTCGCAGACAGTGGTATCACTTAAGCTTAGCATACAAAGAAGCTTAGCAAAAGCGAAGTGTCCGGTGTCCCGTAAAAATACTAGTAGTGTTCAGTCAGTTCGGCTAAAAGACAGCAGGAGTGCCGCAGACTTCTTACTGACGTTCGGGAGCATTCGTTTAGTCTGCCCACATCCTGAAGATCCTTACCATAAAAAAAAGTGTTCCAACCCAGTCGTTAATGGAGGCCCTGACCGAGGACGCAAGAAAAACCAGCGCAGGTTCTGGTCCCGAGAGCCTTGCTTAGCAATCTCATCGGATATCTCATTTCCCGCAATACCAGTGAGAACTGGGTTCAGTTTTGCGACCGAGTTCTTGCATTCTCGAACTTTTTTTTAGAACGAGTAACAGGGTTGAGCAAGGTGTTAAGCGTAGCTTGACTGCTACCCTGACCCCGCCACCTATTACTAACAATATATTCAACAGCCATTCAGAGGCATACTTGCCTAATGAGCAGTAAAGTCTATTGTTGTCGATTCCCAAGAAGACACCAGCACCGGACCCTTGATTTGACTCTGGCTGTAGCCAGTCCTTAATGCAAGAAAAGGTGACTCTAAATTTACACAACAGCCGAAGTGCCGTTGTCATTGCATCAGACGGCATATATGTACATGGAACTAGGGTTGTAGGATAAGTGTGGACGCATATAGTCTAGAAAAGGCCTTATAATAGCCGTATAGATCCAAAGGACGTTTTTAGGAGATAAGCCCCACATCTTACCGAAAGCACCCTGGCATACGACTGCCAGAAAATTGAGAGCGCCTTGGATGTCTTCGACTTAACATGCTTTGCAAGAAGTTTCTTATCCAGGATCACTCCTAGATATTTCGCTTCATCGGAGATCTATATAGTGACGCCTGTTTTATATTAAACCACACGAAGTTGACCGATGAATGGTCAACGTAGAAAAATAACAGAAAAAAAAAAAACATGCGCTCTTCAAACAACGTTATAACATTTATTTTAACATTCGATGTTAGCTTGTGGCTGTTGCCTCTATAACGCTCAACTCGTACTGCTCTGCAATGCATCATAGAGGCATGTAAAAGCAAAGATATTATCATGAATACCAGAATACATAACAGGAAATACCGTAAAGAATATACAATACAGTATGAACAAAAACATTAACATTATAGAGAAATTAACTACTGTATGTGTATAAGAATATTTAGATAAGTATGAAAATTGACAATTAGGCGATACAGGGTCATAAGCACAATCCAAAACAACGCCTTTTAGCACTAGCTGAGTCAGGCCGGTTATAGCCCTTCATTTT
This sequence comes from Cheilosia soror, assembly GCA_949372485.1. NCBI lineage: Eukaryota > Metazoa > Arthropoda > Insecta > Diptera > Syrphidae > Cheilosia > Cheilosia soror. Next base: position 41,208,812 of record OX443564.1, on the reverse strand, counting down.
GTGAAGAGAACAACTTCACTTGTCAAAGGATTGACCAAAAGCTCATTCCCCCTATTCATCGACCATATCTAGGGCCACCTGCACGTTAGCACAGACAGTCTGTAAATATAATCCGACATCAGCATACTCTCCAGCAGAAGTTTATGGTTAACTCAGAAGTTAACTCAGTTGTTATACAAAAATCTTATTGACCAAGTCGGTGGTTAATAGATTGTTTCGATCAATCGTTTCTACTCCGCACCAGTCTTTCTCTTCTGTCTAAGGCAATAAGGGGATGTAGATTGTTTCGGTTAACCCCCGTCTTTCCCGAACACAAAATGTCACCCTTCGAACCAGTAGAGCAGATGCTCCAAATACTCTTATTTAATCTCTACCAGTCACCGTCCTTAAAAGCAGACTATCAGAGACTACCATCTGGGGATTAGACTGTTTCGGTCACCCTTCGTTTTTGCTTTTAACGAAGACAAACCGCGACTTCCTCTTTAGTACCAAGCAGTAGGGTGGTTTCTTCAATCAAGATCTTCTGCTCAGCACCAGTCTTTGTGTCGTGGACTGTTTGTGAAAGGAAATAAACGGGGGGTAGCCCGCTACGGTTACCATATTGATTCAAATACCCATTTCTGCCACACACCAGTTTCCCTCCTTAATGATGGACTGTCAGAGGCAATTGCCAGAGGGCAGACTGCTACGGTTACCCTCCGTCCTTACACGAAGACAAAACCGTCAGCAGAGTAGCACCTAACCAATTGAATTAGCGTCAGAACTTCTTAACGAGGTAAGATACACAGAGATATGTTTTTTTTAAAGAAATTCGCAGGTACAATAGAGTTCCTATCTGTAATGTCCAGTCTGGCCCATAGGTTTTTCTGGACACTCTCCCTCTCTTGTGGTATCACAATGCACCTAAAAATATATTCTAAGTATGTCCTTTTAGGACAGCCACCTAACCTAACCTAAAGCTAAATCTGCATATTTTTGTTTACCCGGAAACTAAAACCATGCGAGGCGACCAAGAAATCAACATGGGAAGACATTTTAAGAACTAATAAGAACTGAAACACCATATACATTGTTGGCCGCTTCCCTTTCACACTACTTCACTGCCATTCCATCGACACACCAGATATTCACACTCCTGTGGCACCTGCACCTGCCGCTTAATAACTACGCCTCTGCCAGGCCAGTTGCTCATTACTTCGATGTGCGCCTTGTATTGCTTTAGGCTTTATGTTGTACAGACAATGGAGTTCGCCTTTTATCATTAAATATACTGATTGATTGATGATAGGTGGATGATCTTGTGAGGTAACAGGCGGAATCTGGCATACTTACATACGACCTTCACACCCTTTTATATTTGCCTACATTCGGTAACTTACATATCACTCCGTACATAGTTACATACTTAGCCCGCAGACAGACCAGAGGTATTTTGCTTTTAGAAAAAAGTAGCGGACAGCTATATTATAGGCATTGACATACTATACATGGACTGCTAGTGAAATATCAGTTTCATACAAATCTGCGAGGATAAATTAAGCAAACATAAGCACTAGCCCTTTTGGTTCAGTGCGGCGAAAGTAGGAAATAGGTTTCAACCTTTGCTCGCCATTGCTATTTTTTACATAGAACACAGTGCCATCCATTGTAGAAACATTGCAACTGCGCAAAAATAACGACTTATTCAAATTATTTCTAACGTTCTATAACAGATGGCACACCCAACATTCAAACAAAATCGCACGAATTGCTCGATGACATTTCAGTGTTTTCGTTTCTCTTCGCCGTAAACCAAAAGATCTAGTGCTTATGTTTGCTTCAACGAAAAATTGGCTGCTAGCAGTCCATGTATAGTATGTCAATGATTGTAGGTCATTGTTCTGCACGTAGAACTGAATCCATAAACGATTTGGGTAAAACCCGAGTTACTTCTACTACTGTATCAATCCACTTTTAGAGAATTGAATATGGCAGGTGCATATTTGTCTATTATGGTATATCTTCTTTTTAAAATCACTTTTGAGTGTGATTCTCTATGAATCCCATTTACATTTCCTACTGATCCTACCTACCCTATCTCTCTCAAACGCGCTCTACCTGTCTTGTCTATATAAAAATTATTTTACTGGACATCTGTTCTTTCTCCAAATTTTGGCGGGTTGTTCTCGACTAAGAATTCGTACATTGCAAACCTGAGGTGCAATGTGTACTGTGCAGTAATCCTTTAAATCTCCTTCCAAGAAATTATTATTTCTTTGTGAATAGAAGACGTATACATATACATACCTGTTAAGGAAATATCCTTCCAGATGGCAAGAGCAAGATGCTCCGCAGCCTCTAGTTGAATTTAATTTGCTCACAGATTTAGTTCTCTTCAGGACGTGAATCAAAGCGGGCGACTAACTGCTGATACGATGACGCTTGAAATTGAAAAAGAAAGCAACGCTTCTCTTGGAATATTTGTGGAAAATCTGCCGAGCTTATCAAAAGTGTGGATACAATTTTTAGATGACTTAGAAACGTCGAGAATAAAACGAATGGAGAGAATCCGACGAAAATCTGAAAATGTGAATGAATTTATTCAACGATTTCCTGTTGCTGAAGATGGCCAAAATCATGAAGATGTACTCCCTTACGACTGCTGATGCAGTAACACAAGATATAAGGGACCATGAGATATCTATTGTAAATATTTGGAATGTTTTACAAACTGTCATTACGAATTTATTAATTAATTATTTTGATTTTATTGAGTACTAAAGTGTTTGATTTATATTCGTGTTTAATTTTAAATTTTTTTTATATTGAAGATATAATATATTTTACCATTTATATAGTTTGATGTTTTATTTTATAATAATCCTTACATAATAGTTTTTCCAGAATATTTTAAATATGATAGGAGTCTCGTGTAAATCTCTAAATCTCTGCAATTTCGATTAATTAACAAAATTTGTCTGTACGTTAGATCACACATAGTTATATTTGGTAAACGCTCTGCCTTCTAAACTTTTCGAATATTTTTCGTCAATGCTTTTATGAAAATACATTCTTTGGGTAGGTGCCTATCTGGGTTTAGAAAATATGCTAGCCTTTGCTCCGCGGCTCGTCAACTGTCCGAAAACTCTCTGATAAACTAACTTACGGAAAATCCATCAGTCTTTAAGTTTGTTCCTATACACTACACAACACATGTCATTTGTTTCGTCTTTGTTTCGTGTTTTCTAATATTTTTTGTTGCTTTAGGTAAGCCAAAAGAAAAAAAGACACCTTCGGCCAGCCCAGAGGAAAGGGGGTATATGATAAGAAATAAAGTGAAGGGTGATTTGTGGATAGGAGTAGGAGAAGAGGGGGAAGTGGATAAGCTCTCCAGGCTCATCGAGCACTCTAATTAAGAGTTGTTGGGTAGTTCTTAGTTCGTTGTTCATCAAAACAGCCTGTCTGTCATGGGTGACATTACTAGCGTTGACAGCATAGCATGTTGAATCATTACAACTTAAGCCTCCATATACTACCAAAGTCCAGAAAAGAACGCAACGGCAAAGTGACCGCAAAGTGATTAAAATGTTCCTTTCACAGTCGCATTTTCTGCCGTTTAGGTAAGCCGGAATCGAATTCTGAAATCTTCATAGTCCAGTGTTTCAATATAATTTGGCCTTGGGCGGAATAATCTGTCCCTATGGGCAGGGCGGATCCAGGAACTCTGTTTGGGTATGGTTACGTTGGCCGAGGCCAGGTTAGGTTAGGTTTGAGGAAAGTTCACAGCTTTAAAAGAGCTGTGCTACCACGGGGACCTTTTGGTACATTGTGATCCCTTGGTTTTTGATCGTGGATACAAATTTTCATTTTATTGGACAACACAAAAAAACATGCATAAACACTTTACCTGGTTTCTTGGAGTTGTTCCTTGGCGGGGTTGGTCTACTAAGTAAACCATCCCGTACTTTTAACAAACCTGATTGTGTTCATCAGTGGTACCTGCACTATGTCCTCTAGGTCTCCGAAAAGTCTTTCTCCCATGTATCGGAGTCGACTGGTTTGGAGGTTTGGGCATTCGCAGAGCAAGTGCTTGATGGTCTCCGTTTCTTCTATGTCAAGCTCCTGCAGTAGTCTGGTGAGTTAATGCCCAGTCTTGTGGCCATGGTACCAGTGGTACAGTGGCCTGTTAGTACACCTGTTAAGATTCGAATATCTCGTTTATTCATTTTCAGAATACACCTTGTTCTTTTTTCGTCGATTCTTGGCCAAAGGCTACGGGATATAACACAGTGGTGTCTGTTAGACAAGGTGGTGTTAATTTTTTCCCTTGATTTTTGGTCAATATTTCTTTTGGCTACACTAATTGGGATGTCTATTTATGCAATGATATTTACTGCATCAAGCTCCGACCCAGTTCTTGCTAGCTCGTCTGCTTTTTCATTTCCATCAATGTCACTATGTCCGGGAACCCAGCAGAGCGTGACCATGTGTTTCTCGCCTATTTTGTTTAGGGCTCTTTGACAGTCCTTGACTGTCTTTGCTTTGATAGTTGCGCTGTCTAGTGCTTTAATGGCCGCCTGACTGTCTACAAAGATTGTAATCTTGGAAGGGTCGAGATTCTTTGTAGATATGGTACTTGCTGCCTTGTCGATGGCGACTATTTCAGCTTGAAAGACACTGCATTCATCTGGGAGTTTGTACGAGTCACTTATACCTAGGGACTCGCAGAATACTCCGGCTCCTGTGCCTACTTCCATTTTTGACCCGTCAGTGTAGATTTGTATTTCTTGTCGAGGCCAGCCAACCAATAAAAAACATTTTTTAAACTGGCATATCTATATAGCAATGATATGCCTAGTCTCAATAAAAAAAAATTGGTAAAGCATAATTTTTCATCGAGTTTCACAAATTCATTGTAGGTACAGGTGTTCCTCCCAGCTCTTCCTCAAAGACTTTGTGTGTTTTTGCAAGCATTGGCAAAAGCTATAACTTTTTTCATAGTCGCTGATGCATTCCAACAAAACTTCACTTTTGAAGACTTTGCCAAGGAGTTGTTTAAATGTTGTTGCATGGACAACGTTTAGCGTCAGTAGCCATAAAAGAACAGCTGTCAGTATACCAATCCCTAGTGCTAGCCCCTACGCACTATGCTAAATCAACATCGAACGACTTTGTCTACAGGGTGGGCCAAATACAAGTTTCTTTTTAAAAATGCAATAAAATGAACAAACTTAAATTTGTTCCATGTATTAAGGCTTTATTAGTAAAAGCAAACATTCCCATTAAATATGGAACACAAAGTCTCTCAAGTGGCTGCCTCGGTTGGCTTCGCAGTAGCGCATTCCGTCACTCCAATTTTCCAAGACCTTGTTGATGGTTTCCGACTGTAGCTCACGGATTGCCACAAAATAAAAGTCCAAAGGGATAAAATTGCAGCTCCGAAGCGACCAATTGACATCGCCAAGACGGCTGATAACACGATTTGGGAATTTGGTGCTCAAAAGATCAATTATGGCATGTCGCGCCTTCCTGCATAAACCAAAGGTCGTCCCAATCCATGTCTTCAATTTCAGTAAAAAAAAGTCGGGAGGCTTATTCCCAAATGCGCGGCGAATCGCTTTTCATGGCGGATTGGTATTTTTGTATTTCCAAAAGCTGTCAAAAGCGATAGCTATTCAGGATGGCAATAAATCCGCCAGCAATCCTTCAAAGCCATGAAAAGCGATCCGCCGTGCATTTGGGAATAAGCCCCCGGTTAACGTGGCTCTGTAGCGCCCACCGTTGACCGAAACGTTGTTTCCAGCCTCATTTTCAAAGAAAATAGTCCAATGATGCCACCACTCCACAATCCGCACCAAACTGTCACTCTCTGTTGATGCATTGGCTTCTTGACAATAACGTGCGGGTTTTCCGAGTCCCGGATACGGCAATTTTGATGGTTAACGTAGCCGCCGAGATAAAAATGCACCGCGTCAGCTCAGAAAAGATGATTTTTCGCTGAAAATCCAATTCAGGCTTCTCTAAGGCCCAACCTGCAAAGCGATATCGAAGCGTATGGTCGTGGCGCCTTCAATTGCTGAGTCAATTGGACGTTGTAAGCGAATAATCCGAGATCTTTGTGAAGAATTCTCCTCAGGCTAGTGCGTGAAATGTTGAGCTGTTGAGATCGATTGCGAGTTGATTGTCGTCTGTGCGTACGGTACGACGACGTGGACCATGAGTGTTGTCCACTAGTATACGAGTCTCACTAATTTTTTACACAAACTTGCGTACAACAGGCGCGGTGGGTTGCTTCATTTCGGCCAAAATTTCTTTTTAAAAATCGCACTGTTTGAGCTACACAACACTCACTTTGGATATAAGTTTTCAATATTTCCCAACGTTGTTCGAAAGTGACTCATTTCGTTCCGCGGAGGTATGATACTGACTTTCTGTCAAGATTTCCAGCGGGAAATAGCTGTCAGTGTCAAAATAACCTATGATTTAACAAAGACCATTAGATGGCCAACTTTATTATAGACCTAAGCGATTCCACCGCAGTAGCGCAGTGGTTAGTGTGCTGGACTACTGTGCGAGGGATCCCAAGTTCGATCCCCGGAAAAACACAAATTACATCTTAAAGTTTTTTTCTACTGCGCCACCTCTCGCGAACGTCTGAAAAACATCCGAGAGTATGACTGTCAAAAATAGAAACTCACACGAAACGAATGGTTGCGAAAACAAGGCCTTGGGTGTCTACCCGCCTGTTGCGCCACCTATTTATTTATTTATTTTTAAGCGATTCCAGCTACCACTTGGGCACTACGCCACCGCGACACCACTGCCAAGCTACTTCGGTGCGCGCCTTGTCTTAGATTGATGTAGGCTCTACCCCATACTTGTTTTTTTATCCGGGCAAATAAAGTAATATTTTAAAACAAAGTTGCTTGGAAAAATATAACTGATAAAAAAAAAATAAAAAAAATATTTAATCAAAACTGTTCACTTCTTCAAAACGGATAGATAATAGTAGAATTTGCAGCGAAAACATTTCAACATGAAATCCCTTTATAGAAAAAAATATATCCGTGCATCATTGCAGACAAACATATGTATGTATGTATATGTGAAGAAACTGTAAACAATCAAAATATATTCGAAACAAAATGCAGAGAATCGCGTTCAATGGGGATCACTGATATTATCACCAACACTCAATCCAATCTTTCGGAACTGGTGGGAAAGTTTCTTTCAAAAGTAAGTAAGTACATTATGCTGCATATAATATATTAAATTCTACATTAGGTACAATGAGTCTTAAAAAAGCTCGTGAATTACTACCCCTCCCTACAAAACAGACTCAAACAGCAAATCTAAAAACAAGAACGTTTCCGATACCTTTGTGTGACCTAACTACACATTCCGAAAGAGTGCTGTCTTCAAAAAAAACTTGCAGCTTCAGGTACAGATAGAGGGAATTTGCTTCCATAAGTATAGCTTGCTTCACACGCACAGCTGGTATTTTTTTTATTACAAACACTCAGATTTGCAACTTATGAGACTTTTACTCGCCATCTTTAACTGACATTAGTGCGAACACCCCACTTCGTGAGGATGATTCTCGCCGCCCTAAATATATCACATGCCTTTGGGTTATTTTCACAATTTTACTATGTACATGTCAACGCCCGCCCTCTAATGTCCCAACTCATTAATCAAGTTACACTACGAGTAGGACATGTAATCTCATTTATTTTCGTATTCCCTTTTGACAGATGCCTAAATGTTCTTCATTGAGGCTATTTTGCTGAAACAATAAATTTGACTTACAAAAAAAATGACAAAAAAAAACTTCCCTTCCATTTACTTTCAGTATATTTGCAATGGCAACACTTAAATTTAAAAACAAAAACTATCAGTGGAATTGTGCTACAAAAAGAGCACATTAAAGAAGTCATCAAGAGTCCTCCCACAGCCAGACGAGAAAAGGGCAAACGGAGAGTATAATACACCACCAGCTGAACGAGCCAAACGAGATCCCCACAAAAGCATATTTAATCAAAACAAGTATACACACTTAGAGCTAATAAACGTCCGACATCGTGATTCCTGCGCTCAAGTTTCACTCCAAGTGGAATAAGGTGAAAAAATAGCGATTATCTAATAATGTCAGACCTGGAACGCATAAGACTGGTGATACTCGGCGGTGCTGGGGTTGGCAAAAGTTGCATCCTCAAGCGTTTTCTATTTAAGACCTACACAGACAAGTACCGAGCAACAGTGGAGGATCTATATAATAGGGAATACGACCTCGGAGGAGTAACGTTGAAGGTAAGTCCTTTACCACATCCACATGTACTGTTTTCTCTATTCCTGTATGCATAAGTAATCGCTGGCTGCAGCCAAGTTTAAATCCTTTTTACGAAGAAAAATATCTGAAAAAAAAACACAAACCGTGTAGCTTATGCTGAAAGTTATATCTAGATGAAAATTGTGCAAACAAGTGGGTACTTAAACTATGTCCTTGTTGGGAGTTTAGGTACCGGCGACCGGCGGCGGTGGGTGTGGGTTGCAAAGAAAAACATGGTAAAACGGATTGATTGTGTGGTTGAGGCTGTGCCATCAGGGTAAGCTAAGGATTAGCAAGGATCATTAATTTGGAATTAGTCTCATCACGGGATTATGGTTGATGCAGGACTAGTGCTTAAAACAACAGCAGCAACAGCAGTAGTATCTGAGGCACGGCTGTTCTGCTTTATGTCATTGACAACTGACAGCTAGTCACTTATAGATATATTGCTTGGTTTTGTCTAAATGAATTATTCAGCTTATTTTCTAGGAATTTCTAAATTCCTTTTTTCTTGATGTAGCTGATGGGAGGGGAGAGATAGTTGAATAATTTTAACCACAAATTAAGTGTTAGCAAAGTGAATCGGTTCAAAGGAACCAGGAAGCATTCTTTCGGTTATTGCGAGTTAAATGGGGATTGACCGACTTATTTTCATGAGTTTTTCGAGCGCCTTGCCAAGTAACTAATAGGTCTAGGTCAGAAAGTGTGTCTTTTTTTAAAATCGCATTAAGTGGAACGTATTGTACAAACTTATGGTAATTTACAGGCGTTCTTAATAAGATGAAATGGGTATTCACTAATGGTGTCTTTTAGTTTGTGTCAGAATACTTCTCCAATATCCCTGATAAAGCGGATGAAAGTCTCGGTGGACTTGACTTCGACATACCTTACGAAGTACCTACTATCAAAGTATAGTCAAAGAGGGCTATTAAAAGTATAAAGTTTCGAATTAAAATTAAATTTCAATTTATACAAATGGTTTCAAAACTCTTTCTGAACCCCAAATGTGACAATTTTGACAATTACCGAAGCCATCAAGATGAAAATAAGCTTCATCACTGAAGATGATTTTGTTCGAAAACAAACCTTCAATAAGTATTTTTAAAATATTGCTCAACAATGAAAATGCGCTGTTCTTTCGTATAGCGCTCCATTTTTACTAACCGCGAACTGTCAGCTGTCACATTGCTATAATTTTTTGCATTGTCATCACTGCACTTATAAATGGCGTAAAATTTAAATTTACACTCATTACTTTTGCGACTAATGCAGCCAATCCGAAGTTACAGCGGGTTTCTGGGGTTATTCGTTGACGAATCTCCATTAGTGTGATTAGGGTCATTCGTAAAATTGATGGTTACTTCGCCGTATCCTTAATTATCTCGCAGTTGCTGATTTTGTTGCCCGTCAAAGTGAGTGCACGTTGAGGTTGAGGCACTGAAGAGGACAACCGACTGGACATGGCAGCCGCAGCATCCTTTTACAGACTATCTCCTTGCCCATTACTACCTATTACCTGCCTACGAAAATCAACTTCGAAAAGGCTTTACACATAAAATACCGGACAGGAACCAATGGAATTCATGAAATTTCCTACATGACTAATAACTATGTCAATAGTCACAGATGGGGTCTTTTCAAAGGAACTAAATCCGGGCCTCTCCTTCTGTCTTCCGAAACACTGGGATAGTGTGGTGTCTTCCAAGCCGAAATCGCAGCTATTCGTCAAGCTTCAGCGCGGCTATCGATTAATTCGGTATCACAAAGGGATATCGTCAAATACATTGATAGCTATAAGCTGCAATCAAATCCCTAATATAAGGCGAAACAAGATCTAAAATGGTGGACAATTTTCGCGTATTTCTTAACGAGATAGCTGGGACAATACCAACTCAACCTTCTGCTGAGTCCCTGTGGTCACTATAACATCCCAGAGAACTGTGCAGCAAATTAACTAACAAGGCCGGGCTCCTCTATAAGTCTGCACATACAAAAGTCTTCGCGCAAAGGTTTTGGTCTGCCATACAATGACTTCTGTGGAAGCTGCAGAGATGAAGAGGAGGATGAGTGAAAAATCATTATACTCAAAAATATGTATATATGAGTACCTTTGCCACAAAATCAGCCTCCTGGCTGTTCTGAGGGGTTCATTTTATCATTCTGGGACAAATTTTTATAACAGTCCTAGAAAAGCCTCTCGGACTTGGAGTAAAATTGTAAAATTCCATGCGCCATTAAAACAGAAGCTCACAAAGCGAATGATTTTGCAAACCTTTGCCCCAAATTATTTATTTTTTTAAATTAGCGGCAGGCGTTGAAGGATTCACAGCTTTGCTTAGAAACAGTAAGAAATCTCCGCTTCATTAAGTACGAAATGTACCTTCAATTTCCGAAGTTGTATTCCATTCGAACTGCGACTTGCTCGTGACATCTGAAACCTTAACAACAAATCCGATTTGAGGTAGGAAATTAAGAATAATGGATGTCGACATTTTGCGACAAGGTCTTTGATAATATTTCTCCGAAAAGGTGCTTTACCGGAAAGCCCCATTTCCGTTTACCTCTTTTTAGAGACTCAAACGTATACGCCAAACAAGATATACGCTTAATGCCATGGAATTCAAAGTGACACCTCCGGTTAGAACGTCCCTTAAAAGCTTAACATATCGTTTGGATGAAATTATGGGTTCTTACAGAGTCACGCCCTCTATTGATGTATCAAATTCCCTCGCGATTTCGAACACTGACAGGCATTTTGTGCCTTACCTAATACACCCCAAACGAAATAAAGAAAACCGTTTGAATTGTTGCCGAAGGCTCGCCAAGGATACAACCATACAACATAAAATTGTGTTCAAATAATTTCCCGTGGCAATACGTAAGGTGTCAGTGCGGTGAAGATGAATTTTGAAGTAGGAGTTGCTGTTCTACACGCTTGAGTAATCGATTGCTTCGACTTTGTGCATATAATATCGTAATTCTTCCCATAACCTAATTTTCTGTCATTTTTCGCACTCAACTGCAGCTAACTTTCGCACTTATGGAGTTCCATTAAATAGATCACCCAAGTACAGCAAACACTCAAAGAATCATAGAACTATAATCAAGTTGCAGCTCGAAGGACTTTTTCAGTTTTCTATTTGTGCTCTTTCAGCCGACACGAGCCATACAACAAAAAAAAAAAAAAAACACATCTCGTCTTTTATGCTAAAAATAATTCCTTCTTCTTCACTTGTTTTGACACAGTTATTACTTATGAAAAGGAAAACATCATCGCAGACCTCGAACCCTTGTTGGGCGCCAGTCTTGGCATACATTTCGACACATACAACGGCTCCTCCATTTATATAGCATTCTAACCGAAGGCAAACGTTTCGTGTTGTGTGCTTTGCTGTGTGTATTGTCCTGAGTACACCTGTATCGATTTATGGCCGCCATAAGGCATTACAAATTGGGCAGATATATACGAAATCAGCGTCGTAAAACTGCTGTTAACAATGGGCGGCATTAATTAGTCAGCGACAGCGTTCAGTGTGTTTGTTTTTGTGTTTTAATAAATCCGGCGCGGCGTTTAGCCGAGCAGAATTGTAATTGCCTTTGTATTCTCTTTATTCTGTTGGAAAACACGTCCTTCGTTTGTTTATATACGCTCGTAACATTTTGAGGATTCAATATTTTCCCTGTGCATGGATTGTTGGTTTACTTATAGGCAAGACGTGACATAAACTCCGGCGGTCCTGTTTGCCTAATGAAATAAAAGAAGACACGTCAAGCATGTTGCGTCGTTAATATTTTTCCAATCAAAGTGTCGCAATTTTGCACAGAAATTAAAGTGAGTGCACATTTTGAGCACGAGTGTAAAATTAAAATGTGAACAGTCATTTCTTAATTAATATCCTGTAATTGGTTTTCACGGAACAGCTTGTGGTACGTGATGGCACGTACTCGTAGTGGGTTGCTTTGCTATAGATAGATTGGGAAGTCGAAATGCTAAAATACTTAATTGGCATATGATTTACCAATCAGATTTTGGATGGATAACTATACGTATACTATGTAAATAAGTCGACAAATTTTCTTTTTTTCGATGAATTTTGTCCTTTTGCAGGATAATTTTTACACCCATACCATTGTGGTATGGTAAGTGCAACTTTGCATAAAAAGGGTGTCAAATTATTTACGCAAATTTTGAATTTTGCGCCAAAGTACAGTGATGCCAACGGTAAAAAAGATAACAATGTGACAGCTGACAGTTCGGGGTTAATAAAAATGGAGCGCTATACGAAAGATCAACGCATTTTTATTGTTGAGCAATATTTAAAAAAAATTAAGGTTGCAACCAGGTTGCAACTGTCAGTTGATCGATTGCATAGTCCGCAATTTTCGAACAAAATACGGCCGTCGCGTCGTAGTGATTTAAAACCATCAACTGTGAAGAGAATAATTGAAAAATTCAGGGAAACTGGTCTTAAACACTCTAGGTGTCCTGTCACAAGTCGCTCAAATGAAAACATCGAAGCAGTTTGCGAGAATATTGCTGCCAGTCTAGGAATAGTCAAGAATTGGACATTTCCAGAAGCTCTCTACAGCGAATTCTTACGAAAGACTTGAAATTTCATATGCTTACAAAGTTCAATTGACTCACTCAAGAATTGAAGACTACTGAGCATGCAGCGCGAAGACAGTTCGTTGAATGGATTTTGGAACAACAAGAAGTGGGTGCTGATTTTTCAAACGAAATCATCTTCAGTGATGAAGCTCATTTTCATCTTAATGGCTTTGTTATCGTCAAAATTGTTCAGAAAACCCTTGAGTAATTATTGAGAAACAAATGTATCCACAAGGCGTAAGTGTTTGGTGTGGATTTTGGACTGGATTTCGGACCATTCTTCTTCGAAAATGCGGCTGGTCAAGGAGTTATCGTTATCGTGACATGATAACCCAACTTTTAGTGCCTAAATTACAAGATATGAGAAAGAATTCAATTACTGCATGAGTCATTTCCTAGTCCTAGTGTAATCGGCCATCCAGATCTTGCGATTTAACCCATTAGGACTTTTTCCTTTGGAGTTTTTTGAAGTCAAAGGTCTATGAAAACAATCCCACGAATACCAACGCCTTGAAAGAGGAAATTGGGAGGTGTATTAATAAAATTCGGCCACATTTATGCGAAACGGTCATAGAAGATTTCAATAAAAGAGTACGTACTTGCCAGCAAAGTCGTGGCGGCTTATCCGATGTGCTATTCTATACATAACCCCAATTTGTATCTCTATTAATCAATAACAAATTTAAGCATTCGAATGTATTTTCTATTAAAATTTAATTTTGCGTGAATTATGGAACAACCTTTACAAGGTCAGTGTTGTCACCCGATGTTCTTTGGCTGACTTTGGTTCCGCTATTGGATTATGTTCATTTGATGCTTTACACTTTTTTTCATTAAATCGAGAAAATGATATTGGCTAAGTGGCCGATGACTATTCGGTCCCGATTTATGTCATTTTTCATCCAGCGATAGGTCCTCGCAAATATATACTAACTCTTTGAGAGCTTCATAAGTCTGAAGCTACGATTACACGGCCATTTTTTCGAGTCATTTAAATGGCGCTCTGACGTAAAAATCCCGTCACAAAGCAGTCATTTAAATGTCGCTCTGTGTGATCGCCATTTTTGGCAGCGTCATTTAAATGACTAGGAAAATGGCGCACCAAATGACATGAATTAAGTGCCATATAAATGGCGGAAAAAATGGCCGTTTGATCGCTCTTTAATGACGCCTAGGATCCCAACGAAAAATTCTAAATGACTCGCAGTGTCCGTCATTTGATTTTGGGACACAAATGACGATGATAGTCATTTCGTGTGATCGCAATTTTTTCAATGGCGAATCGTAGCTTAAATGTCGCTCTAATGCGCCATTAAATGACTCAAAAAAATGGCCGCGTAATCGTAGCTTAAGTCTTGTTTACATAGACTCGTGGCTTCAAAAACCCCCCCTAAAAGAAGTCCGGAGCGGTTAATTTAGGGACTTTTGCCGGCCAGTACAAAATGCCAAATTAAGAGACTAGGCGACCGAAATGAAGCCCTCAGAATTTCGGTTGTGGCTCGTGCAGTATGCGCCGTGCGCTACTACATCCTGTTGGAACCACATATTCTCCAGTCTCAATTTATCCAATTGAATGAGGAGAAATTCATTCAGCATGACTCTGTAGCGCTCGTCATCGCCATCTACAGCAGTCGTTTGGCCCACTGCGTTTTCGAAACAATAATGGCCTATAACGCCTCCAGCATAAACAGCATACCATGATGTAACTTTGAGCGGGTGTAATGGCTCTTCTTGTGTTATACACGGATTTTCGTTGCCCGAGAAGAGTTAATTTTGCTGATTCACATATCCACAGAGATGGAAATGGGCTTCGTCGCTCATGATGATTTTCGATGAAAATTTGTCTCCCTCGTAGTCAGCCGAGATTCAGGATGATTTCAGCCAACAGCTGATGCACTCTCTACACTTTGAAAGTGAGCATCGTACAGTCTTTCATCAAAATTCTCTTTAAAGACCGCCGATTGATGACCAATTACATGGCACGTGCGTCGAGTGGTCTGAAGGATACTCCGCCGTCTTCTGCAACATCTTCAGCCACAGCTGGGATATTCTCAGCAGAACGGCTGCTTCTCTCTAGGTAAGCGCTCAGATGATGTCGCACAACCGGCAAATCTGCGCCAAAAATCACGCTGCGACATCACCACTGACGAACTGTACTCCAAAAAAAAAATCGAAACAATTATTCCGCATACAGGAGCAGCTCTATAGCTATTCATGTCTTATTGACGTGTATTTTGTATCTGTTAACTTTACAAATGTCAAAGTAGAATTGACATTCGCCGCCATTTGCAAACATTATAGCACCTTCCGATTGGGTGAAGACGCGCCCAAATTGGGCGTTTTCGAAGTGTTTTAAAGCCATCCCTCTGGAACGATTTTGTGGCATTTTCTGGGCGTTTTTGGGCAGGGCTCTATTAATAAATACATGTCATCGTGTTTGATTTTTGGGGCATTTTGAATCGTTTTTGGACGGTTTTTGAAACATTAGAGTTTTGTTAATGAGCACAAACTATAATTTTTCATTACGGGTTTAGGTACATTTTTGGGGCTTTTTTGTATCAATTTTTAAGGCGGTTTCGGCTATTTTTTGTTAATAAATGCATATAATAAGGTTTAAAGCAAAACAATGTAATAGACACTTCATTTAATTAAACCTATATTTCTCGTTGTTAGAGAAAAAGTAAAGGTACCTGATTTTAATATTATCAAAGCAACTTGTAAACAAGGTTTTTTTGGGCGTTTTTTTTGTGCGTTTTTGGGTCGCATTTTGATGCATTTTGGGACTTTTTTTTGGGATCAATTTAATGAATTAATGAATACATAATTATTATAATTTGTATGGCGAAACCAATCATCGCTGACAATGGAATATTATTGAAGTATCATGCGAAATCCACAAATTGAACGTATTGCAAACAGGGACAGGGACGAATCTGTGGTAACAATTGTGGTCATAGACCCCGGATGATGTATTAATTATACTCGCATGTGGTTAGACCAGCGATCACCAATGCGGCCGTAGTCTGGTGGGTGGACTAAGACTAACAAAATCACTACAGTCAAAAGCTACTGCATTACGAAGTGCCTACTGTAGCCATTGCGCAAGAGTAAATTTAAGTTCTAAGCTACGATTACACGGCCATTTTTTGAGGAAAAAATGTCGCATTAGAGCTACATTTAAGCTACGATTCGTCATTGGAAAAATGGCGATCACACGAAATGACTAGCATCGTCATTTGTGTCCTAAAACCAAACGACGGACACTGCGAGTCATTTAGAATTTACCGTTGGGATGCCATTTTAATGACGCAACAGCCAAAAAGTTTAGTCATTTGTCCTAGGCGTTATTGAAGAGCGATCACACGGCCATTTTTTTCCGCCATTTAAATGGCACTAAATACATGTCATTTCGTCCGACATTTTCCTAGTCATTTAAATGACGCCGAAAATGTTATCCCAAAAATGGCAATCACACAGAACGACATTTAAATGACTGCTTTCTGACGCGATTTTTACGTCCGAGCGCCATTTAAATGACTCAAAAAATGGCCGTGTAATCGTAGCTTAATACGGGATGGGCCAAATACAAGGTTCTTTTTAAAAATGCAATAAAATGAACAAAATTATTTTTTTTTTCATGTATTATGGCTTTTTTAGTAAAAGAAAACATTCCCATTAGATATAGAACGCACAAAGTCGTTTAAGTGGCTTGGTCGGCTGGCTTCGCAGTAGCGCAATCTGTCACTCCAATTTTTCAAGACCTTGTTGATGATTTCGAGCTTTAGCTCACGGATTGCTTGGAATTTATTGGACATAAGTGCTTGAATCGCTTCCGGATTGTTGGCATAATATCGGTCTTTCGCGATTTTCCACAAAAAAAAAGTCCAAAGGGGTCAAATCGCAGTTCCGAGGAGGCCAATGATGACTGATAACACGCTTTGGGAGTTTGGTGCGCAAAAGATCGATTGTGAGCATAGCGCGTCATCCTGCATGAACCAGAGGTCGTCCAAATCCATGTCTTCAATTGCAGTAAAAAATAAGTTGGTTAACATGGCTCTGTAACGCCCACAAGTCTCACGAAATTTGTTCACAAACTTACGTGGGTGCTTCATGTCGGCCAAAACTTCTTTTCAAAAAACACACTGTTTGGACTACCTACACACAGCACACACTTCGGATATAATATGTATTTCCCAACCTTGTTCAAGTGTAAAGCGACTCATTTCGTTCCGCGTAGGTATGATACTGACTTTCTGTCAAGATTCTGAGCGGGAAACAGCTGTCAGTGTCAAAATAACATAAGATTTAAAAAGAAACCTCTAGATGGCCCACCCTGTACTATTTATTAAATTCCGCATTGGAGCAATGACTGCATTTATGAGATACTTTTTAGGCTGTCATGGCGGATTTAATTAGCGAGCCCTAAATGGGCTAACTGCACATAAATCAAATCGGCGAATTCTAAAAGCATTACGCAAGTCTTGTCAGGTATAAGCTTCCGACACGGTAGCTAATGAATGATACCACTTGCTTGCAAACAAAACGGCCATAACAGAAACATTTCCCCCATCAAGTACCCTAAAACGAAGAACCGTCGCTATTTCGTAACATTAGTACCGGAAATCAAGCAAGAGATTTATTAAACCTGTCACTTACGTTTCCTTTAAATGGCCCGTCTTTTGTATACCAACTGGACTTAGAAAGAATACCAATGCGTCATGGGGATGGTGGATTCAAAGTTGTGGCATATCCCGAAGACGTCTTTTTGTAGGTATGTAGGTCAGGAAACTACTACTTTTGATTGATTAGAAGTTTGGTATCCATCCATCAACTGCAAATTTATAAATACTTTGCCTTAATTAGTTTATTAAAAAATAGAAAAGCTGGAAAACGATAGCCGACCTAATTAATTGCAACATAAATTCAATTTGCACACTTTTTCTTT
Source organism: Cheilosia soror (assembly GCA_949372485.1). Classification (NCBI taxonomy): domain Eukaryota; kingdom Metazoa; phylum Arthropoda; class Insecta; order Diptera; family Syrphidae; genus Cheilosia; species Cheilosia soror. The sequence goes on along the minus strand of OX443564.1, from coordinate 41,190,950 downwards.
ATCATCGATACATTTTTTTTTTTTTTATTAATTTGCACACCTTTTGTAAGTTGAAACCACTTTCGTCAGCAATTAAGGAATGAAATAAAGGGATACCCCTGAAACATCAATCCATGGCTACCACCCAACCATCCATCAATATCAACTGGAGAAGAAAAAAATCTCGTAAATAACTTTTGCAACAGAGGAGGAAACTTTTTAACAAAGAATTGCTGACGCGTGAATGAAAACTTAGTTTTGGGTTTTAATGTATCACAGACACGGTCGTAGTTGTAAGCGAAATATTTTTTTGTTTTTGAAACTTGCTGGCTCATCGAAGGAAACCAAAACAAGTAAACTATATCGACTTTTAATTGCCTTTCAAATGAGGCACGCAAGAAATCAGGCTTATATAATCCTGTGGGGGGTTATTTCTCTTCAAGGAAAATAAGACCAAAATTTGTCTTGCAAGTGTTGGATGTTAGCTTTACGAAATGTCGGTAATTTAAAACGTTGTTTACATTGCAATATAAATTAAAAAAACGAGTGTGAGCTGGCAAATGTGTGGAGTTTATTGGGATACCTAATGATATGTCACTATTTGGATTTGGTCATCATGGACCCTCTCAGACTGAATTTAAGCGTGCTTCAATACTTGATAGGTAAAACAAGTCCGACATCTTTTCTCTCTATCCGTATGCGAATTGTCCTTGATAAATTGCAATTGGTGGCAGATGATCGAGAGGCGGATCGTCTTAAGCATCCCGCGGGACAAATAAGTCCCCGGTAAATAAAATCACTTTCGTAAAGTGGACTTTGTTCCCATGTAAGGTGGGAACTAAATCTACTTTCTTATGGGAACTTATTACACATTCAACAGTTTAATATGTATGCAACCCCCGGCTTGGGTTTACTATCAGATTTCCATTTTGTGCGAAATTGGGAATATTAAAAAGGGAAATAAAACCACTCAGAGTTTTCGGAACTTATTTCCCACCTTTAATGGGAACTAAGTCCACTTCACGATTTATTTCCCCACGAGGGATATAAACTTACTTACTTACTTAATGCACTTACTCAGTGGACTTAGTTCCCGGAGACTTATTTCCCTGCACCTTTATCAAGTATGTATAAGTTAATCACTACACCGAAATAATTAATAAAAAAAATCTTTTCTAGAGCAGTTTGCTCTGACCTTTATTGAGTTTACTTCTTAACTAACTACAATCAATAATTTTATATTCGATTTTACCTCGGTACTTTGCATTCCTAAGGTATTGAATTGAATTGCAACATGAATTTCTGTGGAAATTCGCTGTATCGAGGCAGACGCTTTGTCAGCATTTCCGTTGCTCGTGTTGATGTTAACTCTTCCCCTCTAAAAAACGATCGTCATCGGTCGTCAGAAGTATGGTAGGTTGTTGAACTTTGGGCTGCTTGGATATTGGAGATAGTTGACCTCAGGAACGGAAAGTCTATCGATGATTGTTACTGGTCCATTCGTCTTTGTTGTCGGTTGTTCAATTATGATTTCTGTGTTGTTTCTTCTTGGCAAGATTTTGCATATGATCGCTATTGTAATAAGTAGTCCTAGTACGGAGATGAGGGAATATGTTGTTACTCGTTGATTATCGTTTTCTGTTTGTAGAAGGTGGATCTTATTGGTATTGTTAATATGGAGATCCTTCATCATTTCTAGTGAGAGTAATTCACGGTATTCGTTTTCCTTGGGACTGGTTTGCAATATTGCCGGAAGTGGTTTAATCATTGAGGCTTCTTTGGAGATGTATTGGATTCCGTTCAAAGTGATGGTCATGTTATGGAATTTTACCAAGAATGTTCCATTTAGGTTGTGTGTTGTGTTATCAAATTCAAGGGTGCCGATGAATTGGTTCAATAGCATTATGCCCGTTGATATTTCATCTATGGTCGGAATATGATGATTATTTATTTTGTTGCAAGTAGCTGGTAGACTTTTTAATAAATTAGGAATGCAAGTATCGTTTGTAATATTGACAATATTTTTTGAGTTACAAATGGATAGATTGTTAAAAGTTTTACATTTGTTTGTTGTTCCATATAATTTTTCATTATTTCTTAAAATTACCTCGTACAATGTTTCTGTTACAATGTTTTTCTTTTTAATTGGCTTTATTAACAAATTTTCGTAAATTTCATTCGTTGTTAAGGGAATGTTTATTATGTAGAGGATTGACGTACTATTGCTTAAAACTTTTATATCTGCAAAGTCTAGGGCTTCTTCTATTGTTGTGTAGGGTAATTTTTGTTCATTAAATACTTTGGTGGCTAATTCTATTTCATTTTTTGACAATATAAAAGAGTTTATTGTACCTAGTTTAGCCCAATGAATGGCATAGTTAATATTCTCTAGTTCTTCTTTTACAATTTTGATTTTATATTTGAGATTTGATATAATTTCATAATTTATTTTATTATTATTTTTAAGTAAGTTTTGGATTTCATTCTGGATTCTCGTAATATTGTTTATTCGTTCGTTATACAATTCATTAATAATAACCTGTTTATTGTTGTTTTTTAGAACATCTGTAATTTTTTCTTTTATTGTAACAAAGTCATCGTGGTCTGGGTTGCCAGCAATCCATTTCCAACCTTTGCCTATAAAGTCTAGAGAACGTTTCGCTATTCTGGGTTGTAAGTTATGTAAAAGATTACGGATTTGTTGAATTTCATGTGATATTAAGGGAAAAAGGATTTGACTTTGGGTTGTTTCGAGATTAAGGACTGGTGATATGTCGGAAAGGAATTGCTCATATTGTTTAAGATTAATGCTATGTATTAACTTGAAATGTCCATCTTGAATTTTTGTTTGCCCTGTATGTAGGGAGACAATTTGGGAGTTTGAGAAATCCATGATCTGGATCTCCGCTCGACCAAAATAGATGGTGCATCTGAAAGAGAATTAGTTTCTTATATTACTTTTATGGACTATTTTTCCGGATTCTGTTACTATTGTAGAGTTTCTATTTTCCTTAATGATTTCTTGTCTATACCTATTTGTTAATTTTGAACCTAACCGTTTGTTGTTTTTTACATAAATGACCTGTCCTATCTGATAGTCCTTCTGCGGTTTTCTTTTTTTATTATGATATTTAATATCTTTTTCCTGTTTTGCTTTAATTTTCTCGATGTTAATTAAACGTGTCTTTTCAAATTGTTCCGGGTTTAGTCTGGGTATTCGCCCATAGTAAAGTTCTATGGGCTTTTTACCTGTAGTTGAATGGATAGTAAAATTGTACTCGTTAACGGCTCGCTGTAACAGTTCTTTGAAAGACCGTGAAGGTCCTTCCGATTTGAGACATCTCATAATCTCAGATAGGGTGGAGTGAAAGCGTTCGACTTGGCCGTTCACTTCACTTTTGTATGGTGGTGTTTTGAAAATTTTGATTTGGAGGTCATCTTCTAACATTGAGGTTATCGAGGCTGAGTTAAGAGCCTTTTCGTTGTCTATAACAACGACTTCGGGGACACAAAAGTAGAACAAGATATCACGTAAAGGTTCCTTGATATCTTCGATTGAACGGGATGATATTATTTTAGCCTGTGCGAATTTCGTGAACTTATCGACGGCGGTCAACACGAGGTATTTTTCCGTAGAAAATATGTCTATATGGAGGATGTTACCAGGATAGCTAGGGATCGGTGTGTGATTCAAATGTGGTTTGTTAGGATGCCTGTCATATTTATTCTCCTTGCATGTTACGCATCGGTTAACTAGTGTTCTAATTTTTGAGGACATTTTAGGGAAGTAATAGTTTTCCAACAGTTGAATCCTGTTTTCTTCGGCGTTACGATGTGCTCTTCGATGTATCTTCAGAATTTTTTCTTCTTGCTCTATTTGGCCGGTTATGTCTTCAACAAATTTTTGGGTGAATCGAATACGATAATCTTTAAAATGTAACGGATAAATTTCTTGTACTCGTCCCATCGTCATTTCGTCTGTTAGAAGTCCGTTAATAGTATTTGGATTAAGGTATCTCTTGAAAATGTTAATGATGTCGTTTGTTGAGTAGTCTTGGCGTATCAGAATATGTCTTGTATAGTTGTCAAAGGGGTTCTGGATTTGATAGCTATTTTCATTTCCTATCTCGAGTAAAAGTTGATTTCGAAAAACGTTTATAGGGATTTCTACAGATGGAATTAGGTTTTGCGCTGAACTGTCAGCACTGTGTTCTGTAGGGGTCATTGAGTGTATTTCAGTTTTTGGGGGTCTCGAGAGAGAGTCAGCAACCACATTTTCCTTACCTGGTTTATATTTTAGCTCATAATTATACTCCTCCAATATGGCTTTCCACCTTTTCATTTTGGAGTTTGTATTTTTGTTACTTAGAGCATAGGTAAGTGGTTGGTGGTCTGTGAAAATGTTGACTTTCCGGGATCCGTAAAGGAAGTTTCTCAAAGAATTGAGGGACCAAATAATCGCCAGCATTTCTTTTTCGTTCGTGGCATAACCTTCTTCTGTTTTGCTTAAGGTTCTGGAGAGAAATGTGATTGGCTTATCATCCTGTGAGAGGACTGCTCCAATGGCGTAGTCGGAAGCGTCAGTTGTTAATTGAAAGCTTTTGTCAAAGTCTGGATATTGAAGAATAACTTCTTCGGAGGCGAGAGAGTTTTTTAATTTGTGGAATGCTTCGATGGCATCTTGATTCAACTGAATAAGTTTTTTCTTTGACATATTTGCGGACACATGTCCATCTTCCCCTCTTAAAAGGGATGTCAGTGGTTTTGCCAACTTTGAGTAATCTCGTATAAAGCGGCGGTAATACCCTGACATTCCGAGAAAGGATCGAAGTTCTTTTAGGTTTTCAGGAATAGGTCGATCAACTATAGCTTGTACCTTTTTTGGATTGGTTTTTATTCCGAATCTTCCAATAATAAACCCTAAAAATTCTACTTCTTTCTGGAAAAATTCGCATTTATCGAGCTGAATTTTCATATTTGCTTTTTCTAAGGTGTGAAATACTTTTTCCAGATTTGAGAAATGTTCGGTTTCGTCTTTCCCAAAGATGACAATGTCATCAATGTAAACATAGCAACATTTTCCAATGAGGTCTCTTAGAATGTCATCTAGCGTTCTCTGGAAAATGGAGGGGGCGTTCTTTAGCCCAAATGGAAGACGAGTAAATTCGAACTTGCCATTATTTACCGAAAAGGCAGTTTTTTCTATATCAGAATCCTTAAGTGGGATCTGATGGAAACCACTTTTTAGGTCCACTATGGAAAACCATTGATTTTTACTAAGGTTTGCAAGGATTTCGTATATTTCAGGGATTGGATACTTGTCGGCGATAGTTATAGCGTTTAGCTTACGGTAATCAATTACCATTCGAAACTTCTTTTCTCCTGAAGCATCCATTTTTTTGGGGACAACCCAAACAGGAGAATTGTAGGGAGATCTTGATGGTCTTATGATACCGTCTTCTAATAGTTTCCGTATTTCTTTTTCGACTTCATTTTTAAGTGCCATGGGGTAAGGATATGATTTCGAGTACACGGGGTCTCGAGTTGTGGTTCGAATTTCTCCTTTGACCATGGTGGTATAGGTTAACTTTTCGTTTGGTTCCGAAAAGAGATTGGGGCATTTATGAATAATTTTAATAAGTTCGGAATGTTGTTCTTTAGTCATGTGGTCGGTTCTAATATTTATGTTATTGACAAATTGTGATTGATGTTGTTTGAGCGGAATGGAAATTCTTGGATGAGAGAAACCAGGGTGAATAGACATATGGTTTCTACTTGTGTTAATGATAGCATTCAAATGTTTTAGTGTGTCATGTCCTATGATACCATCAAATGAAATAAGACTAGGGAGAATAAAAAATGTAATTTTGTCAGTTTGGGGGCCAAAAAGTTGAATAAGTGCATGATGGGTTATTTTAATATTTCCCCCCACGGAGTGAGCGTAGAAGGGTTTAGCATTTAGTAGGGGATTCTTTATGTGACGTGGTTGAACGTAATTCTTGTTGGAACCTGTGTCAACAAGAAACTTCAGGGTCTCTCCACTTCTAGAAATGTGTTCGAAATAAGGAAGTGAAGAGGGCGTTAGTCTAAAAAATAGATGTCATCCAGTTCTTCGTGTTGGTCAAAGTTTTCTCCTCCACTCTGTTCAGTGTATTCTTCTAGTGATTCGTCATAATTTTGGTCTTCCTCTGCAATTTCTGTCTCGTAGTCTTCCATGGATTTTTCTTCGTCACCGAGTTGAGCTGTGTGATGGATTCGCTGCATCTTTTGTGGTTGGTGTATTTGCTGCGAATGTTGTCGTTTTTGTATGAATTGTTGATTCCTTGGTCTATTTTGATAGTCTACTTTCTGAGTCCTCAGGGAGTAGTCAATGGACATTGGTTTCGGTGGGAGAGGTCGTTGATTTGGTGGTATTCTTTGTTGTTGGTACCTAGGTTGGTATTGGACATCTCTATAGAGTTGAGGTTGTTGTGGAGCACGAGGGTTGTGCAGTAAGTGGGGATAGAAATTGTGTCTAGGAGCTGGGGCTGGTGCAGGTCCTGGAGGACTGTTCCTTTTAGCGGGAACTGGAGGTGCTTGTTGAGACGATCTGGGAGAACTGTGGGAATTGTTTGCGTACTGGGCGCGAAAGTCTACGTTTTGTAGTTTCAAACACAAATGCAGGGCCTGTGGAAGGTCTGCTGGTTCACGTATGCTAAGCAGGCGAGGCAGATCTCCTTTCAAACCCCTGACGAAGGTATCGAGGGCCTTGTCACGGTAGCATTGAGTCATGTTGTTCATAGCATCTTGACTCATTTCCATTGATCCCAGTTTGTTTAGGATTAATGACAAGTGGTGATAGACGATCTGATAGAATTCAGAAATCGTGCTATTGCCTTGCACTAGCGTTGTCATTTGATATTCAAGGGTTCCTAAGTCCCTTTTATCCGCATAGTGAAGAGTAAGGCATTTCGAGATTTTCTCCCAGTTAAGAGGCGTGTTGTACGACTCTAGCACGACGTCGGCATGTCCTACGATTTTGTTGCGAATTACAGACAAAATGCCATAGTACTTGGGAGTACCCCTAACGTGATCATAAATTTGGATTATTCTCTCAACACTCTTCTTCCATGAATTGAATTCATGAGCTTGCCCAGAGAATTCTCGTAGACTTTTAACTACGTCTGGTATTTTGTCAAGGTCGGCTAAATTATTATCAACTAAGTTGATGGGTTGGTCGACTTCGTTATTGATGTCGGCCGCGGGATTCATTATCGAATTAAATATTTGTCTTCCTTGTATTTGTAGCGTTTCTGCTACTAATCTGGTGATTAGTTGAACTAAATCGTTAGGATTAATACCTTGAGCAAGTTGGGGGGCAGGTTGGGGAGCAGGGCCAGGGATAGGTGGATCTGCGACGTGTTCCAGGCGTGCTGGCCTAATAAGGTTATTTTGATTTGCCATATTGGCTGAAACGTTTCAAAGTATCTAATTTGAAATAAAAGCAAGAGCACGGATGGAAATAGATAACGGCAAAGAAAGAGGAACGATTTTTTCAGATGTTATCTTAGTTCTAATGTAATAAACTTGTTTGAATAATGTTTTGTTAAATAAAATCAATTAATTAATCAATAGGTTTCTTTACACGGTTTTTAAGTTGTGCTTTTAGGATTTAACTTCACTTGTTTACTCTTATTATTTCTCTTATTATTTCAAAAATTGATTCACTTCTTAGAGCTAGACTTACAATAATAGTATGAAGTGTTGCTCCATGTGTTGATTAACGATATTTTTTGTTTTGGTGGTTCTTCTATTCCTATTCAGGCGGCTGCAGCTTTATAGTTGCTCCTTTTTGTCCTTGGTTATCGGGCTACTGGGGGACCTCTTTTCTGTTCCTTTTTATCCTTGGTTATTGGACTACTGATGGAACTCTTTTCCTGAAGTTGCGAATTAATGTTGAACGTGTAAGTTCGAAAGCCACACAATGGGCGCCAGTTAATCACTACACCGAAATAATTAATAAAAAAAATCTTTTCTAGAGCAGTTTGCTCTGACCTTTATTGAGTTTACTTCTTAACTAACTACAATCAATAATTTTATATTCGATTTTACCTCGGTACTTTGCATTCCTAAGGTATTGAATTGAATTGCAACATGAATTTCTGTGGAAATTCGCTGTATCGAGGCAGACGCTTTGTCAGCATTTCCGTTGCTCGTGTTGATGTTAACTTATATTCACGGAAAATTGACAGCGCGCGAGAGAGGAATCGAATTCAGCGGGTTTAAATTGGGAATACCTACGAAAGGATAACTGGTTTCTGATTTTTATTCCTAGCAAATACTGAATATGAAGAAAATAGCAGTATTATCATGCTCTTCGAAGCGGGTTACTGACTCCGAAATACCCGGCCCTTTTCATCCTAGGGGTCCCAGAAAGGGCCTGGCCCTCAAGGTTGGGGGTTGTGTGTGAGGTTTAACTACTCAACCACGGACAGAAATGGAATATTACAAAACAACCAAGAGCCTTTGATAAGCGCGGCTTCACTGTTGACGACGCTGCAAAATGAAAAATGGACAATGGCTAAGTACCTAAGCAGCTACAAAGCAGATATCACCGCCATCCAGGAAGTGAAGGATGAAAAACTGCGACGTCTATTTGGATGCGGATTTTTTGTAAGCGGCAGACTCTTGAGCTTTCGGCATGTAAGTGAACGCCTTGTGACAATGCGCATGAAGGCTAAATTCACCATTATCAGCCTAATCTGCGCTCACGCCCCCCACGGAAGATAAAGACGATTCTACCAAAGAGTGTGTCTCTACGAGCTCCTCGACAAAACATATAAGATATCCTATATGACGTTAAGTGTTAAGATCGTCTTAGGTGATTTTAATGCCAAAATAGGAAAGGAGGACATCTTTAGTAGTACAAGTTTTTATGTTTCTGCGAAGTCTTAATATGGCTTTTTTTTACAATTTTACTACACAACACCACGTCTGGTAACGGACTGAGGCTATAATCGACTTTGCTGCGGGACGTAATGTTACTATAGCTAGCACACGGTTTCCTCACCTCAGTATTCATAAAGGCACATGGAGATCTCCCGATCAATCAACCGTCAACCATATAGGCAAGTATTCTAGATATCCGAATTTTCCGAGCGGCCAACATAGACTCGGACTGCTACCTTGTTGTAGACGTGGTACGGATGCGGATATACCGGACACCACAAAAATGAGGAAATACTGTGATGAGATTTAACGTTGAACTGATACAATCGCAACAAACCGCTAGAACCTTTGCCGATCGTGTCTCCCTCAACAACTCGAGAAGTCCTATGCAGCCAGCATCAAATGATGAAGACCAGCGGCATCGATGCCAAGAAGCTATCAGAAAAGCCGCAACTGATGTCCTTGGTTTCACAAAACCACCCCCACGAAACCCTTGATTTGATGATGAGTGCCGGCAAGCATATGCAGCAAAGCAACTTGCCTACAAAGCGACGCTGCAAAGAAGGACGTTCGAGAGCTATACGAGCAAAATAAAAGAGAAGAGCACCGGCTTTGTCGGAAGATCACCCCTAACTAAGCTCACAAAGTTACAGCCTTGCTAAAATGACTTGAGAAAAAACGTTGCTAGCTCTTAGTCTATTATACCCTCATCATCCCAGTCCTACTCTATGGCGCAGAAGCATGGACGTTAACAAAGGCGGATGAAGATCTTCTTGGTCGTTTTGAATGTTAAATTTCTCGAGTGATTTATGGTTCCGTTTTCGTTGACGCGCTTTGGAGGAGGAGAAATTTACGAGCTAAACAACGACATCGACCTGGTCAGAAATGTACGTATCAGTCGACTTCGATGGTAAGGACATATTGAGCGAATAGACACCAACGCTCTGACCCGAAGAGTCTTCGATGCCAACCCGAAAGGACAACTCAGTAGAGGAAGACCTCGCCTTAGGTGGCGCGCATAAGTGGAAGGGGACCTCATCCAACTTAGAGTGTGCAACTGGAGGCGGTTAGCCAAATATCTCAAGCGCAGGTCCACTCCGGACTGTAACGCCGCCTAAGGAAGGAAGGAAGTAGCTCACCTAATTATGTGCTGTACCTGGAGTGGAGATACTATAGCGTGCTTAATTAAAGTCATGGAAATGAAGCAACGCAGGATAGCGAAGATAGTGCTTACCCAAATATTACTTATCGGAGGAAAATGCTTAATAATTTTGGAAAACCTAGCACTACAATGGACCTTCAGCCCCCTAGTTACACTCGATGAGCCGCCGACCCCTCTAAAATATACATTTTACAAATTACGGGAGCAAACTGGTCACACGATTTTTAACCAATTTGTAAACAAAGTTCAGCCAGCTATATAAATTAAAATCAGCGTAGTGGACCATATTCCTTGACGAATTACACAACTGATAGGATAAGCACCATCTTTAAAGGAGAACTCTTCAACTTAAATTATATACCGCACCGTCCAGAAAGCCACTTCTGTGGAACCAGTGTATATCCTCAAATAACGAGATGACAAGTTCCACATTATCGCTTATGTCCCATATCCTGAAAAAATTCCCCTGAACGTTTCCTTGGAGCACTAGGTACTTATGAAACCTTTAGTAAGTTTTATGAAATAAAGTCTTATGCAAAAAGGTCCAAAACGTAATTTTGGACTTATTTGGACTTTATTGCACTTCTGAAATTGCAATAAAGTCCAAAACGATTTTACGAAATTTCGTTTTGGACCTTTTTGCATAAGACTTTATTTCATGGTACCATCAGGCAACACGACTACAATCGGAGAAATCTGAAAACGTTTTCGCTCCATATAGGGTTGAACTTTTTTCTTGTGAAGATGTGTCCCATGAATAACCAAATTTGAGTACCCCCGAAAATATAACTCCGAAGGACGAATGGTTTTACATGAAATTAAAACCAATGTCATATGTGGATTCACATCAAAATATATCTACAAGTTTATTAAATTCTTAAAACAAATAAAATTACTTTCAATTACCTACAAGACAAGCTCCTTATTCACAATGCCTCGCAGTTATAAACTGTGCAATCATAAAAACCCTTCTACACGACGACGACACGTTGCTAAATTCCACGCCAACAATTCACATAATTGTTTCTTCATTTATGACATACTATATAACAGTTTAAGTGGAAGATTATCTGCGAATTAACCAAACACACAATTCCGCCTACTTACGCAGTGCGACAACGCCTACCAAGCGATTGACGGAAATCCTTGGCAATAAAAATATAAATTACTAAAACCCACATCGCATAAAGCCCTACCTACCATACAGCTTATCTTGCACACTTGAAACATAAAGCACAAGTTATTGTGCATGGCAAACGTGTTCTCCACATCAAGTCACAACATTTTACCAACACCAATAGAGAGCTGTTTTACAAATGTGTTCAATCCTTTTTTATGTATCCCTCTAGAAAAGAAACACGTGTTCCTGATTGCTTTAAATGAGCTCACGCCAAAAAAAAAAAAAACGTATCCGTATTTATTGTCAATATCGCGGTTTATACTGCCAAGGGACGAATTGACTTTCACTGCTGTTCGTTTTCCATCCGCGGATAAGTCTAGAATACACTGAGGTGGAAGTATTATAAACGGGAAGCAGACTCCCTATATTGTATAGTTGGGGGCTTACTTCGAATTCGCATTTAATGAAGTAACACTCTTCCGGCGATGAGCGCAGTTCATTCCCATAATACATGTGTACCAGCAACGCCATCTTTTCTATGAAGATTATCCTTCAGGTACTTGGGGAAAATTTGATTAATGACGGAGCGACGCGAAAGCAACGAAACGCGCTGAGTAATTAATTTGATCGCTCTTTTAGGTCCATACTTCACCCTCCACGCAGATCGTTAGTTTGAAATTATTTCCTGTGCAATTTTCCCTCGCATCAGGAAAGTGAGCATCCCCGGATGCTGGGGATGATGGCTGACTACGAGTACGTAAAATCTTGTGGCGCGCGGTTAGCATACGACTGTAAGATCTCTCTTTTGTATAGTTGACAGGTCGGGAAATGTGAAAATATGGACTGCGAAAGTTGTGTCTCTGTCTCCTCATGTATATGGATTTGCTTTATTGTTGTTGGTTTGGTTGGAACTTTGCAGACTGTTGTAGTGATACATTTTAATTTCATTAATGGATTCGTTGAGCGGTGACAGATGATTTTGTAGGCCCTCATGACATTTCATATAATTGAAAATATGTGCGTTTGAAATATTTAATTCCATTCGAGCTTTAAATAAAGTTTCGTGAATAGTGGCTTATACATTAAGCCAAATTAGGAAATTTGTATAACTTTTTGGCTGACTAATGTAATTTATAATTAAATTGTATTTTGTATCACTATAGCGTAGTCGCGAGAGAACTCTTCTCATTAGTATATTGCGAAAGGAGAAGCACAATTCTTCATGAAATTATTTTTCTTTTGACACATTAAGTGAAAAAATTGATAGGGTGCAACAGCCGGTGGGAGTGGGAGGAATTGTAAATAATATCCAATTTTTAAAACGAGACCACTGCGTAAGACCTTTTGAGTACGAATAAGAGACGCCTGTTGTTAGAGACGACTAAAGTCATCATGTAGTGTGGGGGCTGATAGTTTTGACTGTTGACAGTAAAACTGCCCAAAAAGAGTAGGCCCAATTCGAAACCCGGATGTTATTTATTCTACTCTACTTTTGATGGCGCTACAGTCCGGGGCGGACCTGGGCCTCAACAAACTTACATCTCTAGCCAGCTCGATATATCGATAGCTGCCGCCGGCCAGTTCCCTACGCCATGTTGGTTGTGTTCTGCTTCCAAATACGCGCCACTTAAGGTAAAATCATTTATCCCGCGTTGTCCCTTTGGAGTGGAGTTAAAATTCTCCAATCCGGAGCAAGATGTAAGTAGGCTCAATATGTTACATCCTTTTTAGCTAATTAATTCGAATCTTTGAGTAGTGGCCGTTTCTTTCATTCATTTTCAGTGTCCCGCTTATCCATTAAGTGGGTCGTGGGTGACAAATTGTAGGTACTTCTGAAGTTTTGTTTTGAGATTCGTTCAATTGTTTCAATTATGATGTCAAAGAAATAACATAATAGCGCGTCACCATGTCGAGGCCTTTTCTGACATCAAAATGTTCAGTGATGCATTCTTGGCCTTAATGGAAGAGTTCTCCAACGTCATCCTGCAACAACGGTCGAGTTTGGCGGGAATGTAAAACCTGTACTATGGATCGATATCAAAATAGATGTTGGTTTTTAATTCCTGGGTCCTTCGAAGATCTCCAGTTGTGTGAATATTTGTTCGAAAATAGTTTTTTTGTTTTTTTTTTTCTTCCACTGCCCAAAGGTGTCTTATCTTGTCGCTGGTTCTTGTATGGAGTTAAGCGAGTGGTGTCTCTTGATTGGCTGCATGAGATCGCCGGCATTTGTCATTGAACCAAGGGTTACTGAGCTTAAACAAAATAAAGGTCTGTTTAGGCCCTTAGGTCTTAAGCTCTTACATCTTAGGTCATCGCATGGCTTCTTACTTACACCCATTCTTTTGGGTGCATGTTTTTTTGCGAATGGATGGGACTTACAATTTTATGCCAAGTCTGAACGACCGAATTAAAAAGTTTTCTTGACAAAATTCAAACATAAAAAATACGAAACTATGAAAATATTCACAATTTAAAATAATGCCGACGACGCCGCCGCCGATGACTGCAGGTTTAACGAAAGAAAATGTGTATGGCGTATACGTAACATTTTTTGTATTGGCATATGATAGAGAAAACTGCTGTTTGCATTTGGGTTGAGGAAGTTTGTGGTTGTGTGCTGGTAGTGGTGGTGGCGCAGAGCGCACGTCGGAATTAATATTGTGTGGTTGATTGGAATTGGGTGTTATTAATTGTATGCGGCAACGCTGCTTTTGTATGGTGTGTTGCATTACTTAAGGTGATAGTACACGATATGTAGCACGCCACATATATATAATGAATAATTAAATAACGAATAACGAATAATGAATAATGAATAACGAATAATGACTAATGAATAACGACTAATGACTAATGACTAATGAATAATGAATAACGAATTAGTGACTAATGACTAATGACTAACGAATAACGAATAATTAATAACGAATAACGAATAACGAATAACGAATAACGAATAACGAATAACGAATAACGAATAACGAATAACGAATAACGAATAATAAATAATGACTAATGAATAATGAATAATGAATAATGAATAATGAATAACGAATAACGAATAATGACTAATGACTAATGGCTAATGACTAATGACTAATGACTAATGACTAATGACTAATGAATAATGAATAATGACTAATGACTAATGACTAATGAATAATGAATAATGAATAATGAATAATGAATAATGAATAATGAATAATGAATAATAAATAATGAATAATGAATAATGAATAATGAATAATGAATAATGAATAATGAATAATGAATAATGACTAATGAATAATGAATAATGAATAATGAATAATGAATAATGAATAGTGAATAATGAATAATGAATAATGAATAGTGAATAGTGAATAATGAATAATGAATAATGAATAATGACTAATGAATAATGAATAATGAATAATGAATAATGAATAGTGAATAGTGAATAATGAATAATGAATAATGAATAATGAATAATGAATAATGAATAACGAATAATGAATAATGAATAGTGAATAATGAATAATGAATAATGAATAATGAATAATGAATAATGAATAATGAATAATGAATAATGAATAATGAATAATGAATAATGAATAATGAATAATGAATAATGAATAATGAATAATGAATAATGAATAATGAATAATGAATAATTCAAAATGAATAAGGAAGCACGACACGCCCCCGCCCACATCCTTGGACGCAGAGACTTCTACTTGGATTTTAACGTTTGCTCAACAACCTGTTCGATATTGCCTTCGTACCTTCACAATGATAGGTAAATCCTGGGGTGGGATTCTGTAAAATACAAAACTAAAACCGCTTTCGTTTTCACCAAACCTGGCTCATCATATCTCTGGCAGTAGAGAGAGACTGCTATTTTGCATATTTTGGCCGAAGTCAAAGCTTCCGAGTTACTTTACAGGCAGGTAGTTCTTTCCACCTGTTGTTGGTTTTCTTGTGAATCTAAAGGTCACAATCCATGAATAACGAATAATGAATAACGAATAATGACTAATGACTAATGAATAATGAATAATGACTAATGACTAATGACTAACGAATAACGAATAACGAATAACGAATAACGAATAATGAATAATGAATGACGCAGAGACTTCTACTTGGATTTTAACGCTTGCTCAACAAACTGTCCGATATTGCCTTCGTACCTTCACAATGATAGGTAAACCCTGGGGTGGGATTCTGTAAAATACAAAACAAAAACCGCTTTCGTTTTCACCAAACCTGTCTCATCATATCTCTGGCAGTAGAGAGAGACTGCTATTTTGCATATTTTGGCCGAAGTCAAAGCTTCCGAGTTACTTTACAGGCAGGTAGTTCTTTCCACCTGTTGTTGGTTTTCTTGTGAATCTAAAGGTCACAATCCATAAAATCCGTTGCGTCAACGGATCCGTCAATATTAACGTATTCAGGGGAACTAACACAGTTCATTTTCGATCCATCTGGTGTAAGATTGATGTCGATTTAATCTTTGTGGGTTCAAAAGGAAATCGATATCCATCTATACAACAGATGTATAGATATTGTCTTCTTTTGTTTCTTTTTTGTGCGGTAGTATATTTAAAAAAAAAAAAACCGACATTGTGCACCTCCACGACAGCATCAGCAACTGAACCCCAATTAGTCCCCATACTCACACCTCACACGTGACTAACGAATAATAAATAATGAATAATGACTAATTACCAATGAATAATGAATAATGACCAATGAATAATGAATAATGACCAATGAATAATGACCAATGACCAATGACTAATGACTAATGACTAATGACTAATGGCTAATGACTAATGAATAACGAATAACTAATAATGAATAATAAATAATGACCAATGACTAATGACTAATGACTAATGACTAATGACTAATGACTAATGACTAATGACTAATGACTAATGACTAATGAATAATGAAAAATGACCAATGAATAAGGACCAATGACTAATGACTAATGACTAACTAATGAATAACGAATAACTAATAATGAATAATAAATAATGACCAATGACTAATGACTAATGACTAATGACTAATGACTAATGACTAATGACTAATGAATAATGAATAATGAATAATGACCAATGACTAATGACTAATGACTAATGAATAACGAATACTGAATAATGAATAATGACTAACGAATACTGAATAATGAATACTGAATAATGAATAATGAATAATAAATAATGACCAATGACTAATGACCAATGACTAATGACTAATGACTAATGACTAATGACTAATGACTAATGACTAATGACTAATGACTAATGACTAATGACTTATGACTAATGACTAATGAATAACGAATACTGAATAATGAATAATGACTAACGAATACTGAATAATGAATACTGAATAATGAATAATGAATAATGACTAACGAATACTGAATAATGAATAATGACCAATGAATAATGACTAATGACTAATGAATAATGACTAATGACTAATGAATAATGAATAATGAATAATGACTAATGACTAATGACTAATGAATAATGAATAATGAATAATGACTAATGACTAATGAATAATGAATAATGACTAATGACTAATGAATAATGACTAATGAATAATGAATAATGAATAATGAATAATGAATAATGAATAATGAATAATGAATAATGAATAATGAATAATGAATAATGAATAATTCAAAATGAATAAGGAAGCACTACCTTCACAATGATAGGTAAATCCTGGGGTGGGATTCTGTAAAATACAAAACAAAAACCGCTTTCGTTTTCACCAAACCTGTCTTATCATATCTCTGGCAGTAGAGAGAGACTGCTATTTTGCATATTTTGGCCGAAGTCAAAGCTTCAGAGTTACTTTACAGGCAGGTAGTTCTTTCCACCTTTTGTTGGTTTTCTTGTGAATCTAAAGGTCACAATCCATAAAATCCGTTGCGTCAACGGATCCGTCAATATTAACGTATTCAGGGGAACTAACACAGTTCATTTTCGAT
The DNA here is from genome assembly GCA_949372485.1 of Cheilosia soror. NCBI lineage: Eukaryota > Metazoa > Arthropoda > Insecta > Diptera > Syrphidae > Cheilosia > Cheilosia soror. Next base: position 41,173,763 of record OX443564.1, on the reverse strand, counting down.
CCATCTGGTGTAAGATTGAAGTCGATTTAATCTTTGTGGGTTCAAAAGGAAATCGATATCCATCTATACAACAGATGTATAGATATTGTCTTCTTTTGTTTCTTTTTTGTGCGGTAGTATATTTTTATATAAAAAAAAACCGACATTGTGCACCTCCACGACAGCATCAGCAACTGAATGAATAATGACTAATGACTAATGAATAATGAATAATGAATAATGAATAATGAATAATGAATAATGAATAATGAATAATGAATAATGAATAATGAATAATGAATAATGAATAATGAATAATGAATAATGAATAATGAATAATGAATAATGAATAATGAATAATGAATAATGAATAATGAATAATGAATAATGAATAATGAATAATGAATAATGAATAATGAATAATGAATAATGAATAATGAATAATGAATAATGAATAATGAATAATGAATAATGAATAATGAATAATGAATAATGAATAATGAATAACGAATAATGAATAACGAATAATGAATAATGAATAACGAATAATGACTAATGACCAATGACTAATGAATAATGAATAATGACTAATGAATAACGAATAATGACTAATGACTAATGAATAATGACTAATGAATAACGAATAATGACTAATGAATAATGAATAATGAATAATGAATAATGAATAATGAATAATGAATAATGAATAATGAATAATGAATAATGAATAATGAATAATGAATAATGAATAATGAATAATGAATAATGAATAATGAATAATGAATAATGAATAATGAATAATGAATAATGAATAATGAATAATGAATAATGAATAATGAATAATGAATAATGAATAATGAATAATGAATAATGAATAGTGAATAATGAATAATGACTAATGAATAATGAATAATGAATAATGAATAATGAATAATGAATAATGAATAATGAATAATGACTAATGAATAATGAATAATGAATAATGAATAATGAATAACGAATAATGAATAACGAATAATGAATAATGAATAACGAATAATGACTAATGACCAATGACTAATGAATAATGAATAATGACTAATGAATAACGAATAATGACTAATGACTAATGAATAATGACTAATGAATAACGAATAATGACTAATGACTAATGAATAATGACTAATGAATAATGACCAATGACTAATGACTAATGACTAATGAATAATGAATAATGAATAATGACTAATGAATAACGAATAATGACTAATGACCAATGAATAATGACCAATGGCTAATGACTAATGAATAATGACTAATGAATAACGAATAATGACTAATGACCAATGAATAATGACCAATGACTAATGACTAATGACTAACGAATAACGAATAACGAATAACGAATAATGAATAATGAATGACGCAGAGACTTCTACTTGGATTTTAACGTTTGCTCAACAACCTGTTCGATATTGCCTTCGTACCTTCACAATGATAGGTAAATCCTGGGGTGGGATTCTGTAAAATACAAAACAAAAACCGCTTTCGTTTTCACCAAACCTGTCTTATCATATCTCTGGCAGTAGAGAGAGACTGCTATTTTGCATATTTTGGCCGAAGTCAAAGCTTCCGAGTTACTTTACAGGCAGGTAGTTCTTTCCACCTTTTATTGGTTTTCTTGTGAATCTAAAGGTCACAATCCATAAAATCCCTTGCGTCAACGGATCCGTCAATATTAACGTATTCAGGGGAACTAACACAGTTCATTTTCGATCCATCTGGTGTAAGATTGATGTCGATTTAATCTTTGTGGGTTCAAAAGGAAATCGATATCCATCTATACAACAGATGTATAGATATTGTCTTCTTTTGTTTCTTTTTTGTGCGGTAGTATATTTAAAAAAAAAAAACCGACATTGTGCACCTCCACGACAGCATCAGCAACTGAACCCCAATTAGTCCCCATACTCACACCTCACACGTGACTAACGAATAATAAATAATGAATAATGACCAATGAATAATGAATAATGACCAATGACTAATGACTAACGAATAATGAATAATGACCAATGAATAATGACCAATGACTAATGAATAACGAATACTGAATAATGAATACTGAATAATGAATACTGAATAATGAATAATGAATAATGAATAATGAATAATGAATAACGAATAATGACTAATGACTAATGACTAATGACTAATGACTAATGAATAATGAATAATGACTAATGACTAATGACTAATGACTAATGAATAATGAATAACGAATAATGACTAATGACTAATGAATAATGAATAACGAATAATGACTAATGACTAATGACTAATGAATAATGACTAATGACTAATGACTAATGACTAATAACGAACAATGAATAATGACTAATGAATAATGAATAATGAATAATGAATAATGAATAATGAATAATGAATAATGAATAATGAATAATGAATAATGAATAATGAATAATGAATAATGAATAATGAATAATGAATAATGAATAATGAATAATGAATAATGAATAATGAATAATGAATAATGAATAATGAATAATGAATAATGAATAATGAATAATGAATAATGAATAATGAATAATGAATAGTGAATAATGAATAATGACTAATGAATAATGAATAATGAATAATGAATAATGAATAATGAATAATGAATAATGAATAATGACTAATGAATAATGAATAATGAATAATGAATAATGAATAATGAATAGTGAATAGTGAATAATGAATAATGAATAATGAATAACGAATAATGAATAATGAATAATGAATAATGAATAATGAATAACGAATAATGAATAATGAATAGTGAATAATGAATAATGAATAATGAATAATGAATAATGAATAATGAATAATGAATAATGAATAATGAATAATGAATAATGAATAATGAATAATGAATAATGAATAATGAATAATGAATAACGAACAATGAATAATGAATAATGAATAATTCAAAATGAATAAGGAAGCACGACACGCCCCCGCCCACATCCTTGGACGCAGAGACTTCTACTTGGATTTTAACGTTTGCTCAACAACCTGTTCGATATTGCCTTCGTACCTTCACAATGATAGGTAAATCCTGGGGTGGGATTCTGTAAAATACAAAACTAAAACCGCTTTCGTTTTCACCAAACCTGGCTCATCATATCTCTGGCAGTAGAGAGAGACTGCTATTTTGCATATTTTGGCCGAAGTCAAAGCTTCCGAGTTACTTTACAGGCAGGTAGTTCTTTCCACCTGTTGTTGGTTTTCTTGTGAATCTAAAGGTCACAATCCATAAAATCCGTTGCGTCAACGGATCCGTCAATATTAACGTATTCAGGGGAACTAACACAGTTCATTTTCGATCCATCTGGTGTAAGATTGATGTCGATTTAATCTTTGTGGGTTCAAAAGGAAATCGATATCCATCTATACAACAGATGTATAGATATTGTCTTCTTTTGTTTCTTTTTTGTGCGGTAATATATTTAAAAAAAAAAACCGACATTGTGCACCTCCACGACAGCATCAGCAACTGAACCCCAATTAGTCCCCATACTCACACCTCACACGTGACTAACGAATAATAAATAATGAATAATGACTAATTACCAATGAATAATGAATAATGAATAATGAATAATGAATAATGAATAATGAATAATGAATAATGAATAATGAATAATGAATAATGAATAATGAATAATGAATAATGAATAATGAATAATGAATAATGAATAATGAATAATGAATAATGAATAATGAATAATGAATAATGAATAATGAATAATGAATAATGAATAATGAATAATGAATAATGAATAATGAATAATGAATAATGAATAATGAATAATGAATAATGACTAATGAATAACGAATAATGACTAATGAATAATGACCAATGAATAATGACCAATGAATAATGAATAATGACCAATGAATAATGACCAATGAATAATGACCAATGACTAATGAATGAATAATGAATAATGAATAATGAATAACTAATGAATAATGACTAATTACCAATGAATAATGAATAATGACCAATGAATAATGAATAATGACCAATGAATAATGACCAATGACTAATGACTAACGAATAATGACTAATGACTAATGACTAATGAATAATGACTAATGAATAATGAATAACGAATAATGAATAATGAATAATGAATAACGAATAATGAATAATGAATAGTGAATAATGAATAATGAATAATGAATAATGAATAATGAATAATGAATAATGAATAATGAATAACGAATAACGAATAACGAATAACGAATAACGAATAACGAATAATGAATAATGAATAATTCAAAATGAATAAGGAAGCACGACACGCCCCAGCCCACATCCTTGGACGCAGAGACTTCTACTTGGATTTTAACGTTTGCTCAACAAACTGTTCGATATTCCCTTCGTACCTTCACAATGATAGGTAAATCCTGGGGTGGGATTCTGTAAAATACAAAACAAAAACCGCTTTCGTTTTCACCAAACCTGTCTTATCATATCTCTGGCAGTAGAGAGAGACTGCTATTTTGCATATTTTGGCCGAAGTCAAAGCTTCCGAGTTACTTTACAGGCAGGTAGTTCTTTCCACCTTTTATTGGTTTTCTTGTGAATCTAAAGGTCACAATCCATAAAATCCCTTGCGTCAACGGATCCGTCAATATTAACGTATTCAGGGGAACTAACACAGTTCATTTTCGATCCATCTGGTGTAAGATTGATGTCGATTTAATCTTTGTGGGTTCAAAAGGAAATCGATATCCATCTATACAACAGATGTATAGATATTGTCTTCTTTTGTTTCTTTTTTGTGCGGTAGTATATTTAAAAAAAAAAAACCGACATTGTGCACCTCCACGACAGCATCAGCAACTGAACCCCAATTAGTCCCCATACTCACACCTCACACGTGACTAACGAATAATAAATAATGAATAATGACCAATGAATAATGAATAATGACCAATGACTAATGACTAACGAATAATGAATAATGACCAATGAATAATGACCAATGACTAATGAATAACGAATACTGAATAATGAATACTGAATAATGAATACTGAATAATGAATAATGAATAATGAATAATGAATAACGAATAATGACTAATGACTAATGACTAATGACTAATGAATAATGACTAATGACTAATGACTAATGACTAATGAATAATGAATAACGAATAATGACTAATGGCTAATGAATAATGAATAACGAATAATGACTAATGACTAATGACTAATGAATAATGAATAACGAATAATGACTAATGACTAATGACTAATGAATAATGACTAATGACTAATGACTAATGACTAATGACTAATGACTAATGACTAATGACTAATGAATAATGAAAAAATGACTAATGACTAATGACTAATGAATAACGAATAATGAATAATGAATAATGACTAATGACTAATGACTAATGACTAATGACTAATGAATAATGAATAATGAATAATGAATAATGAATAATGAATAATGAATAATGAATAATGAATAATGAATAATGAATAATGAATAATGAATAATGAATAATGAATAATGAATAATGAATAGTGAATAATGAATAATGACTAATGACTAATGAATAATGAATAATGAATAATGAATAATGAATAATGACTAATGAATAATGAATAATGAATAATGAATAATGAATAATGAATAGTGAATAGTGAATAATGAATAATGAATAATGAATAATGAATAATGAATAATGAATAATGAATAATGAATAATGAATAATGAATAATGAATAACGAATAATGAATAATGAATAGTGAATAATGAATAATGAATAATGAATAATGAATAATGAATAATGAATAATGAATAATGAATAATGAATAATGAATAATGAATAATGAATAATGAATAATGAATAATGAATAATGAATAACGAACAATGAATAATGAATAATGAATAATTCAAAATGAATAAGGAAGCACGACACGCCCCCGCCCACATCCTTGGACGCAGAGACTTCTACTTGGATTTTAACGTTTGCTCAACAACCTGTTCGATATTGCCTTCGTACCTTCACAATGATAGGTAAATCCTGGGGTGGGATTCTGTAAAATACAAAACTAAAACCGCTTTCGTTTTCACCAAACCTGGCTCATCATATCTCTGGCAGTAGAGAGAGACTGCTATTTTGCATATTTTGGCCGAAGTCAAAGCTTCCGAGTTACTTTACAGGCAGGTAGTTCTTTCCACCTGTTGTTGGTTTTCTTGTGAATCTAAAGGTCACAATCCATAAAATCCGTTGCGTCAACGGATCCGTCAATATTAACGTATTCAGGGGAACTAACACAGTTCATTTTCGATCCATCTGGTGTAAGATTGATGTCGATTTAATCTTTGTGGGTTCAAAAGGAAATCGATATCCATCTATACAACAGATGTATAGATATTGTCTTCTTTTGTTTCTTTTTTGTGCGGTAATATATTTAAAAAAAAAAAACCGACATTGTGCACCTCCACGACAGCATCAGCAACTGAACCCCAATTAGTCCCCATACTCACACCTCACACGTGACTAACGAATAATAAATAATGAATAATGACTAATTACCAATGAATAATGAATAATGAATAATGACCAATGAATAATGACCAATGAATAATGACCAATGAATAATGACCAATGACTAATGACTAACGAATAATGACTAATGACTAATGACTAATGAATAATGAATAACGAATAATGAATAACGAATAATGAATAATGAATAATGAATAATGAATAATGAATAATGAATAATGAATAATGAATAATGAATAATGAATAACGAATAATGAATAATGAATAATGAATAATGAATAATGAATAATGAATAATGAATAATGAATAATGAATAATGACTAATGACTAATGACTAATGAATAACGAATAATGAATAATGAACAATGAATAATGAATAATGAATAATGAATAATGAATAATGAATAATGAATAGTGAATAATGAATAATGAATAATGAATAATGAATAATGAATAATGAATAATGAATAATGAATAATGAATAATGAATAATGAATAATGAATAATGAATAATGAATAATGAATAATGAATAATGAATAATGAATAATGAATAATGAATAATGAATAATGAATAATGAATAATGAATAACGAATAACGAATAACGAATAACGAATAATGAATAATGAATAATTCAAAATGAATAAGGAAGCACGACACGCCCCCGCCCACATCCTTGGACGCAGAGACTTCTACTTGGATTTTAACGTTTGCTCAACAAACTGTTCGATATTGCCTTCGTACCTTCACAATGATAGGTAAATCCTGGGGTGGGATTCTGTAAAATACAAAACAAAAACCGCTTTCGTTTTCACCAAACCTGTCTTATCATATCTCTGGCAGTAGAGAGAGACTGCTATTTTGCATATTTTGGCCGAAGTCAAAGCTTCCGAGTTACTTTACAGGCAGGTAGTTCTTTCCACCTGTTGTTGGTTTTCTTGTGAATCTAAAGGTCACAATCCATAAAATCCGTTGCGTCAACGGATCCGTCAATATTAACGTATTCAGGGGAACTAACACAGTTCATTTTCGATCCATCTGGTGTAAGATTGATGTCGATTTAATCTTTGTGGGTTCAAAAGGAAATCGATATCCATCTATACAACAGATGTATAGATATTGTCTTCTTTTGTTTCTTTTTTGTGCGGTAGTATATTTAAAAAAAAAAAACCGACATTGTGCACCTCCACGACAGCATCAGCAACTGAACCCCAATTAGTCCCCATACTCACACCTCACACGTGACTAACGAATAATAAATAATGAATAATGACCAATGAATAATGAATAATGACCAATGACTAATGACTAACGAATAATGAATAATGACCAATGAATAATGACCAATGACTAATGAATAACGAATACTGAATAATGAATACTGAATAATGAATACTGAATAATGACTAATGACTAATGACTAATGACTAATGACTAATGACTAATGACTAATGAATAATGACTAATGAATAATGAATAATGAATAATGAATAATGAACAATGAATAATGAATAATGAATAATGAATAATGAATAATGAATAATGAATAATGAATAATGAATAATGACCAATGAATAATGAATAATGACTAATGAATAATGACCAATGAATAATGACCAATGAATAATGAATAATGACCAATGAATAATGACCAATGAATAATGACCAATGAATAATGACCAATGAATAATGAATAATGACCAATGAATAATGACCAATGACTAATGACTAACGAATAATGACTAATGACTAATGACTAATGACTAATGAATAATGACTAATGAATAATGAATAACGAATAATGAATAATGAATAATGAATAACGAATAATGAATAATGAATAGTGAATAATGAATAATGAATAATGAATAATGAATAATGAATAATGAATAATGAATAATGAATAATGAATAATGAATAATGAATAATGAATAATGAATAATGAATAATGAATAATGAATAATGAATAATGAATAATGAATAATGAATAATGAATAATGAATAATGAATAATTCAAAATGAATAAGGAAGCACGACACGCCCCAGCCCACATCCTTGGACGCAGAGACTTCTACTTGGATTTTAACGTTTGCTCAACAAACTGTTCGATATTCCCTTCGTACCTTCACAATGATAGGTAAATCCTGGGGTGGGATTCTGTAAAATACAAAACAAAAACCGCTTTCGTTTTCACCAAACCTGTCTTATCATATCTCTGGCAGTAGAGAGAGACTGCTATTTTGCATATTTTGGCCGAAGTCAAAGCTTCCGAGTTACTTTACAGGCAGGTAGTTCTTTCCACCTTTTATTGGTTTTCTTGTGAATCTAAAGGTCACAATCCATAAAATCCCTTGCGTCAACGGATCCGTCAATATTAACGTATTCAGGGGAACTAACACAGTTCATTTTCGATCCATCTGGTGTAAGATTGATGTCGATTTAATCTTTGTGGGTTCAAAAGGAAATCGATATCCATCTATACAACAGATGTATAGATATTGTCTTCTTTTGTTTCTTTTTTGTGCGGTAATATATTTAAAAAAAAAAAACCGACATTGTGCACCTCCACGACAGCATCAGCAACTGAACCCCAATTAGTCCCCATACTCACACCTCACACGTGACTAACGAATAATAAATAATGAATAATGACTAATTACCAATGAATAATGAATAATGAATAATGAATAATGAATAATGAATAATGAATAGTGAATAATGAATAATGAATAATGAATAATGAATAATGAATAATGAATAATGAATAGTGAATAATGAATAATGAATAATGAATAATGAATAATGAATAATGAATAATGAATAATGAATAGTGAATAATGAATAATGAATAATGAATAATGACTAATGACTAATGACTAATGAATAATGACTAATGACTAATGACTAATGACTAATGACTAATGACTAATGACTAATGACTAATGACTAATGACTAATGACTAATGAATAATGACCAATGAATAATGACCAATGAATAATGAATAATGACCAATGAATAATGACCAATGGATAATGAATAATGACCAATGAATAATGACCAATGACTAATGACCAATGACTAATGAATGAATAATGAATAATGAATAATGAATAACTAATGAATAATGACTAATTACCAATGAATAATGACCAATGAATAATGAATAATGACCAATGAATAATGACCAATGACTAATGACTAACGAATAATGACTAATGACTAATGACTAATGACTAATGAATAATGACTAATGAATAATGAATAACGAATAATGACTAATGACCAATGAATAATGACCAATGGCTAATGACTAATGAATAATGACTAATGAATAACGAATAATGACTAATGACCAATGAATAATGACCAATGACTAATGACTAATGACTAACGAATAACGAATAACGAATAACGAATAATGAATAATGAATGACGCAGAGACTTCTACTTGGATTTTAACGTTTGCTCAACAACCTGTTCGATATTGCCTTCGTACCTTCACAATGATAGGTAAATCCTGGGGTGGGATTCTGTAAAATACAAAACAAAAACCGCTTTCGTTTTCACCAAACCTGTCTTATCATATCTCTGGCAGTAGAGAGAGACTGCTATTTTGCATATTTTGGCCGAAGTCAAAGCTTCCGAGTTACTTTACAGGCAGGTAGTTCTTTCCACCTTTTATTGGTTTTCTTGTGAATCTAAAGGTCACAATCCATAAAATCCCTTGCGTCAACGGATCCGTCAATATTAACGTATTCAGGGGAACTAACACAGTTCATTTTCGATCCATCTGGTGTAAGATTGATGTCGATTTAATCTTTGTGGGTTCAAAAGGAAATCGATATCCATCTATACAACAGATGTATAGATATTGTCTTCTTTTGTTTCTTTTTTGTGCGGTAGTATATTTAAAAAAAAAAAACCGACATTGTGCACCTCCACGACAGCATCAGCAACTGAACCCCAATTAGTCCCCATACTCACACCTCACACGTGACTAACGAATAATAAATAATGAATAATGACCAATGAATAATGAATAATGACCAATGACTAATGACTAACGAATAATGAATAATGACCAATGAATAATGACCAATGACTAATGAATAACGAATACTGAATAATGAATACTGAATAATGAATACTGAATAATGAATAATGAATAATGAATAATGACTAATGACTAATGACTAATGAATAACGAATAATGAATAATGAACAATGAATAATGAATAATGAATAATGAATAATGAATAATGAATAATGAATAGTGAATAATGAATAATGAATAATGACTAATGACTAATGAATAATGAATAATGACTAATGACCAATGACTAATGACTAATGAATAACGAATAATGAATAACGAATAATGACTAATGAATAATGAATAATGAATAATGAATAATGAATAATGAATAATGAATAATGAATAATGAATAATGAATAATGAATAATGAATAATGAATAATGAATAATGAATAATGAATAATGAATAATGAATAGTGAATAATGAATAATGACTAATGAATAATGAATAATGAATAATGAATAATGAATAATGAATAATGAATAATGAATAATGACTAATGAATAATGAATAATGAATAATGAATAATGAATAATGAATAGTGAATAGTGAATAATGAATAATGAATAATGAATAACGAATAATGAATAATGAATAATGAATAATGAATAATGAATAACGAATAATGAATAATGAATAGTGAATAATGAATAATGAATAATGAATAATGAATAATGAATAATGAATAATGAATAATGAATAATGAATAATGAATAATGAATAATGAATAATGAATAATGAATAATGAATAACGAACAATGAATAATGAATAATGAATAATTCAAAATGAATAAGGAAGCACGACACGCCCCCGCCCACATCCTTGGACGCAGAGACTTCTACTTGGATTTTAACGTTTGCTCAACAACCTGTTCGATATTGCCTTCGTACCTTCACAATGATAGGTAAATCCTGGGGTGGGATTCTGTAAAATACAAAACTAAAACCGCTTTCGTTTTCACCAAACCTGGCTCATCATATCTCTGGCAGTAGAGAGAGACTGCTATTTTGCATATTTTGGCCGAAGTCAAAGCTTCCGAGTTACTTTACAGGCAGGTAGTTCTTTCCACCTGTTGTTGGTTTTCTTGTGAATCTAAAGGTCACAATCCATAAAATCCGTTGCGTCAACGGATCCGTCAATATTAACGTATTCAGGGGAACTAACACAGTTCATTTTCGATCCATCTGGTGTAAGATTGATGTCGATTTAATCTTTGTGGGTTCAAAAGGAAATCGATATCCATCTATACAACAGATGTATAGATATTGTCTTCTTTTGTTTCTTTTTTGTGCGGTAATATATTTAAAAAAAAAAACCGACATTGTGCACCTCCACGACAGCATCAGCAACTGAACCCCAATTAGTCCCCATACTCACACCTCACACGTGACTAACGAATAATAAATAATGAATAATGACTAATTACCAATGAATAATGAATAATGAATAATGAATAATGAATAATGAATAATGAATAATGAATAATGAATAATGAATAATGAATAATGAATAATGAATAATGAATAATGAATAATGAATAATGAATAATGAATAATGAATAATGAATAATGAATAATGAATAATGAATAATGAATAATGAATAATGAATAATGAATAATGAATAATGAATAATGAATAATGAATAATGAATAATGAATAATGAATAATGAATAATGAATAATGAATAATGAATAATGAATAATGACTAATGAATAACGAATAATGACTAATGAATAATGACCAATGAATAATGACCAATGAATAATGAATAATGACCAATGAATAATGACCAATGAATAATGACCAATGACTAATGAATGAATAATGAATAATGAATAATGAATAACTAATGAATAATGACTAATTACCAATGAATAATGAATAATGACCAATGAATAATGAATAATGACCAATGAATAATGACCAATGACTAATGACTAACGAATAATGACTAATGACTAATGACTAATGAATAATGACTAATGAATAATGAATAACGAATAATGAATAATGAATAATGAATAACGAATAATGAATAATGAATAGTGAATAATGAATAATGAATAATGAATAATGAATAATGAATAATGAATAACGAATAACGAATAACGAATAACGAATAACGAATAACGAATAATGAATAATGAATAATTCAAAATGAATAAGGAAGCACGACACGCCCCAGCCCACATCCTTGGACGCAGAGACTTCTACTTGGATTTTAACGTTTGCTCAACAAACTGTTCGATATTCCCTTCGTACCTTCACAATGATAGGTAAATCCTGGGGTGGGATTCTGTAAAATACAAAACAAAAACCGCTTTCGTTTTCACCAAACCTGTCTTATCATATCTCTGGCAGTAGAGAGAGACTGCTATTTTGCATATTTTGGCCGAAGTCAAAGCTTCCGAGTTACTTTACAGGCAGGTAGTTCTTTCCACCTTTTATTGGTTTTCTTGTGAATCTAAAGGTCACAATCCATAAAATCCCTTGCGTCAACGGATCCGTCAATATTAACGTATTCAGGGGAACTAACACAGTTCATTTTCGATCCATCTGGTGTAAGATTGATGTCGATTTAATCTTTGTGGGTTCAAAAGGAAATCGATATCCATCTATACAACAGATGTATAGATATTGTCTTCTTTTGTTTCTTTTTTGTGCGGTAGTATATTTAAAAAAAAAAAACCGACATTGTGCACCTCCACGACAGCATCAGCAACTGAACCCCAATTAGTCCCCATACTCACACCTCACACGTGACTAACGAATAATAAATAATGAATAATGACCAATGAATAATGAATAATGACCAATGACTAATGACTAACGAATAATGAATAATGACCAATGAATAATGACCAATGACTAATGAATAACGAATACTGAATAATGAATACTGAATAATGAATACTGAATAATGAATAATGAATAATGAATAATGAATAACGAATAATGACTAATGACTAATGACTAATGACTAATGAATAATGACTAATGACTAATGACTAATGACTAATGAATAATGAATAACGAATAATGACTAATGGCTAATGAATAATGAATAACGAATAATGACTAATGACTAATGACTAATGAATAATGAATAACGAATAATGACTAATGACTAATGACTAATGAATAATGACTAATGACTAATGACTAATGACTAATGACTAATGACTAATGACTAATGACTAATGAATAATGAAAAAATGACTAATGACTAATGACTAATGAATAACGAATAATGAATAATGAATAATGACTAATGACTAATGACTAATGACTAATGACTAATGAATAATGAATAATGAATAATGAATAATGAATAATGAATAATGAATAATGAATAATGAATAATGAATAATGAATAATGAATAATGAATAATGAATAATGAATAATGAATAATGAATAGTGAATAATGAATAATGACTAATGACTAATGAATAATGAATAATGAATAATGAATAATGAATAATGACTAATGAATAATGAATAATGAATAATGAATAATGAATAATGAATAGTGAATAGTGAATAATGAATAATGAATAATGAATAATGAATAATGAATAATGAATAATGAATAATGAATAATGAATAATGAATAATGAATAACGAATAATGAATAATGAATAGTGAATAATGAATAATGAATAATGAATAATGAATAATGAATAATGAATAATGAATAATGAATAATGAATAATGAATAATGAATAATGAATAATGAATAATGAATAATGAATAATGAATAACGAACAATGAATAATGAATAATGAATAATTCAAAATGAATAAGGAAGCACGACACGCCCCCGCCCACATCCTTGGACGCAGAGACTTCTACTTGGATTTTAACGTTTGCTCAACAACCTGTTCGATATTGCCTTCGTACCTTCACAATGATAGGTAAATCCTGGGGTGGGATTCTGTAAAATACAAAACTAAAACCGCTTTCGTTTTCACCAAACCTGGCTCATCATATCTCTGGCAGTAGAGAGAGACTGCTATTTTGCATATTTTGGCCGAAGTCAAAGCTTCCGAGTTACTTTACAGGCAGGTAGTTCTTTCCACCTGTTGTTGGTTTTCTTGTGAATCTAAAGGTCACAATCCATAAAATCCGTTGCGTCAACGGATCCGTCAATATTAACGTATTCAGGGGAACTAACACAGTTCATTTTCGATCCATCTGGTGTAAGATTGATGTCGATTTAATCTTTGTGGGTTCAAAAGGAAATCGATATCCATCTATACAACAGATGTATAGATATTGTCTTCTTTTGTTTCTTTTTTGTGCGGTAATATATTTAAAAAAAAAAAACCGACATTGTGCACCTCCACGACAGCATCAGCAACTGAACCCCAATTAGTCCCCATACTCACACCTCACACGTGACTAACGAATAATAAATAATGAATAATGACTAATTACCAATGAATAATGAATAATGAATAATGACCAATGAATAATGACCAATGAATAATGACCAATGAATAATGACCAATGACTAATGACTAACGAATAATGACTAATGACTAATGACTAATGAATAATGAATAACGAATAATGAATAACGAATAATGAATAATGAATAATGAATAATGAATAATGAATAATGAATAATGAATAATGAATAATGAATAATGAATAACGAATAATGAATAATGAATAATGAATAATGAATAATGAATAATGAATAATGAATAATGAATAATGAATAATGACTAATGACTAATGACTAATGAATAACGAATAATGAATAATGAACAATGAATAATGAATAATGAATAATGAATAATGAATAATGAATAATGAATAGTGAATAATGAATAATGAATAATGAATAATGAATAATGAATAATGAATAATGAATAATGAATAATGAATAATGAATAATGAATAATGAATAATGAATAATGAATAATGAATAATGAATAATGAATAATGAATAATGAATAATGAATAATGAATAATGAATAATGAATAATGAATAACGAATAACGAATAACGAATAACGAATAATGAATAATGAATAATTCAAAATGAATAAGGAAGCACGACACGCCCCCGCCCACATCCTTGGACGCAGAGACTTCTACTTGGATTTTAACGTTTGCTCAACAAACTGTTCGATATTGCCTTCGTACCTTCACAATGATAGGTAAATCCTGGGGTGGGATTCTGTAAAATACAAAACAAAAACCGCTTTCGTTTTCACCAAACCTGTCTTATCATATCTCTGGCAGTAGAGAGAGACTGCTATTTTGCATATTTTGGCCGAAGTCAAAGCTTCCGAGTTACTTTACAGGCAGGTAGTTCTTTCCACCTGTTGTTGGTTTTCTTGTGAATCTAAAGGTCACAATCCATAAAATCCGTTGCGTCAACGGATCCGTCAATATTAACGTATTCAGGGGAACTAACACAGTTCATTTTCGATCCATCTGGTGTAAGATTGATGTCGATTTAATCTTTGTGGGTTCAAAAGGAAATCGATATCCATCTATACAACAGATGTATAGATATTGTCTTCTTTTGTTTCTTTTTTGTGCGGTAGTATATTTAAAAAAAAAAAACCGACATTGTGCACCTCCACGACAGCATCAGCAACTGAACCCCAATTAGTCCCCATACTCACACCTCACACGTGACTAACGAATAATAAATAATGAATAATGACCAATGAATAATGAATAATGACCAATGACTAATGACTAACGAATAATGAATAATGACCAATGAATAATGACCAATGACTAATGAATAACGAATACTGAATAATGAATACTGAATAATGAATACTGAATAATGACTAATGACTAATGACTAATGACTAATGACTAATGACTAATGACTAATGACTAATGAATAATGACTAATGAATAATGAATAATGAATAATGAATAATGAACAATGAATAATGAATAATGAATAATGAATAATGAATAATGAATAATGAATAATGAATAATGAATAATGACCAATGAATAATGAATAATGACTAATGAATAATGACCAATGAATAATGACCAATGAATAATGAATAATGACCAATGAATAATGACCAATGAATAATGACCAATGAATAATGAATAATGACCAATGAATAATGACCAATGACTAATGACTAACGAATAATGACTAATGACTAATGACTAATGACTAATGAATAATGACTAATGAATAATGAATAACGAATAATGAATAATGAATAATGAATAACGAATAATGAATAATGAATAGTGAATAATGAATAATGAATAATGAATAATGAATAATGAATAATGAATAATGAATAATGAATAATGAATAATGAATAATGAATAATGAATAATGAATAATGAATAATGAATAATGAATAATGAATAATGAATAATGAATAATGAATAATGAATAATGAATAATGAATAATTCAAAATGAATAAGGAAGCACGACACGCCCCAGCCCACATCCTTGGACGCAGAGACTTCTACTTGGATTTTAACGTTTGCTCAACAAACTGTTCGATATTCCCTTCGTACCTTCACAATGATAGGTAAATCCTGGGGTGGGATTCTGTAAAATACAAAACAAAAACCGCTTTCGTTTTCACCAAACCTGTCTTATCATATCTCTGGCAGTAGAGAGAGACTGCTATTTTGCATATTTTGGCCGAAGTCAAAGCTTCCGAGTTACTTTACAGGCAGGTAGTTCTTTCCACCTTTTATTGGTTTTCTTGTGAATCTAAAGGTCACAATCCATAAAATCCCTTGCGTCAACGGATCCGTCAATATTAACGTATTCAGGGGAACTAACACAGTTCATTTTCGATCCATCTGGTGTAAGATTGATGTCGATTTAATCTTTGTGGGTTCAAAAGGAAATCGATATCCATCTATACAACAGATGTATAGATATTGTCTTCTTTTGTTTCTTTTTTGTGCGGTAATATATTTAAAAAAAAAAAACCGACATTGTGCACCTCCACGACAGCATCAGCAACTGAACCCCAATTAGTCCCCATACTCACACCTCACACGTGACTAACGAATAATAAATAATGAATAATGACTAATTACCAATGAATAATGAATAATGAATAATGAATAATGAATAATGAATAATGAATAGTGAATAATGAATAATGAATAATGAATAATGAATAATGAATAATGAATAATGAATAGTGAATAATGAATAATGAATAATGAATAATGAATAATGAATAATGAATAATGAATAATGAATAGTGAATAATGAATAATGAATAATGAATAATGACTAATGACTAATGACTAATGAATAATGACTAATGACTAATGACTAATGACTAATGACTAATGACTAATGACTAATGACTAATGACTAATGACTAATGAATAATGACCAATGAATAATGACCAATGAATAATGAATAATGACCAATGAATAATGACCAATGGATAATGAATAATGACCAATGAATAATGACCAATGACTAATGACCAATGACTAATGAATGAATAATGAATAATGAATAATGAATAACTAATGAATAATGACTAATTACCAATGAATAATGACCAATGAATAATGAATAATGACCAATGACTAACGAATAATGACTAATGACTAATGACTAATGACTAATGAATAATGACTAATGAATAATGAATAACGAATAATGACTAATGACCAATGAATAATGACCAATGGCTAATGACTAATGAATAATGACTAATGAATAACGAATAATGACTAATGACCAATGAATAATGACCAATGACTAATGACTAATGACTAACGAATAACGAATAACGAATAACGAATAATGAATAATGAATGACGCAGAGACTTCTACTTGGATTTTAACGTTTGCTCAACAACCTGTTCGATATTGCCTTCGTACCTTCACAATGATAGGTAAATCCTGGGGTGGGATTCTGTAAAATACAAAACAAAAACCGCTTTCGTTTTCACCAAACCTGTCTTATCATATCTCTGGCAGTAGAGAGAGACTGCTATTTTGCATATTTTGGCCGAAGTCAAAGCTTCCGAGTTACTTTACAGGCAGGTAGTTCTTTCCACCTTTTATTGGTTTTCTTGTGAATCTAAAGGTCACAATCCATAAAATCCCTTGCGTCAACGGATCCGTCAATATTAACGTATTCAGGGGAACTAACACAGTTCATTTTCGATCCATCTGGTGTAAGATTGATGTCGATTTAATCTTTGTGGGTTCAAAAGGAAATCGATATCCATCTATACAACAGATGTATAGATATTGTCTTCTTTTGTTTCTTTTTTGTGCGGTAGTATATTTAAAAAAAAAAAACCGACATTGTGCACCTCCACGACAGCATCAGCAACTGAACCCCAATTAGTCCCCATACTCACACCTCACACGTGACTAACGAATAATAAATAATGAATAATGACCAATGAATAATGAATAATGACCAATGACTAATGACTAACGAATAATGAATAATGACCAATGAATAATGACCAATGACTAATGAATAACGAATACTGAATAATGAATACTGAATAATGAATACTGAATAATGAATAATGAATAATGAATAATGAATAATGAATAACGAATAATGACTAATGACTAATGACTAATGACTAATGAATAATGAATAATGACTAATGACTAATGACTAATGACTAATGAATAATGAATAACGAATAATGACTAATGACTAATGAATAATGAATAACGAATAATGACTAATGACTAATGACTAATGAATAATGACTAATGACTAATGACTAATGACTAATGACTAATGACTAATGACTAATGACTAATGACTAATGACTAATGACTAATGACTAATGAATAATGAAAAAATGACTAATGACTAATGACTAATGAATAACGAATAATGAATAATGAATAATGACTAATGAATAATGAATAATGAATAATGAATAATGAATAATGAATAATGAATAATGAATAATGAATAATGAATAATGAATAATGAATAATGAATAATGAATAATGAATAATGAATAATGAATAATGAATAATGAATAATGAATAATGAATAATGAATAATGAATAATGAATAATGAATAATGAATAATGAATAATGAATAGTGACCAATGACTAATGACTAACGAATAATGACTAATGACTAATGACCAATGAATAATGACCAATGACTAATGACTAACGAATAATGACTAATGACTAATGACTAATGACTAATGAATAATGACTAATGAATAATGAATAACGAATAATGACTAATGACCAATGAATAATGACCAATGGCTAATGACTAATGAATAATGACTAATGAATAACGAATAATGACTAATGACCAATGAATAATGACCAATGACTAATGACTAATGACTAACGAATAACGAATAACGAATAACGAATAATGAATAATGAATGACGCAGAGACTTCTACTTGGATTTTAACGTTTGCTCAACAACCTGTTCGATATTGCCTTCGTACCTTCACAATGATAGGTAAATCCTGGGGTGGGATTCTGTAAAATACAAAACAAAAACCGCTTTCGTTTTCACCAAACCTGTCTTATCATATCTCTGGCAGTAGAGAGAGACTGCTATTTTGCATATTTTGGCCGAAGTCAAAGCTTCCGAGTTACTTTACAGGCAGGTAGTTCTTTCCACCTTTTATTGGTTTTCTTGTGAATCTAAAGGTCACAATCCATAAAATCCCTTGCGTCAACGGATCCGTCAATATTAACGTATTCAGGGGAACTAACACAGTTCATTTTCGATCCATCTGGTGTAAGATTGATGTCGATTTAATCTTTGTGGGTTCAAAAGGAAATCGATATCCATCTATACAACAGATGTATAGATATTGTCTTCTTTTGTTTCTTTTTTGTGCGGTAGTATATTTAAAAAAAAAAAACCGACATTGTGCACCTCCACGACAGCATCAGCAACTGAACCCCAATTAGTCCCCATACTCACACCTCACACGTGACTAACGAATAATAAATAATGAATAATGACCAATGAATAATGAATAATGACCAATGACTAATGACTAACGAATAATGAATAATGACCAATGAATAATGACCAATGACTAATGAATAACGAATACTGAATAATGAATACTGAATAATGAATACTGAATAATGAATAATGAATAATGAATAATGAATAATGAATAACGAATAATGACTAATGACTAATGACTAATGACTAATGAATAATGAATAATGACTAATGACTAATGACTAATGACTAATGAATAATGAATAACGAATAATGACTAATGACTAATGAATAATGAATAACGAATAATGACTAATGACTAATGACTAATGAATAATGACTAATGACTAATGACTAATGACTAATGACTAATGACTAATGACTAATGACTAATGACTAATGACTAATGACTAATGAATAATGAAAAAATGACTAATGACTAATGACTAATGAATAACGAATAATGAATAATGAATAATGACTAATGAATAATGAATAATGAATAATGAATAATGAATAATGAATAATGAATAATGAATAATGAATAATGAATAATGAATAATGAATAATGAATAATGAATAATGAATAATGAATAATGAATAATGAATAATGAATAATGAATAATGAATAGTGAATAATGAATAATGACTAATGACTAATGAATAATGAATAATGAATAATGAATAATGAATAATGAATAATGAATAATGAATAATGACTAATGAATAATGAATAATGAATAATGAATAATGAATAGTGAATAGTGAATAATGAATAATGAATAATGAATAACGAATAATGAATAATGAATAATGAATAATGAATAATGAATAACGAATAATGAATAATGAATAGTGAATAATGAATAATGAATAATGAATAATGAATAATGAATAATGAATAATGAATAATGAATAATGAATAATGAATAATGAATAATGAATAATGAATAACGAACAATGAATAATGAATAATGAATAATTCAAAATGAATAAGGAAGCACGACACGCCCCCGCCCACATCCTTGGACGCAGAGACTTCTACTTGGATTTTAACGTTTGCTCAACAACCTGTTCGATATTGCCTTCGTACCTTCACAATGATAGGTAAATCCTGGGGTGGGATTCTGTAAAATACAAAACTAAAACCGCTTTCGTTTTCACCAAACCTGGCTCATCATATCTCTGGCAGTAGAGAGAGACTGCTATTTTGCATATTTTGGCCGAAGTCAAAGCTTCCGAGTTACTTTACAGGCAGGTAGTTCTTTCCACCTGTTGTTGGTTTTCTTGTGAATCTAAAGGTCACAATCCATAAAATCCGTTGCGTCAACGGATCCGTCAATATTAACGTATTCAGGGGAACTAACACAGTTCATTTTCGATCCATCTGGTGTAAGATTGATGTCGATTTAATCTTTGTGGGTTCAAAAGGAAATCGATATCCATCTATACAACAGATGTATAGATATTGTCTTCTTTTGTTTCTTTTTTGTGCGGTAATATATTTAAAAAAAAAAACCGACATTGTGCACCTCCACGACAGCATCAGCAACTGAACCCCAATTAGTCCCCATACTCACACCTCACACGTGACTAACGAATAATAAATAATGAATAATGACTAATTACCAATGAATAATGAATAATGAATAATGAATAATGAATAATGAATAATGAATAATGAATAATGAATAATGAATAATGAATAATGAATAATGAATAATGAATAATGAATAATGAATAATGAATAATGAATAATGAATAATGAATAATGAATAATGAATAATGAATAATGAATAATGAATAATGAATAATGAATAATGAATAATGAATAATGAATAATGAATAATGAATAATGAATAATGAATAATGAATAATGAATAATGAATAATGAATAATGAATAATGAATAATGAATAATGAATAATGACTAATGAATAACGAATAATGACTAATGAATAATGACCAATGAATAATGACCAATGAATAATGAATAATGACCAATGAATAATGACCAATGAATAATGAATAATGACCAATGAATAATGACCAATGACTAATGAATGAATAATGAATAATGAATAATGAATAACTAATGAATAATGACTAATTACCAATGAATAATGAATAATGACCAATGAATAATGAATAATGACCAATGAATAATGACCAATGACTAATGACTAACGAATAATGACTAATGACTAATGACTAATGACTAATGAATAATGACTAATGAATAATGAATAACGAATAATGAATAATGAATAATGAATAACGAATAATGAATAATGAATAGTGAATAATGAATAATGAATAATGAATAATGAATAATGAATAATGAATAATGAATAACGAATAACGAATAACGAATAACGAATAACGAATAACGAATAATGAATAATGAATAATTCAAAATGAATAAGGAAGCACGACACGCCCCAGCCCACATCCTTGGACGCAGAGACTTCTACTTGGATTTTAACGTTTGCTCAACAAACTGTTCGATATTCCCTTCGTACCTTCACAATGATAGGTAAATCCTGGGGTGGGATTCTGTAAAATACAAAACAAAAACCGCTTTCGTTTTCACCAAACCTGTCTTATCATATCTCTGGCAGTAGAGAGAGACTGCTATTTTGCATATTTTGGCCGAAGTCAAAGCTTCCGAGTTACTTTACAGGCAGGTAGTTCTTTCCACCTTTTATTGGTTTTCTTGTGAATCTAAAGGTCACAATCCATAAAATCCCTTGCGTCAACGGATCCGTCAATATTAACGTATTCAGGGGAACTAACACAGTTCATTTTCGATCCATCTGGTGTAAGATTGATGTCGATTTAATCTTTGTGGGTTCAAAAGGAAATCGATATCCATCTATACAACAGATGTATAGATATTGTCTTCTTTTGTTTCTTTTTTGTGCGGTAGTATATTTAAAAAAAAAAAACCGACATTGTGCACCTCCACGACAGCATCAGCAACTGAACCCCAATTAGTCCCCATACTCACACCTCACACGTGACTAACGAATAATAAATAATGAATAATGACCAATGAATAATGAATAATGACCAATGACTAATGACTAACGAATAATGAATAATGACCAATGAATAATGACCAATGACTAATGAATAACGAATACTGAATAATGAATACTGAATAATGAATACTGAATAATGAATAATGAATAATGAATAATGAATAACGAATAATGACTAATGACTAATGACTAATGACTAATGAATAATGACTAATGACTAATGACTAATGACTAATGAATAATGAATAACGAATAATGACTAATGACTAATGAATAATGAATAACGAATAATGACTAATGACTAATGACTAATGAATAATGAATAACGAATAATGACTAATGACTAATGACTAATGAATAATGACTAATGACTAATGACTAATGACTAATGACTAATGACTAATGACTAATGACTAATGAATAATGAAAAAATGACTAATGACTAATGACTAATGAATAACGAATAATGAATAATGAATAATGACTAATGACTAATGACTAATGACTAATGACTAATGAATAATGAATAATGAATAATGAATAATGAATAATGAATAATGAATAATGAATAATGAATAATGAATAATGAATAATGAATAATGAATAATGAATAATGAATAATGAATAATGAATAATGAATAATGAATAATGAATAGTGAATAATGAATAATGACTAATGACTAATGAATAATGAATAATGAATAATGAATAATGAATAATGACTAATGAATAATGAATAATGAATAATGAATAATGAATAATGAATAGTGAATAGTGAATAATGAATAATGAATAATGAATAATGAATAATGAATAATGAATAATGAATAATGAATAATGAATAATGAATAATGAATAACGAATAATGAATAATGAATAGTGAATAATGAATAATGAATAATGAATAATGAATAATGAATAATGAATAATGAATAATGAATAATGAATAATGAATAATGAATAATGAATAATGAATAATGAATAATGAATAATGAATAATGAATAATGAATAATGAATAACGAACAATGAATAATGAATAATGAATAATTCAAAATGAATAAGGAAGCACGACACGCCCCCGCCCACATCCTTGGACGCAGAGACTTCTACTTGGATTTTAACGTTTGCTCAACAACCTGTTCGATATTGCCTTCGTACCTTCACAATGATAGGTAAATCCTGGGGTGGGATTCTGTAAAATACAAAACTAAAACCGCTTTCGTTTTCACCAAACCTGTCTTATCATATCTCTGGCAGTAGAGAGAGACTGCTATTTTGCATATTTTGGCCGAAGTCAAAGCTTCCGAGTTACTTTACAGGCAGGTAGTTCTTTCCACCTGTTGTTGGTTTTCTTGTGAATCTAAAGGTCACAATCCATAAAATCCGTTGCGTCAACGGATCCGTCAATATTAACGTATTCAGGGGAACTAACACAGTTCATTTTCGATCCATCTGGTGTAAGATTGATGTCGATTTAATCTTTGTGGGTTCAAAAGGAAATCGATATCCATCTATACAACAGATGTATAGATATTGTCTTCTTTTGTTTCTTTTTTGTGCGGTAATATATTTAAAAAAAAAAAACCGACATTGTGCACCTCCACGACAGCATCAGCAACTGAACCCCAATTAGTCCCCATACTCACACCTCACACGTGACTAACGAATAATAAATAATGAATAATGACTAATTACCAATGAATAATGAATAATGAATAATGACCAATGAATAATGACCAATGAATAATGACCAATGACTAATGACTAACGAATAATGACTAATGACTAATGAATAATGAATAACGAATAATGAATAACGAATAATGAATAATGAATAATGAATAATGAATAATGAATAATGAATAATGAATAATGAATAATGAATAATGAATAATGAATAACGAATAATGAATAATGAATAATGAATAATGAATAATGAATAATGAATAATGAATAATGAATAATGAATAATGAATAATGAATAATGACTAATGACTAATGACTAATGAATAACGAATAATGAATAATGAACAATGAATAATGAATAATGAATAATGAATAATGAATAATGAATAATGAATAGTGAATAATGAATAATGAATAATGAATAATGAATAATGAATAATGAATAATGAATAATGAATAATGAATAATGAATAATGAATAATGAATAATGAATAATGAATAATGAATAATGAATAATGAATAATGAATAATGAATAATGAATAATGAATAACGAATAACGAATAACGAATAACGAATAATGAATAATGAATAATTCAAAATGAATAAGGAAGCACGACACGCCCCCGCCCACATCCTTGGACGCAGAGACTTCTACTTGGATTTTAACGTTTGCTCAACAAACTGTTCGATATTGCCTTCGTACCTTCACAATGATAGGTAAATCCTGGGGTGGGATTCTGTAAAATACAAAACAAAAACCGCTTTCGTTTTCACCAAACCTGTCTTATCATATCTCTGGCAGTAGAGAGAGACTGCTATTTTGCATATTTTGGCCGAAGTCAAAGCTTCCGAGTTACTTTACAGGCAGGTAGTTCTTTCCACCTGTTGTTGGTTTTCTTGTGAATCTAAAGGTCACAATCCATAAAATCCGTTGCGTCAACGGATCCGTCAATATTAACGTATTCAGGGGAACTAACACAGTTCATTTTCGATCCATCTGGTGTAAGATTGATGTCGATTTAATCTTTGTGGGTTCAAAAGGAAATCGATATCCATCTATACAACAGATGTATAGATATTGTCTTCTTTTGTTTCTTTTTTGTGCGGTAGTATATTTAAAAAAAAAAAACCGACATTGTGCACCTCCACGACAGCATCAGCAACTGAACCCCAATTAGTCCCCATACTCACACCTCACACGTGACTAACGAATAATAAATAATGAATAATGACCAATGAATAATGAATAATGACCAATGACTAATGACTAACGAATAATGAATAATGACCAATGAATAATGACCAATGACTAATGAATAACGAATACTGAATAATGAATACTGAATAATGAATACTGAATAATGACTAATGACTAATGACTAATGACTAATGACTAATGACTAATGACTAATGACTAATGAATAATGACTAATGAATAATGAATAATGAATAATGAATAATGAACAATGAATAATGAATAATGAATAATGAATAATGAATAATGAATAATGAATAATGACTAATGAATAATGACCAATGAATAATGACCAATGAATAATGAATAATGACCAATGAATAATGACCAATGAATAATGACCAATGAATAATGAATAATGACCAATGAATAATGACCAATGACTAATGACTAACGAATAATGACTAATGACTAATGACTAATGACTAATGAATAATGACTAATGAATAATGAATAACGAATAATGAATAATGAATAATGAATAACGAATAATGAATAATGAATAGTGAATAATGAATAATGAATAATGAATAATGAATAATGAATAATGAATAATGAATAATGAATAATGAATAATGAATAATGAATAATGAATAATGAATAATTCAAAATGAATAAGGAAGCACGACACGCCCCAGCCCACATCCTTGGACGCAGAGACTTCTACTTGGATTTTAACGTTTGCTCAACAAACTGTTCGATATTCCCTTCGTACCTTCACAATGATAGGTAAATCCTGGGGTGGGATTCTGTAAAATACAAAACAAAAACCGCTTTCGTTTTCACCAAACCTGTCTTATCATATCTCTGGCAGTAGAGAGAGACTGCTATTTTGCATATTTTGGCCGAAGTCAAAGCTTCCGAGTTACTTTACAGGCAGGTAGTTCTTTCCACCTTTTATTGGTTTTCTTGTGAATCTAAAGGTCACAATCCATAAAATCCCTTGCGTCAACGGATCCGTCAATATTAACGTATTCAGGGGAACTAACACAGTTCATTTTCGATCCATCTGGTGTAAGATTGATGTCGATTTAATCTTTGTGGGTTCAAAAGGAAATCGATATCCATCTATACAACAGATGTATAGATATTGTCTTCTTTTGTTTCTTTTTTGTGCGGTAATATATTTAAAAAAAAAAAACCGACATTGTGCACCTCCACGACAGCATCAGCAACTGAACCCCAATTAGTCCCCATACTCACACCTCACACGTGACTAACGAATAATAAATAATGAATAATGACTAATTACCAATGAATAATGAATAATGAATAATGAATAATGAATAATGAATAATGAATAGTGAATAATGAATAATGAATAATGAATAATGAATAATGAATAATGAATAGTGAATAATGAATAATGAATAATGAATAATGAATAATGAATAATGAATAATGAATAATGAATAGTGAATAATGAATAATGAATAATGAATAATGAATAATGAATAATGACTAATGACTAATGACTAATGAATAATGACTAATGACTAATGACTAATGACTAATGACTAATGACTAATGACTAATGACTAATGACTAATGACTAATGACTAATGAATAATGACCAATGAATAATGACCAATGAATAATGAATAATGACCAATGAATAATGACCAATGGATAATGAATAATGACCAATGAATAATGACCAATGACTAATGACCAATGACTAATGAATGAATAATGAATAATGAATAACTAATGAATAATGACTAATTACCAATGAATAATGACCAATGAATAATGAATAATGACCAATGAATAATGACCAATGACTAATGACTAACGAATAATGACTAATGACTAATGACTAATGACTAATGAATAATGACTAATGAATAATGAATAACGAATAATGAATAATGAATAATGAATAACGAATAATGAATAATGAATAATGAATAGTGAATAATGAATAATGAATAATGAATAATGAATAATGAATAATGAATAATGAATAATGAATAATGAATAATGAATAATGAATAACGAATAACGAATAACGAATAACGAATAACGAATAACGAATAATGAATAATGAATAAGGAAGCACGACACGCCCCAGCCCACATCCTTGGACGCAGAGACTTCTACTTGGATTTTAACGTTTGCTCAACAAACTGTTCGATATTCCCTTCGTACCTTCACAATGATAGGTAAATCCTGGGGTGGGATTCTGTAAAATACAAAACAAAAACCGCTTTCGTTTTCACCAAACCTGTCTTATCATATCTCTGGCAGTAGAGAGAGACTGCTATTTTGCATATTTTGGCCGAAGTCAAAGCTTCCGAGTTACTTTACAGGCAGGTAGTTCTTTCCACCTTTTATTGGTTTTCTTGTGAATCTAAAGGTCACAATCCATAAAATCCCTTGCGTCAACGGATCCGTCAATATTAACGTATTCAGGGGAACTAACACAGTTCATTTTCGATCCATCTGGTGTAAGATTGATGTCGATTTAATCTTTGTGGGTTCAAAAGGAAATCGATATCCATCTATACAACAGATGTATAGATATTGTCTTCTTTTGTTTCTTTTTTGTGCGGTAATATATTTAAAAAAAAAAAACCGACATTGTGCACCTCCACGACAGCATCAGCAACTGAACCCCAATTAGTCCCCATACTCACACCTCACACGTGACTAACGAATAATAAATAATGAATAATGACTAATTACCAATGAATAATGAATAATGAATAATGAATAATGAATAATGAATAATGAATAATGAATAATGAATAATGAATAATGAATAATGAATAATGAATAATGAATAATGAATAATGAATAATGAATAATGAATAATGACTAATGAATAACGAATAATGACTAATGAATAATGACCAATGAATAATGACCAATGAATAATGAATAATGACCAATGAATAATGACTAATGAATGAAAAATGAATAATGAATAACTAATGAATAATGACTAATTACCAATGAATAATGAATAATGACCAATGAATAATGACCAATGACTAATGACTAACGAATAATGACTAATGACTAATGAATAATGACTAATGAATAATGAATAACGAATAATGAATAATGACTAATGAATAACGAATAATGACTAATGACTAATGAATAATGAATAACGAATAATGACCAATGAATAATGACCAATGACTAATGACTAATGAATAACGAATAATGACCAATGAATAATGACTAATGACCAATGAATAATGACCAATGACTAATGACTAATGACTATTGAATAACGAATAATGAATAACGAATAATGAATAACGAATAATGACTAATGAATAATGAATAATGACTAATGACCAATGAATAATGACTAATGACTAATGAATAATGAATAATGAATAATGAATAATGACTAATGAATAACGAATAATGACTAATGACCAATGAATAATGACCAATGACTAATGACTAATGACTATTGAATAACGAATAATGAATAACGAATAATGAATAACGAATAATGACTAATGACTAATGACTAACGAATAACGAATAACGAATAACGAATAATGAATGACGCAGAGACTTCTACTTGGATTTTAACGTTTGCTCAACAACCTGTTCGATATTGCCTTCGTACCTTCACAATGATAGGTAAATCCTGGGGTGGGATTCTGTAAAATACAAAACAAAAACCGCTTTCGTTTTCACCAAACCTGTCTTATCATATCTCTGGCAGTAGAGAGAGACTGCTATTTTGCATATTTTGGCCGAAGTCAAAGCTTCCGAGTTACTTTACAGGCAGGTAGTTCTTTCCACCTGTTGTTGGTTTTCTTGTGAATCTAAAGGTCACAATCCATAAAATCCGTTGCGTCAACGGATCCGTCAATATTAACGTATTCAGGGGAACTAACACAGTTCATTTTCGATCCATCTGGTGTAAGATTGATGTCGATTTAATCTTTGTGGGTTCAAAAGGAAATCGATATCCATCTATACAACAGATGTATAGATATTGTCTTCTTTTGTTTCTTTTTTGTGCGGTAGTATATTTAAAAAAAAAAAACCGACATTGTGCACCTCCACGACAGCATCAGCAACTGAACCCCAATTAGTCCCCATACTCACACCTCACACGTGACTAACGAATAATAAATAATGAATAATGACTAATTACCAATGAATAATGAATAATGACCAATGAATAATGACCAATGAATAATGAATAATGACCAATGAATAATGAATAATGACCAATGACTAATGACTAACGAATAATGAATAATGACCAATGAATAATGACCAATGACTAATGAATAACGAATACTGAATAATGAATAATGAATAATGAATAATGAATAATGAATAATGAATAATGAATAATGAATAATGAATAATGAATAATGAATAATGAATAATGAATAATGAATAATGAATAATGAATAATGAATAATGAATAATGAATAATGAATAATGAATAATGAATAATGACCAATGAATAATGACCAATGAATAATGAATAATGACCAATGAATAATGACCAATGAATAATGACCAATGAATAATGACTAATTACCAATGAATAATGACCAGTGAATAATGACCAATGACTAATGAATAATGACTAATGACTAATGACTAATGAATAATGACTAATGAATAATGAATAACGAATAATGAATAATGAATAATGAATAACGAATAATGAATAATGAATAGTGAATAATGAATAATGAATAATGAATAATGAATAATGAATAATGAATAATGAATAAGGAAGCACGACACGCCCCAGCCCACATCCTTGGACGCAGAGACTTCTACTTGGATTTTAACGTTTGCTCAACAAACTGTTCGATATTGCCTTCGTACCTTCACAATGATAGGTAAATCCTGGGGTGGGATTCTGTAAAATACAAAACAAAAACCGCTTTCGTTTTCACCAAACCTGTCTTATCATATCTCTGGCAGTAGAGAGAGACTGCTATTTTGCATATTTTGGCCGAAGTCAAAGCTTCCGAGTTACTTTACAGGCAGGTAGTTCTTTCCACCTTTTATTGGTTTTCTTGTGAATCTAAAGGTCACAATCCATAAAATCCCTTGCGTCAACGGATCCGTCAATATTAACGTATTCAGGGGAACTAACACAGTTCATTTTCGATCCATCTGGTGTAAGATTGATGTCGATTTAATCTTTGTGGGTTCAAAAGGAAATCGATATCCATCTATACAACAGATGTATAGATATTGTCTTCTTTTGTTTCTTTTTTGTGCGGTAATATATTTAAAAAAAAAAAACCGACATTGTGCACCTCCACGACAGCATCAGCAACTGAACCCCAATTAGTCCCCATACTCACACCTCACACGTGACTAACGAATAATAAATAATGAATAATGACTAATTACCAATGAATAATGAATAATGACCAATGAATAATGAATAATGACCAATGACTAATGACTAATGACTAATGACTAATGAATAATGAATAATGAATAATGAATAATGACTAATGAATAACGAATAATGACTAATGAATAATGAATAATGAATAATGAATAATGAATAATGACCAATGAATAATGAATAATGACCAATGAATAATGACCAATGAATAATGAATAATGACCAATGAATAATGAATAATGACCAATGACTAATGACTAATGACTAATGACTAATGAATAATGAATAATGAATAATGAATAATGAATAATGACTAATGAATAACGAATAATGACTAATGAATAATGAATAATGAATAATGAATAACGAATAATGACCAATGAATAATGACCAATGAATAATGAATAATGACCAATGAATAATGACCAATGACTAATGACTAATGAATAATGAATAATGAATAATGAATAATGAATAATGAATAATGAATAGTGAATAATGAATAATGAATAATGAATAATGAATAATGAATAATGAATAATGAATAATGAATAATGAATAACTAACACAGTTCATTTTCGATCCATCTGGTGTAAGATTGATGTCGATTTAATCTTTGTAGGTTTAAAAGGAAATCGATATCCATCTATACAACAGATGTATAGATATTGTCTTCTTTTGTTTCTTTTTTGTGCGGTAGTATATTTAAAAAAAAAAAACCGACATTGTGCACCTCCACGACAGCATCAGCAACTGAACCCCAATTAGTCCCCATACTCACACCTCACACGTGACTAACGAATAATAAATAATGAATAATGACTAATTACCAATGAATAATGAATAATGACCAATGAATAATGAATAATGACCAATGAATAATGACCAATGAATAATGACCAATGAATAATGACCAATGACTAATGACTAACGAATAATGACTAATGACTAATGAATAATGAATAACGAATAATGAATAACGAATAATGAATAATGAATAATGAATAATGAATAATGAATAATGAATAATGAATAATGAATAATGAATAATGAATAATGAATAATGAATAATGAATAATGAATAATGAATAATGAATAATGAATAATGAATAATGAATAATGAATAATGAATAATGAATAATGAATAATGAATAATGAATAATGAATAATGAATAATGAATAATGAATAATGAATAATGAATAATGAATAATGAATAATGAATAATGAATAATGAATAATGAATAATGAATAATGAATAATGAATAATGAATAATGAATAATGAATAATGAATAATGAATAATGAATAATGAATAACGAATAATGTTTAATGACTAATGACTAATGACTAATGACTAATGACTAATGACTAATGACTAATGACTAATGACTAATGAATAATGAATAACGAATAATGAATAACGAATAATGAATAATGAATAATGAATAATGAATAATGAATAATGAATAATGAATAATGAATAATGAATAATGAATAATGAATAATGAATAATAATGAATAATGAATAATGAATAATGAATAATGAATAATGAATAATGAATAATGAATAATGAATAATGAATAATGAATAATGAATAATGAATAATGACCAATGAATAATGACCAATGAATAATGACCAATGACTAATGACTAACGAATAATGACTAATGACTAATGACTAATGAATAATGAATAACGAATAATGAATAACGAATAATGAATAATGAATAATGAATAATGAATAATGAATAATGAATAATGAATAATGAATAATGAATAATGAATAATGAATAATGAATAATGAATAATGAATAATGAATAATGAATAATGAATAATGAATAATGAATAATGAATAATGAATAATGAATAATGAATAATGAATAATGAA
The DNA here is from genome assembly GCA_949372485.1 of Cheilosia soror. Classification (NCBI taxonomy): domain Eukaryota; kingdom Metazoa; phylum Arthropoda; class Insecta; order Diptera; family Syrphidae; genus Cheilosia; species Cheilosia soror. Next base: position 41,139,893 of record OX443564.1, on the reverse strand, counting down.
TAATGAATAATGAATAATGAATAATGAATAATGAATAATGAATAATGAATAATGAATAATGAATAATGAATAATGAATAATGAATAATGAATAATGAATAATGAATAATGAATAGTGAATAATGAATAATGAATAATGAATAATGAATAATGAATAATGAATAATGAATAACGAATAACGAATAACGAATAACGAATAACGAATAATGAATAATGAATAATTCAAAATGAATAAGGAAGCACGACACGCCCCCGCCCACATCCTTGGACGCAGAGACTTCTACTTGGATTTTAACGTTTGCTCAACAACCTGTTCGATATTGCCTTCGTACCTTCACAATGATAGGTAAATCCTGGGGTGGGATTCTGTAAAATACAAAACTAAAACCGCTTTCGTTTTCACCAAACCTGGCTCATCATATCTCTGGCAGTAGAGAGAGACTGCTATTTTGCATATTTTGGCCGAAGTCAAAGCTTCCGAGTTACTTTACAGGCAGGTAGTTCTTTCCACCTTTTGTTGGTTTTCTTGTGAATCTAAAGGTCACAATCCATAAAATCCGTTGCGTCAACGGATCCGTCAATATTAACGTATTCAGGGGAACTAACACAGTTCATTTTCGATCCATCGGGTGTAAGATTGATGTCGATTTAATCTTTGTGGGTTCAAAAGGAAATCGATATCCATCTATACAACAGATGTATAGATATTGTCTTCTTTTGTTTCTTTTTTGTGCGGTAATATATTTAAAAAAAAAAACCGACATTGTGCACCTCCACGACAGCATCAGCAACTGAACCCCAATTAGTCCCCATACTCACACCTCACACGTGACTAACGAATAATAAATAATGAATAATGACTAATTACCAATGAATAATGAATAATGACCAATGAATAATGACCAATGACTAATGACTAATGACTAATGACTAATGAATAATGACTAATGAATAACAAATAATGACTAATGAATAATGAATAACGAATAACGAATAATGAATAATTCAAAATGAATAAGGAAGCACGACACGCCCCCGCCCACATCCTTGGACGCAGAGACTTCTACTTGGATTTTAGCGTTTGCTCAACAACCTGTTCGATATTGCCTTCGTACCTTCACAATGATAGGTAAATCCTGGGGTGGGATTCTGTAAAATACAAAACTAAAACCGCTTTCGTTTTCACCAAACCTGGCTCATCATATCTCTGGCAGTAGAGAGAGACTGCTATTTTGCATATTTTGGCCGAAGTCAAAGCTTCCGAGTTACTTTACAGGCAGGTAGTTCTTTCCACCTGTTGTTGGTTTTCTTGTGAATCTAAAGGTCACAATCCATAAAATCCGTTGCGTCAACGGATCCGTCAATATTAACGTATTCAGGGGAACTAACACAGTTCATTTTCGATCCATCTGGTGTAAGATTGATGTCGATTTAATCTTTGTAGGTTTAAAAGGAAATCGATATCCATCTATACAACAGATGTATAGATATTGTCTTCTTTTGTTTCTTTTTTGTGCGGTAGTATATTTAAAAAAAAAAAACCGACATTGTGCACCTCCACGACAGCATCAGCAACTGAACCCCAATTAGTCCCCATACTCACACCTCACACGTGACTAACGAATAATAAATAATGAATAATGACTAATTACCAATGAATAATGAATAATGACCAATGAATAATGACCAATGACTAATGACTAATGACTAATGACTAATGAATAATGACTAATGAATAACAAATAATGACTAATGAATAATGAATAACGAATAATGACTAATGACTAATGAATAATGACCAATGAATAATGACCAATGAATAATGAATAATGACCAATGAATAATGACCAATGAATAATGAATAACTAATGACTAATGAATAATGACCAATGAATAATGACCAATGAATAATGACCAATGACTAATGACTAATGACTATTGAATAACGAATAATGAATAACGAATAATGAATAACGAATAATGACTAATGACTAATGACTAACGAATAACGAATAACGAATAACGAATAACGAATAACGAATAACGAATAATGAATAATGAATGACGCAGAGACTTCTACTTGGATTTTAACGTTTGCTCAACAACCTGTTCGATATTGCCTTCGTACCTTCACAATGATAAGTAAATCCTGGGGTGGGATTCTGTAAAATACAAAACTAAAACCGCTTTCGTTTTCACCAAACCTGGCTCATCATATCTCTGGCAGTAGAGAGAGACTGCTATTTTGCATATTTTGGCCGAAGTCAAAGCTTCCGAGTTACTTTACAGGCAGGTAGTTCTTTCCACCTGTTGTTGGTTTTCTTGTGAATCTAAAGGTCACAATCCATAAAATCCGTTGCGTCAACGGATCCGTCAATATTAACGTATTCAGGGGAACTAACACAGTTCATTTTCGATCCATCTGGTGTAAGATTGATGTCGATTTAATCTTTGTGGGTTCAAAAGGAAATCGATATCCATCTATACAACAGATGTATAGATATTGTCTTCTTTTGTTTCTTTTTTGTGCGGTAATATATTTAAAAAAAAAAAACCGACATTGTGCACCTCCACGACAGCATCAGCAACTGAACCCCAATTAGTCCCCATACTCACACCTCACACGTGACTAACGAATAATAAATAATGAATAATGACTAATTACCAATGAATAATGAATAATGAATAATGACCAATGAATAATGACCAATGAATAATGACCAATGAATAATGACCAATGACTAATGACTAACGAATAATGACTAATGACTAATGACTAATGAATAATGAATAACGAATAATGAATAACGAATAATGAATAATGAATAATGAATAATGAATAATGAATAATGAATAATGAATAATGAATAATGAATAATGAATAATGAATAATGAATAATGAATAATGAATAACGAATAATGAATAATGAATAATGAATAATGAATAATGAATAATGAATAATGAATAATGAATAACGAATAATGACTAATGACTAATGACTAATGACTAATGACTAATGACTAATGACTAATGACTAATGACTAATGACTAATGACTAATGACTAATGAATAATGAATAATGAATAATGAATAATGAATAATGAATAATGAATAATGAATAATGAATAATGAATAATGAATAATGAATAATGAATAATGAATAATGAATAATGAATAATGAATAATGAATAATGAATAATGAATAGTGAATAATGAATAATGAATAATGAATAATGAATAATGAATAATGAATAGTGAATAATGAATAATGAATAATGAATAATGAATAATGAATAATGAATAATGAATAATGAATAATGAATAATGAATAATGAATAATGAATAATGAATAATGAATAATGAATAATGAATAACGAATAACGAATAACGAATAACGAATAACGAATAATGAATAATGAATAATTCAAAATGAATAAGGAAGCACGACACGCCCCCGCCCACATCCTTGGACGCAGAGACTTCTACTTGGATTTTAACGTTTGCTCAACAAACTGTTCGATATTGCCTTCGTACCTTCACAATGATAGGTAAATCCTGGGGTGGGATTCTGTAAAATACAAAACAAAAACCGCTTTCGTTTTCACCAAACCTGTCTTATCATATCTCTGGCAGTAGAGAGAGACTGCTATTTTGCATATTTTGGCCGAAGTCAAAGCTTCCGAGTTACTTTACAGGCAGGTAGTTCTTTCCACCTGTTGTTGGTTTTCTTGTGAATCTAAAGGTCACAATCCATAAAATCCGTTGCGTCAACGGATCCGTCAATATTAACGTATTCAGGGGAACTAACACAGTTCATTTTCGATCCATCTGGTGTAAGATTGATGTCGATTTAATCTTTGTGGGTTCAAAAGGAAATCGATATCCATCTATACAACAGATGTATAGATATTGTCTTCTTTTGTTTCTTTTTTGTGCGGTAGTATATTTAAAAAAAAAAAAACCGACATTGTGCACCTCCACGACAGCATCAGCAACTGAACCCCAATTAGTCCCCATACTCACACCTCACACGTGACTAACGAATAATAAATAATGAATAATGACTAATTACCAATGAATAATGAATAATGAATAATGAATAATGAATAATGAATAATGAATAATGAATAATGAATAATGAATAATGAATAATGAATAATGAATAATGAATAGTGAATAATGAATAATGAATAATGAATAGTGAATAATGAATAATGAATAATGAATAATGACTAATGAATAATGAATAATGAATAATGAATAATGAATAGTGAATAGTGAATAATGAATAATGAATAATGAATAATGAATAATGAATAATGAATAATGAATAATGAATAATGAATAATGAATAGTGAATAATGAATAATGAATAATGAATAGTGAATAATGAATAATGAATAATGACTAATGACTAATGACTAATGAATAATGACTAATGACTAATGACTAATGACTAATGACTAATGACTAATGACTAATGACTAATGACTAATGACTAATGACTAATGAATAATGAATAATGAATAATGAATAATGAATAATGAATAATGAATAACGAATAATGAATAATGAATAATGAATAACGAATAACGAATAACGAATAATGAATAATGAATAATTCAAAATGAATAAGGAAGCACGACACGCCCCAGCCCACATCCTTGGACGCAGAGACTTCTACTTGGATTTTAACGTTTGCTCAACAAACTGTTCGATATTCCCTTCGTACCTTCACAATGATAGGTAAATCCTGGGGTGGGATTCTGTAAAATACAAAACAAAAACCGCTTTCGTTTTCACCAAACCTGTCTTATCATATCTCTGGCAGTAGAGAGAGACTGCTATTTTGCATATTTTGGCCGAAGTCAAAGCTTCCGAGTTACTTTACAGGCAGGTAGTTCTTTCCACCTTTTATTGGTTTTCTTGTGAATCTAAAGGTCACAATCCATAAAATCCCTTGCGTCAACGGATCCGTCAATATTAACGTATTCAGGGGAACTAACACAGTTCATTTTCGATCCATCTGGTGTAAGATTGATGTCGATTTAATCTTTGTGGGTTCAAAAGGAAATCGATATCCATCTATACAACAGATGTATAGATATTGTCTTCTTTTGTTTCTTTTTTGTGCGGTAATATATTTAAAAAAAAAAAACCGACATTGTGCACCTCCACGACAGCATCAGCAACTGAACCCCAATTAGTCCCCATACTCACACCTCACACGTGACTAACGAATAATAAATAATGAATAATGACTAATTACCAATGAATAATGAATAATGAATAATGAATAATGAATAATGAATAATGAATAATGAATAATGAATAATGAATAATGAATAATGAATAATGAATAACGAATAATGAATAATGAATAATGAATAATGAATAATGAATAATGAATAATGAATAATGAATAATGAATAATGAATAATGAATAATGAATAATGAATAATGACTAATGACTAATGAATAACGAATAATGAATAATGAACAATGAATAATGAATAATGAATAATGAATAATGAATAATGAATAATGAATAGTGAATAATGAATAATGAATAATGAATAATGAATAATGAATAATGAATAATGAATAATGAATAATGAATAATGAATAATGAATAATGAATAATGAATAATGAATAATGAATAATGAATAATGAATAGTGAATAATGAATAATGAATAATGAATAATGAATAATGAATAATGAATAATGAATAATGAATAATGAATAATGAATAATGAATAATGAATAATGAATAATGAATAATGAATAATGAATAATGAATAATGAATAATGAATAATGAATAACGAATAACGAATAACGAATAACGAATAACGAATAATGAATAATGAATAATTCAAAATGAATAAGGAAGCACGACACGCCCCCGCCCACATCCTTGGACGCAGAGACTTCTACTTGGATTTTAACGTTTGCTCAACAAACTGTTCGATATTGCCTTCGTACCTTCACAATGATAGGTAAATCCTGGGGTGGGATTCTGTAAAATACAAAACAAAAACCGCTTTCGTTTTCACCAAACCTGTCTTATCATATCTCTGGCAGTAGAGAGAGACTGCTATTTTGCATATTTTGGCCGAAGTCAAAGCTTCCGAGTTACTTTACAGGCAGGTAGTTCTTTCCACCTTTTATTGGTTTTCTTGTGAATCTAAAGGTCACAATCCATAAAATCCCTTGCGTCAACGGATCCGTCAATATTAACGTATTCAGGGGAACTAACACAGTTCATTTTCGATCCATCTGGTGTAAGATTGATGTCGATTTAATCTTTGTGGGTTCAAAAGGAAATCGATATCCATCTATACAACAGATGTATAGATATTGTCTTCTTTTGTTTCTTTTTTGTGCGGTAGTATATTTAAAAAAAAAAAACCGACATTGTGCACCTCCACGACAGCATCAGCAACTGAACCCCAATTAGTCCCCATACTCACACCTCACACGTGACTAACGAATAATAAATAATGAATAATGACTAATTACCAATGAATAATGAATAATGACCAATGAATAATGAATAATGACCAATGACTAATGACTAACGAATAATGAATAATGACCAATGAATAATGACCAATGACTAATGAATAACGAATACTGAATAATGAATACTGAATAATGAATACTGAATAATGACTAATGACTAATGACTAATGACTAATGACTAATGACTAATGACTAATGAATAATGACTAATGAATAATGAATAATGAATAATGAATAATGAACAATGAATAATGAATAATGAATAATGAATAATGAATAATGAATAATGAATAATGAATAATGAATAATGAATAATGAATAATGACCAATGAATAATGAATAATGACTAATGAATAATGACCAATGAATAATGACCAATGAATAATGAATAATGACCAATGAATAATGACCAATGAATAATGACCAATGAATAATGAATAATGACCAATGAATAATGACCAATGACTAATGACTAACGAATAATGACTAATGACTAATGACTAATGAATAATGACTAATGAATAATGAATAACGAATAATGAATAATGAATAATGAATAACGAATAATGAATAATGAATAGTGAATAATGAATAATGAATAATGAATAATGAATAATGAATAATGAATAATGAATAATGAATAATGAATAATTCAAAATGAATAAGGAAGCACGACACGCCCCAGCCCACATCCTTGGACGCAGAGACTTCTACTTGGATTTTAACGTTTGCTCAACAAACTGTTCGATATTGCCTTCGTACCTTCACAATGATAGGTAAATCCTGGGGTGGGATTCTGTAAAATACAAAACAAAAACCGCTTTCGTTTTCACCAAACCTGTCTTATCATATCTCTGGCAGTAGAGAGAGACTGCTATTTTGCATATTTTGGCCGAAGTCAAAGCTTCCGAGTTACTTTACAGGCAGGTAGTTCTTTCCACCTTTTATTGGTTTTCTTGTGAATCTAAAGGTCACAATCCATAAAATCCCTTGCGTCAACGGATCCGTCAATATTAACGTATTCAGGGGAACTAACACAGTTCATTTTCGATCCATCTGGTGTAAGATTGATGTCGATTTAATCTTTGTGGGTTCAAAAGGAAATCGATATCCATCTATACAACAGATGTATAGATATTGTCTTCTTTTGTTTCTTTTTTGTGCGGTAATATATTTAAAAAAAAAAAACCGACATTGTGCACCTCCACGACAGCATCAGCAACTGAACCCCAATTAGTCCCCATACTCACACCTCACACGTGACTAACGAATAATAAATAATGAATAATGACTAATTACCAATGAATAATGAATAATGAATAATGAATAATGAATAATGAATAATGAATAATGAATAATGAATAATGAATAATGAATAATGAATAATGAATAATGAATAATGAATAATGAATAATGAATAATGAATAACGAATAATGAATAATGAATAATGAATAATGAATAATGAATAATGAATAATGAATAATGAATAATGACTAATGACTAATGACTAATGAATAACGAATAATGAATAATGAACAATGAATAATGAATAATGAATAATGAATAATGAATAATGAATAATGAATAGTGAATAATGAATAATGAATAATGAATAATGAATAATGAATAATGAATAATGAATAATGAATAATGAATAATGAATAATGAATAATGAATAATGAATAATGAATAATGAATAATGAATAATGAATAATGAATAGTGAATAATGAATAATGAATAATGAATAATGAATAATGAATAATGAATAATGAATAATGAATAATGAATAATGAATAATGAATAATGAATAATGAATAATGAATAATGAATAATGAATAACGAATAACGAATAACGAATAACGAATAACGAATAATGAATAATGAATAATTCAAAATGAATAAGGAAGCACGACACGCCCCCGCCCACATCCTTGGACGCAGAGACTTCTACTTGGATTTTAACGTTTGCTCAACAAACTGTTCGATATTGCCTTCGTACCTTCACAATGATAGGTAAATCCTGGGGTGGGATTCTGTAAAATACAAAACAAAAACCGCTTTCGTTTTCACCAAACCTGTCTTATCATATCTCTGGCAGTAGAGAGAGACTGCTATTTTGCATATTTTGGCCGAAGTCAAAGCTTCCGAGTTACTTTACAGGCAGGTAGTTCTTTCCACCTGTTGTTGGTTTTCTTGTGAATCTAAAGGTCACAATCCATAAAATCCGTTGCGTCAACGGATCCGTCAATATTAACGTATTCAGGGGAACTAACACAGTTCATTTTCGATCCATCTGGTGTAAGATTGATGTCGATTTAATCTTTGTGGGTTCAAAAGGAAATCGATATCCATCTATACAACAGATGTATAGATATTGTCTTCTTTTGTTTCTTTTTTGTGCGGTAGTATATTTAAAAAAAAAAAACCGACATTGTGCACCTCCACGACAGCATCAGCAACTGAACCCCAATTAGTCCCCATACTCACACCTCACACGTGACTAACGAATAATAAATAATGAATAATGACTAATTACCAATGAATAATGAATAATGACCAATGAATAATGAATAATGACCAATGACTAATGACTAACGAATAATGAATAATGAATAATGACCAATGAATAATGACCAATGACTAATGAATAACGAATACTGAATAATGAATACTGAATAATGAATACTGAATAATGACTAATGACTAATGACTAATGACTAATGACTAATGACTAATGACTAATGAATAATGACTAATGAATAATGAATAATGAATAATGAATAATGAACAATGAATAATGAATAATGAATAATGAATAATGAATAATGAATAATGAATAATGAATAATGAATAATGAATAATGAATAATGAATAATGAATAATGACCAATGAATAATGAATAATGACTAATGAATAATGACCAATGAATAATGACCAATGAATAATGAATAATGACCAATGAATAATGACCAATGAATAATGAATAATGACCAATGAATAATGACCAATGACTAATGACTAACGAATAATGACTAATGACTAATGACTAATGACTAATGAATAATGACTAATGAATAATGAATAACGAATAATGAATAATGAATAATGAATAACGAATAATGAATAATGAATAGTGAATAATGAATAATGAATAATGAATAATGAATAATGAATAATGAATAATGAATAATGAATAATGAATAATGAATAATGAATAATGAATAATTCAAAATGAATAAGGAAGCACGACACGCCCCAGCCCACATCCTTGGACGCAGAGACTTCTACTTGGATTTTAACGTTTGCTCAACAAACTGTTCGATATTCCCTTCGTACCTTCACAATGATAGGTAAATCCTGGGGTGGGATTCTGTAAAATACAAAACAAAAACCGCTTTCGTTTTCACCAAACCTGTCTTATCATATCTCTGGCAGTAGAGAGAGACTGCTATTTTGCATATTTTGGCCGAAGTCAAAGCTTCCGAGTTACTTTACAGGCAGGTAGTTCTTTCCACCTTTTATTGGTTTTCTTGTGAATCTAAAGGTCACAATCCATAAAATCCCTTGCGTCAACGGATCCGTCAATATTAACGTATTCAGGGGAACTAACACAGTTCATTTTCGATCCATCTGGTGTAAGATTGATGTCGATTTAATCTTTGTGGGTTCAAAAGGAAATCGATATCCATCTATACAACAGATGTATAGATATTGTCTTCTTTTGTTTCTTTTTTGTGCGGTAATATATTTAAAAAAAAAAAACCGACATTGTGCACCTCCACGACAGCATCAGCAACTGAACCCCAATTAGTCCCCATACTCACACCTCACACGTGACTAACGAATAATAAATAATGAATAATGACTAATTACCAATGAATAATGAATAATGAATAATGAATAATGAATAATGAATAATGAATAATGAATAATGAATAATGAATAATGAATAATGAATAGTGAATAATGAATAATGAATAATGAATAATGAATAATGAATAATGAATAGTGAATAATGAATAATGAATAATGAATAATGACTAATGAATAATGAATAATGAATAATGAATAGTGAATAGTGAATAATGAATAATGAATAATGAATAATGAATAATGAATAATGAATAATGAATAATGAATAGTGAATAATGAATAATGAATAATGAATAGTGAATAATGAATAATGAATAATGACTAATGACTAATGACTAATGAATAATGACTAATGACTAATGACTAATGACTAATGACTAATGACTAATGACTAATGACTAATGAATAATGACCAATGAATAATGAATAATGACCAATGAATAATGACCAATGGATAATGAATAATGACCAATGAATAATGACCAATGACTAATGACCAATGAATGAATAATGAATAATGAATAATGAATAACTAATGAATAATGACTAATTACCAATGAATAATGAATAATGACCAATGAATAATGAATAATGACCAATGAATAATGACCAATGACTAATGACTAATGAATAATGACTAATGACTAATGACTAATGACTAATGAATAATGACTAATGAATAATGAATAACGAATAATGAATAATGAATAATGAATAGTGAATAATGAATAATGAATAATGAATAATGAATAATGAATAATGAATAATGAATAATGAATAATGAATAATGAATAATGAATAACGAATAACGAATAACGAATAACGAATAACGAATAACGAATAATGAATAAGGAAGCACGACACGCCCCAGCCCACATCCTTGGACGCAGAGACTTCTACTTGGATTTTAACGTTTGCTCAACAAACTGTTCGATATTCCCTTCGTACCTTCACAATGATAGGTAAATCCTGGGGTGGGATTCTGTAAAATACAAAACAAAAACCGCTTTCGTTTTCACCAAACCTGTCTTATCATATCTCTGGCAGTAGAGAGAGACTGCTATTTTGCATATTTTGGCCGAAGTCAAAGCTTCCGAGTTACTTTACAGGCAGGTAGTTCTTTCCACCTTTTATTGGTTTTCTTGTGAATCTAAAGGTCACAATCCATAAAATCCCTTGCGTCAACGGATCCGTCAATATTAACGTATTCAGGGGAACTAACACAGTTCATTTTCGATCCATCTGGTGTAAGATTGATGTCGATTTAATCTTTGTGGGTTCAAAAGGAAATCGATATCCATCTATACAACAGATGTATAGATATTGTCTTCTTTTGTTTCTTTTTTGTGCGGTAATATATTTAAAAAAAAAAAACCGACATTGTGCACCTCCACGACAGCATCAGCAACTGAACCCCAATTAGTCCCCATACTCACACCTCACACGTGACTAACGAATAATAAATAATGAATAATGACTAATTACCAATGAATAATGAATAATGAATAATGAATAATGAATAATGAATAATGAATAATGAATAATGAATAATGAATAATGAATAATGAATAATGACTAATGAATAACGAATAATGACTAATGAATAATGACCAATGAATAATGACCAATGAATAATGAATAATGACCAATGAATAATGACCAATGAATAATGAATAATGACCAATGAATAATGACTAATGAATGAAAAATGACTAATGAATGAAAAATGAATAATGAATAACTAATGAATAATGACTAATTACCAATGAATAATGAATAATGACCAATGAATAATGACCAATGACTAATGACTAATGACTAATGAATAATGACTAATGAATAATGAATAACGAATAATGAATAATGACTAATGACTAATGAATAATGAATAACGAATAATGACCAATGAATAATGACCAATGACTAATGACTAATGAATAACGAATAATGACCAATGAATAATGACTAATGACCAATGAATAATGACCAATGACTAATGACTAATGACTATTGAATAACGAATAATGAATAACGAATAATGAATAACGAATAATGACTAATGAATAATGAATAATGACTAATGACCAATGAATAATGACTAATGACTAATGAATAATGAATAATGAATAATGAATAATGACTAATGAATAACGAATAATGACTAATGACCAATGAATAATGACCAATGACTAATGACTAATGACTATTGAATAACGAATAATGAATAACGAATAATGAATAACGAATAATGACTAATGACTAATGACTAACGAATAACGAATAACGAATAACGAATAATGAATGACGCAGAGACTTCTACTTGGATTTTAACGTTTGCTCAACAACCTGTTCGATATTGCCTTCGTACCTTCACAATGATAGGTAAATCCTGGGGTGGGATTCTGTAAAATACAAAACAAAAACCGCTTTCGTTTTCACCAAACCTGTCTTATCATATCTCTGGCAGTAGAGAGAGACTGCTATTTTGCATATTTTGGCCGAAGTCAAAGCTTCCGAGTTACTTTACAGGCAGGTAGTTCTTTCCACCTGTTGTTGGTTTTCTTGTGAATCTAAAGGTCACAATCCATAAAATCCGTTGCGTCAACGGATCCGTCAATATTAACGTATTCAGGGGAACTAACACAGTTCATTTTCGATCCATCTGGTGTAAGATTGATGTCGATTTAATCTTTGTGGGTTCAAAAGGAAATCGATATCCATCTATACAACAGATGTATAGATATTGTCTTCTTTTGTTTCTTTTTTGTGCGGTAGTATATTTAAAAAAAAAAAACCGACATTGTGCACCTCCACGACAGCATCAGCAACTGAACCCCAATTAGTCCCCATACTCACACCTCACACGTGACTAACGAATAATAAATAATGAATAATGACTAATTACCAATGAATAATGAATAATGACCAATGAATAATGACCAATGAATAATGAATAATGACCAATGAATAATGAATAATGACCAATGACTAATGACTAACGAATAATGAATAATGACCAATGAATAATGACCAATGACTAATGAATAACGAATAATGAATAATGAATAATGAATAATGAATAATGAATAATGAATAATGAATAGTGAATAGTGAATAATGAATAATGAATAATGAATAATGAATAATGAATAATGAATAATGAATAATGAATAATGAATAATGAATAATGAATAATGAATAATGAATAATGAATAATGAATAATGAATAATGAATAATGAATAGTGAATAGTGAATAATGAATAATGAATAATGAATAATGACTAATTACCAATGAATAATGAATAATGACCAATGAATAATGAATAATGACCAGTGAATAATGACCAATGACTAATGACTAACGAATAATGACTAATGACTAATGACTAATGACTAATGAATAATGACTAATGAATAATGAATAACGAATAATGAATAATGAATAATGAATAACGAATAATGAATAATGAATAGTGAATAATGAATAATGAATAATGAATAATGAATAATGAATAATGAATAATGAATAATGAATAATGAATAATGAATAATGAATAATGAATAATGAATAAGGAAGCACGACACGCCCCAGCCCACATCCTTGGACGCAGAGACTTCTACTTGGATTTTAACGTTTGCTCAACAAACTGTTCGATATTGCCTTCGTACCTTCACAATGATAGGTAAATCCTGGGGTGGGATTCTGTAAAATACAAAACAAAAACCGCTTTCGTTTTCACCAAACCTGTCTTATCATATCTCTGGCAGTAGAGAGAGACTGCTATTTTGCATATTTTGGCCGAAGTCAAAGCTTCCGAGTTACTTTACAGGCAGGTAGTTCTTTCCACCTTTTATTGGTTTTCTTGTGAATCTAAAGGTCACAATCCATAAAATCCCTTGCGTCAACGGATCCGTCAATATTAACGTATTCAGGGGAACTAACACAGTTCATTTTCGATCCATCTGGTGTAAGATTGATGTCGATTTAATCTTTGTGGGTTCAAAAGGAAATCGATATCCATCTATACAACAGATGTATAGATATTGTCTTCTTTTGTTTCTTTTTTGTGCGGTAATATATTTAAAAAAAAAAAAACCGACATTGTGCACCTCCACGACAGCATCAGCAACTGAACCCCAATTAGTCCCCATACTCACACCTCACACGTGACTAACGAATAATAAATAATGAATAATGACTAATTACCAATGAATAATGAATAATGACCAATGAATAATGAATAATGACCAATGACTAATGACTAATGACTAATGACTAATGAATAATGAATAATGAATAATGACTAATGAATAACGAATAATGACTAATGAATAATGAATAATGAATAACGAATAATGAATAATGACTAATGAATAATGACCAATGAATAATGAATAATGACCAATGAATAATGACCAATGAATAATGAATAATGACCAATGAATAATGACCAATGACTAATGAATAATGAATAATGAATAATGAATAATGAATAATGAATAATGAATAATGAATAATGAATAGTGAATAATGAATAATGAATAATGAATAATGAATAATGAATAATGAATAGTGAATAATGAATAATGAATAATGAATAATGAATAATGAATAATGAATAATGAATAATGAATAATGACTAATGACTAATGAATAACGAATAATGAATAATGAACAATGAATAATGAATAATGAATAATGAATAATGAATAATGAATAATGAATAGTGAATAATGAATAATGAATAATGAATAATGAATAATGAATAATGAATAATGAATAATGAATAATGAATAATGAATAATGAATAATGAATAATGAATAATGAATAATGAATAATGAATAATGAATAGTGAATAATGAATAATGAATAATGAATAATGAATAATGAATAATGAATAATGAATAATGAATAATGAATAATGAATAATGAATAATGAATAATGAATAATGAATAATGAATAATGAATAATGAATAATGAATAATGAATAACGAATAACGAATAACGAATAACGAATAACGAATAATGAATAATGAATAATTCAAAATGAATAAGGAAGCACGACACGCCCCCGCCCACATCCTTGGACGCAGAGACTTCTACTTGGATTTTAACGTTTGCTCAACAAACTGTTCGATATTGCCTTCGTACCTTCACAATGATAGGTAAATCCTGGGGTGGGATTCTGTAAAATACAAAACAAAAACCGCTTTCGTTTTCACCAAACCTGTCTTATCATATCTCTGGCAGTAGAGAGAGACTGCTATTTTGCATATTTTGGCCGAAGTCAAAGCTTCCGAGTTACTTTACAGGCAGGTAGTTCTTTCCACCTTTTATTGGTTTTCTTGTGAATCTAAAGGTCACAATCCATAAAATCCCTTGCGTCAACGGATCCGTCAATATTAACGTATTCAGGGGAACTAACACAGTTCATTTTCGATCCATCTGGTGTAAGATTGATGTCGATTTAATCTTTGTGGGTTCAAAAGGAAATCGATATCCATCTATACAACAGATGTATAGATATTGTCTTCTTTTGTTTCTTTTTTGTGCGGTAGTATATTTAAAAAAAAAAAACCGACATTGTGCACCTCCACGACAGCATCAGCAACTGAACCCCAATTAGTCCCCATACTCACACCTCACACGTGACTAACGAATAATAAATAATGAATAATGACTAATTACCAATGAATAATGAATAATGACCAATGAATAATGAATAATGACCAATGACTAATGACTAACGAATAATGAATAATGACCAATGAATAATGACCAATGACTAATGAATAACGAATACTGAATAATGAATACTGAATAATGAATACTGAATAATGACTAATGACTAATGACTAATGACTAATGACTAATGACTAATGACTAATGAATAATGACTAATGAATAATGAATAATGAATAATGAATAATGAACAATGAATAATGAATAATGAATAATGAATAATGAATAATGAATAATGAATAATGAATAATGAATAATGAATAATGAATAATGACCAATGAATAATGAATAATGACTAATGAATAATGACCAATGAATAATGACCAATGAATAATGAATAATGACCAATGAATAATGACCAATGAATAATGACCAATGAATAATGAATAATGACCAATGAATAATGACCAATGACTAATGACTAACGAATAATGACTAATGACTAATGACTAATGAATAATGACTAATGAATAATGAATAACGAATAATGAATAATGAATAATGAATAACGAATAATGAATAATGAATAGTGAATAATGAATAATGAATAATGAATAATGAATAATGAATAATGAATAATGAATAATGAATAATGAATAATTCAAAATGAATAAGGAAGCACGACACGCCCCAGCCCACATCCTTGGACGCAGAGACTTCTACTTGGATTTTAACGTTTGCTCAACAAACTGTTCGATATTGCCTTCGTACCTTCACAATGATAGGTAAATCCTGGGGTGGGATTCTGTAAAATACAAAACAAAAACCGCTTTCGTTTTCACCAAACCTGTCTTATCATATCTCTGGCAGTAGAGAGAGACTGCTATTTTGCATATTTTGGCCGAAGTCAAAGCTTCCGAGTTACTTTACAGGCAGGTAGTTCTTTCCACCTTTTATTGGTTTTCTTGTGAATCTAAAGGTCACAATCCATAAAATCCCTTGCGTCAACGGATCCGTCAATATTAACGTATTCAGGGGAACTAACACAGTTCATTTTCGATCCATCTGGTGTAAGATTGATGTCGATTTAATCTTTGTGGGTTCAAAAGGAAATCGATATCCATCTATACAACAGATGTATAGATATTGTCTTCTTTTGTTTCTTTTTTGTGCGGTAATATATTTAAAAAAAAAAAACCGACATTGTGCACCTCCACGACAGCATCAGCAACTGAACCCCAATTAGTCCCCATACTCACACCTCACACGTGACTAACGAATAATAAATAATGAATAATGACTAATTACCAATGAATAATGAATAATGAATAATGAATAATGAATAATGAATAATGAATAATGAATAATGAATAATGAATAATGAATAATGAATAATGAATAATGAATAATGAATAATGAATAATGAATAACGAATAATGAATAATGAATAATGAATAATGAATAATGAATAATGAATAATGAATAATGAATAATGACTAATGACTAATGACTAATGAATAACGAATAATGAATAATGAACAATGAATAATGAATAATGAATAATGAATAATGAATAATGAATAATGAATAGTGAATAATGAATAATGAATAATGAATAATGAATAATGAATAATGAATAATGAATAATGAATAATGAATAATGAATAATGAATAATGAATAATGAATAATGAATAATGAATAATGAATAATGAATAATGAATAGTGAATAATGAATAATGAATAATGAATAATGAATAATGAATAATGAATAATGAATAATGAATAATGAATAATGAATAATGAATAATGAATAATGAATAATGAATAATGAATAATGAATAATGAATAATGAATAATGAATAACGAATAACGAATAACGAATAACGAATAACGAATAATGAATAATGAATAATTCAAAATGAATAAGGAAGCACGACACGCCCCCGCCCACATCCTTGGACGCAGAGACTTCTACTTGGATTTTAACGTTTGCTCAACAAACTGTTCGATATTGCCTTCGTACCTTCACAATGATAGGTAAATCCTGGGGTGGGATTCTGTAAAATACAAAACAAAAACCGCTTTCGTTTTCACCAAACCTGTCTTATCATATCTCTGGCAGTAGAGAGAGACTGCTATTTTGCATATTTTGGCCGAAGTCAAAGCTTCCGAGTTACTTTACAGGCAGGTAGTTCTTTCCACCTGTTGTTGGTTTTCTTGTGAATCTAAAGGTCACAATCCATAAAATCCGTTGCGTCAACGGATCCGTCAATATTAACGTATTCAGGGGAACTAACACAGTTCATTTTCGATCCATCTGGTGTAAGATTGATGTCGATTTAATCTTTGTGGGTTCAAAAGGAAATCGATATCCATCTATACAACAGATGTATAGATATTGTCTTCTTTTGTTTCTTTTTTGTGCGGTAGTATATTTAAAAAAAAAAAACCGACATTGTGCACCTCCACGACAGCATCAGCAACTGAACCCCAATTAGTCCCCATACTCACACCTCACACGTGACTAACGAATAATAAATAATGAATAATGACTAATTACCAATGAATAATGAATAATGACCAATGAATAATGAATAATGACCAATGACTAATGACTAACGAATAATGAATAATGAATAATGACCAATGAATAATGACCAATGACTAATGAATAACGAATACTGAATAATGAATACTGAATAATGAATACTGAATAATGACTAATGACTAATGACTAATGACTAATGACTAATGACTAATGACTAATGAATAATGACTAATGAATAATGAATAATGAATAATGAATAATGAACAATGAATAATGAATAATGAATAATGAATAATGAATAATGAATAATGAATAATGAATAATGAATAATGAATAATGAATAATGAATAATGAATAATGACCAATGAATAATGAATAATGACTAATGAATAATGACCAATGAATAATGACCAATGAATAATGAATAATGACCAATGAATAATGACCAATGAATAATGAATAATGACCAATGAATAATGACCAATGACTAATGACTAACGAATAATGACTAATGACTAATGACTAATGACTAATGAATAATGACTAATGAATAATGAATAACGAATAATGAATAATGAATAATGAATAACGAATAATGAATAATGAATAGTGAATAATGAATAATGAATAATGAATAATGAATAATGAATAATGAATAATGAATAATGAATAATGAATAATGAATAATGAATAATGAATAATTCAAAATGAATAAGGAAGCACGACACGCCCCAGCCCACATCCTTGGACGCAGAGACTTCTACTTGGATTTTAACGTTTGCTCAACAAACTGTTCGATATTCCCTTCGTACCTTCACAATGATAGGTAAATCCTGGGGTGGGATTCTGTAAAATACAAAACAAAAACCGCTTTCGTTTTCACCAAACCTGTCTTATCATATCTCTGGCAGTAGAGAGAGACTGCTATTTTGCATATTTTGGCCGAAGTCAAAGCTTCCGAGTTACTTTACAGGCAGGTAGTTCTTTCCACCTTTTATTGGTTTTCTTGTGAATCTAAAGGTCACAATCCATAAAATCCCTTGCGTCAACGGATCCGTCAATATTAACGTATTCAGGGGAACTAACACAGTTCATTTTCGATCCATCTGGTGTAAGATTGATGTCGATTTAATCTTTGTGGGTTCAAAAGGAAATCGATATCCATCTATACAACAGATGTATAGATATTGTCTTCTTTTGTTTCTTTTTTGTGCGGTAATATATTTAAAAAAAAAAAACCGACATTGTGCACCTCCACGACAGCATCAGCAACTGAACCCCAATTAGTCCCCATACTCACACCTCACACGTGACTAACGAATAATAAATAATGAATAATGACTAATTACCAATGAATAATGAATAATGAATAATGAATAATGAATAATGAATAATGAATAATGAATAATGAATAATGAATAATGAATAATGAATAGTGAATAATGAATAATGAATAATGAATAATGAATAATGAATAATGAATAGTGAATAATGAATAATGAATAATGAATAATGACTAATGAATAATGAATAATGAATAATGAATAGTGAATAGTGAATAATGAATAATGAATAATGAATAATGAATAATGAATAATGAATAATGAATAATGAATAGTGAATAATGAATAATGAATAATGAATAGTGAATAATGAATAATGAATAATGACTAATGACTAATGACTAATGAATAATGACTAATGACTAATGACTAATGACTAATGACTAATGACTAATGACTAATGACTAATGAATAATGACCAATGAATAATGAATAATGACCAATGAATAATGACCAATGGATAATGAATAATGACCAATGAATAATGACCAATGACTAATGACCAATGAATGAATAATGAATAATGAATAATGAATAACTAATGAATAATGACTAATTACCAATGAATAATGAATAATGACCAATGAATAATGAATAATGACCAATGAATAATGACCAATGACTAATGACTAATGAATAATGACTAATGACTAATGACTAATGACTAATGAATAATGACTAATGAATAATGAATAACGAATAATGAATAATGAATAATGAATAGTGAATAATGAATAATGAATAATGAATAATGAATAATGAATAATGAATAATGAATAATGAATAATGAATAATGAATAATGAATAACGAATAACGAATAACGAATAACGAATAACGAATAACGAATAATGAATAAGGAAGCACGACACGCCCCAGCCCACATCCTTGGACGCAGAGACTTCTACTTGGATTTTAACGTTTGCTCAACAAACTGTTCGATATTCCCTTCGTACCTTCACAATGATAGGTAAATCCTGGGGTGGGATTCTGTAAAATACAAAACAAAAACCGCTTTCGTTTTCACCAAACCTGTCTTATCATATCTCTGGCAGTAGAGAGAGACTGCTATTTTGCATATTTTGGCCGAAGTCAAAGCTTCCGAGTTACTTTACAGGCAGGTAGTTCTTTCCACCTTTTATTGGTTTTCTTGTGAATCTAAAGGTCACAATCCATAAAATCCCTTGCGTCAACGGATCCGTCAATATTAACGTATTCAGGGGAACTAACACAGTTCATTTTCGATCCATCTGGTGTAAGATTGATGTCGATTTAATCTTTGTGGGTTCAAAAGGAAATCGATATCCATCTATACAACAGATGTATAGATATTGTCTTCTTTTGTTTCTTTTTTGTGCGGTAATATATTTAAAAAAAAAAAACCGACATTGTGCACCTCCACGACAGCATCAGCAACTGAACCCCAATTAGTCCCCATACTCACACCTCACACGTGACTAACGAATAATAAATAATGAATAATGACTAATTACCAATGAATAATGAATAATGAATAATGAATAATGAATAATGAATAATGAATAATGAATAATGAATAATGAATAATGAATAATGAATAATGACTAATGAATAACGAATAATGACTAATGAATAATGACCAATGAATAATGACCAATGAATAATGAATAATGACCAATGAATAATGACCAATGAATAATGAATAATGACCAATGAATAATGACTAATGAATGAAAAATGACTAATGAATGAAAAATGAATAATGAATAACTAATGAATAATGACTAATTACCAATGAATAATGAATAATGACCAATGAATAATGACCAATGACTAATGACTAATGACTAATGAATAATGACTAATGAATAATGAATAACGAATAATGAATAATGACTAATGACTAATGAATAATGAATAACGAATAATGACCAATGAATAATGACCAATGACTAATGACTAATGAATAACGAATAATGACCAATGAATAATGACTAATGACCAATGAATAATGACCAATGACTAATGACTAATGACTATTGAATAACGAATAATGAATAACGAATAATGAATAACGAATAATGACTAATGAATAATGAATAATGACTAATGACCAATGAATAATGACTAATGACTAATGAATAATGAATAATGAATAATGAATAATGACTAATGAATAACGAATAATGACTAATGACCAATGAATAATGACCAATGACTAATGACTAATGACTATTGAATAACGAATAATGAATAACGAATAATGAATAACGAATAATGACTAATGACTAATGACTAACGAATAACGAATAACGAATAACGAATAATGAATGACGCAGAGACTTCTACTTGGATTTTAACGTTTGCTCAACAACCTGTTCGATATTGCCTTCGTACCTTCACAATGATAGGTAAATCCTGGGGTGGGATTCTGTAAAATACAAAACAAAAACCGCTTTCGTTTTCACCAAACCTGTCTTATCATATCTCTGGCAGTAGAGAGAGACTGCTATTTTGCATATTTTGGCCGAAGTCAAAGCTTCCGAGTTACTTTACAGGCAGGTAGTTCTTTCCACCTGTTGTTGGTTTTCTTGTGAATCTAAAGGTCACAATCCATAAAATCCGTTGCGTCAACGGATCCGTCAATATTAACGTATTCAGGGGAACTAACACAGTTCATTTTCGATCCATCTGGTGTAAGATTGATGTCGATTTAATCTTTGTGGGTTCAAAAGGAAATCGATATCCATCTATACAACAGATGTATAGATATTGTCTTCTTTTGTTTCTTTTTTGTGCGGTAGTATATTTAAAAAAAAAAAACCGACATTGTGCACCTCCACGACAGCATCAGCAACTGAACCCCAATTAGTCCCCATACTCACACCTCACACGTGACTAACGAATAATAAATAATGAATAATGACTAATTACCAATGAATAATGAATAATGACCAATGAATAATGACCAATGAATAATGAATAATGACCAATGAATAATGAATAATGACCAATGACTAATGACTAACGAATAATGAATAATGACCAATGAATAATGACCAATGACTAATGAATAACGAATAATGAATAATGAATAATGAATAATGAATAATGAATAATGAATAATGAATAGTGAATAGTGAATAATGAATAATGAATAATGAATAATGAATAATGAATAATGAATAATGAATAATGAATAATGAATAATGAATAATGAATAATGAATAATGAATAATGAATAATGAATAATGAATAATGAATAATGAATAGTGAATAGTGAATAATGAATAATGAATAATGAATAATGACTAATTACCAATGAATAATGAATAATGACCAATGAATAATGAATAATGACCAGTGAATAATGACCAATGACTAATGACTAACGAATAATGACTAATGACTAATGACTAATGACTAATGAATAATGACTAATGAATAATGAATAACGAATAATGAATAATGAATAATGAATAACGAATAATGAATAATGAATAGTGAATAATGAATAATGAATAATGAATAATGAATAATGAATAATGAATAATGAATAATGAATAATGAATAATGAATAATGAATAATGAATAATGAATAAGGAAGCACGACACGCCCCAGCCCACATCCTTGGACGCAGAGACTTCTACTTGGATTTTAACGTTTGCTCAACAAACTGTTCGATATTGCCTTCGTACCTTCACAATGATAGGTAAATCCTGGGGTGGGATTCTGTAAAATACAAAACAAAAACCGCTTTCGTTTTCACCAAACCTGTCTTATCATATCTCTGGCAGTAGAGAGAGACTGCTATTTTGCATATTTTGGCCGAAGTCAAAGCTTCCGAGTTACTTTACAGGCAGGTAGTTCTTTCCACCTTTTATTGGTTTTCTTGTGAATCTAAAGGTCACAATCCATAAAATCCCTTGCGTCAACGGATCCGTCAATATTAACGTATTCAGGGGAACTAACACAGTTCATTTTCGATCCATCTGGTGTAAGATTGATGTCGATTTAATCTTTGTGGGTTCAAAAGGAAATCGATATCCATCTATACAACAGATGTATAGATATTGTCTTCTTTTGTTTCTTTTTTGTGCGGTAATATATTTAAAAAAAAAAAAACCGACATTGTGCACCTCCACGACAGCATCAGCAACTGAACCCCAATTAGTCCCCATACTCACACCTCACACGTGACTAACGAATAATAAATAATGAATAATGACTAATTACCAATGAATAATGAATAATGACCAATGAATAATGAATAATGACCAATGACTAATGACTAATGACTAATGACTAATGAATAATGAATAATGAATAATGACTAATGAATAACGAATAATGACTAATGAATAATGAATAATGAATAACGAATAATGAATAATGACTAATGAATAATGACCAATGAATAATGAATAATGACCAATGAATAATGACCAATGAATAATGAATAATGACCAATGAATAATGACCAATGACTAATGAATAATGAATAATGAATAATGAATAATGAATAATGAATAATGAATAATGAATAGTGAATAATGAATAATGAATAATGAATAATGAATAATGAATAATGAATAGTGAATAATGAATAATGAATAATGAATAATGAATAATGAATAATGAATAATGAATAATGAATAATGAATAATGAATAATGAATAATGAATAATGAATAATGAATAATGAATAATGAATAATGAATAATGAATAATGAATAGTGAATAATGAATAATGAATAATGAATAGTGAATAATGAATAATGAATAATGAATAATGACTAATGAATAATGAATAATGAATAATGAATAATGAATAATGAATAATGAATAATGAATAATGAATAGTGAATAATGAATAATGAATAATGAATAATGAATAATGAATAATGAATAATGAATAATGAATAATGAATAATGAATAACGAATAACGAATAACGAATAACGAATAACGAATAACGAATAACGAATAACGAATAATGAATAATTCAAAATGAATAAGGAAGCACGACACGCCCCCGCCCACATCCTTGGACGCAGAGACTTCTACTTGGATTTTAGCGTTTGCTCAACAACCTGTTCGATATTGCCTTCGTACCTTCACAATGATAGGTAAATCCTGGGGTGGGATTCTGTAAAATACAAAACTAAAACCGCTTTCGTTTTCACCAAACCTGGCTCATCATATCTCTGGCAGTAGAGAGAGACTGCTATTTTGCATATTTTGGCCGAAGTCAAAGCTTCCGAGTTACTTTACAGGCAGGTAGTTCTTTCCACCTGTTGTTGGTTTTCTTGTGAATCTAAAGGTCACAATCCATAAAATCCGTTGCGTCAACGGATCCGTCAATATTAACGTATTCAGGGGAACTAACACAGTTCATTTTCGATCCATCTGGTGTAAGATTGATGTCGATTTAATCTTTGTGGGTTTAAAAGGAAATCGATATCCATCTATACAACAGATGTATAGATATTGTCTTCTTTTGTTTCTTTTTTGTGCGGTAGTATATTTTAAAAAAAAAAACCGACATTGTGCACCTCCACGACAGCATCAGCAACTGAACCCCAATTAGTCCCCATACTCACACCTCACACGTGACTAACGAATAATAAATAATGAATAATGACTAATTACCAATGAATAATGAATAATGACCAATGAATAATGAATAATGACCAATGAATAATGACCAATGAATAATGACCAATGACTAATGACTAACGAATAATGACTAATGACTAATGACTAATGAATAATGAATAACGAATAATGAATAACGAATAATGAATAATGAATAATGAATAATGAATAATGAATAATGAATAATGAATAATGAATAATGAATAATGAATAATGAATAATGAATAATGAATAATGAATAATGAATAATGAATAATGAATAATGAATAATGAATAATGAATAATGAATAATGAATAATGAATAATGAATAATGAATAATGAATAATGAATAATGAATAATGAATAATGAATAATGAATAATGAATAATGAATAATGACCAATGACTAATGACTAACGAATAATGACTAATGACTAATGACTAATGAATAATGAATAACGAATAATGAATAACGAATAATGAATAATGAATAATGAATAATGAATAATGAATGAATAATGACTAATTACCAATGAATAATGAATAATGACCAATGAATAATGAATAATGACCAATGAATAATGACCAATGAATAATGACCAATGACTAATGACTAACGAATAATGACTAATGACTAATGACTAATGAATAATGAATAACGAATAATGAATAACGAATAATGAATAATGAATAATGAATAATGAATAATGAATAATGAATAATGAATAATGAATAATGAATAATGAATAATGAATAATGAATAATGAATAATGAATAATGAATAATGAATAATGAATAATGAATAATGAATAATGAATAATGAATAATGAATAATGAATAATGAATAATGAATAATGAATAATGAATAATGAATAATGAATAATGAATAATGACCAATGACTAATGACTAACGAATAATGACCAATGAATAATGACCAATGACTAATGACTAACGAATAATGACTAATGAATAATGAATAATGAATAATGAATAATGAATAATGAATAATGAATAATGAATAGTGAATAATGAATAATGAATAATGAATAATGAATAATGAATAATGAATAGTGAATAATGAATAATGAATAATGAATAATGAATAATGAATAATGAATAATGAATAATGAATAATGAATAATGAATAATGAATAATGAATAATGAATAATGAATAATGAATAATGAATAATGAATAATGAATAGTGAATAATGAATAATGAATAATGAATAGTGAATAATGAATAATGAATAATGAATAATGACTAATGAATAATGAATAATGAATAATGAATAATGAATAATGAATAATGAATAATGAATAATGAATAGTGAATAATGAATAATGAATAATGAATAATGAATAATGAATAATGAATAATGAATAATGAATAATGAATAATGAATAACGAATAACGAATAACGAATAACGAATAACGAATAACGAATAACGAATAACGAATAACGAATAATGAATAATTCAAAATGAATAAGGAAGCACGACACGCCCCCGCCCACATCCTTGGACGCAGAGACTTCTACTTGGATTTTAGCGTTTGCTCAACAACCTGTTCGATATTGCCTTCGTACCTTCACAATGATAGGTAAATCCTGGGGTGGGATTCTGTAAAATACAAAACTAAAACCGCTTTCGTTTTCACCAAACCTGGCTCATCATATCTCTGGCAGTAGAGAGAGACTGCTATTTTGCATATTTTGGCCGAAGTCAAAGCTTCCGAGTTACTTTACAGGCAGGTAGTTCTTTCCACCTGTTGTTGGTTTTCTTGTGAATCTAAAGGTCACAATCCATAAAATCCGTTGCGTCAACGGATCCGTCAATATTAACGTATTCAGGGGAACTAACACAGTTCATTTTCGATCCATCTGGTGTAAGATTGATGTCGATTTAATCTTTGTGGGTTTAAAAGGAAATCGATATCCATCTATACAACAGATGTATAGATATTGTCTTCTTTTGTTTCTTTTTTGTGCGGTAGTATATTTAAAAAAAAAAAACCGACATTGTGCACCTCCACGACAGCATCAGCAACTGAACCCCAATTAGTCCCCATACTCACACCTCACACGTGACTAACGAATAATAAATAATGAATAATGACTAATTACCAATGAATAATGAATAATGACCAATGAATAATGAATAATGACCAATGAATAATGACCAATGAATAATGACCAATGACTAATGACTAACGAATAATGACTAATGAATAATGAATAACGAATAATGAATAACGAATAATGAATAATGAATAATGAATAATGAATAATGAATAATGAATAATGAATAATGAATAATGAATAATGAATAATGAATAATGAATAATGAATAATGAATAATGAATAATGAATAATGAATAATGAATAATGAATAATGAATAATGAATAATGAATAATGAATAATGAATAATGAATAATGAATAATGAATAATGAATAATGAATAATGAATAATGAATAATGAATAATGACCAATGACTAATGACTAACGAATAATGACTAATGACTAATGACTAATGAATAATGAATAACGAATAATGAATAACGAATAATGAATAACGAATAATGAATAATGAATAATGAATAATGAATAATGACCAATGAATAATGACCAATGAATAATGACCAATGACTAATGACTAACGAATAATGACTAATGAATAATGAATAATGAATAATGAATAATGAATAATGAATAATGAATAATGAATAATGAATAATGAATAATGAATAATGAATAATGAATAATGAATAATGAATAATGAATAATGAATAATGAATAATGAATAATGAATAATGAATAATGAATAATGAATAATGAATAATGAATAATGACCAATGACTAATGACTAACGAATAATGACTAATGACTAATGACTAATGAATAATGAATAACGAATAATGAATAACGAATAATGAATAATGAATAATGAATAATGAATAATGACCAATGAATAATGACCAATGAATAATGACCAATGACTAATGACTAACGAATAATGACTAATGAATAATGAATAATGAATAATGAATAATGAATAATGAATAATGAATAATGAATAATGAATAATGAATAATGAATAATGAATAATGAATAATGAATAATGAATAATGAATAATGAATAATGAATAATGAATAATGAATAATGAATAATGAATAATGAATAATGAATAATGAATAATGAATAATGAATAATGAATAATGAATAATGAATAATGAATAATGAATAATGAATAATGAATAATGAATAATGAATAATGAATAATGAATAATGAATAATGAATAATGAATAATGAATAATGAATAATGAATAATGAATAATGAATAATGAATAATGAATAACGAATAATGTTTAATGACTAATGACTAATGACTAATGACTAATGACTAATGACTAATGACTAATGAATAACGAATAATGAATAATGAATAATGAATAATGAATAATGAATAATGAATAATGAATAATGAATAATGAATAATGAATAGTGAATAATGAATAATGAATAATGAATAATGAATAATGAATAATGAATAATGAATAACGAATAACGAATAACGAATAACGAATAACGAATAACGAATAATGAATAATGAATAATTCAAAATGAATAAGGAAGCACGACACGCCCCCGCCCACATCCTTGGACGCAGAGACTTCTACTTGGATTTTAACGTTTGCTCAACAACCTGTTCGATATTGCCTTCGTACCTTCACAATGATAGGTAAATCCTGGGGTGGGATTCTGTAAAATACAAAACTAAAACCGCTTTCGTTTTCACCAAACCTGGCTCATCATATCTCTGGCAGTAGAGAGAGACTGCTATTTTGCATATTTTGGCCGAAGTCAAAGCTTCCGAGTTACTTTACAGGCAGGTAGTTCTTTCCACCTTTTGTTGGTTTTCTTGTGAATCTAAAGGTCACAATCCATAAAATCCGTTGCGTCAACGGATCCGTCAATATTAACGTATTCAGGGGAACTAACACAGTTCATTTTCGATCCATCGGGTGTAAGATTGATGTCGATTTAATCTTTGTGGGTTCAAAAGGAAATCGATATCCATCTATACAACAGATGTATAGATATTGTCTTCTTTTGTTTCTTTTTTGTGCGGTAATATATTTAAAAAAAAAAACCGACATTGTGCACCTCCACGACAGCATCAGCAACTGAACCCCAATTAGTCCCCATACTCACACCTCACACGTGACTAACGAATAATAAATAATGAATAATGACTAATTACCAATGAATAATGAATAATGACCAATGAATAATGACCAATGACTAATGACTAATGACTAATGACTAATGAATAATGACTAATGAATAACAAATAATGACTAATGAATAATGAATAACGAATAATGACTAATGACTAATGAATAATGACCAATGAATAATGACCAATGAATAATGAATAATGACCAATGAATAATGACCAATGAATAATGAATAACTAATGACTAATGAATAATGACCAATGAATAATGACCAATGAATAATGACCAATGACTAATGACTAATGACTATTGAATAACGAATAATGAATAACGAATAATGAATAACGAATAATGACTAATGACTAATGACTAACGAATAACGAATAACGAATAACGAATAACGAATAACGAATAATGAATAATGAATGACGCAGAGACTTCTACTTGGATTTTAACGTTTGCTCAACAACCTGTTCGATATTGCCTTCGTACCTTCACAATGATAGGTAAATCCTGGGGTGGGATTCTGTAAAATACAAAACTAAAACCGCTTTCGTTTTCACCAAACCTGGCTCATCATATCTCTGGCAGTAGAGAGAGACTGCTATTTTGCATATTTTGGCCGAAGTCAAAGCTTCCGAGTTACTTTACAGGCAGGTAGTTCTTTCCACCTGTTGTTGGTTTTCTTGTGAATCTAAAGGTCACAATCCATAAAATCCGTTGCGTCAACGGATCCGTCAATATTAACGTATTCAGGGGAACTAACACAGTTCATTTTCGATCCATCTGGTGTAAGATTGATGTCGATTTAATCTTTGTGGGTTCAAAAGGAAATCGATATCCATCTATACAACAGATGTATAGATATTGTCTTCTTTTGTTTCTTTTTTGTGCGGTAATATATTTAAAAAAAAAAACCGACATTGTGCACCTCCACGACAGCATCAGCAACTGAACCCCAATTAGTCCCCATACTCACACCTCACACGTGACTAACGAATAATAAATAATGAATAATGACTAATTACCAATGAATAATGAATAATGAATAATGACCAATGAATAATGACCAATGAATAATGACCAATGAATAATGACCAATGACTAATGACTAACGAATAATGACTAATGACTAATGACTAATGAATAATGAATAACGAATAATGAATAACGAATAATGAATAATGAATAATGAATAATGAATAATGAATAATGAATAATGAATAATGAATAATGAATAATGAATAATGAATAATGAATAATGAATAACGAATAATGAATAATGAATAATGAATAATGAATAATGAATAATGAATAATGAATAATGAATAACGAATAATGACTAATGACTAATGACTAATGACTAATGACTAATGACTAATGACTAATGACTAATGACTAATGAATAATGAATAATGAATAATGAATAATGAATAATGAATAATGAATAATGAATAATGAATAATGAATAATGAATAATGAATAATGAATAATGAATAATGAATAATGAATAATGAATAATGAATAATGAATAATGAATAATGAATAATGAATAATGAATAATGAATAATGAATAGTGAATAATGAATAATGAATAATGAATAATGAATAATGAATAATGAATAATGAATAATGAATAATGAATAATGAATAATGAATAATGAATAATGAATAATGAATAATGAATAATGAATAATGAATAACGAATAACGAATAACGAATAACGAATAACGAATAATGAATAATGAATAATTCAAAATGAATAAGGAAGCACGACACGCCCCCGCCCACATCCTTGGACGCAGAGACTTCTACTTGGATTTTAACGTTTGCTCAACAAACTGTTCGATATTGCCTTCGTACCTTCACAATGATAGGTAAATCCTGGGGTGGGATTCTGTAAAATACAAAACAAAAACCGCTTTCGTTTTCACCAAACCTGTCTTATCATATCTCTGGCAGTAGAGAGAGACTGCTATTTTGCATATTTTGGCCGAAGTCAAAGCTTCCGAGTTACTTTACAGGCAGGTAGTTCTTTCCACCTGTTGTTGGTTTTCTTGTGAATCTAAAGGTCACAATCCATAAAATCCGTTGCGTCAACGGATCCGTCAATATTAACGTATTCAGGGGAACTAACACAGTTCATTTTCGATCCATCTGGTGTAAGATTGATGTCGATTTAATCTTTGTGGGTTCAAAAGGAAATCGATATCCATCTATACAACAGATGTATAGATATTGTCTTCTTTTGTTTCTTTTTTGTGCGGTAGTATATTTAAAAAAAAAAAAAACCGACATTGTGCACCTCCACGACAGCATCAGCAACTGAACCCCAATTAGTCCCCATACTCACACCTCACACGTGACTAACGAATAATAAATAATGAATAATGACTAATTACCAATGAATAATGAATAATGAATAATGAATAATGAATAATGAATAATGAATAATGAATAATGAATAATGAATAATGAATAATGAATAATGAATAATGAATAATGAATAGTGAATAATGAATAATGAATAATGAATAGTGAATAATGAATAATGAATAATGAATAATGACTAATGACTAATGAATAATGAATAATGAATAATGAATAGTGAATAGTGAATAATGAATAATGAATAATGAATAATGAATAATGAATAATGAATAATGAATAATGAATAATGAATAATGAATAATGAATAATGAATAGTGAATAATGAATAATGAATAATGAATAGTGAATAATGAATAATGAATAATGACTAATGACTAATGACTAATGAATAATGACTAATGACTAATGACTAATGACTAATGACTAATGACTAATGACTAATGACTAATGACTAATGACTAATGACTAATGAATAATGAATAATGAATAATGAATAATGAATAATGAATAACGAATAATGAATAATGAATAATGAATAACGAATAACGAATAACGAATAATGAATAATGAATAATTCAAAATGAATAAGGAAGCACGACACGCCCCAGCCCACATCCTTGGACGCAGAGACTTCTACTTGGATTTTAACGTTTGCTCAACAAACTGTTCGATATTCCCTTCGTACCTTCACAATGATAGGTAAATCCTGGGGTGGGATTCTGTAAAATACAAAACAAAAACCGCTTTCGTTTTCACCAAACCTGTCTTATCATATCTCTGGCAGTAGAGAGAGACTGCTATTTTGCATATTTTGGCCGAAGTCAAAGCTTCCGAGTTACTTTACAGGCAGGTAGTTCTTTCCACCTTTTATTGGTTTTCTTGTGAATCTAAAGGTCACAATCCATAAAATCCCTTGCGTCAACGGATCCGTCAATATTAACGTATTCAGGGGAACTAACACAGTTCATTTTCGATCCATCTGGTGTAAGATTGATGTCGATTTAATCTTTGTGGGTTCAAAAGGAAATCGATATCCATCTATACAACAGATGTATAGATATTGTCTTCTTTTGTTTCTTTTTTGTGCGGTAATATATTTAAAAAAAAAAAACCGACATTGTGCACCTCCACGACAGCATCAGCAACTGAACCCCAATTAGTCCCCATACTCACACCTCACACGTGACTAACGAATAATAAATAATGAATAATGACTAATTACCAATGAATAATGAATAATGAATAATGAATAATGACTAATGAATAACGAATAATGACTAATGAATAATGACCAATGAATAATGACCAATGAATAATGAATAATGACCAATGAATAATGACCAATGACTAATGACCAATGACTAATGAATGAAAAATGAATAATGAATAACTAATGAATAATGACTAATTACCAATGAATAATGAATAATGACCAATGAATAATGACCAATGACTAATGACTAACGAATAATGACTAATGACTAATGAATAATGAATAACGAATAATGACCAATGAATAATGACCAATGACTAATGACTAATGAATAACGAATAATGACCAATGAATAATGACTAATGACCAATGAATAATGACCAATGACTAATGACTAATGACTATTGAATAACGAATAATGAATAACGAATAATGACTAATGAATAATGAATAATGACTAATGACCAATGAATAATGACTAATGAATAATGAATAATGAATAATGAATAATGACTAATGAATAACGAATAATGACTAATGACCAATGAATAATGACCAATGACTAATGACTAATGACTATTGAATAACGAATAATGAATAACGAATAATGAATAATGAATAACGAATAATGACTAATGACTAATGACTAACGAATAACGAATAACGAATAATGAATAATGAATAATGAATAGTGAATAATGAATAATGAATAATGAATAATGAATAATGAATAATGAATAGTGAATAATGAATAATGAATAATGAATAATGAATAATGAATAATGAATAATGAATAATGAATAATGAATAATGAATAATGAATAATGAATAATGAATAATGAATAATGAATAATGAATAACGAATAACGAATAACGAATAACGAATAACGAATAATGAATAATGAATAATTCAAAATGAATAAGGAAGCACGACACGCCCCCGCCCACATCCTTGGACGCAGAGACTTCTACTTGGATTTTAACGTTTGCTCAACAAACTGTTCGATATTGCCTTCGTACCTTCACAATGATAGGTAAATCCTGGGGTGGGATTCTGTAAAATACAAAACAAAAACCGCTTTCGTTTTCACCAAACCTGTCTTATCATATCTCTGGCAGTAGAGAGAGACTGCTATTTTGCATATTTTGGCCGAAGTCAAAGCTTCCGAGTTACTTTACAGGCAGGTAGTTCTTTCCACCTGTTGTTGGTTTTCTTGTGAATCTAAAGGTCACAATCCATAAAATCCGTTGCGTCAACGGATCCGTCAATATTAACGTATTCAGGGGAACTAACACAGTTCATTTTCGATCCATCTGGTGTAAGATTGATGTCGATTTAATCTTTGTGGGTTCAAAAGGAAATCGATATCTATCTATACAACAGATGTATAGATATTGTCTTCTTTTGTTTCTTTTTTGTGCGGTAGTATATTTTTATATAAAAAAAAAACCGACATTGTGCACCTCCACGACAGCATCAGCAACTGAACCCCAATTAGTCCCCATACTCACACCTCACACGTGACTAACGAATAATAAATAATGAATAATGACTAATTACCAATGAATAATGAATAATGAATAATGAATAGTGAATAATGAATAATGAATAATGAATAATGAATAATGAATAATGAATAATGACCAATGAATAATGACCAATAATGAATAATGAATAATGAATAATGACCAATGAATAATGACCAATGAATAATGAGTAATGAATAATGAATAATGAATAATGACTAATGACTAATGACTAACGAATACTGAATAATGACCAATGAATAATGAATAATGAATAATGAATAATGAATAATGACCAATGAATAATGAATAATGAATAATGAATAATGAATAATGACCAATGAATAATGAATAATGAATAATGAATAATGAATAATGAATAATGAATAATGAATAATGAATAATGAATAATGAATAATGAATAATGAATAATGAATAATGAATAATGAATAATGAATAATGAATAATGAATAATGAATAATGACCAATGAATAATGAATAATGAATAATGAATAATGAATAATGAATAATGAATAATGAATAATGAATAATGAATAATGAATAATGAATAATGAATAATGAATAATGAATAATGAATAATGAATAATGAATAATGAATAATGAATAATGAATAATGAATAATGAATAATGAATAATGAATAATGAATAATGAATAATGAATAATGAATAATGAATAATGAATAATGAATAATGAATAATGAATAATGAATAATGAATAATGAATAATGAATAATGAATAATGAATAATGAATAATGAATAATGAATAATGAATAATGAATAATGAATAATGAATAATGAATAATGAATAATGAATAATGAATAATGAATAATGAATAATGAATAATGAATAATGAATAATGAATAATGAATAATGAATAATGAATAATGAATAATGAATAATGAGTAATGAATAATGAATAACGAATAACGAATAACGAATAACGAATAACGAATAACGAATAATGAATAATGAATAATTCAAAATGAATAAGGAAGCACGACACGCCCCCGCCCACATCCTTGGACGCAGAGACTTCTACTTGGATTTTAACGTTTGCTCAACAAACTGTTCGATATTGCCTTCGTACCTTCACAATGATAGGTAAATCCTGGGGTGGGATTCTGTAAAATACAAAACAAAAACCGCTTTCGTTTTCACCAAACCTGTCTTATCATATCTCTGGCAGTAGAGAGAGACTGCTATTTTGCATATTTTGGCCGAAGTCAAAGCTTCCGAGTTACTTTACAGGCAGGTAGTTCTTTCCACCTGTTGTTGGTTTTCTTGTGAATCTAAAGGTCACAATCCATAAAATCCGTTGCGTCAACGGATCCGTCAATATTAACGTATTCAGGGGAACTAACACAGTTCATTTTCGATCCATCTGGTGTAAGATTGATGTCGATTTAATCTTTGTGGGTTCAAAAGGAAATCGATATCCATCTATACAACAGATGTATAGATATTGTCTTCTTTTGTTTCTTTTTTGTGCGGTAGTATATTTAAAAAAAAAAAACCGACATTGTGCACCTCCACGACAGCATCAGCAACTGAACCCCAATTAGTCCCCATACTCACACCTCACACGTGACTAACGAATAATAAATAATGAATAATGACTAATTACCAATGAATAATGAATAATGACCAATGAATAATGACCAATGAATAATGAATAATGACCAATGAATAATGAATAATGACCAATGACTAATGACTAACGAATAATGAATAATGACCAATGAATAATGACCAATGACTAATGAATAACGAATACTGAATAATGAATACTGAATAATGAATAATGAATAATGACTAATGACTAATGACTAATGACTAATGACTAATGACTAATGACTAATGAATAATGAATAATGAATAATGAATAATGAATAGTGAATAATGAATAATGAATAATGAATAATGAATAATGAATAATGAATAATGAATAATGAATAGTGAATAGTGAATAATGAATAATGAATAATGAATAATGAATAATGAATAATGAATAATGAATAATGAATAATGAATAATGAACAATGAATAATGAATAATGAATAATGAATAATGAATAATGAATAATGAATAATGAATAATGAATAATGAATAATGAATAATGAATAATGAATAATGAATAATGAATAATGAATAATGAATAATGACCAATGAATAATGACCAATGAATAATGAATAATGACCAATGAATAATGACCAATGAATAATGAATAATGAATAACTAATGAATAATGACTAATTACCAATGAATAATGAATAATGACCAATGAATAATGAATAATGACCAGTGAATAATGACCAATGACTAATGACTAACGAATAATGACTAATGACTAATGACTAATGACTAATGAATAATGACTAATGAATAATGAATAACGAATAATGAATAATGAATAATGAATAATGAATAGTGAATAATGAATAATGAATAATGAATAATGAATAATGAATAATGAATAATGAATAATGAATAATGAATAATGAATAATGAATAATGAATAATGAATAACGAATAACGAATAACGAATAACGAATAACGAATAACGAATAACGAATAATGAATAATGAATAATTCAAAATGAATAAGGAAGCACGACACGCCCCAGCCCACATCCTTGGACGCAGAGACTTCTACTTGGATTTTAACGTTTGCTCAACAAACTGTTCGATATTCCCTTCGTACCTTCACAATGATAGGTAAATCCTGGGGTGGGATTCTGTAAAATACAAAACAAAAACCGCTTTCGTTTTCACCAAACCTGTCTTATCATATCTCTGGCAGTAGAGAGAGACTGCTATTTTGCATATTTTGGCCGAAGTCAAAGCTTCCGAGTTACTTTACAGGCAGGTAGTTCTTTCCACCTTTTATTGGTTTTCTTGTGAATCTAAAGGTCACAATCCATAAAATCCCTTGCGTCAACGGATCCGTCAATATTAACGTATTCAGGGGAACTAACACAGTTCATTTTCGATCCATCTGGTGTAAGATTGATGTCGATTTAATCTTTGTGGGTTCAAAAGGAAATCGATATCCATCTATACAACAGATGTATAGATATTGTCTTCTTTTGTTTCTTTTTTGTGCGGTAATATATTTAAAAAAAAAAACCGACATTGTGCACCTCCACGACAGCATCAGCAACTGAACCCCAATTAGTCCCCATACTCACACTCACACGTGACTAACGAATAATAAATAATGAATAATGACTAATTACCAATGAATAATGAATAATGACCAATGAATAATGAATAATGACCAATGACTAATGACTAATGACTAATGACTAATGAATAATGAATAATGAATAATGACTAATGAATAACGAATAATGACTAATGAATAATGAATAATGAATAACGAATAATGAATAATGACTAATGAATAATGACCAATGAATAATGAATAATGACCAATGAATAATGACCAATGAATAATGAATAATGACCAATGACTAATGACTAATGAATAACGAATAATGAATAATGAATAATGAATAATGAATAATGAATAATGAATAATGAATAATGAATAATGAATAGTGAATAATGAATAATGAATAATGAATAATGAATAATGAATAATGAATAATGAATAATGAATAGTGAATAATGAATAATGAATAATGAATAATGAATAATGAATAATGAATAATGAATAATGAATAATGAATAATGAATAATGAATAATGAATAATGAATAATGAATAATGAATAATGAATAATGAATAATGAATAATGAATAATGAATAATGAATAATGAATAATGAATAATGAATAATGAATAGTGAATAATGAATAATGAATAATGAATAGTGAATAATGAATAATGAATAATGAATAATGACTAATGAATAATGAATAATGAATAATGAATAATGAATAATGAATAATGAATAATGAATAATGAATAGTGAATAATGAATAATGAATAATGAATAATGAATAATGAATAATGAATAATGAATAATGAATAATGAATAACGAATAACGAATAACGAATAACGAATAACGAATAACGAATAACGAATAATGAATAATTCAAAATGAATAAGGAAGCACGACACGCCCCCGCCCACATCCTTGGACGCAGAGACTTCTACTTGGATTTTAACGTTTGCTCAACAACCTGTTCGATATTGCCTTCGTACCTTCACAATGATAGGTAAATCCTGGGGTGGGATTCTGTAA
Organism: Cheilosia soror; assembly: GCA_949372485.1. NCBI lineage: Eukaryota > Metazoa > Arthropoda > Insecta > Diptera > Syrphidae > Cheilosia > Cheilosia soror. The sequence goes on along the minus strand of OX443564.1, from coordinate 41,100,695 downwards.
AATACAAAACTAAAACCGCTTTCGTTTTCACCAAACCTGGCTCATCATATCTCTGGCAGTAGAGAGAGACTGCTATTTTGCATATTTTGGCCGAAGTCAAAGCTTCCGAGTTACTTTACAGGCAGGTAGTTCTTTCCACCTGTTGTTGGTTTTCTTGTGAATCTAAAGGTCACAATCCATAAAATCCGTTGCGTCAACGGATCCGTCAATATTAACGTATTCAGGGGAACTAACACAGTTCATTTTCGATCCATCTGGTGTAAGATTGATGTCGATTTAATCTTTGTGGGTTCAAAAGGAAATCGATATCCATCTATACAACAGATGTATAGATATTGTCTTCTTTTGTTTCTTTTTTGTGCGGTAGTATATTTAAAAAAAAAAAAACCGACATTGTGCACCTCCACGACAGCATCAGCAACTGAACCCCAATTAGTCCCCATACTCACACCTCACACGTGACTAACGAATAATAAATAATGAATAATGACTAATTACCAATGAATAATGAATAATGACCAATGAATAATGACCAATGAATAATGAATAATGACCAATGAATAATGACCAATGACCAATGACTAACGAATAATGACCAATGAATAATGACCAATGACTAATGACTAATGAATAATGAATAATGCCCAATGACTAATGACTAATGACTAATAACTAATGAATAACGAATAATGAATAATGAATAATGACCAATGAATAATGACCAATGAATAATGAATAATGACCAATGAATAATGAATAATTAATAACGAATAATGAATAATGAATAATGAATAATGAATAATGAATAACGAATAATGAATAACGAATAATGAATAATGAATAATGAATAATGAATAACGAATAATGAATAACGAATAATGAATAATGAATAACGAATAATGACTAATGACTAATGAATAATGACCAATGAATAATGACCAATGAATAATGACTAATGACTAATGAATAATGAATAATGACTAATGACCAATGACTAATGACTAATGAATAACGAATAATGAATAACGAATAATGACTAATGAATAATGAATAATGACTAATGAATAATGAATAATGAATAATGAATAATGAATAATGAATAATGAATAATGAATAGTGAATAATGAATAATGAATAGTGAATAATGAATAATGAATAATGAATAATGAATAATGACTAATGAATAATGAATAATGACTAATGACTAATGACTAACGAATAACGAATAACGAATAATGAATAATGAATGACGCAGAGACTTCTACTTGGATTTTAACGTTTGCTCAACAACCTGTTCGATATTGCCTTCGTACCTTCACAATGATAGGTAAATCCTGGGGTGGGATTCTGTAAAATACAAAACTAAAACCGCTTTCGTTTTCACCAAACCTGGCTCATCATATCTCTGGCAGTAGAGAGAGACTGCTATTTTGCATATTTTGGCCGAAGTCAAAGCTTCCGAGTTACTTTACAGGCAGGTAGTTCTTTCCACCTGTTGTTGGTTTTCTTGTGAATCTAAAGGTCACAATCCATAAAATCCGTTGCGTCAACGGATCCGTCAATATTAACGTATTCAGGGGAACTAACACAGTTCATTTTCGATCCATCTGGTGTAAGATTGATGTCGATTTAATCTTTGTGGGTTTAAAAGGAAATCGATATCCATCTATACAACAGATGTATAGATATTGTCTTCTTTTGTTTCTTTTTTGTGCGGTAGTATATTTTAAAAAAAAAAACCGACATTGTGCACCTCCACGACAGCATCAGCAACTGAACCCCAATTAGTCCCCATACTCACACCTCACACGTGACTAACGAATAATAAATAATGAATAATGACTAATTACCAATGAATAATGAATAATGACCAATGAATAATGAATAATGACCAATGAATAATGAATAATTAATAACGAATAATGAATAATGAATAATGAATAACGAATAATGAATAACGAATAATGAATAATGAATAATGAATAATGAATAACGAATAATGAATAACGAATAATGAATAATGAATAACGAATAATGACTAATGACTAATGAATAATGACCAATGAATAATGACCAATGAATAATGACTAATGACTAATGAATAATGAATAATGACTAATGAATAACGAATAATGATTAATGACCAATGAATAATGACCAATGACTAATGACTAATGAATAACGAATAATGAATAACGAATAATGACTAATGAATAATGAATAATGAATAATGAATAATGAATAATGAATAATGAATAATGAATAGTGAATAATGAATAATGAATAATGAATAGTGAATAATGAATAATGAATAATGACTAATGAATAATGAATAATGAATAATGAATAATGAATAATGAATAATGAATAATGAATAATGAATAGTGAATAATGAATAATGAATAATGAATAATGAATAATGACTAATGAATAATGAATAATGACTAATGACTAATGACTAACGAATAACGAATAACGAATAATGAATAATGAATGACGCAGAGACTTCTACTTGGATTTTAACGTTTGCTCAACAACCTGTTCGATATTGCCTTCGTACCTTCACAATGATAGGTAAATCCTGGGGTGGGATTCTGTAAAATACAAAACTAAAACCGCTTTCGTTTTCACCAAACCTGGCTCATCATATCTCTGGCAGTAGAGAGAGACTGCTATTTTGCATATTTTGGCCGAAGTCAAAGCTTCCGAGTTACTTTACAGGCAGGTAGTTCTTTCCACCTGTTGTTGGTTTTCTTGTGAATCTAAAGGTCACAATCCATAAAATCCGTTGCGTCAACGGATCCGTCAATATTAACGTATTCAGGGGAACTAACACAGTTCATTTTCGATCCATCTGGTGTAAGATTGATGTCGATTTAATCTTTGTGGGTTTAAAAGGAAATCGATATCCATCTATACAACAGATGTATAGATATTGTCTTCTTTTGTTTCTTTTTTGTGCGGTAGTATATTTTAAAAAAAAAAACCGACATTGTGCACCTCCACGACAGCATCAGCAACTGAACCCCAATTAGTCCCCATACTCACACCTCACACGTGACTAACGAATAATAAATAATGAATAATGACTAATTACCAATGAATAATGAATAATGACCAATGAATAATGAATAATGACCAATGAATAATGACCAATGAATAATGACCAATGACTAATGACTAACGAATAATGACTAATGACTAATGACTAATGAATAATGAATAACGAATAATGAATAACGAATAATGAATAATGAATAATGAATAATGAATAATGAATAATGAATAATGAATAATGAATAATGAATAATGAATAATGAATAATGAATAATGAATAATGAATAATGAATAATGAATAATGAATAATGAATAATGAATAATGAATAATGAATAATGAATAATGAATAATGAATAATGAATAATGAATAATGAATAATGAATAATGAATAATGAATAATGAATAATGAATAATGAATAATGAATAATGAATAATGAATAATGAATAATGAATAATGAATAATGAATAATGAATAATGAATAATGAATAATGAATAATGAATAATGAATAATGAATAATGAATAATGAATAATGAATAATGAATAATGAATAATGAATAATGAATAATGAATAATGAATAATGAATAACGAATAATGTTTAATGACTAATGACTAATGACTAATGACTAATGACTAATGACTAATGACTAATGAATAACGAATAATGAATAATGAATAATGAATAATGAATAATGAATAATGAATAATGAATAATGAATAATGAATAGTGAATAATGAATAATGAATAATGAATAATGAATAATGAATAATGAATAATGAATAACGAATAACGAATAACGAATAACGAATAACGAATAATGAATAATGAATAATTCAAAATGAATAAGGAAGCACGACACGCCCCCGCCCACATCCTTGGACGCAGAGACTTCTACTTGGATTTTAACGTTTGCTCAACAACCTGTTCGATATTGCCTTCGTACCTTCACAATGATAGGTAAATCCTGGGGTGGGATTCTGTAAAATACAAAACTAAAACCGCTTTCGTTTTCACCAAACCTGGCTCATCATATCTCTGGCAGTAGAGAGAGACTGCTATTTTGCATATTTTGGCCGAAGTCAAAGCTTCCGAGTTACTTTACAGGCAGGTAGTTCTTTCCACCTTTTGTTGGTTTTCTTGTGAATCTAAAGGTCACAATCCATAAAATCCGTTGCGTCAACGGATCCGTCAATATTAACGTATTCAGGGGAACTAACACAGTTCATTTTCGATCCATCGGGTGTAAGATTGATGTCGATTTAATCTTTGTGGGTTCAAAAGGAAATCGATATCCATCTATACAACAGATGTATAGATATTGTCTTCTTTTGTTTCTTTTTTGTGCGGTAATATATTTAAAAAAAAAAACCGACATTGTGCACCTCCACGACAGCATCAGCAACTGAACCCCAATTAGTCCCCATACTCACACCTCACACGTGACTAACGAATAATAAATAATGAATAATGACTAATTACCAATGAATAATGAATAATGACCAATGAATAATGACCAATGACTAATGACTAATGACTAATGACTAATGAATAATGACTAATGAATAACAAATAATGACTAATGAATAATGAATAACGAATAATGACTAATGACTAATGAATAATGACCAATGAATAATGACCAATGAATAATGAATAATGACCAATGAATAATGACCAATGAATAATGAATAACTAATGACTAATGAATAATGACCAATGAATAATGACCAATGAATAATGACTAATGACTAATGAATAATGAATAATGAATAATGAATAATGACTAATGAATAACGAATAATGACTAATGACCAATGAATAATGACCAATGACTAATGACTAATGACTATTGAATAACGAATAATGAATAACGAATAATGAATAACGAATAATGACTAATGACTAATGACTAACGAATAACGAATAACGAATAACGAATAACGAATAACGAATAATGAATAATGAATGACGCAGAGACTTCTACTTGGATTTTAACGTTTGCTCAACAACCTGTTCGATATTGCCTTCGTACCTTCACAATGATAGGTAAATCCTGGGGTGGGATTCTGTAAAATACAAAACTAAAACCGCTTTCGTTTTCACCAAACCTGGCTCATCATATCTCTGGCAGTAGAGAGAGACTGCTATTTTGCATATTTTGGCCGAAGTCAAAGCTTCCGAGTTACTTTACAGGCAGGTAGTTCTTTCCACCTGTTGTTGGTTTTCTTGTGAATCTAAAGGTCACAATCCATAAAATCCGTTGCGTCAACGGATCCGTCAATATTAACGTATTCAGGGGAACTAACACAGTTCATTTTCGATCCATCTGGTGTAAGATTGATGTCGATTTAATCTTTGTGGGTTCAAAAGGAAATCGATATCCATCTATACAACAGATGTATAGATATTGTCTTCTTTTGTTTCTTTTTTGTGCGGTAGTATATTTTTAAAGGCTTTTACTTAACTTCGTGAAAAATTTGTTGTGTCAAAATCTTGCAAGTCAAATTTGAACCACTTTCTCTCAACTTAGAACTTTGAAATTTTCCATGCTGGTTGGGTTGTGAAGACAATGCAATATTTAGATTTTGACTTCCCCTGCCCCTTTAAGGAAGGCTTTTTCATAACACATGATCCATTAGCCGTATTAACTTCAAACTGTATATGTCAATAGATAAGACAAAACTATTACATACCTAATTGATACTTTGTACCGATTCGTCCTATAAGGGTTGAAAAAAGGGGGTGTAAACTTTTCTATTTTTACCTTACTACGCTCAACTTGCCATTATACTCTAATATATATCTAGGTCAACTCAAAGAATCTTTTTAATTGTTAGGCAATACTTCACCGAGTATTTTGAGCTAACATTCATCTTTCTAGTCCATCCAGAGGGCAAGATATAATAAATAGAAAATAGATCTTATTCGGCCAAATGCGAAAAAAATTGCTATCTTGATTGCAGTTGTGCTTAGGAAGGGTAGTTTTATTTGCGTTCTAAAAATAGAATTGTCACTGTGGCGGGCATTCAGAATGTATTCTCATATCATGTATGGCGTAGTTGAATTTGATGTATGGAATATGGATATGGATAAAACAAACTATGTACATATGTACGTATATAGGAGTTTGTGATGCGTAAATATGTAGGTATGCACATGCACAATCGTACATACTTATATTTGAGATCTGCAGCTATGAAAAGTGTATAGGTAAGGTAGGTACGCGTAGTAATATCAATCAAACCATACCTGTCGCGAATTTTCATTTATGTGGAATACATACATACATTGACTTAGGACTTTGAAATTTAGCATGCTGATGTTTCAGTTTTGATGATAATACAATAAACTTATAGTAAAAAAAAGCTTTTGTGAGTATGTATGTAGGTAGATATTAAAATGCACTAAAAATCAAAAAATAAAATAATAGTTTAAAAAACTAAAAAAAACGCTTTTATAAGTAGGTAGGTACTGCACTAAAAGCAAAAAAAATAAAAATTAACCAATCTATTTTTGGAAGGGGCTTAGTGTAAGCCATGTTTGTAGTTATGGATTGTATTATTTGAGTGTAAACTACACAAACATGGCTTACACTAAGCCCCTTCCACAATAAACCTTCAAAATAGATTGGTTAATTTTTATTTTTTTTGCTTTTAGTGCAGTACCTACCTACTTATAAAAGCGTTTTTTTAGTTTTTTAAACTATTATTTTATTATATAAAAAAAAACAGACATTGTGCACCTCCACGACAGCATCAGCAACTGAACCCCAATTAGTACCCATACTCACACCTCACACATGTCTGTTCAGTTGATTCTGAAAAATATTTCTTTCCTTGAGCTTAACGTATTATTTGTATGTCGCAAACCAATCCGAATAAAAATATAATCCACAAACCCTGACACTCCTTAATTGCCGAAAAATATCACCAAAAATTTATTATTTCAACAGATAGTATGGCGCTTTTAAAAAAAATCCCTCTGATCCCATTGCCCGCATCAGTGAACAAAATAAAACCAATTTTCCATCTATCTGAACAGGTGGACATACTGGACACTTCTGGAGATATGCAGTTTCCTGCAATGCGACGCCTGTCCATAGCAACAGCACATGCATTCCTGCTCGTTTATGCAACAACATCTGCCTCCAGCTTTCTGTGTGTAAAACAGTGTTTCGAGGAGATTCGTGAACAAAGAGCCGATTTCCAAGTAAGTATCACACCTCCCCCTCAATCGGATGTGCGGCAACATATATCCTTACACTCAAGTCGTATCCGTATTTACTTATTACCACTTGCGTTCAATGATATTAATGTTTAATTCGCAGGACATTCCCATTGTGTTAGCTGGCAATAAATCGGATCTGGCATCATCGCATCGAGAGGTTAGACTGGATGACGTGACCGACTGGGTGTACTGTGAACTCCCGAAATTGCGGTAAGTGATTTGTGGCGCATACCTATGACCTATTCCATGTATCCCATTTGTGGTGGTACTCTATATACCGTTTAAATTTGTCACCAAAAGTGGTACAAAAGTGGTCTATTTTTGTTGAACAATTTCATACATCAGCCGTGGACAGTGACCGCTGCATAATTAAAATGCTGTAGGGGTGGCTTTAATTAAGCGAATTCATGTTTAATTCAGTTTTTAATGAGGCAGTGCCACATATTACAACTAAATGTAATTGTTTGCTCTTTCAATCACTGTTAATATTTATGGCATCATTTAAAAAGTATTTTAACAGTGTTATAGCTGTAAGTATAGGTTAATTCAAATAAAAATGTTCTCTAAGTTAGGGCTCTCTTTAAGCTGCAATTAGGCTACGGACCTGGTGATTTTTTTTTAAATACTTCTCCCGGGAAAGGCGAATCTATAACGCTGTCAAGCGTTGTTAGTTCTACACTTAAATTGCTGCAAATTATATACTTCTGGAAATATATCCCCAGGAAGCGAGCTTCAAATTTGCTAGTCCTGTAACAGAAGGAGTTTTGGAAAATTGATGTCCTCGCGGTTGTCAAGTGTACTGAATGGTCATGAGCATTAGCAGCCTGCCTTGTGGGGCGCCCAAAAGTTGCATTTCGAGTGATAATATCTTTGAGTTCCTCGGAACATCTACCATGGAAGTACCTATAGAACAAGCAAAAGTCAGCGACTTGTCATCTGTGCACCAACGGTTGTAGATTCGGCTATAGAGAAGGAGAGGTTGCTTGGGGTTAAAGTACCTCTTTACTCTAAATAGGTAGCTCAACTTAGCTGACGCCGATCTTGCAATATATGATATGTGGTCCTGCCATGTTATTCCTGAATTGACTGTGACTCCTAGAAGGTGCATTGACTCCTTGGGATGGATTGGATGGTCATCTATTTGGATCTGAGGGACTGTTGATGCATTTTTTCTAGAAAAAGTTCAAGATTTTGTCCAGATCATCATTTAGAGAACTAATTTGTTCACATCTCTGACTGTGCGATGTAGCCGCATTCACAGGCCCACCGTTCGAGATGGAGGATCAGCAAAGCTGTAGATATTATTATTTGTCGATACAAGCAAATCGTTAATGTGGAGAAGAAATAAAGTTGGAGAAAGAATAAATCCTTGGGGCACTCCTGCATTTATAGCAAACGAATTAGATGATACGCAATTTACAACAAAATGTTGCATCCATCCGCAAAGTTGTTGTGGTAATCCATAAGACGCTAACTTGCCTAATAGGGCTCTATGCCAGTCTCGGTCAAATGCCTTTGATATGTCCAAGGCTAAGACTTTGGATTCGCCATGTTGGTTAATTGCTTGCGTCCATAAGTGCGTTACGTAGCTTAACAGTTCTCCAGTAGAACGACGTCTCCGAAATCCGTATTGCCTGCCGCTTAATAATCGGTGGCCTTCTAAATATTTGATTATTTCGACAATTATAGCCTTTTCCATTACTTATGAGAGCCTTGAAAGTAACGTTATTGGACGATAGTTTTGTGGCAGACATTTCCTTTCCTTTCTTTGGAATAGGATGAATGCGAGCGGTCTTCCAGCAAGAAGGAAACTTCTTCTGATGGAAGTACGACATGCTAAACAGCTTACATAGCGTCTACAGGTGCAAGTTCTGGTGCACAGCTCTTGAGTACTATAAGCCGGGATTCTGTCGGGTTCAGTTGCCTTATTGCAATCTAGTTCTTTAAGGATGAGTTTTTCTCCCTAGTTGCTTGACAAACAAGACATACAATATTCTAATACATCCACGACAATTTTTTCCGTCACATTTTTTCCAGTCATGAACTGCCCCTAAATTTAAGTAACAAATTTTCTCTGGATATAAATAATAATATTTTTTTTGTTCAACATTACCAAACAAATATGAACTGGCACTCAAAGGACCAACGTTAAAATATAGTGTCGGAGGTGAGTAAATTTACTACCACAATACAAGCACAATAACACGATAAAGGAAAACCACATCATATTGTGTAAATGGATTCAGCCACAAAATAAAGAGGGAAACACAATGAATATAAATGGGTTTTATATAAACAAGTGCAATTTGCTTGGCAAACAGATTTGCCGCACAGGGTGGCCGTGCGCCAAAGGAAAGCCGGACACTTTCTGTTGCATTGAGTTTGAGTTCATTGTACAGAACTGTAACCGTATACACTATGGTGGCACTATATATCAGAAGCACTTTTCAGTGTTGCACTCAGCAGAGATCCCCATGAAAGTGTAATTTAACAGTGGCACGAACGCTCAGAAAATTCATACATTAAGGTTGTTGTTTTTTTTTGGGTGTATCCTTGCACGAAATTGCGAAATAAGCGAAAATGGAAAATGGCTGGTTCCGTATCATGAATGGTGACATTATATTTAAGGACTTTAGAGACATTAATGGATGCAGAATAAATTCAACTAGCGGTCTTTTAAAGTCGATTTGTTGTGCTTTCTACCCGTTTATACAATTGTGACATAATTTGTGGGTTTGGAAACATTAATTCGCAAAAGCAGTCGAAATTACACATGGAAGCGAACTCGGATCGGTTGCGAGAAATTCTGCTAATAACCTTATTGCATGTGGAGGTGACATTATTCGTTGCATTTCACTTAGACTCTATGTATTGACTACTGAGTAAATCTTAACGATTTGCTTGCAAAACATGGTTCCTGCGTAAAATGTCAAATGGTGTTTCGCGTTTAATAGGAAACACGTCAATTAGTTAATGCATGGGTTATATTTCTTTATTAATAAGAAATTTTAACTGCCAGTTACGTAACACATGAGGTTAGAGAATGGTTTGAGATCTTTTATTAATACGGCTGTTGGAGTTTATTTGGACCTTTACAATAATTTTTCTGTTGAGTGGAAAAGATGATATCCGTCAAGGGGCTGCCGCCAGTGTTGATACACATTTGTGCCCGTCTTATCGCATTTGCCATGACTTTCCGCAAGATTTTCGGTGATAACTGTTCGCATTCCTGTCGAATATTCTCCTTAGTCGGCTCTCACATTGAGGCAACATTCAATAAGCAACTGGCAATAGGAAACATGCAATATTATCGCTCACAATTATTTTACTTTGAATTAAATTAAAGGTCTCACATCAATGCAAGTAAATATCGCTCGAACGAAAAATGCTGCTGATTGCTTATTGGCAGGTTCTAGTTGCTTATTCTTTCTCATTTAATTCGGCAGTAAGAAGTCATTTATCATGGGCCTGTAGCATTAGCCAGTAAAAGTGACAGTTTTGCCGATGGCGTCTTCAAGAAAATACGGCCCAATCACTTCTCCCGCGAGAACGCCGCCGCGCCTCACAGTGGCATTGAGTGGATATAATGGCCCTTGGTGAATCACACGCGGTTTTTGAGTGCTCCAGAAATAAAGATTTTGCTTACATAACCGCTTAAGTGGAAATGCGCCTCGTCGCTCATCCTCATGATGATTTCCGACACAAAATCGTCCTCTTCGTTGTTGAGATTGAGGATGGATTGACAGTAATTCACACGCGACTGTCCGTCAGCAGGCATTAACTGATGCACTGTTTCCACTTTGGACGGGAACATTCATAAGTTGTTCACTAAAATTCGCCATCTGGTGATGGCCAATGAGTTGCCCGTCGTCCAGTTGAGGTTCCTTCGATATTCTCGGCCGAGCGACCAGTTCGGTGGCGGCCACGCCCTGCATGGTCTCCTGTGATTTCCGTCGTTTTAAGTCGAGTAGGATATAACACCACCGACCGATTTTGGTAAGCAAAAAAAAATCGACGCAATTATTCCACGTTCCTGCGGAGTATAGCGCTTCATTGCTTGCCTGTTTGTATACTGCAGCTGACTAGTGCACAAATGTCAAATATGATTGACGTACGACGCTATTTGCAAAAATTATAAGATATCGCGCCACCGTGTTTTTTTCACTTCAATATTCAAAATGAAACCATTCGTCAACAAACTGTTCGGTTCCTACCGGTGTGGTTTTAGGCTCGGTAAGTTCACAACCGACCAAAAATTCAAACTACGGGATATCATGGAGAAAACCAAAAAAGTGCAATTCGATACTCACCATCTTATTATCGATTTTAAGGCCGCATATGACAGTATTTATAGAGACAGAGCTATGTCTAAAAATTTGTCAGATTGTAGAGAATGACGATGGAGAATGCTCGCTGCTCTATAAAGGTCGGAAACTGTCTCAACGAAGTCTTTGATGTCAAAAAAGGATTTAGACAAGGTGATGCTCTGTCATGTGACTGTTTCAACATTATTCTTGAGAAAATTATGCGAAACTCGCAAGCCAACACCAGGGGCACGATTTTCCAAAAGTCTGTGCAACTACTTGTATACGCTGACGACATTGGCATGGCATCATTGGCAGAACGCAGCGAGCTGTCATTCGGACAGAACGTCACGATAAACAGCTATAACTTTGAGGTGGTTAGGTTCTCAACACAATCAATTTGGTTTTATAATCTGCAAACGGCCAAATCGTCTTTTGTATATTGAGGTGTGGGAATTGTGTGTTAGCAGTGATGACGTTTCGCGCGGAAGTGAGTCTGACCTAAAGCTACGATTACACGGCCATTTTTTTTAATTCATTTAAATGGCGCTGTGACGTCAGGAAAAAATGTCGCATTAGAGCGACATTTAAGCTACGATTCGTCATTGAAAAAATGGTGATCACACGAAATGAATATCATCGTCATTTGTGTTCCAAAATCAAATGACGGACACTGCGAGTCATTTAGAATTTTGCGTTGGGATGCCATTGTCCTAGGCGTCATTGAAGAGCGATCACACGGCCATTTTTTTCTGCCATTTAAATGAAACTTAATTCATGTCATTTGGTGCGCCATTTTCCTAGTCATTTAAATGACGCTGCCAAAAATGGCGATCACACAGAACGCCATTTAAATGACTCGAAAAAATGACCGTGTAATCGTAGCTTAAGTCTGTTTTCAAAATAGTAATCGTTCAGGCTGTTCTTTCTTTTTTTGTTGTACCAAAACGGTGCTTCACTATTTCACTCTTCCTTTGGCATATATTCTTGCCATCAAAGTGTCAATAAATCAAGGCCAATTTCTAAGATACGACACACAAATCTTCAGCCCACGCAAAGGACTTCAAAACACCAATCACACCGTCATAAATGCTTAATCAAGTACACCCTCTACTACAATAGAAACTTTACATACAAAAAAAAAAAAAAAAAAAACCTACGCTAATAATTTCCCATCCTCCTGTCCACAGCACAGCAACGCGACTAGAAATTCCAAATAGAAAAAGTTCCAAATTATGATTCATCCAATCTGGGCCATAACTTAGGCAAATGTTGCATGACCATAATAAAAAGAAAAACGTGGGTGTAGTTACAACCTCGTAAAAACTTATACGTTGATGTCATTTTACCCCAAAGGAGACTTTCGCATTGAAATTTACTTTTTTTATTAGTCTTTTCCTGGGGGACTGACACCCTTCAAACTTCGACAGGATTTTTCAATGTCGACTACATCATGTCAGTTTATATGGCACTTATACGCTAAACGTGATTTCAGCAATTTATCACCGATAGATGTTCCGAATGTTGACAGACTTAACCCAAAATATCACTGATGTCAGTGTCTGCCAATTCACAAGTCGAATGTCGGATTGCTCTGCTGTCATATGCAACGTTACGTGACGCCTGTTTTTAAATCAACTGAATTCAACAAGAATCCGGGATATTATCTTCCGACATTATGTCGGAAACGGAAACAATGTTTTACCAATTCCTGATGGATATTACGTCGTAACAGACTGCTGATAGGAAGCTCCAATAAGCTTAAGGCAACACATTTTCCGTCTGCAAACAAAAACTGACCTCTTTCATTTTAAATTTTGAGGGAAACCCTCCTCCATACATTAGTGGGTTTTCTAAAATATCTCTTGCGCTCTCGTTGGTTTATTGGGATGGTTTGGCAACGACTGAACTGTTCTATACACATTCCGATTCAATGTACAGTGCACACTAATCAATCACTGGAGGTGGAGCGTGGAGGGTGGATGTTGCAAAATTTCGAAGGGCAATATTAAATTCTCATTAATTTGAAATACGATGCGTGCACTAGAGGTAAACATCAGAAACCCCCTAATAGCTATAGGAGGTAAAATGTGACATAAGATTCGGGCTATTGCATGATTAAATTCTCTTGAAACTCTTTAACTCGTCAAAACTGTAGGCACGTGCCAGTGCAAAAATATTTATGAGGGGTTCGCTTGGGTCATTTAACTCTTATAATCGATTGTTTAGGGCTATCTCAAAATGTGAGTATGTCGTGTTCACTATTCCCCACGAAAAGAAATTAGAAATTTATTTTGTTCGTGTCCGAAGGCAATAACTCAACTCTGAGCTGATTCCGCACAATGACTGTCTTGTCTGAAAATGGTTTACTAATGCTAATGTTATTTTTTTCTCACATTTTAACCACGTTTCGCGGTTTCTTCGTTTATTTCTGGGTTAAGGAGTTTTCACTTTTTTTTTAGTGGAGTGGTAATTGTAGTTTAAAGTGTTGATATGATAAATACGGGCAAGTTTTATTTAGGTCAGTATAAACTGTTAGTTTTAGGAAAATTTACAATTGAATGTGGCGAAATGGGGATTTGACACGGATTCTCTTACTGACTTACTTATTTAAGTGGCACTTCAGTCCGGGGTGGACTTGGGCTAGGTCAATATCACTGCATGCCATATTGTCCGTCTTTTGACAGTACTCACAAAAGCAATCAAATCTAGCACGCGTCTTGGTTTTTAGAATCTTTGCGAAGAACTTAATAATGATGTCTGTGCTAAAGCTTACAAAATCGTATTGATGAGGCTAAAAGGTCCCCGTATGCAATCGCCAACGTGTCCAGTATTGTTACAAATTGCAAATGGTTGAGGCTCTATTTCCAAGCCAAAGAAAGAAGGGAGATGAGTAATACCATGGCTCATGAGATGGCGCCTATATACCAATCATAACACGCGAAGAATTATTCGAAGCATGTAAGACGGTACGCAATAGGAAGGCTTCGGGACTGGATGATATTCCAAATAGATCCCTAAAAATCTCAATCAAAGACCCGACTAATTCTATGAAATTATGTCTGCAAAGTGGCAAAGACTTGTCTTACTGCCGAAAGAAAAGAGGAATACAAACGAACCATCCTCTTATCGCCCTATTTGTTTATTAAACTCGATTTGGGTTCTTGAGCGATAGTGATCATTTGCAATAGGCTCCAGTCAGCAATTGAAATAGCAGGAGGTCTCTCGGATCACCAATATGGCTTTCGGAAGTCAAGATCTAAATAAATAAATAAATAGGTGGCGGAACAGGCGGTAGACACCCTAGGCCTAGCTTCTCGCAACCATTCGTTTGTGTGAGTTTCTATTTTTGAGACGAATGGAAGGGACCTACAATTGTATGCCGAGTTCGAACGGCTGAATTGAGAAGCTTTTTCAGGACAGTCATACTCTCGGATGTTTGTCAGACGTTCGCGAGAGGTGGCGCAGTAGAAAAAACCTTAATATGTAATTTGTGTTTTCCCGGGGATCGAATCTGGGATACTGTACACTAACCAGTGCGCTACTGAGCCCAAGACGCAATCAATGCGGTAATAAAGAGAGCCCAAGCCGGTCTAGAAGGCAGGCGCTGGAAAAGAGGCACCAAAAAATACTGCGCCATTATAACCCTGGATGTAAGAAACGCGTTTAGTTCAGCGAATTGAAAACTTATCATAAGCTGTCATTACCGGATTGAAATACCGGAATATCTTCGTAAAATGGTATACGAGTTACCTTGCGAATAGGGTCCTGCTGTATGACATAGAATCGGTCTTAGGTGCCTTGCTGTAAAATGTTATGTATGATGAAATTCTGCGCCTACCGGTTCCAAGAGAGGCATCAATTATCGAGTTTACACACAATATCGCCGCGTGGTAATTGTTGCAAAAACTATAGAAGAAAAGAAAGAAATCACAGTATCGCCCCTGGCAATGAAACGAATCGTTAAAGGGAAGATGGTCTCATACCAGTGATCAGTGACCATGAATTGGGTAATTTGGCTTAAGTATTTCAACTTTGGCTCAATGCTCCGAGCCAAAGAGAAATGGCTCACATTTTTGGCTTAAAACTTAAAAAAAATTTAAAATTAATGCCGATTTCGATTTTTGCGTTCGTTTGGTACAAAAAATAAAAAAAACAATCTTTTTCAGATTCCAGAGCACTTTTGCGAATCGAGATATTTTTCCAGAGTCGCTCGAGATTTATCAACACACTAACATGTGATTTGACATTTAGTAGCTGGAGTTTGTTTGTTTACGTTTTATGAAAGTCGGTCGAAAAAGTTAGAGCTACTGAAAAACCATATTAAAATAAATATCGATAAATATGGAAAAAATAATAGATAATGTTAATTCATCTTCATCATGTGGCACATCTTCATCGTCGTCGTCCTCCTCTTTGGATAGTACTGGCTCGTCTTCGTCCTACGAGCAATTTATGAAGTTGCACTATTTGTTATTTGAAAGGAAGAAATAGTATCGAATTTGCAATTTAGTGGAAGACGTGGACCGTGGTGGACATATACTCGGAATATTTATTTTGGCATTTCTTTTATAGTTATGAAAATGTATGTAAAACTTGCAACCACTCTACGAAAAAAAAATATTTACTATAAAAAAGGTTACCAACTTTTGGCAGCTACACCACCAACAGCAATAAAGAACAGCTCAGTATACTTTTTTTTGTTCGGTTGGCCAGACGAAATCTGAAATATCTGAAACAAAGTGGGAATAATATTTTCTCCGGAATGTTTCCCATTCAGTAATCTGGTTTTCATTGCTGGCAAGGGAAACATTTCCACGGGCACAGAGGTAGAGTCTTAACCAGAACTTAGAAATAACAGAATACTGCCAATGTAAGCAGGAGATTAAGGCGGGTAAACAATTTTCCGAATTTTTTAAAATGAATCAAAAACAAATTGCCGATTAGTCGAACGAAAGTCAGTCCTATCCGGATTTTTTTTAGATCGGTTTAAAGTCCCTCATTGTTGCAGAAGTATTCCTCGCATAATAGCTCTGCAAAGTCTTTCGATGATTTTTCCTTCCAAGAAACGTCCAAACACAAAAAAAAAACAGTAAGACAATTATCTTTTACTATGCCGAAGGTCAAATACCCGGTACTATATTATTGTAAACAAAAATATTTTAGTATACAAAAATTATATGTTTGTATGGGAGGTATGGGTAGTTTTTATTGGACCAAGCTCATATTTTTTTTTTTTTTTTTTTTTTCAAAAATTTTAAATATTTTTATAAAACAATATGTGCAAAGCTTAAACTGTTTTTACTGTAGCTATTTACATTAAATTTTTAACATCAACTCCAAAATTTCTTCGGTACAACGCTGCGTCATGGCGAAACAAATTTCTATCCGACTCAGTTCTTAGCGGGTCATGGCTGTTACAGAGAACATCTCTTTAAACGCGGACATGAAACCATCCCAAACTATCTTCTACCTTACGGGACCAATCGCGATAACATCGTAAATTTATTAGATCTTGCGAAAATACGCAAATTGGACTATTGTAAGCAACCTCATATCGCAAAAAGAAAAACACCCTTAGCATAATGACCTAAACGTACAGCATAATATCCAAAAATGATATATCTACTGGAGTTTAAAGCCCTTGCCGCAAGTGAAGCGAGCCACATATACCCCAACTTGACGCAATATAAACTTTGACATTTCGTTACTTAGTTGTGTCCCGAACGACCGACGCACGGCCGAATAACAACACCCATCTAGTAAATACCTACGGAAATTTCTCGTCCATATTATGAAATAACGTAACGTAACCTGAATCAAACACAATTGCTTTTAACAAAAAGCAACAAGCATTCGCACATGCATGTACATTTTTTTCTCTGCTTTTCTAAATTAAATGACGTCTATATATCACCTTTGTACTCGCGCGTTTGGATTACACCATATATCACGGCGTTAATTTGCGAAAACTTTTTGCAATATATTATCAGATAGCATTACTCCCAATTCCCTAGGATAATCACACTTGTCGTTGGTGATATCATTTTAATAAATCACTGCATTCCCCAGCCTTTCATGGTTCCGGATGCTCTGGAGAGTTTTTTTTTGCACACCGGTACCGAGTTTTTAATACAATTTGCCAAATGTGTTACAAATTTATGAGTACATTTTTTTTTAGCGAATTGTGTGAAGTAGGTGACATCTGACATACACCTATACAGACTCTAATATAAAAGTGACAATATTCATGCAGCACTTTCTAATTTAATGGACTTGGAAACAAGTGAAGTGTGAAAAAAAGGATGGAAATCGTTACAGAAATTTAACTAAAAGCACTGTAGACGTGTAGAAGTCGATTTGCAAGAGATAGGAGATGATTTGTTCAATGCTTTAATTTCAACCCACTCATACAATAAGAGTAACTATGTATTTCGAACCATTTTAAACGTTTTGGTTAAACAGAATTGAAAGTGCTCGTAGTGCTATGGCATCACTGGGGAACTTCGACTATTCTAACTTCTCTAATATAAAACTAGCGAGACTAAAATGGCGGCCAGTTAAAATAGTGTTGCCAACTTAAAGTTCTATACCTCTAAAAAAAAAACACCCATTAGTGCCTACAAGATAACAATGTGACAGCTGACAGTTCGGGGCTAGTAAAAATGGAGCGCTATACGAAAGAACAACGCATTTTCATTTTTGAGCAATTTTTTTAAAATAATGAAGGTTTGTCCTCTACAGTCCGCAACTCATCTTCAGTGATGAAGCTCATTTTCATCTGATGGCTTCGTTAATCGTCAAAATTGTCGCATTTGTGGTTCAGAAAACCCACGACAAATTGTTGAGAAACAAATCCATCCACAATGCGTGAGTATTTGGTGCGGATTTTGGGCTGGATTTCGGACCATTCTCCTTCGAAAATGCGGTTGGTCAAGCAGTAACAATTAATGGTGTTCGTTATCGTGACATGATAACCCAGTTTTTAGTGCCTAAATTACAAGATATGGATGTGACCAACAGCCAGAGAAACAATTCAATTACTACATGAGTCATTTCCTATTCGTGTAATCGGCCGTTTCTGCGATCAGAATTGGCCATCCCGATCTTGCGACTTAACGCCATTTGGACTTTTTTCTTTGTGTTTTTTTTTTAAAGTCACATTTATGCAAAACGGTCATAAAAAATTTCAATAAAACAGTACATACTTGCCAGTAAAGCCATGGCGGCCATTTATCCGATGTGCTATTCCATACATAACCTCAATCTGTACACTTTATGAATCAATAAAAAATATGTGCTTTCTCTTTTATTAAAAAAATCTGTATTTTCTATCAAAATTAAATTTTACGTGAATGATGGGACACCTTTTAGATGATTTAATTGCATATAAGCATTGTGACTAATCCTTAAACATATTTAAATCATATTTTCTGTAGTTTAAATAATTTACACATTTTATTTCTTGCAGAGCCAAGGTCTTGGAGTGCTCAGCGAAAGATGACTACAATACTACGGAATTATTTAAAACGCTATTGTCGTTATCAAAATTTCTACCTGTGGGTAACAATGAAAGTACGACTGGACTTAAACGGAGATCATCAGCTTATGTTAGTGCTTCATCAAGTAGAAGTAAGTGTTGTATAAGAATATAAGAAATATCATAGTAATGCATTTAAAAATTATCCTTGCGAAGTTTTCTGACATTTCAGTGTTTTTTAGCGACAACCAGTTTAACAGACATATTTTTACTAATGAGCTGAATATACCATAAAAGTGTTGGTAACGAGTTTACAACACACGCATACTATATAAGCCACATCATAAAATGTGAAATAGAATTACCTCATTCCGCTCAATAGGTATTGAAGAAACACTTTGCACATGTATTACAATGAAAAGCCTTATTCATCCATAACTTGCATGATTGATTAAATGGTAAACAAAAAGGCAGCAGCATCCGTGCCACCCTAGAGAAAGGGTGAAGCCTTTATAATACCCGACGACGAATATAATACTCACGATAAAATTATAATTTTACTTTCTTTTGTAATTTTCAATGTAAATGTTATTTCCATGGGTGGCAGTGGCATAGCCCTCATCCCTCATCCGAACGTGTGCTTTTCAATTAAACCTCATCCCTGATTAGTCCTTTCGCTGACGCCCTCCACCCTGCCCCAACTATAGACCGATCCGAACCCACCCCCGCGCATCAAAAAACAAATTCATTTAATATTTAATTAAAAATGAGAGTTTCACTTCATTAATGAATCATTAGCTGAAGCTTTGGTAGAATGGATTCAATTATAGCGCGTATTTCGAAATACGATAGCGAGATGAGAAGGAAAATTACGGAATTTTGTATTTACTTTGTAAGCAGAGCCACGTTGTCGTTGTCGTGCCAATTATTTCAATGTAGAGTGCTCGACATTGGCTAAACTTTTCGCCTTGAGTTTCGATTCCCTCCTCATTGAGATTTGCTCATTTTTTTTTCTCCAGTTACCACTTTTAAGGGACTGAATGAAGCAGGACGGTGGCTATTAATTAAATGTAGATTTGAAAAGATTTCAGGTTCGCCACACACAAAATAAATCCTTAGGAACAGAAATAGTTCAGTATATTTCAAAGGATACCATGTGTGGGCATTTTATTTAATTCTTTATGGAATTTCGAGGGTAGCTGAGCAGGGTTATGCCATACGACTACCTATACGTATTTGAAAAGGCTTTTTTTCCATGCTGATCGCTTTCAGCAGCAATCATGTGTTGTTAGTCGCAGCCTACATAAATCGTCGGACAACTTCTGCATACATGCCGTTGTTGGATGTCGGAAGTTTGGAATCTTCAAACGGAGGAGTAGGCACCTACATAGTGCAGAACTGCAGAGTTAAAGCCACTTACATTTTGAATCTTATCGCCCCTGATGCGGACTTTTTCCGGTTTGTTGGGACTTCAGAATGTACAAGTTACGTTGTCTGATACGTTGTCTCAAAGACTCGTCGGGCTGATGCGTTGCTGTCCATACGCTCCACGTGCCCCAGCCATCTCAGCAGTTGTACCTTCAGCTTTTCGATCAGGCCAACGTCGCTGTATAGCCCATAAAGCTCGTCGTTGAATCTTCTCCTTCACACTCCTTCTATATAAATTGGACCGACTATAGACTGAAGCATCTTTTTCTCAAAGTATCTCAGGAGGTTTTCATCCGATTTCGACAGAGTCCATATGCTTCTGCATATCTCCTTGGTTCTATTAAAGAGGGCTTTACAGAAGGCATATAAGAAGCCTTCTTATTCCGACAAATTAGCGATTGGCAAGAGTGATTCTTCGTTTGATCTCTGTGCTGATGTCATTTTACAAGGTGATAGTGGAGCCCAGGTAGACAAAGACTTTAACTACTCCGAAGTTATATCTGTCCATCGTAACGTTTTGTCCGAATCGTCGCGTCGATGCTGTAACTCCACCACCAGAACAACGCGTGCAAATTGTGCAAACTTATTTTAAAAACCATGGTTCGGTTCGCCAAACTTATCCATTTTACGGTCGACATAATCGTCCATCTGAACAAGTTATTCGGAACACGATGAATCGTTTTCGCACCACGTACACTCTATAGTAGTGGATAACACGCATCCCCAAAAACGACAAACAGGAGAAAACCCAGGAACATTTGTCGAGACGCCCTTACATCCATTAACATTCAATGTTTGGTGTGCTTTATGGGCTGGTGGAATCATCGGCCAGAATGTTACCTTCAATGGAGAGCGCTATAGAAACATGATTTCTGAATTCTTCGTTCCTCAGTTGGATGGCATTGACGTGACAGAGCTTTGGTTTCAACAAGAAACATTTGCTGAGCCCATAATTTCGCGTAATGGACCTGTGAACTGGCATCCACGATGCTGTGATCTCACACCTTTAGGCAACTTTCTTTGGGGGTTTGTGAAGTCGCTAGTCTATGCCGATAAACAAGAGACGTTGGACGTTTTGAAAGTCAACATTCAGTTGCTCGATAAAATTGTCGAAAATTGGACTTCACGATTCGCTTCATTCGAATTAGCTGTGGCGGGCATATGCCCCAAATCATATGGCATGAAATTATCTGTTAAATTAAGCTAATATCAAAGACATTAACATTAGCTTCAAGTATTTTATTTCAATTTGTATATACCTCCAAAAAACACATCCTATACAATATCAATGTCTCTTTATTTCGAAAAAGAGCCCTACTATCGTATGTCGTACAAAATAATATGGCAAAATCCTCCTTTCTTTAATACCGGAAAATCGACGCTGAGATTTCATTCTTTGGGCATAATTTTCAACAACAGACAGACAGGCTTATAAGGCAACCTTTCTCTAGCAACCTGTCGATGTTATGAATAATATTTCGAGCGTTGACAATTTGACATATTATTTACATGCGGCATACCTTTAACTCTAAGCATGAGACAAATCAATACCAGTTACACTATAACAATAGACCTTTGCCGGATACAGGTTACCTTCCATATGTTAGATACTCTTTTTTTTAGGGTTTAACATTACCTAATGTGCAACTGGGTCAATAAACCACACTAAGCAAATTTCTTTCTCAATCATCAGTACATTATCACATGGTTGCTGGAAAAGACCAACAAAAAGCTATATAAATTATCCTTTATTGTCCCTAGCACCATTTTCCAAGCAGACGAACACTCATCGATTTTATTGCCCATAAACCACTTCATTAGGGGAGACCATATCATGGCAGAGCAATTACTGTTCTGTCCCCCTTCACCTCAAGCAATCATTTATCCAATAAAAATCCATTTAAGTCAATATGGAAGACTTTTTGACAAAATATTTGCACACGTTACATGGGGCGAGTATTGATTTTGGAATTTTGACACAAAGTCGGAAGCACTGTGCTATGTATTGCATAAATCATAGATATAATAATGGATTTTCATAACAAAGACAGAGCGTCTTGAGCATATCCTATAACCTAACCCAGTCCCAAAAGGGTTCTTCATTATTGTACATTTTCCCATTGATAATGATCTGGGAAAGATATTATCAGAGCTATTATGGGAGTAATAATTGTAATGGGTCGTTCAGGGGCGTAGCAAGGGTTCGAACCGTGGGGGGTGACTTTCATTAAAATGCTGACTTATTTTAGAAACTTGCCGACTGTATAGAAATCACTAAAATCGGCCCAGCGGTTATCGAATTATAACGTCATCGAATTTCACCCCATAGAAGGTGTTTTTGTATGGGAAATGCCACGCCCCTTTGTCCAATATTAACAGAAACACTCCTGTTATCTTAGGTACTAGTGGAATAATAAAATTTCATCAATTCGTTCGTTCGCTCTCATCTGAATGGTCCTTTAGAGTTTTGTTAATTAATTATTCCACTATAATTCAAAATGTATTAAGAACACAAATTTATAAACAGTTTTAATAACGAAATTTCATTTTCCAAACTTTTTCCGCGAACGAAACGAAAGTTTATTCGCAATCCACATCATTAAGCCGCGTTCCACAAACTAGCGAATAAAACAGTCGTTCAGATTTAACCTGAAATTAAAATCGAATCGAAACTCGCTAAATTTTAAGGATTTCAGTCGGCAAATTCACCGATGACGACCGTCCTTTTTAAAATCCAATCGAACCTAGCTAAATTTTAAGGATTTCAGTCGGCAAATTCACCGATGATGACCGTCCTTTTTAAAATCCAATCGAACCTCGCTAAATTTTAAGGATTTCAGTCGGCAAATTCACCGATGATGACCGTCCTTTTTAAAATCCAATCGAACCTCGCTAAATTTTAAGGATTTCAGTCGGCAAATTCACCGATGATGACCGTCCTTTTTAAAATCGAATCAAACATCGCTAAATTTTACGGATTTCAGTCGGCAAATTCACCGATGACGACCGTCCTTTTTAAAATCCAATCGAACCTCGCTAAATTTTAAGGATTTCAGTCGGCAAATTCTCCGATTACGACCGTCCTTTTTAAAATCCAATCGAACCTCGCTAAATTTTACGGATTTCAGTCGGCAAATTCACCGATGACGACCGTCCTTTTTAAAATCGAATCAAACATCGCTAAATTTTACGGATTTCAGTCGGCAAATTCACCGATGACGACCGTCCTTTTTAAAATCCAATCGAACCTCGCTAAATTTTAAGGATTTCAGTCGGCAAATTCTCCGATTACGACCGTCCTTTTTAAAATCGAATCGAACATCGCTAAATTTTAAGGATTTCAGTCGGCAAATTCACCGATGATGACCGTCCTTTTTAAAATCGAATCGAAACTCGGTAGGTATATTTTAAGGAGTTCTTTTTAAATCGAAACTCGAAGAAGGTACATAAAAACAATCAAATATAAATTGGCATTACGGAAAGGTTGAACCTTTGAAAATGCCGACTTGTACACGTCATGTTTTATAAGTTTGAAAACCTATACCTAATAAGAATTCAAACTCACTACTTATTTTTTAACATTTTGTTCCGAGCTAATTTTTGAAAATTGGTCGTTTTTGCCGATATTTTTTTAAGTTGCTCAAGTTAATAAATGTAGCTTCCTTGATTTGACGACTTGAATGTATTTGTCCCTCGCTACACCCCTGTATAAATTGGTTTAATCAAAATAAGGTTCATCCATGAGTATAATACCCCAGTTCGGTTTTGTGTATATTATATAACTGCTGAAAGTTTCCCTTCATTGTGTTGATGAGTATCGTTTACCTACTAAGCCCTTTAGGTTTATTTTTACATTTACAATTCATTCAATATTACTGTTCTGACAAACGTTGCTTTATAAAGAAACTAAGGAAGACTTGCAATGCAATGGTTGTACATATCCAGTTACAGTTACGTTTAGTATGCTGGGCAACATCGCATTATCAATGTTATGAATTTCTCATAATAAAAAGTATTCGACGTACGAGGATGAGATTTGGGAATCAAATTGGAAAGCAAACTCTCCCACAGAAATTGTACAAATTCGCATAGGTATCCTACTGTATACCGTATAGTACACACATATACTCACGAACGAGAGCAATGTGTTCAAATTAAGACAATATTCTACTACTCTACGAATCTACAGATAATGCTGTGAACTGCGTTTAGAAAGTGCAACTTTTTCAAATGTCAAAATGAGCCTTATACGCGCAGAATAATACAAGGTTTTTCAGCCACAGCGCCACTTCTGGTAAACGTCTGACAAACTAAATAAAAAATAAATAAACAGTTGGTTTTTCACAACTATGGAAAGAACTTACAATTTTATGCAATTCCATTTACAGCAATCGTTGCGAAAAGTGCCCAATTCAATTCTGAACAGTTCAAAATTTGTGTCACAAATTAATTCGCTTCATTGGAAATTATTGTCATTTCATTACATTTATAAATTTTAACCAAATCTGAAAAGCTTTACAATGGCCACCAGAGGTAAGGGCAAGAGGATTGCGAGATGGGTATCTCAGTCTACCTTACCTCTGATGGCCACGTTATATTCTATTGACCGCTAGATAATTAGCGTCATGCCCGGTAGGTAGGTAGCAGTTGCGGTTCACCTTGAACCCAATTAGCACTAAAATGTGCCGTTTTGTTACCACGACTCGTGTTACCTGTTTTCTGGTGGTTGTTAAGGATGTGGTCCGGTCGGTGCCTTAGCCAACCTGTGGAATTCAGAAAACGGATAAGATCCCGTATCCCTTTGCCCGAGATGTCGCTAAGGTTGTCAAAGAATGGTTGGTTCAGTGCGCGCAGTCGGGCTTTCGCTAGAGCTGGACATTTGCAGAGGAATTGAGATAGAGTTTCTTTTTCATTTGTATTACCACAACTGCGGCAATGCGGGTTGTAAGGGATACCTAGCTTGGCCGCATGGTCTCCAATTGGCCAATGCCCCGTGATTATTGCCGTGAGTTTTGCGATATCGGGGCGGGTTCTGTTTAGCAGGTTATTTGTTCTGTTTTGGTTATACGTAGGCCATATCTTCCTTAATATGACGCAGTTGGTCAACCCCGACCATCGTAAATTGGCTTTCTGCAGAAAATGTGAATGTATTTGTCCCTTTACCGCTCCTAACGGAATGTGGACCTTGGTTGAGAGCGAGGCATGTAGTGCTGAGCCCTTCCTGGCCAATTTATCCGAGCGTCATGCCAAGCTCCATATTATAAAATCCCAAATTTTAGCAATTGCACTGGAGCTCTAGCACATATTGTGAAATATCCTTTTCTGGGAAATTTTTCAATCTTGCCCAAAATGAACTGCTAGATTGATAGCCCATTTTCAATACCAACCAGATGACGCGACGGTAAAAAGAAGTCATCTCACGAAATGTCATTCGCCTAGGTCGATTCGTTTAGACCAGCTATTCTAAAAATGGACGATAGCGCCCACTAGTGGGCGTTCGTTGGCATTCTGTGGGCGTTCATTCAGAGTAGTTTTTAATTTTGATGGCTGATTAAAGGAATTAAGTGGGCGCTGAACCGGTCAATGTCAAAATAAAAAACAGGTAAAATTGTGTAGTGTAGCCTTTTCTTCTTTTCAAGTAGTCGTTGTATTCAGGTAAAAAGCACCCATCTCTATGTTCGTTTGTAAAAGACGGAAATCTTCATGAAGAACTGAAGTAAAACTATCTTTCAAACTTCACACAAAAGACAGAAGCCAACATTTTGGCTATAGCTGCGGAAGGTTGCTATTGTTGGTCGATACAAAGGTCTCATTGCTCATATTAGTTGTGTTTTTATGAAACCTCGCCAGCCAGTAGTTGCCAGTTGAGACACATTTCACATGCTAATTAAAACAACAACCTGCTGGCAACTGCTGGCAAGAACTCTTGATTTTTTCCTCAGTCGGAGAGCTGCTGGCTGGCTAAATTCAATTCACAATGAACAAACAGGTGGCGCTGAAAGCATCAAGTGGCTTAGAATTTCCGTACAATTTCCTTAACGCCATTAGGATTCCTATCTAATGCACACAACATTCCAGGAAAAAGTGTTAGAGTTTATCAAATGAACAAAAAAAGGAGCAGTGCTTTGAATGATCGATTATTCAAGCAACTCTGCATAGAAAATGACGAAGACTTCAATCGGTTACTTCTGCTCATACTGAAGTCAGATGGTTGTCAAAAGATTGCCTAGAAAGATTCAACAATTTCAAAGTTCTGTCTTGGAATTTCTTGCTGCGGAAAGGATCCTATTCTTCGTGAAAAACTTCTGGGGCCAGATTCCGTAAAATGAAAACGATCGAACGATATCGTTTCGACAATAGCAGTCTCTGTCTATTGCCACAGATATGATAGAGACAGGTTTAGTGAAAACGATATCGTACGATGGTTTTCATTTTACGCAATCTGGGTCCTGAATGCTGCAAGTGATGTCTATTTGACCGACCTTTTTAAAAAGATGCCAATTTTAAACTCCAAGGAGATGATCTGAATTTGATAACAACAAAAAATGTTCTGTCTGCATTTACTGCTAAGCTGATTTTATGGAAAAGAAATCTTGGCCGAGGAGATTTGAGCCAGTTTTTTTGCCTTTCAAAAACACCAACTATCGACCAAGATAGTCTTGATTATTGTGCCCACTTAGAAACTCTGTATTCTGACATATGTAGACGGTTTGACGACATTTGATCACTCGACATACCGACTGTAAAATCCTTTTAGTCGGCTCTCACACTGAGGCAACATTTAATAAGCAACTAGCAATAGGAAACACGCAAAATTATCGCTCACAATTATTTTACTTTGAATTAAATTAGAGGTCTCACATCAAAGCAACTAAATATCGCTCGAACGAAAAATATTGCTGATTGTTTATTGGCAGTTGCTATAGTAACTATAGTTGCTTATTGCTTGTTGCCTCAATCTGAGAGCCGCCTTACAAGCATGTCAGACAATAATGATGTAATCCTTCCAATTCAAAAATAACTAATTGAGCTTACATGTAATGAGGAACTGAAGTGCAACTTTAGGCAAGGATATACCAACAGTTTTGGTTCCAAAAGGAAATACCAGAAATCTATACTGGGTTGTGGAAGGTTGTCCAAAAGACGCTCATTACCTTTCCATCATCATATTCAGAAGCGTAGCGAGGGGGGGGGGAGCCGCAAATCAAGGAGCAATTTTCAAAAATTTGGTCTGAAGTTTGGATTTTCATTAGGTAAATTTTGTACACCACAAAACAAGCAGAAAATTCAAAGACTTGTGTCTTATGGCGCTCAATTTAGAAACAAAATTATGGGATTTGCTGGGTTTTTTTGGAGCAATTCCAATCGCATTGTGTTTTTGTCTATCCTTTACACCCAAATTGTAGAAAACTATAAGAAAACGACTGCCTAATCAAGCACGCAAGAAACCTACGCCTTGAATTTGCAAGGGTTCATTATGGCATGGGATATGAAAATTAAAGTGGTCTCCAGAAATTGTAACAAAGCCGACTTTTCGAACAAAAAGGAGTTAAACTTGAATGGACCTGCAACTACAACTATTACTTTCATAATCTTCGAGAAAAAAATAGTTTTAACCGTTTTCATTCAGAATTTGGGGGAATTATGGTGTAGTAACTATTATAAAGTAGTATCACTACTATCTACGTATTAGCATACTAATACGTTTAATGCTTAAGGTTAACACAGAATGTAAATGTAATTAAGCTGACGAACAGAAGTGCTCAGTCTTGTCTTGTTCTTCACGTATCACGTGTGACTTGAAAGTTGAACACTTAAAAACTAAATTGAATAAATTTGTAATAAGTACCTACCTAATGTTAAAACTTTAAATTAAATAAATTGAACTACTTAAACTATTAAAACACGAAATATTGTAATAAGTTTAATAAAGTTAACTGAGTTAAAAATTATGCGAGTTATATCACAATGGTATTCTTCGGCGCTTTTAAATTAGAAATCGTTTCCAATAAAATGACTAGTATTTCTTGAAAAACTTTATTGGAAGCAGCTTTTTCCGCAATAAAGGAGCTTTGTGGACTTATTCCATGGATATTTCAGAAGCATAACGTGCGTATACACAATTCACAACTTTTTAAAGAAAAGGTTTCCGAGTAAAAATATTAAAATATTGCACTGTCTGCCACGTTCGCTTGATTTTAGTATTATTAAAAATGTATTATTAAAAATGTTTTCGATATATACGATTTTTAATGTTTTTTTTTTGTATGGGCGGTGCCACGCCCCTTTGTCCGATTTTAAATTTGATTAGCCTATCACCCGATCACCGTAATTACCGACATTAAAAAAAAAATCAACAAAATTGGTTGAAAATTACGGGCGACAGAGGGAAACAGTTTTTTCCACTTCGTTTTATATGTATAGAGATGAATGTACCTTCCTGCCAAATAAGTGTTTTCCCATTGTTCCACGTAAAACGAAAAAAAAAAAAAAAAAACAAGAAATAAAGCGTAATTCGTGTGCATCTAAACAAGTGGACCGCACTGTATAAACTTGTAAATGTATACATGTTGGCGGTTCCATACGAACTCCTTAAAATTTAGCGAGTTTCCATTCGATTTTAAAAAGGACGATCGGCATTTTTAATTCGAGGTTAAATTCGAAGTAACGTGTTATTCGCTAGTTTATTGATCTTGATTTCGATTAAACTTTGACAATTCGCGGTAAGGGTTCCGTTTGCGGAACTAAACTGTTTATAAACTTGTTTTCTTAATACATTTTGAATTTTGATGGGATAGGTAAATAATTACCCTAAGTGATGAAAATCAAATTTTCTCAATTGTACTGAAAACTGAAACAAAATTGTACTGAATAGTACTCAAATTTCTTAAATTTATAAAACCAAAGGAAACATAAAAAATAAATATTTTATTAAATGATAGGTACCTATCAGTGTTATCATCGGCCAGTTTTTTTAACCTCCCCAGCATTCAAGTCTTGCAAAATGTTAAGGAATTATTATAATAATTTTGCGCGTGCAGGGAGGTACCGGAACAAAGAAGTCATTTCACAAAATTTCATTCGCCTAGGTCGATTCGTTTGGTTGGACTCTGTTGTGTTTTTAAAAGACAGATAGACCGACGGGCGGATAGACGTACATGGCTAAATCGTTTCAGAATTGTATCCTGATTCAGAATATTTATGGCTAATAGGGTATAGGGTGACTTCTTCTTGGTGTTAGAAATGTAAGTGAATACTTATACCTTCCAGTGGAGGGTATTATAAAGGCGCATTTAATTGAATCTAAAGCTTAGTACGCAGTTCGAGCGAATCTAAATTTTAGCTGCTCTCCAATTTTTCTCTCCAAACATTAAATAAAATCCTAGCTAAATTTTGACATAGAGTGCGCTGTGAATATAAGTGTCACAGAAAACAGCTGTCCGTTGAAAATAACTTCCTTCAAAAATTCATGGACGCGAAAATGTGTTATATTTTCGTTGCACTTTCTTTTTTGCTATTCCTTGATATCAAATTTATCACTTTGACAGAAGGTAGGTAAGTAGGCGTAAAGGTAAGGTATTCATTGAAAACCTTATCCTTATTTACTTTTCCGCAACACAAAACAACAGAAAAAAAAAACATTATCTGTAAAAATGTAAGTAAAAAAATGTGCTGAACCATTAATGGGTGCGGTAAATTGTGACAGATACAATACATGCAGTACAGTCTGAAATAAAAATTTAATTTTTTAACTGAAGCAGCACACCGCTTGGCTAAATGGATTCGCTTAAATTTAGCTCAGCTATGTGAGCTAAAATTTAGCACGAGCAGCGTACCAGGTTCAAGGTAATATAAGTCTTATAGACACCGGGTAGGAACTTTAGTCCATGTACATACAATATATATTAACGGATTAAGACTAATATTTGTATAGTCGTGTTCAAAATAACTTGTCCAACGGTCGATTGAGTAAACTGTAGACTTTGTACAGAAAATCTACCATTGTCCAAGTAATGTGAACACGACTGTACCACATTCAGATAACAATCTACTATACAAGTTCTTCATTTTCAAGTTTATTTTGTAAAGATCCGTTTTATTCAAAGAGCTGTGGCAGCCTTAATTTTTAATAAGATGTTTAGGTTCTAATAGTGCAGACATTACGCCTGCATTCGATTCTTTAGCTTTTTTTTTTTTGATAATAGCTATTTTGATAAGAAAACATTCTTTAAATGTTTGCGGAAGAATAAGAAGAAATACAAAAAGCACCCGGACAATGCGGTGTGGGATCTGAAAATATGAACTCGTTGCATTCATTTTGCACAAGACCTATTTCAGCCCAAAACTCAGAAATAGAAGTATGTACCTATTTCTATCGTAGTCATTCATGATTGATAATTTCAATACTGTTTTGTTCACCAGGAAAAAAACCTTAAGACAAATTGGACGATTGAATTTACTTGATCGTCCAAATGGCACTTTGTGAAGAATTTTGTAATGAGTTCAAAAAATGTCTCCGAAATCAAATCGTTTTTCCACATCTTCGAGAAATGCAGCAAATTTCAAAAAATTAATTAAAATTAAAAATAGTACTGAAAATTGAGAAGTGGTACTTGCGTACTCGGGAAAGTCAAATTGTACTGAATTCAGTACAATAGTAAGCCTTTTTGCAACTATGTATCCTACCCTTGAAATAGTAAAATTCGTTTGTTCGTTCTCATGTGAATGGTCATTTAAAATACACTATAGTATTTCTCACTCAGTGACTTCGCTCGCACTGCAAACCCGGTCGCCGTTGAAAATACATTATATATAAAAAAATGTAAACAATCTTAATTTATTCAACCTTGAATTACTTTTAAAATTAAAAATTTAAATTCAAAATCTTATATCTCGCTGCTCAAATTTACATGTAATCTTAGGTATTTGCCTGGGATAGTTCCTGTGAAAATTGGACAAAGGAGCGTGGCATATCCCACACAAAAAGCATCTGCTATATGGGTTGAAACTGGATGACGTTATAACTCGATAACCGCTGGTCCGATTTCTATACAATCGGCAAGTTCCTAACATAAGTCGGCATTTCAATGAAAGTTACCCCCCCTCTTAAGTCATGCCAATAACTATCCATACCCATAGGTTAGGTTAGGTTAAGATGCAACAAGAGTAGCCACTTAGGCCAGAGGAGGCACATTGTTATACCACAGGATCTAATGATCTCACAACTACCCGTTGAACCAGCAGGAGCTTGAATCAAGCCTTGGAGGCGGCAACTCATGCTTGCATTAGAGAGTTCGCCGAGATTGTCGAAGAAGTAAAATACATATCCATACGCCATACGCCATACCCCAAAACCATCGGAGCCATCCAAGTTAAATATTTTTTCATCAGAAAAAAAAAAAACAGTGTTTAATTTTTCGTCCCTAGTTCTAACAATCTCAGGGAAATGTCAGTCGTTTATGGTGAATTTTAAGCAGATCAGATATTTTTACAACATTTGGAGTAGCTATACTTTTCAAAATTTGTTGAAATAGCTATTCGTTTTTTTATGGGCAATAACAATTTAGCCAGCAGTCCTTTTGTTTTTGGTTGCTTCAATAATAATTTGATTTCTTTCCATTTCGAGTTATATTGCTCCAGACCAGCGTCTTGCTGGCTTTAATTCTTACGTTAGTTGAGCTTCCTAAGGATGAAGATGAAGTGTATAATTCTTTTTTAGCTTTTTTTTTGTACATCAAAAATCGGAGGTCTGTTTCAGAGCAAAACTGTAGTTTCCGATATATTTCGCTGTCATTTCCAATAGCAATTAAAGAGCGAAAGGCTCTCCTCGCCATGTGGTTGATATATATAATGAAGGTTGATAAACTGATCGGCGAAGGACAGGGCATGAACATGTGGAACAAAAGGTTACAAAAATTCCTCGAATCATTGGCTATATTGTTTCCACCCTTTGTGTTTAAATTCCCTGCAATTTCAGGGAATCCAATTGTCCTAACATTCGTAGAACTATAAACAGCAAATCCAGTTCACCAATCAAATTAAAACGAGTCCATAGTTGAAGTGTATCCTTTTTATCCACATTTAACAATAATTGCATTATTGCTAGGATTTATATTGTAACATTTACGTGATAAACGCGTATATAGATGGGTATCTACTGAATACACAATTTACAGCCTTCATAAAGCACTATTTTAATTTAGTTGAATTATTTGAAATATTTATTGGAAATTGAATGAGTTACTTCATATAAGTTTATCGAAAATGTTTTAATTAGTTGTTTATTAATTAATTTGTATACAAACGAACAGGCTACATATGATCCAAACCGTTGACAATAAAAAAAAAGTCAATAACTGCAATTAAATTGGCTGCAGGATATAGAGAAAATTGCCAGGATATGGATACCATTCATATTGATTACGAATTTAATATGATTTTGTTCGTTTAATTAAAATCGAAAATCAAAAGTTTATACCCCCGCATCCATGGTTGATTTAATCGAAACGTAAAAGATATTTAATCATCTTTAATATTGTCCCTAAGGGTACCACTCGTATATCAGATAAAATCAATCAATTAAAATCCGACGCCAAAAGCAGTACCATTGTTGACTGCAAATACATTTCGTTGCAACGTGCTACGAATATCATGCATACACTGTTTATCTATCGAGTTTAGAATTAATTAACGTTTCACGCGCTCATCTGCCAGACACCACACCACCCACGAAATTACTTTATCCTTTCGTTCGTACTTTGTAAACATAATACACTCCGGTTGGCGTGAACCTTTATATACTCTATACACCCGCTTTTCTTAGAGCCACATTCAACACACATCCAACATTTCAAGAATACATCCTCACCCCTCTAGCACTTGATACACCACAACAACTTTAATGGTTAAGTTTCTTATCTCCAAAATGAGTTTTATTTCGTTCAATATATATTAAAAGGTTCGGGCTCACCCCTTGAGTGAGTTAGCAAAGTGCAAAAGGTTAACATATTTATTTTTTTTTTTACTTACAGATAAGAATCATAATGCTAGTCCATCTGTTTCATCTGACAAGAAATCCGGCCATTCCACACTCGTTGAAGCGGTTGATCCTGCGACCAGTGGCGAATCAAAACTGAAGCCGAGATCACGGTGAGTTATAGTAAAACTGTAAAAGCGGATGACAAATACTTTAGTTTATTAGAAGTCCCTTTTAACCTCAACTTTAATGTGTATACCTGCTAAACTGGGAAGCCCGCCTTTGTTACGTTATCCTCAAAGGTCGTTTAAAGGGTCAACATTTTGGGTGGTTTGTCCTTTTTCAAAATGCCTTCCATTTATGCATTTAAAAACAGAAAATTGCACATTTTACTACTCCAAGATGAGGATAAATAATTATTCCATCAAAATTTATTAAGAAAACCAGTTTATTAACAGTTTAAATAACGAAATTTCAAAATCCAAATTTTTTGCCGCGAACGAAAACACCCTGGCGCGAATTGTCAGTCTATTCACAATCCACATCATTTAAATCACGTTCCAGAAAGTAGTGAATAAAAAATTCGTTCGAACTTAACCTTATTTCAAGAGGAGGATATCTTGGAATAATAAAATGTGGAATTTTCTGTTTATAAATGCATAAAAAGTGGTTTATTCGCATTTCTTCAATTCGTTCGTTCGCTCCCATGTGAATGGTCCTTTAGACCATATTTTTAGGTCCATTGTGATCCACAATAGTGGATGAAGGGAAGTATGGGCCGGACATTACAGGTGGAAAGTTTGTTGCTATCAGCGAATTTCGTTTAAACGAGATATCTCTCGAGAGATTATCTCGTTAAGAGGTCCTGATGGTGACTGAAGCAGTCAACTTAAATGGTTCGCACCTGCTGGTAGTGGTTTGTCTTCGGGTAAGAACGGAGTGTGACCTTAGCAGTCTGCTCCCTTCCTATTGCCACTGACAGTCCATCATTAAGGAGGGAGGACTGGTGGGTTTCAGGAATGGGTGAAAGAGCTTGACTAAAGCAGCCCCCAAACTGCATGATACTGAAAAGGAGATCGCGGTTTGTCTTCGTTTGTGCCCGCATACTGTGCCTCAAAGTGTTGTGCTAGGCTATCTATAGTCGGCATATATATGAATTTGGCTTCTGTCCCGGCATCGACCAAATACTTTCAAGTCACTCAAGGGAGGTATCATCAATCATAAATAGGCGCAGTGGTTAGTGTGCTGGAAAAGCTTCCCAATTAAGCCGTTCGGACTCGGCATAGAATTGTAGGTCCCATCCATTCGTCCCAAAAATAAAACTCACACAAACGTATGGTTATGAGAAGCTAGTCCTTGGCTGTCTACACGCCTGTTGCGCCAACTATTTATTTTTTTATTTTTTTTAAATAAGGCGATCACATCGTAACTGCGATGAGGCTGATGTGTAAGAGATAATTGAAACTGCAAATTTGAGTATGTCTTCCGCATCATTAAGATCGACAAACTCATCTGGCAATTATATTTCCTGCCTATATCTTTCGCAAATTTACTTAATACAACCCACCTATTTAAGGTATGGGGCTATAGTCCGGGTTGGCCCTGCCAGCACGATCTTTAGCCAGCTACCTCCAGTTAAGAGTTTCTTCCACCTGCGTGCGCCACCTGAGTCGCGGTCTTCCTATACTGCGCCGTCCTTTGGGTTCGAAGATCTTCCAGGCGGGAGAATTCGCGTCCATTCGCTCTACATGACCCAGGCACCTCAGTCGTTAGATCTTTACTCTTCTGGCTAGGTCGACGTCGTTGTACAGCACGTACAGTTCGCCGTTGCATTTTCTCCTCCATATTCACTATCCACGCAGACGGGACCGAAAATCTCTGGGACCCGGACGATTAGGGTCCTGTAATCGATTACTTTAGATGTTCGAGACAGGGGCTACCCAGTTGTTTTTTCAGCACAAGGAGACAGCGATTGGCAAGAGTTATTCTTCGTTCAATCTCAGCGCTGTTGATGTCATTGTCTAAGTTGATAGCGGAACATAAGAAGACAAAGTCCTATACATGTTGTTAAAATGAGGTAAATCCCTGTACATTTTTGAGCTTTTAAAATTATGGCTTTGTCACATAAAACAGCGTAGTGCTGCCAGACTAATGTTATTATGTTCACTAGTAACCACAAACCAAGCTCACAAAGTTCCAGATTCGTCAAAATGTCTTGAGAAAAAACGTTGCCAGCTCTTCGTCTATATAGACCTACATGTGGCTTTGAAACTTCTGGACACATGCAGTGACTTCCAGGCAGAGATTTTGACTGTACTCATCACTGCGGAACTACTCGAAATGGGATCAAAATGTAACACGAATATCGCAGTATCCATCGGTAGTTAGGGTGCGCTTAAAGCGAAAAGGGTCTTACGACACCTAATCTGAACTAGTCAGGAGAGTTGATGCTTAATACTCAGAGCATTATGCTCGCCGATCCATATCAGATTATTTTTGGTACCGAAACAGTAATATCGAAGGATACGAAAAGGGCAAAACCAGAGCTCCCTCTAAATTGAATAATTAACCCTATGTACGTTCTTTAGGGAAATTAAGCGTACGTATGGAAGAAATGGTTTAGGTTTTGGTCGTGAAAGTTCCCTAGGGATCGCGATAGGCCCAATTGTGCCTCTAATTTCCAAATATGTATATAAGAAATATGTGTCTTTGAACATCAGAAATGTTATTATACCGGGTTTCAAAGACAAATGATTAAAAAATGTATTGTCGAAAATTCATTGAAAAATAAATTAAATTCTTTCATTCATCAAGCAGTTGTTGACAACTATAACTACATGGCATTGACATATCCACCGACCGACGCACGAGCTAAAATATCCACTCGACTGAGTATACGCAAAACAGATGCTGAAAATTAAGGAAAGTCCACTCTTTTGATCTCCAGTAGTAATAAGGTCATTTCGGGCATCAATATTCCTTGGACATTCTACATAGAGAGCGTGTGTGACTTTGATCTCATGTTCTATCCCCGGAAAAATACAAATTACATCCGTGTTTTCAACAACTGTCCTGAGGTCCCTTCCATTCGTCACAAAAACAAATTCACATACAAACAAGTAAACGTGTTAACTTCGGCCTGGCCGATGCTTTAATGTCCTCCACTACATATAAGTCATGCAAAAGGTTTGCCACGTGAGTTAGTATGTACATACGGGCGGTACCAGTACTATACTTGACCGACATAGCCCATTTACCTAAAAGCCCAATACCAACCTGACGACGACGGCAAAATGAAATGCTCTCACAAAATTTCATTCGCCTAGGTCGATTCGTTTGGACGCTACCTTGTTTTCAACAGACAGGCAGACAGATAGACAGACAAACGGACGTGGCTAAATCAATTCAGAATGTGATTCTGATTCAGAATATATGTATATACTTTATGGGGTCTCCGGTGACTCCTTCTTGGCGTTAAAAATGTAATGGCAAAGTGCATATACCTTCCTGTGGAGGGTACCTATAACAAATGATTCTTAGAAGCTACACCTAGAGTGTCTGCAGGAACTAGTGTCAACTATTTATTTTCAATTACTTTAAACTCTTATACAGACTTACAGCAAAACGACTGACATACATTATATTCCTCCATCTGCCGGCCGCAAAACACAGTCAGCGGTATGTAATCCTTTTGTCCTGGTGGCGTCGCCCGAAGCAATTTTCAATCGAAAACAAGTCGAAATTCCAAGAACAATAATCTTGATCTAATAAAACGAGTTGGTGAACATAAATATCCAAGCCTATTGCTTTCCAATCCTTAATCGGCTTTAATGCGTGTACTCAAAACTTCTCCGGCAGATATTTAATATACGAGTGCAGAAACAACAAGTTTACTGCTGATAGCAACAATATCGCACACACATATACGAGTAGTGCCTATTTTGTCAACAAAGTCATTAATTTCTTTGATAAAGGACTATGGGTTAAATCCATTACGGCAGGGGATATGGTTTGGTATTGAATAATTTCCTACGGTGGACTGGTGAAGTCGATGATGAGAGGACCCTTTTCTCTAACAATTGGCGCGTGGCAGTGAAAACTTTTCCAAGATGAATGCTCTTTAGCTTTATCCGGAAAATTCGGGGGATACTCCTATTAACGATGTTTTATGTTGTTTAATTAAAGCCCACCATTCAAATTTAATACAACAGATACCGGAAAGGGTCTTTCTTTTCTTTTAAACTATAAAGGACGAATTAATACAACTTGTGTAATGTATTTCATTTTCTTTTAGGAATTTGGCTCTAAACCCTATCATGGTTCAGCCAACGCGTGGAATGTCCTGGAATTTATCTGTCCGATCTTTAGACCCGTGTAGGATTTATATAAGAACGCAATAAATTGAGAGACCCTTAACAATTTATACAGTACTCTTGTTACTATCTAAAGTTTTGTAGCCGATTGAAATGGCTTTGATTATGTCAGGGTTTA
The DNA here is from genome assembly GCA_949372485.1 of Cheilosia soror. Taxonomy (NCBI): domain Eukaryota; kingdom Metazoa; phylum Arthropoda; class Insecta; order Diptera; family Syrphidae; genus Cheilosia; species Cheilosia soror. The sequence goes on along the minus strand of OX443564.1, from coordinate 41,062,730 downwards.
AAAGGATTTTTCTACAAATCGCTTGGCCGTACAATATAGTCTGAGCTAAGTTAATAAAAATATCGTAAAAAGAACTTTACAGCAAGGATTAAGGAAGCTACATTAGGTACTTGTTATGTATTATAGGAAGATAAGTTTGTCTAGAAGTATGAATACTTTTACGTAGGTACCTACTGTAAATGATGCACTTACGATAGTGTTTTTTAAAAAGTTCTTCATCTTCGTCAGGGGTGTTAAAGAATGATTTCTCCAGAATAGAGCCGAAGAGCACTATTACCTGCTTGTAGTTTGTAGGTCCAGAGGTTAAAAAAAAGCCTCAAGTGAAGGCCATTCTTTTTACATGTTTATATTGACAAAGCCATAACCTTAAAAGCTCACAAACTTACAGGGGTTTACCTCATTTTAACAAAATGTTCACGGCTCTGTCTACTTAAGCTCCGCTATGAACTCAGCGCTGAAATTGAACGAAGAATAACTCTTGCCAATCGCTGTTTTTTTGGGCTAAGAAAGTAACTGAAACGAGTACCAAAGCCCTCTCTCGAACAACTAAAGTGACCGGTTACAAGATTCTAAACGTCCCATCCCAGTCCTTTTCTATTGCTCAGGGTCATGGACTCTATCAAAAGAAGAGTAAAGGTCCAACAGCACAGGTGGCCGCCCGATGTAGAGCGACTGAAAGCGAATGCCCCCGCCCGGCCAGGAAGATCTTCGAATCAACCCTCTAACGTTTTTAAAAACACCTTCAATGTCCAAAAATGTAGCCAGCGCATTTTATTTACGGTGAATCTTATCTTCTATTTTTTTTTACTACTTTATGCAGAGCTATTTCAACCGATTTGCCATTTCAGTATATGTATTGACTATTGAACATTGGATAAACGTCTGTTTTTCAACACTTGCTTCTTTTATGTAGTACATAAGCTGTACCCGCCCGGCTTTGCCCGTGCACAGGATAGGAATTGTATTGCTTAGGTTTTAGATATAATAACGTTCCTTCGTAAAATGCGAAAAATGAGAATAAATCGATTTTCTCGAATTTTCTTTCTGCCTAACCCAGAAGTACAGCAACATAAACAAAACAAAAAGCGGTTATCGAGTTATAACGTCATCGAGTTTTCGAGATATATGTAAGATTTTGAATGTTTTTGTTTTTATATGGGAGGCGCCACACCCCCTTTGTCCAATTTTGACCAATCTTCACAGGAACACTTCTGGTCTAATACCTAAGATTATCTGTAAATTTGAGCTCAATCGAGTCGATGGTTTATACATATATGTACCTACATTAGAAACAGTTGGTTCCACATTTTATATCTCTAAAAGTGATGGGTAGATATTATAATAAAAAAAATTCAAAAAAATCCCCTACATATTTTAAGTTAAAATTAATTACAACATTTTTAATTTATTTTAATTTCAGATCTCTAATCCGAAGGGCATCTAGAAAAACAAAACAACAAATAAACAACGCTGCTGGTGATGACTGTAATGTTCAATAAATTTTCTGAAAATCACTATACTATACTAAGTATTTCCATTTTCAAATAAAACTGTAGGCACAAGTTTTCGTATACAAAACAAAAAGTTATCCTTAAAAAAAAAACAAACAAAACTATTAGAAGTTTATATTTATGGACTCCGTAAAAAAAATTAAGTAGTTATTTAATTAATAAGTTATCACTCCAGAGTATTGCAAAGTTATTATAGATGTGAATTGTGAATTTAAGAAAAAAACAAAAAAATATTGTTAACCAATGCGGTGCGTAGAATAATTAGCATGTAATTCTATTATTTCCCTTGATCATCTCCAGTTTTACAGATAATTTTTTTTTTATTTATACACTATGGGACCAGGTTTAAATAAATACAGTGAAACTTTCTAAAGAGTCTTAAAAAATAATTTTATTTGGAACAAAGAAAACATTTCAGTAACTTGCACATGTTCATATCACAAAGAATTTTCTTATCACAAAATTTACAGCACAAGTACATATTTTTTTAAAAATTTTATTTTAATCTATAATCTAATCTCTTTATATTTATAATATTAGAAATACTTTACAAAAGCCTTTGAGATGAATTTTAGTTAATAATGGAAATTGGAATGTTTGGAAACCAGATTAGTATTAAATCCGCTGCTTGGAAAAATTGATTAAGGCTGCCAAATTTTTGCTAACTAAAACGAGTAATATGTAATTAAAAATAATTTTCTTTATCCTAATTGTAAGAAAGAAATTGTTAAATTTTGTATTAGACATCGTTCTTAAACAGAAAAAAATTATAGGCTATATGCTACTAAAATAGGTAATAAATTGTTGGTGGTTCTTCACTACGAACGATTTTTTTTATGCTGGCAACATTGCACTTTTGTCTATGTTCCTATGAAAAATGAACTTATCCAACTAAACATTTAGCGCCAGTAACTTGGGTAGGTATTTTACTCCCTCTATTAAATCCATTGCTAGGTATTATTTTCTCACTGTTACACCTCATCCTTTATGTTTTGTCTGTGGTCTACGTCTAGTAACGTTACACCGCGTCTCCATGAGTAATCTTTCATAGAATACCATCTGTCATTTATCATAGAAATAAATAACGATAGTATGCAATAAAATGTAGGGTGGGCATTTCATAGCTTACTATTTCCATACAAGGTATATGAATAGAAGGTATATTCCGAGCGGCTGTTGCTATTCGCACGTTGTTCGGGACACGTCAAGTTGGGGTATGTGGCTCGCTACGCTCGCGGCAAGGAATCTAAACTCCAGTATAATCATTTTCGGACATTATGCCGTACGTTTTGGATCCAACTTTTCTATTTATAAAGAGATTTTAATGAAAATAGGATTACGTTACGCTGATTACGTAGTCGTGTCCCGAAAATCGGTAAACGTCAGTTCAGTACAAAATCTGTCAAAATGAACGTGCGAATAGCCACTTCGATTCCGAGCACTCATTTTCGTTTCGTTCTGCGCATCTGTCAAAAAAGCATGCTTTTCCATACGAATAGTCACAATTGTCCGCCATATCTCATGCGCGCGCATATTATTTCTATACGATTATTGCACAGTCACAATTGACCGCCATTGCGGGATGCGCAATATATTACCTTCTATTTATATACCTTGATTTCCATAGCCATCCCACGAAAACACATGCGTCACAACACAACAAAAAAAAGTACACCCCATAGAATACTATCGACAGAAAGCTATGGGCTGAGCAATAGATGGAATACCATTTTTCATAGAATACTATTTGTGGTCTCCACGAGCAACTCTTATAGAATGCTATATGGCGTTCAATGTACTTAGGCACCTAAATAATGTAAGTGACAGTTTACCATAGAACTAGGCAGAAAATCTTGCGTAACACACAAAACTTGCCTATATTTGCAGGCAAATCGACCAATCACTATCTAGGCAAAAGCGTATTGAACGCCCCCACTGACTAGATTACCATTGTCAATTTGAACATTGATTTCATTTTTAAATAAACTAAAACAATTTTCAAGACAAACAAGATGAAATTTTAAGAGTGGCAGTGATCTTGTTTGACACAACTATGTATATCCGTCAAAAATTTGTTCGTGTACTTAGGCCGTTTGTCAATTGGGCTAAATAATATTATACTCGGGGTATTTTCTGACACTATCGTGGTGGAAAACGAATTTTCAGCTTTCAAACAATTATCCAGATATCGATATGTAATAAATTATCCTATGTGCTAATTTTTGGACTTTTTCTTTTGCTTGAATTTTGCTAGAATGTTGAGGAAGAAATATAGCAGAGAATTTCAATTAATTAATAGCGTGGAATTCGATAAATATCTGTTTGAAGATTGGAGTTTGGTGAACTTTATTTAGCCCAATTGACACACACATTGCCTTAGTAAAGGAATTCACATCAGAGCGAACGAATTTATTGATGAAATGCGAACAAACCACTTTTTAAGCATTTATAAATAGAAAATTTCACATTTTATTATTCCATTCCAAAAGTAGGATAATTAATTATCCCATCAAAATGCACTATGAAAACAAGTTTATAAACAGTTTAAATAACGAAATTTCGAATTCCAAACTTTTTGCCGTGAACGAAAACACTCTTGGCGCGAATTGTCAATGTTGATTGTTATTCACAATCCACGTCATTTAATTCGCGTTCCATAATCTAGCGAATAAAACATTCGTTTGAACTTAACCTCGCTGAAATTCGCGAATTTTTCCTCATTTCGGTTTTGTAGTTCTTATAGAAACTCTTAAGCGATTCGCTATCCCTAGCATGACTCCGACTGGTTGTTAAATTATTTTTAAATTCGATTGAAAGCATTTTCGTTTTTTTTTTTGTGTGACTTTTTCTGCATCAAAATCCTAATGTTTTCATTGCGTTTTTTTTAATTTGGGAAAAATGTGGATTTCTATTTCTACATTTTCAAAAAAAAAAAAAGAACAAAACGCACAATATATTGACATTTGCGGAAACCTAAAGGGCTATTCACATGAGAGCGAACGATGGAATTGATAAAATGCAAATAAACGATTTTTGATGAATTTATGAGCAGAAAATTGCAATTTTATTATTCCAAGAGTAGGATAATGAATTATCCCATTAAAATGTATTAAGAAAACAAGTTTAAAAAATTTAAACAACGCAATATCGAATTCCAAACTTTTTGTGCGAACGGACACATCCTCTTCGCAAATTGTCAAAGTTTATTCGCAATCCACATCATTAAACCGCGTTCCAAAATCTAGCGAATAAAACATTCATTCGAACTTAACCTCAAATTAGAAATGGCTGGTAGAAAATGATGGCTGAAATTCGCAAACTGCCGTGTTCTAGTGAATGGACTGTCAAAACTCGCGAATAGTCGTTCGTTCGTAGGTAGTTGGACGCTTTCATGTGAATAATCCTTAAAGTTAGTTAAAATTCAAAATTGCTCGCACAACTTACATGCATTTGTTTATCATTAGAGATCGAATCCAAGGATTTGATAGCTGATGCTTGGCTGTCCGAAACTTTAAGATATCTCTAATGGATATAAGACTTCTTTTATTGCCATAATTTCCTCCTGGAACACACTACAATAGTTTGGTAGACGGAAGGAAAGCTTAAGATTAAGACTTACGGAGAAAACGCGCCCACCAACTCCGCCTTTGGTTTTCGAGCTTTAGTTAGTGAATTTAATCATCTTCTGAAAATGTATTTATTCTCATTCCAGATTGTTCTGAAGGGGATGGTGAGAAAGTTCTTGTCAAAATGTAGGGATGGAGTGGTGCAGCCTGTGTTTTCGGTTAAGATTTTGAAGTTTATCAGAATGGAAGCGTGGCCAAAGCATTTCCTTGACCACTGTGAGGTAGCTTTAAGGCGAATGGATCAACAAGGTTAAACTTGGTTGGGTACCTGGTCATTAAAGTATTGAGGGCAACGAATCGGCGGACCAACTAGCTAGGGCTGGTTCTGAATCCGCGTTCTGTGGACCACCAGAACCTTATTGTAGAGTCAATTGGACTACTGCCTTAGGTCTAATTAACAATTGGGAACATCAACTTCGTCTAAACCACTGGGAAAATGTTCCGGGTTTAAGACAATCCAAAAGTTTAATTAAACCTTTCTCCTACAAAGAAATCCTCAACCTAAATAAGGATAATATCAGAAGGCTGGTGGGCTTTCTCACAGGCCATTGGGGCTTGAGGATGTAGAATCCTCCGAACACATTCTTTGTAATTGCCCGGCACTTCATTAGTTAAGAAAACGTGTCTTTAACAAGGAGATACTTTTACCAGCAGAGCTCAGGAACTCCGCTACTAAGGATATAGTGGCCTTCACTAGGGAAGTCACACGTCTCTAAGAATAACCTTATCCCTTCCGATACAATAGATCTTTTAGGTCGCAGTGTCAGCCAAATGAGGAGGGAATTTATAAACAAACAAAAAAGGCGAATGGATGCACTCGCTATAATCGCGATTTATAGCTTTTTCCAAGGCTGTCCACCAGACAATTACCCCATATGTGAGTATCGGTCTTATGACCGAGATATAGAGCCATAGTGAGTTATTCGAGATTCGGTCCAGAAGGTTTCCACAGAATTTTCTTTGACTTCTTATGTTCTTTCTATTTCCCTCAAAAAAGACCATGTGCTTCCATCTTACCTTATATTTTGTTTGCACTTCAGTGAGCCCATCATGATCAACTCTCGTCCTTTATTACTGTATAGCGCCTTTTTCTAAAATTAAGATCACTCCTTCTCTCTGCTTTATCAGTTAGATTCGTACGACTCGGCATAGTATGTCCTTCTGTTTAATTTAAATACAATCGTAATGAAATACAGCCTATAAATATGCAACGCTTTGTTTTCTTTCATTTATATGTGTACACGTAGCTTATGCAATGCTTTTTTCATTTAACAATGCAACAATTCTATGTTCTGTTAGTTTCAATGCATTAACATACTATACATGGACTGCTAGCAGCCAATTTTTCTTTGAAGCAAAAATAAGCACTAGCTCTTTTGGTTCACGGCGGAGAGAAACGAAAACATTTGAATAAGTCGTTATTTTTGCGCAGTTGCAATGTTTCTACAATGGATGGCACTGTGTTCTATGTAAAAAAAAATAGCAAAGGCGCGCAGAGGTTGAAATCTCTTTCCTACTTTCGCCGCACTGAACCGAAAGGGCTAGTGCTTATGTTTGCTTCATTTTTCCTCGCAGGTTTGTATGAAACTGACATTTCACTAGCAGTCCATGTATAGTAATGTCAATATTTCAATGGTTTTTTTCAATTAGCTTTCACTTCTCAATTCAATCCATCAAACTCGGCATTAAATTGTATAGGTATCTTCCATTCGTCCTGAAAATGCAAACTCACGCAAACCAGTAGTTATGAGAACCAAAGCCTAGGGTGCTTGTCTAAAGCTGTTATATATTTGTTAATTTATTTATTGTGATCAAGATTAATGTTGCTGAGACATTACCTACCACTACCAACTCTAAGGCACGTGTGCTGTGCTAGTGTGCTACGCATTATGTATGTTGGACCTTGCTTATTCCCACGAATAGGTATATTTCATTTCACCCATAGTTTCCTTTAACATTTATTGTTTTGACAATAATTTTCTTCGGAATTATGTTTATGACATACAATATGTACAGAAATGTATTCGTAGACATAATTTTATCAAATAAGTGTTGTTGTGAAAATAAAATAAAAAAATAAACCAGTGAAGAAAAACATTGTTTTTCGGTTTTATTTTCTACTAAAAATAATATTGTTAAAATGGTTTTTATTATTGCATGTTTACATTTTACATTTTGTATAAGTACACACACAACGTGTATTATTATTATACAAATTCGATGCAAAGTGAATTGTGATCAAATTATTATTAAAAAATAAAATGAAAAACAAAATAATTTAGAATTTATATTGACAAAAAGTAGTAGATTTTGGAGGAGCAAATCGGCCATTGAACTCATTAAAAGTTTAAATTGTATTAACAATAAATTATCCATTAAATTATATTTAAAATTTAAAACATACCGTCATAATAATAGATATGATACCTAATTATTGAGTTTGTAACAAAAAATAAATAAAAAAAAAAAACAAAAGACAAGTAGAAATGTACTTTGCATTCCACAAAAAAAAAATAGAAAGAAGAAATAAATTTTAAATATTAAGGAAACATTTTTCCGTTTTGTTATTTAACTGTCCATTCGCCCTAAATAAAGACCATCTCGCATGAGAAATGAAATTCATTAAAATTCAATTAAAATGATGGCCTGAGGGACATGGAGAAAGCAAGCAAATAGTGGGTTTACCCTTGTACTTCTTATTCGAAAGGATTGTTTACAAGTATACCAATGAAATGAAGGGATGACTGCGAAACATAGCCTTTGATGAGTAAGTAAGCCAGCCACAAGCAAATTTTACCCAAAAGTCAACATTGCCAATGTGATACTGAAATGTTTCTAATTGAGTAACAGATTGGAGCATATATGCACAGTGTATCGAATTACTGGTTGGAGTTCATATTATTATTTTTCTTCACTTGTAGTTGTAGATATTAAATTTATTTCTGTAAGTTTATAAGTGGTAGGTTGAGGTTGCGATAAGCTACATAAATATTTCAGATATCCAACAAGGTTGCAAAAAAATTCCATCACAGAGGACATTATTCAAAAATGTTTAAGTTTTTCGATTTTACTCCTAATTACTTCCTATCACATCTATCCTAATTTCCCTAACGCCCGCGCTGTGTAGTTCACTCTACATTAAAAGAGTAGTCATAACCTCTTTAGTTCGTGTCTATTATATATAAAAAAAAAAGTTAGGTTAGGTTAGGTTCGGGTGGCAGGTCACATAGAGCGCATCCATATTTAGATCAGGATCTAATGATCTCAAAAATATATACCAGCTGAACCAACACGAACTTAAAATAAAGCGATTTAGAAGAGGTGACTGATGCCATTGTATGGGCTGGGTGCAGACAACTTCGCGTTGCTTTGGTTCCAAAATTAGCTCTAGCTCTTGTCGTTCAAAGCGGAATAAATAAAATAACTTTCGCTTTTTTGAAATGACATTTGTTGTAGAAAAAATTAGCAATTGAATTTTACTTGGCAAATTAAATCACGCCCAATAGGCGTCTAGCATTCTATGGAGAAATCCAATATGGTTGTCATTTTGTTGGTACCATTTCTTTGGCAGAGATTATACCTAGACAAATGGGCTTGCAAGAAACGGATCGAAAATGCACGCACCCTTGGCCCTTAAATCTGTGAGAACTCCGTTAAGAACGCTTGCAGGAAATATTGACATTGAATCCTGAAGTAGAACAAATCAACGCTGGACCAATCTCAATAACTTCAGGCATAAAAAAGAATTATGGCCAGGGGTGAGCAAAAAGAGATTTCAATTCATGATTGGACTGATCCGCAAAGATATTAGCATACTCAAGGGGGAGTATTTACTGGACACTGTGCTGCATGCATAATGATTTCTGCAGATGCATTTGAAGAAATAGAATCTATTTGCCACCTTCTTTACGAATGCCCAGCTTTAAGAAACAGCAGACATAGGATTCTTAACAGCTACTTCTCCGATTAACTAGAAGAGGATCTGGAGAAACAGATAAACAGACTTTGTATCCTCAGTTACTCTTAGGACGGGCTAGAGGATCTGGATACAATATAGAGCTTTAATACAACCTTGAGATTCATACTAAATCTACTTAGTCACCTAAATATAAAGCAAGGTTAATACTTGCTTTCCAACAAATAAGCAATTGATGGTTCCCGTAACTGGCCACAATAAACCCAATTGATGGTCTAAGCGGTGTGCATGGTAACGTCCACAATAGCACCCATTTACCCACCTACCTACATGCAGCTTCTGCAGAAAACGTTTGCATAGACACCTCAAATTGAAGGATACCATATATAGCCTTGACTGATGCCTGTAGATGATATACAGCAGGTTTATTGATGGACATGGACACAATCAGGAGCGTAAAAAGCACTGGTTAGTTTCCATGAAAGGAAACGTCGAAGCAAGGAGATAAAGTACTCAAAACCAAAGGCTCAGTTGAAGCAATCCATGATGTGCAGGATCTGTGGTTTCAACAATATGGCGCAACAAGTCACACAGCTCTTGCCACAATTGATTTATTGAAGAACACGGTTGGTAACCACATATTTTCACGTTTCGGAACCGTGAATTGCCCTCCAAGTTCGTGCGATTTAACGGCGCTTGACTATTTTCTGTGGGGATATGTGAAGTCGCTAGTCTACGCCGATAAGCCTGAAACGATTGACAACTTGCAGGACAACATTCGCCGCGTTATTGCCGAGATACGACCACAAATGTTGGAAAAAGTCATCGAAAATTGGACCCCCAGATTAGACTACGTCCGAGCAGTCATATGCCAGAAATCATATTTAAGTTATAATGCCAGAAGATTATCTTTCAAATAAAGTAAATTTCATTTCAATTTAAAAAAATCTTCTTTGTTTTATTCTATTTCAAAGTTCTATACCTCCAAAAAAAAAAAAACACCCTCTATATCACTACCATACAGTACTAAATTTTGTACACTCGTACAGCGTATTTAATGAGTTGCCGACCGCATGTTTCGGGAAACCTTCACGCACTAATTTTCAATCGCATTCGACAAATCATCAAACGAAAATCACTCCTGGGGATCACAGTAGGTATCCTCTTTGTAATGAATCTGTTTTTAATAGAATGACCCACGAGTGTGTAGGTTTGGATTTAGCTGGAAAAGGTGAAAGAAATTCAAAGTAACGTCAGATGACAGGCAATAACGAAAGATAGTCATGCATTTGAGCATTATGACCTCAGGTGGTACCTACTCTCAAAAAGCGGAAATGTAGACGACTATACAGTGCAGCAGCGCAGGCCAGCAGGATTATCTTCCCCAGCCACAACAAAGCAATTTGAAGAAAATTGTGTGTCGGATGGGTCTTCCTATTCAAGTTGCAGTGGAAGAGTACCTATAGTTGATGTTCCAGTTGTAGCTGCTTTCATTTAGAGATACAGATAACATTGTGCGCCATTTGCATGCTCGTCCTCTACAAATCTCTACATACAATCGAGTAGTTCCATTAAGAACTGACCTCCAATCAATGCCTATACAGAAATAGGTATACGGAGATTTTAGAATTCAAAATAGTATTCAAAAGAGATTCAACTGATTCTTGGAGATTGAAGTTAGTCTACGTAGTGCCAGCAAGTTTCAAACACAAAACACCAATAGACAATTTACGTGGCTTATGATAGTAAACCAATAGCAGATTGCTTTTGAATTTTAGTGGTTATTATACAGATGCACGCACAGCTTCCAAAAATAATGTTGCTTTAAATATGAAAACTCACCCTTAATCCGAGTGAAACGAAAAACAGATCATCTATAATGTATTATCAAATTTATTGGCAAAAACCAACTGTGGGACGAACTAGAAGGTCGTAAAAGCTTTGAGTTTAGAGCTATATAGTTAGTGCATAAAAATCCATCAAACAATTTTGAATTTGTCATTTCAAAAAGCATGTAGAAACTAGTATTTATTTCGTTTAATTTTACAAGAGTTAATATGGACTGCCAGTAGACGGCTTCGAGTTGGTTCCAACATAACCACTAGCTCTCTTGGTTCGAAGCGGAATAAAATGGATACTAGCACTTTTTTGAAGTGACATCTATATTGCTAATGATGCAACAATTTGAATTTCAACCGTTTTTATTTGAACTGACACATTTCACTAGCAGTCCATAAATAATATGTATATGTCAATTGGTTTGTTGTGTCAAATTGGTTTGTATAGCATGTTTGCTTCGCTTGAAAGTAGGTAAAACCGGTGCCTTACAGAAAAATATAAAGTCCTTACGCATTTTTTTTTTTTAAATATGTTTAACAAAACTTTGAAAAAAAATCGCTGATGTGAACTCCTGCAACGAAATATTCGCAATAGCCTCATCCTAATAGCGCATCTTTTTATACGCTTTTCAAGTACCTATGTAGTTCATTGCTTGATCTTGGGAAATTCCAGCCGTGTCGTTTTTTATTTACCCTTTAATTTTATGACTTACTGTTGAGAAAATATGGACCTGTTCACAGGTAGTAAAAGTTTCCGGCTACAAAATTTCCAACAGGTATAAAGAGTGAAAATCGATTGCAAAATGTATGGCCCATCCTAGTGATCGGCAGAGATCGAAGTTCCCATTTCTTTCTTCCGCGTTAGTTTTGGCGAATCATCAGCGATTCTTCCATGAGCATTTGCCGCGACGTTAACTATTTTACACTTTACAAAACATATACCTAACGAATGGGATTTTTAGAGAAACCCGCCGTTTAATGGTGGGTTCACGGCCATGACGGAAAATTGAAGAAAATGAATATGCTGACGATGGCTGATGAACTAGGCGCAAAAGGTTTGGAATCCCCTTTTATAGGACCAGAGCCTGAGGCTGAGAACGCAATAAATGCATCTCACATTGGGAGAACATCCCTGGACTTACAGGCGAAAAAAGCTATTCAGCCTTTTAAAAATTAAGTCAACAATATCCTTAATCTACCTAACTGGGTCACCTCGGTTTCTGTAATCACCTATAGAAAAAATGCAATCGAAATATTTACTCATTTAACCCAGTCCCGACCCGTAAGGAGCCTCTCCAAACGCTTTAACCTCAGTTATTTCAAATTAATAAGTCACAAAACCTATCAAACCACTGCACGAATGCGTTCTTTTAAATGAGTTTATGGCCAATGGCGGGCGTCGTTACATTTATTGGAAAATAGAAACGGACATTTTTTGTGAAGGTGGAAATAAGTTTTATAATTTATTCATATTATCATATCAGAGATTTATTTAAAGGGTTTTCCAATAGGTATTTCCAAACTTCGACAGATTATTGCGGTCATATTGTTGAAGCTGCATCTGTCAAATTGGCTGTCATTTATTTAGTCTGTCTTGTCAAATCAACATGAAGACTGAAGAGTTATAGCGTTCAACAAGATGTACAATTTTCAAATGATTAAATTGTTATATGAAAGTGGGTCGTCTGTTCGAGCAACATTTCGAGCGCTTCGCTTATTTTACGGTCGCCATAATCGTCTTTCCAAGAGGACTATTCCCACCTGTTCTGTGAACAATCTGCCAACACACGTAAGTAGACGAAACTCAAGATCTGTCGAAAATATCACCGCTGTCCGTGAGAGTGTGCAGGAGAATCTGAGGCAGTTAATTCAGCGTCGCTCACAAGAACTCGATCTTTCGCAGACCAAAACTTGCCGAATTTTGGGCTATGACTTTTGTCTACACCTGTACAAGATTTAATAGACCAAAGAGATCAAAGTTAAGCATTTCAATTTGTCAATTGACCGAGTAAGTAAAGGGGGGTTAAATCTTAAGGTCCGATGTTGAATGTGAACCACACCTAAACGTCAAGTTTTTTTCTACATTTCATTTGACATTTCTCAAATTCAGACTAACTCAATTTGAACCATGTAAAGATACACAAACGAGCAACGCGTTAAAGTTATTTCAGGCTTATTATGAAAATGGGCGTTCAAATCAAAATGCATATCGTGCACTTCGTGATTTTTTTCGGTCAATTGAATCGTCCAAATGTGCGTACAATCGGAAAAATCGTGCAAAAATTTGAGCCATCCGGGTCTGTAGGAGATGTGAAAACACCAGTGCATGCTCGTACAGCTCGTACTGCAGAAAATATTACTGCTCTTCGCGATAGTATGGCTGAAGAGCCGTCCACCTCAACTCGTCGTCGGTCGTGCCCAACAATTGCACCTCTCACGCTCGTCGTTGATGTATTTGCATTTACGCGCTTACAAGGTGCAATTGACTCAAGAACTAAAGCCTCTTATTCACCATTTCAAGCGTCGTCAACAGAGTGGTGGCTAGAAATGGCAACAGCGGATGATCAATTTTCGAAGAAAATCATTTTTAGTGATGAGGCACATTTTCACCTCAGTGGATTCGTCAATAATCAGAATTGCCGCCAGGGTTGTCAGATGTGGCAATTTATTGCCAAACAGGCGATTTGAAATTTTATTTGGCGACACGAAAAACGGTTTGGCGACGCGCCCCAAAAAAGGCGATATTTTTAGATTTTGGCGATTTACATTTATTTAACTAAAATCCTCATATTCTTTTTTTTTTTTTAATTTTCACTCAAACCTTACATCTGTGATGACTTTGACAAAATATTAAAATTAATAACGAATGCAGACAACTTTAAAGCTTGGAAAGATATTGATTTACGGTCGGATTTTAAAAGAATTGCGATAACAAACAATGTTAGCCCAGAGCATGTGAAAGAAGTTGAGAAGCAATAGTTAACGATTTAATTCTTGCTTTACTAAGAGAAATGCGAAAAAATTGTCTGACTGCAACCTTTTTGTTTCTTTGGGGTACTTTTCACCAGTCGTTTGTTTAAGACAACTGCGACCCCGTTTTGAAAGCCTGCTTGTAAGCTTGATTCCACATAAAAGCTTACAACTTACTAAGGCTCAGTGGGAAACATTAATTTCTGTCAATTGGTCAAATGAATTTTATCTATAAAATGTACCCGAAGAAAAACGTTTGGAAATTTTGGAACAAGGTGTTCAAAATGACAAATGCCTTAGGACAGCCAGAGTTCCAAGAACTTGGGGAATTTGTATTAAGTTTTTTTACGTAAAAATTACGAGTTGCGGGAATTCATTTGATTTTTATGATTTTTTGAATTTTGAGGGGAAATTTTTAAAATTTGGCGATTTTTTGGCGTTTTATAGTTCACGTTTGGCGATTCCGGTTTTTAAAACCTGACAACCCTGATTGCCGCATTTGGGCGAATAATAATCCAATAGTGATTGTCGAAAAACCAATGCACCCACAAAGAGTGACTGTTTGGTGCGGTTTAACGGCATAGAACCTCAATTATGCCTCAGCGTCATCGAAAATTTGGATGAAGGTGTGCCGCCGAGGTCGCGGCGGCAATTTGGCCGATATTTTGTTCCATACATAATTGAACCATACCAATATTATCATAATAAAAAGAAATGATGATAATTTCCTAAATAATTTGTGTTTTATTCAAAATCAACATCGGCCCTTAAAACTTAACCACCCTTTAGATACAAATTGCACCAAATGAGCGGTAAGTACAAGTCCGCCAACTGGTGATTAGAACGGGGGAGAAAATCAACCTCAGTGTGTTGTTGTTGCCACAATCGCTGCAATCTCAACCGTTTCACACGATTATTTACAACTTTACAACTCTAGTATGTAACTTACCACTCTTAAATGAAAATTCATGGAAACAATTAACTGCTGTTATATGGCCCGTAAATCTATATCCTCCATTTTACAGCCCGCTCCCCATAACTGAGCTGAGGAAACGAATAATTATCACAATTTTTTACTGACTCATCAAGTGCTATAAGTGGCACGCCAAATTTTCTTTCTTTCCATTGAAATGTGTACATCATATCGCCTCCCGATTCAATGAATCCAGTTCAACCTTCAAACTTTCCCCAACCAATTTCTATTGATGAGCGCCAATGATCTGAACACAATAATTTATCATGCGTATGATATTATAGGTTCTAAAGTGATTAGTCATCGGCCGGTACACAGCACGTGCTTTTGATTTCCTTAGGTTAAGTGATTTTACAAAAAAAAAAAAGTTAAAAAAATGTCCAATGGCGCCACTCAAGTAGAACGGCTGATAATAAAAAAATAAAAAAAAATTTTATCAACCGCTTTCAGATCAAACTCTAAATTCCAAAAAGTGAAGGAAAAGTCTAAACCGTTCCACTTTATCGACGTCAAATTTAAATTCCACTTGAAATCTATCTCCGTTTTTTTCACCATCCCTGTGTAGGTACACTTGTATCCTGAGCCTAAGGCGATGCCAAATACTAGGCGCCAGCGATTAAAAAAATAGGAATTATAATCACCAAAACCTCAGCACTTCGTACCGGATGTGGTTAAAGTGGATGAAAATGCTTTTAAGCACTACCACTACCGTCGTCCTCTTGAAGTCTTGAATTGAGTGAGCTATGTGCGCTAAGCCTAGCGCCAAATAAAAAACGTTTTTTTTTTCTGTTTCACATTGAGTTGGTGAATTAGGTCAGTGTAACGAAATCGGCTCTCCATTTATGTATAAAACGACAATTTAGCATCACCGATGGCATTCTTATGTACTACATAGAATTAGCATAAATCACGTTTTATTGCTGGAGAGAAGGAACATCGGAATCCTTTTGAGGAGGAGGAGGAGGCTATAAGAGGTATTAGTCGCACCAAAGGCAAATCTAAGAGGAAAAATTTTAAATGGGAAGGCATCGAATTTAAAAGTGAGCAACTGTGTTAATGTTTCTTCCTTTTTTTCCTTAAAACAAAAACACAGAACAAATCAGAATATATATCTTATTTACTAGAGAGGTCGCAATCTGGGTCTGTATATCTGGCGCTGGCCTATATCTACTAGAGTGCAATATTCTTAAAGGCAAAATAACTCCTTACGCTGAGTACCAAGTGAGGTTAGAAATTGAGAACTAAAACAGGAACTGGGAAAAATAGAATCTGTCAGCGGACGGTATTGAAAGTTGTTTCGAAAATTGAACAAAGAAAGTGTTTTGCATATCGGGATTAGTTCATCTGCATTAGACCAAAAATATTCATTTTATCTTGCTCGATAAAATCCAGCAGAATGTATTTAGTAGAAATGGCTTTTTATTTGATTAAAATCTAGTATCGTATAATTCCAGTATATTCAGTTCCTATTCTTTTTATTACTTTATTCAAAAAGACTAAATTTTTTTATTAATCTAAGTTCGTGCTAAATTTAGAGAACTGCATTCACATCAGCTGACAGCGAAGCTCTGTCCGAAAGCATACTACAGTAAATTACGCTTATAAGAAACTCCAAAATGCCACAATTTTTGTTTCTTATAAGCGTGTGTTTCTTATATCCTAAGCACGGATATAAATAAAAAGTTTCTTATAAGAAAAACGCGCATATAAGAAACAGAAGTTTCTTATAAAAAATTTCCTTTCATAAAAAAACGTTCATTTTGAAACAACAAAAAATAAATTCACTTTATCTGCTACGTTCCACATTTCACTTTCACTCGAAATGAAGTCGGAAATGAATTTTTGTGTTTTACATTTTGCTGTATTCGATTTTGATTTGAAAATTTTCGGAATTAAGACAAAGTGAAATTGTGATTTCGAAAAAATTTCCGAGTTTCCGAGTCGTTCGAAATGCAGAACACTGAAAACGAATTCACTCGATTTGCAATTTCAATTTCACTCGATTTCTGGAACCTAGCTGTATATAAAAAAAAGAATAAGAAAATTCACAGCATACCTATACAAAATAAGTTATTCCAGCAGATTTTAGGTAGGTATGTATTATGTAGGTATTAATAGAAGACCCTGTGTACACTCTCTTTACAATTGCTCATATCTCCAAGGCGGAGTGATAAAATTATAGTACTTTTGAACATTATTTTTGGGAAACTAACCTGGAAAAGAGCAGTATACGGTTTTGTTCCACTTTACTTTAACATTCGCTGAAATAATAAAATAATAGTTTAAAAAACTAAAAAAACGCTTTTATCAGTAGGTAGGTACTGCACTAAAAGCAAAAAAATAAAAATTAACCAATCTATTTTGAAGGTTTATCCTGGAAGGGGCTTAGTGTAAGCCATGTTTGTGTAGTTTACACTCAAATAATACAATACATAACTACAAACATGGCTTACACTAAGCCCCTTCCAGGATAAACCTTCAAAATAGATTGGTTAATTTTTATTTTTTTGCTTTTAGTGCAGTACCTACCTACTGATAAAAGCGTTTTTTTAGTTTTTTAAACTATTATTTTATTTTTTGCTTTTTAGTGCAGTTTAATATCTACCTACATACTCACAAAAGCTTTTTTTTTACTATAAGTTTATTGTATTATCATCAAAACTGAAACATCAGCATGCAAAATTTCAAAGTCCTAAGTCAATGGACAAAATAGGTAGGTATGTATTCCACATAAATGAAAATTCGCGACAGGTATGGTTTGATTGATATTACTACGCGTACCTACCTTACCTATACACTTTCCATAGCTGCAGATCTCAAATATAAGTATGTACGATTGTGCATGTGCATACCTACATATTTACGCATCACAAACTCCTATATACGTACATATGTACATATGTAGTTTGTTTTATCCATATCCATATTCCATACATCAAATTCAACTACGCCATACATGATATGAGCATATATTCTGAATGCCCGCCACAGTGACAATTCTATTTTTAGAACGCAAATAAAACTACCCTTCCTAAGCACAACTGCAATCAAGACAGCAATTTTTTTCGCATTTGGCCGAATAAGATCTATTTTCTATTTATTATATCTTGCCCTCTGGATGGACTAGAAAGATGAATGTTAGCTCAAAATACTCGGTGAAGTATTGCCTAACAATTAAAAAGATTCTTTGAGTTGACCTACATATATTTATGAGTATTATGGCAAGTTGAGCGTAGTAAGGTAAAAATAGAAATGTTTGCACCCCCTTTCTTCAGCCCTTATAGGACGAAACGGTACAAAGTATCAATTAGGTATGTAATAGTTATGACTTATCTATTGACATATAAAGTTTCAAGTTAATACGGCTAATAGATCATGCGTTATGAAAAAGCCTCCCTCAAAGGGGCAGGGGAAGTCAAAATCCAAAAATTCTTTCTAAATATTGCATTGTCTTCACAACCCAACCAGCATGGAAAATTTCAAAGTTCTAAGTTTAGCGAAAGTGGTTCGAATTTGACTTGCAAGATTTTGACACAACAAATTTTTCACGAAGTTAAGTAAAAGCCTTTAAAAATAGGCAACATTTTTGCGCCGCTTGAATAGAACATACATTTAGTTTTAGTTTAGTTATCTTTTGCACATGGACTCATATTTTTCTTTGATCGATTTTGTTTTGTTAATTTCGACTATTTAATTTAAACAGATATAAAAAGGGTGGAGAAAAAGCCTTAACCGAGGCGGAAAAAGGACAAATCAAAGTTTAAAGGACGCTCGCCTATTTATTGCCAAAAAGCTAAGAAACTCGAGAGGAGCTGAAAGTAAAGTAATCTTTTTAAGTAATGGTCTAACTATGGATAAAACATACACAGTGTGCTTACAAATGCGGAAAGGCGACTTATATTTAAAAAAGGGTAAAATTCTAACGACTCTTTTCCAAAAATCTGGCAAAGATATGTATTATTTCGAAAGCTAAGCATATAAATAGACTAAAAACTAAGAAGAAGTCACACTTTAACCCGGTTCGAAAAGCGCAACGCCTACGTTTTTCGAGCACATGTGAACTGGACTTCGTAGTGGCATTGTGTGGTCTTCTCAGATGAAAAAAAATTAATTTAAAAGGCCCGTATTGCTATAGCTACTATTTCCATAACCTCCAAAAAAAGACTAGTCATTTGGACCGGCTGCATAGTGGAGTAAAAGATGTAATGAATGCGTTACCTTACGCCTTTTCATACTTTTAAAACCTTTTTGGACCTCTGCCGTGGATTTATCAACATGATAATGTAGCTCACCGGATTTGAATATCATTGAAAATGTTTGGCAATGATTAACATTGTCAAGTCAAGTTTATGGATCGGGACAACAATATTCGACTGTATCTAAACTAGCCAGGAGCTCGATTTCGCTGAATTATTTGGCCAATTTGTATATGTATCCCTTCCAAACCGGATGTGTGAATTTCGGAGCAGAAAGGTGGCTCAAAAAACAACTGAAACATTTTTTTAAAATTTAAAATATTCCAATTACCTTAAATTTAAATTGTTTGTGTTAAAAAGATGCAGAATTCTCTAAAATATGTTTTTTTCGTTTAAGTTTTCTATTCAAATTGCGCAAAATTGAGCCCCATACTTTGTCGGTTTTTATTTAATAATTTTGTATTAATAGTTAAAGCTTTAGTTTTAAATCTTCAGTGGTAATAAAAAACCAACCAGTTATTCAAGTGACACGGAGTGTATAAGTTTCGTTTTAGTTGAAATTTTATTTCGTGATATTTTTTTTAATTCATTATTTTAATTTTACAAATGAACACAAACACAACTGAACTGACATTTATTTCATTATTGACATACATATTGAACTGACATTATTTTCTCTGAGAGTTGTTCTGCATGTATTTATTTCCTAAGAAACATTTAAATAGGACTTTTTTTTTGTCGTACAAAAGTTTCTTATACACATCATATTTCAGAGGAAAACTGAGAGACGGTGTTGTAAAAACAATTCATTATAATATCATCAGTGTTTTTCTTATTATAAGCGTGTTTCTTATAAGCGTGATTTACTGTATTGCCCTCAGATTTATTTAACTTTCTCGTATACGTAGTAAGAGAAAGATATTGTTTTCGTAGAAAATTTCGAACCCGAGATTTTGGTCAATTCTGATATTTAATAGGGGAACTCAAAAAAGTGGGTATCGCAATTCTGTCCGTCCGCATGTATGTCTCTCCCATAGCTGGTGAATCTAAACGCTTGGGCGAATTTGTTTGAAACTTCGTATTTAGAGTTTGTGGACTTCCCGCTAGGAGGCGTTTTTTTTTATGCTATTTTTCCGAAATATTAAACAATTTAGATTTTTTTCTAAAACGGCTCTAACGATTCCAACAAAAATTGATAGTTGAGTTAATGTAGACATGCTTAACATGACTGCATACCCAGTTTTTCGCTAAAAAGTCCAGCAACGGCACTTTTGAAAATTGGCTTTTTCTCGAAAACGGTACAAAAACTTATTTTTAAGGTACTATCGCCATTCGGCAAGCCTCACTCCTCAATCCTCCTGGATTTTTTTTTTAATTTCGACTCGCCGACTGATATGATGCACATTGACCTAAAAGATCTATTGTGGTTAAAATTGTCAGGTTTATGTTTAGGTTAGTAGCGCCTCTACTTTCCTAGTGATGATATATATTCAGCAGATGATTTCCTTAATTCTTGGGTACTTATTACTTTCCTGAAAAATGATTTCCTTTCTAATACCATAAAGAGCCGGGCATTCGCTTATGATATGCTCAGCTGTTTCGTCTTCCTCGAGACATAGTCGGCACTCCGGCGAGTCGACTAATTGCAGTTTGTTTAGGTAATATCGCAGACCGTGGTCTGGTGACCTGTTAGGTAGCCTACTAGATTTTTGATATCGTGCCTGCATAAATTTAGTAACATTTTGGCATCATTTTTGAAAGGCTGAATAACTTTTTTGGCCTGTCTTTAGATCTGAGATGTTCTCCCAATAATAAATGCTCTTGTTTGGTTCCCAGCTTTTTATAGCCAAATTTGTAGCTGATTTGGGGATTGGACAGAAAGATTCAGGTCCTATGAAAGGGCTTTCCAAGCCTTTTCTGTGGCTATTTCATCGGCTTTTTCATTTCCTTCATTCCATTGTGGCCCAGGGACCCGCCATAGACTGGTTTTGGGAGATAGAGTCGCTTTTATGAAACCAGTTATCGTCTATGCTTCTCATCTCAGCATTAATAATTGGTGACTCTTCCCGAGTGTTCGTAGTTAACAGCCCTAGTTGATGATGCAATTATAGAGGCATTATTCTCAAATAGGTTTTTGTTTATGGTATCTATTTTGTACTCACGAGTAGGCGGGATATAATCGAACGCCCGTGGTCTGGCGAGATAGTGTATTCAAAATCCAAAGAAGGATTCAGTCCTTCTGTTGCAACTCACCAAAGAGGTAGCCGAAACCACATCAGGTTACTATAGCCACCTAGGAGAAAGAGCCGGTGGTATGATGATGAATGTGATAACAGAAGACGGCATAGTAAGACATTGGGCTGTATGCAAGGGTATCGAGGGAGGAGTATCGAGCCAGAAGAAAGGAGAAGAGGAAAATCCAGAGGTTGTATTTATATCAGAAAGACAAGTCGGCTGTTGGCTTTAAGTTTAAGCTTACGAAACGTAGACGACAGGGAACTACGAACCTCGGTTTAAAGAGCCAAAGCGTCGTAAATGCTAGCTTAACCGAATGGGCTAAACAACTGGAAGTGTCCCAGGCAGAGATTCTTGATCGGTCGGGATTGAAAGCCTCATGTAAGTGCGAAATACTCGTAAAATTTAGTATTCCACATTTAGTTGATGTCTCCCCGCTGAGCGCTGTTAGGCGTTTTTTTTTTTTTTAATTGTTGGGGCGTGTGTGTCAATTGCGCTAAATAATACAGTCCGGGGTAGACCTGAGCCTCAACCAACACGTCAATCCAGTTAGCACGATATTTGGCTAAGCGGCTCCAAGTTGGTTCAGATTACCTTCCACTTGTATGGCGCACCACCTAAGTCGAGGTCTTCCTCTGCTGCGTTTTCCCTCCGGATTGGAATCGAAAACTCTTCGGCCCGGAGCATTGGTGTCCATTCACTCTGCATCTTAGTCGAGTGATACGTTACGTACTTTTCTTACTAGGTCGATGTCGCTGTACAGCTTTTACAGTTTCCCTGTTAAATCACCTTCTTCAAAGTCAAAGGTAGATAAACCCCATAACCACCTCATAGTTACAGCTGTCCGTCGATAATGGGTGTCCCTCTGTCCCTTCTTGTCGAAAGCATGTACTTTGTTTTGCCCTCATTCGCCACTAAACCCATTTTTGCCGCTTCTGTGCTAATATACTTGCAAACGCGCCAGTAACAGATCGCTAACACCTTTATGGTGCAGTGAGCGTTCTCCATCGTCATTGTGCACAATCTGACAAGTTTAGCAGGGATGCCAAAACTAGACATGGCTCTATATAGCTATATATAAATGCTGTCATATGCGGCGTTAAAATCGTTAAATAGATGGTGAGTATCCACTTGGGGTTCTTGGGATTTTCCCAGGATTTGCTGTAGTGTGAATGTTTGGTCGGTTATGGACTTACCGAAACTAAAACCAAACTGGTAGGGACCAATCAGTTTGTTGACTAATAGTTTCAGGCGTTCACACAGCAGGTAGGATCTTATAGGCGATGTTGAGGATAGTGATGTCTCTATACCTAGTTGGCGCAGTTTAGAGGGTCTCCTTTCTTGTGGCACTAAATAATTAGCATCAGATAATTACCAAACAAATTATCTTCATCCGGGAACAAGAAAATTATCCTATAATGTATTTTGTTGACATTTTCTTTTGACGGGATTAGCTAGAATGTAGAAGAGGATAAAAACACAGAATTTCAATTGATTAAAGGTTAAATTAGATAAATCTCTGTTTTAAGATTTGAGTTTGGTGAACTTATCATGGACACATACGGCCTTACTTCAGAGTATGAACTGTCAAAGAAAAATGGAGTGATCATTGTGTTTTAGTCGAAATTGTGACACCTACGAATGTATAGGTCTGTTCCTTTACTTTAAACCTTACGAATTTTTACTAATTTTCACGCATTTTAACGCATTTTTACTCAATGTCGTTCCTTAACTCGAAAAATTCGTAAAAGAGAGCGGCTTTGATAGAGGAAGATATTACCCCTCCACTGAGAATCTTACTACTTTTTACTCAACAAATTTCTTTGCGGAAGAATCGAAACAACTGTCAGTACAGTAGCCTGCAAATTGACAGATGATTTGAAATGCGTGTAACGGCTATTTGCTTTTGTCTCTGATTTTCTGCGATATGAGATACAAATTGGTATGAAAATGGTATCAGAAAATAAATAGTTTTTTTTCTACTCGAATACATGTAGTTCAATCATTAAAAACTCTTCCATATACTTGGATTCATACTCACATGCAATTTATTGAAAACCAGCATTTATCTGTTATTTTTCATAATTACTACAATAAAAAGCGTTCCCTAACTTTTTCTCTTTGAGAGAGAATTCATCTAATTGTCATTTTGACAGTCTCTTTTATTTTTACTACAAAAGTAAAGGAATAGACCTAACCGTCGCATCCGGCACGTTCGTAATTCGTTGCTCATGGGTCACGTTCCATAAGCTACTGTGTATTCTATCGACCTGTCAGTCGAATACATTGCCGCAACGGATGTGACGGATTCTATGGGTCGGGGCCTTAAATATACACATCAAACTGGAGGCAATGAAGCTACAAATTCCCAACCATTTGAACGAGATGTGTTTATCTTAAGTAGTCCTGTTGTCAGTTCTTTGGCAAAACGATTTTCTAATCCCTAATGTAATTGGAACTGAACTGCACTAAACTATTCTGTCAAACAGTTCCTGTATTAGTTTGCCACCTACACGCTACACCTACTGCAATTTGATCTCATCTGTTGACCAGACCACAGCAAAACTACAAATAGAACACATCCTTCTCCATCCGCATTGGTCATTATTTTTCTTCGTGACATGAGAAGCAATAGCAAAAGCATATCCGTACATGCAGTGCAGATCCTCCCGAAAGGATAAACATTTTAAATTTGTATGAATATAAATTATTAAACGCTAGCAACGAGTTTTTGCATTGTTGTCAGTTCCAGTAATCCGTCGAGGCTGCAAAATCTCGTTCATGTAAATTAATCCTACATGCTGGTGGTATCCGCAGTGTGGCTTGGCAGGATTTTCTTTGTGTGACACACCGGTGTGCGAGAATTTTTAATTTGAGCAAGTTTTTTAAAGACAAAAGAGGAAAAAAATATTTTTTAAAAATATAAAGATGTTATATTTATTGTGCTGTATAGTTTTCCCACAAGGACAACAATTAAGTATGCTTACAAACATAATTTAGAGGTCATTCTTTAAGGAACACTTACTTACTCATTATTGTCCATTCGTTCGATGTGGCCGAGCCAATGTAGTCGACGTGTTTTGGCTTTTTGGACTACAACCATATCTTGGTACAGCTCATAGAGTTCGCGGTTACATCTTCTCCTCCATTCGCCCTCCTCGCACACAGGACCAAAAATCCGCTGAAGTATTTTTCTTTCGAAGGAGACCAGTATCAGTTCTCCCTTCTTGTTTATCGTCCAGCACTCGACGCCATAAAGCAGAACTGGCTGGATAAGGGTTTTGGAGAGCACACATTTCGTCCTTCGAGTTAGGAGTTTTGAACCCAGTTGTTGTGCCAAACCGAAGTAGCAACGGTTCCCTAGGGTAATTCTTCGCCGGATCTCCACTGGGATGTTATTCGTGGACTTCATGTTTACTCCGAGATAGGATTAACTCCTTCACTACCTCGAAGTTGTTGCTATCAATAGTTTGTTTGTTTGTTGATTGCATGTACTGAGTCTTGTTCTCATTTACTTCAAGCCATAGGATTTCGCCTGTTCTTCAATCGCTGTGAACGCTTCTATTACGGCACGCTGGGAGCGACCCAGCATATCGTCCGCATAGCCCAGCAGCTGGACGGATCTGTTGAAGATAGTGCCTTCCGTGTTGACACCACTGCCCTGTGGACTATCCTCTCCAGTACGAAATTGAAAAAGTTGCATGATAGCGCGTCTCCTTGCCGAAATGCGGTGCAAGTTTGAAATAGATCGGAGGAGCTGCTTCCAAACTGCACGTTGCAGCGCGTGTTTTCCAGCGTCACGCGACACAGCTGAATCAGTTTTACCGGGATTCCGAATTCGGCCATCGTCATATAGATGGCTCTGTATAATGCATCTCTACGGACGCTATCATATGCGACCTTGAAGTCGATAAAGATGTGGTGTGTATAGATCTGCCGGAGTGTGAAGATTTGGTCGATCATTGACTTTCCGGGCCTAAAACTGCACTGATATGGGTTGAGCAGGTTGTTGGTTTTTAGACGTTCAGTCAGTATGATCCACACGATCATATACGCAGTATTTAGAAGGTTTATTCCTCTGTAATAGGCGCAGTTCAGAGTGTCTCCCTTCTTGTGGATGGGGCTCACGATGCTGAGGTACCATTCATCGGGCATACTATCTTCGGACCAAATTTTTCAGATAAGTTGATAAGGAGATTTTTACCCTCTGCTAGAACATCCGAACATTGATCTTACAATAACTTTCCTCAATGGACCGTTTGTTTTACGTGTTCTTTCTTTTTTCTTCTTTGAAGTCGATGCCCTTCTTTTTAGCCCTTAGAGCTTGCGGGCAGCTCTAAAGTAGCTCTGGTTTTGGTTTGCAGCATCCACTGCTACGAGTATGCGACATGCAAGACCGGACATATACGCATGACAGTCGTGTGTTAACTAGGCTAAATAATTATCCTCGGATAACAACAACTATTTCGTCAATGCTTATAGGAATTTTGAAGCTGCGACAAGTCTAGTAAAACCATAATAGCATTGCGTTCGGTTTCGATTGAGATAATGAAATCAAAATAATAAGGGTATTCACTTAAACGCGTAAAACCTTCATAAGCGGCGTAAACTGCAGAAATTTACCACCTCGTAAATCAACTGTCAGATTTTGTATGGAGAATAGTTTTCGCAGACCAACCGCGGAAGGTAGGTAGAAGTGGTGTTTCATGCCTTTGAACCCAATTAGCACTATGGTGTGCCATTTTGTTACCACGCCTCGTGTGACCTATTTTGTGGTGATTGTTAAGAATGTGGTCTGGTCGGTGCCTATAGCCAACCTGCGGAATTGAGAAAACGGGTAAGGTCCTGTATCCCTTTGCCCGAGATGTCGCTAAGGTCGTCGAAGAATGGTTGGTTTAGTGCGCGCATCAGTCTGGCTCTCGCTAGAGCTGGACATTTACAGAGGAAGTGAGAGAGCGTTTCTTTTTCATTTGCATTTCCGCAGCTGCGGCAATGAGGGTTGTATTTGTATGGGATACCCAGTTTGGCCGCATGGTCTCCTATTGGCCAATGCCCCGTGATTATTGCCGTGATTCTGGCGATATCTGGGCGGGTTCTGTTTAGTAGGTTATTTGTTCTGTTTTGGTTGTAGGTAGGCCATATCTTCCTTGATATGACGCAGTTTGTCAATCCCGACCATCGGAGATTGGCTTTCTGCAGAAAATGTGAATGTATTTGTCCCTTAACCGCTCCTAGCGGGATGTGGACCTTCGTTGAGAGCGAGGCGTGAAGTGCTGAGCCCTTCCTGGCCAACTCGTCCGCACGCTCATTGCCTGTTATGTCACTATGCCCTGGAACCCAGAGAAGTGTGACCCCGAAACGTTCGCTCAGACAGGCTAGCTCGTTCCGGCACTCCTGCACCAGTTTGGAGGATATGGTAGCCGAATCAATGGCTTTGATGGCGGCTTGGCTATCTATAAGGATAGCAATGCTTTCTTTATGCGTTTTGTCACGCCCTAGTTGCGTGCAGGCTTTTCGGATGGCCAGTAATTCGGCCTGGAAAACGCTGGCAAAATCCGGTAAGCGAACTGAAATTGATATTTGCGGTGATTCCGAGTAGACACCGGCCCCCACACCACAGCTCATCTTAGATCCGTCGGTGTATATGACCGTGTCGAAGCAAAACCGCGGAAAGTTGCGCAAATCACAAATGTCAAACTTTGACAGACAGTCGCTCGTATGAACTGTTTGTAGATTTACAGTCGATTTACGAGATTTACGCAATAACATCTCCGAGGGGTGTTCACTTAAAGCACCGCAGAAATTTATAGATTTACGAGCTGCTTAAATTTATCAGATTAATTTAAGTGAATACCCTTAATAAATTTAAACTTAAAAATATCGTTACTTTTGTCTCCGTTGTTATTGTTTTAACCGCCATCTAGTTACTCAATTTAGTAACAAAATGAAATTTGTGCGTCTGTTTTCGATTGATAAGAACAAAATCCACAGTCCACTTCTCTATTGAGGAAACAAAAACAAATTGCCAGATGATTTTGACGTTTCTTCTCCACTTCTTCAGTTCAGTTCAACTTCGGCGAATCGGCTGCACGTAATTTTGTAATCGCTGCAGAAATTGTCTTCCTGTTTTCGTTCTTGCTTGCATTTGGTGTTCGTGTTTAGTTTTTAAATTAAACAAAATTGTTTTGTAGTTTTCCCTGTGTTGCGCTTAAAGGTTTGTTAATTAAAGAAACGACTATCGGTCCTTCAAAAAGAGTGAAATTAGCAATAGCACATTCAGATCCACCTACAACCATGATTGATTTAGTAAATTTTTATCGATTTAACAAGAAAATGTCTATTTTCGGGATCTAGGTGTTGCGTTAAGCATTTTTATACAAATATCTATTTTGGAAACCATTTCCAAATCGCGTGAGCTACTGTTAGCAGAGCACCCGAATGGCGGCAATAAAGAAGCAAATGTTCGCTAGTGGAAAACAAAGCCACTCCACACATTGTTTGTAAAAATGAAACAAACGAATATTGAAAAATGTGGCCTAGGTCTGGTCGATCGTAAAGAGTTGCCAACTGACCTTCATTTAGTTGGTATATCGAAATTGATGGATTTTCCATCACATTTCAATTGACTTGTAATGTAATTGTCTAATTTTTGTATTTTCATGTTCGTGCTCATTCTTCTGACTTTTTGGTACTCTGTAATGGCGCATTTCTTTCTTTATTGAGAATGAGAACTCTAAACAAAAGTGAAATCTGATGCAACAGTTTGTTTATGTTTTATTGTTGGAGAAAGTCAATTGGAATTACAGTGCACTGTCATAAAAGATATGGCCAGTAATTCAATTACCGTAGTAGGTGGATGGATATGGGAATAACCTAAATAAGTTGATTGCTATTGTGGATTATGCTCGTTTACACTGTTTAAAAATATGCATTGTAATAGAACTGTAGATGGTTTTGTCTGTCACTTTGTTCAATTATAGTTTATCGTCGTATTTTCGTAATAGGTATATTACTTCAATAAAAGTCGATTGCATTTTTTTTTTCGTAGAAGTCAAACCAATTGGATTATTTGGATGATACTATGAAATTGGATGAAGTTGTTACATGGTGAGTTTAAGAAATAGTTTTTTTTTCTCCATTAGTCGGAAGCTCATAAGTATAATACATAATTATATGCCATACATTTAAGCATTTAGTAGTAGGCTGTTCTAAATAAATTGACCAAAGACTCCCTTAAAAAAACTGTTTTTCCTATTTAATTTGGGACCTCTCTAGAACGCCTGTTCAATGCGCTCTGCATGTTAGTAGAGTCCCATTGAAACAGGTGGAGAAGTTTAAGTATCTCGGGGTCTTATTCACGAGTGATGGAAGGAGCAATGCTGAGTTTTCCTGTAGTTGGTCAGGCTGGATCGATTTTGAGACAGCTTGGTCATTCATTTATCAGGAGGACTGAACTTGGTGTAAAAGCTAAGTTGTCAGTCTTTAATTCGGTGTTTGTTCCAACTCTTACCTATGGTCATGAGGTTTGGGTAATGACGGAAAGAATAAGATCGCGAATACAAGCTGCCGAAATGAGATTTCTCCGTTGTATTGCTGGAACCTTACATAAATGGGTACCGTTTTTGAGACGGCTCGCTGTTGTCACATCCTAATTGGGGACATGCGTGTAACATGACCAAACCACCGAAGCACTGACCTCTCCGTCCGGAGAAGAAGCTTGTCGACATTGAGTTCCTCATGCATTCTGATGTTTCTAATTTTCGATCTATACGGGTCTCACCGGCAGTACAACGGAGGAATCTCATTTCGGCAGCCTGTATCCGCGATTTTATTATTTTGGTCATTACCCAAACCTCATGACCATCACTTCAGATTTGTTCCCGTTTACTATCATCTCAGTTTCAACACAAACGGCTACAAACCGATCGAGTGCGCGCTGAAGCTTAGTCTGAGATAATCCAAAGGTGACGGAGCAAATGACTGATTCTCAGATCTCACAATTCAAAACGTTCTTCGCCAAGATTGCGCTGTAACATCCAGTCCATATAAGTAATGAAAAGGAGAGGAGACAAGACGCACCCAAAGCCCACGGTGAAAGGTATAGATTTAACACCGTTTACCCGAACACAGCTTTTACAGTTTGTGTAAAAATACTGAATTGCTCTCAAGAGAGAACCGCCAATTCCATACTCTTGTAAGTTATAATACACTCCAGAGTTTACCTCGTGGGACTCTAAATCTAAACAGGTGTAGCATACTCCCAAGCATTCTCAAGTACCATTCTGAGAGTAAATAACTGGGCCGCACTGCTCATCTCCTAATCGTGACTCGACCACAGCTCTGCAACGCATTTCCAGCACATTGGCAACGAATTTTCCAAGTAATCCGAGCAATCCCTTTTATCCCCTTTCTCGAAAAAGGGCACAATCAGTCTGCCAATCTCTGGGATTTTCTCCCCATTCCCAGGCTACTATAATGACACGAGAGAGCTCCCTTCATCCACTCCGGCAGATTTGCCAGCTTTTACCGATTTGATCGCAAAAATGACTTCCTCTACCGTTGAACTATTTTCCGCGATGTTAAGTCGATGGATCTGTCATCAGTTTGTAACCAATCGTCTGTTGATTTGCATATCGGGTTGTCTATTGACTTTAATTTCTAGTTTGTCGAAGATGAGCGAACAACAGACCAACGTGTTGTTTCTAGTGGGGGAGGTTGAAAAACATGACAACACTGAACGAACTAGAGATTTTGATCGGTGATGAGTTTCCTCGTGTGTGGAGTCAACTCACCGCTGAGCCACGGTAACTGGTCTCCAATCCGAGTTGCCAGCCGGTTTAGTTTTTTTTCCAGTTGCTCCGTGTGTATTGGGCCTAAGTTAGAAATTAAAGTTAGTGTAAGAGGCAGATTGTGTTGCATATTTTGCAAAATTATTCTTTTATAGCTTTACGTACCCATGCATGCATACATATATATAAAAAATGTGCACGACTGGGTCGCACGTAACTTTCTCGTTTATTGCGAATCTCGCAGAATCTCAGAGTCATTTTAGCAAATTTTACGTTTAAAATCATACCCACTCAAGGTGTAATTAATACCGTAAATACATACTACATAAACATAAACCTACGTATTAACTAGAACACTTTATTACTTTAAAATTTCACCCGAACTGACACTTGAAGGAGGCAAGTAGGCGATGATTTTCAAATTATATTGCTATGTACTGAATTTTTATACCGTGTGTGAATACAGAGCGGTTTTTGGGTAGTCATTTTTGAGAAATATTCATAAAACGGAAATATTAGAGTTTTCTGAGAAAAACTAAGTACGTGATCATGTTAAGAATGCTTATGTTGTCTTAAATATGTATTTTGATCAAAATCGTTAGAGCGGTTTTTTGTAAAATTATGCTGACAAATGTTACAATTTGGATTCGAAAAGCACTGTTATTAAACTGTTTAGCTCAGGGGTTCCCAAAGTGTGCGCCGCGGCGCCCTGGGGCGCCGTAGAAAGTAAAGAGGGTCGCCGCGCCGTTAGTTATTCACAAAACTAAAAATTTATTGAAGCTTCGTGCTGCTTTGCACTTGCTTAATTCATTTGGCCTGTTGTAACATTTAACTGTAACTGCAGTCATTTTTTTGCCAAAATAAGTCGAAATTATATAAGTAAACAAAAAAAAAATACCAACCTGACATGCACAGTGTGTATTTTTCAAATCTCAATTCTCAACACACTTGCATCCTCAGCTCAGTGAGTGAATGATAAAGCCATGATTACTGACTTATTGCCGATATACGGCCACAAATGTTGGAAAAAGTCATCGAAAATTGGACCTCCAGATTAGACTACGTCCGAGCCAACCGTGGCGGTCATATGCCAGAAATTATATTTAAATTATAATGCCAGGAGATTATCTTTCGAAAAAAGTAAATTTCATGTCAATTTAAAAAAAATCATCTTTGTTTTATTCCATTTCAAAGTTTAATACCTCTAAAAAAAACACCCTTCACATATAAATATTCTTCAAATAATGCTGGGTTTCCACTTGTCGATTTGAAATTGACAATTGACGTATTTGTATGCCAATTAAGCAATTGGCAAGTGGAAATAGCGAAAAATTGCTTGTCAATGAATTGACTAACAGCGTTTGCCAATAACTGACAAAGAAACCACTGGACAAGTGGAAATAGCTGAATTGTCAAACAAAATGTCACTTTGTCTATAATTGACAGAGAAAATTTAATTGGCATCGAGTTCATAAGTTGGTCAATCAACTGACAAACAATTTTTTGCCAATAATTGGCATAAGTGGAAATCAACTGACGTTCATGTCGTTCAATGACATAAACGCGAGGGCTGTCAAACTTTGTCAATCAACCGACATGTGGAAACCCACCTTAATTCGAAGACAAGTACGATATTTCCGTGCTTAAGAAAGCGTTTGTTGAAAAAAGGGTATAACTATAAATTGTATAAATATGCGGCATTTAATAAACTAGTTATCTCACAAGACCTGATGGCCCTTTTCACTGAACGCCTTTCAAAACTCATCGAATGGTTTTCAAAATACTTTGCAGATGATGATGTCGAAAAGTTTGCGTGGATCCAAGATCCATTTCATGTACAACCTCCAGCGGAATTCACATCACAACAGGAAGAGACTCTTATTGAACTCTGTTGCGACACAGCCTTAAAACTAGATTCACCTGTTCCGGTTTGGTGGAGTTTTGGTTATCGATTCAAAATGACTATTCAAAATATGAATATTGCTATTTATTCCGTTTGCAACATCATATTTGTGTGAAGCTGGATTTTCAGCTGTAGCTGTAATCAAGAGCAAATATTGCTCAAGGATCAATGTGGAGTAAGAAATGAGAGTAGCAGTGTCAAGCCTTATTCCCCGCTTTGAAAAACTGTGTGGAGATCACCAGGCTCACCCGTCACATTGATTTGACTGAGTAGCTATTGTATTTTATTTATGTTTTTTTTTTTTAAGTCTCTTGTTGTTTCTATTTTAACTCTGAATTCTTATAAATATAAAAAAAATCAGTTTCATATTGTGGATGTTTTAATTTTTATGACTATCTATCTATTATGTATTTCATTCGACAGTTTCTTTTTCAAATAGCTATAGGCTAGGGCGTCGTGACATAATACTAAACTTGTAGGTGCGCCGCGGACTGAAAAAGATTGGGAACCACTAGTTTAGC
Organism: Cheilosia soror; assembly: GCA_949372485.1. Taxonomy (NCBI): domain Eukaryota; kingdom Metazoa; phylum Arthropoda; class Insecta; order Diptera; family Syrphidae; genus Cheilosia; species Cheilosia soror. The sequence continues at coordinate 41,030,252 of OX443564.1, read as the reverse complement.
TAAAAACTGAGTACGACATATTCTTCAGGATATAAACATTACTTAGCAGATATATTTTCATCCAAATCGAAAATGGCGTTTTCGAGATATGAGCAGTTTTTTAAAGTACATACTATTATTAGGGATTTGGTGGATATAAAAGGACGCAGTCTTTTTAAGGAAAAACTGAGTTTGCCATTAAGTTAAGAATGACAATAGTACCTTAAAAATTTTTTTTTTTTAAATCGTTTTTACCGTTTTCGAGAAAAAGACAATTTTCAAAACTGCGGTTGCTGGATTTTTTTTACCGAAAAACTGGGTATGCAGTCATGTTAAGCATGCTTACATTAACTCAACTATCAATTTCGGTTCAAATCGTTAGGCCGTTTTCGAAAAAATCTAAATTTAGGCATATTTCGTCATATTTCGTAAAATTTGTATATGGAAGGTACCGTTAATATTAGGGCTAGCTTAAAAAAAAAAAAAAAAACGTCCCGAGCGGGAAGCCTACAAACTCTAAATACGAAGTTTGAAGCAAATCCGTCCAAGCGTTTAGATTCCCCAGGGGTGGGACAGACAGACATACGGACGGACAGAATTGCGAGACCCACTTTTTTGAGTTCCCCTATCATCGTAATATCAGAATTGATCAAAATCTCGAGTTCAAAATTTTGTACGAAAACAATATCTTTCTCTTAGATACTACGTATACTAGAGATGAGCAAAAAATAGCAACCTGCTAATTTTTCACTGCTAATGAAAATTCGCATTCGCAACCTGCTATCAACTTCTAAATAAACTGCTACTGCTAAATGCTATTTTTTCGCTTCTATCTCTGAGTCACATCACATTCACAAGTCACAATCGCAACTTCATTTTTTCATGCATTCCAGCATTACACACACAAACGAAAAAGTATGTTTGGCTGATACGAAAAACGTAAAGAAGAATGAAGAAGAAGTGTATCGCCCGTTTCAAGTCACTCTCTCACTCTCTCACTCAACCCCATGCAAATGCAAACTACCCTTTTTGTAGGGAACGTCTCATAACTCATAGCGATAGCAGTTTGCATATAGCAATCACAGTCGCAGTCGCAGCTAGTTAAAGTTGGTTTGTTGGATGCTATTAGCAGTATAATATGTAAAAGCGTAAGGAGTTGCTATTTGCTAAGTTGCTACTTCAGGAGAGAGGGAGGCTATTCGCAATCGCAACATCGCAACATTGAGCGCAACAATGTGATATACCAACGAAACGAGATAAGTTAAAGTACCATTGTATCTGCGGCTGCGACACTTTTTATGATGTGGCGGCCGGTCGGCCGGCGCGGCGGCCACAGAGGACAGCATGAGGCAGTCTGTCATCAGGCACTATGCCTATGGCTATGACAAACCATCACCAATTAACAGAGTTGCATATCGCATTCGCATATCGCAGTTTCACTTGCAGCTGGTTCAAAATGTTTTTAGTTGGTATTGGTAAATAATAACAGCAGTTAGGTTGTAGTTGCTAGTTGCTACTTGCTACTTGCTAAGTTGCTATTGCGAGAGGGAGATCGAGAATCATAACTTTAAATGATCGCATTCTCAGCATTGTGATATATGATATGATTTACCATACCAATAAGTTACTATGTAAGTTTTGTTTAGCGTTTGCTTGCGGTCGAAGTAATTTCAAAAAGGTTGTTGGTGGATATTTAATAAGTAGCTTAAATTCAAATATATGTACATTGTGTTACTGTGCTGATAGTTTAGCTGTGTGTATTTAACTATTTAATAAATAAATTCCCTATTTCCCTCCATTACAACGAATTAAACGAAATTAGTATCCTTTCTGATTCCGTCATATAAATTGAAAAGTAGACATACCATTTATAGAACGCCAATAGCTGCTATGTACTATGACATAAAATGCATGGTAGGTACTTACTCTTCTGCACAAAGCCTATAATAATGACTCCATATCGAAATCGCATTAGCAGTTTACATTAGCAGTTTACATTCACTGTGAATAAGAAATCGCATTCACAGTTATAACTGCGAATACAAAATAGCAACTTAGCTCATCTCTAACGTATACAATAGCAACTTCATTTTCAATATCATTATATTTTCAGGTATCAAAAGAAAATCGGCACATATGACAAGCAGCAATGGGAAAAGACAGTTGAACAGAAAATCTTGGACGGCTTTACAAGCTTTACACTAAAAAATGCAAAACTTAAGACAGAGCTAATAGATGTTGATTTAGTAAGAGGTATGTAAAGCATAAATTTTGTTTTGATACAATTATTGATAAGAAAATTAAAGGATTAAGGATTAAACAAGTAAAAATGTTATCATTGGCCTGACCGATGCTTTGATATCCTCCACTGCATATATAAGGCATGCAAAAAGTTTGCTATATTTGAGTTACATAGTACGTACATACATGGATCTAATTTTGATGTTGTATGGGAGGTACTAGAACTACTCGATTGTTAATAATTTTCAATACCAACCTGAAGAACCTCACAAAATCTGATTCGCCTAGTTCGATTCGTTTGGGCGCCATCGTGTTCAACAGACAGACAGACATGGTTAAATCGATTCAGAATTTGATCCTGATTTAGAATATACAGTGAGCGTCAAAAGTAAGTGAATACCAATGCTCTGAAAAACCAACAATTTGTAAAAAGTTTGATAACGAAATATCAATAACAAATAACAATCGACAGCAGAAAATACTTTACACATGAATACATCTTTAAAAAAAATTGTTTCCAAACTCCAAAGACAAATGAAAACGCCAATGCTGGTTCACTCACTTTTGACGGTCACTGTCTATACTTTACGGGGTTTCCGGTGACTCTTTCTTGGTGTTAAAAATGTAAGGGCAAAGTGTACTTCCTTTAGTGGGTATAAAAACTTCCCTAAATAATTTAGCAAATTGGAAGCCGGTATTTCTACGAGTTGGATATTGAGAACGGGATAGTTTTTGGATTATTTGGAAATGTATGGGAGGTGTAATAGACGTCTTTTTTTTTTCTGCCATATCGCTGAATTGAGTATCATTGAAAAAATTGGGAAGTGACCAATTGAAATTTTTTGATTTGCGTAGATCCGTGCAGTACAAATATCTGCAACGTGTTTTGTGCACTCCATGCAAGTACCCAAGCAGACCGTTACCGAAACAACAACAATACATCCTCATTCAATTTTAATCAATGAACCTCAATAATTTACAATCTATACTGGTTTAAGACCGTTGATCCCGTATGCATTTCACACCCTATCTCTCTCAATCCTATTCAAGATACTCATGCCTCCTGGGAACAGCAACCTGAACGTGATGTTTTCAGAGAGTGCAAAGGAACAATCATGTCCCGTCGCTAATAACTTGGGCCCCAAGCAAAATTTCCAAAATTAGGGACCCCGATTTTATTTATTTCTTATATACCTATGGCGTATTTTTTTGGGAAGTGAGTATAACAAAACCAAAAGTGAGTATAAAAGTTTTACATGTTTTACATGTAAAAGTGAGCTAGCTATAGATTCTCAAAAAAAATACGCCTATAGAGTACACAAACCGAGTTTGAAATGAATCGGAAGAAAAATAAGAATTGTAATATCAAAACTGTGACCTCTCTTTTCTCCCTTTTGGAGTTGGAATTTTCTCAAAGCTTCTAAGGGCTCAATGTGGCTTTAAAAGCAAATTTGATTCAAAATATCAGCTCTTAGCGTTTGAGCTGGGTGTTGATCACCAATCAGTCAGGGCAAACTGATTATTTAAAAAATGCGCAGTAGGTACCTAATTGCTAGATAACAGGTCCAAATATTTCGGCCACTTTCAACGAAAATAAATGATTGTTTTTAAAAGTACGTTTTACATGTACGTGTTCGTAAATAAAATTTAGCAATTGCCTGTCAGCTTGTGAAAATAAAATTCCTTGTTAATAAATTGAAATTAGTATCAATTGCCATAAAAAACATGAACTCCACTCATGTATGTAGCGTAAATTACTAAATTTTATATTTGGATTGGCTTTTTCTCTCCAAAGTAAGATTGTGATTTATTTATCAAGGCACGGAAAACAAATACCTAACAACTAAAATTCACAGAGCATTTACACTTTCGTCATGTACCTACCTATATCGCACTGTTAAACAATTTTTGTTGTTGTTCTTAGATGATAAACTTTTGCGATAGCATGCTTATGAAAAATAAAAGAAGAAAGCTATATAAATTAACAATGCCTTCATATTATGTAAATATACTTTATTACTCGCTGCTGCACACAATGTTCGTAATGCTTGCAGGGCGTCTACCCACATCATATAGATAAGAGACTCACTCCCTATCATGCTAACACGATTGAAATTGTGTTTAATTCTAAATAATAAATATTACCCTGTCTGATCGGATAATGATATACATACCACGTTAATCAAGCAATAAGATCTGCAAATGTAGGGCATACCATATTTGATTAATAGGTACTTTCAGCTTAGAAGCGATACGTAACTTATCTGTTCACAATTGGCTTGTTTTATTGAACCTGTGTTTTAACAAAGTTTGGTTTGATTCAGCTTTTTATTGTACTAGCTTTTGCTCACGCAGCCCTCAGGATTTGGACACAGAGATTCCTTTACAGTCAGTTAGTTTCCTCTTTTATATTTATATATCGCGCAGGAAACCTTACTAACAAAGTACATTTATAAGAAGCAATTAGTTTCTCTGAAAAATATATTTAACGCCCTATTGGAGAAAACGTTTCATTGCTGGTGATGCGCTGGCATCTCAACACAGATCATACTATAGCAGACTGATCCATTATCTACGGGACAAAACATATTTCTTAGCTAGCAAATCCTTAATTATATTCCACACCTCCCAGATCTTTCTACACTCTTAAACATATGCAACCAGAAAGATCGTAGGGATGTGTACCACTTTCTAGCAGTATGACCCCATTGTTACAGAATTCCACTTGAATATCTTTGGAGTACGTACGCAGGAGTTATAGATGAAGCGATAAGCATATTCAACGGCGAAAGACTTTGGAACGCATTACAAAGTTTCAAATTGATACGACGAACGGGAAAGGTTCGTGAGTTAGGAAAAGGGCCCCAAGCAAAATTTCCAAAATTGGAGAACTTAGTTTTCTTTATTTCTCATAAAGAGTACACAAACCCAGTTTGAAGTCGATCGGATGAAAAACAAAAATATTTCCATACAAACTTTGACCCTCCTTTTAAATACTAGACATTTTCCTGATAAAATGGGATTATCCGACAATGCCTCCTACCGATTCTGCGCAGAGAAGAAGTGGAGTAAATTGGTAATGTCCTTCTGTCATCATCTGTAGTCATCTTAGTCGACTGATGCATGTTTTTCTGACCAGGTCGATGTTGCTGTAGTTCGCTGTTAAATCTCTTCCTCCAAAGCACGTCAACGCAAACGGGACCAAAAATCACTCGAAGAATTTTGCGTGCGAAGCGACCAATAAGATCTTCATCCGCCTATGATAACGTCCATGATTCTGCGCCATAAAGGATGACTTGGATGATGAGTGTCGTATATAGAGTCTCCTTGATGTTTCTCGACAAGGCCTTACTAATCAATTGCTTTCTTAGGCCAAAGAACCAACAGTTGGCAAGTGCTACTCTTCGTTTTATTTCTGCTGTGGTGTCATTACCAGAGTTTATAGCGGAGCCGTTTACCGTGCTGTTTATCGTAGCTGATGTTTATCGTGACGTTCTGTCCGATTCGTCGATGTTGTGTGTCCCTTCTTGTTGACAGCATTTATGAATTTTGATTTGGCTTCATTCACCACTAAACCCGTTTTTGCCGCCTATGTACTGATACTTGCAAACGCACCAATGACAGCTCGCTGTGTTCTGCCAATGATGTCAATGTTGTCAGTGTATACAAGTAGTTGCACATACTTTTGGAAAATGTTGTCCCTGGTGTTGGCTTCAGAGTTTTGCACAATTTTCTCAAGAATGATGAATTGTCTAAATCCTTTTTTGACATCAAAGGTCTCTCTGAAATTGTTTCTGACCTTGACGGAGCAGCGAGCGTTTTCCACCGTCATTGTGCACAACTTGACGAGTTTGGCAGGGATGCCAAAACTAGACATGGCTCTATATAACTCGTCTCTATAAATGCTGCCATAATATGAGGCCTTAAAGTCGATAAACAGGTGGTGGGTATCGACCAGTTTGAGTTTTCTCCAGGATCTGACTTAGTGTGCATATTTTGTCGGTTGGGGACTTAGCAGGTCTAAAACAGAACTGATAGGGACTGATCAGTTCGTTGACAAAAATCTTGTAAGCGATGTAAGGAAACTAATGCCTCTATAGTTGGCGCAGTTTAGCGGGTCTCCGTTCTTGTGAATCGGGCAATCAATGCTGAGGCAAAAGTTATGGCAGTTTATTGCATTTGTAGCCGTTCAACGTTGAATCTCCTCACAGTATTTCCTTGTTGTTGTGGTGTCTGGGGTATCCGCATACGTACCTTGGCTACAACAAAGTAGTGGTCCGGGTCTTTGTCCGTCGTTCGACTTTCTCCCTGTACAATAAACTCCCTCAATGACGCCTCATTAATAAATCTATATTATTTTGTAGGTACATTAAAATGTCTTCTAATTTCAGGTTCTACATTTCCAAAAGCCAAGCCGAAGCAAACCCTCTTCACTGTGATACGATTGGCGATACTGCGATATTTCTTACTTCCAGTATATGCAAAATGGTGGGTGCAGCAGACATGTCACAAAGTTTTTGGCATCCTTCTATTTCTATATATAACGCAAATGATCAGCTGGGCTGTTTACACTTTCAATATTCATCGTTTGGATCCCGATGTTGAGGTGAGTAATGGACTGCGCCTAAAATATGCAACCAACTGTAACCACTCTTCAATAGCATATAGTCTCGATATCGGAACTTCTCATCCCTATGGCATTAAGTTTAATTTTAAGTCTCATTCATTCGCAAATCGTTGCTACTAGTTCTGGAAATGGCATCACGTCCAAACAGAAGAGATACTGCAATTCGCTGGGCAAGCGCAGGGAACGTATCAGACGTCGACGGAGGCTGGTCAAGTAAATTAACAACGATTTCGAATTCTATCCATACAGCTTGCATTTTTTGTTCACAGGATAAGAGACACAGAATGTGTGACAACCACTCGAAGTAGAGCATCAACTCCACAGGATAACACTACCAACATTCACAGCAAGACTAGTTTGATCTCTGCAAAAGAGAGGGCGTTCACTAAACTTCGAACAAATTCATTGGAATCATCCTCCATCGACTCATCCAAGTTGGCACTAGATCTCTCGGGTTGCAGTAGTTCAGCTCTGCTACCAGGTGTCGATTCCATTAACGATTGTCTGGCTAGCAGCAAAAAACGCAATGTGAACTGGGACTCACCCATTCATAACTTTGCCGTAGAAGTACAAATGGAAAAACCGCCACCATCCGATGTCGACGCGCAAGCCAATACACCCAGCAATAGCAATGACAGTTCATCAAAACCGCCAGTAATTGAAGAATCAGTTCAACAACGGCTCGATGGTTTCGTCCGACTGGAAGATGTTATCGAAGATGATAGTGCTGCTAAACGGATTGCTTGCGAAGATGACGGTTTTGAAAGTTTAAATGGTAAAAGTTCCAGCGGAGAAGAAAATGTTGCCCCTCTGCCGGTCGTTCAAAATGATCGGCCAATTGAAAAAAACCAACTGCGCTTGAGATTGACTGATTGCACAACCAAAGCTAAAGAGGAAAACTCCAAAATTGATGAAGTATTCAGCACCACCACCCCATTGGCGGGATACAGACGAAAGTATCCACTTTCATCAGAATCAGACTTGGATAGATCATCACGAATGGTGACACTGAAATCATCATCTGGCGAGATCTCTCAAAAGAAACCGACAATAATTGCCAATGAAAGTAGCGATACAGATGAAGAAGATGATGATGGGGATGCCATTTCAAGTCCAGCATCTGCTGGTACGTCAAATTACACCGAATGCACTACGTCAGCTACTGAATGGCTGGGCGTAACCACAAATAGTATTAATAAAAAGAACACTTCAAGTAGGTACTTGCACTCACATGCTTATTATTCTAGGTGAGGAGTGCAGTTACAGCTCGGAATTGGAGAATTCCGATTACAAACCAAGTCAGATGTCAGAAGATGAAGGCTATGACATGGATTTTACGCCTACGACGATTCTCACTCCCCATGGAAATACTGATCGAAGTAAGTTCATTTTTATTTTTATTACGAAACTCATAAATGTGCGCAGGAGCACTGAGTTTACCTTTACTTACCGGGGACTACTAGTCTTCGTCGAAACAGCTGTTAGTTAGTTAGTCGTCCTACCAAATGTCTTGTAAGATTTAGTGATGTTCTTAACTAACAAAAGCCTAGTCTCTCTTTGCTGACAAACTGCTTACCGTTGTCAGTAATTAAAGAAACCGAAGATAAGCTCCCAAGAAATCAACGAAGAGGTGATACAGTCGCTCCACTACGAAAGCTTTTCTCTTTTTGGTCTCAATGTAGTGGTTAAGGGCCTTCGAGCTTTTGCACACTTCGCACTTGGCGATTACCGATTTAACCTGAGCCGCCATATTAAGCCAGTAGGTTGGTACCGAAACCGAAGTCTCTTTAAGAACTCTTTGCCACTTGCAACACCTACCACCGACATCTTAAAGAAAGGATCCAGTTCGTGTTTGGGACCGGAGGCAATTACAGCGTTTGGTAAGCTGTAATGGCCTTACTTTATCTCCAATTCTAGTAAGCCGCAACTTAAAAAAAAACCCTTCATTATTTTGTTTGACGCCTCGAACACCGGTATAGGCTGCGTGCTCTGCCAATAGGACGAGGAGGATTTGGAGCGGACTATCTGCTACTATTTCCACAAATTTAACTACGCCCAGCGCAACAATTCAGTCACTGAATTAGAATGCCTAGCGGCAGTATTAGGCGTAAAAAAGTTTCGACCGTACGTGGAAGGGCAATCCTTCAAAGTTGTGACTTACCATGCGAAGCTTATGGGTCAGAAGGACCTACATTGTAGGTTGGCTGGATGGAGGTTGAAACTTCAAGGGTTTGGTTTTTATATCGAGCATCGTAAGGATCTAAGCACTTTGTTCCGGACGCGCTATCGCGAGTATACGCTGCTGATACCTTATGCGCTGTTTTTGGATGTCAGTGGAGCCTATGGTTCTGTTCATATTGACATCAATCATTCCAACTTTAACTCGGACGACTATCTGAACCCATCAGGAATAATAAAGACCTTTCAGACATTCAACCCCAGTGCAGCGATACCAACAAGTGTGAACAGATATACATTTGATGCAAGTATAGATCCATATTGCCACTCTTTCGCTGGGGCCGCAGTCGAGTTGCCACATGCTAGACAAATACTTTATTAACCTTTAATTGCGACAAGACCCGCATTGATATATTTTCTTCTTCTTTTTTGCAGCCAGTTGCACAATTTGGGATCAGAGAGAAATAAAAAAGGCACAAATGTCCGTATTGGATATATCATCGTGTATAATAGAGCGCGTAGAAGCCATGCCTGAGACTTGTGATTACATCTACATTGGCGTCTGCTTTTCTATGATACTCTCGTTAATTCCGTCTGTCTGTCGACTATGTGAGGTATGTTTTTCTAAAAAAAATACCTTTTATCATCATAATTTTTCCATTTTAATTTTGTTGTAGGTAACGATTGATTCCGATAAAGCCATGGAGATAAGCTACTTTGATGTTCCGATGTTACTTTGGGAGAAGGCCTCATTTTCATTCATTGCCATTCTTCGTTTTGCATTTGGTGACTCCCAGTGGGAGCGAACAGTATTAGTCATTGGTTTTGTGCAGCGTTTGTTCCTTACTTTAATATTATTCGTGTTGTTTGCTGTTGCCGAAAGAACTTTTAAACAGAGGTTAGTATTGTTTTGTAATTGTAATGTAATGTAATTCATTGTGACAACATCCATTTGGTTGTATGGATCAATATTGGATAATTGACCTTAAACTAGGTTAGGTTATGAAGGGGTGTGTGAAAAACTCATCACTTCCACTCGGAGATCTTAACCCTTTCGGTGTATTTGTTGCCATATGGCAACATCAACAAAATACGCTTTTTTAATGAACTACAAACTGATTTCCTTACAAAAAGTAATAAAAACGCAGTGGCAGCACTTTATTCTCACATAATCTAAACCTATCTGTCAAATACCCCGCCAATTTCATATTATTATTTTAAAGACAGCTGACCAGGTAGCCGGAAAGCAACAAATGGTAGGTAAGTCCCATTTTAAATTAATAAATACTTGGTTATAATGTTATCAATTTGTAATAAAAAGGCGAATTATAGTTTCTAACGTGTTATAATTATACAAAATAATCAAATAAAGTATCTTTACTTACTTTGAACACAATAAAAAAAATGTTAAAATAGTGTGTTGCCTTACGGCAACAATTCGTGAAAAGGGTAATGTTTCATTGGGAAAATAATTGTTGCCGTATGGCAACATTCAGTAGTCATATGATTTTGAGACTTCCTAATGTGGGCAAACACTATTTTTCAGCGCCAATAAGACGCAAGGTTCTTAGAACCCAAGGCGAAATTCTGGAAGTTTTCGACAATTTCGACAATTCGGACATCAGCGACTGTGACGAAGATGGGGATGATATGGATAATCACCTTGACGGAGTCTCTCAGCTGCTTTTCAATGAAGCGCGAGAAAGCGGTATAGATCGGTTTACTCAAATTGAGGTGAGTCAAGAAAATGAAGTACAAAGCGTGCCAACTCCAGAGCCAGAAATAGAAGATACCAATCCACCTAAATCCTCCAAGCGTGAGTATACTTGGCGAAAAGTAGAGTTTCATGTTCCACGTGTTCAATTTGCTGAATTGAACCATAGTAACAATAACAATGAGAATGAATCTAGTAAGACCCCAACACAGTACTTCTTAAGCTATTTTCCCGATGAATTTTGTAAGGAATTAGCAGAATGTACAAACCAGTACGCACTGTCTAGCACTGGCAAAATCATTAAGGTTACTACAAATGAAATATATCAAATGATGGCAATGGCAATCACAATTGGAACCTTGGGTTTTCCACGTATTAAAATGTATTGGAAAAAGTCAACCATGGTCCCAGTAATTTCCGAAACAATGTCAAGGCATAGATTTCATTTGATAAGGAATAATCTGCACTTTTCAAATCTCAGTAGCCCCACAGATAAGTTGTGGAAAGTTCGTCCTCTATTGAACACTATTCGCCAAAAATGTTCAGCCATTCCTAAACAGGAATTCGTATGCATTGACGAAATGATGGTTCCATTCAAAGGAAAAACTGCCCTGAAGCAATATATGCCCAAAAAGCCAAACAAGTGGGGAATGAAAATCTTCGTTCTCTGCAGTACAGATGGTACCGTACATGATTTTGAAGTGTATCAGGGAAAGGGTACAATAGTGGGGAACTACAGCATGGGTCTCTCATCAAACATAGTGTTACGACTTAGCGAATCCATTCACAAAGATAGCGGCCATAAGATTATGTTCGATAACTTCTTCACAAATATTCCTTTGTTGGAGCAGTTAAAATCCCAGGGAATATATGCCACAGGAACCTTACGTGCGAATAGAACATGTGGTGCATCTAAAACTATGCAAGGTGAGAAAGAATTGATGAAACGTGGGAGAGGAAGTTACGACCATAGGACTGAGGCCAATTCTAATATTTTTGTCTTACGTTGGATGGATAGTGGTCCAGTTCTTCTGGCTTCAACTATATATGGCTCCTTTCCGCTTTCGCAGGTGAAGCGATTCAGTGCTGAACAAAAAAAATTTATAGATATTCAGCGGCCTGAGATTGTTTATCAATACAATAAGCATATGGGTGGTATCGATAAAATGGATTTCCTAATATCACTATATAGAATACAAATAAGGTCTAAAAAGTGGACTCTTAAACTTTTTGACCACATGATCGATTTGGCGTTATGCAATTCATGGCTCGAATACCGCAGAGACATGCTAGCGAAAGGGGAACGAATATATATGGATCTATTGGATTTCAGAGGTGAAGTTGTTGAGGGCCTGCTGTACTCGGCAGAAACTATACCCTTACGCAAACGAGGACGCCCACGCAACATAGCAAGCGATGAAGAAATGATTCCGAGTCCAAAAAGGAAGTCGTTTGAAATTCGACCTGGAACATCCGTGCGATACGATGGATTTGAGCACTGGCCAGTTTATACTGCGATAAGAGGAAGGTGCAAAGAACTGAATTGCACTGGTATGTCAAGACTGAAATGTAAAAAATGTGATGTTCATCTCTGTACTCCAAGTGAAACTAAAAACTGTTTTGAACAGTTTCATTCGAAGCATTGATAAGTTATTTTGATTATTATATACATAACAAATGTGATACGTAATTGTGAAACCTTATATGTAATTCAATTGTCTTATTTTTTGTATATCTACATTAGTTTCTATAGCAGGAATTTCTTTGCTAATGCTAAGTTTTGAATTAAATATAAAATTCTATTTAATTTGTACAACTGCTTTACTACTCAGTACCTAAAATGAATTATAAATTATAATTTTATATTAATTTAACTTTTTAATTGCTTGAATTATTTATTGTTTGCTCAGTACTTAAAATTAATTAAAAATTATAATTTTATATTAATTTAAATTTTTAATTGCTTAGGTTTTTATTTTTTGCTCAGTACTTAAAATGAATTAAAAATTATAATTTTATATTAATTTAACTTTTTAATTAATTGAATTATTTATTGTTTGCTATTATTTATTAATTTATATTGTTTTTTTTTTCTTTGATCTATAGCCTTTTTTATAAAATGTTATTGTTAAAACTGAAATAAAAATAAAAAAAAAAAAAATTACCTACGGATTTCATGGGTTTTTTTACTACTCAAACTCGAATTGTTGCTGTTTGGCAACACCTCCTTAAATTGTCCTTGAACATTCTGCAACTTTTTTTTTTTTTTAATTGGTTTCTAAGCCCAAAATAAGCCAGAAATATGATACGAAATATTTTTTGTGTTATATATTCAAAAATTGTACCGAAAGGGTTAACGATCCATGAAATAATGGAACAGAGTAAATCCCATAGTTACTGTCCGGCCTGGGAACAAGAAGAAGTGTAGAAGAGCCGACATTGAAAAGCCTTTTAGCTCTGAGGGGCTAGCAAAGACCATGGATACTACATAGGCATTGTTCTTCCATAGCGGGACAGAGGCCAAGTTGATTTTGGAGTTGGATTGACGTTCACTCTATCCTTTCTTTACGAATCATGGTTCCAATGGCACAGTGTCCAGTGATTAATTGGGAGCTCCTTTTGTGACAGACGCTTTAATGAATCATGACCATCTATGCTTGCGGCGCTCTTCTCACAACTTTGCAATTTGTATATAGCTCTTTCTGTCAGTTGCTCTCCAGATTACTATGGGTCTTTATAGAATCTTTGTCTTGGTCAATCCAATCAACTCGATAACTATTTTAACTCCTTTCCTATTTAACTGGAATTTTCTTTCTAGATTTTTGTATGCAAAACTTTTCTCCCACTTGACGTCGTCGAGGCGTGCTCGAAAATCCGATCTGCCACACTTTCGACTGAACAAAGTGCGAAACATCAAAACATGGCTTAGTGTAAGATCGTACTTGAAGGTAAATCAACACATTCTCGCAACAACTGCAGATTAATTTAAATTTGTATAATTTTATCTTAGAAACGTGGCCCACAACGGTCAGTGGAAGTTATAGTGTCTACAGCATTTTTACTCACTCTGCTACTGTTGGCATTTTTAAGTGTAGAATGGCTAAAAGATTCAGTTCATTTGCACTCTCATTTGAATTTAGAAGCATTGCTATGGTCCACTGCAATGGGAATATTCCTACTCCGATTCATGACGCTTGGCAATAAGATCAACCGAAAATACAGAAGCATTTCCGTATTGATTACTGAACAAATAAATTTGTATTTACAGGTAAGCACATTGACAGTCGAATTGAACTTTAAAGCAAATTACTTAAATTTTTCTAAACCAGATTGAACAGAAGCCGAATAAGAAAGATGAACTGATGGTATCCAATAGTGTATTAAAGTTGGCCGGAGATTTACTCAAGGAATTGGAGTCACCCTTTAAGATTTCGGGTCTAAGTGCTAATCCATACTTGTATACCACAATTAAAGTTGTTATTATGTCAGCTCTGTCGGGTGTTCTTAGCGAGATGTTAGGCTTCAAATTGAAATTGCATAAAATTAAGATTAAGTAGTGTAGTAAAAAATTGAATTTATGTTATGATATTTCAATGAAACGGAATATATATGAAAGGTATATGTCGATCACTTGTAGTTGTATAGTTTGCATACACACATTGTTGTATGCATGTCGGGCATAAGTTGTGCCTTATGCTGTCCTAAGGTCAATTAGGTATCAATTTTAGGACCAGACCTCTGAAATATCTCCTATGAGGACATACTGCGGATGGGGATGCCCGAAGACACCTTCCTCGGCAAGAGAAAGTTGAACTAAGTCATGTGACGAATAACTTTTGGATGGATGAACACGGTCTTAGTTTGGCAACAGAAAAAACTGAGATAGTCCTTCTGACGAAGAAGAGAATCCCCACTCTAATCGACTTCCAAATTGGCTCTGAAGCCATTAAGAGCAAGAATGCGGTGAGGTAGCTGGGATTGAGGCTCGACACAAAACTAACTTTCTGGCAGCAGATAAAGTTCGCAGTGGAACGAGCCTCTAGAGTTACAACATCACTCAGCAGATTAATGGCGAACATAGGTGGCCCAACGCCAAGCAAGCGCAGGTTATTAATGTCGACATTGCATGCCATTCTCCTATATGGAAGTGAGATTTGAGCAGACGCGCTTGGCCAAGAAAAGTACCGAAAGCAGTGCGAAGACGTGGAGCTCTACGCGCGGCTAGCCAGCCGTCATTGTAGTCGCAGGAGTGTCTCCCATTGACCTCCTAGCAGCACAAAGGAAGTACATCCACGACAACAAGGCGGAAATTGGATTGGAAGCTGGCAAGAGCGCTGGAGCTCGGAAAGCAGAGGAATGTTGAAAGCGAGTCTGATAAGAAATGTGGCTGAGTGGAACGACGGCAAACACGGTGAGGTCAACTACTTGCTTCCAGTTCCTCACCGGAAGGCGACTCTTCTACAGACCACGCACATCACACGTTTTTTGCTTGAAGCAGATGGTAAGCCCAACGCACAGTCCTGGAAAGCAGCATTGGTGCCTTCAACCCAGAAAACACAGTTGACAAAATGCTGACGAGCGACTTGAACTGGGGAAAAATTTGCCAGTTCGTGGAAGATATTCTCAGAAGAAAGAAAAGAGAAGAAGAACAATACCGGGAAAGCACTTGGGCCCGAAGGGGCGAAGAGCGGTCCCAGGGATTGTGTCAGAAACCACAGGGTTGGGAGAAGTTTTAGTCCGTATGCCCCGAAAGCATGCGGAGAGAGCCGGACTCACGGAGATGGTCAACGTAAAGCATTTCTCCTCTCCCCAACAACAAAAATAAAAAATAAAAACCTATCGTGAAACTCTATACCGCCTTAATTACGTGCTGATGACCAATGCCATACATGTCAAGAAGCCATCAGAAATGTCACGACTGCTGTGACACCGACCACCGACCGCCACGAAACCTTTTGGTTTGATGAAGAGTGTCGGCCAGCTCATGTAGCAAATCGACTCTGCCTACAAAAACGCGCGGCAGAGAAGCGCGCAATCGCGGCAATAAAGAGTTCCCACAACCAAGAATTTTCGAGCTTACAATTTGATCCCAACGTTAATGCTGTTAATTATGTTGCAATAATGATTATTGATTATATTAGGAGCAGATATTCACGTTAACATTCCCGCGTTCTCTTGAGGGCATAGGCAAAAGCATTGACTTATTATATATGGACTGCTAGTAAAATGTCAGTTCATACAAATTTTTCCCAGAAAATGACGCCAACATAAACTAGCGCTCTTGGTTCGGAGCGAAAAATAAGTGAAACAAAATGACGAACCATCTTTTATTTCTCCATAGAATGCTAGAGCCACCTAGTGAAATTTGCAAGTAAAACGGTTGAAATTCAAATTGTTGCGTCATCGTTAACAATAGATGCCACTTCAAAAAAGTGTAAATTTGCAAATTATTCCGCTCCGAACCAAGAGGGCTAGTGGTTATGTTGGAACCAACGCGAAGACGTGTGCTAGCAGTCCATATATAATATGTCAATGGGCAAAAGTCTTTGAACTCTTTTTTTTTTTTTGCAATCCTTTTTCTTCTACTACATTTGATTTCCATTTGTCCGTTTGGGGCCAACGTAATTTAAAGTAACTTTGTCTTCTTTTTGCTGCTCCTTTTTTGTAGAAAAGTGTGTTGAGCAGGAGGTGTATGGTGAGGGGGCAAGAAGAACACCCATCCAACGAGCATTCTCACCAGCATCAAAGATATCTACCTAAGTGGCCTAACCTAGCTCCCAACAATGGCTAGACTAGTTCTTTCTCCATGAACTTAGAAAATAAAAGTTTCAGAAATTGAAATCAATGTCAAAAAATGTTCGGTGGAAACGACTTTCTGCAGTTATTAAACACTTCCCCTCAACTACGTTGATTGGAACATGGTATTAAATGCCTATTAATAAATGTGATGATTAAATGTGATGATTTATTTATTTTTTCTCTAACTCTTGGCATATTCCTCACCTACCCTTACATTTAATGGCATCACTTTTAGTTTTGATCCATTTCCATCAATTCAATTTTATTCCATATGCAAATGCAACAACATGACAGCACCCATATAGCTTTCTCACTCGCACATTCGCTCCATTCCAATTTGAATTTACCGAAAGTTGTTTTTGTTCGCGGCCCTCTTCATTCAGTCGAGTAGTTTATTGCGAAAAGGATCGTCGGTGGGTGTAACCGCGTTCTAATTTAACTTGTTGTTGGAGAACTAAATAATAATACACACAAAAACGCAGAAATTGGTCATGCAAACTTCCGCATATGTTTCGGTGAATTGTGCACAAAGTCTATAAATCGAGACAACCTCTCAGGGAGCAATTATTCTTCGGTTTTTTATTCATTTTAAATGTGTTAAGCAAAGCAAAGCCCGGGGTGCAAATCGAAAAAGGCTTCACAACACACAGATTTGTGTTTACCAGCGAAATATCCTTCACTCGGGGAAGGATAGTTAGCGAAAAAATATATCGCGCGTTATAGATAAAGGTGTATCTGTTGGGAAGGCAAGAAACACCTCATAGTGAAAGAATTTCGGCAAGTTTTTTTATTGCACGCGCTTCTCAACTTCAGAGTGGAAATTTTTCGGAATCGCAACTGACACAAAATGCTAGACGATATTCCGCAGGTTGCTGACGAGCAGTCCTATTACGACGGCAGCCGAGCCTTCCTATGGCTAGCTGACCTTTGTGGGCTCTCCGTTGATCTGGTAAGTATCTCCTGAATACATACATTCATAGACGCCCTGCTATAGCTACACACCTCTATTATATCTACATACCTATCTGCGTGACGGAATAATAATTTCACAATTCCTTTACTGACCCCATCTCGAAAAAGGTGGCGGCGCCATCGTTTATCTACACAACACATGCGAGGGTGGCGGTGGTTGCTAAAGCAACACCCGCGAATCTGACATTCCCCCAAAGCCGACATACAACACATCTCAGCAATTCGAGTTGATGGCTGTCTTCTACTTTTATCTTTTGTCCTCCTGTCCTGACTCCCTCCCGTCCCAGTTCGTTGCAACAAATTGCTGTACACGGCCATATTTGATTTGTGTTGAGCTAGTAGAGGCGATGTGTAGGCGGCATACGATGCCAGGCACAATTAAACCGATGGAAGTATTTATTTATACACCCCAATGCATGCGAAAATCTGTCTTTGGCTTTTGCGTCTAAAAAAAAAAACGAAAATTTTCCCCCAAACCCAAAGAACAAGCACATTCTCCTTGTGGGCTATTTGGCAGAGATATTGAGGAGATAGCACAAGCACAGTCACAGTGTGCCTGCGCTGGCTCGTCGAGTGAGATGGAGTGATACGGTACGACGTACGAGTCATATAAACAACATCGAACATCTGACATCATGATCATCATCTTTATCATTATGCGCTATTCTGGGGTCTTCTTTGTTTTTAATTTATACCATCCTGTGTGTATTCTGTATTGGCGGCGCGTGGTGATCTTTTAATCATTCCCAATTGAGTGTGATGGTCAACAAAGTATACATTTTAGTTTGTGTGGTGTGGTGGGCACAGGCCACTGTCAAATTTGGCTATGGGCATGGGACGTGATTTGGTGTTTTGTTATGCAAGCATATCGATAACATATCTAATCGAAGCGAATGAAAGTAAAATCACGCGATTGAAGCCATGCGAGGAGAGACTGTTTACTTTTACCATGAGTCATGTTGATCGAACGAGTAGTAAGCAAGGCTAACCGGGCCGGCATCTGCATTAGCGGCGTATGTCGCAATTTGTCTTCGAAATCCGATGAAACTAGTATTGGAATATGTATCTGGCAGTGGCAAGTTTGTACTAAGTAGCTGTTTATTTTATTGGTGCTCGGAAAATGAGTATGCACTAGCTTTTATTGGGCTTATCCCTCATCATCCCAGATCAGAATCAGTTCTTATTTCTTGGTGGATCTACCCTACTTCCCATCTATGTGGTTTCATGTGGTTACCTTGGCTTTGAAGAATTCACCTCTTGGTTACGGCTCAGTTTGAGCTCACTGAAAAGTTGTTTTCTGTCGTAGAACCCAAGTAATCTATAAGCACATACTAAAGATACCTATAGAAGAAGTACGAAGGCAACGATTCTTATTTGAGTAAAAATAGTAGGAGCTAAGTTAGTATGTATGTAGTAGCAACAGGAGTGCTAAGGTTGCTTGCCGCCTTATCAGCTACAGCACCACGTGTTGCTAATATTTTTTATCTTGAAGTTACGACAATGACGAGGTATTTACTTTAGATCTGACTTGGAAGCCGCGGTGGGATTATCGATGCTTGTCTTTATTAATTCCACCTGTTGATAAGCAAGACTTCTGTCTTTTCTTGTCATCTATTAATACAGAGGTTCGATTCATTCGTTCTCCAAATCCTCAAGTTTTATCTTGCTATTAAAGCGGCTGTGCGTACATTGACTTCTCCGGGTAGTGCTGGTTCAATTGAATCGTGTGAAGCGTTATTGAGGCACCCACCTACCTACATATTACAGCTTGGCACAAAAGCTCCTTTTTGCTAAAAATATGTGACAGTCTCAAAGAATCTTGAAGTACAGCTCTAAAATATGCGTTAACAACCAATCAATACGTCTAACAAGGACAAGTTGTCTTGAACTGAGAAAATTGTTTCCTGCAAATAGGAAACTCAACTTTGGGGATGCTGATTTTGCGATACAAACTACGCAGCACCATTTCAGACGTAAATGCCATCGCCAGGCAAATCACCAATATGATAACAAACACAAACCATGTTGAAATGATGCAAGACAAGCTCCAAAAAACGCTGACCTTTGAATTACCTAACAGGCAATCATTTACAAAATTCCAGATCAAAACACAGGAAAATAAAACAAAAAGGAGTACTGTCACCCATTTTCTTCAATCATTGGATGCACTTTGAGCATATTTGATGCAAAGGTACCATCACTTCAGGCAGGAATAAACATCATTTCATATGCAGACGATTGCACAATCCTTGCATCAGGTCCCAAGATAAAAAATCTCTGCACATCGATCATAGGAACAGTCGAGGAATTATTTCAAGACTGGAATCTCCAAATGTCTACAGAAAAATCTGCAACAGAACTTGCAAAAAGCAAGTGAACCATGGGCAGGACATATAAATATCTCATTGCGCACCCAAAACTCCTAGGAGTTTAACTTGTCCATAAGGATCTCAAGCGCTCAAACAAACTTGTAACACGAAATAGATCCAATATGAGCACATTAGTAGGTGTCATCACAAGACACTGTATTATTGGGAGACATGCTCTTAGGCTGGGCCCCCCTTCCAACGATTTCACCATTTACCTCCTATGCACGTGTCAAGTCCTCTTAGCTCGTAGAAAACTATATCTCGGAAATTACTTCTTCGGCAATCTCGGCGAACTCGCTAATGCAAGCATAAGTTGCTTTCGACGGTTCATTCTCAGCTCCTGCTTGTTCATTGTATAGTTGTGAGATCAGTAGATCCTGTGGTATCACAATGGGCCTCCTCTGGCCAAAGTGAGGCTGCACTTTTTGCGGCTTGTCACCGTAACCATCAAAAATCGCATCAGATCCACAGACAACATGACCAGATCTTATTTAAAGCTACCGATGGATCTACTATAATATCTAGAATCCACAAACTGATAGCCCGCCCAAATCTGCAATCCTATAACATTAAAGATCCCAATATAACAGCACAAGACCATGCTTTAATTCCTATAGTAGACAAGGTATGCGTCGCTGTTAAACATTTTTAAAAATGACCCTAATGCTGGGTTACCACTAGTAGATTTGAAGTTGACAATTGACCACTCTTTATGCCAATTAGGAAATCCCCAAACGAAATAGCGAATAATGTCTTTTCAATGAATTGACTAACAGCTCTTGTCAATAACTGACAAAGAAACCACAAAACAAGTGGAAATAGCTGAATTGTCAAACAAAATGGCACTCTGTCTTTAATTGACAGTGAAAATTAATTTGTATCATGTTTGTCAATGAATAGACACATTTTGAAAAAAAGGGTGTCCCCTAGTTCACGCAAAATGTTATTTTGATAGAAAATATAAATTTTTAATTAGAAAGCTTTTTGTCCCTATTATGTAAGACAACTACAACTACAGTTGAGTTGTCTCTTGGTTTTATGTCATTCAAAATTCGGTATTGTCCGTATACACAACCTTGATAGAACTGTCAAAACACAAAAAATATGGCGGTGGTTGTCTATAAGTTTTTAGTGAGTTTGAGTTGTGTGAAAGTTGGGTTGAATTGAAGATAACTCAACTAAGTTAAGTTGTGTTCCATAATATAGGGGCATATATTTTTTATTGATTCATAGAGTATACAGATTGGGGTTATGTATGGAATAGCACATCGGATAAATGGCCGCCACGGCTTTGCTGGCAAGTACGCACTTTTTTATTGAAATTTTCTATGACCGTTTCCCATAAATGTGGCTGAATTTCATTAATACACCTCGCAATTTCCTCTTTCAAGGCGTTGGTGGTCGTGGGCTTGTTTGCATAAACCCTTGATTTAAAAAAAAAAACCCAAAAGAAAAAAGTCCAATGAAAGATCTGAATGGCCAATTGTTATCGCAAAAACGGACGATTACACGATTAGGAAATGACTCTTCCAGTAATTGAATAGTTTCTCTGGCTGTATGCCATGTGGCACCGTCTTGTTGAAACCTCACGTTGGTCACATCCATATCTTGTAATTTAGGCACTAAAAACTGGGTTATCATGTCACGATAATTAATTGTTACTGCCTGACCAGTGTGAATACATTTGTTTCTCAACAATTACTCGTGGGTTCTCTGAACCCCAAATGCGACAATTTTGACGATTAACGAAGCCATCAAGATGAAAATTGACTTCATCATTGAAGATGATTTTTTTCGAAAAATCAGCACCGACTTGTTGTTCCAAAATTTATTCAACGAACTCTCTTCGCGCTACATAGTGAGTAGTCTTCAGTTCTTAAGTTAATTCAACTTTGTAAGCTTGAAGTTTCAAGTCTTTTGTGAGAATTCGCTGTAGAGAGCTTCTCGAAATGTCCAATTCTTGACTACGTTGCCGAATCGATATTCCGGAACTGTCGGCAATACTCTCGCGAACTGCTTCGAGGTTTTCTGTTGAACGACTACTTATGACAGGGCACCCAGAGTCTTTAAGATCACTAATTGATCCAGTCTCCCTGAATTTTTCAATTATTCTCTTCACAGTTGATGGTTTTAATTTTAAATCACTATGACGGCCATTTTTTGTTCGAAAATTGCGGACTGCTGCTGACAAACCTTCATTATTTTTAAAATATTGCTCAACAATAAAAATGTGTTGTTCTTTTGTATGGCGCTCCATTTTTACTAGTCCTGAACTGATAGCTGTCAAATTGTTTTTTTTTTTTGTGTTGGCATCACTGTACTATGGCGCAAAATTCAAAATTGTGCGTGAATTATGGGACGCATTTTATAAAGCCTATACGCCATTGTGTACGATTTGGGACAATATACTTCAGCTCTATTAAAATCTTCGTAAATTGCAGTGATACCTTTTCAATTGCCCAACGTTCATCAATCAACTTTACTTTTGTCATGCGGGCAAGCATATGAGATGTCCCTAAATACATGTCGTGTTCGTGTATATGTCCATAAGGGAGAACAGAAACACTAAAGAAGTGCAATCCAATCAGGCCATAAGAGGGTCAATCCGACAATTTGGAATTAATGCTGCCAACTCTGCAACTAATTTGGAAAAGCAGCTCCTAACTGGGCAAACTTGTATTAATTCAATTTGTCTGCCGTGTCGTGTTAGCCATTAGGTCAATTTAAGCTTTACCACTTCAAGTAGGTACCAACATTGCGAACTTTCCACAAGTACGGCCGGCGCGCCTTTTTCCATGTTGTTAAAACATTTGAACTTGATATGCGGAAAGTTCTACATAACCATTGACTGCCCGTACACACTTTCTGATAAAGAAAAACCATAAAAAAAAAATAATGAAAAGTAGGACTAATCCCATTAGAAGGGTAGGACTGTTGATTTAAAACTGTTTTCAGATTGATGCTGCTCCCCGTATGGTGTAGCTCTAGCTAATTTAATAAAAGTGCAACTGTTATGCAACACAAATTAATTTCTTTGTTTTATTTGAACTACCAAAATTGTTCTGATAAGTGGAACGCAAACACTTGAATCTCTAAATTCGGAATCGAAATATCCCATGACAATGGATTTGTGTTTGTCAAGTATACCAAAAAAAAAAAAAAACTGAACAGCTCTTGTGAGCTTTGATGAAGAAACTAGCAGTTTTTCATTCCCCACCATCGTCGTCCCTAACAATAGATGCCGACTCTTTCTTGTTTTATTATTAAGGATCATTTTCTGTCTTGAGGAGTGTAAAGTGGAAGAATTATGAGGCATACTTAGGCAGTACTTTTCCTTTACAAAATGCAGTCGCAGATTTGTGATGCGAATCGCGAATGCTTTGTGCTTTCTCAACCAAACAATGCTCATGTTAATCCTAAGTGACTAACTACCATCGTGTTTGAGTAAGTATTATGACTTAATCGCTTTTATTTTTGTATACAAATTTTAGTTGCAAAGTACCTACAATAGACAGGAAATTTTGCAAATTAAATATACCGCAGAAGGTACAGAAACATTTGTTAAAGATGTTGCCCCTCTCTCTAACTTTGACATGAATTCATAAAAGCTGTTTTTCAGACATTTTTCAACTGTGAATTTTCAGTTGAATTCCCTTCAAAAATGCACTGGCAAAACGAATATGGTGAACAGGGACAACAATCTACATGGACGCGGTTCAAAAATGGACTATGGAGTAGGTGCGGGTGTTTTTTTCCGAGTCTCTCAACATTTCAAAATCTCTTAGGCTTCGGGATACGGTGGGTGTGTTTCAGGTGGAACTACTTGATATCCAAATATAGCTCCGACGCTAGACATATTTACTGACAGCCAAGTCGCCATTAAGGCTATCGCCTTAGTCCATATAATATCTAAATTAGAATTAGGTTGTCGGGGCATTTTAGGCCTAGCTGATTTAGGTTCCAGTTCATAGCAACGTTTGTGAAACGAAAAAGCCGACGAGCTGGCCAGGCAATGTTCTGTTCTACACTGTTCACTTGCGGAATCAATTCACTTTTCGATCGGAGCAGTCTAAGCAAAAATCTCCTCAGAATTTTTATCGAAAGCCAACCACTGATGAAGGAGATTGCCCAACTGTAATATATCCGGAAGGATGTGGGCAAACTAAAGTAGGGAAAAAACAACCTACCTTCTAAGCAAAACAGGAAAAGATAATCGCGAATAACAGCAATCACCACAGGCGATTGACCATTTGCGACAAGTGGCCCAAAAGAAATTCTCACTCACTATACCTATTCGCCTGTCCGGCACTAGTTAAGTTAGGTTAGATTAGGTTAGGTGGCAATTATCCATTAAATAGTTTACAAGTTTATGCGGATTTTTGGAAGTATTGGGCATTTTTCAATGAAATGTAACACATCCTTTCACTCCTTGAGAAGTTTCGCAAAGTTCGCATAGAATTGGAATCTCTGGGCGGTATGGAATAAAGTTCAGTTTTAGAAGTTCGTCTCTTACTTTGAAGATACTGATGCTTATCTTGTCTGCCGAATAACTGCTCAAAAAATAAGTCCCGTCATTTAGGTAATAGTTAAGCTTAAGCTGTAGAAAGCTCAGTTTTGGGATGCTTTTACTTCATTTGTAAATTCGTCATAAATTCGGTGTCCAGTTTCCGTCAGTAACCTTCTTGCTTTCTGCCTAATTGAAGCCTGTAGCTCATTCGGTATATGTGTGAAGTTATAACCGCAATTTCCGTCCCAGCCATTCCCAGTCTTGGACACATTTAACCCTGTAGCGCAGCACAAACCTTAGAATTCTTTCTTGGCTCACCCCAAAGATCTTTAAGATGT
Source organism: Cheilosia soror (assembly GCA_949372485.1). Lineage (NCBI taxonomy): Eukaryota > Metazoa > Arthropoda > Insecta > Diptera > Syrphidae > Cheilosia > Cheilosia soror. The sequence continues at coordinate 41,005,528 of OX443564.1, read as the reverse complement.
AGTCTAAATGCAGTTGAAGGGCATCCATGCACATCAGGGGTGATACTCCAGTCTCCAAGTATAACATATACAGTGAGCGTCAAAAGTGGTGTTTGCTACAACTCGTCGCACTCACTGATACTTTTACTGCTTGACTATCTCAATCTGATCGCCTTGCAATTTGCATTTTTCAGTTGGAGCGTACCGTCTTCCAACATCTCGGAATATCATCATCTTTGACTTATCTAGGTTTACAGTCAAATTCCACTTTTTGCAGTAGGTGTCTAGTGTCCAACCTATTTACCAGTAGCTGCATCGTATCTATTTTGTCGGCTAGAAAGAGGATGTCATCTGCAAACATCAGTGCTGGAATATTCGTTTCACTGAGCCTAATTTCACAAATAACGTTTTCCTATATAGTATGTATTAATTTATATAAATAGCAAGTTGCTAAGAACACAGGCTTGTTTGACACCAATGGGAACTTCAAAATCATCCGATAACCGGTGACCATCCCAGACACATGCTGCTATTATTTTCATACAAAGCTTTTTAAAAGGATGATGACCTGAGGCGATATTCCGTACTTGTACAGTGTATAAAAAAGTTCTCTCGGAATTGAGTGAAAAGCAGCACGGAAATCTACAAAAAAAACAATTGTCCGGCACTAGCTAGGACCAGACAGCGATATCTGTAAAAACCATTCTTCGAGTCCCTTGAGGAGCAATAAGTGAAGAGTCGAATTAAAGAACTGATAACCTTTCTGAATTCTAAAGTCTGGATTTATACTCTCGTCTTCGACAAACTTACAACAACCGCACGTGAAATAAGTTTTTGGTAACAGGACGGCACATAGTACTACTTGGGTCTTTCTCAATCGCCACACCTACCTACCTATAGTCTTCTTTTTCTCATTTGCTGCCTGAGTCTTATATCAGTGACAACCCAGCGAGTTCCCCCGAAGAAGAGTTCCTTACCCAGACGAAACATATACAGGGTGGGCCATCTAGTGGTTTCTTTTTAAATCAGAGGTTATTTTGACACTGACAGCTGTTTCCCGCTCGAAATCTTGACAGAAAGTCAGTATATCATATCTGCGTCTGCGCGGAACAAAATGAGTCGCTTTACGCTTGAACAACGTTGGGAAATATTAAAAACCTATTTTCAAAGTGAGTGCTTTGTAGCCCAAACAGTGCGTTTTTTGAAAATAAGTTTTGGCCGAAATGAAGCAACCAGCTGTACGCAAATTTGTGCAAAAAGTTCGTGAGACTGGTATGCTAGTGGACAACACTCATTGTCCCCGTCGTCGCGGTCGTACGGTGCCAGTGCATCCACAGAGGGTGGCAGTTTGGTGCGGATTGTGGAGTGGTGGCTTCATTGGTTTTGGAAAATTGGAGTAACAGAATGCGCTACTGCGACGCCAGCCAAGGCAGCCACTTGAACGACGTTAATGGGAATGTTTGCTCTTATTATTAAAGCCATAATACAATGGAAAAAATGTAATTTTGTTCATTTCATTCATTCATTCATTTTCAATGGTCCGCTTGTCCATTAAGTGGGTCATTTTATTGCATTTTTAAAAAGAAATTTGTTTTTGGCTCACACTTTATAGTTTCAAATAATTAAAGTCGCAACGAAAGTCAATGGAAGAATCGCCGACGATTCCGCAAAGAACAAAATGCGAACATCTCTAGAGAGGACCTACAATTTTATGGCGATTTCGATGCGCAGTAAATAATACTTACTTTTACTTTTGATTGCGCTACAGTACGGGCTGAGGAGAGGCTTCGAAAGTTCAGAAATTACTTGAAGTTTACTTGAAAAATAAAGGAACAAACTTTGTGCTTGCCAAGAGAATAGAGTGAAAAGGTGATTATGATTAGCAAATGGTTTGGGATGGGTTGCTAACTAGGTCGATTACATTAGCCAGGACGAAATGCGCAATGAATTTGACAGAAACAAAAGACCAAAAATGTCATCAATATTGACAGTTTGTACATTATGTCATTTGTCACTCTATGGGAAAATATCAACATTTTACGCGTTGTAAAGTTCGAAAAATACGAAATTTGTGGGCTTGAACAATTTTTGGGAAGCATAACAAAAAATGAAAAACGATAGCGTCGCTTAACTAACACTATTGTCTATAGGAGTAATGAATTCAAGATTGTAACGTGTTAATGCTAAATTAGCTTCATTATGGGGTTGCTGCGTCAATGAGACTATAAATCGCGTTTCAGTTTTCGTTACGCTTCTATTTCTCTTGAACAACTCCCTTTATTGCTTCGAAGTAGTTTTGTTTATTTTCCTCCACAACTATTGTGAATTCTGAAGGCCCCAATCCATGGAATCCGTCGCATCCGTTCGTTTATTGTCCGACAACAGAATGCTGTTGCACTTACTTCTCCGAACAGAGCGGCCTATGATTTGGTGGCTTGGTGGCACATTTGGCACATGTTCCAAACTCGGTTTTCAGACCTACTATGGAATCCGTGCCAACAGAAATGTGTCCTCAACAAGGTAGGCCTAGGACGAGAGATTTGGAACGCATATAAATTAATTGTGTGTCCCATTAAAAAGAGATATCACAAATTTTTATTTTGTGTTTTACCTAGATTTTGACATGTTCCGAGTATCGGTTGGAACGCAAGATCTGTCAGATTTTTTGGATAATTTTTCATTCACTGTATTGTGTCTTTATTGTAAAGATCAATCCCGGTCCTTTTTCTACAAAAACGGAAACCCCTTTTTTTGATTTAGTGGCTGAGAAACTCTTATGTCATTTGTTTCTCTTTATAGTCGCAGTCAGGCTCTTATTGCTAAACCCCGCCGGGGTTTGAACTTGGCCCGCTCGGGTTACAGACAATTATTATAACCACTACACCATTGCCATTAAATGTTGTTGATAGGTTTAGTGGCTAACATGCTATTAACAAATTAAACCCCAGTCACACACGTCAAATGTATAGTCAAGTGCTAGTCACCCATGATACAACATGTCTTGTTGTATCATGCTAGTCACCTCCATTCGAGTGAATAGCAACAAAATTCAACATTCGTAGTCGATTGAGAGACTACTTCAAAATGGGGTTGAAAAAATATTTTAAATTAATGAGGTGATGATCCGTAGCGTCCGACTTGGCTGGCTGGGTGATTATATTTATTGAGCTGATTAGGCTTTGCAAACACATCGCACATCGGCATCCTATCACGGAAGACCTATCACACTCTCTGATGGCGCGATGTAAACGAACGCTTATCATGCCAGGTTCATTAATTGGCCAAGCACACTATCTCTGTGACAGATGAGGATCAAGAGATAGGTACAATATAAATATACACATTTCAAAATTCCGTGTGCCTTTGTTGTTTTAATACTCGAATTTGTTTTCAATAATACATAATCTACTACTGAACAATGGCGACAATAAAAATCGCTCTTATTCATATCGCAAAAAACAAAAAAAAAATGCAAAGACTTCTTTATCTACTAAAAAATATTCCGCTTACCTATTTTTCGATGACAAATTGCATAAATACATTTTGTTTTGAAAAAATAATAAATTGAAAAAAAAGCTCCTCACGTTTGACAGGCCTTGAAAGTTGAAAGCACTCTTTCATTTTTGGAGGCGCAAATACCAGCGATTTTTTTTTTTACTTTCGCCATAGAATTGAGATAAGATTTATTTATACCACAAAAACGTATTAAAAGTAAACATGTTGGCCATAAAACAAGAACATACGTTTATCAAAGTTATTATGTGTGTTTTGGTTTGTTCAAGTACATTTAGCAGCAAAGAGAGTGATGGATATGTTCGCATTAATCTGGTTAAGGATAGGCGTTCAATTGAGTTAAAATTTATAGTACCTAAGTCGCTTGATGTTGGTAAAGGGTACTAGTGGACTAGCAAATGTTCGCTGAGATGGTTGAACACTTGAACAAATTTGTTTGTTATTTTATTTAACATAAGCAATTCGCGTAAAAACCTACGCATTCATTTCAAACAGTAGCGGTACTGGAAAATTGACATAAAAGTCATGTTTTTCATCAGAGGCTGAATTTATTTACCGAATTACACAGGCCGAACTTGGTCGTTGATGATATACGCCGATGAAATTTTGTTGGTTGTTCATAGAAGGTGTCCTGTCAAAAATCATTAATCCGATAGTCTAAAGGTATATCTACTTATAGAACGGATATGACTTCTCAGATATAAAATTGTGAAGCATTTCACATTTAACTCCGTCTTTCCATCAACGAGGAGAATGAAAGAGGTATCTGTTCATTTATCTGTCACTGATTGACCCCACTGTCCGTTTATGGCTTACTGTCAACGTATATGAGCTTCATACGCACGCTTTCGTCATTTGCAGCTTGCATAAAAGAAACGAAGCTCCGTCCACCGAGCGCCAAAGTCTCGTTTCCGTATAGTCGCAAGCTATCGTCATGCAGCCTGAGCCGTATTGCAAGACTCATGGACGTTACTTTATTTAAATATTGATTTCGGCTGCATGAAATGACCTATTTGTAAAGCTTATATTCTTGAGTGAAGCTTATATTCTGGGTGATCACAGAATCCGTCGTATTCGGAATTTTGCACAGAATCCGCCGTAGTGGATTTAATTCGTAGCAAACATTTCCACTACGACGGATTAAATTTGCAGCAAAAATGTCCACTGCGACGGATTCTGTGATAGTTCTTTCGGGGTTCGTAGCAAAATTCCGAATACGACGGATTCTGTGATCACCCAGATTATATGACGTTTCGTGGAGAGTGGTTAAAGTCAAAATACGCTTATCGTGGACAGTAGGCCTTACTTAGACTAGATTTGTCGAATAGCCCTCCATAAATGACAACTGAAAAGCTGTTCAAGTAATCAATCTGAGCCAATAAAAATTTTGACAAACAACGTCCACAACTTCAGACTTATGGCGTTTTTGATTAAGGAAAATAATTGTCATTTCCATCAAAAGAGAAAATGTAAAAGTGCTCTTTCTATGTTTCATTAAAGAAAGAAAAAAGTGCAATTCCAGGTAAATTTTTTAACACGAAAGAAGAGTCCGATATTTTTTGAAAATTCATGGACACTCTGTCATGATCATGAGTTTCATTCCGATGAACGATTTGGCTACACTCAAAAAGAAGGCGTCATTGCAAAAATCGTCATAGTGAAATGGAAAGCAAAATCTATATTAACGCCCGTTTTTGACGTCCTCTTTCTATCAACGCAAATATCCAATCATAAAGATTTGTATCGAAAGCGTAATGGTAGCGGAAAATAACCTTCATGCCTATGTAAGAACTATTTCTGAAGGTGAATTTTCGGTGCATTCCCTGTGCTATCTCACTTTCTCTATTTAATGAAAATATCTCCAACATGGGAAAAATCCACATTATGTATATGGCAACACTGCTTGCACGTAACGACTTCAAATCGATTGCTGTGAAATAGAAAAACGTTTAAGTTAAACAATTTGTTCACTTTTTGTGGAATTGACTTTCAAGCTGATCCGAAAAAGTTGTTCGTACTTAAAAATTAAAATTTCAAGATGAAAAAATGAAACGTTTATTTTTTTTTATAAATTAGTTTTATAATTCAAAAGCTATATTGTAAGACCAATATTAGATTAAACCATTAAGTTTTTGGTGATCGACGCTTTTTGGTGAAAGATTGGCCTTCTATTATTAGTCAGAGTCAGTACTCAGTTGTATCAGTAGTATGTCCAGAAGGAGTTTCGTAGAGCTCTTGAGGTTTTGCCAGCACTTCGATCTTTAAGTCGGAAATTTAACAAGCAGTTTGGTTATCATGTCTGTCCTATGGTTTGATTGTATTGAAAGTGGCTGCCAGTTGAGAAACGCCAACACACTTAGACCAGCATAGGTTCATTGTGATACCACGAAAAACGGATCGTGTGAGATCTCCATACTCCTTGAATCATTTTGCACTCTTTAGGTATATAAAGCGTTGGAGGCTTTTGATGTCTGTGTTTGTCAGATCACGTAGTCGTTTTCCACCCGATAATTGCGATCTATATAGCCTGTCCACCAGACAATTATCCCATAAGTGTGTATCGGTCTTATGACCGGGATTTAGTGCCAGTGAGTTATGCGAGGTTATAGGCCTCATTTATTTTCAAATAGCATTTTTGTAAGAGAAAAGTGCTACTGTAGCCTTCTTGACTCTTTCTTGGATGTTAAGTTTCCAACTAGGCTTCCTATCCAGGATAAGACCTGAATACCAAAATTTTATATTGACCTATCATAAAGTAGTTGGTTGGGTACGTTTGCCTGCATTCCAAAAGCCCGTAAATCAAATGCCCGTACAATAAAAGAGCGTAATTGTAAGGGGGGCATGTTGCAGAAGTGCAGAATTGCAGACTGCGACAACTTTCCACGTCGAATAAATTCATAGGGCCTCTATTAGTCGCGCAGGGTTCAACAGCGCTTTCAGATGGTTTCCACTGTCACTAAATTCTATGTAGGTATTGTTGACACTGAACTTATAAGAAATGAAAGAAATGATCTAACTTACAGATCCATTCCTTTATCGTTTCATCTCACTAATTTTGTTCCAAGTTCGGCCCATCTACTTGTCGCATTAATAAAACACATATAGATGTTCTTTTTCCGCCACTGTTCGTTTGTAATTTTAATTAATGTCAGAAAATCAGAAAGGTGACCATGCTAGATCGAAAAAAATTACGCAATTTCTATACAATGTACCAAAAAATGTGGTGCCATTTGCTTGAACTGCGTTCAGTTCATCTATCTCAATTCTCAAACCCAATGAGTCAGCCTCAGACCTCAGAGTCAAAATGAACACAAAATAATTATAATAAACGAGAATATACCCCAAGATAAATAATTGCGGTCGAATTTTGAATTCATGTGGATTATATTCCGATTCCCAATTGTTTATCTATTTCTTTGGAGTTGAAGAAACCAAGTGGACCTCACGAAAAGTAAGGTTGCGAATTTGAACGTATGAATTCGTGAATTTCAACGAAATTCATCGCATGGGTAAATTCTATGATCTAATAAATGAAAATTCACTACTGTGAGTTGACATGACTGTCACTGTCACTTTAATGAAAAGTCAACGACCGAATGCGAATAGTGTTTTTTACAACAAAAGAGTAAACAATGCGTTTTACTGCACTGGTACTATTTGTTAGAGTGAGACTGTTGTAGCAGTTCTTCACATAATCGACTCGAGTGCCGTTCGCTTTGCTCACTCGGCTTGTGATTGTCATAATCTTCGAAATAGAAAGATATTTCCTCAGTTTGATTTTTAAACAAAAATAAATTTTGCTCTTAATTATATCGTTTGCCCCCTAGCTTCTATATTGTGTTGGTATTCTATAGAGAGAATACATTTTTTTTTTATTTTTCCTCCGACAAGGCCAATTGGTTTTTTTCTTTGTTTGTACCTACCACTAAAAAAATAAGAAACATAAAAACCAAGAGAAATAATTATGTATAGGTACATACTCGTATATTTATTTGTTTACATATTATCAAAAGTATAGAGTTTAATCATTTGTGATAAAATTTAACAGCTATTCATTATCTTCGTTGGAATTGTTTATCATTTCGTTTAACGTCACATTACTCACGTTAATAATAATAATTATGATGGCGGTAGTCTGTCCTCAGACAGGTGAAAATTTTGAAATTTGAGTGGTGGTGTGATCTAGAATTCGAACACGTCATTTGTTGTGTTGTTGGTCAATTGGGCGAATCACCTGATTTCGAGTTTATCAACCAATCTTCGAATCAGTAATTAAAACTCACAAACAAACAATTTACTGTGCTTAATGATGCCGACAGTATGTAATCAATCTACGCTCATATAAAATATTTTCTATTTTTAATCTAAAACAATGGACTTTTTTTTCCTACTTCTGGTACATGTAAATAAAATGGTACCATAGCTGTCATTAAAGTCTGAGAAAAAAAAATTCAAAATAAATGTCAGGGAACTTACATTTTCGGGTGATTGTTCTTGGTCGATGTTCGAATTAATTCTGTATAATGAACGAGTGTATATTTCGAACAAATATTAATTATATCTTTTATTTACGTTCTACTTAGGGGAGGATGTTTAAAGGCGCGTAAATCACTACCGGATTGTTTGCTAACCTGTAGTGCTCGAGTTTTTATTTATGTTCAATTGAATAAATTGAATTCAAATATATTATTAGACGATAATAATAGCAATGTTTGGTAAGTAGGTTTGTGGGTCAAAGTCTATGTTCAACGGGATTGTTTACACTTTCGTGTTTGAATATGTATATTGAATGTGCTGACCTATAGCTAATTCGCAAGTTAGAGGACACACTACACGTACCAAAGTCTGCAATGAAACAGTTAGCTCCTTCAACACGTCTATATATGGTTACATAGTCACATAAGGAAATTACTTGAAAATGCTCCCAAATTGTTATGGGAATTAACACAGAAGATGGTCCACATATTCTATTTCTTCTTCATCCTTGCAACTTCTGCAGAAGTCATTTGTAAAGATAGATACCCAGTCTTTTGGTCATATTTCCAATGTTTCAGTGTCCGGTTATTACCTCGACGAGCACTCGAATTTGATTTCTATCAAAAGATGCTATAATCTTTGACCGTTTAGTGCCAATTGCGGGTCAAAAAATTGAATTTATTGTCAAAGTCATATACCCTGGTTTCTTATAGTCCGTGAGTGGCATAAGTCCGCTCTGATAAAAGATGTGCAGTATGATGCGCGAGTGACCGAACTTCCAAATTTTGTTCTCTCTCGTAGTCTGAGAGCATCTTTAGCTGCGACGTTCTTAGTGTATAGCTCGATGGGTTGTAGCTGTAGGTTCAGCAACGTGTCTAGGGCTAGTTGTGGTGTAGATTTTAGTGAACCCTTTAAACCTATGCAAGCAATTCTTTGTTCCTTGTTCAGATTCTTGAGGTAGGATTTAGTGTTAACAGCCTCTCACCAAACAACGGAGCCAAGGGTCAAAATTGGTCTTACAATCGCGGTGTACATCGAGTGCACTTTGTTCAATTGTAAGCCCCACGAACTCGGTACACAGGTATTTCACTTGAGAGATAAAGGCGAATGGCTCTCAATTTGGGTACCTTATATCTTCTGGTGAACAGGATAAGTTCGGTTTTGTTGGGGCTAACCGATAAACCGTTGCTCTCCGTCCACGTTGATAGTTCTGGATAACGCAAGATTCCATAACTGGTGGAAAGATATTTTCCTGAAACCAGCACAACTATGTGATCTGCGTCGGCGACTAGCTTCATACTCTTGTTGTTATAGGTGATTTAAGAAGTTTGTTTATTAAGATATTCGATAGAAGAGGAGGTAAAACTCCCCCGTGAGGCGATCTCTCAATCGTGCTGTCTCCAGGACTGCTGTTAATGGTTATGCTGCCAAGGTCCTCGAGTGAGAATGTTATGGTTTCTGTATTTAGGTTATTGAAAGCACCTTCTATGTCTATATAAAGGTTACCGACGTAAATTTTTGAAGGTTAAAGGACTTCTCTATGGTTCTAGTGATCTCATGTAGTATACTGTTTCCACAGATCTGCCTTTTACATGTGCGTATATTACATAAAGAGCCATTAGTCTCTAGATTGTTCCTAAGCTGCAAGTCCATAGTATTTCTAATGGTTTTCAAAAGAAAGGAATAGAGACTTATTGGCCTGTGATCCTTCGCTGTGTGATTGACTAGGTTTTCCAGCTTTAAGGATAAAGACAACTCTCGCTTGCTTCCAACTGTCTGCAATGAATCCCAATTTCAGACAACCTATGAATATTGCAATGAATCCCAATTTCAGACAATCTATGAATATTGCTTAAAGCCTTGGTGTAGTCGTTTCGCTCGTTTTGTAGCATGACTTGTATAATACCGTCCTTTCCCACAGACTTGTAGAGTTCGAATGATTTAAGAGGCCAAGCCCAACTCGGAAAGTGAGTTCCTAGAAGCAGTTCCAAGTTCTCCTGTCCGTTTGCTGTCCAAATTTGTCATCCTTGTAGAGGTAACCAATGGTAGAAGGGGCTTTTCCGTAATCTAGCAGCCTCTGTTATAGATTCGATGTTGGAAAGTAGTTTGTCAGGTTGTTTATTTTGCTGCCATTCTTTTGTTTTAAAAATCACAGAATATCGCAAACATCGAACCAGTGTCTTCTTCGCTTTTTGTCAATTTCGCTCTGTTGAAAAGTTTCCTAGTTTTTTGCCTAAGACGTCGAAGTTCCGCGTTTCACCACACCGCGTCCGATCTTTTGGGGGCCCGACTAACAGGACAGAATTTTTAAAAAGAGTCTATTAATGTTTTTGTGAACATGTTGACTGTTTTGCTGACCAGAGTCGTTTTTGACAGCTTACCTAATGGATCAGGTTTTAGTCGACGTTCGACAAGGTCAGAGAATTTTTTTTTCAGTCAGCTGGTGTATTACATAAATTGTGCGGGTTTTTAAGAGACTAAAAATGGCCGCTTGAGTGACGAGGTACCTACATTTTCAACACTCACTGGCTCAGCGGCCATATAATTAAAAGTTCTGCATCCATGGCCCAATTGTTAATTAACGACTGACGGACGGAAGAAAATTCGGAAACGCTGATTCGGGGCAGATTAAAGAAGGTGTAAAAAAAGTGGGAACTTGAGTATATCGCAACGGTTGCATTGTTGCTAAACCTTGACGAATCAGATTCGTATTGATTGGAATTGATTCGGATTAATAGTATTTTTGTAAATTGAATTTCGATAGTGGGACGATAACCAAGCCAATTGGTTGGTTATGGTTGGTTGGTGCCGCTACATTTCGGGGTAGACCTAGGCCTCAACCAACAAGCGTCTCCAGCCAGCCCGATCTTTAGCCAGCTGCCTCCAGTTTCGCACACTGAGTTGGTTAAGATAACCTTCAACTTGCGTGCATCTTCTGGGTCGGGTTATTCGCGTTCATTCGCTCTACATATGACCCAGCCACCTCAGTCGTTGAACCTTCACTCTTTTGGCTATGTCGATGTCGCTCTACAGCCCGTACAGTTCGTCGTTGTATTTCCTCCTCCTCCGAAAATGACTCGAAGAACTTTCCTCTCGAAGCAACCAAGGGTAACCTCATCCGCGTTTGATAGAGTCCATGCCTCTGCATCATAGAGAAGGACTGGCACTGGGATGATTAGGGTCTTATAGAAGATGGTTACCGCGCACATTAAGTTTGCTATCGCTCTAAAAATGATTGTTACAATTAGCATTACAATAGGTTATTCAAACAACCCTTTGAATGTCATAGAATTCGTAGTTCTAAAACGTCCACCACCAACCAATGTTAGGATTACAAAAACATTTGCTTCACTCTACCAAATCTTGCCATATGGAGACTACAAGTGGACTTTCTATATTCTTATGATTCCTCGATAGATGTCATTAGGAGTCTTTAGCATACCATGGAAAGCTTTTTAGAGAATCATTCAACTCGTCCGGTTTCACAATCTAATCTGAACTTCAGTTCAATTGAACTCAGTTTAACTAAATTTAATGAATAGAATTTGGTAGTATTGTACAGTACTTAGCTTTTTTACGACTTTTTCAAACTCGTTCCTTGTCTTTTTTTTCAAAGAACACACAAAAATAGCGTCAAATATTTATGTTTTTGACAATCGGTAGCCTTCAAATTGAAACGTCACTTCGTCAAGTGTTCTGATGAGGTTTAAACGGCAGAATACTGTCGTTTAACATAAACTACAGAATTAACTCTGTTCAAAGTGTAAACGAAACTGTGAAACCGAATTAATTGTTGAACTGAAGTTTAAACTAAAAGTGTAGTTTGAACCTCCACTGTGAAACTGGAGGTAAAAAGTACAACATAATTATTGTCATGTAAACGATATTATTAACTCATTTCTTAATTAGATTATGATAACATCAAAATTAGTACCTAATACACGGAAAGCTATTTTAAACTGTTTTTTTTTTATGATTTGTCGGACAAAGAATTAATGTAGGTATACCCACCTATAACAATTAAAACGAAAATTATATGCATCGCGATAAAAGTCTCGCAATACGGCTGTAAACTCGTGTAATAATGGTGTGACTCAAAGTGGAATGACGTAATGCGAAAAATTTCTATCTATTGTAAGTTAGTGAGATGTTCACACCTGACGTGTAACTTCGACAATAAAATATTCCAGCATATCAGTGTAGTTTGCAAATTAGCTGAAACTATCTGCAAAATGTAGTTTCCAAGAAAGATTCATAGCTCTGAGGACAATTATATACAAGCAGTATACCCCCAGACAAAGCAGCCTCCGCATGAAAAGGACCAAAACATATGAACTTAATTTAGTCACCGAAGAACTAAAATAATAATCCTTTGTCACATGTATATCTCTTAGTGAAAAAACTAAAATTTATAGACAACAAATGAATCGCGCGAATAAAGAAAACAAACGCAAAAAAAATTGTATCTCAATATACCTAACCCCTCAACATTATATTAACAAAAACAGTAATGACGTAAGTCCCTGTTTGATGTCAGTTAGGTATATTGTTAATACAATATTATGATTCATGATGAATAAAATTAACAAAGTTGCGAACATTGTATAAAACTGCGGATAGTATAGATGTGACGCAATTATCTACAACAATGGGGGATGTCAATTGAATTCGAATTTGAGTCTGTATTCAAATCCTCCCAAAAGGAAACTAGGTTAAACAGATTACAAACTTTCGAGAAGCGGGCGAATATAATATAATTTTTGCAGCCGTTTGTACAGTCTTGTGCATATTTTAAAACTATGTAGCGTCACACAGATAGCCGCACCGCATAAATCGATTATTTTATCTGCAAGCATTCAAGTGGCCGGAAAGCCAGCCGACCGACTAGACAAACGCGTTTCGAATTTTGGCATTGAACTGCGCGCTGCAAATATTACACAACTTTTTTTTTATGCTTTTATTATCTATGCGCTATATATACTATACGACCATGTGTCTGTGATGAGCGACAAAAACCCGTTCGAACGGAAAAAGATACAAAAAGGTGAAGTGAGTATCTTTTATAGCACATAAATAGTATCTATAGTATATGAACAACTAGTTTGTTGAGCCCGGTTTATGCCATTACCCATTACCATGAGTGTCAGTGGGCAACAGAGTGTGCAGCGAGAAAATAGCATCATGGTTAAGACAACGAATGCCACGATACGGATACCACCTTTAGTACGAGTATATTTCAAACTTGTTTGCAAAAAAAAAAAGTCTACTGCGAATTGGTATGGTTAAGTAATTTATGAATTTACTTGCCTACTAGTTCAATAGATACACATTGTGTTGCCATTTTAGACGTTGGGAGATATATTTAGTTAATATAGGAATCTGTTAGTGTGAACGGGAAAAAAACTGCATCAGATGGCTATAAAGTGAGCGCGTTAATGTTGTAAGCAAGAACTTTTTAATGCTGGAAATATGTAGTACTTGAAGTCAGACACTTTTTGAAATAAGATGCAAATGAATGGCTATGCGTATATATGTCACATGTAACTTTGTCAGGTTTCAACATATTAAACATGTCACCTAACATGCAGACAATACAGAGTCGGAATGCAATTCATTCTCCAGACTTTTCAATCGTTTGAAATTCGAAAATCACTAAATTACACTGAAAATGTGTGAGAAGAAAACATTTATTTTTATTTCCATATATCCTGAGACAAAAATAAATTATTACATACATTATTTTTTTTTGTTCGGTTTCATAGCCAAATTGTTCTGCAATAATGAAATAATTAATGTGCACGACTTAGTCACGAGTACTCACTCATTGACAGAGATCTAAAAAAAAAATTATTATTTAATTGTGGGTCGGTTTTAGAATCATTAGATAACTATTAATGCCCTTCGGCTGTCCGCACGCAAGGACAAGTCAGATGACAATTTAATTACAATAGTTCACAATTGCTTCAAGTACTACCTACCTTTTGTGTTCAAAATTCCAAATGACAAATATTTGTTGCAAATGTAGAATAGTACTAAAGGGCGGGCCATAATGATTTCTGTTTAAATCATAGTGGACAACACTCATTGTCCCCATCGTTGATGGGTGCCAATGCATCCACAGAGAGTGACAGTTTGGTGCGGATTGTGGAGTGGTAGGTGGCCTGGCATCATTGGACCATTTTTCTTCGAAAATGAGGCTGGGAAGAACGTTTTGGTCAACGGTTGGCGTTAAAGAACCATGTTAACGGACTTTTTTTTACTGAAATTGAAGACATGGATTTGGACGACCTCTAGTTCATGTAGGATGGCTGCCATGCCACACACCCTATTTCACAATCGATCTTTTACGCACCAAATTCCCAAATCGTGTTATCAGCTGTCTTGGCGATGTCAAATGGCCGCCTCGGTGCTGCGATTTGACCCATTTGGACCTTTATTTTGTGGGGAACCGTGAAGAACCGATATTATGCCAACAATCCGGAAACGATTCAAGCACTTAAGACGAACATCATCCAAGCAATCCGTGAGCTGCAGCCCGAAACCATCAACAAGGTCTTGGAAAATTTGAGTGACAGAATGCGCTACTGCGAAGCCAGCCAAGGCAGCCACTTGAACGACGTTGTGTTCCATAATTAAATGTGAATGTTTGCTCTTACTAATAAAGCCATAACACATGGACAAAATTTGATTTTGTTCATTTTATTGCATTTTTAAAAGGAAACTTGTATTTGGCCGACCCTGTACATACATTGTCAATGGTCTTAAGAAATTTACGAGTTAGGTCAGATTAAGTGATCATTTCGAGCTGTTTATCCACTATCCAGTCAGAAAAGCTCAAAAAAATTGTTCTCCGAGGAGAGGTGATGCTTCATCAGATCATCTCTTCCCGGAGATTGCCCTCTTTTGAAGTGTTATTGTCATGAAAACGTTTGTGTTTTCGAAAAAAATTGTATTCCGATTTTGCAAGCTTTATTTGTAAGTTGAATTTATTTATTTCATTCTGATTCCGAGTTTGAAGCTACGAATAATTTGTAGCGATCAGAATGTAGATGGCGAGATATTCGACATTACATCCCTCTGCGCATAGATGGCGCTAAATACATTAGGAAGAAAAGGAAGAGGTTGGTAATTTATTTGTAAAAGAAAGAATTGTACCTAATGGCAGAAGAAAGGAGAACGTGAGATCGGTAGCAAGTAAAAGCGCACACTGTAAATCGCACATTGTAAATTAAAATTAAGATTTCTAAGTTTAAGTTGTTATACTAAATAAAACGTCAAATTGAAGTATATTACTCACGCGTTTTATTTGGACCAACAATAAAGTAATAGGAATGAAAAGAAAGTTTAAAGCAGAAGAATATGTCCGGCCCGGTCGATTGTTGTGTACCAAACAGAAACTTCTTTGTAACATTGTCCTACCTATACTTAACTTAGTATTAGAAAGGTATTGGGCCTTAGTTTTAGTTCGGTTAGTGGACTGGCGGGAAGTACTCCGTGCTACATTCAAGTCAATACTAACCCATTAGGCGTTTTTTCTTTTAGTTTTAGTTTTGAGCTGAGCTCTGAATACAGTTCGAGCATTTTGAGCGTGCTCAGATCATTCTGATTTGTTTATGAAACAGGCTTGAGCACATAGCTGTCATAATGGTTTCTATTTATTTATTTGGTTTACCTTCTGTGTCAGAACAACAAGGCTCGTCCGCGATTTCAACTATTTTGTTTATCGGGTATTTTTCTTTGTGTCAAATGTGACTGTGAGTGCGTAATCAATATTTGACTAAGCCTGCTCAGTCAAGTCAGTTTATTATGAGCTCAAAGATCGTGTTCTGATTATTCTCTGAACGAAAAAAGAAACAAAAATTCTAAACTCTGATGTGTCTGAGCTAAAAGAGAAACACGAACTTTTTTTTGACAGTTCAGGCAGGTTCTTCTCTGAACTAAAAAAGAAAAACGCTTACACCCAGTTTTACAGTGGAAGTTTCAACTACACTCTTAGTTTAAACTTCAGTTCAACAGTTAATTCGGTTTCGCAGTTTCGTTTAAACCTTGGACAGAGTTCTGTAGTTTAAGTTAGAGGGCAGTATTCTCCCGTTTAAACCTCAGATCACTTGACACTGTGACATTTCAATTTCAAAGTTGCCGATTGTCAAAAACTCAAGTTCTTTGAAAGAAAAAAAAAAACACTGACAATTTTGGAGAAAAGTCGTATAAAAGCTAAGTACTGTATACAATTCTATTCATTTAGCTAACCTGAGTTCAATTGAACTGAAGTTCAGATTACATTGTGAAACGCGACGAGTTCAACTTCAAATTTAAACTCAAGCTCAGGAAGCTCCTCAATTCAGCCGTTCGAACTGGGCATACAATTGTAGGTCCCTTCCATTCATCCCAAAAAATAAAAACTCACACAAACGAATGGTTGTGAGAAGCTAGGGTAAGGGTGGTGACTATATATGCCTGTTGCGCCATCTATTGCGGATTTTTTTTTAAATAAATGTAGTACATATTACACTTAAATTCAATTGACCATTGTTTATGATATTATTGCGTAATAATGATTTTTTTTACAATAACAAAAACAACCGACAACTGAGAAACAACAAATTACTACCATTTGTGTGAAAAATAATAGTACATATTACGATTGGCTATATCTAAGATCCAGTTTGATGTATCATCAACCGAAAATGACCTTCATTACAAAAACCTGTCAGTTGTGGTCATCATTTTGTGCTCGCCTACACACCGGCAGTGTATATAATTAGCATGTAAACAATATTTGCGGTTGCTTTCGTTCAATAAACAATTTTTCCTCGCACATCTATACTCAAAAAATATAAGTCTAGGTACATAATGTAACTTTTGTTTGGTTATACCATGTTTTACGTAGATACGTTTACTACATATTGCGATGTTTAATTTTTCGGCAATTGAAAGGGACCTAGTAGCTGTTTTTTTGCTTTTACATGTAAAATAAAATGTTGGTAAAAAGAAGTTTTTTACTTACGCAGTAAACAGAGTTGAGGAGGTAGCGAGTTGAAAAATCTCATTCATAGATGGTGGTCAAATCGGAAAGAATTATTTCCTTCTATTTTTGTTTTTAATGTTGTAGCCCGGATTATAAAATGAAAAGTTGTCCGTATATGACCCTATCATTGCTCACAACTATTCTTTTGAGTGAGCTTTTATTTTTTGGGAACCTACAATTTTATGTCGTGCCCATAAGCGACTAAATTAAAAACTTCTCTAGTACAATAAATTATACACTGACGTTTGTTTGTCTGATGTTTGCGAGAGGTGGCGCTGAGTTAAATGTAGCAAAATGCATAAACTTAATATTTTACATACATTTATATTACGAATATGAATATCAATTTTAATTTTTTGTTTTATTTTTTATTCTTTCAGGTAAGTTTTAAACGTCTTCCACAATAACATCAGTAAGTAGCTGCTAATTTTATTTGGACACCTCAAAAAACTTAAATATGTGAACTAAGTCAACCTTGTATGGACTCCAATACTTGTACACATGTATTAGAACATATATGATATATCTGCAATACAATGGTGAAATTAGTCTCAAATTTGGTTCATTGGTTCAGCAATAATGTAAAGAGCGGGTGCAAATTAAATTAAATACCACAGTAGTAGGTACAGATGCAGAACCAGAGAGACACTTTAAAATTTGATATCGATTGTAGTTATGCACACTTAAACTTTACAATTGCATTGTAAACGAAATATGTACTAGAAATGTACAAAATCAGTTTGCATCCATATACCCTTACATTGGCTTACATCGCCCTTCTTTTAAGGACACACTCGTAGTGTGTACAATTAAAAATCATTCGAAAAGCAATAACCTAATAAATTATCATCTCTGCCATCCTCGTGTGTTGAAAACAATATTCTTGTACTGAATTATGAAAGTGTTGCATCTTGCATCCCGCCTCCTAACCCACATTTTCTGAATCATTTTCATTTGCAGAAAGAGAGAGAGGGACAGGAAAATAACACACAAAAGGAAGGGAAGTAAGAACTCAATTCAAGACTAGATTTCTTTGGCCCTCAAACGGATATTGACACTGCGGTGATTTAGAACTTGTGCGCTTGTGATGGGGGGAGCGGGTGCTGCTGATGCTATGGCAGTTCATTCATACAACTACTTGAAAGTTCTTCCATTTTTATGAGGGACAATTATTTTGTGAAGAGACTTGTTCACTGCGTACCGACGACGACTATTCATAGATTGAGTGACGTTCTCTATGAAAAGAGTCTACAGTTTCGCAGAATATAAACAATATTTGAGATTCGCATTACTTTAGATATTGATTTTCGATCAGAATCTTCAAAGGAGGAAAAGTACCCTTGGCAACATTTTGAGAGGCGAAAGCTTGGAAAGCGGCTCACTTCATACCCGATTTTCTGACAAATTCCAAATACAAATAGTTGTGAAGTTCGAAGTCAATCTCTATACGGATGCGAGGGTCATGGAATATTTCATTTATTGATTTTATACATGTCCATCTTTCATATATACTTAAAGCCTTTAAAATTGTAAAAATAATTTGACATACCCAAGATACGTTTTCTTATTTCAATATCGAATTGGATGGAATGGAGTCTGTACGACTGCGACTGTCAAATATCAACTGACAATCACTCTTATTGTCGTTGTAGTCATTCGAAAACGACTGGCGATATTTTTCGTGTCGAGACGTTTGAAATTTCGTATTTCGTTTTGCGTAACTGAAACGACTCTCTTACATTCCACGAACTATGGCACAAATGTGGGTTGGCATTGCAGTCGACGTATGTATTTATATTTTGTCTGTTATTTTTTTGAATTAATTAATAAAACAATTTAAAAATGAATAGCGTTGAGATAATTTTTGAAAGCAGAGACGATGAAGACAGCAAGAAAAAAGTGCTTGTAAAAAAAGGAAGAATATTTGAACAAAACTAATCCATTGGATTTGCACCATGTTATGTGAGTGGTAGAAATTATTTTCATTAAAATTTTCAAACTTTGCTTTAATCACAATTGTTTTCCGATTTAAAATGTATTTTAGACAATCGAAGGTGGTCCAATTCAGAGATAAGGCTATATCGTCCCCATTGCTTACTAACATCACTTTTGTTAGGTTTATTTTTCTCCATTTCTTCCACTAAATGTAGAAATTGTCTTTTATTTGTAAAACAATAATATACTCTCCCTTTTCTTTCATTAAAAATTAAATACACATGGGTACTTTTCTTTAACACATCATCAAACAGTCGTCCGCAAAATTATCGACGACAAAAATGTATAATTTCAGCGACAATCGGCCGGCGGTGTCTCTCAAAACGTCTCACGCAATACCAACGATCGTCGTCGCAAAATACAATCCACATTCTTTGACATTTCAGACGACATTTGTCGATCGTTTATTTTTCGTCGCAAATACCAAACAGTCGCGTTGTTTTTAAGATTCCGTTCCCATATAGACAGAACGGAGCCTTATTGTTTTCGCCACGATGTATGTCCGTCTGTCCAAATCCACTAACCTAATTTTGTTCCTAGGTCTATCTCAAGAACTAATTTACATAGAAGGCTGACATTTTTACACAACATCTGGCCGTATAACCTCCAGGTAAACGACAAATACCAATGATAGCGATACATTGACTGGTTTTGGAGTTATTAGTAATTTGGTGATAATATATTTTCCTATATAAAACTCAATTACGCAATTGTCTGCCATTATTTCTTTGACATAATTTTCTAATATAGGACTTCTAAAAGGTAAATGTCGGTTAGTTACCTATATCTAAAAAAAAACGGAAAACTCTAATCTGTTCAATATTTTTTGTAATTAAATACCTACCTATACTCATCAATCAAAACGAATTATGTGTCAAAATTTTTGAAAGGAATTTTCGGCCCCAAAATGAGCTTCGATTGTACATTCTTCATACGACCATGCCTAACAACTGATAAAAATAAATGAACAGGCGAACGAAATACAGTAAAACCTTTCAAATCGGACAACCATTGGGTGGCGAAAAAATACTCTTAAACCGGTCCAATTATAAAGGTACCTACATCTTCAATGGGACTTAGGTGCCTTTCGACGGTACATCCTTGCATATGAAAAGTCTGAAAAATATTTTAATCTTTTGACATTTAGAAATGGCAATGGCAAAGAATTTACATACGTACAAAAAAAAGTGAGACAAGTATTATCTGCTAGGTTCCAC
Organism: Cheilosia soror; assembly: GCA_949372485.1. Classification (NCBI taxonomy): domain Eukaryota; kingdom Metazoa; phylum Arthropoda; class Insecta; order Diptera; family Syrphidae; genus Cheilosia; species Cheilosia soror. Next base: position 40,985,320 of record OX443564.1, on the reverse strand, counting down.
ATTTCATTTTCACTCGAAATGAAATTGGAAATGAATTTTTGTGTTCTACATTTCACTGTATTTGATTTCGTTTTTAAAATTTTCGGAATTGAGACAAAGTGAAATTGTGATTTCGAAAAAATTTCGAAATCACAATCGCTCGAATTATACAGAACATTGAAAACGAATTCACTCGATTTGCAATTTCGATTCCAACCGATTTCTGTAACTAAGCTGCTGGAAACATTTTTTTCTTTCATTGTCAAATTTCAATACATATTTGTGGACTAAACTGGACGCTGCTCTCTCACTCTAAGGTACCAAGTGACAAAGAACAAAAACTGAAACAGAACAGAAAATGTTTTCGTTCTGTAGTAAATTCTGGTTCTTATTACGTTGCTCGCGCAGCTACACAAAACTGAAACAAATCCAGAAAAACATTGCAGCCGTCTATTCTGTCAAACGCTACCATAAAATTATGTCAATTATGTATAAAGACTTTTCGTCTAGTAGTCGAATTTGCAACTCCAACTACCCAAAGGAGGCAGCCAAATGACAGAGGCAGAAAAATGCAAACAAAAAAAAAAAGCCTCTCCCACGATAAATTGGCAACGAAAGAGTGGATGTATGCATTTTTATGCAGTTGTACAGTATCATTCTTTCGGGGCTTACTTTGCTGAGGTTTATATCACTAGGAAGGACTGGGAAACATATCCACTATCACATTGCGTGATATGATTGTGAGTGTCCCAACATCATGATCCCCGTTAAAAATAACAAATTAAAGTCTAGTGTTAAAAAAATAAACGGAAACATTGATATAAATTGTTAATAATGTTAACCTATAGCCCTCGATTAAACTAAGTAATTAAAATTCAGTAATTTGCAATTTGATAGTTAATGATATTTAATTACATTTTTAATTAATTCTATATACCTATATATACGTGAACTAATTTATGTAGCGAATTCGGGATACCTACACTTGTGAATTTTCTGAGCGTTAAAAATAGAGCCGCAGCGGTCATAGTTTAGTAATTATAAAGGTCAACTGGTAGCTATTGTAAAATTAAAAAATTATAGCAGTGACTTTTGGCATCGCTTACGTCATTTGTTGTTTCTCGCACTTTATGCTGCTGTCATATATCTATTCGGATAATTATAACTACAGACTTATTTCCCTTCTCCAGTAAGTGCTCTATAATCCTTAGAAAGGTACCATTTTTATTTTTCTACCAACGTACAGTCGTCGGTATAATTATTTAGACAAAAGTAAAGTTAATTCTACTCATAAATCTTAACTTACTTCATGGAAATTTTGGCATCAATGGAAAGGTCATATAAATTCCGTTTGAATGATACAAAAAATCATAAAAAATATTAGCGGAAACATTTTTAGAAAAAAAAAGTTTGCAGTCACTATTAGAATTGTTTGAAGAAACTTTTTGCATCAAAACATTTTTTTTTGAGACCGAGGAAAAAAGTCAAAAAAGTAGACTTTTACAAAAGTTATAAATTTTCAATGGGTACTTACTGGGTTAAGAAAAGTTTTGTATCATTCAAACGGAATTTAGATGACTTTCCATTGATGCCAAAATTTACATGAAGTAAGTCAAAATTTATGAGTAGAATTAACTTTACTTTTGTCTAAATAATTATGCCGACGACTGTATAATCGGCCCTCAATCTCCCAGAATGGAAAATTTTCGCAGCTTCGGGCAGAAAAATTTAGATTAAATACGACGACGCATTGATTTGACACGTTGTTGCTTCGTCCCTGTTTTGCTTTTGCCCTGGAATGGAAACACAAATTTAAGCAATATCTAAATACAAAAAATTGCTTTACTAAATAATTTTTTTATTGCTTACATTTATCAACTCAAATAAATTCTGCGACACATTTTTGTCACAGCCAGCCTTTTGAAAAGAAATTCGCATGAAGCCGTTAAAAATGTCACTCAAAAACACCATTGCTTCACCTGTCACCTGCTACATACTCACTGGAACTGAACGTGACCACCAACTACAGATCCAACAAAAATTAGTTTCATAACTGTGTCTGTCCTTTAGCCCGTCGTGCATTAATAATTCGATGATTACATTCCTATTTAAAACACCTTTTCACTTTAAACAATTTTTTTTAAATAAAAAGTTCTGAATTTTATATTTTTTACTTAAAATTTAGTAAAATGTTAGCAATCGGTCTATATCCGATTTTATAAAAATTGTATTCAAACCATCAAAGTTGTACAATGAAATTTTAAAAACATGATTCAAAAATTAAAGATTGCCCAACTCGAACAAGGCAATCTAAAAGGTATTAAGAACTTTCGTTTGGAGATAAGGGTTGTATATATTTTTGGCTTCATAAGAAAATCGCGAGACCATCGAAGTAATACAATAAGTTTTTAACAAAATTGTTCTGAAAATATTGACAGGCCGTCTCATTTGAGGCTCACCTCTAGCATACTAGTCAAAAAGGTATGAGGTCAAAGTTAAGCAGTGAATTTCAGACTTAATCGTTCTGAAATAGCCACTTAAACCAAACATGCTAGTTCCCCGTGGAACAACACATAACTGCTGTATGGCCAAGCCCAGTTTACCTTTCTGTAGGAAGGCCGATCACTATATAAACTAACGAACCAAAGAAGAACGTATTTAGGTGGACAACTTTCGTAGCTCCAGCTACGCTTGTGCGTTTTCTAGTTTCTTTGGGAAAGCTCTTAATTTAGTTCAAATCCTTATTGAAATTTCGACACTTTAATGTTGAGTGTTTATGCTATTTTAAAATATGCAACATTCTCTACATGCCAAAAATTTAACAAAAATTTAAAAAAGTTCATATGACTTTTTGACAGAATCAATATAAAAACATTTGAAGTTCCCAGGCCTCGCTGTATTTTTTCTTCTTTACATGTGCCGCATGATCATTGAGTGAGACTTTTCCTAACGTCACACATCACGCTGTCATGTCATGTACTCTGAACAATGTTGTCAGCAAATTTGCCCTTTACGAATCGAATACAATTATTTCGCGTTTGACTTGATCTTTAACACCATTTTTAAGGTTCTGTTCCCATAAGGACAAAACGGAACCTTGTTGTTATCGCTACGATGTCTGTCCGTCTGTCTGAACCCAATAAGCCAATTTTTCTCCCAGGTCTATCTATATCAAGAACTAATTGACGTAGAAGGCTGAAATTTGCAAACAATTATTAGGTATAACCTCTAGTTAAACGACAAAAATAAAGGGTGTTTTTTTAGAGGTATAGAACATTGAAATGCAATAAAACAAAAATTATTTTTTTAAATTGATATGAAATTTAGTTTATTTGAAAGATAATCTTCTGGCATTATAACTTAAATATGAGTTCTGGCATATGACCGCTACGGCTGGCTCGGACGTAGTCTAATCTGGAGGTCCAATTTTCAATTACCTTTTCCAACATTTGTGGTCGTCGACAATAACGCAGCGAATGTTGTCCTCCAAGTGGTCAATCGTTTCGGGCTTATCGGCGTAGACTAGCGACTTCACATATTCCCACAGAAAATAGTCAAGCGGCGTTAAATCGCACGATCTTGAAGACCAATTCACGGGTCCGCAACGTGGGACTATGCGGTTACCAAACGTGTTCTTTAATAAATCAATTGTGGCACGAGCTGTGTGACATGTTGCGCCGTCTTGTTGAAACCACAGCTCCTGGACATCATGGTTGTTCTAATGATGAACGAAAAAGTCAGTAATCATGGCTCTATAGCGATCACCATTGACTGTAAACGTTCTGGTCAGCATCGTTTTTAAAGAAGTACGGAGAGTACAGTCAGTTTTTGTGGATGTTACGGTGTCTCAACATATACTTGAGGGTTATCATCACTCCAAATACGGCAGTTTTGTTTATTGACGTATCCATTCAACCAAAAGTGAGCAAAAGTAAAAAGGACGTAGTGCGCGTATTTCGAACAGAACCATGATTTTCAAAATAAATTTGCACAATTTGGAAGCGTTGTTCAGGCGCTAGTCTATTCATGTTGAAATGCCAACTCAAAAATAAATCACTTGACAGCTGACAAAATGGCCGCCAGTTAAAATAGTGTTGCCAACTCAAAGTTCTATACCTCTAAAAAAAACACCATTTACATTGATTGGTTTTGGAGTAATTAAACGAAAAAATATTTTTCGTCATAAAACAAGCGCCACACTAACGTTTTCAAGACACCAACTCTGGCCAAGTGCGGAACCTTCGGTGGTACTCGCACTTGGCCGGTTTTTATACCCGGTAACACACTGTGGCGAGGGTATATTCACTTTGTTTTTTGATAATACACATGGTGGGCCCTCTTTTATTTCGGTATATAAACATTAAATAACTTTAACATTTATCAACCGATTGACTTAAGTTTACATGTTTTTGAAACGTAAATTCAGTAGATACAATTTTAACATTGAGTCGCTTAACACCGAGCTCCTGGTCTATCAATAAAAAACTTTGCTTTATATGCATCATAAGCACGTTGGATATCCATTTAACAACAAACCGAAATAGTGACGCTGGAAATTGCAAATAGTCGTTCAGTTGTGTTAATTCAAAGTGTGTATTGTCGAAAATGTCCTGGTCAGAAAATGGCGACATTTACTAGCCACCCATATCTCCATATTGGATTCCTTTCGGACTTTTTTTTGAGGGGTTATTTGAAAAGCAGTGTGTACGGCAGCAGGCCTCATACCATTGACGAGTTCGAGATAAACATTCGTGTCAAAAAACGCACCAAAAATGTACATTTTGCTTTGGTTGGTTAATAGAGTTTGTTGATTGAGTTTGTATTGAAAAACTAGTCCAAATAAATATGTAAGGGGCCAAATTATATAAAAATTCCTCTCATAATGTTCTATATGGAAATGTTTTTTTTTATATTATTTTTATTTTCATATACCTACCGACATAAAAGATGGCGCACCCATTCCGTAACTTGCTCTGTCTGGTCTTTTAGAAACCAGTACAGTAGTTTGCCCATTCCAGTTCCGTATAAGAGTAGAGTTCTATAACTATTTCTGTAAAATACAAACTTCCTTAGTTTTGATGTCGTCGTTTATAACTAGTCGATGTGCTGTGCAGTTTCGGTGTTGATATAATTTGTGCTGTTTTTGGGCTACTATATATCCGGTTGCATATTTTGCTGATGTCACTAACTTTCCAGCAACACCAAAGTACGACTGCCTTTTGTACTTTGTACACTTATCTCATTGGAGCTTTTCTTTTGGACCAAGAGACACAAGTGAACGTTTGCAAATTACGTTCAGTTTGTCAACTGCAATGAAACGTAAGCAAACAATTACGTTTCTGACATTACAAGACCTTTTGTTTAGCCACAATTGGAAACACCTTGCCCTTGCTCTATTAATGGTTGTCGAGACGATATACTAACTGAAGAACATTATTCCGTCATAATAAGGTCGTCACAGGTGGCAGTTGAATGAACCAGATATTAACTGTGATGTGACTTATGTCAGCCAGCCATTATCTATCAATGTTTCACTGCCACCGCATAAAAATGGTACCTTCTTTGGGTCAAAGTAACGAAAAAAGAACCTTACCCTAGTGCCTGACTAAATTTATAATCACTTTAAATGAGTCGATTAACATTCCGGCCATAAAATAATGATGACATTTTTTCGTTACGAAATTATCTAATAGCCAATTGATTCACAAAGCATACTTCACAGATACTTTGACAGTAGCCATCTAGCACTATTATAAAATTTTCAAAAACAATGCAAATGGTTTGTGATAGATATAAACGAAAATGACCTTTCGGCAAAAGAAGAAAAACAAAACACAAAACGATTCGCAATACGTTTTGACAATGACCGTGACATTGAAAAGATAATAATTATTTTGTATACCTAGCTGTTGTGTTGGAAGTTTATAGATACATTTTCTGCGGCTATGTAATATGTAGATATTTCATGATACCGCACAAATATATCCAAACCGGCAAGTGTATTTAGTCAAGACGTGTCGGCTGATTGATAATGTTTGTTTACATTGTTGCCTCGTTTTTGACGTAGAGTTACGTACTTTATATGGCCTTATGAAACGTAATCTGAGGAGAATGCAATGTCAATATTATAACGTTGTAAGTTAAGAATTGTACTCGAAAATAAAGCTTTATCTATTACAATACCTTGCCCTTCATAATAGTTTCTATGTACATATTCTGACAACATTGCTTGAAAAGGCTTTGATAAATTTGAATAATCGAATTTGATAAATTCCATAAATAAGCTTCAGTGCTATAAAGAAGATCAGAGTAACCTTAATTCTTTGGGATAGGCTATGCTATACTATACTCAATCATAGAAACAGCGATTGACAAGAGTTAATCTTGGTTTAATTTGTTCTTGATCAAAATTTATAGCCAAACCGAGGCAGACTGCCTGCCTCAAAATTATAGTTGTTCATTGTGACGTTCTTTCCGTCACAACATCTTTCCATTTATATGTTTGAAAACAAGTGCTTCCCAGAGATTAACAACAAGTAGTTGTTTTCTGTGCACTCAATATTTCCAGTTATCGCTTTCTTGATCTTCACAATAAACTCAATTGACATTCGCATAGAGTCACGTCTCACGTGGAACTCATCGCAAAAGTTAAAATTGAAACCGTTTTGGTTTCTACATTACGCAATAAAACGTAAAAATAGCTTTGCATCAAGTGCATATGAAATGAACAACTGATCGTTGTTGTAGGAGACTCGAACGTTCGCCAATAATGTTTGCTTGCAAAAATTAGACGCAATAAAGCACGTATACAAGTTTATTTGAAATCAACCAAATGATTTTCTATTTATTAAGGCCAATTAAGAAAACTATAATAATCAAGAACGTATGACGGCATCAGACTGCCGCTGAGGTGCACTGACGAAGAGAAATTATAGCAAATAGATTGAGTGAGCACTCACACCGGTTGGATCATTGCAACAATAATTATTGGTAATACTGTGAAAATTTTTAACATGGGAACTGGGATTACGTGGCCTTAAGTGTATTTTTTTTCTCTACGTCTACTGAATATTATGTAGACACAAGGTGGTGTAAAAGTTGCATTTTGGCTAAAAAAATTTTTTTATGACTGAAAAATGTCGGTTCTGCTTTTGATTTGATGTCTTAAATCGATACCACTCGGGCCCGATTTATGGCATTTTTTATCACACTTGCCAGAACTTCCGACGATAGGTATTCCCATCCTGTTGGAATCACATGTTCTCCAGTCCGAATTCATCCAATTGAGGAAGGAGAAAGTCATCGAGCATGGGTCTGTAGCCTTCGCTGTCCACAGTAGAGCGAGGTTTTCGAAAAAATAAGGCCCGATAATGCCTATAGCGCAAACACCACATTATGGCTCTTCGTGAGTTATACACGGATTTTCGATGCCCAAAAGCCATCATTTTGGTACTTCACATATCCACAGAAATGGTAATGATTATAATAAGCCTCGTCAGTTATAATAATTTTCGATGAAAAGTTTCCAGGATACCTTAAGCGAAGGTTTCACGCGCTTGGCGGTCAAAAGCTGATGCACTGTCTGCACTTTGTAAGGGAAAATCTTGCAGTGTTTCACCAAAATTCTCTGAAAAGACCGTCGATTGAGTGGCCCAATCAAGTGGCACATCGTCTAGTCGATACTCCGGGGTCGTCTCCGACATCTTAAGCTACAGCTGCGATATTCTCAGCAGAACGGCTGCTCCGGGAAAGGCCACACCTGGCAGCATCTCGTGTTGTCCCGTACTCTTCTAGGCGAGCGGCTAAACGTGTGTCGAGTGTCGCAGTGTTTGCCCAGTTGGTGTCAGATGACCCGGAAATTTACGCTTCACCAACACCACCGACGAATTATTCCGGAAAAAAAATCGAAACAATTATTCAGCGTTCTTAAGGAATGTCGCGGTTCATGTCTTGTTATCGTGTTTGTATCTGCTTACTTCACAAAAGTCAAAGTAGAATTGACATATATGCCGTCATTTACTAAAATTATAGCATCTTCTGATAGAGTGATGGCTTTTGCGCCACCTTGTAAAAGACTCCCAGACAGCGCTGAAATGTTATTAAGTAGTTGGCACAATATGTCCGTATAGGCACCTAAGGCTGCAGTTATAGCTATCAGTAAAATGCATCCGTAAAAAAATTGTTTCACTTTTTTGGAGCACTTAAACTTAATCGTTGAACTCAATCTTGGTCTTAAATAGTTGCTTTTGAATTATAAAACTAATTCGTCAAAAAAAATTAAGCAATTGATCTTTAAATTTTCTAAAAACAGAATTTCTTTATTTTTTCGTACGAAAAACTTTTTCTGTTCAACTTCTCAACCAGTTTCACGAAGTATTCCACTGAATTCCTATGATATGCTATGGTTGAATGTTTCAGTTTTGTTCTGTTGCGTGTTTTTACGGATGGACTTTTCTGATAGCTATAACTGCAGCCTAAGGTCTAGCTTCTCACAACCACTCGTTTGTTTGATTTTGGTAAATTTGGAACGGATGTAAGTAGAAATAATCTTTTAACCTTCCGCTAATCATAAGTAAATTGAAAGCTCAACTGAATACTAGACTCATGTCTAAATGCACTATAGAACATGAGTTCAACTGAAAGCTTAACTGAAACTGAAATGACCGTCTAAATGGGGCTTAATGGATGGGCCTACAATTTTATGTTGAGAACGGTTGAATTAAAGGGAGACTTGATTTTAACGCCATTCGCTTAAAGTAAGCATCAACCAAATACAGAAGATGAAATGTCATTTTATGAAAATACAAAAAAAAAACACAAAGGGCCCAAAGATGCTTCCCTACGGAACACCGTATTTTGCATTCGAATATCTAGAGCTGGTACCATTGTTTTTTTTTTTTTTTTGCCAAGATAAGCAACACCCGCGAGTGAAAAACAGATGAAATTCAAATTATGTGTAAATTTTGGGACACCCCTTACTTACGTATACGTTCACACTATTTGAATACCCTAATGGTTGATAAAACAATAATTTTTTCTAAATCAAATTCAAAATTTGCTCCTAATCCAGATATAAATATTATTACCCCAGCTAAAAAGCTTCTCCACACATTTAGGAAACTATTTCAGAAAAGTTTTAAAAATGTTTTAGAAACGTTTCAGAAACATTTTAGCAAAATGAAAATGTTTCCAAAACATTTTAGAAACAGAACGTTTTTCTTTGTGTGTGGACGGTAAAAATGTTCCAAAAATAAAATGTGGGAAAATGAAAAGTTTCCTTTCTGTAGTTGGTGATAAATAGCAGAATTGAAATAGAGAAAGTAATGTGTTCCCAGGAAAAAATTGTGCAATTAATACAATTATGTATTTGAAAACAAGCTCAATTTGTGGAATCCAACTTGTGAATGATATAAAGAATGTAAAAATTAAATATTGTTTTTGTTTTGTAAAAATGTTGTTTGTTAACACTTCTCTTATCTGTCTTTTGTAAAATATATTTTTAATGCCGATAAAACAAATTGAAAATGAGATTCTTGTTTGAAGACATTTTCTTAAGCACTAAAACTTCGGAACAAATGAAAAACATTCAAATGCCTCAAAAAATTGGGAAAACGTTCTGAAATGCTTCAGAAACATTTCAGAAACATTTCAGGAGCGTTTCAAAACCATTGCAGTGAATTTTGAAAGCAGTGAAAAATGTTTTCGGAATGTTTCCAAAAATGTTTGTTTAGGGTGGACAAACCTTAAGCGAACCCGAAAAAAAAACTGACAAAAACCGTTTAAACCTCACATCACTTGACACAGTGACATTTCAATTTCATAGCTGCCGAAAGTCAAAATCACAAATATTTGACGTTGTTTTGCGCATTCTTTGAAAGCAAAAATAAGGAACGATTTTGGGAAGTTGTATAAAAGCGAAGTACCTACTGTAGAATGCTGCCAAATTCTACTCATAAAATTTAGTTAAACTGAGTTCAATTAACCTGAAGTTCAGATTATTCTGTATAAAATCTGACGAGTTAAACTTCAAATTTGAATTTTTAAGTTTCAACTCAAGTTCAGATTCAGCTCTGTCGAACTATTGTTTAAACTACCACTGTGAAACTAGGGGTATACGCTTTTTTCAAAACTGAAACTCCCACAGCAGGGTTACAATATTCACCCCTATTCCCGTTGGCGTTTGTCGTATACGACTCATGTTTCGTGTCGTTGTAAAACGTTGTTCGGATTTTTTTTTAACTTTTGTTAATAATTTTATTTCCTTCTCAATGTGTTCACTATCCTTTCAATTTATTTGTCTCAAAAAAGTTAAAAACACCGACTAAAAAACGAAGTAAAATACGAGTTGTTAACGACACACGCCAACGGGAATAGGAGGTATTATCTAACAAAATAGTGCACAAGCACAAGGGGCATGTGACATTTGATATGCTATGTCGATCATGTCAACAAATCTTCGGAATTTATCCCGAATCTTTGCAATTTTGTTGTTCAAATTATATCAAAGGCTTCAATCTGCAGCTTCTCAATGAATGAAATAAACTTCAAAATCCATAGGTAATGAATAAAACATTTATTGTGATTTACTTATGTCGCCCGTTTTTGCGCCCTTTTTATAAATTGTGACCCTTTTAAATGCAAGGCTAAACTTAACTTACAAAATTCAGTGTTCAAGGCAAATTACATTCAACATAAATACAATTTGCAATGCAAAACTGTGTTCTACTTCAAGTCTAAACTATGACTAAGTACACGGTCATCGAACTATTGCGAATATATACGATTAATTAAATAATGGGAAATCATTGATGAATGCATTCAGTTGTTTTAATGAAGAAATTTGAAATGCAAGTTGTAAATGGGATGTGCGTGTGTCAATAAAAACAAAAACACTTATAAAAAAATACTCAAGGTGTTTTGGGATATACCGGCGTCTCCATGTTCTTGGGACAGTCTTGGACGCAGTTCCTTAAATAAGGTTTTTGTTTCGGTCCACATCGCGTCAATGAAATGATCTCCAATTTCGTTTAGCAACGATTTAAAAATTGAGTATATACCTAAGGCTGCAGTTACAGCTATCAGAAAAGTCCATCCGTAAAAACACGCAACAGAACAAAACTGAAACATTTAACCATAGCATATCATAGGAATTCAGTGGAATACTTCGTGAAACTGGTTGAGAAGTTGAACAGAAAAAGTTTTTCGTACGGAAAAATAAAGAAATTCTGTTTTTAGAAAATTTAAAGATCAATTGCTTATATTTTTTTTTTGACGAATTAGTTTTATAATTCAAAAGCAACTATTTAAGACCAAGATTGAGTTCAACGATTAAGTTTAAGTGCTCCAAAAAAGTGAAAATTTTTTTTTACGGATGCATTTTACTGATAGCTATAACTGCAGCCTAACGTGATTCTCTCTTCCTCGTTTGTGAGGTCCTTCCCACCCAATTGAGCAACACAGCTGTAAAACAAAAAATCTTTTCAAACGCATAAATGCTTCTCGAGTTATGGATGCACGTGTAAATATTTAAAAAAATTCTCATCCTTCGAATACTATAGGAATATCATGACGTATATAGGAGTGAGTTGAAGGTTAAGAAAATAAAAGTCTAGAGTTATACGATTGGCGGAATAGCGGCAACGAGAACTGACAAGAGTCATAATACGTAACGTTGCGGAACAATTGGAACTGATCCATTGTCTGTTTTTTTTCTAATATAAACATCTATCAATGTAATATCTTCAATTTCACTGATATAAATACATAAATACATATTTTCTTTGATATTCGCTGCTACTAAAACAAATTCAACTAGACGTTTGAATTTATTTTTGTGTCAGAGCATTTTGAATGACTACTCGTATACGCCATTCCATTCGATGCAAACAGTACTGAACAGTCTGCCAAAGTTTGAGATATTGACTTTTTTTTTAGATATAAATTAAAATCGAGAAACGAATGTCATTACCAAGCAACCAACACAGTGCATATGTGTGTATGATTTGGCAGCATTATCGATTGGGTCAATTGTCAATATGTTTGGTAACAGGTTAAACGATCAAAAACCTATTTCAGTTGTTTTGGCAGTTAATTTTCCCCTTTCTAATTGTTCTATTTGTAAATTTGTATTTGGCAAGAAAATTGTGTGTGCTCTGTCTTATCATTATCATTGTAAACGGAAGTGCTTATCACGACTATGGTGGATGATAGGTTCAGTGTTACTCTTTAGTTTTTATGTATACCCATTGAATTTATAGGGTATCAGCTGTCAGAAAGGTTAATTATATATATTTTGCAAATTCTGCAATTGATTACTTTGTGAGATGAGTTTCCTTTTCTTACTAACTATACTGGCGAGCAAAAAACCTATTATACAGAGGTGGTATAGGTTTCTCTGTGAAAATTTGTTTTTATAACACAGAAATGACAACTTGCTAACAAAAATCCATTTTAATGTATTGTATGTGTCGTATATGAACATGTGCTTTTGAATAACTTAAATATCAGACAAAAAAAAAAACTGAATAACGTCAATAATATGCCGTGTAAGGCTCGAGCTTGTTAATGAGGCTACAAAACTTCGAGTTGCAGACAAGCGTCAAAACAAGCAAGCAACCAACATTTTAAAACACCCAAAAGAAATGTCTCTCTTCGCCTGAATGTCATCAAATGTTTGAAAATGGAAGTGGCCTCTACATCAAAAATGCATTTCCCCCAAAATGGTGGGTGGACTCTTCACTTCTTCAGTACCTATACACGACTACCACATCTGCTCTAGTCACATTGTTTATTCGATGTTTACTGAGACCGAGACTTATGATTTTTTGGATAAATGTCATCTTATAATAGACAAATGCCAATTGTGACGTATTTATTAGCAAGGCAATAGTGGCTCATTTTTATGGACTATGATGCCTCCCTCCTAAAACGTACAAGTTCTCAACGTGAATACTGAAGAAATTAAAACTTTAATATGCATGCTAAAACGTCAGATATACATTATGTAGATGTACTTATTAACGTAGGTGGCTCTAAATTGCGAGGTAGACCTGCACCTACAACTTCAAAAAGCCTCTCCAGTTAGCAGGGTTATATCGACATAAATCCTATCATTTTCGAAAACTCATTTACATTTACTCCAGGAAAATGTCGCTTTCCCTACACAGCTCATAATATTTGCTATTTATTTTCTGCTCTAAATCCCTTAAATGCAAACGGGACTGAAGCAACTCGAAGAATTTTCCATTCAAAACGACGCAAAATTGATTTGTTCAAGGTACTCGCGAAGACTGTACCAGTGTACCTTGTATCCAATGTCATGGCGACTGTTACATGTTAGCACAGTTTAGAAAATTATCCTCTTGTCTTATAAGTTTAGCTAGCCTTGTCAAGATGAGCAAGACCTAATACTCGGTTAGCTCGTATAGGTATATGTAAAATAAACACGATTGATGTGTAGAGTGTTGGAACACTAATGGGCAGCGCTAGGCTGTGATATGTGACTACCAATTTTTTTTAGGCTCTGCCCCAAAACAAAAATAAAAAAAGTTCCCAAAAAATTATACGGGAAACAACAACAACGATTTTTAATTAAAATGCAACCCCCCTGCTTGGGTTTACTGTCAGATTTGTGGCCTTATTTCATCGCAGTGGGTCCTTATTTCATATTTGAAATTGGGGTATTATTTCATTATGAAATAACACCCCAAGTTTGGGGCCTTATTTAATTTTCTCTTTTGGGGCCTTATTTCCTGAAGCCTTTTTTATGAATAAAAAACTTTGGTTCTGCGTTTGGATTATGTTTGTTTGATGTCTTAACATTTTTTTTTTAAGTCGAGAAAATAATATCGGCTAAGTTACCGCCGCCATCAGAATTGATTACCATTCGGGCCCAATTTATGTCATTTCCCATCACTCTTACCAGAACTTCCGGTTATAGATTCTCGCATTCTTGATGGATACTCCCTTTGAGGGCGTCAAGAGTCTACGACTTGTTGATATAGATTCGTGACTTACCCTGCAAAAGAAGCCTGCGGTTAAACAGACGATTTTGCCGGCCAGTGCAAGTCGCCAAAAACATGAGATTAGGCAACGCGGAAATGTAGCCCTCCGAAATTCGGTTGTGACTTGTGTAGTATGCGCCATTGCTCCGTCCTGTTGGAACCACCATTCCCACAATTCTCCATTCCTAATTCATCGAATTGAGGAAGAAAAAAATCGTTAAGCTCTGTAGCTCAAAGCACGTAGTCTGTTCAATACTCCGGGATCCAGGGTCCTTGGCGACGTCTTCAGCCACAGCTAAGATATTCTCAGCAGAACGGCTGCTATATGGCTGCAGGCCTGGCAGCATCTCGTATTGTCCCATACTCTTCTAGACGAGCGGCTAAACGTCGTAGTGTTTGACCATTTGTTGTCGGACGACCAGGGCCCAGATTCCGTAAAATGAAAACGATCGAACGATATCGTTTTCACTAAACCTGTCTCTATCATATCTGTGGCAATAGACAGAGACTGCTATTCTCGAAACGATATCGTTCGATCGTTTAAATTTTACGGAATCTGGCCCCAGGAAATCTGCACCGAAATTCAAACTGGGCCAACGCCACTCAAAAATTGTTCCGCAAAAGATTAAAACAATTATTTCGCGTTCTTTGGGGAGTATAGCGATTCATGTCTTGCTGTCGTGTTATCTGTTTACTTTACAAATGTCAAAGCAGAATTGACATTGATATTTATGTATCAAAGTAGAATTGACATTTGACGCCATTTGCAAAAATGTTAGTATCTTTTGGTAGGGTGATGACCTGATGACTCTTGTGCCTCCTTGTATAAACGTGCTTTATTGCTTTTAAAATCCCTCACCCTAGTTTAAAGTGATGAGTCTTAAATTACCTTAATTACTAAACAATTTTCCTTCAATTTGCATGGGAGTAACTTGACACAAAAAGCATCTTTTGTAAGCAGTTTACTATCTGGGCGTTTAAGTGTCTCCTCTTCAGTGTCACAATGGGACAGTTTTTTTTTCTATTTTCGAACCGATAAAATAAAAACAATTGTTAAAGTCATTTTAACGTAAATTTGCTATTGATAATATTTTTATACTTTTCAGATAGGTTACCATATTTATTATATTCCGCGATTGACGCGCAGTTAGCTCGCTTGGTCGTGAAACAAAGAGGCTAAGTAGAGAATTTTGTGCGTTCTTAAAATATTAATCATTTAGGTTAATGCGTGTTAAATTGTAGCACGCTATCACCTCTGTATCGCGTAAATATTGCAGTTGTTTTTTTTTTTTTTTGGTGGCTTTATTTAACGCATTATTTATTTTCAAAACAATTACATTGAATGGGGAAGAAAACGCGATTAATACTTGATTTTAATTTATAAACAGTGAGCGTCAATGCTCTTTTAAATTTTCTTTAGGAAATTTAGTCCTTAAAAAAACAGTTAGTCGAAATCATTTCGTTTATTTAGTTTGATCCCAGCTCCACAAAATGATTTATTCGCGTCGCGGTAAACCATTACCATATTATGGTTAGACAGTGTTGTAATATCGTGGAAAATTTCCCTTTTACAAAATCCCAGGATGTGTGGGAGTATGAAAAAGCGAAAAATGCATTTGCTTGAGGATAATAATAAGTGCCGGTGTAATGGAAGAAAATTGGAACGTTATCGGTCGAATAGTGGATTAAATCTGAAGAAAGCCATGGACAAGTTTGAAGTTCAACAGATTGTCATTCGAAAGACACCGAAGTTTCCCACACGGGAACGTCACATGGCGATTCGAAGGAAGAAGTCAACAAATATACTGCGGTGCATGTATTGGCCAAAATCATGTTGTGATCGCAAGTGTTCGAGTGCGAATGAAAAAACGTGTCAAACATGCAAGTGCTCGCGCAAAGCGCATGCAATTTACCAGGAACAGGTCACATAGGTTCGCGAACTCCTCGGCTTCAAGAGCATTTCGCCAACACACTGGGAATCAGATCCACGATAATTGGGTTACACCTGGGTCCTGGGTGCCACCAGGTATAATGACATCGTCAAAGGTCCAGCTCTACTTTGATAAGATCCCTCAGAAGAAAGTTCAGAAACTCAGTTCAAACGGAAATATGTAAGAACCTTGAATATTTACGTCTCTGTAATTATTTAATCAGCTTATTTACGGGTCTAGTTTGTCCATTTGCATTGGCGCTATTCTACGATACCCGGAGGCCCAGAGCTTAGCTTCAATGAGGGCCGAGGCCTGTGCTAATGTCTCTATTACATACATACATACATAATATAATGATGTGTGGGAGTATGCAGTCATTAAAAGAAAACATTTACAAATATTTATATACAAGTTTTAGCCTTTCAATATAACTATTACGCGGTGCCCAACAAAATTTTTAATGCTATACCCTGAAGATTTTGCTAGAGCATTATTTACAAAACTGATGAATACCGTAATTGTTTTTTATCAAAACAAATATAAAATGGGAAAGAAAAAAATCGCATTTGCTTGAGGGAAAAATTATTCATCGGACATACGCATAGTAACACTTTATTTGAAATTGAAAGAGCTAATTCGAGAATAAAAGGTTGGTTGGTAAATACTCCAACAGGTACTAAAATTGTGAGCATCATAAACTTACGAGTGGTTTCACAATCAATGTCCTTGCTATTACGCTAAAAACCACCTGAGTCCTCCTCTACTTCGCCGTCTCTCGTGTGTGGATTCAAAGATCTTTCGGGCTGGAGCATTCGCGTCCATTCGCTCTGCATGACCCATCCTTATGTTCACTTGAAATAATATTTCTGTGTAGATGAATTGTGGGCGTCCATAAGTACAAAAAGTGACACAGCTCACAATCATTGCTGCGTTTTTTTAATCGTGTCCTTCTTTATCTGTCAATATCCTATAGAGATATTTTATTTGTCAATTTAGTTAACATTGCGGACAATTTTCAATGGATGGAGGATAGCACTCAACCAGTACTACCCTTTCCACTTTTTAAAAATTATTTTTGTTTTCGAAATAATATTACGAGCGGTGTTTAGATAAACACCAGAGTGATAATAAAACACAGATAGTTCAAATTTCAATGCGATTTATTTGAATGGAATCGAAATCAGTAGAGAGCAATGTGTGGGCAACTTACAGCTGACCGTGCAAAAAACAGGAAAATTCAAGATTAATCCCACAGACTTCCAACGATTGGCCTTGGGATTTATTGACTATCATCGCAAAAGCCAATCGAACGGGGAGCTGAATCCGCTTGAAATGGAAGATCAGTTGGAATAATCGGAATTCGTGGGATAAGGACAAGGACTTCCTCTCCTTTGAATTTGCCCTTAATGATCGTCGCTTGAATCACATTGCTCATCAGTTTCTTGACGGACAACCGCGTACCGTTGCATAATTTCAGATGATCCAGATTCCGCAACATGATTATGATCGATCCCACCTTCAGCTGTAAACTATGCGGTGGAGTTCCTGGCACATCAAGCGAGTTCAAAAATTCCGTCGGATAGTTGTTCGCTTCATCCTCGTTGGTCACGCTCTCAACGGATTTGTAGTTTTTACGAATGCAGGGGCTTGACTTTGAATAATGAAATTAAAGCTATCGACGCACGTTCTTATTCTTCGCTGCTATAGTATTGCCCGTTTACTACATAATCCAATCGAGATTTTTATAATTTTGGGCAATGCCGAGGAACACTTTGGTGATGAGTTCCTCCTTCGGCGATGTGAACTCGCAAAAATCTGCCGCGAACGATATCAATTCAGTCAAAACATTAAGGGGAATTTGGCCATTGCCAAGCGCCAGCAGTTGCCCCGAGAATTCAGATGGGTCGTTCAGCAATGCGACTCTCATGTTCGTGGTCAATTTCAACCCCTTGACATGCCGCCACAAAGACGAAGATTTCAGGATTTTCCACCTTTACATCGAAAAAACATTTGAAAAAAATTCTAAATTTTCGCGTTTTCCACTAAGAATTTTCTAAAAATTCCACAAAATTCCATACAAAAAATAAATTTTAGATTTTGCCAATTTCCCGACTTTTTCGGAGGGTTTCCCAAAATGTTCTTTCAGAAGAACCTTCTGCCAGCAATTACGAACAACTGAAAACAAATTTAAGCCAAATCGGTCCAACCGTTCTCAGTTTTCTATTTTCCAATTTCCCGACTTTTCCTGAGGGTTTCCTCAAATTTTCTTTCAGAAGAACCTTCTCCCAGCAATTACGAACAACTGAAAAAAAAATTTTGAGCCAAATCGGTCGAGCCGTTCTCAATTGATGAATTACTATAAATTTTTGCCACCATTTTTATATACATAATAAGAAGATTCACAGTGCACTGAAAACTTTTTTTTTGATCCGGATCACCTTTTACAGATCTCGAGATTTACAATGTATACTCTCACTAATGCCAATATTATGTACTTTGCACGTACAACAAGCTGCAAATGACAAAAGCGTGCGTATGAAGCGCAGCTACGTGGCCTAAGTGTTCTACAAAAAGATTAAAAAAAACTTATTGATGCATTCACCCCGAACATCTAGGTTTTTGTTTGACGTTTCAATTAGCTGTGAAATTAGCTATGAACTGTTTGTGTCGACTAGACTTTTCTTTTAGTGACTCTGACTAGATTTCACTCGTATTTACATACAAACAAAATTAATTAAGTTAAGTTATACTTGATAGTAGAAACTTAAGGACCGTTCACATGAAAGCGAACGAACGTATTGCTAAAATGCGAAAAAAAAAAATGTTGATGCATTTTTGAACAGAAATTTCGAATTCCAAACTTTTTGCCGCGAACGAAAACACCATAGGCGCGAATTGTCAAGGTTTATTCGGAATCCACATCATTAAATCGCGTTCCACAAACTAGCGAATAAAACATGAAAGTGTTCATGTAAACGGACTGTCAAAACCTGCGAATATTCGTTCGTAGTTGGCCGCTCGGGATACGTACCAATTGCCGACAAAAAAAAATGTCGACTACTAATAATGTCGATTTTGTCACTCGCTAAAATCTCTACAAAATTTGTATCGACTTTTAAGAATACCGGAAGTTTAAAACCTCGACTTAAAATGTCGACTGTCGGTCTTTATTCTTGTAACTTCAAACTAACGGGAAGCGTACGAATTGACGAAAAAAAAAAATGTCGGCTGTCACAAATGTCATTTTGCCATTGCTTGTCGCTTATTAAAATGTCGACTCAAGTTTCACCCACAATTTGAAATGCTGTTGGCGAAATGTCGAACGGAATAAACATACACAAGTGTCGGCGAAAATGTCGACTGCACATACCCACCCTTGCACCCACTCCAAATTCCTTACAAGCAGGCAGGTTGCAAGGGGGCAGCATGCTCCCCCCATACGTATTTCACTTTGGTCTTATTTCGACATTTTAAAAAATCAACATATTCTTTGTCGATATTTTTATCAGTCGAGATTTTTCTTAATCGATGTTTTTTTTCCGTATTTTGTTGATCGATTTTTTTGGAATCGGTATTTTTAAAAGCTGTTAATCGATGATCGATCCCAACCCTGGCCGCTCTCATGTGAATGGTCCTTTAGTAAGAGCTATACTGTTAGCAGTTTTGCTGAACTCGCTGAATGTTGGTAAAGGTGTGTCTGCTTCAACAACCTAGCAATTTGAAAACTGGAATATGTATGGAAAAACTTATGTTTTCCGCTCAGTGTGTAAAGGGTATTATACGTTTTTTTTCCCAGGGAACAGAAGTTACAAATCGGGTAGATACCTTATATGTACTTTGAAAATGTAAATGAGAAATGTCTGCTACTACGATTCTTCCTTCTGCAAAATGTTTGTACAAAAAGGCGGATTAGGTACTACCAATATAGCGGTTGTTTCGTCAATGTTTTCATTTAAACCATTACGAAAAATATGTTCCAGCATATTCCTTGATGTCTCGCAAGCCTTTGATAAGGTGTGGCACGAAGGCTTAAAACTAAAATTACGACAAGTTCTTCCCGTACGTCTATACGATATTCTCGTATCATATCTCGGCAATAGACTTTTCCGTGTAAGACATGGAAGCGAATACTCGGATCTAAAAGAAATATCGGCTGGTGTACCGCAAGGAAGCGTTCTTGGGCCGCTTCTCTACCTGTTATATACTCGTGATATACCAAAGGAAGATGACACTATTCTTGCTACGTTTGCCGACGACACAGCTATTCTAGCAGTAGGTAAAACAGTCGAAGAAAAGACTGCAAAACTGCAAACCGCGTTAAATAAAGTAAATGAATGGACGAGGGTCTGGCGAATCGGCCTCAATGAAACTAAATCTGTTCACGTGAACTTCACATATAAAAAAACGAATCACTTGCCAATTTTTCTAAACTCGGCCAGAATACCTTTTGCGAACGAAGCCAAATACCTGGGAATGACACTCGACGCAAAGCTGAAATGGAATTCACACGTGAAAATGAAACGCAAAGAGCTTGAACTCAAATATAGAGAAATGTACTGGTTACTTGGAAAACATTCCCAGCTCAGTACCGAGAACAAACTGCTTTTATATACAAGCAAGTGCTAAAGCCGGTGTGGACCTACGGTATAGAACTTTGGGGATGCACCAAGAAAACAAATGCCAATATTATACAATCTTTTCAAAATAAAGTGCTTCGAGAAATTGCAAAAGCACCGTGGTATATTAGAAACGACGATATCCACAGGGATCTCGGAATACCTGCAATCGAAGCTGAAACGAGAAGCTTTGCGCGAAAGCATAGAAACCGACTAATCGGACACACCAACAAATTTTGGATAATAGTAATTTATTGCGCCGACTACAAAGAACAAAACCTTTCGACTTGGCGATATAGGGATTAACCGCGTCTAAATTGCGGAACATGCAGGATCTTTCATTGGAGAGTAACCTGTCAAAAGCTTTCATTTCGTGATAGAAAAATTGCTTGATAAGTTATATCTTAGTTGCAGTATCTACAATTTATATCGAAGGGTGGTGTTTTTAGTCAGTAAGAATCTGACACTACTATGAGCACGCGTTGTTCTCATAGTGTCTATGCAAGATTTTCACCTACCCTCGGAGAAAAAAAATTTAAACCATTATGACCGTTTCATGGGTATGTACCTAACTAACTACCCTTTTGAGTAGCTTATAAAACATATCTACGGCACCATACTCAACATTCTTGTATAGATTTACTTAAACTTCTTTAACTTTCCCCAATTGTGACATTAAAATGAAACATTAGATTTGGTCATTCAATTTCTCAGAAAAATTATCTCAAGGATCGGTCTACATATTTGTCTTATTGTTAAAAAAAAACACGAAACACATTATTAAAAATGTACGCATCAAATAACTCATCATCGTAGCTAAATCAACAGTTTCTAATCTTCAAACCAGAAATTATATGCAAAAGACCCATTCAGATGAGAAATAGTCAAGGTCACTCACAAGTGACATCAATTTTATTATTTAAATCTTCTCCAAGGTATCCGAGCCCGGCATAACCATTGGCAAAATATATACATCTGTATGTATACTATTTTATCGGATAAGAAAATAATGATGTTGGTTCGAATTTCAAGAAAGAATATCGTTAACTATGACGTTGTAATGCTGTGCGAGAGCGTGTGTTTAGCTTTGGGGGTTTCTCTTTATATATATTTCCGAATACTACCTATACCTGGGTATCTTTGGTGAGGTGACACATGTGTTGTTAGTTAAAATATCACATTGACTAATATAACAGACCAAACAACATGAAGCTTTTGGCATTCGTGTTTGATGGTTTTTATTTTCAGGATATTTAAGCAAACTTATATACAAACTGGTATGTATGCCGGTATACCGTACGTGAACCATAGACGAAGCAGCTTACATTTTATAGTTTGGTTTTGTTTTGCCAGCTGTCGCCATCAAATTTCTGTCAATATTTTTATTTAATTTTATTTTATTTATACCGCAGGTGTAGACATTTAATTAAAATTCGAATGTCACGAATTATGATAGACTTTATTCCATCATGAAATTATTGGTGTACAATGTACACTGTGTTTGTGTTTATAAGCTAGGCGTTGACGTAAAAAGGTCTCGCATGTATGCTGATTCTGGGAAGAAAATCGTCGCACGATATTGTAATCAAAATAAATGTGGATAAATATTATAGCCGACATCCCTGGTCGTTAGTGCTGTGAGTTTAGTATTGACTCGTATTTATTTGTTGATTATGTCAGAGATATTTAAACAAGTTCCACAAAAGGTGATTCAATTAATTATTTTCATAGGCACAGTACAATAAAATCGACCAGAGCGTCGCTACGTCTTGCTTTGTTGTGATAATTTGTATGTACATAATATGTAGCTATATTTAATACTCATAAGGTGGAGTAGTAAAATTTCGATTCGTTGAACCCAATTTTAGATGACTCGGCCACACATATCGACCGATACGGCCGCTATTTCTCGTTCAATATTGGCTCTGAGCTCCTCTAACATCGCCGGCTTGTTGGCATAGGCCATAACCTAATGATTTAATGTAGGCCCATACAAAAAATCTAGAGGCCTTAAAGCACACGATCTCTATTCTCGGCGGGTCCGTTCCTTGAGATAGCACGTTCACCGTCATGTCCATCATGTCCAGAGCCCAATTCGAGAACGTACGTCGTTTCATATGATCAAGTGGCTTTAGTTCTTGAGTCAGCTTGATCTTGTAAGGGTTTAGGCTAAGATCCGTACGCAAAATTCACCATAATGTGTTCTGGGAGAGGCCCAATTCTTGAGAACGCCGTGAAATTGACTGATTTTTCTCGTTTGCGACGGACGCCTCTACGGCAGCGATATTCTCCACGCTTCGGGCAAAACGTAGTCTCACTCGCACGGCAACATCAAGCAGCGAATAGTCTGACTCATATTTGTTCACTAGACTATGAATTGCTTGCCTAATGGGACGAGAATTATGGCCGCTAACGCTCTTAAAGTTGCGACCACCGACTCGAAATATCGGTAGGTAGTAAATTTAAATTATTTTTGTAAATGTTGTTCCTTCCTGTACTTCACCATGATGAAAATTTTGATTTTACTGAATATTTTACATTGACAGTTCGGTAATCGGTTAAAGGGTGCCTTCACTCTCAAAGTTTGGAGTTGTCAAGTCGCTAATGTAATACCCTTTATAAACAGGGTGTCCCAGTTAAGAGGTTTAGAGCCGTTTGCTGATACGAATCAACGATTTAAGTTCTACTTAAATTCTTATGGGGTACTTTTTATATGGCATAAACTGTCACATAAGAGTTTATGTGGAACTTATGAGTCGTATCAGCAAACGACACTGAGCCCATTCTTTTTAACCATCTTTGTCAAATTTTGGTACGAACTAGAGTTTATTCTCATAACAATATGCCACGTATGAATATCCTCTTGTTGATGGTGTTTTTATTTTTTGCGGAAATCTGCCATTCTGGTTTCGCTCTTGAAAAGTGGACAAATTTGATTTTTTCGCTCCAATCGAAACCCGGAAGACTGTGCAATAAAAACTGTTGTTCTTTTCTATGTTTGATTCTCAGTCTACTATCTTTCTCCGTATAACTTCGAGACTTGGGCTCAATTTATCGCAATTAACTGAGAAAGCTGCGCAAGTCTGAAAATGATTTCTATTCTATAGCGTTACGCTCGTCATTTCGCGGGTATGCATCTTAAATTTTGAATTTTGTCTTGTACCTACATTACATTACATAATTAAAAAGAAACAGAATTTAAATTAAATAAACATACATCAACAACTCCCACTTATATATAAATTTCTCTTTGATTACAGATAAATTTCCTTATATGCCAAGTGTCTGCCCTGTTCCTGGCTTCGCTCTTCCGTTCGTTGTTACATCCTTCCAAAGTATCTTCCGGTATCCGACACACATATGCTCTATCACTAGGCCTTATTTTCGGATATTTTTGTTTTGGCCAACAAGCGATTCATATCGCAGGACTTCCTTCAGTATGCTACATTGTGATAAGAACTCAGAATCCAGCCGTAGTTCAAGTGTAAGAAAAACCATTACACTAACCTAGTTAAATATCTAAAACTGTTTTGTTTTTTTTTTATAGAACTGTAATGGTAGTGGCCATGTCATATTTACTTTGCATACACTTGCATCGTCAAATCTACGACTATGGTTCATATTCGCTGGACATAACCGGACCCCTAATGATAATAACTCAAAAGGTAACAAGTCTGGCATTCAGTATCCATGATGGTTTTATCAGAGAACAAAAGGTAAATTATTGCACACTTTAAGAATTTTTCTATCACAAAACCATTGAAATTACTTTCTCCCTTCCATTGCAGGATCTGACTAAAGCTCAACAATATCATGCAGTAAATAAACTTCCATCAGCACTCGAGTATTTCTCGTACACGTTGCATTTTCAAGGTCTGATGGCGGGCCCATTAGTTTTCTACAGGGATTACATTGAATTTGTCGAAGGATATAATCTGCTTAAAAGTCCCACATCAACTGTAAGTGCAATGGCATAATAGTGTAAATAGATGTATGGTTATATTAATTGATACATTGCAGGGCAATTTGGATAATGGAAACTCAAAGATCGTCATTGAACCATCGCCAACGAAAGCGGTTATAAAAAAAGTGGTCGGCAGTTTAGTGTGCGCTTTCATTTTTATGAAATTCGTGAAAATGTATCCAATTAAAAATCTTAAAGATCCCGAATTTGTATCAAATACATCGTTTGTTTATAAAATTTGGTGTGCTATGATGGCAACCACCACAATTCGCTTTAAGTATTATCACGCTTGGCTATTAGCCGATGCTATATGCAATAATTCCGGCTTAGGATTTACCGGTTACGATAAGGATGGAAATTCCAAATGGGATCTTATTTCGAACATAAACGTATTATCATTTGAGGTAAGTAAAGTTTTGATTTTTAGTAGAAAGTGTTACCTTTTTAGGTAGAGAAGGTTAATTCATTCAAGGCTGTGTCGATTTTAAGTTTTCCTACTTGCACCTATATGGGACTATACACTGGGTCATCTGAATACATTTCTATAAATTTAGGATTCTTATTATTTTTGCAAATGGAGCCCCATAGCGAACAACGATCTATTAGCGCTCAAGATTAAGTGATTTAGCGCCACGTTCAGACTTTGTTTGTTTCCCGTAGCCCTCAATCTTTGCTTTTGTTAACTATACGCATTTTGAAACGTCTACAGTACTACCAGTAAATAGTACCCATCGTTTTTGCTCCTTCCTTTCTTGAGCAACAGGTAAAGTAGACCTTTCATTAAAATTCGCTGTAGGGTCAGTCTGGTGATGCCCAATTGCGTGGCCCGTCATCTGGTTGATGTTTTTTCGTTCTTAGCGACATCGGCGGCCACAGCCGCGATATTCTCGGCAACGCCCTGCATGGTCTGTTGTTATTCCAGTGTGTTCGAGTCGAGTAACTAATCGCCGGAATCTTTGCCCAGTTGGTGCGAAACGATTAGGAAATCGACGTTTAGAAGATACTGGCTAACAATGAAAGTGACAGTGATTTCCCAAAGGCGCACAACAGCGATGGGGCATTTCAGATTAAATGACGTAGCGGTATTCAACGCAATTTAGATGTTAATTTAGTCGCTCTAACACAACTATAGCTATTACCTTTGCAACTGCAGGGAAAACGGAAGTCCGTCTTGCTCTCCATAATTTTTTAAGGAACTTCTTCCACTCGTCAGTGTTCCAAACCCGCTCTATAAACGGGTGGAGCAGCTCAGCTGACATTATTGGCCCTGCCCGGGATTACCATTAAGAATCTTTTCATAAAACAAAAACAAATTAATTCATATATACATATTTGCTTTAAAATTCTAGTTTGCATCAAACTTCCGTGATGCTATTAACAATTGGAATATTGGTACAAACATCTGGCTGCGTACAATCGTCTATGAGCGTGTACCAAAAAAATACGGAACTGTGTTGACATTTGCTCTAAGCGCTGTATGGCACGGTTTCTATCCTGGATACTATTTAACATTTGCCTCCGGTGCAATGGTTGTCACAGCAGCACGATATGTAAGTAGTCCATCTTTACTATTTATTTAACCAAATCTAAACACTTGAAATTTATATAGGCTAGACGCATGTTCCGCCATCGATTCCAGAGAACTCAATTCACACGAATGTTCTATGACATTATAACATGTCTAACAACTCGCGTATTTATGGGTTATGCCACTTTTCCATTTGTACTTCTTGAATTTATGGTAAGTAAAATAAAACTAATTACTCTTCGTTCGTGCAGTAATCATCTTCTAACAATGTTTTTTTCATATCATTACAGGGCAGTGTCAGAGTGTACCTGAAACTTTTTATGTGCCTTCATATTGTTGGAATGACCACAATTTTCATTTTGCCAAAGTTTATTCGTGGCGAAAAACGTACCAAGGCAGTCTCGTCAAATGGTTCGTTTGTCACCGATACAAATACAACACAACATAATCAATTAACAAAGAATGATCTCACCCACGAACTAACCGAGATGTCCGGCAAGGTAGTGACCAACTCAGATGATTTTGAATCGCCTCTCACTACCGGCAAACGACTTGTTATCGAGGGCATAGCCCAACGACAACCAGTCAGTGTACCAACAGCATTAGCTGCGATAAGTGTTGCACACGATCAGTGTGAAATGGACAATTTGTCTAGTAAGCTAAAAGAAAAAATCGACATGGAGACGAAAAATATCGAGGAATTTATTGATAAGACTGTCACTGAAACGGTGTCCGGCATCGTTGAGTTTAAGAATGATTTAATGCGCGATAGCGACAAGATATTCATATCACAGGATGGCATTCGTAAGCGTATCATCGGTGCTGAGAAGGCGTCCGAACGTTCAGATGCATTCCTAAAGAAGGAAATCAATGCTATAAATGCTGTTGTACAGCAGGCAAACGTTTTGCCTGTTGTTTTAAGTAATGGTCATGCCAAATAGTAATAACTCAAACATGTTAACTATCAGCAATAAAAAATCAGGGCCATCAACCGCCGTCACCACCACCGTCGCCGCCGCCGCCGCCATTATAGCAAACAAAAATCCAACAACACAACCTCTCTCACACAATTCATAAAACAAAAACCATGCATATACTACATACAAATTATAAAAATCCTAAAAAACAAAAAAACACGGGCAAACAACACAAACACACACACACACACACGAAACTAATGCACGAATCTACCCAAATAAACTACCACACAAATTTTACGAAACGTCAAACATTTTATTTACTAAAACAACAGACAAAACATAATAAAAATAATTACAACATTAAAAACTGATATTAGTTTGTAGATTTGTAAAATTTACACTAAAAAAAAGAGAAATATATATATAATATGAAACCTAAACTTAAACGATTAACAACAAACAAATTTGATAAACACCAATCTTAGATTATGAACAAGTTCAATATGATGTGTATTTGAGGTGCTAACAGCAAGCAACTCAAACACAGCAAATGTAATGTGTTCGAGATTGGCATACCAAGGGGTGGAATTTGATAGGAAACAGCATGTAGCTGAAATTAGGTAGCTTTAAAATTTGCTGCTTTTTGTGGCATCGAAGAAAGTTTAAAGAAGTCAGTTTTTATGGTTTCTCCTTAATTGAATAGAATATTATTCGGTGCGTTCCACAAACTTCCAACTCGCCTGTATCATTGCTACGCCGGATTTAAAATAAACACAAAAACTAAGTCCAGCTCTTCAGTATTGTCCGATTGATATTTTATACCCATCGCCTTTGTGCAGTCCAACAGGGACATCTTGTTATAAATGTTGTTTCTGAATATTATTTCTTCCTGTGTCGATGGTACCTTCGAGACGTCTTCCAGCTGAACGATAATAAGCTACTCTGCATAGTCCTTAACCCAGTAAATACATCACATCACAGTTATTATCCATCACTTCGCCACAAATGTTTCCTTTCCAAACATACCCTCCACATGGGTTGGATTTAGGTTTTTTATTTAGTTTTATTTATTTACTAGAAAACTTAAGCCTTAAGACAAAATTGTCTTATAAAATAGTGAAGAGTATAATTATTTAAATGCAGAGATAGTCTTAACTGTAGTGTGAATTCAGTCTACAAAAAAATTGTTGATTTCAATTTGTTGATACATTTCCTTATTTGGAAAACGTTCAGACTTCAAACACACAAATCTCATGATTTTTGTACACATCACTTGTCCTTATTTGACTGAACAGTTGAGTTAAAGTAAGGGTCTGAGGATTAGGGATGCCAGACGTCCCGCTCAGTGCGGGACTGTCCCGCTATGAGCCTTTTGTGCCGCAAATGTCCCGCAATGAAAATTGTCCCGCAAAATGTCCCGCATTGAAAATTTGTCCCGTAAAATGTCACGCCTTTCAACTTGTCGCCCTATATTATTGTACATACAGTGGCCGGCATAAGCACATATTTTGACAAAACTAAAGTTAATTCTGCTCATAATTTGAAGCTTACTTCATGTAAATTTTGGCATCAATGAAAAGGTCATTTAAATAGCGTTTGTATGATACAAAACTTTCCTTAACCCATTAAGTACTCATTGAAAATTTAGAATATTTGTGAAAGTCTACTTTTTTTACTTTTTTCCACGGTATCAAAAAAAATGTTTTGATGCAAAAAGTTTCTCCGAACATTTATAGTGACTGCAAATTTGATGCTTTTTTTAATATAAGTCACCTTTCCGCATTACTAAGCACACCGTGTATTCAGCAAATGCTAAAATAAATTGGAAAAAACTAGAAACGCGTTCAAAAATATATCTACCATTATTTTATCATTCTGCTTTGGAGATATGAGTAACTGTAAAGAGAGTGTACAGTGTAGGGTGTTATAATTCAAGTGGCAATGTACAAATATGAATTAAAAGACATTTACTTGAACCAAATATTACTTATTACAACAAATAATATGTAAACTAAAATAAAAACGTTTTTTTCACTTCAAATGCAAAAATGTCCCGCCAGCTAATTTTTCGGATCTGGCATCCCTACTGAGGATCCCCCATTGATCGCCCACTAAGGTGTTGACTTTATAGTATCTTGGGATGGTTTCCTTACAACCCTGTGCCTAAAGGACACTATTGGAAGCTAACTGCAATCGGAAGAATGTTCAAACATTTTTTTTTTTAATTTTTGACGTAAACACTTTAAAATTTTGAGCTGACAGCTTTCACGTTTGCAGTTGCAATTTGTATTTTAATGTTTAAATATTTTTTATGTGGAATGCGTTGCAACTATAGAGACTGCGAAAATCTACAGTTCATGTTAGAATATTGCGGGCCCCTATTGTGAGTGTCGATAGTGTTTATCGTTGATCGACACTTGTGATTGTCGATTGCGATTGATATTTGTCGATTTGACAGTCGCTTGTAGTCGATTACAAATGTCTGGTCGATGCTTTCTAAATTAATCCACGCAATCGACATTTGTCGTGACGATCGCTGATCGACAATCACAATAGCAGTTTTCAAAAAAAAAAAAAAAAAACCTTAACATGTTGATTTGTGTTTTTTTACTGGACTAAGGAGCGAGGGATCGCAGGTCCATACCCCAAAAAGCACAAATCTTTGATATGTCCTCACTATTAATCTATGGTTAGTGACAACCAAAATTTTCATAATCCCAGTGGCACACAAACCATGAGCTTAGTAGGTGGGCCATTTCCACTACCGGAAAAGTAAATATTTTTTTTTTCTGTCCCATCTTTTGGGAACATCTGAATGTGCGAACTTCCGGTAGTACTATTGGCGTATAAAAAAATTCAGAGATACGGATATGGCAATCGTGGTGCCCATCCATTTGTTGCATGAATAGGGCGCCCACACAAAAGGTTATGTCTACATATATCATCATGATACAAATTAGAACAGATCCCTTTTGCGGCTCTCACACTCAACCAATCGACAAGAATAAATGCTGGTAGAAATTTCGTTAAATATTATATATAACTAATACTTTAATGTCACACATTAAGGGCCGGTTTGTTCATCTTTGGTTAACTCTAATCAATGGTTATTCCAGCTGATAATCATAGAATCGGTTTGTTCAGTCAAATTTTAACCAGAGAATCCATGATTTGGTTAGTTAATCACAGAAATCGATAACCAGGCGATTTTGGTCGATTAACGACATTAACCAAGGAAATTCTGGAATTTTGTTTGTTCAAGCTTTGACGTAACAGTCAAAAACAAAACAACTTTCTTTCAAAAATAAAAATTAATTTAATAAATAATAATAGCAAAATAGTGTGTTGCATTCGTATCTGCTATGTGGACGCATTTTCAACAACTGGCAGACAGTGTGGAAAAAATTGCATGCGTTGCTGCGCTTGTGACAATTTTAACTATTGATTAAATCTAACAACTGAATAGACAAATAAACTGGAAAACTGGAACGATTTGTCGCAAATCTGTGATTTGGTGACCAAAGTGAAAAATAAGTGAACAAACGATTTTTGGTTATCACAGTTATTTAATCATGGGTTAAACTAAATCTATGATAACCTAACCACAGATTTAACCAGCTGTGAACAAACCGGCCCTAAGAACAGGATTATGTTGACTTAAGGTAGTGACTAAAATGGTCGAAAAAAATCCATTTAATTATAGTTATCCCAAAAAGCTGGTAAACTGCCTACAGCTGCGCACTGCATGTTGGTTTAGGTACCTTTCCACTTGTGCCACCTAAAATGTTACAACTTTATGAAATTCTTCAGTATGAGCGTTATAACTTCCGAAAGAGTTCCTTCATAACGTTTCTTCCTTCCTTTAGACGTTGTAATCACGCAGCTATGTTTTGAACATGCCTGTTACCCAACAATTTTGTTGTTAATCCCAACGGAATATCAGTTTTGATTCACTCACAATTTCCCATTTGCTTATTTTGCAAGCCACGCAACTATTCTCTATGTTCCACCCCACAAAATAAATCTTCCTGATGTGTTAAAAAAAAAACCGTACCAAATTAAAGAAAATAAAAAAGTTAAATTGAAAAAAAAAAAAATATATATACATTGCAAACATTTGTGAAAATCTAACAAAAACAAAATGATTTTAAATAAATTCTATATAAATATTATACATATACACCCATGTAAAGGCATATGAGTATATTTAAAGAGAATCCCATATTTATATTTCAAGCTATTGATGTAACGTGTAGTAAAATTGGTATGATTGTATGCAGCAAAGCTTTTCGTGAGATGTTAAACAAAATATTTATATATATATAACAGATTCTAATAAATAAAGAATTAAAACATGAATCTTCCACATTCAAGCTCCAAGAAAAAATACATATTATGAATGTAAGGAAGAAAGAAATAAAGAAAATTTGAATTTAATTTCTCCAAGAACATTGACTGAAAATCGTTAAAGAAAAATATAATTGTAATTAAAAAGAAATACAAAAAACACATGTAAAGTTTTGTTTGTTCATTATTGTTGGCGTTATTTTTTTTTTATTTGCAAAATGTGTGTATGCGTGTATGTCTGTAAGTTATTATTATATAAAATAAACTCTATATACTGATTCTTTATGAATAAAGATTCTTTTGTTTTTCCTGAGAACTCTTAGATTTAGAAAACTTTATTATTTTACATTTTCAAAGATTTTTTTTTAATTATTAATATTGTAACAAAAAGAAGAAGAAAAAAAGAAAAATTTCAAGTGTATAACTAAAACAAACAAAATATATAAGAAACTGTTTTATTTCATGCGATTACCAAATGAGCAGAAATTGGTAGATGAAAACAATTTAAGTGATTATGACTAATAATAAAAGAAAAAGCACTTAACATATTTTTAAAATCGGATTATGATCTTTTATGTTGTCTTTCATTAGCTTTGTGATAATAGGTCGCTACTTCTTCTTACTTACTTACTCATCGGGCTCCCGCCCCGTTAAGAGTCTCTGCCTGAGACACTGCAGCCTTCCATCCTCTACGATCCCGGGCACGCTGCTTCCAATTGTCCAGACCAAGCGCTCTGGCATCCGCGATGGCTTGGTCTTTGAAACGGAGGTTCGGTCTTCCTTGTCTTCTCGAACCTGGGGGCTGGGATTCGAAGACCCTCTTGGCTGGAGCATTATTGTCCATTCGCTCGATGTGGCCGAGCCAATGTAGTCGACGTGTTTTGGCTTTTTGGACTACATCAACATCTTGGTACAGCTCATAGAGTTCGCGGTTGTATCTTCTCCTCCATTCGCCCTCCTCGCACACAGGACCAAAAATCCGCCGAAGTATTTTTCTTTCGAAGGAGCCCCAGTATCAGGTCTCCCTTCGTGCTGGACGATGCACTCGGCGCCATAAAGCAGAACTGGCAGGATAAGAGTTTTGTAGAGCACACATTTCGTCCTTCGAGTTAGGAGTTTTGAACCTAGTTGTTTTGCCAAACCGAAGTAGCAACGGTTTCCTAGGGTAATTCTTCGCCGGATCTCCACTAGGGTGTCATTCGTGGAGTTTACGTTTACTCCGAGGTAGGTGAACCCCTTAACTACCTCGAAATTGTTGCTATCAATAGTGACGTTTTGTCCTAGGCGGTGGACAGATGTTTGTTTGTTTGTTGATAGCATGTACTTAGTCTTGTCCTCATTTATTTCAAGCCCAACGGATTTCGCCTGTTCTTCAATCGCCGTGAACGCGATTCTATCACGGCACGCTGGGAGCGACCGATGATGTCAATATCGTCCGCATAGCCAAGCAGCTGGACGGACCTGTTGAAGATAGTGCCTTCCGTGTTGACACCTGCCCTGCGCACTATCTGCTCCAGTACGAGATTGAAGAAGTCGCATGATAGAGCGTCTCCTTGCCGAAATCCGGTGCATGTTTGAAATAGTTCGGAAGAGCTGCTTCCAAACTGCACGTTGCAGCGTGTGTTTTCCAGCGTCGCGCGACACAACTGAATCAGTTTTGCCGGGATTCCGAATTCAGCCATCGCCATATAGAGCTCCTGACGATGTATGCTATCATACGCGGCTTTGAAGTCGATGAATAGGTGGTGGGTTTCGACTTGAAATTCGTTGGTCTTTTCCAAGATTTGCCTCAGTGTGAAAATTTGGTCTATAGTCGATCTGCCGGGCCGGAAGCCACACTGGTACGTGCCGATTAGTGTGTTGCAGAACGGTTTTAGACGTTCACACAGTACGTTGGATAGGATCTTGTATGCGACATTTAGCAGGGATATGCCTCGATAGTTCTTGCAAGACATAGGATCGCCTTTTTTGAAGATGGGACATATGGAGCTGATAGTCCAGTCATCGGGCATGTTTTCTTCCACCCATACTTGGTTGATGATTCGGTGCATGCTCCCTACCAAAACATCACCACCGTATTTAAAGAGCTCCGCTGGTAGACCATCAGACCCTGCGGCCTTGTTGTTCTTAAGCTTTTTTATAGCTAAGCCAACTTCTTCTATACTAGGTGGTGGAACTAGTTCTTCATTGACTGGACGTGGGTTCTCTTCTTGCCCTATCACTCTCTCTACATGATGCCCATTAAGCAGCTGCTGGAAATGCTGCTTAAACACATCTACTATTCCCTGCGCTTCGGTGACTAGGTTCCCTTCGCTATCTCGAAGAGCCTGCGTTCCGGTTTTGTAGCCAGCAGCCAGTTGCTTAGCTTTTTTATAAAACCTCCGGATGTTATTACGATCGCGCGACTCTTCGATCTCCTTGAGCTGGGAAGCTGCGTAAGCCCTCTTCTTTCTACGCAGGATCTTCTTTTCCTCCCTTCTCCTGGCTCGATACTCTTCTCTCGCTGCCCTTGTTTTGCGCTGCAGCGCTTTCTTGTGTGCATCTTCTGTCACCTTTTTCCTGTACACGCATTCATCATCATACCACGGGCTCTTTCTCTGGGGTGGCTGGTACCCTACGGTGGTTTCGGCTACCTCCTTGATGATGTCGCGATACTGGCACCACTGATTGTTGGCGTTTGTGGTAGGTGAGTGCACAGAGGAGAGTTTCATACTCAGGCGCTCGCTGTAGGCTCTGGCTACTCCAGGTGTGCTAAGGCGTCCAACGTCGAATTTCTTCTTCTGGGCAGTTCGCAGCTTCTTTTCGTTGGACAGTCGAGCTCTGAATTTAGCCGCAACAAGAAAATGGTCAGAGTCGACGTTTGCCCCTCGGAATGTGTGCACGTCGAGGATGTTGGATGCGTGCCTCGCATCGATTAGCACATGGTCGATTTGGTTGGCGGATCGACCGTCTGGAGAGCGCCAGGTTGCTGTGTGGATCCTTAGCCTTGGAAACCTAGTGCTACTTATCACCGTATTACGAGCTGCTGCAAAATCGATTAGTCGGTAGCCGTTGTCTGTTGTCGTTTCGTGGATTCTGTGCTTACCAACTAATCCGCCAAAGATGTTTTCCTTTCCGACTTTAGCATTGAAATCCCCGAGTACAACTTTTACATCATACTCCGGACAGGCTCCGTAGGCTCCATCCAGGAGGTCATAAAACTCCTCCTTGATAGGATCTTCTGCCTCGTCGGTAGGGGTGTGTGCACATATTAGGCTTATGTTTTGGAAGGTAGCTTTGATGCGGATCACAGAAAGGCGATCACTTATCGGCTTGAAGTCAATGACTTTTGTCCTAAGCCGATTTCCCACGACGAATCCGCATCCTAATACATGCAATCTTTTGTTGCAGCTGTAATAAATGTCGCAATCTTTTCTTTTCATCATACCTGATCCTATCCATCGTATCTCCTGGATCGCGGTTATATCTGCCTTGTACCGCGTGAGGACAGACTCAAGTTTTTGAGTAGCACCTGGGGTGTAGAGCGTTCGTACATTCCAGGTACATACTCTCAGATCGTAGTCCATTGACGTTCCGGGTCTGGTTGCCATTTGAGGAGTTCCATTATCCGAGGCTGGTTGTGTCTCTCTCATAACTACTGGTTTTTTTCCATGGTCGGGAAGTTACCCCGACGGCACAACCCCCAACCTGGAGGACCAGGCCCTTGTTTTGACCCTAGGACAGCGGGCCGGAAAAACCGATGCCAGTAACCCATTTTGGGATATGAGCGCTGCCGTTGACCCATATTGAGGGCTCCTCCGCCACCAACTCTTTTCCAACACCCTGGCTCAGTATTGGAGATCCCCATAGACCTGGTATCCAAATATGTCGAAGCAGCTCATACAGGGATTACACTTTAGTTCGACCTGACCGGAACTGTAGACGCCACCGTTGATTCCATCTAGGGAATTCATCCGCTGCCGCCTGAAACAAGAGGAAGTGTCTTAGTGCGTAGACACTCCTCCCCCCTCTCTCGTTCGCTGCCACCAACGACCTTCCACAGGGGTTGGTAACCCCATCTCCAGTCGAGGTACTAGGCACCCACCAGTCACCAACGTGGAGGTGAGAGTAGGAGTTGGTAGTGAGAGGCTAGAGTGGGAACGCTTGTGTTCTCATATAATCGCATCACTACCCTTAAACCGGCTACTTCTTCTACTGTTTCTTTTATTTAGGAATACCTAATTTAAGCTGTCCTGTATTCTTGAAAGGCTGCCTGATATTTGGTACTATACCTGGTGCCTAATGTAAGGTAAATGTGCTATTTATGCCCAAGGAAGAATCATGCTCACTCAACTGTAAAACATCAAAGACCGATCAGCCTTACACCTTTTAGGCTGAGGCTTAAAATCGGATTATGATCTTTTATGTTGTCTTTCATTAGCTTTGTGATAATAGTTCGCTACATCGACTGTTTCGTTTATTAAGGAATACCTAATTTAAGCTGTATTCTTGAAAGGCTGCCTGATATTTGGTACTATACCTGGTGCCTAATGTAAGGTAAATGTGTTCTTTATGCCCAAGGAAGAATCATGCTCACTCAACTGTAAAACATCAAAGACCGATCAGCCTTACACCTTTTAGGCTGAAAATTCCAGAGAGAAAATTTCATTAAAACTTCGGTGGATGGTATCTTGCTTTAAAAATCACAGCATGCATGTCAAAAGGGAAATCTGTTAAAGAGCTTCCGACCAAGACTGATCTTGTCCTTTTCACAAGACAATTCAAAATTCCTAGCCTTTTGCCAACGATACTAAGGGGATCGCGATCGCTTCTTATTCTCTCAAATAGCACTGGAAATAGAATGTTATCGAATTTTTGAAGAAAGGAACGGTTGCCCTGTCCTGCTTCAAGAAGGCGGTATCTCATGGGTCATATAACCTGCATTGATGTAAACTGCGGTAATAAAATCGATCCTCTTATATGGAATAATAAGACCGAAATTCCATCCAGCATATCTCAGCATCACGAGGGCACTGAGAACCTCTCCAACAACTGCAATCCAAGACCTACTCAACATTTTCGAGATGGAAGGCAAATAATAAGCACCATGACTGCGAGAGCATGTATTGGCCTAAGCAAAAACAACCTAAGAATCCTCACAGGTGACAGGTCTGCTAACCGGACACTGTAAACTAGGGGAACATCTGCAGAAAATATGCTTATCAAAAGGAGGTTTCTGCGATGAGAGCGCTGAAACCCCAAGTCACATTTTGTAATCCTGTGGGGCACTGACCCATAATAGGATTAAATATCTGGGCAAATACCAGATAACATATAAGGATATATAAATATTGATCATGCTAACACACTCATGAAGCAACGACGGCTTCCCAAACTCACAGTTGGGCAATCTATCAAAACTAACCTTAATATAGATTTTTAAGCATTCGATAAAATACAAATCGGAGTACATTATTCTATGAGCGATAAAGTGCATTTCGTCGAGGGCCAAACTTAATTAAATTTCAGGTGAGTAATCATCCTGTCAAGTAACCAGTGTCAACTTTTTTCACAACCGTAACTCTTGTCAACCACCCTTATTCCCGTTGGCGTTTATCGTAAACGACTAATATTTCATTTCATTTTTAAGCCGGTTGTTTGGCACTTTTTTTTAGGCAGACGATTTGAAATAACAGTGAACCCATGGAAAAGGAAATAAAATCGTTAAGTTCGAAAAAAATCGGAATATCATTTATACAACGACACGACACATAAGTCGTATACGACATACGCCAACGGGAATAAGGGTGAATATCTGACAAACATCTGAAACTATGATTTGTTAGCAAATCGTAAGTCCCTTCCGTTCGTGCCAAAAGTAAGACTCAAACAAATTAAATCTAAGGACTTATGTGGACCTGTTGCCGCTTTATTAAATACACAAAGAGACTCTTTCATAAACCGTAAAACACGAATTTGGAATGCCTTGCCCACCTCTGTCTTTCCTCCTCAGTTTACAGACATTTAACCTTCCGTTCTCCAACCTATTTTTTCTTACACGTTCCTCTTACTGGGGTGTGACATACCCCAATCTATAAGTTGTGTTTTATTACAGAAAATGTTAAACTGAATTTACATAGCCATGGCATGGCGAACAAAAAATTGTAACGGTAATGGCACGGTTTAACATTTTTCGTGGGGTATCTCACACCCCAGTGGGAGGACGGAATGTTAAAACCAATGTGCATCGGAATCTCCTATCTTCTCTATCCCAATTTCCTTAATTCCCGCTCTGTGTAAATCACATAGCACTATAAGAGTAGTCATAGCCTCTTTAGGGCGTGTTAGTTATAAAAAAAAAAAACTACCATTTTCGGTTGTCAGGTAGTGGCTCAATTTACCTTTAAATTATATTATACCCTGTCAAGTGCAATTGCTTCGGACTGAGAAATTTCGGAAATTTCCACTTGCTTTACGTGCCCAAACACCGCCTGATTAATGATTATTCATCCCTAGGTATATTCTTTCCTTACTGATCCAGCTTGGTACTTTTTTTTTATTTGTAGTTAGACTAATGATGGTAATAAAGGGTGTCCCATAATTCACGCAAAATTTGAATTTTTCGCCATTAAATAGTACAGTGATGCAAAACCGTCATAGCAAATTTCAATAAAAGAGTACGTACTTGCCAGC
This sequence comes from Cheilosia soror, assembly GCA_949372485.1. Classification (NCBI taxonomy): domain Eukaryota; kingdom Metazoa; phylum Arthropoda; class Insecta; order Diptera; family Syrphidae; genus Cheilosia; species Cheilosia soror. Next base: position 40,947,360 of record OX443564.1, on the reverse strand, counting down.
AAAGCCGTGGCGGCCATTTATCCGATGTGTATTCCATACATAACCCCATAATCTGTATACTCAAAAAAAATGTAAGCTTTCTATTTAAAAATCTGTATTTTCTATAAAAGTGGACTGCCAACTTTTTGTTGAAGCAAACATAAGCACTAGCTCTTTTGGTTCATGGCGGAGAGAAACGAAAACTATCAAAAACTATCTCAACGAAGCAATTCGTGCGATTTTGTTTGAGTGCTGAGTGTGCCATCTGTTATAGAACGTTCGAAATAATTTGAATAAGTTGTTATTTTTCGCAATTGCAAAGAGCAATGACGCGCACGGAGCGCAGAGGTTTCATACTTTCGCCGCACTGAACCAAAAGGGCTATGTTAGCTCCATTTTTCCTCGCAGTTTTATATGAAACTGACATTTCAGTAGTAGTCCATACTCCATGAATAGTATGTCAATGACTATTTTAAATAGCTTTATTTTGTGTGCGACGACGCAAAGAATCTAAAATCTTCTATAATTTAGTGTCCTTAACTATGCCATATTATGTAGCATAGAAGAGTAGATATTTTTTTACAGCGTTTCTGATATTTTTATTAAGCACATAAATAGTTACCTAATAAAAAATTGTCTGTTTATATTGTCATATTGTCAGATAGGTTCCCAAAACAGGAGGATTTGACAGAAATGAAAAAAATAGGACACGTAAAGTTCAGTTGAAACCCATTTACAAATCACTTCGTCTTCACGTTGACGGAAACATGAAATAAAAGGAAGAAAATTGTTGAAATTCAAAATTAATTGGGACTTCAGACATAGAGCACCCTAAAAAAAGTGGTATCTCTAGCAAATGTAGTATCAAACAGTTCCAATTGGCATTTGAGTTGATGTCAGAAAACTGTCAGATCATTGTCAATTTTTTGTAAACAAAAAATGATTGTGATTTTGGGTCGCTAAATTTCGTTTATAATCATAAAACTCGAATAGATATTATATTTCTTAACAATTCTAATAACCCTGTACCAAATAGCTTTAAATGGTTACTAACAAAATGCCCGGCGACATAATATACCACGAAAGGCAACGACGACAACTATGCGCTCTGCATGCTCTCAACAATTTATTCCAATGTAAGTGCCATAAACTATTGTAAACGCAAAACTGAATCCCTTAATTACGTTTATTTGGAATTTCAGCTGAAATTTACAACAAAGCACAACTAGACGAAATGTGTAAACATCTTAGTCCACAGGTCTGGATAAATCCGCATCGATCTGTCCTTGGCCTCGGCAACTATGACGTCAACGTGATTATGACTGCGCTTCAGGACAAAAACTGCGAAGCAGTCTGGTTTGACAAACGGAAGTAAGTACCCGCCAACCAAAAGGTATTTTATCAGTCATTGAAATGTGTATATTTATTTATTTTTTTAGAGATCCGTCGTGCATAAACCCCGATGAGGTAGTTGGCTTTATTCTAAACGTTCCCGCTGATTACAAATTCGGCATTGTTACGCTGCCGATAAAGAAACGACATTGGATTGCGGTAAGAAAGATCGGCGAAAAATATTATAATTTAGACTCCAAGTTGGATTCGCCCAATTGTATTGGGGACGAGGAGAGTCTGATAACATATTTTCGAGCGCAGCTTGAATCCAATGATCGAGAACTATTCATAATCGTACAAAAGGAAACTGCCAGCGCACAAAAATGGTTAAAGTCAACTACAACTCTATCAGAGGATACAACACCGGAAGCTGAAACTGTATGATTGCATATGTTGTTGTTGCTGTTGTTTTAAGCTAACCTTAGATAATTCAAAATTTACACAATAACACGCAATTTTTTTGTTTTTGGATGCAGTTGCAGCCTCTAGTCTGGAATATTTATAGCTACTATGTACAAGTACTAAAAGTTGTAAATTTGTCGATTGCTTCAATTCTAAATATATAAATGTGTATCTGTTATAAATTGTGGCTTTTCTGGGGGTGTACAAATGTAACCGTAAGAAGATTCTTATAAAAATGTATAAACAATACATATACCTATTTGAGTCATGTAGTGTTGAAACACATATTTGGATTGGAGTAAAATTAGTAAATGGAAAAGCATTTAGTTGATGTGCTCGCATCGGCGTATGTCATATCTGAGACGTCCTAAGGTCTTAAGGTCCATCGTCAGGGCTTTGAGCTCATGTTCCTTTAATTGTACGCCTATAGACGCAGTGATCGCTTTCTTAGGTTACCTTTTTGGGCTAGTTTTACTACATCTTTTAGGTCGTTTGAAGTCAATCTCCTTGTTGCTATCATAAGGAAGGCATACTCTAAAGTCATTTCAAAGTTGCGTATTCGCGAACAGTTCCAGCTGACTTGAACGCCGTCCACTTATTTCAGTTTTACAAATCAACCATTTTTGTTTTAACAAACAATGTTACATATCTTTTTTTTCTGCTAAGGTCTGGGAGTAATTCGATTGCATTTTGTTTGCATGAGCAATATTTTGTTGCAATGAACCATTCTAAGTGAACAATACATCCTCTCTCCATTAATGTGCTTTTCCGCTATGCACTATCTTCTCGTTTCCAACAGTACATAGTGCGAACAGTCCTGCAGAGATCTGCGTCGTTCTAGTATTCCAACAATCTCCCTTAAAGCTTCAAATTGTTAATGTTAAAAAAATTGTGTTGAAATAAAATTCAAAAGCCAAACACACTTTCTTTTCGTCATTCTTATAAAATTGTGTGTATTTATTTGTTACTGATAAAAAAAACGGAAAACAAAATAAACATTGGAATGTAAAAATCTTAAAAACAAAAATTAAACATCAAGGCACTCTAGCGGTTTAAAACTTAAAATAATAATAAAAATTGGACGGAATCTTAGCCGATGAAAGACCATTGTGTACATCTCATATGTCGGTCTGTACGCCTTCACCATATCTTCTCGTATTGTACTCATGAACATAATCGCCTGCCTCACGATTTCCAATCTCATTCAAGCGCTTATAACGCTCACGTCTAGCCTCCACCATGTAGAGCACGCCACCTGGCATAAGGAAAACGCTGCCAACACATGCCAGTGCAAAAGCCCATCCCATGTCGTTATTCTCCCAGTGGGGCATCCAATCTCTGCTGTCGCCTTTAGCTCCAAATACAACAACCGCAATGAACCCGCAAATAGAGCCAAACACCTCAACCGCTCCGATGGTCAGCAGAAGAAACACATATCTATCATCGTCTCGGGAACAACGCAAAAATGCCAAAGTCAATGGTAGCGCCACCAAGCAAGCAACAAAACACAGAGTTGCAAAGAACTGAACAGCTATGTAAAATCCTGGCAGCAAATAATCATGAATTATGTAATATTCTTCCTCGAATACCCACATGCAACCGGTGAAACGAGTGTCGTAGAATCGATGTATGTCTTGAAAATGATTGAAGCACACCTCCCAAAGGCCGAGATTCAGGAATTTTGGAGCAGCTAATTTGCCATCAGTGACCAACCAGTATGGCGAAACAAACGCAATCAACACAAAGAGGGCCGATACGGTTGAGATTCCCAAGGCGATACGTGTATTTTTGTTACTTGCACCCATTCTAAGCTGGGAGTAATTACTTTCGGATTCGTTTTAAGTGCCAAGTTTTTGAAATTAATTGGAATTAAATAGATGAATATTCCACGCCCTAAAAATTACAAATAACCAGCACAAAATGTTAAAATTTTGACAGTTGTCTAATGACAACTATGGAATTTTTCTTATGTTGGTAGAAGTGTGAGCGTTCGACATTTGCTGTGTTCAGTGGAGGTTTTTTTTTGTATCTTCCGTTGAGTAGCTTTCGATTGGGTTCATGTATTTAGGTAGGTAATAGGAGGTATCTTGATTTATTTCATATCGCTCAAATGGCTATATTGCGTCGCAGTATGGCTTTTTATAAAACGTCTGCCCAAACAGATAAAAACAAAAAGTTATCAGTGTGTGGAAAACAAAAACTTATTTTGATAGTTGGTCAAAAACATTTGAAATGGAAAATAATAATTAAAATTAAACTGTCAGGGAATTGGGTTACCAATATATTTACAGCGGTATTAATAAAAAAGCCCTAGATTCTCTCTGAAATTCTCTTTCACCTTTAAATTTCTCGCGTCCAATCGAACTTTTTGTTGGTATACGTGTATTTCAAATTATGTGGATAGAAGTTGGACAAGGTTAGCTCTGTGTGAGTAGGTTAACCACTCTCTATACGCCGAATTTGGTGAGTTAAGTTATCCGCTCGTTAAACATGTCAGTGAAAGCTAATATATGTTTATTAATAAGAATTACGAGTTATCAGATGTGATAAAGCTAATTCGCCGCTATTCGGTATTTATTAACACGGGGGTTAGAAATTAAAATTCAATCCACAAATAACAATTTATAAAATGTGGATCCTTGATAACCAGGGGCCATATTATGTAAAATGAAAACGATCGAACGATATCGTTTGGACAATAGCTGTCTCTGTCTATTGCCACAGATATGATAGAGACGGGTTTAATGAAAACGAAACTTTTTTTTACAGAATCCCACCTCAGAACGTATATATATACTACACATCAGATTGACATCTCGATACTATGCCAACCCTATACAGTCACTATATCAAAATAAAACTAATCAGTTATGGATTTTTTTACAAAAGAAATTACTTAATTCTGGGTTAAAACTTTTCTTTAAATCGACTTTAATTATTTCACTGATTGAAATTGATTTCAATGAACAGCTGATTTTCGTTTCTCTAATTTGGAACTCAATCAGCTGTCAGTTTCGCTTTCAATGATCAACTCTAACCTCAAAACCTAGACTTGTTTGTTGCCAACTCACTGACAGCTCCTTCCACTGACAGGAATTTTTCAATGATTGATATAACTGACTTGTCAAAAATAATTAAACAACTGATTTGTTCCAATGATGCATTATTTTCAATGATAGCTATAAATGAGTACTTAGGAATTGCACGAGTTTAGTGATGGTAAGGCCCAATTATTTATATTATCTATGTTCCACTGTAATGCCCAACAATTGAAAATTACATTTGTATTTTGTTGTGTGCTTTGACTTTCAGTTTGATCCAGCGTTCATCTTTTGTCATGATTACATTAAAATAAACCGATGCTGTGAAATCGCTTATATTTGTGATAAACTTAAAATCAAATCCTCTCAAAAGCTCTCTTTGCAACCGTCGGCCGAAATTTAAAGTAGGTAGGTAATAAAATTAAACTTTAATTTTTATTCCTATTTTTAAACATGCCATTGACAGTAAAAAAAAATTGCCGAACTTGGCACCACTTTTAGAGCACTCATATCAAAACTTACAGTTCAGTGTGTCCTATCTGCATTTGTATGGGTTTAAATATGTGCAAAAAGTTTCTGTGCGTTCAGTCGTCAAATTCGCCGTGTGTGCTTCCAATCGCGTTTGCATCGTTTCGTCGTTCTTCAAAGAAAGTTGAAAAAAAGAATTATACATAAAATAGAAAAAAACGATGGCGTCCGACATCGAAATCGTAAATATCTCTAATTTCGAGAAAATACAAAACTTCCTCAACGATTCCGCATACAAGGAGATCCTCGAGAACAGCGAAAACTTCAATACACGTCTTTGCATTGAGCGGCGCCTCAGGATGCCATTTCTGGATCCCCAAACGGGCGTTGCACAAACTCACTGCGCTTTGTTTATGAAACAAAAACAACGAATGCCCGGATTTCGTGATGGCCAAATCTATACTTATCCATCAGCGAGATGGCGTAAACCTAAACGCCAATATCTACTACATCACCAGAGTTACAAGGCCTACCAGTTCCGGGAAAGCCAAACGCATCATCATCACTATCACCATCAACCACAGCAGTCACAGCAACCGCAGCAGCAGCAATCGGAGAGTACAGGTAGAATAAACCCATTCCAATCAGCGCCCAACCCCGAGTACATAATTATAAAGGGCGAGATCCCAGAAAAAAAAACCAAAGAAATTCGTCTGGTAAAGAAAGACAGGTGCACCCCTCTCATGTTTGTCCTTCGCTCTGTCGAGGGAGAATTTATTCAATTTTTTTTTATTCCCCCCTTGGCTCTTTGATATTCTGCAGGAGTTGTCTCTTAGTCGGTATGTTTTTGTTGTTAACATTTACACAAGGTACACCAAATGGAGTTCATTCTGATTGTGTGTACAATAGAGATGAAGAAATAAAAAAAAGTGAAGTGAAAGAAACTGGCAAGGAAAATAATCAATACAAGAGGTCCTCCTCCTCCTATTTGTTCTTCTCTATTCTTATTTTCTCCACCACTCGTGTGTGGGATCCGTTCAATTAAATAAACATCAAAACATCAAATGGAATGGGGGTTGTTGTTATTGTTTTTTGCCTACTCCCATTCCGGGAGTTTTTCCTCCTTTTGTGTATGTGTGTTGTGTGTTTTTTTTTTTTTTTTAGACAAAATTAAGCATCTTTATGCATCATCCTCTGAATACAAGTCTTGGCGTCGATAAATCTTGTTTGACGTAGTATTTCTTGTACCTGTTCCCTTGGAATTGGTTTTCCTTCTGTTTTCTATGTGGCCCCTTTCCTCCCCCCGCCCATTTTGCCCAGAAAATTGTATGCGTGTTTCATGAGTTAACGATCAGCGAACAGACACAATACCTGACTCAGCATAACAAAGAAAAATTTGCTTTCAAGTTGTTATGGTCGGGGATGGATGAATACACACGACCTTGGTGGCTACGGGAGAACCAGTTCGATATGATGATCTGTTTGTAGGTACCTAGCTCCACTGTTGCTTAAAGAAAAAAAAAAAAAAAAGTGCCAAAAAGTTATTGTAACCGTCGAACTTTCAAAAAGTTATCAACCGGATTTTTTTTTATTGTTAATTCATTCGTCGTTCGCAGCATTGTATTTTTAGGAGTACATGCGGAATTTCAATGAAAAGGGAAGCACCAACTCAACCGAATGAGTAAATCGTTGTGAATATCTGAGGTTTATTTGAGCTCGAATTCAGAAATTCCTCGTAAGAGATAGTTTGGTTCTGTATTTGTTTACAATAAGCGTACAATGAGACGTGCAGATTGTCTTTGGATTTATTTTGCTTACGGTTGCAAATTTATTTGCAACTATGCAAACTGCGGAAGGGCATTACGTTTTTATTTCAACTGGTGAACAGATATAGCTGTAATGAGAACAATATTAATTCTTCTGCTGAAGTCGGGACAGTGCGGGTTAAACTAGATCCAATTTAAGGGTCTCTTGGTAAGTTTCTTCAAACAAAACGCAGTTTATAGAATATAACTCTGCGGCTATGAAAAACATGCTATATGTGATGTAGAATATCCAACTGTCCCTTGTTTTGCCGGCTAAAATTAGGTTGGGCTGTTGATGTAGCCGTTTATCATCCGACATTCATCTATAACCTTCAATTCAAATCAATGAACATTAACAAAGAAAAGGGAACAAGCCTCGACTACTAAAGTAGAAGCGCGAGACAAACAAGACTTTTGGAATGGACATCACAATATATAACCGAAATTAGGCATATTAGAGGAAAAGAAATTTTGTAGTCGATTGCCTGTCCCGACCTAAAGAGAACGCTATCATCAGAAATGCTTCTGTAGTAGCAAGAGCAAGAGGAAAAAACGAGTCCACCTCAACCTGACTAAACCACCGAAAGCATGGACCGCTCCGCTCGTAGAAGAGCTACTCGACATTGAGAACCTCACGTACCTGGTATTTCTTTGTTTTGTACAAGAACAAATAAGGTATTTGGAACAAGCAACAATTGACAAAGTGGCACCAGTTAACAGTGTGAGATTTTTACCCACTGACCCAAATTTCCAATGCTCCCAATGGAAAGGAACACTCGATTTCTGTTTTTTCTACGACTGGTGTATGTGTTTTAGGTTTTCAGAACTCTCCTCTTACAATTTTCTGCTGCATGTATTCTTCGATCTAACTACTGTTCTTCCACCTTAAGTTTTATTACATTGAAACTACGGCCAAACTACTGCAATTTCTTCCACTTGACTGTTTATGCAGTTTAGCCACATAACTATGTTTCACAGTAATCTCTCAAGCTAGTTGCAGTTTCAAGATATTTCTGGCACCTCACCTTGTCTACATTTCTTATTGTTGACCCTATTAGTAAATGTACTTAAAATATAACTTTTCTGCAGCAACTGTCATACCGCCTGATGGCAATTCCCTTGGTGCAACGGCCGATAACGACAGCAAAGACAGCCATCCAAATCCAGAGAAAGAATGGTTTTATGAGGACATGGAACTGACTCATGTTGAAGACTTCGAAGAAGACTTTGACTCTGACGCTGACTTTGAGGAATCGTACAGCAACCGTAAACGAAAACGTGCAAGATCAGCAAAGAAGCCTCCAGCAAATCTAGATATGACACCGAAAAGGGGTCGAAAGGGTAAAGTGATTCCACTAGCTAAATATTACAAGCAGCTAAGTATTATATTGTTTTTTTTTTTAATTCCAGGCGGTCGAAGAAAGGGAAATGGTAACACTGATGGTGAATCGAAACGCCGCTCAAACGTAAACGCCAGTGCAACATTCAATTCGAACTCCTGCGCTTCTCCTCTTACCACAGTGGACGATCAGCCGCTATCAATGCTTGCGTCCAGCGACAAATTGCCCTCTGATGAAGCTGAATCAAGTCCGAAAAAAATTGGCGGTGGCAGCGGCAGTGGTGCTAACAAAATGCGAACGGAACGCGACGCAACAGCACATCCATCGCCATACTGTGACTTTTGCTTGGGCGACGCACGTGAGAACAAAAAAACCAACCTGCCCGAGGAACTTGTCTCGTGCTCTGATTGCGGTCGATCCGGTCATCCGACATGCCTTCAGTTCACGCCAAACATGATCATATCCGTTAAACGCTACCGATGGCAGTGTATAGAGTGCAAATACTGTTCAATATGTGGCACCTCGGACAATGACGATCAGCTGCTGTTCTGTGACGACTGTGACAGAGGTTACCACATGTATTGTCTGTCGCCACCGCTGATAACCCCACCCGAAGGTTCGTGGAGCTGTAAGCTATGCTTGGACGAGTTCCACAGTGGCGACAAGTGAATTCCGCACGAGTGCAGCGACTTACCTACTAGTTATTCGTTTCGTTTCTAAGTAAGGTACATGTAGTATAAAGTATATAGTATGTATAGATTATGTGCATATTGCGCAAGTATTTGTTCTAAGTTTTGTTTTTTTTTTTTTTTTGTACTATCTAAAGAATTTTTAAGTTAAGACATAAGCTAAACAATAAGACAAGTAACTAGAAAAGGCAAACAAAAAGAAAACGCGTTGACGTGTGACGCTTTCATAGTATGTAGAAGTTTAACTGATTGATTGCATTGCATTTAGAATTGTTGTCGAAAATGTTGTAAAAGACAGAATATGGCAGCTAAACACAACAGATCGTAGCTTGAATTCCTTTTAATTGACTCAGTATTTTAACAGTATTAATGAATTGTATCTTGTTTTTGTTTGCATTTTTTGTGCTCTCAAGAGAAAGAGTACTTATTTCGTTACCCGTATATTGTCGTGTACTTATTTCTCAAAATACTACATATATTTTTTTATTAAATACTCAACCGAAAAAGTATATCGAAACCAGTCGCAATTCGTTAAGTGACATTTAGCGAACTTGTTTTACAATTTGTTGTCCATTCATTTTTGTTTGTTTGTGATATACATAGTTTAGGAATAACAGCATCCCAGTTAAGTATACACTTTGTGAAAGCCATACATTTTAGTAAGAACAGAAGATAAACAGTAAAGTCTCTATAAGACGGATAACTACGGAACCGCTTTAGAGATAACCTTGCATCTTTGTTATAACAATATTGACAGAATAAAATCAAGTTTGACGCAAAAACAAAAGCAAGTATACATGTTGTTTTTATTTTGATTACACCTCGCCGTATATTAACTTGTCATTACATTTGTAACGTCAAGAAGGAGTCACCGGATATACAGGAATTTGGTATTGCTTAACTGAAACGACTCGACTCTCTGAACTCTCACACTCCACATACATTCCACAAACTATGACACATGTGGTCAGAGTGCCATAATTATTTTCATAAATCTGCTAGAATCTAGCATTTAGCACATTTTTTTTCAAACCAAATCCTGCTAAAAGAATTGCTAAACATTTTTTGGGGTAGGTAGTTGCTTGGATTCCATAGGAAGAGGGAAACAAAGGAAAGGAAATGCAGTATTACAAATAAGCAGATCTAGGAGAGGGAGGCATTTTTTTTTTCTTCTAAAAGCACGAAAACTACTGGACAGATTTCAATGGAACACTCAAATTGTAATTTTAAATGAAGCAAATATAATTTTGTGCGAGCGGGCAAGGGTCCAGCTAGTTGTTTAATAAAACAAATCAAAAATGAATAGTGTTGAGATGTTTTCTAAAAGCAGTGACCAAGAAGAAACCAAGAAAAAAGCTGGTAAAGTTAAGGAAGGAAATTCTAACCAAATCCAAGACGTTGTGAGTGGTAGAAATAATTTAATTGTTTTAACAATAATTATTTACATACATACATTTTCAATGGCCCGCTTATCCATTAAGTGGGTCGCGGGTGTAGACTACTTAAGTGGACCCTCCATAGCTCTCGATCCTCCGCCATCGACTCGAAATCATCAAGGGCAATCCCCATACGGGTAGAGGAGAAATTATGAATTTGATCTAACCATCTTATCCTGGGTCTACCTAGAGGACGCCTGCCCGATGGTACGGATTCCATAGCGTGTCGTAGGATCCTGGTCGGGGACATACGTTTAACATGACCAAACCACCGCATGGACCGCTCCGTCCGGAGAAGTAGCTGCTCGACATTGAGTTCCTCACGTATTCTGGTATTTCTAATGCGACCTCTACAGGTCAGACCAGCAATACCACGGAGAAATCTCATTTCGGCAGCTTGTATCCGCGATCTTATTCTTTCCGTCATTACCCAAACCTATTTATTTTCAGATTTAAAATATAATTTAGACTATCGAAGTCGAAGGTGGTCCAAGAGAATTGAGAGATAGGGCTATGTCGTCCCATTACCGATTAACATCACTTTTGTGAGGCCTTCGTGAATGATTTTGCCAAAGGAAAATTTTTCTGCATTTCGTTCACTAAATGTAGAAATTGTCTTTTTTTTTTTGTTTTCTCCATTCTGCAAAATAACTATAATTGTCTTTTAGTTAATTAAAAGTTAAGTACACATACTTTTTTTAACACATTATCACACAGTCGTCCGCAAAATAGTCGACGACAGAAATGTATCATTTCCATGACAAACGTCGTCACAAAACGCCTCACGCAATACCGACGATCATCGTCGACAAATACAATCCACATTTTTTGAAAATTCAGTCGCCATTTGTCGATCGTCGCCGCGACAAAAGTCGTTTATATTTTTAGTCGCCAATACCAAACGTTTTTTTAACGACAGCCACAATAGGGGTTATTGTTTTCGTACAAAATTTCGAACTCAAGCTCAAGATTTTAATCATTTCATATTACGATGATAGGGGTCACGTTATCCAGTTCGTCCGTATGTTTGTCTGTCTGCGATAGGGCTGCAGCTTAAACGGTTATTGCAATTGTAGTTTAAAATCATTTTTTAGTGTTTAGTTATATTATGTGACAAAAAAGCTAATCACTCTCATTCGGCCCTAGCAGGTATCCGTCGGAACGGAGAATTCTCCGCAACGTATTTTCCGTCGGAGACTCAAATTACATTCGAGGTAGGTATCCGCCTTCGGAAAGAATAATTAAAATGCGGCGACGCATTGATTTGACTTGACATGATGTTGTTTCGTGGTACATCGGGGTTTTCCTGTTTAGTGCTTGTTTTTTCGTTTGTTTTTGCTCTGGAAAATCAAATTTAAGCAACAAATACAACCAATTACTTTGTTAAAAGTTTTTTTTCTTTATTGCTTTCATTTATCAACACTTCACTGCAAATCGTAAACAAATTCCGCAACCAATTCCTGTCGGAGCATATCGGAAGAAAATTCCTATGAAGCTGTCAAAAATATCAGTAAAACCGCTTGATCGCACTGAAACGCAAAACGCCAGTGTGCCGTGCGTTTCATTTTTGAATATTCGCATACTCACGGGGGTCATTACTGGACACTGTGCGATAGGCGTACACGCGGGAAGGCTGGGCATACTGCATAATGACTTTTGCAGAAGCTGCAGAGACGTTGAAGAAATAGAATCTGTTCGTAATCTGCTTTGCGAATGCCCAGCCCTTATAAACAGCAGACAAAAGATTCTCAACAGCTTCTTCTTCGATGAGCTAGAGGATCTGGAGAATGTTGATCTTAAGGAACTCCTGAGATTCATACTCAAGTCGGGGTGGTTCCAGTAGTTCAACAAACTCTACATCCTTCGATTACTCTTAGGACAGGCTGGAAATCTGGATACAAGAGCTTGTGAATGCCTGTGATTAATACCAAATCTAGGTGACTCAATAAAAGCGGTATATTCTTTGTCTCCAACAGGTATTAAATGGAAGGTTCCCGTGACTGGACACAATGGACCCAACTGATGGTCTACGTGAAGCTGTGGCAACCGCCACTAGAGCACCCAATTACCTACCTATACCTAGGGAGAAAAAAAGCAATCGTTTGATAGCTCCATTTTATTTTATTATTATATTCAAAAAGAGAGATAGAGCAAAAGAAGTGAGAAATAAAAAAAGAACCGTATTATATACAAAAGAACACTGTTATAGTACCTATTAAGTAACTGCATAATTTATCTACTTTGTTTGCATAAACCTTCTGATGGTGTCAATAATCGTTCGATACTGACTGTGAATGCAGCATCCGCAGTGAGAGCAATGCAAAACCCCACAGCCTTCCAAATTGCGATTACCTGGCTCATTTTCAAAAAAGTACCAATAGCTGCTTTCTACACCCAAAAATATGTAGCATTGATCGTATCTATATCCATCCATGGTAAACAGATTAGCATCTCCAGTAAGTATCCTCCACTCCTTATATCGGATACGGGTCTCCAGAGGCAATATGGCTCTTTCCGTAAAATAGGTTTCAGTATACTAAAGTGGTAAACAAATTGATTAGGTAAGATCATTTTTGCCTTGATTTTGTAACAGTAACTAACCCAAGTGCGAGCTGGTGCTACAGATCCGCTAGGCCTCGATCGCTCTCGTGTCATCATTATACTTTTCTTCCTTGATGGTCTGTCAATAAAATTATATTCGCTGTAAGTACTATAAGGATAAGTATTAAATTATTTTACTTACACATAAATCAAGTGGATGATGACAATCTGAACGTGTTTCGGCGGCAACATAATCTAAAATTTTGTCCTTGTGTTCTTAAAAAGAATTGTATGGTAACTAACTGATGTTGGAGTTGTCTACTGGGTATTTATATCCCACCCTGAGATGTTAGGTAATTTATCCTGAATCATAACAGGTAGAAACTATACCCCATTTTCAAAGGCAGTTCCAGCCCACTGCTCAAATTGTTTGCGTTAATTACCTAACAGAGTTTGCACGCCTTACGATGGTACAATAAAAGTTAAGCCGAATTCAGAGAAAATAAACGTTAGGTATGTAGGTAGCCTCAAGATTTTCATTAGCTAAATTATTCTTATGTTGTACTTAGCAAGGTAAACTCATTAAAAGATTGTAGATTGGTACCTATATTTTAAGAATTTAAGGGTGGGAAGATCCATATACTTAGGTGGTTTGCCACCAGTCAAGCGTGCTCTAGAATGAGATGTTTAGATCAAGTCCGAAAATAGGTATAACTAACGCTCATTTCTATACTGTTTTTTGTAGACTCGAAAACTGTGTACCGATTTTTCTTTCAAAATTCTGCAAAATATATTTAAAGCTTTAATTTTGTTCTGCTTTCTCGAGAGATATACACCCTTATCGTGGAATCCGCCGGGGGGAATTATTCACGGAAAGAATATTTTGGCATCGTCGAATCCGCAAAGTGAAGAGTTCCGCGTTCGGGAAAAGTTAAATTTGAATGTTTTTAAGGACACAGTGAAACATATTCGCAGTACCCACTAGGGGAACTGTTCACTTTGCGGATGCGACGATACCAAAATATTCTTTTCCGTGAATAATTCCCCCCGGCGGATTCCACGATAGGGGTGATAATAGACCAATATGCGGCAATGAAACTTCTCGACACATGCAATATGTTCCAGTCAGAGGTTCTGGCCATACTCAAAGCTTCGGAACCCTTTGAAATGGCATCAATATCCAACAAGAATATCGCCGTCTATATAGATAGCACAATGCTCGGAGCATTATGTTTGCAGAACCATGTCAAATTATGTTGGTTTCCTGGATATGTACAGTGCTTGCACAAAATAAAATAATTGAGGGCCTAAGACCACCGCAATGGCAGTGGCTAAGACAATTATTCTTAATAAAACCATCATAGGATAAGGCTGACCTATGTTGGATGGTCACATAAGGCCCCAGGCCCAAAAAGCGACCTGACACCTGAGTTAGATTGGAAAAAATCTAAAGACTTCTTACAACTCAGAAGATCACAGTTACAACCAGCGATATTGCCCTTTGAAGAAGTACGCCAAAAGATAAAATTTAACGACCGCGGACATTATATGCAGGTTTTGTGGGGAGATGTTGCAGAGAATATTACCTACCTATCTTCTCTGTGAACTCAAGCGATTGCTCGGAACAGAAGGAGGCATGTCGGAAGGTACTTATTCAATAAGAAGAGGTTAGTTCCTTCTCACCGTGAAGATGACCTAAGGACGACAATGGGCCCACTATGTCTGATGAACTCACAGCTCTATACAACCTAACGTAATGTAACCTTCCTTTTTGATTATTGTCTTGCCATTATTCATTTTTATTCAAAATAAAAAATAATAAAAAATGACGAAAACAAGAAAAATATATTCAACTTTGAAATCTTTGACTTTGATCACTTTTATTGTATAAACTCGCATTTAGTCTCAGCAGTCATCACGACTCAAATGAAAGAAAGATTTGCTAAGGCACCTTCACCCGCAAATATCAATGTTCTCTTTGGGGATATTTTAAAAGAGTAACGGCCATTAGTTGAGCCCAATCCTGCTGAAAATACAAAAACGTCCAAGGGATAAGGACCAGAAGACGAAAATCAGGTTTGCCAATTGCCAAAACTCCATTTGCGACAAACATAGCCGGGCTGTGTACCAAGACTGCCCATGTGATCTTAATACAAATTAATGTATGTTAAAACGTTTTTTAATTTTTGAAATAAGAATAAGAACAAAAATATATTCGGGTTTTCTGGACCCAAGGGTAGTAAAGTTAAAGTACTGTACTACTGTTTCTCCATCAGGGATGGGTAGGGTTTAAGTGTTAAATGTATACATTCAAATGAACGTCAGGAAAATTAATTCAATCATGTGAATGCTAAATCATATTACCTAACTCATGGCTCATGTAAATCTGACCCAAAAGGGGCTCAGATGTGCACCAGTTCTAAGAAAACAGACACATATTTTAGCATTATAGAACGCATTTATGTATGTAAGCTACCTGATGCATGACGTAACACTTTTCTATGAGTAAAATAAAACAATAACCAAGCCGCAAACAAGGGAAGCATGCCTTTGGTAATTAGATAATTGCCATATAAAAATAGCTATTGTGACCTGAAATAAATGAAAATTTATTAGTATTATATTTGTAACGCCCGTGAATTATGATAAAATTGCCATGTCAGAGCTGTAGAAAAAGCATTTGATTCGGTTCATTACCAATAAATGAAGTTAAGTACCTGTTTTCTTGGTATAAAAGCTCCTAGAAATCGACAATAGTTATGTTTGAAAAATAACAGTGCTCAATATACAATACATCGTTTGCAAATATGAAGTTTGTTGGATTATTAAGCATTCTGGTAGCCCTGTGTTTAGTTCTTTCGGGAGTTAAGTCAGATGACGGACTTCCAGGAACTTGTGAGGATCTAGCTCACTGTGGTCGTGTTCCACGACCAAATCCTTCATAAACGTAAGTAAAATATCCTTTTTGTACAAAACATGCTTTCATCTAAAGATTTAATTGATAGGTCCTGATGCTCATCCAGGAACATGCGATAAAATCATTGTGGCCGTGTTTAAGTTATGTTAAACCCAAATTTTTGGTCTGATTGATGTTATAAAAATATGCATGTATGTGAATAAATAATATGTTATATCACGAACTTTCTACTTCTTTTTGGACAAATTTTATTTAAATAATGCTGAAAAGCGTTATCTTACAGAGACAATCATTTACGCAACAGAAAAGAATTCGCTCGTATATCTTCTGTGAATGGAATAGAATTTAAATTGGAGGTGCGGTGGGCGTGGGGTGAAACAGTGGCTCAGCTACATTTATTCATTTTAAGAAAAGTCCCATAAACTTAAAATAAACACCAGAGATTTTTGACAAATACCAAATGTTTGAAAACAGATTTTCGGCTCAAGTCTTCCGCACCACCGAGAGACTTAAACATACTCAAATTCTACAAGCAAAACAAATAATATAACCACTTTCAATCTGAATAGAATTAATTTTTATTATTTTTGTGGTATTATCAACAAACATGTTTAATGTTTTAAAACAAAAGAATTATAATAAAATGTTAGAAACGTTTATAGTATATACAAAAACACTAACCCCCAGTTTCACAGTGGGAGTTTAAACTACATTTTAAGCTTAAACTTTAGTTCAACAATTAATTTGGCTACACAGTTTCATTTAAACCTTGAACAGAGTTCCTTCTGTAGTTTAAGTTAAACTAAAATATTCTGCCGTTTAAACCTCAGATCAGGGGATTGTCAAAAACACGAATGTTTAACGTTGTTTTGTGTGTCCTTTGAAAGAAAATACAAGGAACGATTTTGGAAAAGGCGTATTAAAGCTAAGTACTGTACAATACTGCCAAATTCTATTCATAAAGTTTCGTTAAACTGAGTTCAATTGAATTGAAGTTCAGATTTTGTGAAACCGGACGAGTTGAACTTCAAATTTAAACTCACTTTCAGGTTCAGTGAACTATAGTGTGAAACTGGGGGTAAGTAATTCCGTTTTTAAACTCGAGAGCCATTCGTCCGATTTTCATGATTTTTTTTCTGATTTATAGATGTGTGGCCAAATTAGGCCGTAGGGTGGGTGACATTTGTTGAGGAGTAAAGGGGTCGCGAGGAGTTAGGGGGCTCACAGGAACCGTTAGCCGTATGAACTTGAAAGTTTGTATGATGATAGATAAGTCAAAATTATTACGTGCCTCATTCATTGTTTTTCAAAATTCGTCTTATAAGGGTTTGCACCCCACTTTTCTTTTTCGACTTGCCATTATACTCATAAATCTATGTATGTCATTTCAAGAAATGCTTTTATTTGTTAGTCAATACTTCACCCAGTATTTTGATCTTAAATTCATCTTTCTGGTCCATCCAGAGGGAGATATGTATAATAAATTGAAAATAGATCTTATTTGGTCAAGTGGGAAAAAAATGATATCTCGATTGCAGTTGTGCTTACTGCTTAGGGGTAGTTTTATATTGAGTTCCGAAAATAGAATATGATTACTCGCACGACAGGCATTTAGAATGGGAACTTTAAAAAAATCTTTCAACATTGTACTGGCTACATCCTCTGGATCAGTGTAGGTTAGTTAGGGTGCTGATGGGGGAAGGGGAAACGTGGGAATAGGGGCTATTTTCGGAACTACTCGACTGAGCTGTAGGCGTAATTTGTTTATAGCTACTCGCGCCCATTAAATAAATAACATGCAGGTTAATAGTTTATGAAAAGGCATAACGATAAAATGTTTTGTAAGCCTTAAAACGAAGACAAAATATAAACAAACGTGCATTTATATGATAACTTAAATAGCTAAATTTGAATTTAATTTAAAAGAAAAGAAACCAGCGGGCGGAGCCGCGGGCATTGCTAGTATTACATAAATTAACAGTCAAATTCCATTTCGCGCAATATTTTTCAAAGTCTAATATCATTGGGCCTCCGCACACGGGATGATTTCAGCCGGCAGAACAATATATATATGAACCCCTTTTCATCGTGCAGTATGTATGTATGTATTAGTTTTATTAATTGTTTAACCGCTTAAACTCGCCAGAACATTTTACTCCGTTTTTTTCCCCTCACTTCAGTCCCCTCGCCAACAAAATCGGGTTTATGCCGGCAGAATTAATCTCTTTCTTCTTGAGGGGAGTCCGAAATCATGACTACCTATATCATCAGCATACACAAGAACTCTGATTTGACGCCCACACCAGAAAACACCTCCACAAAGCTCATTCAAAAACAAGATGAATAAAAGTGTACTCGAATAGGAAGAATATTCATTATCCAATTTGTATTGCAAAGACTCATGCTATCGATCGATTCAAATTTATGTGACCCACGAGGTGGGTATTATTTGTCTCTGTAAGATAACGCTTTTCAGCATTATTTTAGTAAAATTTGTCCAAAACAGGAAAGAAATCAAAGTTCGATATATAACCAGCGTTGCCATTTTGACTGCTTTCCAGTCAGATCTGACTGGATTGATATGCATCTAGCTGGAAGATTTTTTAAAATCCAGCCGGCTGGTTTTTTAGCTGGATACGAATTTTGTTTGACTGTTTTTAAATGTTTCGTGTCTTTAAAAATTTTTAAATTCAAAGTGGAAATAGAAAAAAATAAAAAAACGAACAAATATTGCTTGAATATCACTTTTTTGTTTCTCTAAGCTTTTATCCCACTCATACAATAAACCAATTTATGCATACGCATTTGCACAAGTAGGTACTTGCCTTTGCCAACTTACAAACAAATATTTGAAACTAAAAATTTATCAGTTGTTGTGTGAGGTTCAAAGTTACCGGCCGGTTTAAGGTTACTGGCCTTACTTACAGAAACAGCAATAAAATATTCGACATTATGTGTGTAAGTGCAAATGTTGAGGAGACAATTGAAGCGCTCAGAGAGATTGTTATATAAAGTTCATTTATCAGTTAATACATTTTTGTACCCTCCACGTGAAGGAATATTCGCTACGTCATTTCATTACGTTTGTAACATAGGCTATATCGGTCAAGTAGTTCTGATTCTGGTGCCTCTCACACCAAACCATTAGACCCATGGCGTACTAACTCACATGGCTAACTTTTTGCATGACTTGTATATGCATGCAGTGGAGGGTATCAAAATCAACGGCCAGACCATTGATAACACTTTTACTTGTACTTTTATTTTTTTTATACTTTCATGGCTGGATTTTTAGCTGGATTTTTGTTTGAATATCTTTGACTGTTTTTTTGACTGGATTTTAGATTTTTGACTGTTTTTTTTCCAGTCAAATTTGACTGGAAGGCGGATTTCAAAATGGCAACGCTATATATAACATATTTATTCACATACATGCATATTTTTATAACATCAATCAGACCAAAAATTTGGGTTTAACATAACTTAAACACGGCCACAATGATTTTATCGCATGTTCCTGGATGAGCATCAGGACCTATCAATTAAATCTTTAGATGAAAGCATGTTTTGTACAAAAAGGATATTTTACTTACGTTTATGAAGGATTTGGTCGTGGAACACGACCACAGTGAGCTAGATCCTCACAAGTTCCTGGAAGTCCGTCATCTGACTTAACTCCCGAAAGAACTAAACACAGGGCTACCAGAATGCTTAATAATCCAACAAACTTCATATTTGCAAACGATGTATTGTATATTGAGCACTGTTATTTTTCAAACATAACTATTGTCGATTTCTAGGAGCTTTTATACCAAGAAAACAGGTACTTAACTTCATTTATTGGTAATGGACCGAATCAAATGCTTTTTCTACAGCTCTGACATGGCAATTTTATCATAATTCACGGGCGTTACTAATAATACTAAAAAACGTTCGTTTATTTCAGGTCACAACTCACAATAGCTATTTTTATATGGAAATTATCTAATTACCAAAGGCATGCTTCCCTTGTTTGCGGCTTGGTTATTGTTTTATTTTACTCATAGAAAAGTGTTACGTCATGCATCAGGTAGCTTACATACATAAATGCGTTCTATAATGCTAAAATATGTGTCTGTTTTCTTAGAACTGGTGCACATCTGAGCCCCTTTTGGGTCAGATTTGCATGAGCTTGAGTTAGGTAATATGATTTAGCCATTGACATACTCACCCCTATCGCGAATAATATTTCCCCCGGAATGTTTCCCATTTAGCAATTTGATTTACATTGCTGACAAGGGAAAAATGTCATGAATGTGCCATACTGCCATCTGTTATAGATCGTTTGAAATAATTTGAATTATTATCCATCCCTAATGGAGAAACAGTGGGCAGGGCAAAATCCTCAGCTTTCAGTCCTTCTCGCGGGCGCCTACCTGAAAATGGCTAATCAGCTTGTCTGTTTAGTGTCAGCCAAGGGTCTCACTTAGATACTGACCGTGCGCTGCAACTCGTTGAAACGTACGATCAGTGTATAAGCGTGAACCATAAGTTTGAGGTGGGAGACAACCCCAAACCCAAATCCAAGGTGGAACAGCAAACGCCGACGGATGCATGGCTAAAAAGGGAGTTTTAAGCCGCTAGTTTGCGAATTTCGGATACCAGGCGACCTCCGATCTCAAGATAGCCTTCCTGTGGTTATACGGGTAGACCACGGGCGACCGATTATATCCCGCTTACTCGTGGGTACAACATAGATACCATAAACAAAAACCTTTTAGAGAATGATGCCTCTACAACTGCATCAACAACTAGGGCTGTTAATTACGAACACCCTGTCAGCAATGACGTGACATCTGCCAATCGGGAAGAGTCACAAATAATAGATGCTGAGATGAAAAGCCTAGACGAGAACTCGTCTCAACTAAGCGATTACATCTCAGAGACAAGCACCCTGTGCAATGAAAGCATGTTATCGGACGAATTTACGGATGACATGGACAAAACCAAGACCACTGACAAAACAGGTCAAAAGGAGTCGGTATTTGTCATATTTACACCCTCAGAGCAGCGCCGCTTTAAACAAGCGCTAAATAAGGGCTGTACAAAAATAGAAGCGAGGGAATTCGCAAAATCAGCGGGTAGACAGAAGGACTCCGAGGTGAAGCGAATGCGATCCGAGGATAACACTCCCCCTCAATCCGATGCGAAGCGAGCTCGAGCTGGTAACACAACCACTGACAGAGCAAGTTATTGCAATATAATGAGCTATGTCAGACTGGGTGTCGTACCAGTAGATCTCGATCGCAATCCTCTCAGTAATGAGCATATGGTTCAGATACAAGAGAGGATTATGGACATCACGATTGAACTACGTGATGAGGATGTCAAACCATCTTTCCGCGGCACGACATTCAAAGCCGGATGGCTGATGTTGACCTGCGCGGACGCTACCACTGCGAAGTGGATTAAAACAAATTTCGCGAAGCTAAAGGAGAAATGTGGATTGGAGGTGATGCTTGTGGAAGAGGATAACTTTCCGAAACCACATGTCATCAGGGGTTTCTTTCCACAGAGTACCGGAGTAGCCAACGAAAGAATCCTGGCAATGCTAGACGGCCAAAACAAAGGACTCAACACCAGAACATGGAGGGTCCTGCAAAGATCAGAAGAACGTGACACCGCACACCTGGTCTTTGCAATAAATGAAAGCACTATGAAGCAGCTTGCTGAGCTCAAGGGAATGGTCTCCTACCGATTCGGGCAGATCAAGCTAATCCTGAAGAGCGCTGACAAAGCAACACAGGGAAAGAAAGACGTTCACCCTGAAGAAAAACCGTCAGCCACAAGGTCGAGCGAGTGTGAACGTGAAACACCAATGCCCAGCACTAGCGCCGCCGCCACAAATGTCAAGGCAGCCGTACCAAATCAAGGTACATCAGCTGAGGTTGCAAAAGACAGAGCAACCACTAGCAGAACTAGGTTCAGGCCAAAACTGTCTCATGAGGACAGGGGGGGCAACAAACGGAAAATGCCGGGAAAAAATCCGAGAAGTAGGCAAGACGGCCACTCTCCGAGAAGTAGGCAAGACGGCCACTCTCAGCAGGGGATTGTACGACGCAGAGGCGATAACAAGCCAAACAGAGTACGAAACCCTGAATACTCAAGAAGACGATGACATCTCTTCTAAACGTGCTGCAGGCAAACCTGCACCGCGCTATGGGTGCCTCGGACACCTATAGCCAACGATGTGCCGAAGGGAACATCGCTCTCGGACTAATCCAGGAGCCATGGGCAACAGAGGGTAAGATATTTGGTTTAAAGAGTAAGACCAGAGAGCTCATCTTCGCCCGAGGAAATTTTAGACCAAGGGCAGCTCTTCTTGTTGCGAAAGATATAAAATTCTCTCCAATTCCAGGCTTTATCACCAGAGACTTGGTGGCGATCCTCATAGAACGCCACAACGGCCGAGAAATACAAAAAATTGTATGTGCATCGGCGTATTTTGCTGGAGACGAAGACGAAGCGCCACCAAAACCAGTACAGGAACTCGTCCAGTACTGTCGGAACCAGCAACTACAAATAATCATCGGATGCGATGCCAACGCACACAATGAAGTTTGGGGCAGCCGAGATACGAATAAAAGAGGTGAGTCTTTACTAGAATACCTGTATAGCAATAACTTAGTTGTACTAAATAAGGGCAATAAGCCCACGTTCAGAAACGTCATCAGAGAGGAAGTTTTAGATCTTACCCTTTCATCTCCTTTTGTACAAAATATTGTTGAAGACTGGCATGTGTCCGGCGAGGCATCTTTATCTGATCATATGCATATAAGATTCAAACTAAGATGCAACACCGAACATGCGCCGGTTCGATACGACAACAAACTCACAAACTGGAGAACCTATCGCGAAAATCTAGCGATCAAATGTGACATGCTTCCAGAAAAACCCGTACGCATAAGCGACGCGGAAGATGCACAATGTCAACTAAACGACATTATTATCTCATCCTTCACAAATAGCTGCAAGGTGAAACGTACTGTAGTAAAAAGGTGCGCTCCATGGTGGAACGAAAGCCTTGAAATTCTTCGTAAAAGAGTGCGGAAACTTTTTAATAAAGCAAAACGCACCGGAGAGTGGGACCAATACCGATCCCTTCTCACCCAATACAACATAGAGTTGCGTAGATCTAAAAGAGCCTCTTGGCGCAAGTACTGTGAAAAACTCGAAGAGCTTCCAGCAGTGGCGCGTCTACAGAAGGCACTGTCAAAAGATCAAACTAACGGCATGGGATTGTTAGTCAAATCGGACGGCACAATCACACGCGACCGGGAAGATACGCTGATCACACTTCTTCAAGTCCACTTCCCCGGCTCAATTATCACGAGTGGCCCTCATGAACAAAACTATGAGGACTCACCCCCCAGAAATTTAAACAGAATTAACAGTTTATCCGGCAGACTTTTCACCCCGGATAAGGTTAAATGGGCCATAAACTCATTCAAACCATTCAAGGCACCAGGTACAGACGGTATCTTTCCAGCCCTTATTCAAAAGGGTATGGACTTCTTTTTATCGACCATGATTGCCTTATTTAGGTTTAGTTTCAACTGGGGCTATATACCACAATCCTGGCGGGAGGTAAACGTGGTATTTATCCCCAAACCAGGCAAACCAAGCGAACAACCTAAATCATACCGTCCAATAAGCTTGACATCGTTTTTCCTGAAAACAATGGAAAGAATAATAGACGTTCACATTAGAGAATGCTTGAAAGAGAGCACACCTCTACACCCCTGTCAATATGCCTATCAGAAAGGCAAATCCACTGAAGGCGCTCTTTTGAATATAACAACTCAAATAAAACGCGCATATCAGAGCAAAGAAGTCGCGCTATGCGCCTTCCTAGACATAGAGGGTGCTTTTGACAATACTGGATATAATTCCATATCAAATGCTTTGACACACAGAAACATAGATCACCCTACTATTAAATGGATCAAAGCGATGCTTGAAAGTCGGAGAATAACTGCCTCGTCAGCACTCACTTCAGTATCAGTAACAGCCGTAAAAGGCTGCCCTCAGGGAGGAGTACTCTCACCCTTACTATGGTCCCTGGTTATCGATAACCTACTTCAAGACCTTAATAACGCAGGCTTCAACATAGTTGGATACGCCGATGACCTCGTCATCATCATTAGGGGCAAGGAACCAAACGACGTTACTACGCGCATGCAAAATGCCCTTAAGATAGTCTTAGACTGGTGTAGGAAAGAAAATCTTTCTATTAATCCCAGCAAGGCTGTCATAGTTCCTTTTACGAAAAGAAGAAATTTAAATCTAAACCAAATTTCGATCAATGACACTGTCATTGAGTACTCCAACGAAGTCAGATATCTTGGAGTGATCCTGGATAAAAGACTAAGCTGGAACTCCCACATAGACAACAAAATCCAAAAAGCAACAAAAGCTTTCTGGGCCTGCCGCAGCATGTATGGTAGAACCTGGGGGATATCTCCAAAGATCACATACTGGATCTACACAGTCATAGTCAGACCCATTATAACATACGCCTCGATAGTATGGTGGAACAAAGCCACACAAAAAACAGCCATAAAAAAGCTTAATAAGGTACAACGGCTCGCGTGTCTGGGCGCTTCCGGAGCCATGCGTACCTGTCCCACTGCGGCTATAGAAGCCTTAATAGGACTAACACCCCTCCACATTCACATCAAAAAAGTGGCAATAAACAGCTCTGCAAGTCTGATGCAAGCGAAAGAGCTAAATATTAACGAACATCCAGAACTTAAGGAACTACTTTCCGAAATTCCAGAACTTGACATGATCTGTGCGGTTACAGACCGCCTACCTAAGACACTATGCATAAACAAACTTTTCTCCACAGAAATTACAAATAGGGAAGCATGGGTTAGCAATAACCCACCAAATTGCCAAAACGGCCTAAAGTGGTATACGGATGGTTCCAAAATGGACTCGGGGGTAGGAGCTGGTATTTACGGACCAAATCGAAATGTCTCAATACCAATGGGAAAAAGTCCAAGTGTATTTCAGGCAGAGCTCCATGCCATCAAAGAATGCGCAAACCTCATACAAAACTCAGGTATAAAAGGCGCAAACATCCATATATTCACGGACAGTCAATCAGCTATAAAAGCCCTTAGCTCACCAACTATTGACTCCAAATCAGTACTACACTGCTTCAATTCCCTCCAAACACTTAGCACCAGGAACAAAACCAGTTTATGGTGGGTCCCCGGCCATAAGGGGATTGAAGGAAATGAAAAAGCTGATGAACTAGCCAGAAAAGGCTCGGAAACCCCTTTTGTAGGACCTGAACCCTTCTGTGCAATCCCCAAATCAGCTACAAATTCTGCTATAAGCAGCTGGGAACGTAACAAAAACATTTCCTATTGGGAGAACATCCCAGGTCTTAGACAGGCCAAAAAAGCTATACAGCCTTTCAAAAACGATGCCAAAAAGTTGCTAAATCTAAGCAGGCACGATATCAAAAATCTAGTAGGTTACCTAACAGGTCATCACGGTCTGCGATATCACCTAAACAAATTGCACTTGGTCGACTCACCGGAGTGCCGACTATGTCTCGAAGAAGACGAAACAGCTGAGCATATCATATGTGAATGCCCGGCTCTCTATGGTATTAGAAGGAAATCATTTTTCAGGGAAGTAATAAGTACCGAAGAATTAAGAAAATCTTCTGCTGAATGCATCATCAGCTACATTAGGAAGGTAGAGGCGCTACTAACCTAAACATAAACCTGACAATTTTTAAGCACAATAGATCTTTTAGGTCAACGTGCATCACATCGCTCTGGCGAGTCAGTTTAAAAAAAAAAAAAAAAAAAATGGAGAAACAGTAGTACAGTACGGCGCAGGGACATAAGTCCATGAGACATAAGTCCATAATCCGAATATGGAATTATGTCCCACGACGATAAAAAGAAGTCCTCTCACAAAATTTCATTCGCCTACGTCGATTCGTTTGGACACTATCGTGATTTCAGCAGACAGAAAAACACATTAGTCTCATGGTGGTTTTGTATGGGAGGTACCAGAACTACTTGACCGACATAGCCCATTTTCAATACCAACCTGACGACGATAAAAATAAGTCCTCTGACAAAATTTTATTCTCCTAGGTCGATTCGTTTGGACGCTATCGGTGTAAGCAAATGAATTTGATATGGATAATCATATCGACGAAGAATCGTAATCCATAGATGACGAGGAAGAAGAATAATAAGACGAAGATGATAGCAATTGCTCCAAAATGAAGTCCATGTCCATTATTTACCTTTTTTGTTCTGAGTAATTGTTTTTCAAGAGGGTTTTAGTAATTTCGTTTTGAAAACAAATTCAAATTCATATATATTGGTATTAGGTGCAAATCGCGAAAAATATCAAGATCTGCAAAAAGTGATCCGGATCAAAAAAAAATATTGATTATTTTGCCCAATGGAACATGAAAAGTGATCTAGATAAAAAAAGATAGATTTTTTTGTCCAATGGAAAACCATATTAAATTTGGGGCGTGATGAGACCAAAGGAGAGTTTTTTTTAGGAAAAGGCGTCTATGTTGTGGTCGATTTTTAGAACTTATGCGATAACAACAAGTTTATTGAGTATAATAATTAATACTGTATACCGCAAAACATTGACATCGCTTGGTCCGTCTGGGTGCACTGTTTCACTTCAATTATGTAATTAACAACGTCTCAGTCAAGCGCCCACTGACAAGGGTAACAGTAGAGCATGCCGTTTCGACAAAAACTCTTTTCTTTAAAAAGTGGACCCATTTAGCAAGAAAGTATAACTTAACCTAGTATAACGATATTTTGAATCAGCATACGTATGCTGAAAATTGTGTTCCAATCACAACATCGCGTGCATACCTAAATGACTTTTTTTTACACGATATGTTGTGATTGGAAATCAATTTTTAGCATACGTATGCTGATTCAACATATCGTCTAATACAAGCTTTAGAGTTAATTGTAACGCTGGACAATGTAAATAGTTGGAGAATGATTTTATACAACTTCCTACAAAACTTAGACATCAAGCTTAGAGAAGAATTTAAGGAGAAAGCCAGATCGTCCTTATATAAACAAATCTACAATACATTGAATTATGACTTGATGGAGAAAAAATATTTTCAAGATAAAAACTATAGCATTTCTACTATTTTTAAAGCCAGAGATGAACTGCTTAATCTTTATTACAAGCGGACAAGAGGATCTCTCTGTATTATGCAGTCTTTGTAATTTTGCTGTACGCTAAGATGTATTCCATTTCCTGTCGGTGTGTCCTATTTTATTGAAAAAAACTTTGAGGTGCTACGGTATATTTATATTGTGCTTGCTTCTTAAAATAGAAATTCTAAAACTTATGGCGTCGCTTTTCTGTCCTTCCGTCTGTTGCTTTCAGTGGATGTAGCTCGACGGAATAGGTTCGAGTTCGAACTTTATACGAGTACTGGCTTTACCCGACCGACTTTGCACGTATCCCAGGAATTATATTGCTTAGACTTAGATATTTTCTTGTCTATCAGGAAAATGCATGTTCCGAAATATACGACGGCTAGCGTTTGCAGTGTTTTTATACTCCCTTACAGAAAGGTAAATTATTTTTGTCATTACAGTTTGTAAGCCAAGAAGGAGTAATGAGATCAAAGTCTGAATCGATTTAGCCATGCCCGTCCGTCTTATTTCCCTGCCACGTTTGTTTTTCAAACAGTCCAGGCATAGCAACTGTGGAATTTTATTTCCAATGTCAGAGCTAAAATCCTGATTTACAAAGGGCAATAACAAATTACGATTTTATTAAACCTGCAACCCCCTGCTTGGGTTTACTGTCCGATTTGCAGTAGGTATGTGCGAAATTGGGTATATTGAAAATATAATTCCCACTAGGTGGGAACTATTTCCCTGCACCAAACAAACACCCTTTAGTTTCCATGAAGTTTTCGGAGATTCATGCAATTAAACCATACACTCTTTGATTCAACACTATGAAACACGTGGATGGTAACACATTCAAATTTAAACAGCTAATAAATAAATAAATAAATAGGTGGCGCAACAGGCGGGTAGACACCCAAGGCCTAGCTTCTCGCAACCATTCGTTTTGTGTGAGTTTCTATTTTTGAGACGAATGGAAGAGACCTTCAATTTTATGCCAAGTCCGAACGGCTGAATTGAGAAGCTTTTTCATGACAGTCATACTCTCGGATGTTTGTCAGACGTTCGCGAGAGGTGGCGCAGTAGAAAAAACTTTTAGATGTAATTTTGTGTTTTTCCGGGGATCGAACCTGGGATCCCTCGCACAATAACCACTGCGCTACTGCGCCCACTAGCTAGGTTCCAGAAATCGAGTGAAATCGAAATTGCAAATCGAGTGAATTGGTTTTCAGTGTTCTGCATTTCGAGCGATTCGGAAACTCCGAAATTTTTTCGAAATCACAATTACACTGTCTACTCTCAATTCCGAAATTTTTCAAATCGAAATCGAATACAGTGAAATTTGCAAGTGCCCCTCTCACCATATGTACTAACACAAAGCAATTATTGTAAATATTTAATACAAAATTAAAATTCATGAAATTGTTTTTAATTCACATGCGCATGCATATTTTTATAACATCAATTAGACAAAAAATGTAGGTTTAACAACTTATACACCACGGCCACAATGTGACAGTTCATCGCATGTTCCTGGATGAGCATCAGTAGGTTCGGACCTATCAATTAAATCTTTAGATGAAAGCATGGTTTCTACAAAAAGGATATTTTACTTACGTTTGTGGAGGATGACCTCCTGGTTGGTCAACACGACCACAGTGAAGTAGATCCGCACAGGTACCTGGAAGTGCGTCATCTGACTTAACTACCGAAAGAACTAAGCACAGGGCTACAAGAACGGTTAATAATCCAACAGACTTCATATTTGCAAACGATGTATATATATTGAGCACTGTTAGTTTTTGAATATAACTATTGTCGATTTTTGTTGGCTTTTATATAGGTACGACCAAAATATAACTGTTAGTTTGCATTTAATGAACCGAATCAAATGATATTTTAACGGTTACCGCAATGTTGTTACACTTGAATTATTAAAACTAATTAGTGATCCGCTTCCACTGTTAGTTATGTGGTTTTCCATTGGGACAAAAAAAGCAATCCTTTTTTTTTTTTGATCCGGATCACTTTTCGTATTCTATTGGGCAAAAAAATCAATCTTTTTTTTTGATTCGGATCACTTTTTGCAGATCTCGATAATTTTCGAGATTTACGCATACTCTCACAATATATTTTAATTAGAATTTGAATTCAAAACGAAATTACTTAAAACTTTCTTGAAAAGCAATTATTCAGAACAAAAACGTAAATAATGGACATAGACTTAATTTTGCAAATTCCTCATCTGTGGATTTCGATTTTTCGAACAAAAACATAAGGTTATGTTAAAGGTACTGAAGTGTTTTTTGATAGAACAACAAGTAGGTACACTGGGCGCAGTAGCGCAGTGGTTAGTGTGCTGGACCAGGGGCGTAAGAGTCGGCAAATCAAGGAAGTAACATTTTAACTTGAGCAGATTGGATTTTCATTAGGTATATGTTTTCAAACTACGTATATGTACAAAGTTTCCACCTTTCGGAAATGCGAATTTATATATTTTTGACTGTACGTACCTTTTCCGAGTTTCGATTTTAAAAATGACGGTGAGCATCGGTGAGTTTACCGACTGAACACATTAAAATTTAGCGAGTTTCTATTCGATTTTAAAAAAGATTGTCGGCATAGCTGAATTTGCCGACTGAACACATTCAAATTTATCGATTTGTGATTCGGTTTTAAAAAAGATTGTCGGCATCGCTGAATTTGCCGACTGAACACATTAAAATTTAGCGAGTTTCTATTAGATTTTATAAAAGATTGTCGGCATAGCTGAATTTGCCGACTGAACACATTCAAATTTAGCGAGTTTTGATTCGATTTTAAAAAAGATTGTCGGCATCGGTGAATTTGCCGACTGAAATCCTTGAAATTTAGCGAGTTCTGATTCGATTTTAAAAAAGATTGTCGGCATCGCTGAATTTGCCGACTGAACACATTAAAATTTAGCGAGTTTCTATTCGATTTTAAAAAAGATTGTCGGCATAGCTGAATTTGCCGACTGAACACATTCAAATTTAGCGAGTTTTGATTCGATTTTTTAAAAGATTGTCGGCATCGGTGAATTTGCCGACTGAAATCCTTGAAATTTAGCGAGTTCTGATTCGATTTTAAAAAAGATTGTCGGCATAGCTGAATTTGCCAACTGAACATAATAAGGGGTATCGTGAATAAATTCCGATGGAATATTTTCCCTTGTCAGCAATGTAAATCAAATTGCTGAATGGGAAACATTCCGGGGGAAATATTATTCGCGATAGGGGTGAATAAAATTTAGCGAGTTTCGATTCGATTTAAAAAAAGATTGTCGGCATCGCTGAATTTGCCGACCGAACGATAAATTGCTGCAATATTAACATTAATTTATTTATTTCATTGTTATAAATTATTTATTATAAATAAATGCACCACTGTAATAAAAATGTCTCATATCGTCTTTAATGAAAATGGATCGTGGTTTGTGTTCGGATGCGTAAAATTTGAAAACGACTTGACCAAATTTGAAACTTCCTTCTGTGGGTTTGTTCGTAATTGCTACGCGAAGGTTTAGGGAAAAAAAAGTCGGAAAATTCTCAACAGGTGGCGCTGTAGCCCCACATTTAGATATCTCGAAGACCACCAAATCGATTGAGCTCCAATTTACAGGTAGTATTAGGTATTGGCCCAAGAGTGTTCGTGTTAAGATTGATCAAAATTGGACAGGCGTGGCGCCTCCCATACAAAATAAAAACATTCAAAATCCTATATCTCGAAAACCACTGAACTGATTGGTCTCAAATTTTGAGGCAATTTTAGGTATTGGCCAGGGATTGTTCCTGTGAAAATTGGTCAAAATTGGACAAAGGGGCGTGGCACCTCCCACACAAAAAACATCTTCTATGGGGTGAAACTCGATGACGTTATAACTCGATAACCGCTGGCCCGATACAGTCGGCAAGTTCCTGAAATAAGTCGGCATTTCAATGAAAGTCACCCCCCCACGGCTCGAACCCTCGCTACGCCCCTGTGCTGGACTACTGTATCCCCGGAAAAACACAAATTACATCTTAAGGTTTTTTCTACTGCGCCATCTCTCGCGAACGTCTGACAAACATTCAAGAGAGGCTGTCTTGAAAAGGCTTCTCAATTTAGCCATTCGGACTCGGCATAAAATTTGCAGGTCCCTTTCATTCGTCGCAAAAAATAGAAACTCACACAAACGAATGGTTGCGAGAAGCTAGGCCTAGGGGTGACTACCCGCCTGTTGCGCCACCTATTTATTTTTTTTTTTACAGGAACGCCACAAATTTGTGAAATATGTATTTTCCTTAGGAGGCAAATTCAAATGCATATTAGCATATTACAAATTCATTTTTAACTGTTTTTACATGCTTGCTTCCCTTAAAGTAACTAAAATGTTTACTTCTCATCCTTTTCAATACATTTTAAAAAACAATCACAAAAAATACAAGAAAGGGAGTAAACAGTCATTTACAAATTGTCGTTTGACATCAAATGGGCGCATAGGCTCAGTGGTTAGTGTGCTGGACTACTGTGCAAGTCTCAAGGTTTTTGCAACTGCGCAATGTCAGTTGTAACCTCTTGTGAACGTCTGACAAACATACGAGAATATAATGTCGTTTTCGGTTGGTCGTCCAGAACCGTCCGAAAGCAATCAGAACGCTTCTGAAACCGTTCGATTGGCACTCAACTGACAGTTCTTCTACTGAAAAGAAGAGAATTTTGCTTCTGGATTTGAATTTAGAATCGCGGAGAGTTCTTCCAGACGGTT
This sequence comes from Cheilosia soror, assembly GCA_949372485.1. Lineage (NCBI taxonomy): Eukaryota > Metazoa > Arthropoda > Insecta > Diptera > Syrphidae > Cheilosia > Cheilosia soror. The sequence goes on along the minus strand of OX443564.1, from coordinate 40,915,378 downwards.
CTGGACTACCAACCGAAAACGACGTAAATGTCATGAAAAAGCTTCTCTTCTCAATTCAGCCGATCGGATTCGGCATAAAACTGTAGGTAGCTACGTCTTTTTTCCCCTCAAAAATAAGAACTCACACAAACGAACGGTTGTAAAAAGCTGGGCGGGCTTAAAGTAGGCAGGCTTACGCCAACTATTTTATTAATTTAATCCCACAACCGATCAAATATTTACAATACAGCAGGTCCAGATAAAAACACACAGTCCGGATCGATATCTACCATCTTTCTTTCGATTTGTAGGCAGGCATGATCCTGGTAATAATATGGAATTCGTTTTAAAAGACTAGGACACCCATAGTAAGATTCATTTATCTTAACGCTCCGAAGTGTTGTTCATTCCAGCGCGGATATAGTAAGCCAAGGACCGCGCTAATTGGAGATGGGTATTGTTTAAAGCCCATGGACTTTATCGCCAACTCAATAAGTAATAAAGATGATGTTTATATCGTTGAAAACCTTGCATTAAAAATATTTTAAAGAAACTCACAGAATTTATAAGGTGTTAAATTATTTACCCCTGGAATAATAACGCCACCATCGACAAAATTTTCCCGCTTTCGTCTTTACAATGCTGCTATTTTTTGTTAGGCACCGACTTAAAGTACCCCGCGAGGTTAAGAAGAGTTCTGTGGCATTTCAAGTTTCAATCAATGCAATTTGATTACGCTGCAATACTCTTGGTTTGTGAGGATAACTTTTAGTTCTTCTGTCATTATAATCAGAGTCGAGACGACGCGACGCGATGATACGTATGTATGTATACCTAGCGCGTTCAACCCCCACTAGGGGATTTCCCAAAGAACACTCTACTACGGATAGAAGAGTGCGATTCCAAGTCGTCATTTTATGGATCGTGATGTTCAACTTAGGGCAAAAGGCAAACGTATTATTCATCAATATTATTGCCTCTAAAATTATATCAATGCTAATCAGTTATAATAATTTTAGCAAATATCCTAATTAACAAATAGCGTGGAAACGATTTCGCCAAGAATGTCTCAGTTCGATTCTAGACTCTCAGCTATCGCAAACAGAACGCCGTGGAACATCTAAAATACCCAAATGAATAAGGTCCGTTTTAGACAATTGTTTTTCTGAAAATATTTACGATCCAAATACGATCTTCTTTCAGAATTTAATAATTCTACTTCTCGTGATCATTGCGATAATAAGCTATGTGAGCGCTAGAGGCGGAGGCGGTGGCGGTGGTCATGGTGGAGGTGGTGGTCACGGCGGTGGTGGAGGTGGAAGAGGCGGTTTTGGTGGTGGCGGTAGAGGTGGATTTGGTGGGGGCGGAAGAGGAGGATTTGGTGGAAGAGGGGGATTCGGTGGAAGAGGAGGATTCGGTGGAAGTCGTGGCGGTTTTAGAGGCGGCGGCGGTGCTATTGTGAGCCCATTTGTCCGACGTCCCTACTACGGTGGAGGATACAGACGTTATGGAGGATATGGTGGGTATGGTTTATATGGCGGAATACCAATACCAGTTCCTGTTCCAGTTTACAACGACATTGACTACAACTACTATGATGATTATTATTATTGAATAAAATTTCGTTTTATTGTTCAGTTTTGGTGGATTACAATTTGTACATTACAGTACTTGTTTTATTATTTTAATATTACAGTGTAAAATGTAAAAAATGAACAAATTCAAAGCCTTAATTTAGATTTTATTGGTAACTTAAAGTTAAGGTCCACCGGAATGTGAAGAATATCGTTTGTTTAGTTACAAAATATGTTTAAACTTTTGTGGAGCCAATTGATGTTTATATATTTATTTGAAAAAACAAATTAAACTTATTCGATGAGATCGATGTGTGGTGGATCTTGACTAGATTCGGAGGACTTAATTGCTAAAAATGGGTGGAACAGATTCTCGTGTGTCGGTGTTGGGGTTCTTAATATGTTCTATAAATGAGATTGCACGGAAGAATGTTTTATGACAGTATTATTGTTACTTTGTGTCGGTTTAGTGGCATTAATAATAAAATAACTATTCTGTTGTATCTGCTTAGTAGCTGTCTTAGCTGTCTTATTGTCACAGATATGATAGAGACAGCTTTAGTGAAAACGACGTCGTTCGATGGTTTTAATTTTACGCGATCTGGCCCCTGGCTTTTTTGTTGAACTACATAAAATACAGAATTTTGTGATTAAAAAAATAAAAATTTAGTTGAGTTAGGTACCCCAGACCCAATGTCTAGCTTGAGGACTTTCGGATCATGGCTGTCGTTTCGTTAATTTGTTGGGTGCTCAATTTTTGATAACATGGTAGTACTTTACGAATGAAGGTAAAATACTTACATTCATATTAAAGGAAAGATGTCCTTCGTTTGAGGAAGCTAAAGTGGTTTTTATACCCAAGGAAGGGAAATGCTCTCATGTTAGCCCAAAACATCTCGACCCATTAGTCTTTCATCATTCCTCCTAAAAACCTTAGAACGACTGATTGAAGTCCATTTCCGCTTAAGCATTGACAAGAAACTTGTGTCAATGGCTCAACACACTTGCTGTATGGGTAAATCGGTGAAAACGACTTTACACACTTTAATGCGTTCCACAAAGGATTCCCTTCTACATAAGGAGTATAAAATGGTTGAATTCCTGGACAAAAATAGCCGCTTTTAACAAGGTCGACTCATCTGCAATCGCTAATGCATTTGTCAGGTCTGAACGTAGACACCTCGCTTGGATAGCTGATTATTCTGATGCACAATAGCTGAATTATCAACTATAGTAGCGGTGCGATATTGGTATTAAACTACTAGGTTCCACATTTCACTTTCACTGGAAATGAAATCGGAAATGAATTTTTGTGTTCCACATTTCACTGTATTCGATTTCGATTTCAAAATTTTCGGAATTGAGACAAAGTGAAATTGTGATTTCGAAAAAATTTCGGAGTTTCCGAATTGCTCGAAATGCAGAACACTGAAAACGAATTCACTCGATTTGCAATTTCGATTTCACTCGATTTCTGTAACCTAGCTGAAAGATTCTGCAACCCTTCGCATCAAAAAGATTTTACAATGGACCAGCAAAACAACTGGCAATGCCTCAATCTGAACACTTTGAGAACTCTCCCAAGAAATATCGACTACCACCGCTGTATTTTTACGGCGCCTTAGCGTTATGAGGGGTTTTGACATTGTTGGCGGTTTTTTCCCTAGCTACTCGTGGGAACACAATTGAAGCAAAAAGAACACCAACAAAAAACAAAGAAATTACATCTTCGTGAACAAGATGACTGAATAAGCAATACAAACGAACAAGGTTGAGAGAAAGATAAGGAGAATGTGAATCGTAAACGAACGGCGCTCTGGCTCTTCCATATTCCTTACGGATGATACCGACGATAGCGCGTCAAATACTCCAACGATGCTCTCATCTAGAAAGGGCGAAGGGCAAAGACAAATGGGATGAGAAATATAAAGCAGCCTATGAATGGGATACAAAGATCGTAGAGGAAAGTAAAAGTCGACCTAAGGACCCTCCACAAACAAGGAAACAAAAAGGGAAATTGCATCTCAGGATGATGCTCCCACTAGCGCAAAGGGGACTAAGGGCACCGCACGAAGCCCAATCTCCTAAATGAGGTCGTGAGGGATCATCGGATTATAGCCATCATAGACAGCGGCCGCGAGGAATTTAGAATCAGCCGCGGGCACTGGGAGCTTTTGATGACAAAGTCTTTTTTTCCTCAATCAGTGCAGGACTGGAAGCTATAGGCTGATTGCATGTAACGAAGAAAATGCGGTTACTTTTATTAAGGCCACTGTCGGCGCGGGTAATATATCGTAAGGCGCTTAGGTGGAGGCTGTCAGGAAGGGAGAAATTGGTCTCTATGGTGCCAAACGACTCACAAGACAAATTGAGTCATCCCAAACCATAGGTGGAAAGTGGTAAAATCGGAGATGGTGAAAGATTCAGGAAGGTCTACCACCATTCTTTTAGATAAAGAATCCCATCTACGACGTAAAGCAATTAACAACGAGGTCAGCTACTGCTTCAAACAAATAAGGCTGCACTATACGTGCAAAATGGGAGACAAGCATTGGGCGCTAGCCCCGCTGTCCCTTCATCTTTTAAAAATAGACAAAGCTCCGATCAAGGACGATCATCTGATTGTTAGGACACGGACATCTCTGCGATTGAGGTTTCAACTCTTGGACTGTTCTATACCTAATGGCTACGGATATGGCAAAAAAAATCAATCTTTCGATGTCTACTCCTACGGTAATCATGTGATCAGTCTCTAGACCAACCAATGGACATTTATTTCTACAAAAATTGACATAATAGCAAGTAGCAGCTTTGAAATACTACCAACTCGTGGCAATAAACCACAAACCACTAAGAATAGACTGCCGACTTCCCGTACACCTACCCGATTCCCCCCGGAAAAAATTTCCCTGTCTGTGAATACGTGTAAATGTCAAAATTAATGGCGGCAATGATTTTCCATGCTATACCATGCGACCAGGATTTTTCAAGTATGCGTGCGTTAATGGCGCCCCTTTGATTTTATACAGCACCAAAACATGAAAAATCCTGGTCTCGCCGGCAGCTTGTTGGCAAAGTCCGTTATGTGGGAGGAGTCGACGGTCTATTCTTACTGGTTTGTGCAATAAACTACCGCCGTTCACCTTCTGCAAGCGGGTACTAGCATACACCAAAATAACCATAATTTTAGCACTTCATAACAAATTCTTGCATACCTGCAGGCTGATTCAGAATTCTGAATTTATATAATTTCACTCATCCAACAATGAAATACTGTGGCATATCTCTTAGGGCTGTTTGCTTACACAAGTATCATAAGCATAACTATTAAATTTCTAAAACGAGCCTCATTCTGTGCCGCAGTGATTTGGAGTTAGTTACTTTAAATATAGCGTCATGTTCCCACTTTTTTCCAATATCAACGCCTTCATTGGAGTCACGAATAGTTGAATGAACACAGATAACATTTCCAGTAATAATAACGCCAGATTCCTTGAGGTGCTAATGGCTGGAGTGCATGATGTCTGCCAGTATTCAGACAGCCCAGTTTAAGGAGTCACAAACAGATTAATTGGTATTTCAACACAATCACAAACACGAGATATCTGTTCCCTTAGACCTAAACCTAACTTCCACAAAAGCATCGTTATGAAAAAATAAATACTAAAATAAATAAGGAACATAAAGTAAGAAATCGAAAAAGTACATACACAAGTTCGTTGTTTACAGCATAGTCTTGCACTCAAACTCCACGATACTGTGTTGAATACAGTGACTTATCTCGCCAAAGCTCGGCCTCTCACTTGGCTTGCGATTCCAACAGCGGCGCATTAAAGCGTACACCGAAAGCGGTGTATTGTCCGGACAACTGAGCACATTACCCTCTTGCACGTATTTAATTACTTCCTCATGGGTCAGACCATAGTATGGTTGTAGAGCATAGGAAAATATCTCCCACAAGCACACCCCGAAGGCCCAGACATCCGACTCAGCTGTATACTTGTTATATAGTATACTCTCCAGCGGCATCCAACGTATGGGAATCACATCGTTCTCATCACCCTTGTAATAGTCCTGCAGATAGATCTTATGCGACAAGCCAAAGTCTGCTATCTTCACTACCATCTGTTCGTTTATCAGGCAGTTCCGAGTTGCCAGATCGCGATGAACAAATTTCCTCTCCGATAGATAAACCATTCCAGCTGTAATTTGACCAGCGATTCGCAGGAGATCCCCGTCGTTCAGATCAGTTCGAGTACGATTCGCTTGATGGGTGGCAAATGGAGAACACGAACGAAGAAACTCACTCAAATCACCGGGTGACATGAATTCAAAGAGCAGACACATTGGCCGACCCAAAGCACACACTCCGAGTAGTTTTACGATGTTTTCATGATCGAATTCGGCCAGCAGGCAGGCTTCCCGCTCAAAGTCAGACTGCATTGCTTCGCTGGCGTCATCTTTAAGCATTTTTACTGCGACCAGCATTTCTTCGTCACCCGGAATCAGACCAGGCGCTTTGGCTTGAAACACGCGTCCAAAGGCTCCCTGACCCAGACTCCGCACGTAGATTATATCATTGCGTGGATATTCCAGTTTTTCCAACTTCGTGTTCAACTTCGGTTTTGGCTCGTGAATGGTGGCGGTGCTGCGGATGGTTCCGGTATTTGTACTTCGTAGTGTACCGCATTTGTGAGTGCTAGATGTGTCTAAGGTTTGATGGCTCGTCGAGAGATTACACTCGCGACTGGCAGACATGTTGCACTCGGATGGTGCCTGTTGCGGAAGTTGTTGATGTGAGTCCTTGTGTTTGGCTACTTTGTGAATGAGTAAAATAATGAGGTGGAAAGCAACGATGCCTACAAAACCAATGCCAGCGAGGAGGAAGATCATCGAGGGCGTGAAGAATGTTTCCATTTTGATGGGTGTGCTAGTATCTTTGCTGGTAACATCGATCGAGTCCGCTGAAAGAGAAAAGATAGCAAGACTTTAATAGGAGTCGACGAGTGTGTCTGATTTTATTGTTCGCACACGATGAATTGTGCGCAATTCAAAAGTTAACTATAGTGATTTATATAGACTAAAGATAACAATAAAATGGGTCTACTAAAATGTGTTGTAATCAATTAAGCACTACACTTACGACAAAGTGGAACATCACAATGTTGCCATCGGACAGATTCGTCTGTTGTATAACACCACGGATATGGTTCCTCTCCACCAGCATTACGGCAAAAATTTTCTCCTTCTGCGATTTGTGGAAACACTTGCGGCGGCTGGATATGTTTGTGTGGATGCTGTGAATCCCAACGTTGACATGGGATTCCAGTCTTTGATATGTTAGCGCGTCCAAGATAGTACCGTCCATTTCCATTACGACAATCATCTAAAAAAACCCAATCAATTTAAGAATATTGACAGAAAAACTTTCAACTTACAAGTAACTTGAGATTCATCAATTTTCGTCAGCCCAATATACGAGCAATTTGGTCTCTTTGCTGTCTTATTGTATTTTGGCAGACCCATACAGTTGGGTAAACGAAAGTGTCCTCTTGATTTGAAAAATATTCCGCGTTCCTTTTTTTCTTCGATTAAAACCCAGTCATTGTAGCAATACTGCAAATGCGTCGCCACACAATCCTCATAACAAAGTGGAACCCTTACGGGTTGCCCATTCTCAGTCTGACATTGAGGAAACGCATACGAGCATAGCATTTTCTAAAAAACAAAACACGATGGTTTATAACTAATTTGTGACAGAAATAGTTGTTTGTAAACTAACTTCAGCTGCCGACCGACATAGTCCGGTCAAATCGGAAATCAACTCCTCCCACAATGCAGTCGTAATTTGTTCATTTACCCAGCCACCGTTTGGATCTTCTCGACTGTACCATACTTGTCCGCGTATAAAGGATTTGCAAATCTTTCCATTATACGGAGCACAATAGCCCTTTTCTTCATGATGCGAAGCTCCATCGAATTGGTCGATATTTTTCATGGAACTACCATCGATTCCGGTTGTAAACAAAAGCATAAAAAGCACAATAAATATTTGATGCATTTTTTACCGACGACTTTTTTCTTCTATTTTGAATGAAATTAACACATTTTTAACTGTATGCAGTAAGTGAAATAGTTGTTGAAACGATAATAAATGTTTAAATAAATAAATATGAACAATGGCAGTGAGAAAATTAATTTAGAATTTGCGCAAATGTTTTTTTCTTATATTTTTATGTGACAATTTGCGGAGACGACGCCTTTCGATGGTCAACAGTGCAGGTATGGCTGTGAGTGAAGTGAGGTTTGATCTGTTTGTTTTGTAAATCAAAAAAGGAACTAAGAGCTGTAATTTGGAGTGAAATATGAATCTATTCATGTAATTCCACAATATGGAAGCAACAAACTGGTAAGCAATGTAAATATCAATTCGCTTTTGAGAATAAGAAGCGAAGGCGGTCGATATTTAGGCATATACGTTGCATTTTTGCGAATAACGAAAAACGGACAGGCGCATCCAATTTTGGTGAAGCTGAGGCCGGGTGGTTAATTGGTCCCAGCGCGCAGATTATTTCTAATTGGTGCGTTTAAAAAGTAATACTTTACATTATTACGATAAAAGCCGGAATGGTCCCCATAGGGGTGCCTGCAAAATATCATCGTATTAGAAAGACCAACATCAAAGGCAACAGTGCTCTAATATTGCATCAATTCAGGTTGTATAACACGGCAAAAGGCCATGATAACCGCCCTGAATATCAAGAAGATTTGGAGCATTGCATGGTTTTTGCAGAGAAAAGTTGTAGCATTAAAGAAGACCCAAAGTGGAAGATTCAGATGAAATGAGACAAATTGCTTACAAGCGGGGATAGTATGAGAAAAACCCACGAATCGTACATGCCTGCTAATACAGACTACTGGTGTCTATGAAAGTTACAGAACCTTAAGAGGACTCCTACCACCCCCGTCTACAGTCAAGTAGATTGATTTCTTTCGCTGGTTGTTAAGGGCACGACCCATAGAATCCGTAGCGTCCACTGCGGCAATGCATTCGCCTGACAGGTTGATAGAAAACACAGCCAACAGCTTATGGAAAGTGGACCATAATCAGCGCACGTGCCGGATGCGACGGATAGAGTAGGTTTATTTTCTACTTGTCTCTCCGTTGCATCCGTTGACTTAGATTATGAGAGAAACTGTGACAATGATTAAATCGAAATAATTTTGTTCATATTTTCGAATTTAATGAATTGCAAATTGTTTAAAATATTCAAAACAAACAAACACACAAAACAAAAATTAAGAACAGCACTGTTTATTTCCAAATAGCTTTATTTAATTACAATATTACTATACGCCCCTCGAAGTAAGGTTTCACTTTTACTCGTCTGGAATAGAATTGAGACCCTGAAAAAAAATGTTATTATAGGTAAGGTGTGGAATTGATGATGTAAAATGTTTTTGTATTTCGATGGTCAATGATGGAGTCTGGAATTATTTTAAAATGGTAAAAAAGCATTTAAGGCCTGATAAATTACTCACAATGTATTTATGAAACTCGTTTACTTAAGGGATGACATATACAAAGAACAGAGTAGGTAACAGCAGCAAATAGGTCTGTTTCCGTAATTCCTGTACCAACGTTGCCTAAATCAAATGCCATATTTCTCTGTGCTAGAGAATTTTCTTATAGCGATTAACCAAAACGTACAACAAACAAAAATTTGCAGAGCGTAAAAATTTATACCTCACCGATGATCTTTGCGATCGATTAAGCTTTTCCAGATTTAAAACCCGCTAACTGCACGCATTAGATATAGGCACGAATAAATATTAGGCGCAAGCATTCTTGTGTGAGTTTTATATTTTGGAAACGAATGGAAGGGACCTACAATTTTATGCCGAGTCTGAATGGCTATACTGATTCGGCACTGCGCTGCATTTATAACATAATATATTTTGCCAAATTAGATGATTACATCCGATGTCTTTTGATTACGGCTTTCAGCTTGAAAATGTTTAGAATAACAACAGCCAGTTAAACAACATTTAAACGTGAATTCCTTAAGCTGTGCACACTAAGAATTGACTTAAAATTAAAGATAACTTATATCAGAAAAATCAGAAAAACCTCTACAGACCTCTGTCTAAACATTGACCATCTGTTTTGTCAACTTACGTTCATGATATACGGATTGTCTGTCAGTCGGAAATCGCGCTGATACATCACTCGAGAGAAACGTTCATCCATGTTCCTGCGGTATGCCTAAATGTGGAAATATTATTAATTAAAACTAACTTAATGTGGTGATGTCAAGTAAAGTGATAGAATTGTTTGAATTGAATGCAAATAAAGTGAATAAAATATGTTTTTCGGTGGAAAATCTTTGCGATTATGTAAGTGGACTCTAAGCAGCAGATGCCATCCTACCACGTATTCTTATGATTTACTCACATTTCCGAGGGTTAATTTATGTATCCCATACATGGCGAATGTCGGAACAGACATAGCAACAGTGATGATCATTGCCGACGGTAAGATTTCGAACCACATTTTAAGACAATTTGGATATTCTTCACTTCGATTATTGTTTTCTTCTACGGTCGGGAAATTTTCTCAAAATCCAACCAATATGTGACAGCTGTCATTTGTCTGTTGACACAAAAAAATATATATGAACACGTTCAGTTCGATAAGTTGAGTACTAAATATTTTGGACTGCGTTCGAAGTTGATCAAATATTATTGAATGGAAATAATTTTAGCACATTTCAATAGAGTAGTTGGTGACATCACCAGGATCTAATGAGAAGGAGGAAAAATATAAGTGAAGTGAAACATTTGGAGAAGATCTTAGGAATCGAGTTTTAGAGTAATTAACTCAGTTGTGTTCCATAATATTATTGGTTAATTTCATTATTTTCTGACAAAATTGTTACAATTGACTTATGGTAACTAAAATAAGATATAAATACGTCGTTAACTTTGCATCCTATTCTTACTTACTCCGACTTATACTTAGCAGCTCATATGCTATGCTGAAGCGTCATATTTCTATCTCTCGTGTACTCGCCCACAGTCACTTATTCTATTGGATTTGGATACCTTACGTTTTATATATATATCTCTCTCTTATTTATGCCCAGGCACCGATTTTCATGGCTTGCTCACGCGTAATATTTCTTCCTATCTCTATATTATACATACTTTCATTCTCTTAACTATAGAGATAGACCCATAAGCCATTGCCAATCCTCTTCTATGTCACTCAAGCAGTCAAGCATTTCCATCCCACGCTCATTTATCCGCATTCACTCATTGCCCGTACCAGTATCCCCACCACAAAAGAATTTCACTATGATTTTCGTTTCACTTTGATTTACGTTTAATTTTTTTCGGACTCATTACCTCGCTTTTTAAAAAACAAGTAACATAGAAAATTTGTAGGGAAAAACCTTTAATAATAGTCTTTCGCTGAAAGGTTTCAACAAGTTAATAATAAAATGCAGAATGTAGATAGAAAACATTGCAGAATTGAAATCTTATATTTATCCAAAACATATTATGCGAATGCTGAACATTTAAAATAACTAATAAGGATTGTGCACTGTTTAATAATTTTCGAACAAAATACTGCTCGCATACTGCCATACAAAATAGGTACCTAGGTAGGTAGCTTCTGTTTTCCTTAAAGGTTTTTGATGTCCCTTCTATTGATCTGTAAGTTTACTTGCATATTTTATGTTTTACACATCTACTTAATTTAGCTTAAATTTTTAAATCAAGCAATCTAAATAAAATAAATAAAATTCTTTAAAATAAAATTTTTTTTATTCCGCTCAATAATTTTTTTTTTGTTCAGAAGCAATCAGTCGCAAAAATTGTCTCTCTGTACTAAAAGAAGCAGCACCCTCTTGGCGCCAATACAATAAACTATATCCCTATTCATGACTTTTCATTTTCTTTTGTGCTGATTTTTGTTTTTGTAAACTCCCCCACTCACACTGAAAAGGAAAGAAAAAGAACCTGCCATCGCCACTGCTGTCAGTTCAAGAAGAACATTCAAGGAAAATGGCAAGTGGCGCTATTGTTGATACGGCTTTTCCAGCGGTTTCCCTGGTCCCAAAAATCGAAACAGGAGTCTTAAACTTCCTCCAAAAGTATCCGGAATACGATGGACGTGGTGCTACTATAGCCATTTTCGATTCTGGTGTCGATCCGAGAGCCTGTGGACTCGAGGTAAGTACTCTCATAAATCGTCAGACAACTCAATGATGTTTGGAAAATCTTTTGTTTTCCATCTCTGATTTGAAAATAATATAACCAATCAGCTTCGTACAGAAACAATATAAACAATATAAAATTTTCTTTTTGTTGCAGACCATATGTGATGGTTCAGTAAAGGTCATTGAACGTTTCGATTGTTCGGGCTGTGGCGACACTGACATTTCGAAGAAGGTCAACGCCGATGCGAAGGGGTACATCACTGGATTGTCGGGTCGTCAGCTAAAGGTAAGTTTATGCCTAATTCACTCCAGCTTTTTGTGTAATTTTATTAACATACTCTTGTATGCCTCTCGCTCTATCTACCACCGTTTGTTAACAGTTAACACCTCATATGGTAGCTGCTAATACGGCAAATGGAGAATATCGTGTTGGATTGAAAGGAGTCGCAGATCTATATCCATCAAAAATCCGTGAAACAGCTGCCAGCAATCAGAAATTGAAAACGTGGGACAAACCCCATAAGACCGTAACAGCCGATATTGTTCGTCAACTCAGCGAATTTGAAGTTCAAAATGCAGGTGTGTATTTACGAATACCATTTGATGGAACACTTTATAGTGGATGACTCAATTTGATTTTTGTCTATTTTGTAGATGCCACCAAGCTATCGTGGGATAAGAAATTGGAGAAGGAGAATTTAGATAACGCACTAGAGTTTCTGAACAACTACGAGAAGTTGTATCCGGAGTTAAAGACTGCGTACGATGTTATTGCCTACACAACCGAAAGCGGATGGCAGGCCGTCATCGATACCACGATGAAGGTTTTAACTGTTTGTTACCTGGCTTTGAGTTTGTTAATGATTTTCAATGATTTTAGGGTGATTTGGAGAAAGCTGTTCATATTGGCGAGTATAGTAAAACTCATGAAATGAAGAACCTCGATGATTATCTTTCGGTTTCGATGAACATCCATGACGGAGGCGATGTACTCGAAATTGTTGGGATGTGCTGTAAGTGTCTGCTATTTATTTAATTTAGGTTTTTGTAATTATTTTTTTTTCTATATTATTACGTACCATTATGATAATAGACGTTGCAATGAAAATTTTTAATTATTTTTTTCCCCACTTGAACAGACACGAATATTGTAATGTTTGCTGGGTTAGTTCGTCGCATTTACTATTCAGCTGAGTTTTTCAAAAACTTAATTTTAAGGCTGGAAACACCTCAAACCTGGTGATTTATCAAATAATTTATTGAATCTTATGAGTAGGCGAGTTTTATTGAAGATCTATCTCAGCAAGCTCCAAAACGTCAAGCAGAGTGTACGGGTATTTGTTGTGATTGCTTGATTAAGATTCAACTTTTCCTTACTCTGCTGACACGTCTAATATAATACTACATAGGCCAAAGCATGCTAAACAAAACACATGTTTTTGTTTCTAGTTGTTTCGGGAATGGTTTTCCAGCTGGCTAACACACACACACCGATTGCAACGAATGTGTCTGCGAAACAGAAAAACATATTTCGTTGTCAATGGCTGGTGTCTGGTGGACCGTAGTTTTTTAGAAATAAAATGTTATTGTTGCCGTTTCTCCTTTCAGTAGCGTGCTAAAAGCAAATCGCAAATTTAGTTTCGATGCGTTAAAATAAAAAGAGTTTTTTTTTTGCCTTATGAAATAAAAAGCGGTTTGTCTGAAGAAAAACACAGATGTGATGACTAACGCTGTCCTACTACGTGCATTATTTTTATTATCTCATTAAGGTTGCAGATATGTGTGTCTGGCAAGCCAAAGTACCTATGTGAAGACTAAAAATCCGTGACTATCTAGATTCTAGACCTTGAGCATGAGTAGTTTTATTGTCAAAACAATTAAGACGCAGAGCATAAAAAAGCAGGTGACGAATGTCATAATTGACGCTCATTTTAAGTTCAGATAAATTTCTTCTTCTTTTCCTACTGCTTAAATACAAACAATTGTCTGTTTTGGAAAACAATGTTTAATCGTCTGACCTATAGTGTGCGAGTCCTATTACAGAACAATCAATCACAAGCTTGCTTAGCGGATCCGATGTCACTCGTAAATTGTGATTCAGACAGAAACCAATTATGTGTGAATGCAATTTATTAATTGCTTGCATTCCATATGTGCCTATCGTTGTGTCAGCAGTTGTTTCATTCCAGGTTTGTGGTGGTGTCGTATTTGGTAATGTGGGTTGCTTTGGGTTAAAAAACGAAGCAGAAATCAAGAAAGGCGATGTACAAAAAAATAACCAAATCTAATATTTTTGGTACCGTAATGTGACAGATAAAGCTTTACTTGGATATACCTCTTATGATCAAATGCCTTAACGACCTAAAATCGTTTGCCGTGCGTGTTGAAGATTTTTCCGGCCGTAGGATTTGATGTCCATAAGCTCTATTTTTTTTAGCCATCTTAGCCGATTAATACGAATCTTCTTCTTCTCTCTTTTCTCATCATCTTCTTAATAATCCGTATGTTATGTTACCCAATCGGCTTGCATTGCAGACCTGTACGCTTCAGCCAACTTAGGTTACAGAAAGACGCATCAATTCAGCGCGTTTCATTGCTCTATATTGTTCTTAACTAGGTTTATATCGCTGTACAATCCGATCAGTTGTTCATTGTTGTATTTGTATCTTCCCCGTGCAAAGCTCTTCAATACGAACTGGATCAAAATCGCGCGAAGAGTTTTTCGCTTAAAGCAACGTGCGTTTTCATCCTCTTTTGACAGGGTTTATGCTTCTGCGCAGAACTTGTACAACATATATTTCGTCTTGCTTCCATTTCCCGATACATAGTACCTACCATCTTTGCAGTTTCTGCCTTAAAATAAAATATCGCAAAGTTCTTCCAATTTTCTCAATGTCACCGAGTGCGATTTTATGGGAGTAATTGCATGGACTTGATAAATGGTACCTCTGGATAAATTGCTTGTTAGTTTCTTATAATCTTTTCAAGACTGATGTTAAAAAATCACATGATGACAAAAACTCAAGTAGGATTATGTTCCGTTTTGTTACCACAAACTCATTTGACCTAGTTGTTGTAAGTTTCTCAAACAAGAGGCTTATAGATCCAGCCTGTGGAATTCAGAAAGGTTATTAGGACTTAATTGCTACTCTTCTATGGTTTTCGTAGAGATCGCTGTCTTGGCCTAGCTTTTGCCAGACAGGCGCATAGGTAGTGAGTAAACGTTTCTTTTTCGGCTGCGTTTTTGCAATTGCGGCAGTGTGTTATGCGGGATCCCTAATCTGACCGCATGGTCCCCTATAGGCCAGTGGCGTGTGGTGATTGATGCTATTCTGGTGATATCTTTTCGTGCTTTGCTTAGAAGGTAGTTTGTTTTTTCCGAACTGTATTTTGACTAGACCCTTCTGGATATGTTTCAGTTAGTCAATCTCGTCTATATGTTGTTGGCCTTTGATAAGAGTTATGGGCAGTGACATAGGAAATGGTTTGTGTACTCAAGAGCTCCCTCTACAGCCTCTACAAAGTTCTTCTTCCGTTAAGCCCTTTTTCTTCATGTGGTTCCGCAGAGTTTGTGCCCCGTTATGATTCGTACGAAGGACGACAGGGATTTCCTATCCTTCCGTAAAATACTCTCGATTCTGGTTTCATTGAAGGATGGCCATAGCATTCATCAGCTATCTTGCTAATTGTTTTGCTTTTTCATTGCCTGAAATGCCTTCATGTCCCGGAACCCAGAAGAGCGTTACCTTGTGCTGTACTAAGAGCCTCAAGTTCTTCACAACAGCGCGTCACAAGCTTTAATTTTATTTCTGGTGTAATTATGGCTTTTATTGCTGCCTGGCTGTCGATAAAGAAGGTAATATCTCCAGGTGGTATTGCCCTCTCCACAGACTCACGGACTGCTGTTGTCACTGCCTTGACCTCTGCTTGGAGGACGCTACTATCGGGGAGGCGTATCGATTTTGATGTACCCAACGATTCAGAAAAGACACCAGACCCAACCCCATTCGTTTTAGATCTGTCTGTAAATACGGCTATGGTTTGTATGCTAGGCACGAGCCCGTATGTATTCCCTGCTGGGATAGTCCCTCTAGAAAGGTCTTGTAAACTCTAGGTAAGGCGTGATGTAGGCGTGATGTAGGCGTGATGACCCGTTTCGTTCAATTTCCAGTTTATTGATTGGCTGATTCTCATGGCACTAATTGTGGTTGATAGTTGTATAAGAATGTCTAGCGGAAGCAGGTTGAGGATAGCCTCAAGTCCTGCGATTGGAGTGGTCCTTATCACACTAGGTCTTATTATAGCCGTGTACATCTAGAGTTTAATTTTGAGAGACGATCAACAGGTTTTCTCGAAGATTCTGCTTTTTTGATTCTTTTATTGGTTCAATTTCCAGCTCAGTTTTTTGTCTAGTATAAGGTACTTTGCGCTATCAGAGATTCTGAGGGGTGTGCCGCCAACAGAAGGAGTAGCAAACTGGGTAACCTTGAACCGATCAAGCAAGGCCAGCTCGTCCCGACATTCTGGTACTATGTAGAGGTGAAATGAGGCGATAGCCTTGATGGCAGCTTGAATGTCAATGAAATGAGCGTCATTCTCTAGGATATTTTGTGGCATCAAATGGTTCGGCGGTACTCCTAAAATCAAGAACAAGGATTTCTTCTATGCCACAGGAGTCGAGCTTACTCCATCTTTCATTTGTCGCCATTAGCATTTTGTTCCCAATCGTCTGTCTGAAATTAGAGGGGGGGAATTGTGCTGCGCGCCAAAAACCTGTAGCTCTTCGCGACAGCGACTTACAAGCTTCGATTTTAACCCAATGGCAGAGATCACTTTTATTGCCGCTTGACTGTGAATGAAAAAGGTAATATATGCATGAGGTATTGCCATCATTGCAACCTGTTTAGCAGCTGTTGTCACTGCCAGTACCTCAGCTTGGAATACACTGCTGTAGTCAGGAAGTCTTGTTGATGTTGGATGGTCCAAGACGTTCGGAGTAGAAACCATTTGACCCATCCGCATAGATAGGTATGGTTGATCCGATGGAAATCGATTGATCTTCATACCATTCTTCCCTGCTAGGAAAACACGTGGTGCATGGTCTTGTGAAATCTAGCCAGGGAGTAGTGTAGTCCGTGCATACATTATTGTCCTAGTATTTGTCCATTTGTGCATGGCAGATTTTGGTTTGGCTTGCCCGAAGGACGCTGTTTGCAGCAGATTCCTGTACGAAACGGTCTAAGGGTTTAGGATTGAGTATAGCCTCTCTCCCCGCGGTGGCGCTGGTTCCCATAGCACCAATACAGGCCATTATTTAAATTTTTGTCAAGGTTTTAAGGTTGCTTGCCACCAGAGTAAAGCACCATTATGTTAGTATCGGTCTTAGAACCGCCGTGACTATTTTAGGATTAGGACCCCGTGTTCGTCCGAATATTCTATTATAGGCATGAGATAGAACTTCTTATAAAAATGTCCTCACGTTTCACATGCATAAAGAAGTCTAATTGGCCTTATTTCATTTGCATGGGTCGGTCGTCAATAGTGAAATCAATCTTATCCGTTTTTGTTTTGTGGTTTAATTCACAATATACAATTTCTCTTTCAAATAGACTTGCAGGCATTTGTGGATGTTGCCAGTTTATGTACCCGTCTTTTTTTTCATCTCTTAGACTCAAACTAAAAAGATTGTTGTCTTCTACTTACCAAAAGTATTAAATTAAGGCTGCATCCAGGGTTGCTCTTAGGCACTCTGCCAAATAAAGACTAGTTCGATATGTTACAAAGCTTGAGCCGATCGAATTTTGCTCCTTAGAATAAGATAAGTTATACTGAATAAGTGCACAGGTCCAACCCCAATAGCTCGTCTATCACGTTAAATTATTTAAATAACCGCATCAAATTCAAGTTAAAAGTATAAGTCCAAACCGTGTTACTCAAAGAGGATCCACAATAGAAAATGATTGATTTCATGTCAAGTACCCATCACTTTTTTAACATAAAGTTTATGCAACCAACTTTTTTGCTGAAATTGGAAAATAAATGTCAGGAATCCAATGCATACATGGTTTTTTTAAATCGAATATATTCACTGTACCAATCTATCGGTATCTGTCGCTCTTATTTACATATTACTGCAGCTTTGTAGCACTTGGACAATATCATACATGTAGTTCAACCAACTGAAAAAAAAAATCTCCTAACTGGGAACTAAATATTAAACAAGTTTCTCCACAGTAGATATAGAATTTATGTATAAATTTTCCTTCATTACAGCTTCCCATGGCACACATGTAGCTTCGATTGCCAGCGGCAATCATGATTCAAAGGATGTCAATGGCATTGCACCGAATGCCAAAATCGTCTCACTGACAATCGGCGATGGACGTTTGGGGTCAATGGAAACGGGTACCGCCTTGGTGCGAGCCATGATCAAAATCATGGAATTGTGTGAATCTGGCAGAAAGGTTGACGTTATCAACATGAGCTATGGAGAACACGCAGCTTGGTCAAATTATGGGTAAGTACCAATGATTTGTTTCCCAAATATTAAAGCGCTATGTAAGTGAGGTGTGAGAGTGAGTGAAATTTGATTTTATGCCTGTAGCGCACGATGTAAAGAAGTTTGTTTTATTTTTATGCATTCGTTTATATTAACATTTCACTTTGCATAATCAAATCTAATTTGTATATATTGTTATCTTGTAAAGAACTTTGAGCGATTTGATGGATAAAAAGAGAAGAAGAAAGAGGCAAATCTACATGAGGTAACGGAAATGTTTGGGTTTTTGGTTTTATTGTTCGTTTTCCCCTCGATTTGATTGGCCTTGCAAATTTTTGTCTTGGCAAACTGTCGTAAATAATATATCCTAGGTAATTATGTTCGTTGTTAATCCGAATTGCGTGTAGATTCTTATTATCAAATGAGGTTGCTTCGAGTTTATGTAGTCAAGTAAAAATAAAAGCCACTTTACACTACTATAGCAACTTAAACTTGTCATAAATAACAAATTCATCGTCTGAATGTGATTATAAACATAAACTTCTTAACTAGAAAAGTAGAATGTTCTTTTATCGGTTAAGTAAATGGGGGCTTTGGTGGCGGTTGCCACAGATTCACTTAGACCATCAGTTCGATCCACTGTGTCCAGTTACGGGAACCATACATTGCATACCTGTTAGAAGACAATCAATTTATATTTCCGCCACCTAAATTTAGTATAAATCACATGCATTAGTAAAGCTCTATTCAGATTATTTAGGTCCTTCTAAGAGCAACAGATGATGTGAAGTCTGCTTACCTACTAGAGCCACCCTGATTTAAGTATGAATCTCAGGAGTTCCTTATAAGATCCACATTCTCCAAATCCTCTAGTTCAACGCTTCTCAACCTTTGAGCGTGTGGGGACCCCTAGCAACGAATTTATCAGTCGGCGGACCCTTCCCAACAATAAAACTACATATAACATTCGGTATAAACTTTAAATAAACAACGTAACTCCCAGATATAAGTAAAAATGTTACACTAGAATTGTTTTTATAAAAATATCATTTATTAAAATGTTATTAAAAGTACATAGGCAATAAGTAAAATAATTAATGTGATGGCTGGTGCTTTTTTTTAGCTAGAAAGTTATTTATATTCGGATCAAACGAACATAACTGAATTCTTGGTTCTACGTCTAATATATTCCTATATTTATTTTTCGTATAAACCAGAGTTGAGAAGCTTTTTCACATAATTTTTCTATGATTTAGAACAGGGAAAAGCCCTTTCGGATATAAAAGGATATTGCGTTCTAGTACTTAACCAGAAAGCACAAGATATATAAATAAACTGATTTTCTTCTATAGTTGATAAGCTGCTTTTTTCACTAAAACCAGTTTGAAATGGATTTTTAATCCATAATTTGCTGTTATCAGGAATTTTAAAGTATTCTCGAAAACTCTTTTTTAGGTTAGTGAAATGGATGACAAAACTTTAAAAAATTTAATCTGGTAAAATATCGTTGGTAGTTGCTAAGAATTCAGTTAGTGTTGAAAATGGTGAAGAATCCTTCTTTTCAAATCGTTTTTGCCACATATATTTTTTTTAAAGGTTGGGTTTTCTTCAAACACAGTAGCACAAACCAGTAAGAAATAGACCGTCGACTCCTCCCACATAACGGACTTTGCCTACAAGCTGTTGGCACCATAGGATTTATTTATGTGTTGGGCCTGTATAAATCAAAGGGAAGAAATTACGGCACACGCATACTTAGTAAAATTCTATGGCAGTTGCACCTGGCAGTGGGGCTGTGTTCTGAAGGTTTCTTCTTATTTTCCAGTTACACTTCGTTCACATCACACTTTAGTTTTAGGAAATGTTAAATTGTTCAAACTGTTGATATCAATTAAAATTGGCGATGTAAAGGCATATTCACATGAAAATGAACAAACGAATTGATAAAATAATATGGGAAAAAAACACTTTTGATGCATTTATATAACAAAAAATTGCTTATTTTACTATTGCAAGAGTACATAGAATAATAAATTAATGCATTAAAATATGGGAAAAACAAGTTTGAAAAGAGTTTAAACAACGAAATTACGAACTAAAAATGTTTGCCTCGAAGGAAAACACCCTTGGTGCGAATTTTCACAAGTTTATTCAAAATTCACGAAATTAAAACCCGCTCCACAAACTATCAAATACAAAATTCAAGATTGTTAAGTAGTAGAAATTGATGTTTGAACTTGGCGAACTGTTGCGACAAATAAATGTGTTTAAAAGTGTTTAGTGTAGCTAAATTCACTTGATTTAGCTAAAATCATGTTATTAATTTCGTGATCTATTGACTGTAAAAAACAAAATTGGTCCGGAAAAGACTTGCTCCTGGAACTTTGGAATGAAGAGCTTCAGGAATTGACAGTCAAAACAAAGTGTCAAAATGAAACTCTTTTCGTGATTTATTTTTCACTTTGGTTTATTCACGTGGTTATCCTTTATTTGTTATTTTGATTTTGTTATTAGACCTGTTTCATTGCACATCTATCTCAGTGAAGTAAAGAAAAGTATAAATTTTAACACGCAATTACAACAACTACACATTGCTTGACAAGGGTATTCTTGCAACGTCGTAAGTTTACCATTCGCGTAAAGAGAAAATTGCACATTTTACTATTCCTAGTGTAGAATAATTAGTTATTCTATCAAATTTTATTAAGAAAACAAGTTTTAAAAGGACTTAAATAACGAAATTTCCAATTCCAAACTTTTTGCCGTGAACGAAAACATGTTTGGAATTGAAAATTTCGTAATTTAAACTCTTTTAAAACTTGTTTTCTTAATACAATTTGATGGATTAATAATTTATCCTACACTTGGAATAGTAAAATGTGCAATTTCTATTTATAAAAACAAAAAAAGTATTATAAATGCATGCAAAGTATTTTTTTCCTGATTTCGCGCCTTTATTTCAAGTGTGAAATGTCACATTGACCTCGTCGTAAGCTTACCATCTCGGTTTTTTTAACATCTTGTGTGATTTTCCATACAAAATTTGACAATTCATTTACCACGTTCGTTACGACGTTGCATGAATACCCCTACTCTATAGATGTGCAATAAAACAGGCCTATTGATGAATAAATGCTGAAAAAGTTAAAGTTTTGCGGAGACAAGAATAAAATACAACCAACTCGCTGAAAAGAAAAAAGACGCGAGGGTTTATTCGAAATGAGCTGTAAGACAGAGAAAGCAGTATAATAATTTATGGTGATGCCACAAGCTAATTCTAAGATAATGTTCTCGTGTTAAACTAAACCACAATTCCAAAAGTTATCCCTTAGTTGGTTTTAAATTTTTGCTGGAACGTAAAATAAATCGCCAGCGATTTTTTTTCATTCACTACCTACCTACCTCTTTTTTATTCGCGGGTGATTTGTTGTTGCGATGAATTTCTTGTGGATTGAAAAAGGTTTAGTTTTCGAATGAGCTAACAAAATATTATCAACGATATAGATTATATTTTCGCTCAAAATTAAGTTTAAATCATTCCAACCAGCCGTCTAGCTACTTGCAATAATGACTTTATCTAAAATGTAAACAGTACCTAAACTTAGTTCCCAACGTTTCTTAACACATCCCAATAAATGGCCGCTCTTATGTTTTATTTACATTCCCGCCATTAATTTTGACATTTACACGTTCACAGACAGGGTAATTTTTTCCGGGGAGAATCGGGTAGGTGTACGGAAAGTCGGCGGTCTAGTTCTCTGTGGTTTGTGCACAGTAGGTTAGGTTAGGTTAGGGTGGCAGGCCGCATCAAGTGCAACCTCACTTAGGCCAGAGGAGGCCTATTGCAATACCGCAGGATCTAATGATCTCACAACTATACGTTGAATCAACAGGAGCTGAGAAGTAACTGTCTTTTGTGAGTTTTGGATTTATGTTTAACTCAATTAAATAGGTAGCCAAAAACATCACACAATGGTGGGCATAAGTATTTTGAGAAAACTAAAGTTAATTCTACTCATAATTTGAACTTACTTCATGTAAATTTTGGCATCAATGGAAAGGTCATTTAAATTTCGTTTGAATGATACAAACCATTGAAAATTTAACATTTTTGTGAATGTCTAGTTTTTTGACTTTTTTCCTCGGTCTCAAACAAAAAATGTTCTCTTCGCTAATATTTTTTATGATTTTTTGAAAATTGCTAAAAATGACTATTTTCTGACTAATTTTTCTGAGATCATCCCTTTCAAAAAATCATAAAAAATATTAGATAAGAGATTTTTGAAAAAAGAAAAGGTTTGCAGTCACTATTAGAATTGTTTGGAGAAACTTTCTACATCAAAACATTTTTTGTTTGAGACCGAGCAAAAAAGTTAAAAAAGTAGACCTTCACAAAAATTCGGAATTTTCAATGGGTGTCTTCTTTATTTTTTAAAGCTTTTTTTAGGTAGTGTAATGAATAGTTTGGTAGATGATTGCTTTTGTAACTAAAACTTGGTTCATGCATTTGTTATTGAGGCTGAGAGGGGTAGGAAAATTGTATGAAAAGTAATGAGGAAATAATTAAAAAAAGATAATTTTCATTTTGGTAATTCCGCTAGAATTATGGTAGCTATTTCCGCTTGAATCATCGCTGTTTCGAAATGATTCTCTCATTTCAAGTGTTTCACTGAAGAAACCCGCGCCTTTACTGATATTCATGTTAGAACCCTCGTTGGTATACAGGGGCTATCTTCTTTTTATCTGTAACTACGTTGTACTCCCATTCGCTTCTGTTAGGAATTCTGGTAGTATGATGTATGAATCTCCTTCCAAAAACAAGAGTGCAGGTACTTAGTCTGTATCCAGAGTGACCATAATTATTTTCTTAAATCTGCTAGATTCTAGCATTTAGCAGATTTTTTTTCAAACCAAATCCTGCTAGAAAAAGTGCTAAACATTTTTTGGTTCTTGGATTCTGCTAAAATACATGCTAAATTAAAAAAAAAAACGTTAAGTTCCATAAATAACTTTCGGAATTCAATTTTTTTATTTTAAAGAATTAAGAAAAACAAATGCACGTAGGTACTTTACTACAAGAAACTCATAATTATTAATTCTGTAAAATAAATATTTTTATCACATTACGGTTTGTGATTACGTGTTTTTTGTTCACCTTAAAAAAATTCGATATCATTACGGACTTCTTCAAGCGTATCACTTTCATGATTATTTTCATAATTGCTTTTGCTATAAATCTTTTCTAATCCCACTTGCCTTACAATAGGCGTGTTTTATTAAACGTCTATTTCAGCAAAGAAAGTAAAGAAGAATTTTTAGCATGCAATAAAAACAACTATACTCTGCTAGACATATTCGAGACTGTATGTATTTGTTGTAATTACGTGCTGGAGATTCTACTTTACTTTACTTTCCTGAGAATTGAGATAGATGTTCAACAAAACGCCTAAAATAAGAAGGACTTTTAAGGACTAACTTTTATTCTGCGATTGAGAAAAATTCGTCTCGTTGCGTCGCGCTAATATCGTTTTCTGTTATTTATGGAAATGGAACGTTTCGGTATGATTTAAATTGAGATATTCAGAATCACGACACCGACGACTTGGATTTGAATATCGTCGCTCCAAAATTAGTTTGACGATTTTAAGTAAGGTATGCAGTAATAAGTTTTTGAGGATGCTCTTTCCATTTCTGGAAAAAGTTTTGTCCTATCTCATCTGGCTATGAAGATTTTGAGTATCGACTTTGCCGTAAACGACACAATTTGGAGCCTTGTATGAATTGGTTTGCCTATTCCATAAGCAATTCCTGGCGTTTATGTCAAATTTTAGAAGCAAAAGCTGAAAAATTTTCTGTAAGAATTGGTCTGCCGTATTTTCTCCTGACTTACTCTTAAATCACAACTTACGCCACTAAGATATTCCATTGGTGAGAATCAGTTTGACCTATAAGCTACTCGTAAGCTGCCGTACGTGTATGAAGGAGAAAAAATTGTAAGTCAGATGGCGTTTACGTCAACTCCATTCTGAACAAATCATTAAATATTTCCAAAACATTTTATCGGTCTAAAGCAAAACAACTACTCAAATGAAGGAATCCTATCTGTTTTGGCGTTTACGTCAAACCAATTCTAAGGTGACGATATGTCAGAATAAAAATAAATATGCTGAATAAAAATATTTCGGTATCGTCAACTCCGCGAAGTGAACAGTTCCCCGTGTGGGTAATGTGAATGAGTTTCACTGTATCGTTGAAAATGTTCAAATCGAATTTTTCTCAAAGAAAATGACATTTCTCACCCGCATCAAAACTATTGCGGATTTTATAGATTTTCTTGCTCGTGAGAATTTTTTTTTAAAATGTACGTATAAAAAAGCAGCTTTATTAAGCCGAAAATGTGTAATAAATCTATTCGATATTGAACAATATTATTAGGTACATCCTCTTTCACAAGTACATAGTTGCCAGACAAAGCGCATTGTGGCCAAAAGGTGGAAATTTAGAAGCTACGCGTAAAAGAGTGAGAACTTTTCAACAAAGCCAAATACAGCGGCGTATGGGATCAATATCGGTCTCTTCTAACTAAATACAACCAAGAGTTGTGAAGATCCAAAAGAGCCTCCTGGCGTGACAACTGCAAGAAACTCGAAAAACTTCCTGCAGTCGCACGTCTGCAAAAGGCACTGTCAAAGGATCCTTTAAACAATCATGGGACTGCTAATCAAACCTGACTGCACAATCACATGTGAACGATAAGAGACTTTGACATTGACTACCTTGCTCCAAGTTCAGTTCCCCGGTTCTATCTTAATGGATCATACAATTAAACATAATAGAAGAATCAACAGTTTCTCCGGAAAACACTTCAGCCCAGATAAGGTTAAATGGGCTATAAACTCATTTAAGCCATACAATGCACCTGGGTAAGGATGCTATTTTTCCAGCCCTCATCTAAAAAGATCTGGAATTTCTCCTGCCCACCATAATTACCTTATTTAGGTTTAGTTTCAACTGGGACTACCTACAATATAACGAACTTGGATGGAGGTTAGCATAGTATTTTATCCCAAAACCAGGCAACCAGCCTAGTGAACTACATAAATCATACCGTCCCATAAGCTTGACATCGTTTTTCCTAAAAACAATGGAAAGAATAATTGACGTTAATATCAGATAATGTTTAACTAGTAGCATACCTCTACAACACTCCTGTCAATATGCGTATCAGAAAGGCAAATCAACGGAAGATGCACTCTTTGATCAAACTACACAGATAAACAAAACCTATCGCAATAAAGAGATTGCATTGTGCGCCTTTATGGACAGGTGCTTTGTACAATACATACTGGATATAACTGCATATCGAATCCTCTGCACCACAGAAATATAGTATAGACCACCACACAATAAATTGTATCAGAGCGATGCCTTAAAGTCGTTAAATAACCGCGTCCTCAGGGCATATTTTAGTATCTGTAATAGCCATTAAAGGCTACCCACAAGCCGGAGTACCCTCACCTCTCGTGTTGGTCATTGATGACTTGCTCTACAAGTTAAGCAAGTACGGGCACCGAGGCAAACAAAGTTACCTCACGTATGCAACGAACCCTTCAGACCGTCCTTGAATGGTGCAACGATGAAAATCTGTTAATAAATCCCAGTAAGGATTTATTCATCATAGTTCATAGTTCCTTTTACGAAAAGAAGAAATCTAAACTTAGGTCAAATTTCAATAAATTATACAATCATAAAGTAATCCCATCAAGTCAAATACTTAGGAGTAATCCTAGATAAAAGACTAAACTGGATTTTCCACATCAACAATAAAATGACAAAAAAGCAACAAAAGCTTTATGGGCTTGCCGACCGACGAATGAAAAGTGGCAATTCGGAATTCGGCCAGTTTAATACAAGCAAAAGAAATAAGTGACAAGAACCACCCGGAGCTAACGACTCTACTTTCAGAAATGTCTGAGCTTGAAATGATCTGCGCGGTCGCAGACCGCACCCCGAAAACCTTATACTTCAACAAACGGTTCTCCACGGAGATCGCAAGTAAAGAAGCATGAGCAAGCAACTGTCCACGGCCAAGGCGGGAGCTTGTGTTCATGGGCCAAACCGAAAAATGTACCAAAAATATCCTTAATCTACGTAAGCATGACATCAAAAAAATAAAATAAATTCTGAAGCTTCAAGCACAAGATCTTACAGGTCGAGGTGCTTTTTGTATATCGTCATGGTGAGCCAGAATGTTAAAAAAAAAAATATTGAACTTTATGAAAATCAAAAAATAATCTTTCTAAACACTGATTTCATTCGGAAGTTCCATAAAATTACTCACTGCTCCTCTTAACCTGTCTCGTATTCTTCTCTGGGAACACCGCTTATCTCGTTCTTCCTCCTATGATGTCAAAAGATTTTTTAACTTTCTCGTGTACGATTTGAACCAAAATTGATAGTTGAGTTAATGTAAGCATGCTTAACGTGACTGCATACCCAGTTTTTCGCTAAAAAGTCCAGCAACGGCAGTTTTGAAAATTGGCTTTTTCTCGAAAACGATAAAAACGATTTAAAAAAAAAAATTTTTTAATGTACTATTGTCATTCCTAACTTGATAGTAAACTCAGTTTTTCTCTAAAAAGACTGCGTCCTTTGATATCCACCCAAATCCCTAATAATAGTTCTTTAAAAAACTGCTCATATCTCGAAAACGCCATTTTCGACTATGATAAAAATGTTACTTCCAGGTAATGCTTAAATCCATAGTAATACCATTTGCTCAGTTTTGAGCTAAACAGTTGAAAAACAGTGTTTTTTGAACCATGAATGCGTTCTTCGATTTCCACCCCAATCGTACTTTAAAAACTACACAGATCTCGAAAACGCCATTTTCGATTTGGTTAAAAAAGTAACTGCTAGGTAATGTTTATATCCTGGAGTATACGTCGTACTCAGTTTTCAGCTAGACAGTTTAGTAATAGTGCTTTTCGAATCCAAATTGTAACATATGTCAGCATAATTTTACAAAAAACCGCTCTAACGATTTTGATCAAAATACATATTTAACACAACATAAGCATTCTAAACATGACCACGTACTTAGTTTTTCTCAGAAAACTCGAATATTGCCGTTTTATGAATATTTCTCAAAAATGACTACCCAAAGCCCGATCTTTATTCACACACGGTATATTTTTGCAAAACTTCAGTGGCAATATAATTCGCAATTAATCGGAATTCAAGTGTCAGTTCGGGGTGAAATTTAAAAGTAAACGTTGAAGTTAATACGTATGTTTATGTAGTAGTATTACGTTGTTAATTAACAAGTGCTCAGTTATCTGAGTACATCTTGAGTGCGTATGATTTTAAACGTAAAATTTGCTGAAATGACTCTGAGATTCTGCGAGATTCGCAATAAACGAGAAAGTTACGTGCGACCCAGTCGTGCACATTTTTTTATTTAAATCACTTTTAAATGAAATTTTTTTCATTTGCCTCCGATGAATGCACCTACATATATAGATTTTTATTTAAAAACAGCAGTTTGATAAGGAGACGTTTCCGGCGGATTTCAGGATAGCCGTAGAGTAGACTGTGAAAGCGAACCGAATAAGTGAAGTAAAACTCAATTCCGACGGATAATTTTAATCCACGCGAAGGTTTTTTGAAAAATAATAATCACCCCTATGATTATTATTTTTCAAAAAACCTTCGCGGCACATTTGGCAATGTCAAACGGCACACAGGTTGAGAAATACAGAAGCTAAGGCCTGTTGTCATCATTATTGATTGTGCACTTTGCTATCCATGTCTCGGTGCCGTTCGGTTCTCAACAAACACCAACTGTGTCAGGGCGCTTGGTGCAATAGGGAGCACAGTATTTGCCCATATTTGCTTACAATACAATACAATAAAGTGGCAACAAAATGTATTACCTGCGCTGTTAAAATAATAAATTCCGCACGTTTTATTATTATCACCAATAACTAAAATGAAATACAAATATTTTGGGTTTATTATTTCCGATAACACAATCAAATGTTTTCATATTAATTTAAATCCACCTCCTAAATCGCATTGTTTATGTTGCCCCGTACATCTAGCGTGTTTTTGTCCCATCATGAATGAATGTTTTTGTGTGGTATCAGTATTTTGCCAGTCGGTTGACAAACATATTTTCTAAAAAACAAAAAACCAAATATTACAAAAAATAACGCCAACATAAACAGCAAAATGTATGAACCTGTCCAACTAACCACAACATAATTTTTTATTGCAGTCGCATTGGCGAACTAATGAGCGAGGTGGTCAACAAATATGGCGTGGTTTGGGTTGCTTCAGCCGGCAATCATGGTCCAGCACTATCCACAATTGGCACCCCGCCAGATATTAGTCAGCCCAGTTGTATAGGTGAGTTGTGTTTCCTTTTATTTATATATTTTTTTCTCGTTTTTTGTTTATTGCCAAACGCGGCAAGTCCCGTTACTTGTTATAACCATCCCCTTTCGAGTATTTTTCAATTAAAAACAAAAATATATATATATAAATATTGTCTGCGTGCATATAGGTAGGTGCTATGTGTGTGACTGCATACAAGCTATATATACTTTACTTGACCAATATGTATAAAGAATGTAAATTGTGGTGCAAAAAAAAGGAAGAGAAGCTATTTATCCAATGCAAGCCATATTTTGCTCCACAAAAACTGCAACTGGGCATATAAATCTTGGATATTGTTTTCTGATTTTTGTACATTGCTCGTAATTTACAGTTTATAAAGGGAAGGGAGGGGGTGTTTGTTGCGCTAGATTCGTAAGTTGCACTGTGGAGCTGAAGATTAATGAGGTAAGCGATGCTGATTGCCATTGCATTGTCAATTGAACCAGTGTGAGCTCATTCATTAGTCGAAATCAGACGGAAGCTCAGCTGAATTATATCCTCTGTATATTACGTTAGTATATGCTGTAATGAATGGCTTACGAAAATGAAATGCATACTTCAGGAAGTATAGGAAAGACATTTTTCATCCTGCCTACCGATATCGCTTTGCTATGACAATTTTGGGAAAATATTTCTTCTAGGAACTGCTATAAAAAATATTCGAAGGGGAATACGAGAAATCTATGGAGGAGCCGATATGGAGACAGACGCGTTACTGGGCCGAGGTTCGAAAATATCACGAAATATAGTCCGAATCGAAGCGTTTATAAATTAGCAACAGATAGATTATAAGTCGGAAGGGCCTTCATGTGCTCTGGCACTGCGGTCTCTTCAAAAGGAGCATATTTCCTTATCGACACGTTTCTGGGAAAGGTAGTTTCACTGTCAAACGACTGTCTTTCATTTGTCAATACAGATCTGTGTAGCTGCATTCGTTGGAGGCATATGAAAAGTTTGTTTGTTAAAAGCGATTTAAATAAAGCTCTATTCTTGGAAGCATAAGAGGAAGAAAGAAATAAGCAGTGATCTCAGATATTGTTCGAGACAGGTTAAGAGGAGAAGTGAATGATTTCACGGTTTACTTTTTGATAATCTTATCCCTGACCATCAGTTTGGGTTTAGAAGTAAGCATTCGACGATTGACCAGGTTCATAGAATTACTGACGTAATCGAGAAAGCACTTGAGGAACGAAAAATATGTTCCAGCATATTCCTTGATGTCTCGCAAGCCTCTGATAAGGTGTGGCACGAAGGCTTAAAACTAAAATTACGACAAGTTCTTCCAGTACGTCTATACGATATTCTCGTATCTTATCTCGGCAATAGACTTTTCCGTGTAAGACATGGAAGCGAATACTCGGATCTAAAAGAAATATCGGCTGGTGTACCGCAAGGAAGCGTTCTTGGGCCGCTTCTCTACCTGTTATATACTCGTGATATACCAAAGGAAGATGACACTATTCTTGCTACGTTTGCCGACGACACAGTTATTCTAGCAGTAGGTAAAACAGTCGAAGAAACGACTGCAAAACTGCAAACCGCGTTAAATAAAGTAAATGAATGGACGAGGGTCTGGCGAATCGGCCTCAATGAAACTAAATCTGTTCACGTGAACTTCACATATAAAAAAACGAATGACTTGCCAATTTTTCTAAACTCGGCCAAATACCTGGGAATGACACTCAACGCAAAGCTGAAATGGAATTCACACGTGAAAATGAAACGCAAAGAGCTTGAACTCAAATATAGAGAAATGTACTGGTTACTTGGAAAACATTCCCAGCTCAGTACCGAGAACAAACTGCTTTTATACAAGCAAGTGCTAAAGCCGGTGTGGACCTACGGTATACAACTTTGGGGTTGCACCAAGAAAACAAATGCCAATATTATACAATCTTTTCAAAATAAAGTGCTTCGAGAAATTGCAAAAGCACCGTGGTATATTAGAAACGACGATATCCACAGGGATCTCGGTATACCTGCAATCGAAGCTGAAACGAGAAGCTTTGCGCGAAAGCATAGAAACCGACTAATCGGACACACCAACAGTACAGTCCTACAAATTTTGGATGATAGCAATTTATTGCGCCGACTACAAAGAACAAAACCTTTCGACTTGGCTATATAGGGATTAACCGCGTCTAAATTGCGGAACATGCAGGATCTTTCATTGGAGAGTAACCTGTCAAAAGTGATAGAAAAATTGCTTGATAAGTTATATCTTAGTTGCAGTATCTACAATTTATATGGAAGGGTGGTGTTTTTAGTCAGTAAGAATCTGACACTACTATGAGCACGCGTTGTTCTCATAGTGTATATGCAAGATTTTCACCTACCCTCGAAAAAAAAAAAAAAAAACTTTTTGATTTTAATAAAGTTCAATACTGCACAGATTTATTATAAATGTTCGGCTTAATCAAGCAGCTCTTTTATATGTACATTTTCTTAAAATGACTACGCCTCAAGTGGTCCATTAGGAATGTTAAATTTTGGCACACTATCCAACATATGGACTGGTATCTGAGCAATAACACGAGTTACTTCCAAGGCGGCAATAGTTGCTGGCTTATCGGTATAGATGAGAGACTTAACATATCCCCACAAAAAATAGTCAAACGGCATCAAATCGCACGATCTAGGCGGTCAATTCACAAGTCTAATACGTGAGATGAATTGCTCACCAAATTCACCTGGCAATATTTCCATGGATTTGCGTGCCGTTTGGCATGTCGCGCCGTCGTATTTAATCCACTCTTCCAAACAAATAATCTCAGACATCATCGAACGATAGCGAGCACCATTGACCGTAACGGCACCGGATGGACATTTCAC
This sequence comes from Cheilosia soror, assembly GCA_949372485.1. Lineage (NCBI taxonomy): Eukaryota > Metazoa > Arthropoda > Insecta > Diptera > Syrphidae > Cheilosia > Cheilosia soror. The sequence goes on along the minus strand of OX443564.1, from coordinate 40,883,828 downwards.
GGTCTTCATTAACATTGGTTGGATACGACAGCAATATTCTCCTCTGTACTGTACGCACTCTATGCAAACGAGTCAGTGGTTAAATGTTTAATAAAGTGAAATTGGTGCGAAATTTGATCGCAATGGCTTGAATAGCCTGCTCAGTAGGACGATTACGACGACCATAAAATGGACGAAGTGCTCTAAACACATTTTTTGGCGAGCACGATTTTTGGTAATAAAATTCAATAATTATTTTCAAACGTTGTTCGGGTGTAAGTCAATTTATGGTGAAATGACAATGCTCACCGACCATTTTTTACTCTGACAGCTGTGAAAAAATGGCCGCGTTTCACTGACCGCTAGATGACTAGCGGCATGCCAAACTCCATATAAAAAAACTGACATTTCAGCATTTGCGCTAGAGCTCTACCACATTTTGTGAAATATCCTTTCTGGGAAATTTTCCAATCTAGCACAAAATGAACTGCTAGATTGAAAAAAATATCGAACTGTCAAAACAAAAGTGAAAGTGCAGTACTATTTCTATGTAGTTAATATGCATTGTATTTGTTTATTTAAATTATAGTGTATTAATAAATATGCGGCATGATGGCCCAAAATACATTTTTGACTCTCATGAAGATGAAATAATACGAATTCAAATTGGTTTTAATGTCACTTTGCCGCTGCCGCTAGATATCTAGCGCCAGCGTTCCTCCATCAGGGATATTATGTGCTAGATGACTAGCGGTCAAAGGAACGCGGCCAATCACTCTGAAAAATGAAACAGCAAAAACATCACCCTTTACAACAGCAGTTTTATTCCCGTGTTCGTTCTCCTTTTTCATCAGTGTGACTGTGTGAGTTGAAACGCTTTTATAAAGTACTATTGACATGAGAGTGACCAACTACCTACGTACGAAGGAACGAATTCGCGAGTTTTGAAAGTCCGTTCACTTCACATGAACGCGGCAGTTCGCGAATTTCAGCCATCAGTTTCTACTAGCAATTTCTAATTTGAGGTTAAGTTCGAACGAATGTTTTATTCGCTGGTTTGTGGAACGCGGTTTATTGCGGATGTGGATTGCAAATAAACTTTGGAAATTCGCTCCGAGGGTGTTTTCGTTGGCGGCAAAAGTTTGGAATTCGATATTTCGTTGTTTAAACTGTTTTCTTAATACATACATCTTGATCATTGATGGGATAATTATGTATCCTACTCTTGGAATAGTAAAATGTGCAATTTTTTGTTTAGACATTTTTCAAAAGTCGTTTGTTTGCCTTTCATCAATTCGTTCGTTTTCTTTCATGTGAATGGTCCTTAAGAACAGTGTTCAGGTGTGAGTTGAACATAAATCGTTCTTGAAATTTGACTCCCAGATACTAACTGTCGTTGGAGGTTGAAAGTGATGACGCGCTAGGTAACGTGCGTGGGATTTACGTTTAGACATTAAGTGACTGACCTGCCATCTCTAACCAGGTACCCTATGTTATTAAGATCTTATTTGACTTTTTTTTTTTGGCGCACTAATCTTTGTAAGGGAGGACTCCATTTCTCAATAAGTATCCTTTCTACTTCCCTTTGTGTTTCTCGCTTTTGCGAGAGAATTCTCCCGCGAGACAACAAAGTAACAAAACGCATTGTAGGTACCACAAATTTGAAGAATTTAGTATTTTTTCATCGGGTCGTAGGGGTCCTATATGGGAATGTGGCGCCCACATTTTCCAATACATGTAGTTGCGATGCAATTAAAATTTTATAATTGCTTAAATAATATAAATTAAATTGAAAGTAAATGTTCACTTTTTTACCTATCAATTAATTTTAACCAAGTTTCATACATTTTATTTACTTTGACTTTATTTAGGTGTCGGAGCATACATATCCCCACAGATGATGGAGGCGGAGTACGCCTTACGTGAGAAACTTCCCGGCAACGTGTACACCTGGACATCACGCGATCCCTGCATTGATGGTGGGCAAGGAGTTACGGTGTGCGCCCCAGGCGCTGCCATAACATCAGTACCCCAATTTACGATGTGTAAATCTCAGCTCATGAATGGAACGAGTATGGCAGCACCCCATGTCGCTGGAGCAGTAGGTGCGTACTTATCACACGAGAATTTTCCTTCTCATATTTATTTACAATTTTCCGAAAAGTTAATTAAAAAGTGAGGTCCACTGTACGTGCACGTGTTGTTGTACCCCCTCCTAATATACAAACAAAACTCTTGCCACTGCCGTAAGTAATTTTCTGGAATTTTATTTTTGTATTTGCAGCCCTACTGGTGTCCGGCTTGAAACAGAAAGGCATTCCGTATTCACCGTTTAGTATAAAGCGTGCCATCTGTGCTACGGCGACCAAACTAAATTATGTCGACCCATTTGCTCAGGGCAGTGGACTGTTGAATGTGGAAAAGGCATTCGAACATTTGACGCAGTACCGGGACGCAGCAGAGAACCTATTGATGTAAGTGTGATCCAGGGGCGAAGAGGTGGGCAATTCGGTCGAAAATATATGGCATGCACTGGTGTTCCTTTTATGGACTTCAATGAGTTATGTGAGATGTAATAACAATTGTGGAACAATGCTACTGGTATGTGGTGGGTCACATCTGCAGCCGGTAAAGGTAATATTTGCTTGGCAAAAGAGGGTGAAGTGGCCGAGTGAAATTGAAAGGGAAAGGAATGCAATATCTGAATACGTTCCAAAAAAAATGTGTTTACACTGCAACATTTTTGTTCATTCGAAATGGAAATTAACTTCTTCTATGCGGTGGAGTATATTTGTAGTTGTAAAATGAAATGACAAATGAAAGTAGGAATGCAGCCTTTCCTATAATAAAGATGACAAGAAGCGGATCGCCTCATTCTCCAAATCTTGTGATGGTTAAAGCCTGTAAAACAAAACACATTTTCGAGGAATTTTGACAGCTCCCTTCCATTTTTGAATGTCCAATGCAAACGAAGCATTAGATGTTCTGAATGACTCATAGATACTTTAAATCTCATGTATATTGAACTGTGTTCTAGTTCTATGTACCTCCTATACCATGGGCGTCAAAATGAAGTGTTTTTGTAGAAATATCTATAAACTAGTTTATGCTGCTAAAATGAATTAAGTTTTAATATTATCAGCAGATTGTTGGTTTTAAGAGCTGTTTTAAATCCTAAATCCTTTATGCCAACAGTAATCATGTTTAAATATCTATTATTAGATGAAAATTAACCTTAATGCCAACAAAAGTACAAACTTAACATTTCCATTTATTGCATTACAGATTCTCGGTTCGTTGTTCACCGTTCAACTGTAAAGGGATTCATCTGAGAGACCGCCTTCAGACGAAACCCTACGAGACCGGCGTTAATGTGCAACCAATATTTGTGAATGAGAAGGAAGTCGGTAAGTTGTTTATAAATTAAATACATTCTTTGAGTCCTGTCAACAACTATTGGGCAGTTGGCAGCACCTATATTTGCTTTACATAAAGGATTTTCCAATAGGGATTTCCGAACTTTAAAAAGTGATTGCGGCCATATTGTTGAAGCTACATTTGTCAAATTGGCTGTCATTTATTTTGTCTGTTTTGTCAAATCAACATGAAGACTGGGGAGTAGGATATAGCGTTCAAAAACATGTGCAATTGATTATGCAATTATGAAAGTGGGTCTTCTGTTCGAGCAAAATTTCGCACGCTTTGTTCATTTTACGGTCACCATAATCGTCCTTCCGAGAGGACTATTCGCAATTTGGTGGATAAATTCGAGTCGTCCGGTTCAGTCAACACGTCAACCTAACGCACGATCTGCGGGAAATTTCGTCGCAGAGAGAGTGTGCAGGAGAATCCGAGGCAGTCAATTTCGCGCCGAGTACACGAACTCGGCCTTTCACAGACTACAATGAATTTTGCGTCATTCCTTGGGCCTATACCCATACAAGATTCAACTGATCCAGGAGATCAAAGTTAATAACCATATACAACGCCGATTGTTTGCTGACACTCTCGGGCAGTTGGATGTTGACTCCAATTTCGGTCGAAAAATCATATTCAGAGAGCCATTTCTGGATGAATTGGTTAGTCAACGAGCAAAATTGTCGAATTTGGGACAATAGCAATCCACACGATATTCACCAAATTGCAATGCATCCAGAGAAAGTCACTGTGCGGTGTGGATTTTGGCCAGGCCATCACAAATCAACGACGAGCGGTACAGAACGATGCTAACCGATTTTATTTGGCCCAAATTAAATCGCAGGTAGACGCAAAGTGCCACACAGACACAGCCGAGCCCATGCAACAATGGACATTGTGCCGACCGATTTCCGATCATAATTATCTCACGCGGAGGCGATGTGAATTGACTACCGATAGCATGCAATTTAACGCCGCCCGTTAGACCTATACTTGTGGGGTTTTCTTAAGTCACAGGTCTTTCCCAATAAACCACATACCGCACCTCTCCTCTGAACCCCAACATAATCAATGCCATTGGTCAAATTCAGCTTGATTTATGGGCCAGAGCTATGGAAAATTGGACGTTTCGGACGGACATTTGAATGGTGTTATAGTCCATGCATAATGGCATACATGGGTCCTATAAATAAATAAAAAATTTCAATGACCAAACTATGAGTACACGACATGCCAAACACGACATACGCATGCAAGTCTGACGTCAATTTGACGTAAAAAAATTCAAAAGTGAGGGTGTGGATCTATCCCTATTAAGAAAATTAACAGTAAAATAATTAAAAGACATTTTAAGTGAATTACGTGATAAAGCCACGGGAATAAATCATCGACTTCTCAGAAGGAAAATAAATAACACGAGAACCCGGCGGTTAAATCTATTGGGGGATGGGTATTGCAGAGGCAATATTGAAGTATCTATGATGTGGTAAAAAGATCTTCCCAAGGATACAAGGTCCGAGCAGAATCCTGCAGAGATGAGCATGGGAATACGGCGGTAGATCCACACTGGGTGCAGAGGATTTTAAAAGTAAGAACACATCTGCAGATTATTTAACGGCGTAACAGCTAACAACCCGCTGTCAGGCAGTTGTTGTATGGTTCGATTTGGACGATGATATAGTCAAAATTTCCATATCCTCAAAACGAGGTGAGTATTGCGATTTCCAAACCTAAGTCCAACAAGGCTGCTGGAGCCGATGGCAAGCAGGTTATATTTTAATCGGGCGAAAGTATACCCGATGAATGGAACCTTGGCATCGTGTGCCCCATTCGCAAGAAGGCCGATATTCTGAACAGCTTCAATACAGAGGAATAAGTCGGATTAATATCGCGTTCAGGATTCTGTCGGCTACACTGTGTGAAGTGAACGTTCACAGGGAACTGAAACAGTGGCACATTAATTGAGTATTATTATAAAATCTTATCACTTGGTCATCGTGTGTGCCTAGGTTAGGTTAGGTTAGGTGAGGTGGCTGTCCTAAAAAGGGGACACACTTAGACCAGAAAGATTCTATTTGCCGGGCATTATAATGGGAATTCTATTGCTATTTGCGAATTTGGGTGTCTTACCTCGTTGAGAGGTTTTTGGTGGTGACTGAGGCAGTCAAATCAAATCTTATATAAGTTTACATCTCCTGGTTGCGGCTTAGTCTCAGTGTCATGGTGGAGGGCGACCGTATAACAGTCTGCCTCCTACATATTGTCTCTGACACGGCCATCACTAAGGATGTGTGTGCCTTGCCTAGATGACAATGCAAAAGTTAGTTACTTCATCAGTGTTCTGTCTGACGATGGCTTGCTTCGAAAACTGTCAGGTATTACATTTTCAAAATGTTTCGACTCACTTGTTAAAGACACTCCACCACGTTATTGCAAATGAAGACGCTTATGCGAAAGAATTTCCAAACGCAAACAGCAGGAATACTTTAAGAAAGGTTGGCTTCAATTTGTCGCGAACGCAGTCATGTGTCTAGAAATCTTTACCCGCTGTCTTTACAAAACATTCAAGGACAATGAAACAAACGTCAACAATTTCTAGACACATGACTGCGTTCGCGACAAAGGAGACTATACAAGACCCTCATCATCCTAGTATTGCTCTATGTGGAAGAAGCATGGACGTTAACAAATACGGATGAAGATATTCTTGGTCGTTTCGAAAGCAAAATTCTACGATTGATTTTTGGTCCCATTTGCGTTGACGGGCCCTGGAGGATGAGACTTAACAGCGAATTTTACGAGCTGTACAGCGACATCGAACTGGTCAGAGAAGTCCGTAGCAGTCAAATGAGTCTGCAATTCAAACGCAATAAACGGAGGGACAACGCAAAAGAGGAATACCTCGCCTTAGGTGGCGCGCACAAGTGGAAGGGGACCGCAACCGACTTGAAAGTTTGCCAAAGATCGGGTTAATCCTAGCGAACAATAGTTTTGTTGTGCAATCCAAACTCATCAAGCCATTTTCAACAATTTTGAACCCCATTTTCTCCCACCAAATAGAAATGAAGGTCAACCCGTAAACACGTAAAATGTAATATGAACCTTCGAATCTACGTACGCATTGTTGAACTGAATTCCATAATTGATACTAAAAAGCGACAAAAGTCAAATACAAAATTGAATGAGCCCTAAACTCAAATCCTCATTAAGCCCTAAACATCACTCCAAGGACAAAAAAAAAACACGTCCCCACATCACGCATTCAATGTAATTCCCCCTAGTCCTCCTAACCTCACATTTGAAAACCCGTTCTAACAAATTTCGTTTTAATTGGTTCTCTTCTGGCTGTGTTTTGTTCAATATATAAAAGTAAAAGGACCAACTTGTACATATCACAAAATAACAACATTGTGGACAGCATGATGACACAAAAACCATGCTAAAAACTTTTACATGTAGTACAACATTTGCAGAGCATATTTTTTGTAACATTTTTTCTCTTCTTTTTTTTCTAGATCCAAAGGATAAATTCAATTTTAATGTTCGACTGAATTTGGTCTCATCCCAACCGTTTGTCCAGTGCGGAGCTTTTCTAGACCTATGCTACTCCTCACGGTCTATCAATGTTAAAATCGACCCTCGAGGCCTACCGCCAGGTGTCCATAGTGCTGTGTAAGTTTAATAGTTTTAATTAATATAGAACTAAACAAAAAAAAAAAATATTTTTTTTCAACTTTAAAAACCGTTAAAAATCAATGATCATTATCCAATGCACTTTCATGGAAATTGCATATCAATTCGAAGGTTATTAGTTAAGGGCGTACTCACAATTTGAAGTGGGTATCGAATGAGTAATCGAATTTACGATAACCACGCGCTAGGCATTTATTGGTGGATAGAGGGGAAAAGTGTAAATTTGTAGCCGGTTTTGAGTGGCATGGAATCTACAATTCAAGTGCGTGTGTAAAAGGAGAGAAGGTATTATGACTCGACACATTCTGCACGTGCAGTTAGGTAAATTAAAAAGGGATGTTTAAATTACAGGCCTATAATTTAATTTGCTGTTTAGTCTTTAAGAAGTAAGACTTTTTGCGGTGGTTTTGATTATTTAAGATGAATGTTTGTGCGATGACTTGCAAATCGGCATTGATTAAGTGTCATGTTCTTGACAAGTAATTTATGTACACGTACGTTTGGAGCCGTCTGTGTTGCAATAAAAAACACCTGCACTTAGTTAGAGTCTCATTGAAAAAGGAGAAGAATTTTATAAATATTTCGGGGTCTTATTCACGAGCGGTGAAAAGAGCACCGCTTAGTTTTCGTATAAGATTGTTCAGGTTGGGTGAATTTAAAGACAAATTGGTGTCTTTAATTCCATTTTTATTTCAACTCTTACTTGAAATTTAGGGCCGTTTGCTGATACGACTCATATAGATTTAAGTTCCATCTGTTAGTGACAGTTTATGACTTACAAAAAGTAGCCCATAAGCATTTAAAAAGAACATAAATCGCTATGAGTCGTATCAGCAACAATGGCCATTAAGGACCATTCACATGAGAGCGACCAACTACCTACGAACGAAATATTCGCAACTTTTGGCAGTCCGTTCACATGTCCACTTTCTAGGTCGCGGCAGTTTGCGAATTTCAGCCATCAGTTTCTACCCGCAATGTCTAGTTTGAGGTTAAGTTCGAACGAATGTTTTATTCGCTAGTTTATGAAAAGCAGATTAAATGATGTGGATTGCGGATAAACTTTGACAATTCCCGCCAAGGGAGTTGGGTTAAATAGTAAACTGATGAGCATTCCTATCGTGGGGAGTATTGCGGTTGAATTTGATAGAATGCAGCTGGCAATTTCGTTTGAACACTGTTTGCTAATTGAACACTTAAGTGTAACAAGGGTGTCTTTTCGGTAGCAGGTAGAATAGACTTAAGGACCATTCACATGGGAGCGAACGAACGAATTGATGAAATGCGAATAAACCACTTTTTATGCATTTATAAACAGAAAATTCCACATTTTATTATTCCTAGATATCCTCCTCTTGGAATAAGGTTAAGTTCGAACGAATTTTTTATTCGCTACTTTGTGGAACGCGATTTAAATAATGTGGATTGTGAATAGACTGACAATTCGCGCCAGGGTGTTTTCGTTCGCGGCAAAAAATTTGGATTTCGAAATTTCGTTATTTAAACTGTTAATAAACTTGTTTTCTTAATAAATGTTGATGGAATAATTAATTATCCTCATCTTGGAGTAGTAAAATGTGCAATTTTCTGTTTATAAATGCATAAAAAGTGGTTTGTTCGCATTTCATCAATTCGTTCGTTCGCCCCCATGTGAATGGTCCTTAAGAGCTAGCAACGTTTTTTCTCAAGTCATTTTAGAAAGGCTGTAACTTTGTGAGCTTAGTTCGGGGTGACTACTAAACACGAAAATATATTTCTGGCAGCGCTGCGTTGGTTTATATATTAATGCCATAACCTCAAAAGGGCAAAAAATGTAGGTACCTCATTTTAGCAAACTTAAGATTTTGGTATGTGTTATAATTTACGACCGAAGTAGACAGAAAATGCAATTGCCTTAAAAAAATTTTAACGTGACTGATACACTTCGTTCCAACTTAATAGGTATACAAGCTTTTTCAAATCTATGTGGCTCATTATTTCCACATAATTCACATTTTATTTGTTGATTCTAGTAGTGGGTACTGCCTCCTTTGTTCATGATAACTTCACAAATTCGGTCTGGCTTGAAATCATAAAGTGACTTTAAGAAGTCCAGCGAAATTTCTCTTTAGGCTAATTTAATGGCGGAATTAGAGATCCGTTGTCTTCAAATTGATAACCAGACTCGTACACTTTTCGGACTAACCATCCCCATACTTTTCCATAAGGTTTGCAGGTCCGGTAAGTATGGTGGCCACGACAGCAATCCCACATTTTGCTCCCTTATCTAGTTTTTATAACTAGCCGCGCCGTGTGGATAGGTGCGTTGTCCTGCTAGAAAGTCCAATTTATTGCACCAATATTCCTCTGTAAGTTGTTGCGGTAATTTTTGCTATTTGGAACTCGAGTTCACTAGTTCCGTAGTAGGTATACTAGGTACCCAACTGCTCGCTCCACACCATAACAACACCCTCTCGACTATGATGCCGGGCTAAAAAACCTTCCTCTTTTCTCACATCGTGAAAATAGTACATAATAAAAGTCATATGGTCTATCAAAATTTAACCGTTTTTTATCTGAAAAAACAACATACCGCCATTCTTCTTGCCAAGTCATATGGTGCTAAAAAAAATCCAAACGCATAAGCCGTTTTAAATGATTGGCGTCACAGTTGATCACTCTTCTTGGCTTCGAAACACTAGTACTAACACCGGCTGATTGCTTTATTTCCGCATCTGAGTCGAAGGAATTGGAAGCACATCGCAAAATTGCTCTTCTATCAGCTGCTGTTGTTGCCGTTTTATAACCTCCTTTCATATTTTGCCCGTACGATTCTTTATTTCTCAAGTACGAATAGATCAAGTTAAAACTTCGTCCAATTTTGGTAAATATAGCACGCCCGGTTAATACTTGTTTCTTGAGTAATTCGACCGACAATTGGCAGCATGAAACAATAGGTCCATGTGTCATATCAGCGATTATCTCTATAGAATTGTGCGGGCTTCAGTTTGTGTCACAAAATAACAAAAATAGACATAAGTTCAGTCATAAGCAGTTGAAGCTGGAATACTCTCATTTAATCCTACTAAATGGTTCTCCCTTTCGAAGAGGGTTAAATCACATTCACGTTGTGGCTTCGAATTCTTGTGGAAAGCTGAAAATTGTTCAAATTCCTGATACATATACATTTTAGAGAAACATTTTGTTTACTAAATAAGTGCGAAAGAATAACTCAATTTTTCAGTCTTACTTTCAATAACTTATTGTCATACTAATACCCTTACTGCCTTTCTTTTTACAGAATCAACGCATACGACAGTAATGCCGTCGAAAAAGGATCCCTATTCGAAATTCCAGTCACCGTTGTTCAACCTCATGTGCTGGACACTGAAGTATCGCGAGTTTTTGAGCCTCCAAATCCTATTGAATTCCAACCCAATACAATTCAACGTGATTTCGTGTTGGTTCCCAACAACGCCAGGTGGGCTGGTAAGTTTACTACAACTCTTCCATAGAACAATCTCATTCCAACAAATTGCATTTTTTTATTTGCAGTTTTAAAAATGCGGTCTACCGATGCAAATCGAGACAAAGAAGTTGGTAAATTCTTCGTCCATACAATGCAGTTACTTCCCATGTCCTCATGCCGCCGTCTGGAGACCCAGAAGATCATTAACGTGACCACTGAAACTGACTCGATTTTGCATTTTAATGTTCATGTGAGTTTGTGTGGCTAAAATGCAATTCGCATAATTTCCATTGAATTTACGGGTCTTGCGATCCACTTCCCAATCCTAATAATATAAGATTTCCCTTTCTCTCTATCTTTTGTCCCGGAACAGCCAAACAATATACTGGAGCTCTGCATTGCCAAGTACTGGTCAAACTTTGGAAATACACATGTGAAATATAGTTTGGAGTTCCATGGAATCTCGCCCAGTGCAAACGCAAGTGAGTACAACGATTTGATGATTTTCTATTATAGTCCACATAAGGGGAACAAACAGGAGTCTTTTTTTTTCCAACTAACTCGAAAAGTTTTTCCCTTCTCGACAATATTTTTACACCAACGACCAACCCACCCAAAAACTATTCAAAACTATTCAAAGTTTTTGTTTTTATTTTTTTCGTTGGTTTTAAAAAAAAAGTCGAAATGTTGACGCCTCATGCCCACACTGCAACGGCGAAAAGTTGGGATTTTTCTTCTCGGTCTGGGGAGGGAACATTCGAAAACAAAACGCTAGGAGATGGCGCACCCCCTTTCGGCGAGTAGAAAGAAAAAAATTGTGAAATTTAGAGTTAAAGTTTCGTCTTGTGTTTTTACAACTTAATGAAAAGGGTGGTTAGGTACTTAATACACCACAACAATTCTCTGCAATGGTTCTCCATTGTTTTGTGCTCCTGCTTCTTGGGGAGTACTATTTTTTTCTGTTTAAGAAGGATGAGGCTTTTCTCTACATATTTATTTTGGCAGTGGTTTTGGTTTTCCGTTGCATTAAACTACAATGACTGTGGTGTCTTGAAAAAAAGTTTTCCATTTTTGGTGTTGTTGCGTGCTTGAATTCCTCCTGAGGGTTATGCCCTCTTTAAGCTACTGTTGTACCACGCTTCACTTCTATTACTGACTGCGTGCTCACTGCCGCGTTCACGAAAATGAACTTTTAGTGATATTAATTTAGGTTAAGCATTTTAGTGATTTTGTATGGAGAGATTTTGTATCGGGTCCTCTGTCGATGATTGTTGTAAGAAAGGACTTTTCTTTTCGCATTTACTGGGATGACGAAGCTGAAAGCTATTAGAGGGGCAGTGATAATGCGGTTCGAGTGTAGTTTCATGCTGCACAAGGAAGATTGTTTGGAATAACTTTGGACATTATTTGCCTGAGGATGGCACCCAAAGTCGCCCAGTGAGTGGCACAATGTTGAGTTGAGGTTCAAGTTTTTAAGGTCTCGTTAAAGTTTTGCGCGCAATTCTTCTGGAAGGCTTTATTTGTCCGTAAGTCCATTAATTTGTCGAAAAGTTGGCGAATACTTGAGGTAGGTAAGAAAGTTTGGTGTGGCTTTTTAGTCTTCAGAGGCGACATGGCAAAGAGGTAAAATATTTTGTTTAGCGCTGGCATTCTTCGCCACAGGAAATGTACCAGAGGTACATGTATGGAATTGTGTAGTATAGTCTTAAAAATTGATATCCATATAGGCAAGAAAAATCCGTAGTGGATGATGTTCTGTTACGGAGATTCGAATTAGTGCAATGTATGTTTGGATGGTTCAGAGAGGTGGCGAATTCCGATTCAAATGACATTTAGAACGAGCATGCTTGTCGGGCTAGATTAGAGTGAGTTTGATGCATTCGTAACTATTTTTAGGCGGAGATTTGCTAGTCTAATCTGCAGTACCGCATGGATCTTTAAAATTGTATGTTATAGCATCTACAGCTATTTAATTTGTAAAGTCTAACTGAAGATTTTCCTTTCACAACTGTGCTTAATTGTAGCGTCAGTTAAATAAGACAAATTTATTTTTTTGAATGAAATAACAAACTGGGCAAAATGTAACGTGTAAATTAATAAGTAAATATTTGGCGCAACAGGCGGTAGACCCCCTGCCTAGCTTACCGCAACCATTCGTTGTGTGAGTTTCTATTTTTTGGGACGAATGGAAGGGACCTACAATTTTATGCCGAATCCGAATGGCTGAATTAAGAAGCTTTTTCAGGACAGTCATACTCTTGGATGTTTATCAGACGTCCGCGAGAGGTGACGCAGTAGAAATTTCCTTAAGATGTAATTTGTGTTTTTCCGGGGATCGAACCTGGGATGGGGATCCCTCGCAAAGTAGTCCGGCACACTAACTACTGCGCTACTGCACCCACAAATGTAACGTAACGTGTACGGAACGAAACAACGAAAAGTACATTAAATCAAGATACAAGCCTGCTGTGACACTTCAAAGTCTCCAGGTTCAAATGAAGAAATAGAAAAACTCCTTTGTATTAATAGCAACAAAATTAGCTCCGTCGTGGGAATATTAACGGGACACTGCCTGATAGGCAGGCATGACCGCAGAATGAGAAAACCCTATAACGATTTCCGTAGCAGCTGCATGGACGAGGAGGAACAGGAAACCACCGTTCACCTCCTCTGCTCGCAACACGCAATTTACCTATTGAATAGACACCAATAGTCACCCCCTTCGGTGTAGAGCAGTAGGGTAGATTGCTTCGATCAACCGTTTCTGCTCGACACCAATCTCTCTGTCGCAACATACTAACTGTCAAAGGATATAGGCGGTGGTATACCGTTTCGGTTACCCTCTGTCTTTTTTCCCGAAGACAAATTGACACCCTTAGCGACGTCAAACAAACCAGCAGATTCGTCGCCGTTCCGTGCCAGCCGCACTTCTTGAAAGCGAACGGTCAGAAGATACAGGTGTGGGGTTAGACTGTTTCGGTCACCCTTTGTCTGTTTCTGAAGACTAACCGCAAACGGGAAGAGCTAACTACGTCAATCAATTTCACCTTCACACGTCGAACTTTCAGACTCCGTCAGAGGCAACAGACTGTTTAAACAGTTTCGGTCACCCCTCGCATTTTCACCGAAAACAAATCGCAACCTCTCTTTTTCGGCACCACGAAGTAGGACGGAGTGTTTCAATCAAGTTTTTCTGCTCAGCACCAGTCTCTGTCATGTGGACTGATTGTCAAAAGGAAATAATCATGAGGCAGACTGCTACGGTTACCCCCATCCTTTTCCAACAACCTTCAAGCAGCAAAGCAGGCTGGTTCAATCACCCACTTCTACCACGCAAAAGTCTCACTCCTTCGTGATGAGATGTTTAGAGAAAGGTGCAGTCAGAGGCAATAGGCAGGGTGCAGACTGATACGGTCGCCCTCCACCTTGACCCGAAGACTTATAGCCGCAGCCAGGAGATGCAAACTTATATAAGATTTGGATTGGACTGCCTCAGTCACCACCAAAACCTCTCAACGAGGAAAGACACCTAATTTCGCAAATAGCAAATAGAATTCCCACTGTAATGACACACAGAACCTTTCTGGCCACCAAGAAAACTCGTCCCAAAGAAGATATATTTTTTAAGAAAGTAAGGTTTGGCAGGAAGTTCCAGTACCTTAATGCTCGAAAAATGTTATTATATAAAACGTGCCCAAAATATCGCAAAAAAATGCCGCCCAATACCCGCCCAAAAATTTGCGCCAAAATCGCCCCAAAATATGCGCCAAAAACCGAAAATACGGTCTAAGAGCGTGATTTTAGGAAATCCACCTAACATAACTTAACCTAATCTAACTCAATGAAATAATTTATTTAAATTTTTTCTTTAAAAACATAAAAAAAACGTTTGTCCACTTATTGCAACAACTCATGCTGGGTTTCTTTCCACTTGTCGATTTGAAATTGACAATTGACGTATTTTTATGCCAATTAAACAATTGGCAAGTGGAAAAAGCGAAAAATTGCTTGACAAATAAACCACTGGACAAGTGGAAATAGCTGAATTGTCAAACAAAATGTCACTTTGTCTATAATTGACATTGAAAATTAATTGGCATCGAGTTCATAAGTTGGTCAATCAACTGACAAACGATTGTTTGCCAATAATTGACATAAGTGGAAATGAACTGACGATGGTGTCGTTCAATGACATAAACGCGAGAGCTGTCAAACTTTGTTATTCAACCGACATGTGGAAACCCACCAGCTTCAGTTTAATTAATTTTTTTTGTGCCTATACTAAGAAAGAAAGTCGCAAGTCCATTTACTCAAAGTAATCACCAAAATTACTAAAATTTATGCGTACGATAAAATTACATAGTTTTTTTTGTTAACAAATCGTTTTTTTTTAAATTTTCAAAACCATTTAATTTTAAGGCGCGAAAACCAAAAACAGTAAAATGCATTTATCTCAAAACTACTAAAATGGAGATGCGACATTTCTTCTTACGACCGACGCACGGCAGCGTAGGTGTTCCAAGACGCATCTAGAGGTCTGCCTCTGTTTGTATAAATTTTAAATTGATTGCTGTAGGACATTTCATCTAGAACTGTGTGTTGTAAGCGCTTTCGGCACGAGAAAGGACACAGAGCTTTGTTAAAAATGCGCGAGTCTTTTTAGTGATAATTATTCCACTATGGTATTTGTCAGACGATCGCCAGATTCCTGAGGTGAATTCCGAATCAGTGGTTCATCATAATACACAATCCCTGATGGCCCTGCGCTCGACCACTCTGCAACCGGCAGTATGCTTCAGATTAAGTTCGTATAGACAAACGCTTATATCTTCATATTTTCAGCAGTCCTATCATACACCTATAACATTCTATTACGTAGTATCTAAACGGAAGTATTACACTTCCAAGTCATAACAACATGTTGAGGGCTAAATTGGATCGTTACTTGCTCTCATGCACTCCTTGCTCATTCAATAGAGCATAACGAGCCCTAATGCCACATCTGCTAAATTGCAATCCAACCCCAACTCGATTGGCATTTATATTGCTCATCTCTATTCATCTCATTTCGTCTATTCTCGGCATCTCTTCCTTGGTAACTTGTTTCTCGTCTATTGATCTGAATCACTTAGCTCGTAATCGATTCATTTTATCCTGCCGCAGTGCATCAGTGCATGAATGAATGCAACGCGTTCACCTCATGACTCTCAAAGATGAAAAGAAATAGACATAGAAAAAAAAAGATTTCTATTTACATTTGATATGCTCCCATCCCGCATTACCGCCTGTCGAACCACAAGCTCCCTCTGCACTAGCTCAGCGCCCGAGTGCGGCATCGAAAATCAAAAGACGCATATTATTGGGTCACATTCACAGCGAATACGGTGCATACATACCCCAGGAAGCCAGCCCTGCAGCAACGAGTGCATCTCCAAATTGTGCATCACACTGATGATGCCCCGGAACAGGGGGAAGTAAAAAAAAAAAAACTAAAAACTATACGAATACCACCACTAGACAGTGAAAGCCAAAGCAGGAGCAATTTAAATATTGAACGCTTCACATCCGGCGTGATGTGGTGGCAGTGGAGGTGCCTCTGATTCCTGTTAGTTTCTATGAATTTTAAATTTAATTCCAATTTTATGGTGGATTCCTTCATAACATGTACAAACACACACACACACACAAATACTCGACTCGAGACTTTCCCTTAAGTTTGCTCCGGCCTGTAACATATGTGTGTGTTGAAATCGCATATGCATGAATTCCATGTCCACGTATTAACGAAATGTTCGGAACTTTATCGAAAATAGGAGCAACGAGGAAAAGGATACCCTTCCGATTCCCATTCACATATAGTACGTTCTGTGTCAAAGAGCGTATGGAAGGGACGAGGGATCAACATATGAGGCAACCAGCACCAGCCATATGTGTGTGCATTTGCTTCCGATAAACTGCATAAGGATTCGCCTTCCGCCTTCCGCCTTCTGCTTTCCGCTATGAAAATTCGTACATTGGTAACAGATTTTCTTTTTCGTTCTCGAGTAGCAGTGTTAGTCGTATAGACTCGTCCTTCTGCCACTTATTTCCTATCTCCT
This sequence comes from Cheilosia soror, assembly GCA_949372485.1. NCBI lineage: Eukaryota > Metazoa > Arthropoda > Insecta > Diptera > Syrphidae > Cheilosia > Cheilosia soror. The sequence continues at coordinate 40,867,193 of OX443564.1, read as the reverse complement.
TCAGCCCATTCCTGCACACACACTGTATTTATCTGTACATTACTAAGCAATATTTGTGTGTGCATAGCATATGCTGTGTGCGGTTACATGATTTTAATGCTGCTTCTGCATGTCCTGGCACACATGTGTACCACTGCAAGAAAGGACATTTGCATAAGTTTTCTCACAGTTTGTGTTTGCCCTTATATCTATCCATCATCTAATTTTGCGAAAAACCAACTCCTCAGCCCATATGTGCAAAGCGTGTACTGTGCGGACCTAGAGAGATAGATAGAGGTAGAGCGTAAAGTTCAATATTTTAACTTGGTGTCCTTTAACTTTTGACAGATTACAGATTCCGGCGTGTATATGTGCATGACTCCGCCTCAAGTTTTCATTTGTTTTTGCATGGAATTTTGATATTCCACAGGGATATGTGTTCTCAACGTCCTTTGAGCTCTGTGATCTGTTTAACAATTTACAAAAGAAAATCAACAGTTTGTTGCTTTAAAACATGTAAACAGACAGACTGGACAACAAAATAATACAAACGAAGGATGAGAGTTAAGTCGCATGTACGACAGTGTGTCGACAAATAAATTACAAGTCACTTAAGGTCGATGCTACAATTGGGTTTTGTTCGTTTGGTTTAGAGCACGAAGGAATTAGTTTGGAAGTGTGAGTAGAGTACCTACATATAGGAACCAAAATACCAGACATGACGAAATTTTCAATTTTTCCTGCAATAGTGCCACTTATTTGTTCGGATCTTACCTTGGATGTTAGTTGAGTAAATAATGTGAAAATGAGGATACCCCTACTTACTTATTTAGATGGCGCTACTGTCCAGGGTCAACCTCTCCAGTTAGCCCGATCTTTGGCTAACCGCCTCCAATTGTGCACTTCAAATTGGTTGAGGTCCGCTTCCACTTGTGCGCGCCGTTTTCCCTCCGGGTTGTAATCGAAGACTTTACGGGCTGGAGCGTTGGTTTCCATTCGCTCTACATGCCCCAGCCATCTGAGACCACTGATGCGTACTTTTCTGACCATGGTCGATGTCGCTTTACAGTTCGTAAAGCTCGCTGTAAAATCTCCTCCTTCAAAGCCCGTCAACGCAAACCGGACCAAAAATCATTCGAAGAATTTTGCGTTCGAAACGACCAAGAAGATCTTCATCCACCTTTGTTAATGTCCATTCTTCTCCACCATAGAGCAGGACTAGGATAATGAGGGTCTTATATAGAGTCTCCTTAGTGTTTTATAATAAGGCCTTACTAGTCAATTGCCTACTTAGGCCGAAGTAACAGCGGTTGGAAAATGTAATTCTTTGCTTGATTTCTGATGTGATGTCATTTTCAGAGTTATAGCGGAGCCGAGGTAGACCAAGTCCCGCACTACCTCAAAGTTATATTTGTCTATCGTGACGTTCCGTCAGATTCGTCGATGTTGTATGTCCCTTCTTGTTGACAGCATATTGTATTTCGTTTTGCGCTCATTCACTACTAAGGCTATTTTTGCCACCTCTGTACTGGTACTTGACAGCCCGCTGTGTTCGGCCAATGATCTTAAGTTGTGAGATTGTTTCCGACCTTTAACCAACAGCGAACGTTCTCCATCGTGATTCTGTACAATCTGTCATATGCCTTAAAGACGATAAACAGGTGGTGGGTATCGATTTGAACTTCTTGAGTTTTCTCCAGGATCTCTCGTAGTGTAAATATTTGGCCGATTGTGGACTTACCGGGCCTAAAACCGCAGTATGATAGGGTTCAATCTGGGCTGCATTCCAGGTTTAACTATTTTAACTAAATTAACAGCGATTGTTTATTTAGTTACTTTTTGGAATCTGGGACAGCTATTGTTACTTGACATGTTGTAGTATGAACGAAATGAACCACACTAAATTAGCCTCTGGTTAATTTAGTTAACTTCCCCTCCTTCGAACTGTCACAGCTTGTCAACGCTGTAGTTAAAATAGTCAAACCTGGAATGCAGCCCAGTTCGATGACATATGGTTTTAGGCGTTCACACAGTACGGCAGATAGGATCTTGTAAGCGATGTTCAGGAGACTGATGCCTCTATAGTTGGTGCAGTTTAGAAGGTCTCCTTTCTTGTGGATCGGGCAAACGATGCTGAGGGTTCATTCGTCAGGTATACTTTCCTCTGACCATATCTTGGAGATGAGTCAGTGTATGCTCTCATCCAAGTCATCTCCCACAGCCTTAGAAAGCTCGGCAGTTAAACCTTCTGGCCCATCAGCAACTTTGTTGGACTTGAGCTTGGATATTGCTATCCTCACCTCATTTTGGTCAGGTGGACGGAAGTCTAGGTTTTAATCTTCCAGGGTAAAAGGTTCAGCAGAATTTGTGTCGTCTTCGCCGTTTAACAGTCTGCAGAAATGTTTTTTCCATGTCCTCAGCACCAAATGTGATTCCACTACAAGGTTTCCTTGTTCGTCTCTACAGGCTGTTCGGGTCTTGTTCCCGTGACACGTTCTTTTTACTTTTTGATGAAACTTCCGAACATTGTTCCTGGAGTAGCACCTCTCTACTACCTCGCTCTCGCTCTTTCTTTTTCTTCCAGAGAAGCCGGTGTTCTTCCCTCATTTTTTGCTCGTAGAGCTCACGAGCTGCTCTCGTGTTTCTATGCAGCGCCGCTTTGTAGATTGTTTTGCTGCACTCACTTGCCGGCACTCTTCATCAAACCAGGGGTTTCGTGGGAGCGCTTTTGTCGATGCCAAGAAACCATCCGAAAACCTCGGTTTCTTGGTTTCGGATGGTTTCTTGGCATCGATGCCACTAGTCTTCAGCACTTGATGGCGGCTGCATAGGCCTTTTCGAGAGGTTGAGGGTTACGCTATCGGCAGAAGTTCTGGCGGTTTGTTATGCGTTTGTATAGCCGTTCAACGTTGAATCTCCTCTCTTGGCTACAACAAGCGGACATCTAGAATACTGGAGGAGTGTCTTTCGTTGATCGCAACATGATCAATTTGATTGACAGTTTGATGATCTGGTGACCGCAATGATCGTTTGTGGATATTGAGGCGAGGAAACCATGTGCTAGCTGCCTGTATAGTAAACATTACGCCCCCAAGATAGGATACCCAGAAAATAAACTACTTACGAAGATTTAATGTCGTAAACTCTTCAATACTCTCAGCATCTCTGGGTTGTAATCGAAAACTCTTGGAACCGGAGCTTTCATGCTACAGCCATCTTAGACGATCGATTAGCACTTTTCTGACCAGTCTTCTATGTCGTTCTTCAGTTGTACAGCTCGTAATGTCTGCCGTTAAATCTACTTTTTCCGCAAACGAGACCAAAAATCTTTTCAAGAATTTTGCCTTGAAAACACCTCAGGAATATCTCTATGCAAGTATAGTTTGCACAGTGGTATTGGAAAATAATGACCCTTTGTATTGGTTTTCGAGCTTTTTTACAACGATGCTCAGAATTTATTAGTCGGATCTAAACGTTTTGGTGCCTAACGTTGTATAAGAAGTCCCATCAACATGAAGTGCATTTCTTCCAATCACCGTGTCGTCAGCATCTGACAGCTTGTAACAATCCAAGCCCAATTATGTCGTAAAAGAAACATTCGTCTCTTTTATTTATGTAGTGTACTCGTATGTCTGGCGTATTTTCGAAGAAATCAAAAACCTCTAGAATGACAGAATAACCATACAGTCACTAATGACATTTTTGACATTCTTGACTTTCAATCTAGCTTGTGAAAACAAACTTTTGAGTAAGTACATTATGCCGTCCTCGCTGTAGTTTTCTTCATTTCCGGGCGAGCATCCCATGATTGTGCTACAAGGGCACAACTATACGAGCATGATTAGGACTAGTCGAGAATACGAATCTCTAAACAAAAGTTTTCCTGTAACATTTTCCTCTACAAGAAAATCATAGTCACTGGGAAGCCCGACGACTATTACACCACCAAAAGCAACCCCCAAAAAGTGCCATGTACTTTTCATGCCATCGCATCGGTTGTCGTTGTTGTGTACGAGTACCGTGCGGAAGATGGTTAGACTGGAGAAATTCTTCATCGTCGCTTGTTGTCTGTTGTTTTTGTTGCACTTGGTCCTTCCTCCAAAGGACCAAGTTAAGTTGGGTAATAAAATGCGACAAACCACCTGGATATAAATTACCATACACATTAGCAAGTGCTTCTCTAGTTTTAGTTTTCTTCGTATCCCAGCTTTGGTATATTTAAGTGTATCGCATTGCCGGGGATATTGTTCTTGTAACAGGAAAAAGGAGATGATGTTGAGTTATATTGTTTGCTTCTAACATACTCCATGAAATTGAGATGCACGACAAGCGTAAAGTGGTACAGTGCGGAGCGAGCAAATGTGTTACGCTTTGTTTGTGCAAATTTGTTCGCATGTAATACATGTCTGAAGAGAAAAGAATTATGCAAGGCTTCGCCGCTCCGACATGTCCTCGTTCTTTAGTTAAACAAGTATTACACTTTAGGGTCTAGTTGCACAATTGTAAGCCGATGTATATGTAAAACCTGTAAGCTGTAACATATTTCTACATTCAACTATTTTGGCTAGAGGGAATGGTATGGGACACTCGAAAATGCATTTTGATTTAGCTAATTTAGAAATCCTTTGGTCAATCGGAAGTAATGTTGTACCCACAGACTAGTTGAGTTGACAAAGCAAACATAGTAAGCAAACTGTTGGCATACGAACAAATTTGGCTAGTAAACTGAGTGCGACAAGTTTTGCCGAAATTTGCGTTTAGTTAAAGTTTAAAAGTGTTGATTGTATTCAGGGAGGAAATGAAATTGATTTGCAAATTTTAAATTAACTTCTATTTACAACAATTGTCTATAAAATACACAGCACACTAATTTTTTTATATTCACTTTAATTAGCCGTAGGTAATTATGTTTTTTCTTATTTTGGTCACGTTGTTTGCTTGATTTTCCCAAACGTCTTAGGAATCTCTATTACCCACAATCGCAATTCGAAACGACATTTTTGTACCAACTTTACATTTACCTAACCAACGCGACATCTCACCCAGCGCATTACATACCAACCTTAAGTTATCCGAAGTCGGGTGCCCTTGCCGCCCCATACTACTGACAGATAAAATGTCGACGTGAAGAAATTTCTATTGGAAATCAAACGAAGTTGGCGAAATTGTTTTAATTCGACAGTTGCCAAAGTGTGGCAACAATACAATTAATCGACAGCGTGTCCTTATTACCTGGATTTGTTTAGGGAGGTTTTCGATAAAAACAAACATTTTTGTCAAGCAGTTTGCGTTTGGTCCTTGCAGTCAACAACCCATTTACCCATTTGTGCCAAACCGAAATAGCAGCGGTTTTCTAGAGTAATTTTGTTGCCGGGTCTTCACTGTGGTGTTATTCGTGGAGTTGGTGTTTACCTCGAATTAGATGAGCTCCTTCCTTGAAGTTGCTGCTGTCTAATGTAACGTTTTCTCCCAGGCAGTGGGAGTGGATGTACGTTTACTTGTTGGTAGAATATATTTTGTCTTGTCCTATCTACTTCAATATCAATGAATTTCGGGAGTTCTTCAATCGTTGTGAAAGCATGCTTAAAGCTCGCTAGTGATATCGAGGTATTGCCTTCTGTGTTGGCCTGCTAAAAGATCGATAAAGGTGTTAGTGGTAGGGTCTCGACTTGAAAATAGACTGAGAGCTGCCTAAAATCCCCGCGCCGGGCGCCAATTTAAATAAAACAAAATGAATGGGTAAGGGAAGATAAAGATAAAGCAGATGTATTTGCAGCCCATCTGGAAGAAGCGTTTAAACCGTACGATGGTCAAGTGGTTAACGATAACAACAATAGGACTGAACTACTGACGATTTAACACTCGCAAGTGCTACGCTAAGTGAATTCAAACATAAGATGGAGGCTCTTAAAAAAAGTTACGGGCTATGATTTGATCACAGGACAAGTTCTCAAATGTCTTCCTAGAAAAGCCCTAATTAAGATTCTCCATATTATCCATATTATAGATGCTCTCAGATTAACACACGTGCCGAGTCAATGGAAATTTGCGGAAGTCATAATGGTTCTAAAAACCAGGAATCCTACAAGACCTATTTCGCTTCTTTCAATCATATCCAAAATGTTCGAGAGGATATTAATAAGGCGTTTACAAGTACAACCGGCTATAGAAGATAATATACTAATCGCTGACCATCAGTTTGGGTTTAGAAGTAAGCGTTCGACGATTGACATAGATTACTGACGTAATCGAGAAAGCACTTGTGAAACGAACACTATTCTCAAGCATATTCCTTGAGTCTCGCAAGCCTTTGATAAGGTGTGGCACGAATTAAAATTACGAAAAGTTTTCCCCGTACGTCTATACGATATTCGGGAAACATATCGCGGGAATAGAGTTATCAGTTTTGAGCACAAGACGTATTCAGTTCATTTCAAAATGTTGGGTTTTAAAATGAAATATTTTCAAAAGTACAGGGTTTTTCAATAAGAGCGCTACAAAAGTTTTCTTAAATAAAACAAAAACGGTTTTGGATATCAATGAAATTCTTTATTCCTGTGAAAGTACGTTCGATGCCATTATGTATGGAATTACGATTTCTTTTGTATGGCCACCACGGGCACGCTTGCAAAAGTCCAGACGCTGAACGCAATTTTCGACGGTTTTCAAGCATAAATCGGCCGATACTGCTGCAATTTCACGTTCGATATTCTTACGAAGTTCATCAATCGTCGCTGGCTTGTTGGCATAGACCATAGACTTGACGTAGCCCCACAGGAAATAGTCTAACGGCGTCAAATCGCACGCCCGAGGCGGCCAAGCGACTGGACCATTTCGTGAGATAACACGTTCTCCAAACTTGGTTTCCAATAAATTAATTGTGACATTCGCTGTGTGGCTTGTGGCGCCGTCCTGTTGGAACCACATGTCCTCCAAGTCTATATCATCCAATTGGGGCCAAAAATATTCGGTTATCATTGAACGGTAGCGATTCCCATTCACAGTAACGTGCCGGTCTTGATCATCACGAAAGAAGTGCGGCCCAATGTGGCCGCCGCCCCATAAACCACACCAAACCGTAATATTTTCGTGATGCAATGATGACTCATGGAGTACGTGTGGATTGCTGCCTGACCAAACCGCATATTTTTTTTATTGACGAAGCCATTCAGCCAGAAATGAGCCTTCATCAAGTTGTTGCTCAGCCCAATTCACGAACATACGACGCTTCTGGTGGTCAAGCGGCTTCAGTTCTTGCGTCAATTTAATCTTGTAAGGATGTAGGCCAAGATCTTTTCGCAAAATTCGCCACAACGACGTCACAGAGATGCCCAACGCTTGAGAACGACGTGTGAGAGACACATTTGGGCTTTCTTCAACTGAAGCCTCAGCGGCAGCAATATTCTCGACACTACGGGCACTTCTTTGTCTCACTGGCACGGGAACATTTTGTACTGTGCCTGTGGATTCAAATTTTTCCACTAGACGCTCAATTGTTGATCTGCTAGGACGATTATGATGACCATAAATTTGACGTAGCGCTCTTAACGTTGAGGCCACTGACTCCGAATTTCGGTAGTAAATTTTAATAATTTCGACTCGTTGTTGGCTCGTATATCTTTCCATCATGAAATGGCAAACCTTACTGAAGAGAAATGTCAAAAGAGCGGCAAGAAATTCGGCTTCGTTTGCTGTCCCTGTCGGTCTACTTTTGTAGCGTCCCTATTGAAAAACCCTTTATAAATGCTAGGGCTAAACTTTATACTTGAAATAACCTCTCAGAATCAGTTAAGATATTTGAAATCACTTACGCATCATGCCGTTTGAAGAACTCTGGCAAGGTGATGCGAAAATAACTTAAAAATTGAATTGAAATTACATGTTTCGGGCGCTCTAACATGTTTGTCTAAGGGGTTTGCGACCGCTCAGTCGCTCTGGCAATTGTTTCTGAAACGTTTCTAAAACATTTGTAAAACCTTTTTAAAACCTTTCTGAAATGTTGTCTTAAATGTTTCTTTGGTGTGGACAATTCTGAAAAAAAGCTCCACTCTAAACAATCAAATACGTTGGCTGGTGATTTTTGTAGCTGAACTGGGTGCAGCAAATGTGTCTTCATCAACAGGATATGGCTCTATTCTTGCCCATTTAGCAGCTGATTGAAATACTACTTGAATAAATCCGCTATTCCCTTTACTTCGCTGTTTTGAAGAACTTGGGTTTGGGTCTTAAAGAAAGTAACCATTTCCTTGGATGTCTTTTATAAACTCTGGGTGTTGATTTGATTGCGAGACTCTTGAGCTCCATGATCTCTATGAGCTTGGGGACTTGTTCTCTCTACGCATGATATTTTCCCTCGATACCATTGTTTTGCGTTGCAGCATTTTCGACCACCGCTTTTCCTGTATATAATCATACAACGTCATACCGCGGTTTTTTTTTCTGTGGTAGGTAATAGTTAAGTTACGATGTGACCACTGGTTGGTGGCAACTGTGGTAGGAGAGTGCACAGTGGAGAGTTTTTCTCTCTGGCGCCCTCTGTAAACTATGGCTATAAGATATATTAAGGCGTACCAAGCCAACTAAACACTTGACCGATTGCGTACACCGTAAAACGGGCGAGATTGTCGAATGCTCTGATTTTAGGGAATCGTTCTTTACCACGATTCACAATTACTGTAGAATGCCTTCGGGATATATGATTCAAGTATTGAATTGAGACTGTGCGGGAAGTATGATTATTACATAATGGGACTCATTTCTTAGTTCTTTTCTTTGTCTTTTCCAATTGTTCAAATTCTTAGGCAGATCGCAGATGTAAAGTCGAGCTTTCTTTCCTACTTTTACGCACATATATCGTATCCTCTAATTTTTACGCTCTCTAGTGATTTGTTTGCAGAACCCCTGTAGGACTTCATTCCTACTTCGCTCGCGTTTGTTGGCTCAATAATAATATAGGAATCGTTCGCGTGAGAATCAAAAACGTATGACTCGTTGCGTATTAGCTTCTAATTTTGTGCTAGATTAGCGCATTAAAACTTACCCTAGAATAGTCGTATTATTTACATTATTCTCTTTACAGATGTCATGCACGCTGCCCAGGGCATTCATTCTTTCAGTGTGAGTGCTCTTTCTTACGAAGAATTCCAACCAAATGTTCAATTGAAAACTGTCGCTGTTGTTCTCAAGCCGAATGAGTCCAAAATCACTGCCCTGAGTGCAACACGAGATGTGATCCCTGCGGGCAGGCAGATCTATCAGAACGTCCTCACGTATTCGCTTAATGTTGCGAAGGGCGGCGAAGTTTCCCTCTACGCACCATTTTTCAGTGGACTCTTATACGAATCCGAATTCGAGTCACAATTGTGGATGCTATTCGATACGAATAAGATGTTGATTGCATGCGGTGACGCCCACTCGGATTCGTTTTACACCAAACTGGAAAAAGGCGACTATATTGTGCGACTGCAGGTACGCCACGAGAAGAAGGACGCTCTTGAGAAAATCTCCGAAGCGACTATGATTGCCTCGTTCAAATTGTCAAGCACCCTTAGCCTCGACTTGTATGACCATTACAGTCAGTGTATTACCGGGGGTCGCAAGTTCACAAGTTGTTTAATAAAAACTCAGCGAAAGGTGATATATGCGGCTCCAATAAGCAATGAGAAACTAGTTAAGGCAGCACTGCCTGCCGGGGCCGCCTGGCTGTCTGGCTATATGTACTTAGCCAAGGACGAGCCCTCTCGCAAAATGCAAACCATGGGCTTTGAGTATTTCCTGAGTGATGGCAGTGGGGCGTCTAATGGTGCATCTGCATCCGCCAAAAAGACCAACGGCTCATCAACATCTAATGGTAATGGCAATGGTGGAGGAAGTGGTTCGTCTTCCAAGAACAACAGTGCCAGTCCGAGTCCTAAGAAAGCAGTCAAATCGGGAAAAGATGAGTACGCCGAGGCATTACGTGATTTCCAGTGTTCAATGATTGCTAAGATTGGTAAGTTGAGTAAGAACATAACTGTGAAAGCTGTATTTCTAACTTTAAATTCCACCTTCAGATTTGGACAAAGCCGAAGAGCTGTGCAATGCTGTTATTGCCGGTAAACCGACGCAACTGAACGCGATTTCAATGTATATTCAAAATATCGAAAACACTCATCTAAAGCCCGTATTGCCGTTCACATTCGCCAAGCAGATTAAAGGGGAGGACGTTGAGGCGAAGCCAGACGTTGCCAGCACTACGACTGCCCTAGAAAGTATCGTCGAGAAGACCAACATCATTATCAAGGAGACTGACAAGGATGCTTTGCTGGCCTATTATGGCATCAAGAACGATACACGTCCCGACGCTGCCAAGATTAAAACGTAAGTATAGAGTAGTTGTGGCCGATGCTACCACAAAGCTGTTAAATCCCATTTAAGAGTGCAGAAACCTACATTTACAAAAGCGCTTCCTTCTCTTTCCATTTCGCCTGTAGAGAATATGTTTCTGTCGCTTCGCCTCGGTCCCTTGAAATATCATTCGGATTGGGGCTGGGAATCTGGGATGTATGTGTGTATGTTACCGAGTGGGGGCGAATAACAAGCGAACAAAAAAAATACAGGCATTTCAAATCCCCGCTTTGTTAGCGCGCAATTTATTGTGTGCAGGCAAGGCTTTGTGTGAAAGTTTTTGCGCCGCTTTGATGACGGTGAATGGAAAAACAAAAAGTTTCACTTTGTGTTTGCATTCGCAACGCGTATCATTCCAGTCAAACAAAAAATGGCGCGAGTGAGGTACATTTGAAACATTTTTACCAACACAAACAGTGAGCGTCCTGAATGAAAAATCGCGCTCGCATACAAGACTGCTTAATGCAGATTAGTCCTTTGTGGCACGTAATTTTCGCCACACTTAACTTTTGCCGCAGAGTACTTCGCACGGTGGGGGACGTTGTTAAATGTGTTTGCAAATTGACAATGAAAGGATGAGATAATGAATTTTATTGTTTTGTCTATAAATTAGGTAAACATGTACCGATAAAGCTGTCAAAGCGGTGAATACAAAAGTGTTTGCGGATTAAATCTGACGTAGGTGTAAGGAAGATGTAGTTGCCTGAGGTTGTCAATTGTAAATGTCCATGGCAACAGTTAATATTTATCATTGGAAAACTATTGAGCTGGAGCATCACTTTGATGAAAAAAATAATTGCATTTGTTCTTATGCATCCGTTCATATCTTACTTCCTGTTTGTATGTGTAAGATATTCATATTAAAATGTATTTTATTTTGACTTTACTTTATTCAATTCGCAATTATATTCATAAATCTAAACCAGTAGGTACAAAAAAAGCTTGAAATCATTTTTATGCAATACTTTTCCGAGGTACATACAACACATTTCCATTTTCTATGCTGTGCTTTGTTCGTATAATTGCGGAAGCGCGCGCCGTCGGAAACAACGTGAATAAATACAGTTGGACTCATCTATAACGAACTCCCCTATACCGAAGCCTCGTCTGTAACGAAGCGTATTTTCGGTCCCAACTGAGAGTGGCCACAAGACCAGTTGCGATGAACAGTTTTTGCAACACTGGTTCTTGACACGTTACTCCGAATATATTTCAAGACAATCACTTTTTACCATGCGAAGCTTTGTGAATGGCACAAGAAGAATAACCTTTAATTCTGGCAAGATTTCTGTCGATCCATGTTCGGGAAATGTAACACCAGGTCCACCAATTCGCACCATTCTGCCTGAAGGTCCATTTTTTTTTTTTACAAAAAATGTTAGTCTCCGCAAATAAAGGTCCATTCTCGTCATCAATGTATTCTCAGAATTCAGTTATATCGTGATGTTATCTCCAGATCCTGTTAACCGTTATTTTAATAATTGCGGCCACGGTACCGATACCTTTTCAAAATTATTGTTCGCCATCTCAGATTGAGAAGTCGCCAAAGCGCCAGCATAAAAAGGGCTTCTAAAAAGCCGGCCAGGGCAGATTCGAGTCTGAGTCTACCAAAACGAAAAGTCTACCCCTAAAAGAAAAAAAAGTACCGGAAACATAAACCCAGGAGGGAATAACCACCAGAAAACCTGAATGATATATCTTACCGAGCCTGTGGCAATCGGTTTTCATTAACAACTGGCTGCACCCGCCCGGCTTTACGCGTGCTTATGTTGCAATGGTTTTTTTTCTAAGGGAGGTGCCACTCCTCAATTTTCACCAATCTTTACTCTCGGGCGAATACCGCTTCCTTCGGCCATTTTGCTAAATATTCCAACAATTTGTATTCGATGGAACTAACTCGAATCATGGAGACAAACTATTGTTTTTTTCTGTGCAATTCTTCAAAAACTGTGTTCATTAGAGAATCTAGTTTAAAACTAAAGTTACACTGTTCGTTTTTTGGTTGACAACAAAATGTTCCTCTGCTATCTAATGGTTTTTTGAAACAGTTGTCAGATTTCTTTTTTGTTTGTAAGCCTTTCCACTACAATCCATCCATGACGTTCTCGATTAGTTCTAAATCCTTGGCAATTCGCTTCATTTGCCAGCAAACTATCTTGATTCCTAATGATTTCAGCAAAATGTCGATAATCCTGCACGCAATTATCTCAAAACTTTCTGAAAGTTTCCTCTTCTCGAACCCTGTAAATGTCATTAAAGGATTTACTATACCAAGGCGAATAGTAGGATGTGCAGAATCGAAATTTGTGGTGCAGTGAACCCGAATCACCCCTTAATACTTACAAGTTGCTCAACGGTTAAGAATTATATCGCCTTATCTATCAAATGAGTTCAACTTGCTACTAGATTATCATCTACCACTAAATCGATGATGGAAGTATCTATGTATATAGCAACAACTACCTACCGCACTACTCAATTACTTCAGAGATACTATCACAACAGTTTTATAAACTTCATTTCAAAATAATCTCGTTGCAGAAAAATGGAAAAGCAGAAGACAACTTTGTTGGAGGCACTATCTAAGAAGGGTATCGCGCTTGCCAAATTAAATGTTATCGAAAATGGTTCGCAAAAGGCAACGCGTTTAGAGGAAATCGATGGAATATTCACGGAAATTGGAAAGTTTACCGATGCCACAGATACTAAGGTAAGTTTGTTGACTGCATTGACTTGTCGATTTATAGTGAAATTTATTGATTCATTTGTCTCCCATGTATATAGATAAGCAACTTTGTTCTTTGGCATGCCTATTCACACTCTCATCATGGACGTATGTTGAAAATTCTGCAAAAAATCTACGATGATAAACGCAACAGAGACATTTATGACGAAATGGTTTTGGTAACATCTGATGTCAAGTGGAATCACATTGCCGAGACGATTGATCGTTTGAGTGTGTGGGCCAACCCAATGGGTTATCGTTTGTTTTAGAGAATTTTTGTCAGTTTCCACTCTATAAAAAAAGCTAACTTTCTTCTACTCTTTTGTTTGTCAATTTCGTAGCATTATCTTCATTATTGTTTTTATTTTTTTATGTTTTTCTTTCTTAATGTTTACTTCCCTTTCGTACATATTTATTAAGTAATAAACTGTGTGGTAAATAATGAGATAGTAAACTATAAACTGTCTGTAGAGAGAGACTGTCATGTTTCCAAATATACAGGCCTATTTCACTATTCGATTAAACACAACAAAAATAATAATCATGTGGGTAAAAGCGAACTGTCCAAAATCATAACCCAAAAATGCAAATAGCTTAAATTATACCTACTTGGAGAAAAGTTCGAGCATTTGACATTTGAGCTCAAATTCAGTAACAGAACAACAACACAACAACAATGGATAATCTACATTCGATTTCAATCGAATAGTGAAATAGATCTGACTTCATATTAAGATTTGTCTAGTAAATGTAATAAATAGAAATATTTCGAGAGAAGAGAAAATAAAATGTGTAATGAATGTTAAAATTAAAGTGTGGTCTTATTTTGACTTTCCCCAAAGAAGATGATGACTACGCGGTGGAGTAGAGCTTGCTTGTACATCAGATAACGAGCCCAAGGTATGTAAATGTACGTCGTAATGAAAACTTCCAAGTAATTTTTTTTGCAATATGCAGCTCGAAATCACAAAACTCACGGAATTTGTATCTAACACTTAATGCGCCTTGGAAAATGGCAAGATTTCAGTAAAGTGTTTGACAAAATCTCGCACAAAGTCATACTCCTCAAACTAAAAACAACCAGTTTTCCTTCCTGGATTAAGGCCTATTTAGAAGATCGTAGGTATAGTGTTATTTTCAGATTGTTTGTCTCTAACCGAGTCATAGCGTCCTCTGATGTCTGGTGTATCACAGGAAAGTCGTCTAGGACCTTTGACCTTTAATTTGACAATAATCGATGTATAATGCGTGTTATTTTACACTCTGACCTAGAGATTTACGCAGATGATATGAGATTCTCTAGACAAATATCTTGCACTGCTGAAGTGCTGACTCCCTCGCGGACCTGAACCACTTTTACACTTGGTTGGTTGGTTGAAAGTGGTTGCCAGCTGGGAAACGCCAACACACTTAGACCAGCATAGGTCCTGATCACAATGGACCTTCTACACTTGGTGTCAACAAAATCGTTTAGAGCTTAACGTAAAGAAATGTCAACCTACATTATTACCTTCTCTCGCAAATCACTTTTGAAACAATCTTCATATCATATACCTCCGACGAATGCAGCTACACAGATTTGTATTGACAATTGGAAGACAGCCGTTTGACAGGCGGATTCCACAGTAGAAGGTGAAAGAGAATCGAATAGGTGAAACGAAACTCAATTCCGACGGATTCCACGATAGGGGTGATTATGAGATTTATTTGGAAACATACATAGATTGCCCTTATCTATACTTCATCAGATCTCTTTGAATACTATAATCCTCTAAGATCAATACCCCTATTCCGCCTACCCTATCACCGTAGGCGTACAGATTCTGGCCAGCATGAGCCTTTAACAAGAATGTTCTGCAAAGCGAACATGTTTCCCAACATATTTGACTTAAACAGGCACAAAATCAGTTCTGAAATAACTATGTATACCTTAATCCTTGACTACTTAACCTTAACTGCTGATATATTTTGTAGTCTTAAGTGCAGTAGTGTAAAAATGTATATTTTGTTTTATGTACGTTTGTATTAAGCAAATAATAAATAGAATTATTTTTAAATGTCCAGTTGCAGTCTATCCATTACAAGGTTCTCGGCCGCGGGTGTAGGATGATCAAGTGGACCATCCATAACTCCTAAGCTTTCTTCATCGACTAGGCATCTCATCATGATATTGTTTAATGTTTTTATTGAATATTATTCAAACAAGCAATTCGAAATCTTTTGTCTTAGAGAAAATGCGTTAAGAAAGCAATGTGCGTCAAAAATCTAGTTAGTCAATTCGTCCTTAAAAGATAAAATTCCGATACATCAAGTTAAATTTAGGTGCCTACTAAAGTAGAAAATCGAACTCATTCAGTTTCATACTTAATATCATTTAGCGACATTTTTTTAGCTAATTTTGCAATAATTTAAAATTTAAATAATGTGGAGCTATTTTTTTTTTTTTTTGTTGAATATGGACTAATGTATACGTACTTAAGTATGCTGGTAAATAGAAAACCACTTCGTATCCTACATACTTTCAAATATTTAAATTTCAATTCAGCCTCATAATTTAATCGGCCAACTTAATGACTAAAATGTAGGTAGGTAGGTATATAATTAATTGCTATAGACACTATTAACATCATTGGTTCGGTTGGCCATGCTGACAATATAAATTTCATGGTTTCAACATTTTCGAAAAGTCATTGTTATAATATTGTCACAAGGCACAACAATGCAATTAATTCCGCATCTAAACCTAAAAACATTTAATTGGCCAATTTATTCGGTCAATTTGTTTCGACCACCCCCCATTACAAATAACACAGTGCAACAATTAAGGATTAATGAAATCAAACATTCACATAAACAAAGCGCCACTATCATGCAAATGAGTTTGATATTATTTTGTCATAATGTTTACATATAATGTATATCTACGAGAACGTGCGAGCATTCAAAAGTTGATATGTTATTATTCGATATTTAGGTGTATCTGCGGAATGAGAGTAGATACTAAACTCATGGGCTGGGTATGGGTTCCCTCCATTTTGGATGAAATTTATTATTCAAAATTAAATGTTACCTCCCTCTGATCCAAAGGCAAAATAATGCATAGAGCTTATAAAAACAACAAGCTAATTAACAACAATTTATTATAATTTATTGATGAATTATTTTTGTCGATGGGAAAAAAAAAATCTTAGCTAAAACATAAAACGATAGTCAGATCTGGGTTCAAACAAAGATATTAAAACTGTTGACTAAACTTTCGTAGAGCGTTGGTTGACTGGAACTGAACTTGACTTCGTAGCAATTGGAACCAGCGAATGCGTCTAATAGTACTTTAATGACAATAGGCGTTGTTTTATTGAACATCTGTGTCAGCAAAGGGAAGTATAAACTTTAACATGCAATTTCAACAACTACGCGCAGTGGCTCAGTGGTAAGTGGGCTGGACTACTGTGCGAGGGGTCCCATGTTCGATTCCCGAAAAAAACACACTGGACCACCTCTCGGCCAACTTTTGACAAGCACCCGAGAGTTCGGACTCGGCATAAAATTGTAGGTCCTTTCTATACGCCCCAAAAATAAAAACTCACACAAACGAATGGTTGTGAGAAGCTAGGCTTAGGGACCTGCCTGTTTTTAATGTCCCTCCTTCCTGTGATTACCCGACGCTGTCCAGTCATACTGATATCATCAAAAAGCTGTAAAGTGTGGCATAAGAAAGTCAGGTAAAATTTGAATTTTGCCCCATTTTATAATTTTACCTGACTTTCTTATGCCACACTTTACAGCTTTTTGATGATATCAGGATGACTGGACAGCGTCGGGTAATCTCAGGAAGGAGGGACATTAAAAACAGTGATACCAACAAAAAAAAAACCAATGTGACAGCTGACAGTTCGGGGTTAGTAAAAATGAAACGCTATACGAATGAACAACGCATTTTCATTGTTAGGCAATATTTTAAAAATAATGAAGGTTTGTCAGCTACAGTTCGCAATGGCCATCATAGTGATTTAAAACCATTAACTGTAAAGAGAATACACAATTGCAAAATTCAGGGAGACTGGATCAATTAGTGATCTTAAACACTTTGGGTGTCCTGTCCTGTCACAAGTCGTTTAAACAGAAAACATCGAAGCAGTTCGCGAGAGTATTGCTGACAGGCCAGGAACATCATTTCGCCACCGTAGTCAAGAATTGGGCTTTTCGAGAGGCTCTCTAAACCGAATTCTTACGAAAGACTTGACAATTCATGCTTTCAAAGTTCAATCGACCCAAGAACGGAAGACTGATGACCTGCAGCGTGAATGGAGTTCGTTGAATGGATTTTAGAACAACAAGAAGTGGATGCTAATTTTTCGAACAAAATCATCTTCAGTGATTAAGCTCATCAAAATTGTCGCATTGGGCATTTGGGGTTCAGAAAACCCACGAGTAATTGTTGAGGATTTTGGGCTGGAGGCATTATCGGACCATTCTTCTTCGAACATTCGGCTGGTCAGGCAGTAACAATTAATGATTTTCGTTATCGTGACATGATAATCCAGTTTTTAGTGCCTAAATTACAAGATATTGATGTGACCAACATGTGGGTTCAACAAGACGGTGCCACATGCCATACAACCAGAGAAACAATTCAATTACTGCATGAGTCATTTCCTAATCGTGTAATCGGCTGTTTTTGCAATCAGAATTGGCCATTCAGATCTTGCGATTTAACACCATTGAACTTTTTTCTTTGGGTTTTTTTTTAAGTTAAAGGTCTCTGCAAACAAGCCTTCGACCACCAACTACTTAAAAGAGGAAATTGGGAGATGTTTTAATGAAATTCAGCCACATTTATGCGAAACGGTCATAGACAATTTCAATAAAATAGTACCTACGTAGTGTAGTATCCTGAATAAATGACATCCGTCTGGTTCTGTAGTCTCGTATAAAGTAAGTTTTATTTTATTAAATCTGACATTTTATACAGTGTGGGCATACACTAAAATTCTGACAATTTATACAGTATTTCAAGATACTACACGTAGGTACTTGCCAGCAAAGCGCGTGGCGGCCATTTATCCAATGTGCGCTATTCCATACATAGCCCCAATCTGTATACTCTCTTAATCAATAAAAAATTTAAGCTTTTTAATAAAAAATCTGTATATTCTATAAAAATTACATTTTGCGTGAATTATTATGGGACACCCTTTAGGTAAAAATAAGTACTGACTTCCAAGTGTTCTGTTCCTCAATTGACAGAGACTCGGGCAGGGACAGAGCAGGTGAGGTGTGTCCTCTTGAGCTTCTTCGTCTCCACAACCTCTACATCTTTGTGATTTACCTAGTTTTTATGATTTCTTATGAAGTGTACAGTGACCCTGTCATATTCTGGCCAAAGCTTCCGTGATACTTCGCAGGTGGTTAGTTCTTTCCACCTGTTGTTCGTTTTCATATGGATCTTTTTCTCCACTCGTTCTTTAAGATTACAAAATGGTGGCTTGATCGACTGATGCAGTGCTTGATCATGATCCATTACAGGCCCATTTCTCGCCAGTTCGTCAGCCTTCTCATAGCTGTCTTTGTCACTGTGTCCAGGGACCCAGCAGAGATTCGTGGGGTGAACTAGCTTGGATTTTATAGCCGCCTGACTGCCAATGAAAATGGTAGTATTGTTTCGTGGTATTGCCGACAATGACACCTTAGGGGCCGTTTCCGCGATTGCCAGAACTTATGCTTGGAAGACACTGCTGCTATCAGGAAGCCTGATTGAGAAGTGTATACATTAATACAGCAACTGTTCCACAGTCCATCTCTGATCCATCTTTGTATAGTGATATCGATTTCCTCTTCGTGGGCTCATTTATGTATGTTCCATTCATCCCTATTAGTAGGTGATGTCATTACGGGACACTACATTATTGGCAGGCACGCTCTCAGGATGGGCCTCCCTGCCAACGATCTCTGTAGAAGCTGCATGGACGAGGAGGAGGAAAATACTATTCTTCACCTCCTATATACGTGCCCACTTCTCTTAGCTCGCAGAAAACTACATCTCGGAGAATCTCTGCGGACTCGCTATACCAGCATAAGTTTCCTCCAACGCTTCATTCACATATCCTGCTGGTTCAACGGGTAGTTAGATCATTAGATCCTGTGTATCACAATGTGCCTTCTCTGGCCTAAGTGAAGCTTCACTTGTTGTGGCTTGCCACCTTAACCTAACTTATCCCTAAAACTTGGAAAAGAGTAAGAGAATGGTCTATCAAAACCTTTAGGGAAGACATGTAGTCAGGTGTGACAACATAATCTTCCACACAGTGGGACGCTGCACAAAGTCTAATTGATGAATTTGTATCCTTGGCAACACTGTACTACACATAATCGCTTATGTAGCTAAATTAGCTTTAAAATGGACACATCTCAGCCTATTCTTGGCGTTATTGTGGCAAAGTTTTTTTTACATAATTATCAAATCACAAAATGTCACATCATATTGGGCGTTCAAAGTTTCCTCACAATTTGTCCCTAATGAAATTAATTGAACATTGTTCCTTCTTACAAAGGGACTCTCAGCGGACCCATATCAGACAATAGCTCCTCCTGTGGTGTCTAAGCCAGCGTTTATTTGCACAGGTCTAGCATGGAGGTTCCTATCGGTTAAGGAGGTTATGGTAAAGCAAGGAAGCAAAGCAAGCATTTTTTAAAAACTGTTCCGAGAGAACCTAAAATTCGATATTATTATTATTAATCGTTATTCAAAACACATCCGATTGTGTTCAATCAATTTAAAAAAAAAAAACCCCAATTTCTAAAAGTGTGCAAAATTGATCAATGCTATGAAGATGGAATGAGAATAAAAATTTATTCAACATCCTTCACCAAATCACTCGAGTCCTTCCTTATCCTCTGTTTTTTTTTTTTGCTCATCCTTATCATGGTCCAATTTTATTTCCTGCATACATGCGCCTGCATCGGAAAACAACCCCCAAACCCACACTTGCACCATCCATCTTCATGGTCGCCCTTCCTGCAACAAGTGCATGATTCTAATATAATTACGTAATTTTGAATTCAGAGTGAAAACTTTGGAATAAATTTCGTTGCACGTCCAGAGCATATCAGCAGCCAGCAACAGCAGAGGAGCAGCGCATTTTCGCAGCATATTGAGCAACAGCCACATGTCTTGCACACAAAAACCGTTCCACAGTAGGTATACCCATTCCCGATTTATGCAGGCTTCAGTACGCTGCAAGTCAGGGGGATAAACATCCAGCCTTCGAAGGCAAACCATACAAATTTATATGCGTACGTGTTAAAGTTAGACCGGCTTCGACGGGCCATCGAACACCGAAGGTGAGGAGAGCTATAGTATCTGGGGTAAACCTTGTCGGGGCATTACATATTCATAAAATGAAAAATTATGTTGCAACTTGGACGGATGATAACAGCACGAACACAAATCAATGTGCGCGTTGGCAAAGAAGATATCCAACCCTATTCATCTCCATGTGTGGCGAATGATAATGTAAATCACAAATTAGAAAGGATAACAAAATGGATGGCGATGTGCTAGGACATGTTACGGAACAGAGTGATATAGATTGTGGTTGCACCGTGCATAGTACATCATCTGTACGTTTGGATCTGGTGTTGGATGATCCTGAAAGGAGGAAGCAAAACATTTGTACTGATGCGGTTCATGAATTCGAAATTACTGAATCTGGATGTGACAATTCAGCACGAGCTGTACGATTTGATATATGGAAATCAATTTAACGAGTAACGAACGTCAATGTGGATTTTTGTCACTAATTGCGAGAGTGCAACATTATATCCTGTTAGGCTTTGGTTGGAGAATAGAATTTTCGTCCAACATAATCGTGGGCCCTCCATCAGGATGACAGTAGTGTACAATGTGTTTAGATTGGATATACCTAAAAATTTTGCAAAAGGCTTTAAGTTAGTATTTTGCGATTGCGATTGTTCGAAAACCTATTGACTGCTTAGAACTTTTGGGTTGAGTCAGTAGATTAACACACACAGTGTTTCGGCCAGTGTGACCATGCGTAGCTATGCGGCCTTTGTACAGACGCAGAATTTATTATTTTGCTTACTAAACTGAATGGTCACCCAACTAAGGGAAGGGTTGTTTTTTTTCTTGGTTGCGCCAATGGATGTTGAAATCTTCTAAAGATACGGCAGCCTGTGGTACCAATATGCACGATTGTCAAACCCGAATAATTTATGTCACATGTGCGCCTAAGGTACTAATTTACACCACTACATCCTTCAACTATACTCTAGAGCGATATTATACACGTGGACCTAAAAGATCTATTGTGCCTGAAAAGTAAAAATTATGTTAGGTTAGTGCATAGCGTCTCTACTTTCCTATAATGTAACTGATGATGCATTCAGCCGAAGATTTCCTTATTTCTTCAGTACTTATTATTTCCTTGAAGAATGATTTCCTTCTAATACCATAAAGGGTCGTGCATTCACATATCATATGCTCAGCTTTCAGTTTCGACTTCCTACCTCAAGACATAATCGGCTCGGCCCTGTTAGGTATCCTACACATTAAATTTCTGATATCGTGCCTGCGAAGATTTGGTATTTTTTGACATCTTTTTTGGCCTGTCTGAGATCAGGATCCACAAGAAAGGAGACCCCTTCAACTGTGCCAACTACAGAGGTATCAGTCTTCTTAACATCGCAAATCCATACTCACCATCTTTTTATCGATTTTAAGGCCGCGTATGACAGCATTTGTAGAGACGAGCTATAGAGAGCCATGTCTAGTTTTGGCATTCCTGCCAAACTTGTCAGATTGTGCAGAATGACGATGGAGAACGCTCGCTGCTCCGTAAAGGTCGGAAACAGTCTCACCGAGACCTTTGATGTCAAAAAAGGATTTAGACAAGGTGATGCGCTGTCATGTGACTTTTTCAACATAATTTTTGAAAAAATTGTGCGAAACTCGCAAGCCAACACCAAGGGCACAATTTTCCAAAAGTCCGTACAACTACTTGCATACACAATCAAACGAAGAATTACACTTGCCAACCGCTGCTACTTTGGCCTAAGAAGGCAATTGATTAGTAAGGAATTGTTGAGAAACACCAAGGAGACTCTATATAAGACCCTCATCATCCCGATCCCAGTCCTGCTTTATGGCGCAGAATCGTGGACGTTGTCAAAGGCGGATGAAGATCTCCTTGGTCGCTTCGAACGCAAAATTCTTCGAGTGATTTTCGGTCCCGTTTGCGTTGACGGACTTTGGTTGGAGCAGGAGATTTAACATCGAACTCTACAAGCTGTACAGCGACATCGACCTGGGTCAGAAAAGCACGTATCAATCGACTAATATGGCTAGGACATGTAGAGCGAATGGACACCAACGCTCCCGCCCGAAAAGTCTTTGATTCCAACCCGGAGGGACAACGCAGTAGAGGAAGACCTCGCCTTAGGTGGCGGCCACAAGTGGAAGGGACTGTAGCGCCATCTAAGTAAGTAAGTAAGACTGTCCGGGAATATATGGAAGTTAGCACCTTTAATACCTGAATGTAGATAAGTTTTGCGGGTTCTTTAATGCCATGGAACTTCGCCTGAAATACACTCGGGCTTTTCCCTTTAGGTATTCAGACATTTCGGTTTGGTCCATGAATATCAGCTCCCAAACATGAGTCCATTTGAACCATCGAACCAACGGCTTACGGTTGCGTGAGTTACGAGCGGCCGCGACCGAACGTACACAAAAAACAGAAAACAATTAAACAATATAATTTGGACGCATGATGCTCTTTATTCAAGTGCTATGTCCAGACTGCGTACAAGTTTTTATTTTTAAGCCTACGAGAGGTAAGTTAAGTATACATATAACTAAGTACATTAGTTAGAGGCTCCGCTGCTCATGTTGCTTAGCTGTCGCTATGCTAGCTAAGATGGTCACGATTATGTACTTATATGCATGTATGTACATATAACTCGTGCGGCAGTCATACAGCTTATGATACAAAAGCTAAGTACCCACGATTGTCAGATCTAGCAATATTGTCAGATCTGTCAGTGAAAAAAATAAATATCTTACAACCGTCTGACAATATTGTCGCCGACGCGATTCACATGCCACGAGTGTAAGGGCAAATCGACCAATGTGCCCGCATTTAAAAACCTTGACAAATACAGAAAAAAGTCGGGTCAGGCTGCCAATGAAACCATTTTGATTTGCTGGAAAGTGATGCTCGCGCGCATTTTGGTGTTTTGATGTGTGGAGTCACCAAAGCTAAAATATCATTGAATTGTGTTGAGTCAATTCGCAAAAAAAATTGCGATAAAGTTCCGGCTCCTCAGCTCGCAATTTGGAGTAGAATCCTTCCTGCTGAACAGGGGCCACTCAATTGTTCGTCGAAACACTACGTCACGTCGTTTTTTGGCAATTCATCATCCTCGCTATCTTTCAACATGTATAAAAAAATAAATAAATAGGTGGCGCAACAGGCGGGTAGACACCCAAGGCCTAGCTTCTCGCAACCATTCGCTTTGTGTGAGTTTCTATTTTTGGAACGAATGGAAGGGACCTACAATTTTATGCCGAGTCCGAACGGCTGAATTGAGAAGCTTTTTCATGACAAGTCATACTCTCGGATGTTTGTCAGACGTTCGCGAGAGGTGGCGCAGTAGAAAAAACTTTAAGATGTAATTTGTGTTTTTCCGGGGATCGAACCTGGGATCCCTCGCACAGTAGTCCAGCACACTAACCACTGCGCTACTGCGCCCACAACATGTATAGGCAGTTAAAATAATCGCAAATGTTATATTTTGATCCATTATCCGTATAGGTACTGCAAAAACCAAGAAACAAAACTTTGAATTGGTCTGACAACTGACAGCAGATAGACAAATTTTTCATCAGTTTTCAACCTGACAACGTTGTCAGAAAAGGCATTGCCAGACAATTGTCACACTTTCACCTGTAATTTATTGTAAGACTAGTTGGTTGTACCCGCTTCGCTGGGTATGCAAAGTAATATTAATAAACAAATTATTTTGTTTAAAAAACTTCTTTGAAAACTACATTGCGTGTGAATTGTCTCTGGTTAATAAATAATCTTTCATGCTGTGGATTAGAATCAATATACATCTTCATTTGACTTGCAACTCTTGATCGTGATAAAGCCACATACCGTGTGAAAATACTTCGGTCTTCAAATGCATGCCAACGTGATCAAATGACTGGTCTTGAGCCTTGCTTATTTTATTACGTACGCTAGAATTTATCGGAAATTAAATCATTGTGATTGCATGTCAAAATAATTCTTGCTCTTATCACATTTCGTCCAGGCTCTTCCACAATCAATCGAGTTCCATTGAAGTCCTTTTTTAGGGTTAAAGTTTCTCAGCAAAATGATGATGACACCTTGCTTAAGCTACAGGGCATGAGGTGGCTTGCTGGATGGAGTTTGCTAATTGAGGAACTCAACAGGGAAATTTGGTGCATCATTTGGATCTTTAGTCTTCACTGACAACAGAATCGGCGCTAAAATAGATTTAGGATTTATTACCAATTAAATCGATTATATTCCTATTCATTTCTAATGTCTGCGCATTTGTCAGCGCGGCAATGACTCATTTTGGAAGTTCCTGCATTGACATTTACCGCAAATCGCCAAAAATTGTCTTAATCAAGTCTCCAGTTGATATAATTTCCGTGGGAATTTCAACAACGTCTTCTTCATACATTTCTGCTACCTGGGCAAAGATTTATGAGTATAAATAATATTTTACTTCTTTATCAATATACAAAGTTTTAAATTGCCAATTTCCTTTTGAAAGCACTTGCCGAGCATTTTTTTGAGTTTGAACCATGAAGAAAATTTAAATATATGAAAAGTAGGCGGTAATCATATATATATTTACCCTTACTGATTCTGTAACGCTCCATACTTTTCTTATTTTTCTCATTTTAAATAAAAGTAGGCGGTGGGTATTTGAATAAATTTTCAAAATTTGATTTTTCTCATTATTCAAATGAAATGGAGCCTACTTTTCAGATATTGAAATTTTCTTCATGGTTCAAACTCAACGATACTAATGCTCGGCAAGTGTTTTCAAAAGGCAATAATTGGCAAATAAAACCAACCATTTGCCCTAGAAACCTGAAATTTTGCACAGAGGTTTCCTCTAAAATGTATAGGTACAAGCAGTAAGGAAGGATATTTCAAGATTCAAACCTTAATGGGGGGTCAAAGTTTGTACGGGTACATTTTTATTTTTCACCCGATCGACTTCATCACTGACCTACTAACTGCTGCTCAGGTACTTTAATAGGAAGATTTATTTCGCGATAATTCAATACAAAAGAGAAAACGAACTGATCGTGAAGGAATCTCTGTTGACAAAATCCTGAAGGCTTTTAAAATTTGGGTTTTCTCATTATTGCCCGGGTAGCAGAAATGTATGAAGAAGACGTTGTTGAAATTCCCACGGAAATTATATCAACCGGAGACTTGATTAAGACAATTTTTAGAGATCTGCTGCAAATGTCAATGCAGGAACTTTCAAAATGAGTCTGACAAATGCGCAGACATTAGAGATGAATAGGAAGATAATCGATTTAATTGGTAATAACTCCTAAATCTATTTTAGCGCCGATTCTGTTGTCAGTGAAGACTGAAGATCCAAATGATGCACCAAATTTCCCTGTTGAATTTCTCAATCAGCAAACTCCATGCAGCAAGCCACCTCATGTGCTTAAGAAACGTGTCATCATCATGTTGCTGAGAAACTTGAACCCTAAAAAAGGACTGCAATGGAAGTCGATTGATTGTGGAAGAGCCTGAACGAAATTTGATAAGAGCAAGAATTATTTCCACATGCAATCACAATGATTCCATTTCCGATAAATTCTAGCGTACGCTATAACAGTAAACAAGGCTCAAGATCAGTCATTTGATCACGTTGGCATACATTTGAAGAACGGAGTATTTTCCAACTGTATGTGGCTTTATCACGATCAAGAGTTGCAAGTCAATTTGTTTATCAAATATTACTTTGCATACCCAGCGAAGCGGGTACAACCAACTAGTTTTAAATAATGAGAAAACTAAAATTTCGAAAATGTATTCAAATACCCACCGCCTACTTTTATTTAAAATAAGAAAAATATGAAAAGTATGGGGCGTTACAGAATCAGTAAGGGTAAATATATATATGATATTGGGACAAATTATACAACCGAGTGAAAGGACAATTTTTCATTGTAATGAAATTTGTCTCAGAGTATTGACAAATCTGACAATATTATAAGATCTGACAATCGTGTGTACTTAGCTAAATTCATTGCAAATAAATGAATTCATGGAAAAACTGCGCTTCTATACCACTCAATAAATATCTTATTGCGAACAAGAACAGTCTATTATTTGTCTTTAACTATTGCATTCCAAACTACTCCCTTCCAGTAGATAATTAATTACACCCATGTAAGTGTTCATAAAAACAGGTGCGCTATTCGCTTTTATCGTCTAACCCCATACCAACTAGTACAATAAAAAGCCACCTGGTACACTGATTAATATCGTTCTATTCAAATTTATGTCCTAGTTTATATCGCCGCAACGATCTACCATGAAAATATGAACAGCGAGAGCACATCGCCAAAGGTGGACCTGGACCATCATAAAGCATGTGCATCAGTTGACCTGAATTGCATCTATAGTCACGTCTTGATCGTAAAATCACTTCGTGGCATATAGCTTGCCACTAATTTCTTGAGGGTTTACTGCAGCATTAAAGCCCCCCCAAAATGGACCCACTCTGGTTGTAGTGTATCCTTTTGTGAGTGCGACGGGGTATGGTGATTTCTTTTTACAATCTACCCGGATAGATAACTCCTTATGCTGGGACATCATAAAATCATAAAACCAATAATAAATTCATATTATCTGCTCATTAAGTGGGATTGTTCGCTGGTGGGAGTGCGGTTGGTTTGAGTTCTCGTTCTCGCCGCGCAGCTATTTTTCCCATAAATAATAAAAGCGAATTCCTGAACATCTTTGCATGAAGAGCCTATTCATCTTTGGTGTCGTATCCTTTTCCTGTTTGAAAGTTTCGCTTCGGTTTTAATACGGTTTTTTTTTTTATTCGCCACGCTTATGGTTTTATGATGGTATGGTTCTGGTGTAGGTATGGTATAGGCAGTTGAAGGCATACACTAAGTTCTCGGTATGAATCGGAAAAACGTGCCAACGCTTCGGTACAAAAACAAAAAAAAAAAAACTATATAACATTCATTCATATTCCACGAGAGACAGATAAGACACGAAACCTTGGAGCTCGGACAAAAGTTCCTCAGATAGAACGCGAATAAATTATTTACGAGCAGCGTAAGTTTTTCCGGTAACGCGTTATGTAGTAGGTTGCTGCCTCCTTATCGGATAAATTCACGTAGCGCTTGTAAAGGAGACGAACACCGAACAACCATGGAAAATGTGCAACGCTCAAGGATGAATGCGATTTGTACGGTGGAATGCGGCGACATCATTTCTATTGACCAACTGAGCGTACATACTTACTCGTAGTTGTGCGGTTTTGCTGTGCACAAAATTGTTGGCCTACATTTTTATATTTACAGTTTACAGGAGAGCAGTTTTATTATTGGTTTACTCCAAGAATGGTTTCCTTTTAACGAAAATACATATGAAAATACATTTTAGTAAAGTAAATTCATTTAATAGGTGCGTTGGTAGACCTCCGCCGTCTTAGAGGAAGGAAGTGGAACACTATATTGAAGGAGTAAAATCCAAAGATGGTACCACAAACCACATAGAACTATAGACCGCTGACTTCCGTGCGCCTACCCGATTCTCCCCGGAATTAATTCCCCTGTCTGTGAATACGTGTGAAATGTCAAAATCAATGGCGGCAATGATTTTTCATACTATACCGTGGGCTTAGGACTTTTCAAGTATGAGTGCGTTAATGGCGCTCCTTTGATTTTGTACAGCACCAATACATGGAAAATCCTGGGACCGCAGGCAGCTTGTAGGCAAGGTCCGTTATGTTGGAGGAGTCGGAAAAGTTTTTCCCAAGGTGCTGGAAACGCGTTGCAGAGCTGTGGTCGAGGTCGATTAGGAGATGAACAGTGCGGCTTTCATCCCGGCAGAAGCACAACCGACCAGTTATTCACTCTCAGAATGGTACTTAAGAAGGCTTTGGAGTATGCTACACCTGTTTACGCATGCTTCGTAGATTTGGAGAAAGCATACGACCAAGTCAATCGAAGTAAACTTTGGAGTGTATTGCAGGAGTATGGAATTGACGGTTCTCTCTTGAGAGCCATTCAATCTCTTTACACAAACTGCAAAAGCTGTGTTCGGGTAAACGGCGTTAAATCAATACCTTTCACCGTGGGCGTTGGACTTCGCCAGGGGTGCATCTTGTCTCCTATCCTTTTCATTATTTATATGTTACAGCGCAGTCTTGGCGAAGAACGTTTCGAATTGGAAGATCTGAGGATGAGTCATTTGCTCTTCGCTGATAACTTGATCATCCTTGGGTCCTCTCAGACTGAACTTCAGCGCGCACTCGGTCTGTAGCCGTTTGTGTTGAAGCTGAGATGAAAGTAAACGTAAACAAATCTGAAGTGATGGTCGTCTCCAGAACGCCTGTTCAATGCACTCTGCATTTTAGTGGAGTCCCCATTGAAATAAGTGGAGAAGTTTAAGTATCTTTGGGGTCTTATTCACGAGTGATGGAAGGAGGAATGCTGAATTTTTCTGTGGGATTGGTCAGGCTGGGTCAATTTTGAGACAGCTTGGTCATTCTGTTATGAGGAGGACTGAACTTCAAAGCTAAGTTGTCAGTCTTTAATTCGGTGTTTGTTCCAACTCTTACCTTATGGTCATGAGGTTTGGGTAATCGATCGCTCTCCCCACCACCGAAAATAAACGAAAACTGTAGAGACTTTTAGGCCTCATTTTTGGTTAAACTTATAAATGTTGGCATGTTTTTGCGTCCAGGGTGACTTATAGCAAGAACCCCCCATCTAACGAGCTGAAGCTATAGCATGCCAAGCTGTCGGGACATGGACACCCTTTCACTTTTCCTGCCCGAACTAACGTTAGCGTGAAAGATGGAAGGGATAATATCAAATTTCGTTACAAAACCAGTAAGATTCTCAGGGTTTATAGCTTGCTATCTTGATGTCGCTCTCTTTTTTACGAATTTTTCGAGTTACAGAACAGCATTGAGTAAAAATTTGTAAATTAACAGACGTCATACTTACATACATCGACAGATCGATAGAACATTTTTTATAAATTCTTTGGTTATTTCAATAGGATGGTCCATTTCTGGACTGCAGTCGTAATAACTACCTATTGTTGTCAACTGTAAATTTTTCCCATTTTTAAAAAAATAAATTCTCAAAATTTCCTTACATTCTTGGACTGAATTGGACACACAGCAGTGTTCAATTTTGTAAATAATCAGATAAATTTTTTATTTAGAATTCGATGTGACATGCCTGTAGTGTCATTGCATTTTAATTTATTTAAATCTCAATCAAATTTCCACATCATTAAAATATTCCAAAATGCATTAACTGCAAAACACATTTGCATGCGTGAAATGGTGAAATCAAATGTGTGTATCCATAACTAAGCCAGCACGCGCGCTTTTCACAAAATTCACATATTTTCCAAATTAAATTCCAATTTCGGTAAAAACGAAAACTGAGCTGCCCTCTGGGCCAAGCGCCGCGCTTGTCGCAATGAAATTAGCAGTTGACAATTATTATAATTCGCACTATACCTACTGTGAACTTAATTTTACCCAGTACCTAAGTATTTATGAATTAAATACGTTTTTGTATACATTCATTGGACAACATTGAAATGCACACGTTGCCACCGCCACCGTATAGTCACCGGGGAGAGCATATTCGAAAAATCCTATTGTCCCTAAAAATAAATTATAATTTTATAGAATTTCTATTAAAAATAAAAAAAAAAAAAGCAGTTTGCTTATCTCCAGCAATACAGTGCTGGATGGACACAATGAAATTTTCATTCCCAATTGAAACTAATTGTGTAAATTCAAAACGTAATGAAGGCAATCTCATTTCGACCCACAAAATTACAAAAATAATTATATTTCCAACCCGAGTATCAGCCTAGGACAAAAAGCAAGAACCAAATAAAAAATAACTAAAACAACAACAAGAATTATACCACCGAAACTTTTTGCAGATAAAATCCGAATTGGATTACGTGACCGTGAGCGTGAGTCGCCAGTTAAAAGTTTTCATATTCGAAAAATTCTATTTGGAATGGATATTTGTCCGTGACAGCATTGTCGGCGGCTGGAACAATCTGAATATAATTTAATTTCCAACGTAAACAATGACAAAAAAAAAATAATAATTAATTTTGCAACAATGAAATAAAACAAATTTGTAGTCGGATAAAGGTGAAAAAAAAAACCGAAATTATTCGAAGAATGCAGGAAGACAGGTGGAAAGAGATCCCAAGCATCTGATGGTATCCCAAGTATGGCACTCATAGCGACCGTTTAAAAAAGACCGAACCTTTATATTGCTTTGCTTTTTAGCTCGGTCTCCAGCTATAGCTGCCGCCTCCACTTACGCATACCATTTTGGTTTAGGTCGCTCTGCAATTGTACGCTCCACATGAGGTGGGGTCTTCATCTGTTTCATTGTCCCTTAGGGGTCGACTTAAAGACTCGTCAGGGTGGTGTGTTGTTGTTGTTTCACGTGCTTGACTAGCTCAACGTCGCTATACAGCCAATAATGTTCGTCATTGAATCTCCTCCTTTGCAATCCATCGATACAAACTTGACTGAAAATCACTCGGAGAATCTTTCTCTCCAAGGGTGCCAAAAGGTTTTCATTCGCTTTCAATAAGCTCCATACTTCTGTACAATACAGCAGAACCGGAATGATTAAGGTCTTGAACAGTATTTCTTTGGTTTCTTGTTAGAGCGCTTTACTTCTTCCATACCTTCTTAGCCCGTAGAAACAGCGATGTGAGTCTTCGCTTGGTTTCTACGCTGATATCGTTTTGTGAGATAATTGTAGAGCCTGGTAGGTAAATAAAGTCTTCAACGGCTTTGAAGTTATATCTTTCCACCTTTTCAGATGTTTTTACCCAATTCGCCGATGTTGAGAGTCCTTTCTCGATGAGAACATGTATATCGTTTTGTCCTCACCTCATTACCAGCTGGACCCATCTTCGCAGCCTCCGTTTCAATGCTTGCAAATACGCCACGCCAACTGACAACTCGCAGAGTTCCCCCGATAATGTCAACCTCTTTTACATAATATGCAATTAGTTGAACGGACTTTTGAAAAGTTTTACCTCTGATTTTGGCTTGTGAGTTCTGTACAATTGCTTCAAGAATTATATTAAAGAAGTTGCATGATAGCGCGTCGCCTTGTCTTAAACCTTTTCGACATCAAAGGGTGGTGTTCTTTTCACACTTTCTTACACAATAGCTTCAGGAGTACTATTCCTCTGTAATTGACGCAGTTTAGAGTATCTCGCTTCTTGTGGATGGCGTTCACGATGCTGAGGTTCCATTTATCGGGCATACTTTTTTCCGACCAACTTTTGCAGATAAGTTGGTGCATACTCCTTACCAAGTCATCTCCAGCCTCTTGAAATAGCTCGGCCGGTGGTAGAGGTCATCATCATCATCATCTCTAGCAGCCTTGTTGGACTAAAGTTAAGATATCGCTATCCCTACCTCGTTTTAGTCGAGTGGGCGCTGGACGGACATTTTGTCTATCATCGTCCGGATTGAATAAATCGTTCTGTCTGATGGCGGAATTTCGGTCGTCTTCGCCGTTTAACAGTCTGCAGAAGTGGTCTTTCCCAATCCTCAGCACCGATTGTGGATTTATCACTATATTCCCATGCTCATCTCTGCATGCTTCTGCTGTTCGGGCGCTTATATCATTATTTGATGGTTTTTCTAACCTTCGGTAGAACATCCGATTATTGCCCCTTCAATAGACTCGAACACTTGTTTCTCGTACTGTTTCTATTTCCTTCTGAGAAGGTGATGCTTCTGCCATCTTTTTTGCCCCGTAGAGTTCGCGGGCAGCTCTCATAGCAGGTCTGGTTTTGGTGGTGGTTGTGGTTGACAGCTGCTGTCCCGGAAGATGAACAGCGGACGTTGCCATTGATTGGAGTTGCCATATTGCATCAAAATCATATACGACAGACTGCTCGAGGTGGCAGAGGATAAATATGGATACAGGTATATTTAAAACAAAAGTTAAAGCAATAATGGAGAAAAGAGAAGGACAAAAAAATATTGCAACTGACTTTAAATATGCAATAGATTGAAGAGAATGAATGAATGAATGAAAATGTCGGCGGGTCGTACTAAAGGGTGATTTTTTTGCTATTTGGTTTTTCAGCCTGATTTTTTTGACAGTTCACGCCTGATTCGAGACGCGTGTCAAAGTAAAAAATGTTCAGTTATCATTGCCATTTCCATAGAGATACCAAAAATCGTGCTCTGTAAAAAATGCACTTCGTCCATTTTATGGTCGTCGTTATTGTCCTCCTGAGCAGGCTACGTTAATAATCAAAATTGCTGTATATGGTCTGCTGAGCAACCAGAATCAATGCAAGAACTGCCAATGCATTCACAAAAAATGGACCGTTTGGTATGGTTTATGGGCCGGTGGCATCATTTAGCCGTATTTCTTCAAAGATGATGATGGCAACAACGTTACGGTCAATGGTGGACCTGCCGTCTATATCGTGCGATTTGACGCCGGTCGACTATTAATTGTGGTGTGAGGATATGTGAAGTCACTCGTCTATACGGATAAGCCAGCAACTATTGCCGCCTTAAAAGACGAAATAACTCGTGTTATTCGTGAGATACCAGTCGATATGTTGGAAAAAGTATGCCAAAATTGGACACTCCGGATGGGCCACTTGAGGCATATTCGCGGTCAACATTTACACGAAATAATATTCAAAAAGTAAATGGTAAGAATTGATTTTCAATTGAATTTCAATTTGAATTTCACTCAATTTTGCTAACTTTCCTTGTTTTTTTTTTTCCTTTTAAAAAAATCCTTTAAAAATCACCCTTTACCTGCTGAAATGCTTTACCGAAAGGAAGTAGTACCTATACCTATAGACCTTTTGGACGCATCTAAAAAAAAAGCAAGACGACAGTTATTTAGACAATCTCCGGGAGGTCTTTTAGATTCACGTTAAAGTCACTCCTCAATTTTATAAAGGCCTTATGAAGGGTGTTTTTTTTTTAGAGGTATAGAACTTTAAAATGGAATAAAACAAATTTAAATTGACATGAAATTTACTTTATTCGAAAGATAATCTTCTGGCATTATAATTTAAATATGATTTCTGGAATATAGCCGCCAGGCCTGGCTCGGACGTAGTCTAATCTGGAGGTCCAATTTTCAATGACTTTTTTCAACATTTGTGGCCGTATATCGGCAATAACGCGGCGAATGTTGTCCTCCAAGTGGTCAATCGTTTCAGGCTTATCGGCGTAGACTAGCGACTTCACATATCACCACAGAAAATAGTCAAGCGGCTTTAAATCGCACGATCTTAGAGGCCAATTCACGGGTCCGCAACATGAAACTATCCGGTTACCAAACGTTTCCTTCAATAAATCAAAAAGCGCCGTCTTGCTGAAATCACAGCTCCTGCACACTATGGTTGTTCAATTGATGAACGAAAAAGTCAGTAATCATGGCTCTATAGCGGTCACCATTGACTGTAACGTTCTGGCCAGCATCGTTTTAAAAGAAGTACTGACCAATTATTCCACCAACCCATAAAGCACACCAGTCAGTTTTTGTGGATGTAACGGTGTCTCAACATACATCACTTATCATCACTCGAAATATGGGAGATTTGTTTATTGACGTTGACGTATCCATTCAACCAAAAGTGAGCAAAAGTAAAATTGACGATACATATTTCTAACAGAACCATGATTTTCAAAATAAATTAGCACAATTTGGATGTGTTGTTCAGGCGTCAGTCTATTCATGTTGAAATGTCAAACCAAACCAAACTTGACAGCTGACAAAATGGCCGCAAGTTAAAATAGTGCTGCCAACCTAAAGTTCTTTACCTCTATAAAAAAACACCCTTTACTTAGAATCATTTTTAACCTTCACTTTAAATGCATACTTTGTAGGTCACAATAGATATTTTTATATGGAAAATTTTGCCATTGCGAGCTCGTAAAATTTAACTTGGACACTAAAAATGATTATTAGTAACCACACCGTTCATAGAAAACTCCCATTACTCCAACTACCTTCTATACTTCCCTATATACATAAAGCCATATGGTTCTCAAAATTACCTATAATTTTAACCATTCATTACTACAACTACCTTAGCTTTAAGTAGGTTTGTAGCGATATTCATTTGTAGCCTTCTCAGTCTCAGTTCTGATTCATTCATTTATAGTAGATCGTTAAATTAGCTCTTCGAATTAACCAACTTTTAAGCTTAATAGTAATAGTAAGCGTAGGTACCTCTTGATAGCTAGATAACAATGACAAGACCAGAGTATATCCATTATAATGAGTAGGGACACTCTCGACAATTTCCTTATCAGCAAGTATTACTGTGTCACACAGACATGAGAAATAGACGGATATATAAAGTGGGTAGTGAGAGAGAGAGAAAAAGAGGAGGTGTATTTTTTCCGAAAATGGCACAGGGTGCTCCGTTTTAAAAGGGAACATTTTTAACTTGTCATACATTTTTCTTAAATACAAAATTATAATTACATGTGTGTTACGTTAAGATATTTATGCTTGTTGTTGGTTTTTTTTTTGATTATTCTATTAAATTTTTTGATAAAGTCATGCTTTTAAACATATAATTTTATAAGAATTTCTTTGTTTTGATTTTTACAGCCAGTAATCAATCACATTTATTCTTTAATATGTAGGTAATACATTTTCATTTCAAGATTATTTTTATTTATGTTGATATAAACTTTCTAATGCATCTAAAAATTCTTTAGACGAACGTGTTAAATGCGCACTTTCATCTTCCTTAAAAATCTGTAAATATGGAGGAAACACTATGTTGCTGACTTAGTTGCAACTCACACTTGCGTTTTTGACGTTTTTTTTTTAATATAGCATGCAAAATATGGCATATTTTTTTGGGAAGTGAGTATAACAAAAACAAAAGTGAGTACCTATAACAAATCCAAAAGTGAGTATAAAACTTTTGTATGTAAAAGTAAAAGTGAGCTAGCTATAGATTCTCAAAAAAATACGCTTATAATAAAACGCATTTTCACTACCGAAATCAGCAGTTTTATAGTCAGATTCAGTTTTGAAAGCGTTTATTTCAACGCCGGAAAGCTCTAAATTTTCAGTTGGCTATTTTTTCCATGTAGCTACTTTGCTGAAAAAGATCTTTTAAATTCACAAATGAATTGAAATGGAGTCAGCAACTTATTATTTCTTCCTCGGTTGCTTGAAAATGGCAATTAAGTCAATTCAAATACCAATAAGACTATTTATATTCTGCTGCCATCCTTTTAGTTATATTAGGTGTATTTTTTTGAGAATATATAGCTAGCTCACTTTTACTTTTACATGCAAAACTTGTATACTCACTTTTGGTTTTGTTATACTCACTTCCTAAAAAAATACGCCTATTGGCAGACTTATCGGTAAAGGCAATACTTAAAAAATGCATTTCATAAGAAATTGATTTGCTCTTCATTTGCCAAAAATGGTCTTCTGAATTTGTTGGGGTCTTTAAATTTATATGAATTAAAGATTAATATAACTTAAGGACACATTTCGACCACAAGCAATACTATTCAAAACCAAAAGGCGTAGATATGTATTTTAAATGTGTTCAAGCAAAACAAGAGCAAAATAAACAGCGCGTAAAAAAAATTGTAATGAAAAATTACACCTGCAAAAAAGGAGTCAGAAAAGGGATAGTTTCAGGAGTTATCACTAAAAAACCAATAAAGTTAAACTTTTAATCCCCTCCATTATCGGCACATAAAAATATTTTACACCTGCATTTTCTTTTTGTTCCCGACATTCAAAATATGTTTTCCCATTTCCTATTTAAATTTCTATTTAATCCAAAAACAATTGCACTGTAGTTTGTTCGCACCGAAAACTATCACGGGTCACCCTGTATTGTGTTTATTTCCCTTCTTTCGCTCAACTGATAAGCATTCGAGTTTACCGCCTTTAAAAATGCATTATGAAAAAACCTACCCCATTGTCACTGCAGAACCAGTGTGACCAGTTATTATAAAAACTAGCAATTATGGAATGAAATCATTTGTATTGCTACTGCGCCCAATATCGAACTGCATTATTTTTAGCGAAGTCAGAACAGAGAAGAAACATTTATTTTCATATTTTAGATTGAAATATTAATGGTAGGAGTTTAGAATGAGGTGTAATTCCTGGAAAAAATAATCATACAAAATCATTTTCCAAAAAGCAAAGCAGGTCACACTGCATAAAAGTGAAAAGGTACACACATCGAAATCGAGTTTACCGCCTTTAAAAATGCTTTATGAAAAAACCCACAATCGTTCGTCGTACGCAGCAATCCGTATGTAGTGGTACAGGTAAAATGTGTTGTGTACCCTTTTCTTCTCAGGCATTCGTTGTATTCAGGTAAAAAGTATTCTTTCGACCTGCTTCCACTTATTGCACGATTTTTTCTGCGTTTTGCTTTGTGGTAGTATGAAATGCATATGTAGAGAGAGTGTCCCTACTCATTAATGGATATACTCTGGACAAGACTGTTAAATTCAAAATTGCACTCAAAGTCCATTCTTTCTAGCATACCTATATCCATAACGATGGCACACTCAAAAGGGTATTCTCAAAATCAGTTTGCACACACACACAAAGTTCTGCTCTTAATTACCACCAAAATGCACATAAAAAACTCTTTCGAAAGCCATTTACACAAAATTGTTTGGAATGTAGATTTTGTTGACTTTACTACTCTCAGTACTTAGAGATAATGCGCGCACATTTTCCAATGCAGCGTGCGAGTACAATTGAAAAACTTTCTTCATAAAAAACGGACTCTCTCCTACAGTTCTATCGGATTAAGTATTTAAGTCCGCCTTTAGCATTGCGTTTTTATATTATTTCCTCTTCGTTGTGCATTTAATCGGCTGCTAACTCATACCTACTGCACCCCGATGGTCTGTCAAGGTTTTGTCTTTCTGTTTCTCTGGAATAAGGATAAAGGAGCATACTAGTGAAGAGAGAGGGGTGTTTTGTTTTGTTTAAAAAAAAAAGTGGATACTGCTATATTAATGGAAAATACAAACTCTTATTGAAGTCCTTTAGTCGTTGTTGAGTTTACTATTAAGCGGATGGTGTTGATATGCTTTGCTTCAATTAAACCTTTAACGTTCTGTACAACTGGTAGGTACAAGAGGTTGATTTGAGGTTGATTTGGTACAAAAACGAAATCTGAAATAAAAATAAAAGAATATGATACAGTAGCTAAACGTGATTATACAAACAGTCGATTTTTTAATGACAGTTCGATTTTGCATCCATTGTCATTTAAAATACTGTGTAGGTACTGCAAAAACGTAAATTCCTTTTCCCTATGAATATATATTTACGTTCATCAAGTGATATGTAAAAAGAAAATTTGCCAAATCCTAATGAACCAGCCGAATTGGTCTTTTTTTCTTTTCCCCCGAAAGAACATTTCGTTCGCCGGCGAGTTCATCTGAGAATCACAGGCGAAGGCGATACATGTTTTGTCTAAAATGGTCTTTTAAGAGTGAGTAAAATATTTTACACTCACTTGGATTCCCTACATTCTTTTGACTTCTTTGTTTTCATTTCAATTAGTTTTATACTAAAAGTAGGCCAACATTTGAGAGTATCTGTTCTTTCCCCCCATTTGAAAAGCTTGGCCTACATCTGTGTTACCAGATGAATAAAAATTAATGCAAATAAGTCAAATGCATGCAAATAATACAAGGATATTTCACAGAAACTGGGCCTCAACAAACCCGTTAGTCAGATCTTTGGTTGGTTGAGATCCCCTTCCACTAGTGCGCGGCTTCTAAGGCGAGGTCTTCTTCTTCAACTGCGTTGTCTCTGTGGGTTAGAATCGAAGACTCTTAGAATCGCCTTAGTGTCAGTTGCCTTCTTAGGCCAAAAAAACAGTAGTTGCGAAGTGTAACTTTTGTAACTGGTAATTGGCCTCATTGTCAGAGTTTATATAGTGGAGTCGAGGTAGAGAAAGTCCCTAACCACCTTAAAGTTGTAGCTGTCTATCGTGACATTCTATCCGATTCGTCGAAGTTGTGTGTGCCTTCTTGTTGACAGCCTGTATTTTGCTTTGCCCTCATTCGCCACTAAACCCATTTTTGCCGCTTCTGTGCTAATAATCGCAAACGAACCAGTGACAGCTCGATGCGTTTCGCCAATTATATCAATGTTGTCAGCGTCAGCGTATATGCAAGTAAATGCACAAACTTTTGGAAAATTGTGCCTCTTGTGTTGGCTATCGCGTTTCGCACAATTTTCTCAAGGATGATGTTGAAAAAGTCACATCACAGTGCATCACCTAAATCCGTTTTAGGCATCAAAGGTCGCGGTGAGAATGTTTCCGACCTTTATATGGACCAGCGAGCGTTCTCCATCGTCATTCTGCACAATCTGACAAGTTTGGTAGGGATGCCAAAATTAGACATGGCACTGTATAGCCTGTCTCTATAAATGCTGTCATATGTGGCTTTAAAATCGATTAATAGATGGTGAGTTTCGATTTGGACTTGGGTTTTCTTCAGGATCTGCCTTAGTATGAATATTTGGTCGGTTATGGACTTACCGGGCCTAAAACCGCACGGATAGGGTCCAATCAGTTCGTTGAGAAATGGTTTTAGGCGTTTATACAGTACAGCAGATAGGATCTTGTAAGCGATGTTAAGGAGACTGATGCCTCTATAGTTGTCACAGTTTGGAGGGTGGACGGGCAACCAATGCTGAGGACGAGGAGTCATTCATCAGGCATACTTTCCTCTGACCAAATCTTGGAGACGAGTTATTGTATGCTCTCCACCAAACCATCTTCAGCTGCCTTGAAAAGCTCGGCAGTTAAGCCGTCCGGTTCAGCAGCCTTGTTGGACTTGAGCTTGCATATTGCTATCCTCACTTAATTTTGGTCAGGTGGACGGAAGTCTTGACTTTCATTATTCAGGGTAAACGGTTCATAATGCCCTACAGCGGAGTTTGTGTCGTCTTTGCCGTTTAACAGTCTGAAGAAATGGTTTTCCCATGTCCTCAGCACCGAATGCGACTCTACTACAAGATTTCCTTGTTCGTCTCTATAGGTCTCTGTTCGGGTCTTGTTCCGGTGACACGTTCTTTTTACCTTTTGGTTAAAATTCCGAACATTGTTATTAAAGTAGAAACTGTCTTTCCTCGATCGGACGCTTTTCATATACCTACACCTACTTGCTCTATTTTTTTTCCTCTGGAGAAGCCGATATTCTTCCCTCCTCTTTTGCTGATAGAGCTCACAGGTCACGAGCTGCTTTCGTCCCTATTTATGATCATTCCAAAACAGGGACCTGCACTACAAAACTACAAGTGGATTTGATAAATATCTAACCATTGTACAAGCAAACCCTAAGGTATTCCTAAGCCCGAGAGATGCCGCAAGCATTTTGAATTTTGTGTTTTTCCAAATGCTTTATAAATTATTATGTAATTTACATTATTCATTAAAATACTATACAAAATTGTGTCATTCTCTATGACTAGAGTCAATTCATTTAAATTTTATATCCCAACAAGCAGTTGGCAATTAAGTGAAAGAACTTTTCATAAACTTGATTGAAGGTTGTAGATGCTCAAACAGCACAAGGAGATGGACAAAAGTGGTTAATTTTCGAAATTCCAGCGAAACGCGATAGAAAAAACAAAAAAAAAAAGGAAACCCCACCACACGAAGCGAAATGTCCTTTTCCCAACTTTTGCAGTACCCTCATCTATATAGCTCTTCTCATTTTCTTCACAATTAAATGAACCAATTAAAAGTTGATTTGTTGGCCACTTCGCAGTGATATTGCTTGTTGAGAGTGGAGGAGCCAACGAAGAATGGACGAGTGACTCAGTGATGCGAAAGGATCGGGGAATTTGGGTTAAGGTAAGAGATGTCATAAATTAATCTATTTAATGCCTTATTGCCTTGTCGTCGCAGTTTGTTTTGAATGGACACGGCGATTGCTGTAAAGTTTTTTTTTTATAGCTTTTGGGGGGGAGACAACTGATGGACTAAAAGGAATAGGTATATCCTAAGTGCCTTTCTTGACTTAACCATTAATGATGGTGAAACTGAATGACCTATTGAAACTGTTGAAATATCAAAAATCAAGTGAATTATAGATAAAAATACTGCCATTGGTTTTTGTTTCCTATTGAGGTGAGTAGATAGTCTATACTTACAGTTTTATGCTGAATTTTGAAAGCTTTCTTAAAACAATTATACTTGGATATTTGCGAGACGTTCCTCTTAACCTGCCCTGCTTGAGCCTTGCCGGGTAGAAAAACCTTGTGGACGTTAAATTTGGAACTCGATTGACCAATATGTCGAGTACGGCAAGTAACAAGGTCAGCAAACGTGTATTATTTGGACTCATATATAGTATTTATGATCAAGGGAGACTTAGGCAGAAAGTTTCAGAATTATTCTAACATAGCTATTTCCTTGTAGGGACAATGCCTGATTAATTGTCAAAACAAATAAAAAGTGGCTGTCTCGGCTGGCTTCGCAGTAGCGCATTCTGACACTCAAATTTTCCAAGACCTTGTTGATGGTTTCGGCCTGTAGCTCACGGATTGCTTGTATGATATTGGCCTTAAGTGCTTGAATCGTTTCCAGATTGTTGGCATAACATCGGTCTTTCACGGTTCCCCGCACAAATCGCTGCTCCAAGACTTCGAATTGACATCGCAGGGTAAAAAGGTTCTTTTTCGTACCATTGTGCTTTCGATATAAATCTGCATTTGATATTTGCATTGATAGAGTGAGGGCGTCAAAAACGGGCGTCCGCTTCGGCTTTACTATAAAATTTGTTTGTGTTTCCGATTTTACTATGAGGTTTGTTTGACGTGGACCCTGGGTTAGCCCTGTCGCGTTCGATATAGCACTGAGTTCGCACTGACAATGAAAACCTGTGTTCGAGGTGAGCGCTGGGGGTGGGGCGCCCTAGCTGAGTACTGAGCTGACCCTAGGCATTCTGTCAGGGCAAAAGTTCAGTGCTGGATTTGGCTGTCAATCGTAGCCGCCATTTGAGGAATTTTTTTTTTCAGGTCTTAGGGTTACCTACATTTCGTGTTCGACATGAAACTGAATTTCTGGGGTTTCCTTGGGCAGCCACGAAAATTCACTGACTGTTCTCAGGGCGCACTAGGGCTGGCCACGTCGAACAAACCTATTCTTTTACCTGCCAAATTGTATTGCATTGCAGTGACGACTCATTTTTGTTTGTAGCCAAGTCAAGTCGTTAATGGAAATAAAAGTCATGGAAAGAC
The DNA here is from genome assembly GCA_949372485.1 of Cheilosia soror. Lineage (NCBI taxonomy): Eukaryota > Metazoa > Arthropoda > Insecta > Diptera > Syrphidae > Cheilosia > Cheilosia soror. The sequence goes on along the minus strand of OX443564.1, from coordinate 40,825,503 downwards.
GTGTATGGCCATGCATTCACTAAGGCCGTGTGTCCATTGGGCTATTCTCGGATAATTTTCTGGCACTTGAAAAGAGTAGTTCACCAAACTCCAATCTGAGATTTATTGATTTTCACACTTTAATTCATTGAAGTTCATTGTTTAATTTCTTCATCAACATTATAGCAAAAGAAAACGTCAAAAAATTAGCCTATAAAATAATTTATTATCCTGCTCCCGGAGCAGAATTCCATGCGTGATGTTGTAAATGCCCCATTATTCGCAGTAAATTGGTTTCTGTTTGAACTTGGGAGCGTGTTCGTAATGTATGGCTAAGTTTGATTCAAATTGTAGAAATCTATCTTTATTTATAGTCAGTAGAGCAATTTTATTTTTCTAGTCAAAAAAGCATTTTCCGGTTAAAAGCATTTTTTGTTCCGGTCAAAAAACGGTTAGACCGGATTTAAAATTCTCTGGTCAGAGTAAATAGATTTCGGTCAGATACGAATGGCATCACGGGTCTGTAACGCCCACAGTTGACCGAAACGTTGTTCCCAGCCCCATTTTCGAAGTAAAATGGTCCAATGATGCCACCACTCCGCACAATCCGCACCAAACTGTCACTTTTTGTGGATACAGACCATACCAGTCTCACGAAATGTTTGCACAAACTTGCGTACCTACAGCCGGCGCCGCGGTGGGTGCTTCATTTCGTTCAAAACTTCTTTTTAAAAACCGCACTGTTTGGGCTACACAGAACTCACTTTGGAAATAAGTTTTCAATATTTTCCAACGCTGTTCAAGCTTAAAGCGACTCATTTCATTCCGCGTAGGTATGATACTGACTTTCTGTCAAGATTTCGAGCGGGAAACAGCTGTCAGTGTCAAAATAACCTATGATTTAAAAACAAACCATACTAGATATTTGTACACCTGTACATATTTTATTTGGCTTAGGGTGCAACTTCTCAATTTCCTGAAATACAGCAAAGGGTGTCATTAAGTTGTTTGTTAATCTTTTTAAGATTTATCCAGCAGTCTTTTGATGCCATCGATATTATTGTATGAGACCCTGGATATGAAGAAGAATTTTAGGTTAAAATGTCTCTATAGGGTGTTGACCAAACTGTTATTTCATATAAGAGGATCGGTCTTACTATCCCAGTGTGCAACGAAGGCATAATATTAGGCTATATGAATCCCATGAGATGCCTACCACTTTCTTTTACAGGACAGCATTAACGAACGTGACAAGAAAGCAATGTTCTTGACACCTTCGTTAACGCCTTCAAGTGCAGTTTCCGAAACAACGCTACGCTATTAGACTCATAAATTTCTCCAGAGGGATGTCAGATTGACCAGTCTTGGAGTTGGAGTCTTTGAAGTTTATTTCGTGGTTTTATTTTCATTAGGTGTAGGTACCCAGATAGGTACTAGGTAAAGAATCGAATTGCTTCCTAAAATACTGAACGCCGGATTTAAGAAAATACCATCCAGTCCTGGGAATATAAATGGCTCAAAATTAAATCGGGGAGAGAGGTCTTTGTCCCTGCGTGCAGCTAGGGAAGTGAGTCGTCTCCTTAGTAGATTGAGGAAATCCTATTCAGATTCAGCCCATAATCCATCTGGGGTGAGATACAAAGGTATTTAAAAATAAAACCGGGTTCAAGATAAACTTTTCACTATAGCAATGCAGACCTTTGGGTAGACGTGTTCAAGCATATTGAGCCAATTACACAAGTCTACAAATCTGAAATATAAGTGTGTTTATTCGGTTCAATTAGGTATCAACAGCTAGTAGCGCTAGTAGCGAACGTGTCAAAAAATTAGCCAAGAATAATTAAAAACTTACCGCACTTTGACACGCGGCCTTTCCATTCATAATTAATTCTTGTAAGTAGTCGCCTTTGATTGGCAATCGAATATTGAACGAAATGTCAAATGCATTGACCTAGCTCCTTGTAAATGTCGGTGTAAGAGTACGCGTACACCTACCGCCTCTGGCCTTACTTCTCAGGTTGTTTTCATTGCCCATCTCCATCGCCACTTCCTGACGTTGACTTCCAGTAGGTATCTATGCATTAATTAAATATCCTTTAGGGCTCCCAATGCCAATCAATTGATTTTACAACGGCACTTCATTTAAACGCCCCCAACAAGTGTCAGTCGCATTTCCTTACTTAATGTGCAGTGCATGTACATTGTACAGCTGCGAGTACCTACATACCTAACCTATCCTATAGTAATTGACTGGAAACGCCTTGCCACTTATTTCCACCCTTCACCTCTACAAAATGGGACCATTAAACATCTCATATGTATTAAAAATCTCATATTAAAAACAATAAAATGCTTAAATGAAAATTTAATTTAAATTGTAATTCCTAACGAGTTCACCTAATGACCCATATTCGACAATGTGGCACGCACTATATAGAAGAAACTGAGAGTTAAAGCTTAGCCCTGGAAGACCGTACAAAAATAAACATCCCCAAGTTCCAGTGAACTTAGAACGTTGATATCTACCCCACTTGAACTAGGTGGTTTAAAAGTTAAAAGGCCCCATTTGTGAAAAAGCTTAAACACTTTCACTTCGAGAAACTTGCACTTATTCAGCATTCGAAGATTCGTCAACAAATTGAATTTCTCCTGCAAGGGGCGGCAATGGACGATTTTATTAAATTATGGCATCTTGGTGGTGGATTTAGTACTAAACTCACACTCTGATGACATCTAGTTTGGTCGTTCTGTTCTAGAAATGTCAAATGGTTGAATGATTTTTATAAATAGCATAGATGACGCTGCAAGCGATAGCAGGAACTATTTCAATGCAAATAACATTAATGGAGATGGGCATGAATAACAGACCCGGAAACAGGAAGCGGAAACGGTTGTTTAGAATTTAATACATGAACCATCGAAGTTATGATGTAACTAGCACCACTTCGTAAATGATTGTTTTTTGGTATGTAGCAGTAGGTAATTAGACTTATGTATTTTATTTGTGTTAAAGTGCAGAGATTAAAAATGTGTACATATTCTATTTGCATATACATCCATCCATCCATACTACTTATAAAATGCAACGTCCGTCTGTTCGTTTCTCCATAACTTGAGAACCATTCGTCCGATTTTCATGATTCTTTTTCCGATTTATAGATGTGTAGCCAACTTAGTCCGTAGGGTGGGTGAGAATTGCTCAGAAGTAAAGGGGTCACGGGGAATAAGGGGGGTCTCACGAACTGTTAGCCGTATGAAATTGTGACGAGTTTTTATTTATGTAAAATCTTATATCCATTGACTTAGGACTTTCGGATCAGTACAGGTTACGCCAATCAAAGGCGACCCTAAGGTTAGTTAGGGTGTGGATGGGGGAAGGGGAAACGGGGCTATAGAGGCTATCTTCGGAACTACTAGGCTATTGCCAGAGTTGACCTCCGACTCCGACAGCCACGTCTTTCACATGGATAGCTATTGAATGTTCACGTGTTAGCTGTAGGCGTAATTTGTTTATAGCTATACTTGCGCCCATTAAATAAATAACATGTAGGACGTAGGTATAGTTTATGAAAAGGCATAGCGATCAAATATTTTGTAAGCTTAAAAAGAAGACAAAATATAAACAAGTAAAAGTAGGGGGAATGCGGGAGACTTGAGCCACTTTTTGTTAAATCGTTAATAAAATTTTTTTTATTGACCGCAGCCACCTATTAAATGCATTTTTTTCTAGCTACATAAATCTATTTTAAGAAAAGTCCAATCAACTTAAAATAAACACCAGAGATTTTCGACAAATGGCAAATGTTTGAAAACAGATTTTCGGCTCAAGTCTCCCCTACCGTAGGGAGACTTGAACACCCCTTTGGGGAGACTTGAACATACTCAAATTCTATAAGCAAAACAATAAAACAAATAACATAACAACTATCAATCTGAATAAAATTAATTTTTATTAATTTTGTGGCATTATCTACAAACAAAAAGTTATGTTTAATGTTTTAAAATAAAAATATAAAAGACTTATAATAAAATGTTACAAACGTTTATACATATTATATAAAATAAGTAATTCAGTTTTCAAACATAAAATAGAGTTAAAAAAAACTAAATGAACTTCCGAAACAAAACAAAAATTAATAAATAATTTAATTTTTTATAAATTGCCATATCACTTAGACAATAAGCCACTGATCAACTCTCCCCTCAGCAACTGTCTCAAGTCTCCCGTTCACATTTTTTAACAAAATAACATTTATAATTTTTGTTACGTACATGCCAGCATAGTTTTATGCTAGTATTTACAAAGTCAAATATCAATATTATTAGGTAACATCAATATTATTTACTAACAATGTTGCACATAAATTTTATGGAGAAAATAAAATTTTTTTTTTTTAAGTTTTCATATTGAAAAACACATTTTCTCCTCCACCAAACAAAGTGAACGAACGATTTAGAACTCCTTTTGTATGCAAGTAGCGCGTCAGTTTCTGCATCACATACATTTAAATTCATTGGATTTGAATGGAATTTAAGCGAGTTATTGAGAGTGTCTCAAGTCTCCCATATGTTCAAGTCTCCCGCTTTCCCCCTATTACCATCGGCCTGGCCGATGCTTTGATACCCTCCACTGTATGTACTGGTATGTACAGGTATACGCATGCATGTGTCTAATATTGGTTTTGTATGGGAGGTACCAGAACTACTTGACCGACTTTTTTAATACCAACTTGACAACGGTAAACTCAAGTCTTCTCATAAAATTTCATTCACCTAAGTCGATTTGTTTGGACGCTATCGTGCTGTCAACAAACAGACAGACAGACATACGGACAGACAGACAGGCGAACAGACAGACGGACATCGCTAAATCGATTCAGAATGTGATCCTGATTCAGAATATATTATATTTTGTAGGGTCTCCGGTGAATCCTTCTTGGCGTTACAAACGTAATGACAAAGTGAATATACCTTCCTGTGGAGGGTATAACAAACGTGGATTTATATGATAGCTGAAATAAATTTGAATTTAATTTAATAGAAAAGAAAGCAGCGGTCGGAGCCGCGGGCGTTGCTAGTACATACATAAAGTAAATTACTATTGAATAAATCTAAAAGAAACTTTTTTGCAGAACTTATACGTCTCGAATACAGCAAAATCAACAGTCCCATATTGTCTAGTGGTTAGGATACCTGGCTCTCACCCAGGAGGCCCGGGTTCGATTCCCGGTATGGGAAATACTTTTTTTTTTATTTTTTATTTTTCAGATATCGGAAAACAATTCAATTTTAAATTTTCTCTTGATGTAAAAACTAGAGTTGGGCAATTTAGTTCATTTGAGTGATCGATCAATTTAGTTCAAATCATGCTAATGAACTAGGTAGTTTGCTCATTTTAGTTCAATTTAGTTCAAAATAGTCAAATTCACAGAAAATACAAAAAAGAAATTTGACATGATTGGCTTCCGTAGTCTGTTTAAGTTGTAGGAACACGCATATATGTCATTGTCAGATCATTGTCTCACTTTCATCTGACAATGACATTGTCCTTGATGATTTGGAGTCGATGGCGGAGGATTGAGAACTATGGAATTTGCACTTAAGGAACCTACACCCGCGACCCACCTAATGGGTAATTATGTATGAAATTGTAAGACTTTGGGACAAAATCTTAAAACCATGTGAACGGACAATTTTGTACTGTAAGATAGTTGGCTATTGTAAGCTAATTGTCGTGTGTACTTAGCTTTATAGTTTATTCCGTTTGTATGAAAAACAAAATGTTCGTTCGCGAACTACGCAAGCCTAGTAAAAACTACATTGGGTACTGAGTAGTAGTGCTGGTACTCAAGTCAGTGCTGTTATTATAAATAGAAAAATCATTACAGTATATCTAGTGGAGCGGTTCCCAAAATTTTTTTTTCGCGGAGCACTTTTCTGAAGCGAAATTGCTCCAGGAGCACATCGTTGCCGGTATGTGTATCCCAATTTTCGGAGGTAAATATTAATCAGTATCGAACAATTCACCGAAAAATCACGTTACTAGATTTGATAACGAACTTCTTCCCATGCATCAGCATGTCATAAATTTAATTTAGCAATGGTTTCTGCCTACGCAAACCAGGAGTGCACATTCGATGCGGCGTGAATAGTTCCATGCATCGTCGAACTAGTTGTACAGAATGATCTGGAAATTTGTTCAACTTATATCAAAAGAGCTCTATTGACGACTTTTTCGGGTCCCAAAAACTAACACTTGGGAGCAAACTTATTCATCGAAAATTATTAGCACAGTTAGTCCTACCTTTTCAAAAAAGGATGCCCAATTGCTCAGGACAATATGCAATATTTAACGGATTTTTAAACAGCATGTCGAAAATGGTCGAAAATTTTAGTCACTTCTAGGGGTAGGTATTGTAATACGACATTTGGGATACCGTCAACTTCTGGCGAATTTTTGTTCTTTAGTGACTTATAAACGCAAAAAAAGGATTCATCAATTCCATCGAACAACATCGTGTTCGTTCCTCTTTCGCCAATTATGTCATTTACAAGGTATCTAATACGGTCATTATGGTGATATACCGTTTTGCTCAGAAAGCCAATTCTAAAGTTCGATATACCTACACAAATAAAAGTCACAGTACACAATATATTAAAGGTATATTAATTGCGCATTCTGCAATGGCGGCCCATGTGACCCTGACAATAAACGTATAGAAATAATATGCGCGCGCATGAGTTTTCATGGCTGACAAATGACAATGTGACACCTTTGGTCTCCATGGAAAAGCATGTCTTTTTGACAGATGCGCAGAACGAAACGTAAATGAGTTCAAGCACTCTCACAGATCACAGTAACAAAACAACTCATGCTGACGCAGTAGCTCGGTTTCAATAGTGATGGAAGGATACCCACCAGAAAAACACAGCTTAATGCTTTTCCGTCAGCCACATCTCTTTCAAATTTAGCCCTTCGAAAGGGTTGTAAAATTATAGGCCCCCAACGAGACCCTTTGGGGGGCTTTAAACAACCTTCTAGCAAATCTAGCTAACAATAAAAAGTCAAACAAACAGTTACTTAGTTCCCTTTACTATTTCACACACTTTTGCAGAAACTCCTTCGCGTGATCACACTGAGTCGAATCGTTCCATTTGTCATGGGGGCAGTTCAAAATCAACTCATTTGTCACACATTCCATTACCAGCCCAGCATATGGTTTGCAGCCCACTTTTTTCAATCGTTTATTCAAAGAGACTACTTCCTCGTGATTTAGCATGTCCTTACCTGTAGAGAAATATTTTCGAGTGTTTATTAAAAGTTAGAATGAAAGTTTCGATGCTTACCGTGCTTCTCACACTTTTCAAAAGCCGATAACATCAATTTAGCATCCTCGGGATCCTCGTAGTTGTCCTTCAAATGACTCTTTATAGCGGGTAGATCTAGGGAAGTTTCGCCTTCAAGAAACATCGTTTCATTATAAGTACACTCGGCTATGCACTAAAAAAAATATAGCTTGCAATATGATCATATTGATTCGAGTGTATAGGTAACCTACAAAGTGCATGACCATTTCTTCCCTACTATTCCGCGGAAAGTCCAATTTGTCACTCCATTCTGAAACGCACTCCAAGAATTCCAAATCCTCTTCGTAAACTTCGCAGCAAAAATCGTGCTGCAAGATTTAGTTCACAAAAATAGGCTTAAAATAACATTTTCCTATAAGTTTTACTCACAATATTTGGTTTGTGCAGTTCACAGTCGTCATCTGATGATACCTTCTCAGTTAACTGCGAATTAAAGTAAATATCTTGATTGAATGTAATGTACAGCAGATAGAAAGATATTACCACCAGAATGAGTAGTGAAACTACCAAAGTGAGCTTAACATCAGCCATAATCAAGTGGTCAACTGAAGCACGCGATTTTAGGGATTGCCATTTTTATAGTCATTTTAAAATGACTTAAGGCTAATAGTATGTCATAAAATGGTAATTGATCCAAATGTTGGAAATAATTGTTGAACATTTTTCACAAATTAGACAAATCACCGTGACCTAAAATAAAGCCAGACTGCGAGACCATGTTTTAAATGAACAAAAGAGAAAATTTAGCGGTGAATGAAATGATGTCAAAAATGCATTTAAAAGATGAGTGATTGGTCGCGTTCCATTGACCGCTAGATGTCTAACACATAATATCCCTAATGGACGAACGATGCTGCTAGATCTTTCTGACCATAGAGAGCAACGACAGCTTATAATTGGATATAGATTTGTCATAAGCGGCAGACAAAAAGTCTTGAGCTATGGACACGTTACTGAGCGACTTATGACAATCAGCATCAAGGTAACATTTTCGAACATCAGACTCATACGCATTCATGCATAAGAAGAAAATGGACGACGCTACCAAAGACAGTTTCTACGAGCTCCTCGAACAGACCTAAAAAATAGGAAATAGGACTGGATGACTTTAACGCTAGAATAGGTAGGGAGAACATCAGTTGGCAAGCATAGCCCATATACGACATCACGTCTGCCAATGAACTTGGGCTAATTCCACATCTCAATATCCATAAGGGGACATGGCTGTCTGCGGATCAACTAACTGTCTGCCAAATCGATCACTTTGCGATGGACGCAAAGCACGCCTCCAATATTCTGCGGATGTTCAAACATTCCGAGGGGCCAACATTGACTCGGATCACTACCTTGTTGCAACAAAGGTAAGAATGCGCATATCCAATACACCCCAACAAGAAATACTATGAGAAAGTATGACGTCGAAAAACTACAATCGCAAGAGACGGTCAGATTCTTTGTCGATCACGTGTATCCCGATACCTCTCGATAAGTCCTATCCCAGCAGTAGCTAGTGCAATAGACCAGTGGCAACATAGCCAGAACGCCATCTTAAATACCGCGACTGATGTGCTGGGTTTCACTCGACCTTCCCCACAAAGCCCCTGGTTTGATGAACAAGGTCGACAACGCAGCAAAACAAGAAGCGTATAAAGCGGCGGCGCTGCGAAAGGGGACTAGAGCTGCTCGCGAGCTCTACGGGCAAAACTGACGGGAGGAACATCAGATCCTCAGAAAGAAAAAGAAAAAGCCCGAGAAGCGTGTGATCGGAAAAAATTGAGAGTTGCTACTCAGGAACAATGTACGGAAGTATTACCAAAATGTAAAAAGAACGTGCCAGGGCAGAAAAAATCGCGTTCAGAAATCAGTAGAGTTAGGTCTACTGTCCACGTAGCTTCGCTTCATATGCTCGCTTTCGTCATTTGCAGGTTTTTACGCTTTCTTGCATCGCAGATCGCAATTTTGACCACTTTTTCGCACATTTCGGGCGGTATCTCGGCTATAATTTGAGTAATGTTGGTTTTTAATGCGTCTAGAGTTCGGGGATCATTCGTGTAAACACGGTCTTTTGAGTAGCCCCACGGTAAAAAAAAATGGAATATGGTAAAATCACATAATCTTGGTGGCCAATTGACGACGCCAAAACGTGAAATTATGCGACTAGAAAACTTCTAACGCAATAAAACCATAATTGGTCGTGTTGTGTGGCTTGTTGCCCCGTCTTGTTGGAACCACATATCGTCCAAGTTGTGATGTTCAATCGCCGGCCAAAAAAACTCAGATCATCAGCAACACTTGCACTTGCAGCAGCAATATTTTCGACGGAGCGTGCATTACGATGATGTACAGTTGTACAGGCCTTACGACATCAGTAACGCTTCCACTCTCTTCAAATTTCTTCACAATTTTACCGATTGCTTGTGTAGCCGGTCGATTATGACGACCATAATCATCGCGTAATGCAAATGTTTAATAATTTTAACGCTTTGTTCGATTATAAAGCGATCTATTATTATAAATGGTAAACATTCAACTAATATTAGGACACTTCAAATGACAGCTGAGTTTGACAGGTGTCAAATGCCAGCGCTGTCAACTGCCATACAGCGACGTCAACTTAGTCAACAAAATTTGCACAAACCAATCAAACAATTTCCAAACATTGTTGCTAGAGTACCACCTCTCTATTTCCTCAATCAATCACTTCCCGTGCTCTTTTTTTTCCCTGAAAAGTCAATGTACCTCCCTCATCTTCTGCTCACAAAGCCTATAAGCTGCACTCGTGTTTTAGTTTTTGCTCCATACGCTTGTCGAGACTCTTCATAAAACTGTTGGTTTCGTGGGTATGGTTGGGTGAAACCTAACACAAAAGTTTGACAGTTCTCGCATTTATGTCATTGAACGACACCACCGTCACGTCAGTTCATTTCCAGTTATGTCAATTATAGGCAAAAAATCGTTTGCTGTTGAGTGGCAAACTAAGTTCATAAGTTTGTCACTCAACTGACAAACGGATTTTGCCAATGCCAATTAACTTTCACTGTTATATAGACAAAGTGACGTTTTGTTTGACAATTTAACTATTTTCACTTGTCAATTAAATTCTTTGTTAGTTATTGGCAAACGCTGTTTGTCAATAAAGCAATTTTTCGCTATTTTCATACCTGCCAGTTTTTTAATTGCCATAAAAATACGTCAATTGTCAATTTCAAATTGACAAGTGGAAACCCAGCATAAAACGCGCCGTCGCTGATGGCTTCTTGTCATCGATACCAGCACTTGATGCTGGCTGTATGTGTTGCCGTTGCTTGCCAAATCTCCTTATTGTATTTCATCGTTGTTGCGGCGTTTGACGTATCCGCATTCGTGCTTTTACCTTGGCATCAACAAGGTAGTAAATTTTGCTTAAAATTAAGGGAATTAGTTATAAAATAATTTTAATAAAAATATTGCCGATATATTTTGATTAAAAAAAAAACGTGAAACATCTGTAAAACGAAAATAATACTTCATACAATTTTTAAAAAATTGATTTACTTTAAAACCCAACACCCTGTATACGCCTGAGTTAGAGATTGTAATATGCGAAGTGTGACATGCTTTTTCTTAAACAAATTTATTGTACCGGAAACAGGGATTTGTTGATGCTATTCCTCTACTAACAGTATATTTTATGAGCTATCTATTTAGCACAGTCCTAAAGCGAAGATTGTTGCATCAAAAACACCACCCAATGAGCCATTAACATTAAAATTAAATAAATCATTCAACTCGAAAACATACAAAATCCCAATACAACACAGCACACATTCTCTATGTTCTCTGAGTTATTTTTAAGCGCCCATCTAATAAAAAACAAATATCTGTCCATCACTTTAAGTGTGGCACGTGTTATATCAATCTGGTCCATGCGAATGCGACTGAGAGCTATACCTAAATAATTCAAGTCCAAATGATCGGTGCAGAGTGCTGCTCCAAAAATAAATTTCCCATCGAATTGGAAAACGCGACTCAGACAGAAAACACTCGTTTTCGTATAGCCCTGTTTCGAGAGGTGTTCAAATAAACACCCTTCACACATTCGGCGACTGCACATGTAATTTACAAATCGAACTGTCTCTCTCTCTCTCTCTCTAATTCATCATGGTGTAGTCAAATTTGGAAAACATGCAACAACTAGAAGCAAGGACTTTGTACGTCACGGATGTGAATTTCTCAATTGCTTAGTGCCTACTGTTGGTATATTTATATCCATGTGCGTGCGCTTTGCCTATATTGAAGATGATAAATTCCCTGTTCAGTTTTTAGAAATAGATTCCAACGATGCAGAAGCAGAACTACACAAACAACGACATTGTAATGAAAACAAAAGACAGGAGTTGTCCAGATGCCACTTGGAAGTGCAACATATGTGCATTTGAGGTACTCGACTACATGAAGCATGAACACGGTAAGGCGGAACATGAAAGAGCCATCTTGAGCTGTCAGTATCGCCCCCGTATAATAGGATAATGTTAATGATCTTCGCTTTGAAGTGAATTGGATTTTTTTTTTGTGGATGTCGATTAAGTCGATAATATGTCTTTCAAGTGTGTGGATACATATTTGCGCCAGAGTTTTGGTTTTGTATGTATACCGAACAGGAAGTAAAATTAAACTGCATTGATGTGTCGGTTGGGATGCAGTTTGATTGACAGCTACGAACGATTTTGACTCAACTTTTAGGTTTCTGATGTTAGGCGGATGGAGTTGGAAATGTTCACCTGTCCGCAGTTCCTGTTGAGATCAGCAGTTCAATGTCCACATGCGAGGTTTCGAACTCAAAATTATTTTTTTTTAAAAGTCAGATAGAGTGTTGATTTAGAAGCCATTTTTATAGAAAGTTAAGCAGGTACCTAACCTACCCTGGAATACTTAAGCACATTTGCAGCAGCCATAGGCGCGTAAGAGAAAATTCTGAAGGAAGGCTCAGCCCAGCACAATGCTATTGTCATTGGTGACTGAACGTTTGTTTGCCCAATCTTTTTCAAACAACTAAGCTCTTGTTCTCTAGATGCTGTCATGATTTACCAAGCCTTTAAAACCCTTGCTGATAATAAAGTTTTCCAATACTAAATTGTCCTACCTACTTATAATAAATACACATCTGGCGTCTAGTAGTGTTGACTGGGATTGCATAAATGAACCTATATGAGCACTGAGCAGGTTTCTAGTACCGTAAAAGCTTCGTGCTCCTTTACAGTGTTCGCATCAGATCCGTCCTATCATCTTTCTTAACAAGCTCTTTTGTTCTACAAGGTAGTCATATAGGTCCTCTTTCTCCCTGTCCTTCCTAACATTTAACGATTTTGAAATACTCCGTCCTTTCTCTCAACAATGACTATACCAATACCAAGTTTTGCAAACACACTTCAACACACTTTTGACCTTATATCTCAAAAATTGCTTAGAGCCAAATATCGTCAAAGGACAGTCTATTACCCTCGTTTAATCTCCTTCCGCCCATGTGACTTAGGTACTTACATACTAATTTAGGCGGGACTATAGTGTGGAGTGAACCAAGATTTCAACTAACCGGTCTCTGAAATCTGAAGTCATTTCAGTCTGAAGTCAGAGGTCATTTTATATTTTTGTGCGCCACCTGCGCTCCATAGGGGTCCCTCCTTCCTTGTTGGCCGAACAAATTATACTATGAGATTCAATTCATCAGGCATACCTAACCTACTACATTTATCTGGTCAAATTTTAGAGTTACCGCATGCTCTCTACCAAAATGCCTCCTCATCTTCTCTAGATGCTGCTATGCTCACATCGGTGATCAGGTGGACGGAAGATTAATGTCTAAATTAATGGTTCCTTTTGCTTAACATCGTGGGTCCTAGCATTCATCACTTGGCTTCGTTAAAAGATGATCCAAACAAAATCTCCAACCCTTATACGCGACCATTCAACTGCTCACACCCTTTTACGTACGCAAGCCAAGTGTTCTCCGATGTATTTTGGGGTAGTTTTCGTGCCTATTTGGGATATTTTTTTTTCGAGGCATTTTTTGGTACTTTTTGAGAGCTTTTTTTTGTACTATTTTAAGTGGAATTTTAGCGTGGCGAAATGTTTCGGGTTGTCAGAATTTTCTTTTTTCCTAAAACCACCCCTAATCAAAACGAAATCTAAATCGGTTCGGCGAGCAAATTCAAAATTCCATTTTGTATGGATATATACCTACAAAATCAATGACCGCAAGGCTCGAGAACCACCAAGCTGATTGAGCTAACATTTTGAGAAAATGTTTGCTATTTGCACAAAGCAATTATCGTGGTCAAAATTGGACAAAACTAGACAAAAATATATCTAAGCAATGCAATTTATGGGCACGAACAAAGCTGGCCGGGTAGCCTTTCATAATAGGTACAGAAGTACACATACTTTGTTTTAAGGTGAAAGTTGCCGCTGATAATTTGCATAGGTACTATTTGCCTGTTTTATTTTTTCTGGGCAGATTTCCAGGCAGTTTTGTGCCGTTGTGCGCCATTTCTTTGCGGAAAAAAGTTTGTTTCTCTCCTTTTCTTTAAAATCTTAGTCCGATCTCTACAATTTTTTTTAAATGGACCGTCATTTTTTCTGATGGCGGGCGTGGCAGTTCCCGTACAAAAATCATTTCAAACCTTATTCTTTGGCACATAGGAGCTAGAGTTGAGAAATTTTATACATTGGTACATATTTGTATGCACTAAACATTTTGCAAAATGTTGGCGAGCATGGCGTGACATATTTATTTCTAGGTAGATAAATAAATTTTCCACTAAATCTGGACGGGAGTGCACAATGAGGCTGTGGCCTATCATCTGTACATGTAGTAATCACCAGATTTTAGAAGACTTAGAAACAGTCCACTCGGTCGTAAAACTGTAGTTAAGTCTTAGAGCTTTCTGTGCTTCTGTGTTCACCAGTTTCAGTACATGCTCTTGGTACAGCACAGTTCTTAAAAAATACAAAAATTAATCCATTGTGTTATTAAATGTGAGGAATGTCTAAGTAAGATTCGCAATGCACACGAAGCAAGTTGCCGGATGGCAAATCGGGTTACAGACCAGTTACGGACTCAGCGGTTACTTCACTCCACACACAGGGAAACTCTAAACCAATCAAAATCTCTAGTTCGTTCAGTGTCGTCATAATTTGTAACCTCCCCCACCAGCAACAGGTTGGTCTGTTGTTCGCTCATTTTCGACAAACTAGAAACTAGGCAACCCGACATCCAAATCAACAGCCGACTGGTTACAAACTTTTTTTTTGTGAATCTCAAACGAATCTTCAACCAGTAGTGTCGTGTATGCGTCGTCCCATTTGACGACAAATTCGCATCGCTGATCAGTTTTTGTTACAGTTGCTCCGTATGCATTGGGCATTACAATCCCTGCAGTGCACAGTTTCAACTATCAATAAGGAACTATATTTTACCAAAATTAACAACTATGGTGATAATATTTACTATCGTCAATTTATTGTCCATCTGTACGTATGTACATTATATAGTTTTAAACTTGAAACTTGCACTAAAGTGGCAAACAACGTATGGTACCCATCCGTTCTTAAAACGTTAGGACAACAACATTCTGGGTATTCTCGCATGATTTAAGCTTCCGAGTAAACAAAAATACACAGTTGTTAATGTCAAATACTGCTTCTATTAGGCATATACCTCTGCAAATCGACGTCCTCACCACCCGCTTGCCCCCCCCCCCCAGGTTCGTGGTTAGAATAGACCTGAGGTGAGGTATGCCTGTCGTAAGAGGCGACTTAAATCCACTCATATGCTGGAGATAGAAAAATGCATCATATAGTTAATGTAGCTTCCCAGATGGAGGTTAACCGCGAATACCCTATAAGCAGTCCCCCACCCAGATAGACGGAGATGGAGGGCGTGGCTGAAAAGGTCAATGGAACCCCTATGAACTACCTGCGACAAGACGAGCAAGCAAAGTCTTCCAAGTTAAGTTAAAAATTTGCAATGCCTCAAAGTACGTTCATTGTTTCGTCACCATTAAGTTGGTGGTGTAGGTCCAGATGTAATATTCCTGAGCACCGATCCGGCTCTGGCACAAAACCCCATAAGGGCTTGTGTCAACCCTCGCATGGCCTCTCTGTTTGCAAAGACAACCATGAAATCCTTAGGTGATCCTTCGAACATTGATAGAGGCTTTGAGGCGGGTCCATATAGAAATGACTACAACCAACATAAACCAAAACACCGGAGAACTAGTAGAGAAGAGCATTGAAAATCCCTTTCAGGGAGGATCAAGGGTGCTGACGTCCCCAGTACATCCAAGAAGTACCGAGCGACGCGAGTCACCCGCAATGCGAACGAGGGCAGTAGAATCAACCGTCCAGCAATCAGACTTTCACAAGCTAGGTGAGCAAATAAGATGGCTGGATCCACCAACCGATGAGAGACACTATTGAAAACATCAGAGCTCCTTACGAACTCTCGGCGATTCAATTGCATGACGAGAAAGGAAGTGATTCGTCAGAACAATTCCTCGCAAACTTCGCAATGGCGAAAGGCAACAATAGAGCCCAAGAAGATACAGGGGGCTTATTCCCAAATGCGCGGCGGATCGCTTTTCGTGGCGGATTGATATTTTTGTATTTCCAAAAGCTGTCAAAAGTGATAGATATTCAGGTGACGAACCCCCGGAGCCCAAACGGAAGCAGCGTAACTTACCAAATGGCTCAGCAGGCAACGTACTACCGGAACCAAAATGGAGACAAGTTAATGCTGAAAATAACGTTGTTGACAAAAGACACCCGGAGCAGAAACGTAAACATAAAAACACCCATCTGCCAACACCCAAATAACTTAGGAGACTCCAGTGACCAGGTTGCAGAAACACTGTCACCTGTCACTTGGTCAACACGCCACTTGTTCACCACTTCAATGCGCGCCTTGCTTAACAATCGCAATCAAAATCGCGTGGTAAAATGTAGTTTATCTAATAATTTTGTTTAAAATTAATTTGAAAAATATCTAAATAAAATGAATGAAAAGTTATCTAAATTCTACCCTGAAAAACACCGAATTATTGACAAAATTTTAAACATTTCCTTGCTAGCCAGACTGTATTCCCAACCCATTAGCTGTGATAGAGAGTCGATGATGTTGATGATAGTGATGAGCGTATACGAGCGACAGATACTTTACCATCCGAGTTGAGAAAGACGCTTCCTCCAGCACAGCGCCTGTTTCTATACATAGAATAAGAAGATCCACTTTTCCTATATTCAAATCAGTTGACGGAGTGTAGGGATAGCGATCGGTACACAGCACTGTTTTCAAGTGGTCCTCTCCTAAGTGTAATACTTGTGCGCTAGTTCCTTAGTGCTAAATCTGTGCTATAGAAACGCGGTCTGTTCTTAGTTATTTTTAATTTTTTTTTTTGAAATTTAAATTAATTTATCGTCAGTGGAACTAAATATATGCTGTAATAAAAATGTTATAGGCATATAAGATTTGACGTGCGTGTGGTCATTTACATTCATAATAATATCTGTGATTTATTTTAATAAAAAAGTTAAAAATATAAAAAAAAATAAAAAATAAAATAAAAAAATTCTATTAGTGCCCATATCATTTTTCACTGATGAACACGCGTTGAGTCTTGAGTGAACAAAATGACTAGATTTGTGAGATTTGCACAATATTTGTGCGTATTGATTGCTTTGGTGATTGCGGATACTGCCTTTGCCCAGCAGCAACACTATTTGGATAGTTCGGAATTCAATGCATTGTATAGGCATAGTGATGAGACCCTTCTGCAGGTGCTGAGTCATGGTGACAGTGAGTTCAGCTTTATGCAACTCGAAAGCCCGGTACACTTTTACAGCGAGAAATATGATCACATCTATGTAAGTTGATTAACAAAAAAAGAATAGCCTTTTACATGAGTCTTAAGTCTAAGGTACAAATTGGAGGGAAATCACTCGAATGTCCCAGAACAAAGGGATGGGAAGCGATTATCTATTGGGAGCACGTTGTTGATTTGTGCTACTTTGTATAATGGAAGCGATCATTTCGAATTTCTTATCATCTATAAGTTATTTACTATTTATTTGCAAATATGTATTGTCGCCCAGTATGAGAGAAAAAGTGAACACGCGTATAAATTACAACTAATTTTTATGTAAAGTGTGATTTTGTATCACTGTTTTATTTTTGGGGGCAATAACCGTCATTGAACCATATTATGCAAAGGAGTTGTATGCAATTAAAAAAAATACAGTTCATTATACGCTTTAAAACTAATAAGTGGGAATATAGGCCTTGGGACCTGTTGAACAACTTTTTCCTCACTTCTTCAGAATTCGGTGGATAATTTGAGGTTTTGTTCCAATGATCTGCTGAACCTTCTGTATCACTGTCGGAAGACAGCTATGGATGCTATGAATATTAAAATTCAGCTTAAAGTAAACTTTAAGTTCTACACAATTTTGCTAATTGACTGTCTAGAAAAGTTCCCATCAGGAGTAGATTTTTTCTGGACGCTACTGTACTGGACCAGGGTTCTCAGATTCAACCCACTGAAAAACATAAAACGGACGTTCAAACATTCAAGAGTTTAACTGTTCGGGTAACCCCCAATTTCACAGTGGAAGTTTTAATTATAGTTCAGCTGAACCTGAACTTGAGTTTAAATTTGAAGTTCAACTCGTCCGGTTTCATAATATAATCTGAACTTCAATTCAATTAAACTAAGTTTAACGAAATTTTGTGAATAGAATTTGACAGTATTGTACAGTATAAGCTTTTATACGACTTTTTCAAAATCGTTCTTTGTATTTTCTATCAAACAAACAACGTCGAATATTTGTGTTTTTGACAATCGTGTGATCTGAGATTTAAACGGCAGAATACTGTAGTTTAACTTGAACTACAGAATGAACTCCGTTCAAGGTTTAAACGAAACTCTGAAATCGAATTTATTGTTGAACTGAGGTTTAAACTGAAAGCGTAGTTTAAACTCATACTGTGAAACTGGGGGTTAGACTTATTTTTATTGAATTGAATATCTACTCTTTTCACATGAAGTAGTCATGAACAACATTGCCATATCGAACGCACACAGCTTTTGTTCAGTGCAAGCCATTACTGTTCCAGGTATGCCTTTTTCTTTTGACACTTTATTTGTTAAAAACGGTTGGATTTGAAAGCCTCAAATGGAACTCATTCTATAGAAATAATACAAGAAACGCCAATGAAAAAGCTGTGTTTTCCTTACGCACGAAACAGTCTTACTTACTTACTTACTTA
Organism: Cheilosia soror; assembly: GCA_949372485.1. Lineage (NCBI taxonomy): Eukaryota > Metazoa > Arthropoda > Insecta > Diptera > Syrphidae > Cheilosia > Cheilosia soror. The sequence continues at coordinate 40,806,854 of OX443564.1, read as the reverse complement.
GGTGGCGTTGTCCCTTCGGGATGGAATCGAAGACTCTTCGGGCCGGAGCCACGCTGGAGCGTTGGTGTCCATGCGCTCTACATGTCCTAGCCATCTTACTCGACTGATGCGTACTTTTCTGACCAGGTCGATGTCGCTGTACAGCTCGTATAATTCGCTGTTAAATCTGCTTCTTCAAAGTACGTCAACGCAAACGGGACCGAAAATGACCAAAGTGACAAAAAAGTGACCAAAGGTCTTCATCCGCCGTTAATAACGTCCATGATTTTGTGCCGTGGCGCAGTGGCACAGTGGTTAGTGTGCTGGACTACTGTGCGAGGCGTCTCAGGTTCGATCCCCGGAAAACACAAATAGCATCCACTGCGCCATCTATCGCGAACGTCTGACAAACATCCGAGAGTATAATCGTCCTGAAAAAACTTCTCAAATTCTGCCGTTCGGACTCGGAATAAAATTGTAAGTCCCATCCATTCCAAAAATAAAAACTCACACAAACGAATGGTTGTTAGAAGCTAGGTCTACACGCCTGTTGCGCCAACTATTTATTTATTTTGTTATGATTCTGCGCCATAAAGCATGACTGGGATGATGAGGGTCTTATATATAATCTCCTTGGTATTTCTCGACCTTACTAATCAATTGCCTTCTTAGGCCAAAGTAAAAGCGGTTGGCAAGTGTAATTCTTCGCTAGTGATTTAATGTCATTTTCAGAGTTAATTCCAAGTTGGCTTTTGTTTTTGGAGTAACAATTCTCCTCTAGTTATTTGAACTCCACCCGTGGATAAAAAAAAATGTAAGCTAATGTTGATGTCTATTATATAAGCTTTATTTAATAGATAATTTATTGCCATTACGTTTATGTTTAAAAATGATTTCGGGCATATGCGCACTAGTTCAAATGAAGCGCAATCGTAAAGTTAAATTTTCGAAAACATTGTCAAGCAACTGGAGCCCTATAGCAGCAATAACACAACGAATTTTGACTTCCAAATCGTCCAACGTCTCTCTTTTATCCGCATAGACTAGTGACTTCACATACCCACAAAGAAAGTAATCTAAAGGTGTGAGATCACAGGATCGTAGATGTCTGTTCACAGGTTCATTACGCGAAATTATGCGCTCAGCAAATATTTCCTGCAATAAATTTATGGTGTCGCGTGCCGCGTGGCATGTTGCTCTTATTGAAACCAAAGCGCATGTAAGGGCGTCTCAGCAAAGGCTTCTGGCTTTTCTCCACTTCAAATTCGGCAGTTTTGCTTGTTTACATATCCATTTAACCAAAAATGGGCCTCATCAGATGGACAATTATGTCGACCGTAAAATGAACGTAGCGCACGATAAGTTTGGCGAACCGAACAATGGTTTGCACAATTTGCACGCTCCAGGTATTCTATCTGAGTACATACTCAATTGAAAAATTATTCTTAACTGAATTTGTCAGCTTTCGAATTCTTACCTGATCAATTTAGGTCAATCAGAGCTCTAATAAATCATGTCAGACTAGGTTAGGTTACCACTCTTAGGTCCTCTTGGACCCATTGTGATGCCCTTTCATGGGGGGTTAACCATTGGTGTTTGAGTGGTTAGCTTTATGTCCTTCCTACTTGTATTTACCCGACGCCGACCCGACTGCAGTGGTCTATCATGGTTAATTGAAGACCACTCTCTTGCCAGTTAGTCAGCCTTCTCGTTGCCGGCTTTGTCACTGTATCCAGGGACCCAGCCGAGATTCGTGGTGTGCTGCGAGCAGAGAACCTTGAGCTCTCTGCGGCAGCGGTGAACTAGCTTAGAATTTATTTCAATAGCAGAGACTGCTTTACTTTAGCTCTCAGACTAAGTAACTACTAGAATTGTGAACGTACCCATTGTCAGCTCGCACGGTTGTACGATTTTTTTCCTCTTTCTTAAAATTATATTGTCAGGCTCTTGGACCAAGGCTCTTACATTGTCAAGACTCCTGGTCCGACTGTGACTATATGCTTTCTCTTACACTGTTGTCATTGTCAGATACAAAATTGTCAGTTTTACATGATTGGTATAAACGAGGCGAAAAAATTGCATATCACTGCGGGATATGGATCGTAAATGTTCCCTAGTAGCTGACATACACGTGATAATAGGCGACTGTAAGGTCAACAATTCGCATAGTTGCGAAAGTAACTTCTTTGTGCAAGCACGAATAGAGTAGGATGGTGAGGCAGGAGGAACTAGTTTCTAAGAATTTATTTTCTCATTAAATCCTCAGGCCTTAGGACAGGAGTACAAATGTACCAAATGTGTGTGCCTGTCATACAACTCGACTAAAGTCCACATTTTTAAACCCTGAATTAAAGTTTCATGAAGGAACATATTTGCAATGAGAAAGAACAGGAAGTAACACCTTAGATCGCAGACCAGTTTCACTGACAACTCCACCCTCTATCGAGCTGAATTGACAACGAATTATTGAATTAAGTTGAATCATCAAGATAATGCAAAGCAGATCCATGCTCTTTTTACATGATTTACAGACATTTGACTTGAGACACATTCTTTAATGGTATATCCGACAATTGTCTTTAGTCACATTTTTCATAAATCATAATCTACCAGTGAGTGTCAAAAGTGAGTTGGAGTTTGGATACAATTTAAATAGCATTTGTAAAGTATTTTAAGGCTGTCGACATGAAATATAGGAAGATTATTGTTTAATCATTGTTATTTTGTAATCAAACTATTTAAAGATTGTTGGTTTCTTAGATCTGTTTCGAGGCTCCAAGGAAAACTCAAAGAAGCTTCGATGTTTACTCGCATTTGACGCTCACTGTATAAACGCACCACATTTATAGGTCACACAAAGTGCCCCAATCACATGGTCGAAATTCCTTAACCATCAAAGGAGTCCATTTATGCACTACAGTCACAGAGTCACCCCTTTTACATTATCTACTCCGTTGTTCCCATCTTTGATGTTTTCCGATTAATTCATCTCAATAAAAAAAAAAGACACACTCTTCGACGGAACGACAATAATATGACTTCAATTAGCAGCAGCATAACTTCAGTTTATCGAATCATTCCTTCGGGCTCAGTTAAATTCCCTTCTTCCAGCCATTGATGATATCCTCTCGCTGTGCTGTTTCACACGATGCCTGATGGGTGTCTCCCATACTGCATGCGACTAAAGTGCACGACGTTCGACCCTGCAAAGGCATTTCACTAATCCCAACTTAAGTGTATCATGCATATCAATTTTAATTACACAAATACACAGAATTAGTCAACCAACTGCTAAGTGATGTGATGTGCATTTTAAACAAACAACAACAGCAATAATAATATCCATAAGATTGACAACAGACACTCAATGTCCCTACCCTACTCGTAAATCTATAAATACCGGCAACGGCAACACATTTGATGTGTTTCTCATTCGAATTAGCACTTACCGGCTTTTCTTAAATTAGTATCTGTGTGGCATAATGGGGAAATCACTGTTTTCATATGCCAAATACTATTTTTACACAATCAGCACACATCATCGCTTTTAATCGAAATATGTATATGTATTTGCATTTAAATAGCTTGAGAGCGAAATTCATTGATAACCGTGTCTTGACCTTTTGCGATGATGGCTGGCTGGATTATTATCGAGGAACAAAAATTGCTTTCGGTTTCTTTTTGTGTCAGCCTATATCACTTTGTTTCTTTGCGAATAATTTGTGTATAGGTACACGCTTCGCTTATATTATATAAAATATACTTATAAGAAAAGATTAAAACTCTCAGGTTCTACCTACACTTCGACATTTCTGAGCAACTTGGAAATAACATGACGTATATTCTTGCACGATTGTCCCTCAACACTTTTTAGAAAAACAATCTCAAGATGTCGGAGTCCACAAAGTATGGCCGAATTTAAATATGTATTTTGTTTCCAATTGAATGAGACAGATACAGAGTGAGAATCTATAGCTACGGATGTTCGGGGTCGCGGATAACAAATTTTCGGTAAAAATAGCGACTCCTTCGTTGGGGTAATTTCCGGTCACAATTTCTAACGCCCAGTTGCACAGTGACCACTTAACTACTTAAATATCGATTCTCCCTCCAGTCAAGAGTCGATTTCTGTTTCATAGTATCATATTTGATTATAGAACTTAATTGCCCAATATTGGACACTTAAGTGTTAGATACCTTCTCGTATCTTTTTTTTTCTCTTTACGAGTTAAGGGGTTCTTTGTCATTAACAACTCCCTTTTTGAAAATCTAATAAATTATTAAATTGCAAAACAATTTTTTTTTTGCTGCCAAGTTTTTTGTGAGTATTGTGAATCAACTGTGAAACTCAAAATATACATGAGTGACACTTATTTGTTTGTCTCTACTCAAACTTAAGTATCACTGTCGTAAGTTGTCGTTGTCGTAATACCAAACTTTGCTATCGCATGTCCCATCAAGTTCATGTTATCTCTCGGCAGTATTAAGTGACCCGTTTTACGACCTATCTATTCTTATGCCAGGTTTCACAGGTCCACAATATTGGACACTTAAGTCTTATATACTAACTAGCTGGACCCGTGCTCGCCTTGCCCGCTTGCACAAAATTATATTTGGTTCATTTAAAATTACAACAAAAGTGCAACTGACCATGATAGCACTGCGAAAACAAATCAACCCTTTTCGAATGACAGGTATCCGTATGCTAGTGTTGTTTTGTTTTTGTTTGTCCTGTCGCACGATCGCAAAAGTATAAACATTCATTTGTAGCAAGGTATATGTGTATGTAGGTATGTATATATTTTCACTTCAAAAAATGCATACGTCATATCAGAATGAAATTCCTACTGCGTTGTGTGGCGATATCGATAATGGATGTAATGTATTGGATATATGCACCCTCTGCATCGCCCTCCCTCTCATTGATCTTGCTACTTGTTTAATATACTGCATTTCCTTTCCTTTCCTTTGCTTCCCTCTTCCTATAGAATCCAAACAACTACCTACCCCAACCCAACACAATTACCATATCACATATCGAATGAAATTCTGAAATGAAACCTGTTTTGTATTATACGTCTCTTCTCTTATGAAGATTATTAATATACCCCATGCCATTCTGCAGCACGCACGACTCACCCCATCCCCATCCTTAATCGGACATACAATCATAATATACATACCTACATAATATACAACTGACCATAGCACTCACTGCGAAAACAAATCAACCCTTATCGAATGTGTTTGTTTGACGATCGCAAAAGTATAAACATCCATTCGTAGCAAGGTATATGTGTATGTATATATTTTCACTTCAAAAAATACATTTTGGCTAAAAACTGTTTCTAAGGACGTGGCTATAAACGACATAGCCTATAGCAGTCTCACAGTCTTAAGGAACATTTAAAAAAAGTTTCATCGAAATCTGTCCAGTAGTTTTCGAGTTTTTAGCTGACAAAGAAAATGCCTACAGTTTTATTATATGTAAGGATGAGTCAATTGCAAAACTCATCAGCAAGGTTTGTATTCTAATTTTAGAATCCGATAAAACGTTCTTAAGTTTCCCAATATAGGGCTCGGCAAGTCCGGGGGCCAGATATCACGTAAAATGAAGACGATCGAACGATATCTTTTTCACTAAACCTGTCTCTATCATATCTGTGGCTATAGACAAAGAGTACTATTATCGAAACGATATCGTTTGATCGTTTTCATTATACGTGATCTGATGCTGATCCCACGCGACTCGCCTTTCGTTCGCTTTAAGTTCTCCGGAACAAGATTTCGTTCGCCGGCATATTGATCTGAGTGCCCAAGGCGATGGATGTTTCGTGTGAAATGGCGGTGGAAGAATCGGTTGCCAATCGCGAAGATCAAAGTCGTAGATGCGAATACTTTCCGGAGTATAAATTGACCATAATTATAAAATGTACAAGGCTGCTTAAAATAACTATTCCTATTTTTTTGCTATTCTATACAGCTTAAGGTAACGATTTTCGGGGCTTAACCTCTTCTTCATAAAAGTTTGGCAGCACTCATATCACAGAAATTCGAACCTGAATTCTGAAAAGTCACAAAGAAAAACAAATCCGCTAACACTATACGTAGATATACGCGAAAAATAATTTATAAACATGGAAAATGCAGAGAAAATAAAAATTCATTAATTTATATTCGGTGACTTCAGATTATTATTTATGAACGAAATCGATAGCACTTTTCGATAACATTTAAAGCAATGATAGTTTGGTTGCACAGTTTTTATCGAGGCAATTTTATTTATTTGTTTAAGGAATAAGCCGCGATGATTATCCAGGCTAACGAAATCTATACAAAACTAGGTTTTGAGCGATGCTCGCATAGCCCTTAGGATCTACACACAGATTTCCTCACATTCAGTTAGTTTCGTCTTTTATATTTATATAGCTGTGCTGTACTTACCAGGCTTTGTCCGTGCTCAGGAATTACAATGCAAATCTATATTCCTACTATACCTACGATTAAATTTGGTCATGTACAGTAACAGTACACCACTGAGTTAACGGTCGCCGTCCATTTAGTTACCGTGGCAGTTGGTCTCAGTGCCAGTGCGGGCGGCTTCTGAACTACTTCTCTAAACGTCTAAACAGCAAAATACGTTAGCTGTCACTGTAATGTAATGTGAAGGGGGCAATGCTCTTCTTCACGCCAATAAAAAATGTCGCCATCCTCTTTTTGTCGTCCGGTAAAATTGGTGCGGTTGCATTAATTATTCAAAATTGGAATTTTTAACGCACTTCCACCACGTCTGGCAGGGCTTTGGCGACACCTAAAACGTCTTGGATACATGTATTTGTACCTAAGGGACCATTCTCTATTATTTGGTAGTAGATTCAAGCGGTTGCACCAATTATTCCTGTTTTGAATCAAAACGCATTTTTAATATGCAGTTGCATCCTTTAGCTGCCATTAAGCGCTGCCAGACGGGCATATTGGAAATCTTGGGCACCAGAGCAACGTATTTATGTAAAATTCATCCGGTTGCGGGCTCTTAGAATATCTATAGCCCTTCCCTTTTAGTCGTTCTTTAAATATATACAGCCTTATTTATAAACTTTATACACTCTCTATAATAGGTATAAACGCAAAAATATATAATAGGTTTTTGCGTTTAGAGTTATTATAGAGAGTGTATAAAGTTTATAAATAAGGCTGATACAATTTACACGAAACGAATGGTTGTGACAAGCTAGGCCTGGTAAATATTTCACAATTATGACAATTCTACAAATATTTCGCACTTGTCTAAGAAATTTTTATTTCTTAAAATATTGACAGGTTTGACATAATTGTCAGTTAATTAATTACAACGAAAAATTTGTCATGAAATCATTTGGGATTGTCAGATTATGAAACATTTGAAATATTTTGAAAAAAAAAAAAAAAAAAATCGTCACGGGGCTCATCATTAAGAGAGTACCTATATCGTTTTTATGGGATGGTGTAGATGTTCACCAAATTATACTCTGCTGCTGTTTCCCTACATTACATTTTTCCTTAAATTGAAAATAATGCATTAATCATTATTATTTTATTATTTTTCTAAATAATTCATTAAACATTTTTTTTATGAAACGGAAACGGGGCAATAAATTGTTTCATATTTACCGACAATTTTACAAAATTGTGTAATTATTGGGGGCGTATAAGAATCTAGTTTAGTAAGGCTGACAGCTCTCTAACTTCATGTGCTGAGTTTTCATTGGGCTGAATTGGTAACGTGAACAGTCAGTTGACTTCCGCAACACCGATAAATCAAAACAAGAATTTCTCGACTTACTACTAAGTTGACGTTTATTGGTGTGAACACAACATGTGTTTGGAGAACACCGTTTTGACATTTCTACTGGGTTATTGGAGATCATCATAGAGCATGGTGAGCACAGTTTGACATTTTGATTTCCCTGACCCTGACGTAGAGCACCTGTCAGAAGTTAGAACCCCTTGAGAAATTTTATTATTATTATTATTATAACTTTATTGAAACATAATTAAATTACATATTCAACAAGAAAAAAATATAGCACTAGCTACCAGGGCTTTAGGCTAGACGAGAAATTTTATTCTAGACAATTCTTTAATGCGGCCATTTATAAATCAGACATTTTGGCAATTTTCCTCTTGTCAGTTTACAAGTTGTTAATTGTCACTTGACATAATTGTCAAATTTAATGAAATAGGGCACTGGCTGTGCCAACTATTCTTGTATCTCCTCTACCGCCTTCGAAACTCCCAAATAGAGCCCTGACCAAATAATGTGGCCTAATTGACGCTACTGGCTTGAAAGAAAGTAAGGCTATCACGTAGGGATTAGAGTGTATACGATTTCTCTAAACCTCTCCAATAGTGGTTGAAATGAAACACTCGTGGCTAAAGATCAATTACATTTATTTAATGTATATTTTATATTACATACTACTGACATTGGATGTAAAATGCTCTTACTGAAGCTCGTTTTGAGTCCTATTAGTGATGACATAACAGTGGTGTTAATTTTGTATGCCGATCAGCATTTGTTCGTAATATATCCGACCTGGTTTCCCACAATGCCCTTAGTTTTCCTTTCATGTTGTTCCTTATAAAAATTGTGTTTTTGCTGTTCGATGTTCGAATGACGATGACGAAAGCTTCCTTATTAATTCTTTTTTTGTAACACGAGTCTTCGATTGCAACCCGGAGGGACAACGCAGTAGAGGAAGACCTCGCCTTAGGTGGCGCGCACAAGTGGAAGGGGACCTCAACCAACTTGGAGTGCGCAACTGGAGGCAGTTAGCCAAAGATCGTGCTAATTGGAGAGGCGTGTTGGTTGAGGCCCAGGTCCACCCCGGACTAAGTAAGTAAGTAAGAGTGCCCACACCGCCAAAAACAGCGTGACTACTCTGTAAAGCATGATCTTCGTGGGTCGTCGTGGCCAGACCAACCCAAGTTCACTGACATATTATGGTTACAGTCGGGGAAAGCGCATCTTTGAAGCCATTTAGCTTATAGTGACCATATTTTTTTAAAGACAATACGGGACACAACTCAGATTTTTGATCTTAAAAATGTTTGTAACACATTTTATGGACTTTAACGGCTCAAATAATTTCAACACACGTTCGATGGCGGGCAGCAGGGCTATGTGGTCTTGCCGAACCCGAGCAATCGTATCATATTCGACCTGCGCATCCCGGCCAAATTGTTTCAATTTTTCTTCTCAAAAGGCACATGAGAGCGACCAACTACTCACGAACGAATATTCGCGAGTTTTGACAATCCGTTCACATGAGCCCTTTTATCATGGTCGAGGCAGTTCGCGAATTTCAGCCATCAGTTTCTACCACCAATTTCTAAGCTCGAACGAATGTTTTATTCGCTAGTTTGTGGAACGCGGTTTAATTATGTGGATTGTGAATAAACTTTGGCAATTCGCGCCGAGGGTGTTTTCTTTCGCGACAAGAAGTTTGAAATTCCAAATTTCTGCCTCTAAACTGTTTTTAAACTTTTTTTCTTAATACATTTTGATGGGATAATTAATTATTGTAATCTTTAACATTTAACTTTCGAGCCCGCATTTGTCAATGTCAAAGAGAAAACTAGGCACCATTATGGGCCCATTGCTATCCTGCTCCATATGTTACTCGTTATTATGTCTATGGACGTCTTGGTGTGACTATCTTTTAGAAATCTCTTAAATAAGTTAACTTAAATCCATTAAACCATTTTCATTCCAGAAATCGATGTGTTTACTTAGAACATTATTACAATAAAATTCACATCGTTCATCGTGCTGTAAATACAAAAACTCTCATAGATATAAGAAATGTTGATTGAAACAACTTGGCGCCTCAAATAAATTACTTAAAGATTCCTTTCTACCACCTGGCCCTAATTTTCCCATTTACATATTTCACTCTTCGGCAATAACTTATGTTTTATTGCCCAATAAGAAATCTAAAGTTGTGCTATTCCAAACATTCCCACTATTTACAAGTCATCAGCAAATAAACATTTTTGGAAAAACAAACAAATTACCACAATCTGACTGTATAAACAATTTCAAATTGTTTACAATGAGCGTGTGTCCATTGACAGCATGAATGATTCGAAAATTCTAAAAATTTAAGGAAGTGTGTTGCCAAAATTCCTCAAAGCCCACCCAAACATACAAACCACCTAAATAAAAAAAAAAGAACGCGAATTGCATCACACGACTCATCGCACTTAGTGTATACTCTGTACGAGGAGCATTGGTTTCACTTAGTTGGATAGTTGCCCAAAATTTTTTTCTTCAAAATTTTGACCAGACAACATAGATTTATAATAAATTTTGAATTCTGCTTCTAGCTCTCGGTCTCGACTCTCTAGTTGTATTGTATGTTTATGATGCCTCATTGACGACCGGTAGATTTTTGTCTTCCGGAAAATGTTGGCAGCATAACGGCAATTTCTATTTTTTAGATGGTAGTTCTTTTAGGTCTTTCTAAATTTAGAACTTATTTATCCGAGCTGTAGCTAACCAGGTGGAAAGTGATTTAGCTGACCTACAGCCGCATGTTTAATTGAAGATTTATGGCATGTAGGGTTTATAAATATTTTTAGGGATTGAGGTTAAAGAAAATACAGAAAATGTGTTAGATAAATAATTAGAGATGAGGACTTAATTTTAAGTTTGTTTTTATATACAGTAGATAAGATTTATCTACAAAGTGCCTCAGTGGTTATTGTGATGGACTATTGTGCGAGGGGTCCCAGGTTCGATCCCCGGAAAAACACAAATTACATGTTCAAAATACATGTGCAGAAATTCTGAACGCTTCAATGCAAGCAGCACCGCAGGTGAAATAGTTGTGCAGAATTCAATTTGCATCGGTTGCTGTCAATACGGGAAAAAATACGAAAGTGCAACACAGACGAAAAATAATTCCCGTCTCGCTTTTCCTCGTATGCATCAGTAGCTGAATTTGAAAATTCAATGCTGCCAAGTCTATTTAATTTAATTCACTGCGTTGCTATGCAGTGCATTTAGAAATAGAGACATGTTGCAGTCCTGCGGTGAATGCAGAATTTACATTTGTATCACCTCACCACATAAGAACATATGTATTCTAATCTTGTTGCACAATAAATTCTGCACGTGTGTTTTAAGCATAAGGCTTTTTCAACTGCGCCACCTCTCGCGAACATCTGACAAACATCCGAGAGTATAACTGTGCTGAAAAAGCTTCTCAATCATGCCGTTCGGAATCGGCATAAAATTGTAGGTTCCTTCCATTCGCCCCAAAAATAAAAACTCAGACAAACCCAATTAGTGTGAGAAGCTATAGGCCTAGGGTGTGTCTACACGCCTGTTGCGCCAACTATTTTTTTTTAGATAAGATTTAGAAGTGAAATTTAAAGAATTCCATTCATCCAAAAGATATCTCACAAACAAATAGTTGGTAGAATTTAAAGCTAGGTTCTTCTAAAGTGAATTTTCGTGCGTTTTTGCCACTAACATAATTCCATTTTTTGATCCCGAACCCTTAGTACCATTACCATTTGCTTTCGTTTGGAATATGTATTTTGATGTCTTAACTTGTACTGAATCTCAATACAATTTTGTAGCTAAACACTCCAAGCAAGCACAGTTGGATGAACTTCGAAGTGAAGGGTGGCCCATCTAGTGGTTTCGTTTTAAATCTTAGGTTATTTTGACACTGACAGCTGTTTCCTGTTCGAAATCTTGATAGAAATTCAGTATCATACCTCAAAACGAAATAAGTCGCTTTACGCTTGAACAACTTTGGGAAATATTGAACTATCAACACTGGTATTGAACTTATATGCTAATGGGCAACACTCATGGTCCCCGTCATCGTACGGGGCACACAGACGAGAATGTGGCTGCTGTAGCCCAGAGTGTGAGATTCAATTCACGAACATCAACTCGTCATCGATCTCAACAGCTCAACATTTGCTTACATGGTCCAATTGACTCAGCAATTGAAGGAGCACGACCATTCGTTTCGTTATCGCTTTGCAGTTTGGGCCTTAGGGCAGCTTGAATTGGAGAACGATTTTGGGCGAAAAATCATCTTTTCTGACGAGGCGCATTTTCATCTCCAATGCATCCAAAGAGAGTGACAGTTTGGTGTGGAGTGGTGGCATCAATGGACCATTTTTTCTTATAGAGCCATGTTAACCGACTTTTTTTTTACTGAAGACATGGATTTGGACGACCTTTGGTTCACGCTCATGCAGGATCGCTCGCCATGCCACATACCCTATGCAATCGATCTTTTGCGCACCAAATTCCCCAATCGTGTTATCACAAGTCTTGGCGATGTCAATTGGCCGCATCGGAGCTGATGCGCTTTGACCCCTTTGTGCTTTTTTTTTGTGGGGAACCGTGAAGGACCGATGTTACGCCAATAATCCGGAAACGATTCAAGCACTTAAGGCCAATATCATCCAAGCAATCCGTGAGCTACAGCCCGAAACTATCAACAAGGTCTTGGAAAATTGGAGTGGCAGAATGCGCTACTTGAACGACTCTGTGTTCTATAATTAATGGGAATAAATACATGGAAAAAATTCCTCATTTTATTGCATTTAAACAAAAAATTGTATTTGGCCCACCCTGTACAAATGTGAATTCGGACTATCTTGACTTACCACAGGATGTTCATGGATGGAACAGTGATCGAATAGCAGAGATACAAACAAAGCCTTATAGGCTTGACGGGCAACATAGGGAATAATTTAAAATTTTCCAGAAAGCAAAAAAAAAAACCTCGGATAGGATTGATTTCACTCTGGCGATCAATAGTCACACTGATGTTCCGGTCTGTGGCGTCCTTTATATACCATACGTACGGAAGCTCTTTAAGTGGGATAGAATGGAACTAAAAGGGTGTGTTAAAAACCATGATAAGAAGCAACGTTTATTTGAATGCGAATTTGTCATGCGAAGCATTCTTAAACAAAAGACTTGGCAATTCCTATAGATAATGATCACCAAGGCTAATGTGCGATTACGTCCGATGCACGTTTAAAGCGTCAATTCAAAGAATGATTCAACCTACTTCTGATCTGCATACATATGAGCAGTGTCCTTCGTGCTTGGCGATTTTAATTCTAAAATTGGTAAGAAAGCCTTTTTCTGCCAATATCTTTGGTATGGATAACTTATTCGGTACAACTATAATATCCGTAAGCGGGCAGAGGCTAATAAAGTCTTTCTCGACATTTACAAGGCAATGTAACAACTGAACAAAGCAACGATTAACCAGACTGATCATATTGCTATCGACGGAAGACACGCATGGCAGGACCACATATCCTATATCGCAAGATCGGTGTCCGCTAAGTTGAGCTTCCTAATTAGATCAAAAAGGTACTTTAGCCCCAAGCAACTTCTCCTTCTCTACAAAGCACAGGATAGACCAGGCCTGGAATATTGTTCCCAATATATGGAGCTCGGCTCCAAAACATTCACTTAACCTACTTGACAGCAGTTCGACTTATTGGAGACTTTGTATTTTTTGTGATTTTTTTTAAATACTTCTCCCGGGAAAGGCAAACCTATAACGCTTCATCAGCGCCCCGAGATGCTTGTAGATGTATGTTAGTTCTGCACTTAAATTGCTGCAAATTGTAGTCAATTGATGTCACAAATGGCAGAATATTTTATAAAATGGAGTTTATTTAAAACTATCTCTTGCCCGATGCTAAGTAGCTTTAGAGATTATTATTGTCCCTTATTAACCTTATTAATAGTTGAAACTTAGAGCAGCGGCAATCACTTGAATTCGATCCGCATATCGATCCGAATCATCGCTATGAGTTCAATAAAAAATAATTCCCAGCACAGAATTTTTTATTAATACTGCTGCTTTTTTGTATTTCAAGTCTAGTTCGAAGTTCCATATTTTTAAATTTACCAAGTGGAGACAGCTAACTGCTCTACCAAATTGAGGAACGCTATTCAATATTTGACTACCCGCTCTTTGGTCTTTGACTATTACATCTTCAACCTTGGTTGGAGGACACATCTTCTCGAAACCGGTACATTGAGGAGCGAATAACTTTCAGGTTGGCTGTTAAGCAGCCAAAGAATAATCTTGGAATTAGTTCGACGAAAAATTAGACCGTGATTTTGATAGATCTACCAGCAAGGTGTTCTGACAGACTATTCGCTGTCTTAGAGGAAGGAAGTGGAATATTATGTTAGGGTCTCCTTTTCCAAAATCCCGTCTCCGAAATCCCTTACTAAAAAAAACTCTAAGAAAAATTCCCCAGGCGCAAAATCCCACATTTTTAGATTTGGTGTTAATCCTGTCGCCGCGACACCAAAAAATTGTGTTAAAAAGTGAGATACGTAAGTTTAGTTTGTTTGTAGGAGATTTTGGCATAGGGGATTTCGTCCCGGGTGATTTTGGAAAAAGAGATAAAAAAGGGAGATTAGCTATGTCTAATGAGATCGCGAATATTGTTGAAGGAGTCAAATCAAAAGATGGTACACTTATTTCCCTCATTGGACATCTTGCGCAGATTGAGGGAATTTTTCAATCCAACCCAGGGCATTGAGGATAGGTTGACAGATCCATCGTCTTAAGTAGAGCCGAAAATAGTCCCTCAGTAGGGGAAGTCACTTTTGCTATCTTACTTACTTAAATCCGGCCAGAAATGCTCAAGGCCTTAGGTGATAACTCCCTCTTGGCTCTCTCGTGTCATTAAAGTGGCCTAGGAATGCGGCGAGATTAGTAGATTGGGGTGAATGTGCCCCTTTTCAAGAAAGCGGATAAAAGGGATTGCTCCAATTACAGGGGTATATCACCGGAAAAGTGTTTGCCAAGGTGCTGGAAACGCGTTGCAGAACTGTGGTCGAGTCTCGATTAGGGGATGAACCGTGCGGATTTTATCCCGGCAGAAGCACAAACGACCAGTTATTCACTGGAGGACTGAACTTGGTGCCAAAGCTAAGTTGTCAGTCTTTAATTCGGTGTTTGTTCCAACTGTTACCTTTGGTCATGAGGTTTGGGTAATGACCGAAAGTATAAGATCGCGGATACAAGCTGCCGAAATGAGATTCCTCCGTTGTTTTGCTGGTGTAATCCGTAGAGATCGCAAAATACGTGAGGAACTCAATGTCGAGCAGCTACTTCTCCGGACGGAGCGGTCCATGCTCTTGATGATTTAGAGTCGATGGCAGAGAATTCGAGAGCTATGGAGTGTCCACTTGAGCAACCTGAATAAGATGGCCATTGAAAATGAATGAATTTATATATCTCCTTAGTTAATATTGCCACAACTTCAAAAGTTAATAATTGTAACAAATTTCTTTTTTTGTTTACTTTCAGATCAACACAAATGGTATCCTAACATTTGTCACTGAATTCCCTGAATACTTGAATCAACCATTTCCCTTGGAGTATCCATCAATTGCTGTGTTCTATTCCAATGTAGACACATCTGCCAGCAACGATTCAACAGTCATCAGCTTGTTCAAATCGCAGAATGCCGAGAAGCTTCAAAAGGCGTCGGGCCTTGTTCGATACTCATTCCCCGATGAGTATGATTTCGAAGCTACCACCTTGTATGTGGCCACCTGGGAGAATGTCGGATACTTTGACGGCAAGACAGATAAACTGAACACCTTCCAGGTTCGTTGATTATGAACAAAGCACTTGGCGAGAAATGTCTTTAATTCTTGTTTCATCCTCTTTAGGCAGTCATCATTTGCAACGAGGACGAGACATATGTGCAGTTTTTGTATCCAGTAGGAGGCATCAATTGGTTGCAAGCTGACACTGGAGAGCTAGGACTACCAGATATCCGAGCACAGGCTGGCTTCATCTCAGAAGACGGCAGGTTCTTCAACATTGACGGATCGGCAACTGACAATGTAAGAGCCCTCGTCAATATGCTTAATGCGAATTTTTTAAGTAAGTTTTGTTAATCCTTTCAAAGGCTAGGTACTTCAGCGAGGCGTCGAATGTTGGCGTAGATGGAGTCTTTCTCTATCGTGTGGGTCTGCTGGACTTCGCTGCAAATATCCAGGAACCGATTAACGAGGAAACTGTCACCGAACCCGCTGAGCCACTGACATGTGGCGAAGGTCACCACAAAAAGTGCCACTCGACGGCGACGTGTGTCGACAAGGCGCATGGATTTTGTTGCAAATGCCAGATGGGCTACTATGGCAACGGAGAGTCGTGTATCAAGAACACAGTACCCATCCGTGTGACGGGTACCATCAATGGCACAATCAATAATAAACCAATCGAGAGCTCGGCAAAGCTGCAGTCCTACATTGTTATGCAAGACGGCCGCAGCTACACCGCAGTTAATCCAATAACCGCTGAGTTGGGAGCGCAGCTGAAACTAGCCGTGCCGATTGTGAGCTCAATCGGCTGGCTCTTCGCTAGACCAACGACATCAGAGGGGTTGAATGGCTATCAATTGACTGGCGGCGAACTTGTGCACAGTTCAAAATTGACCTTCAGTTCGGGTGAGGTGTTGCAAATCAATCAGACATTCGACGGGTTGAACTATTGGGATCAGTTGACGGTGAGAATTGACATTTCCGGACAAGTGCCGCAAATCGCATACGACGAGAAGTTCCAAATGGCTGATTACATTGAAGAGTTTAAGTTCACGTCACGCAACACACTGGCGACGGTAGGTGCCCGCCACATTGAGCTGCCCTCGCTAAACAGCGCAATTGCTTTCGACTTGGACCAGTTGATCACTTTCCATCCATGTTGGTTAGACGATGAGGCTGATCCCACCGGTACGACTATCCTACAGAAGGTGTCGAAGGTCACTCTGGAGTACTTTGCTCAAGATCAAGCATTGCGAACTGGATTGCTGACCAAGGTTGGTGTCGATCCAACGTCCAATCCATGTACTGATGGTACAGCGACTTGTGGTGAGAACATGTTGTGCATTCCGGAAGAGGATTCCTTTAGCTGCGTCTGCACAAGTGGCTTCACTCCACAGCTGATCGATGATGACACTGAGATTTGTGTCGACATTGATGAATGTGCAGCTGGAATTCATATCTGCGATGATAATGCAGAGTGTGGCAACACTCCCGGTGGATACACATGCATATGCTTGGAAGGATTCGTTGGCAATGGACATGAGTGTGATCACATTGGGGGCAACCATATTGTGGAGTCAACAACTGCTGTTCGGGAGGAAGAAGAAGGTGCTGAAGAGAAGACAGAACGCGAGCTAAAGGAAGAGGAAGCGAGGAGAGAAGAAGAAGCGAGGAGGGAAGAGGAAGCAAGAAGGGATGATGATGCAAGAAGGGAGGATGAGTCAAAAAGGGAAGACGAAGCAAGGAGGGAGGAAGAAGCGAGAAGGGAGGACGACGCTAGAAGGGCGGAAGATGAAAGGAGGGAGAACGAAGCGAGAGAGAATGATTTAAGGGAGCAGGAGAGGAAGGAGTACGAAGAAAGAAAAGAAGAAGACGAGAGATGGGGAGGCGAAGATGAGGACGAACACCATTCGGAACAAGATATTACAAAGCAGCAAGAGCCAGGATCTGATTGTTACGTACGTATATAGATAATTATTTTGTCTGGAAAGTTGGACAGGAAATAGGATTTTCATTCACCCTAAACGAATCCTTACGACTCGGAGAATTTAAGCTAGAGGGGTTTGTTTTTTTTTGTCAGTCGCATTTTTCTCATATGGCATCTCAGGGTATTGCGCCCGTTATGAGCGTGGAAGGCGAAATCAGGTTGTTCAGAAACAGCTGCCAAACATTGACTTGTTAAGTCATTCACTTCCGTTTTGCCTTAAATTCTTACATGTCCTAGGACGCAGCAGAGTGATACCTTGTGTTGTGGTTCAAGAACGTTGTGTTCCTCGCGAAAGCATTTAACAAGCTTCGGTTTTATTTTGTTTCGCCTTTAAATATGGTAATGGCTATATCACGTTAGGTAGGAGTCCATATTTTCATTCCTTCCTGCTGGGATGGACGCTCGAGAAAGGATCTGAGTTCTATGTATGGCCGTTGCCAGCAGCATAAGGTGATCAGGATAACCCGATTCAGAGACCTCTGTTCTTAATCTGCTTATGGAGTTCATTTAGAAAAATGCCTTAAGGTAGTGGGGAGATAACCTCGCCCGGAGGAGTTCCTCTGGAGTTGTAAACTTCCAGCCCAGAGCCTAAAGTTAGGCTATAATGCGTCTCAAGTTAATAAGGGTATTGGCAATGTTTATCTTAATAGCGTTTTGCCTACGGCATCAGTATTGACATTGTTTGTTGAAAGCTCATTTGAAGTTTAAGAATGGCGCTAAAGTATTTTTCCTTAGTGATTTCTTTATGCCGGCAATACAGTGCAGCGCGATCTCCACAATACTCTTTTCTATGGGCATTTGGGGGTTAGGGATCGATTTTCCGCACGTAGTCTTTCACGGATGCTTATGTCGATCAGGATGAAAGGAGATAGTTTTTGTCTGGTGCTTCGTCTGCTTAACTTTCAGAGTCCATTGATCGAAAGATCTTACGCTTAGCAAACTTCGTGCCAATGTGAGTTGAATAAATGTTTGTGTGGGTCTTCAGCCTTAACAACTGGTCAATCCTATATCGGGATTGTAGGATTTTTGAATTTCAGACACTTCAGAAGGTTCTATAAGTCGATCTTCATTATTGTGAACCAATTGCGGCCCCCGTAGGAACAGCCTTCGTAGAGATTAAGCCATGAAAATGGTTGACTTGTTGTAAAAAGAAAATAGACGGTGGGCAGACTGCTACGGTTACCCCCGAACCTTTTCCAGCAGACAATTTATCCATTGACTTTTGGTCAAGCACCAAAGTGGTCTGGTTCAATCAACCACTTAGGGTGTCTCCCAGTGGGTGGCACCAGTCTCCCTCCTTAGTAATGGTCAGTCAGAGGCGATAGGCATCAGGGGGCAGACGGTTACAGTCACCCTCCGACCTTACCCGAAGACGGTGGTTTAGATAACCAGGAGGTGCGAACTTTGATAAGATTTGACTCAGTCACCATTAAAACCTCTTAAGGTAAGATACTCAAGGACATTTCTTTCAGAAGAAATTTGCAGGTAGGTTGTACTTAATAGATGTCGGCACATTTTTTTCTGGCCACTTTCCCCCTACTCCCTTACCCATCTTGTGGTATTACAATGGACCAAATAAAATAGTCTAAAAAAGTGTCTCCCTTTGGGACAGCCACCTTACCTAACCTAAGCCTAGGGAATCGCTGATGATCTTATTAATGCACGATCCGAGAACATCCTTTTGTCATCCTACACGTGTGGCTTCTGGCGCAATGATAGTTAGCTTCTTAAGTGGAACCTTACGTGTTCGAATCTGCGCTATAGTTTACTTAACGTAGTAAAAAAAAGACAGCAAAGAAAAGTTTTCCAATTTTAGGTACAAGATAAAACTCCTGGTGGTCGCTTTATAGCGCGTTCTAAAAGTTTCTATTCATAACCTCTTAAAAAATGTGGTAGCTTCAGAAAATAAAGAAAAATATAAATTTTTCCTCGGCGGAATAAGGATACGAAAGGAGTAGGTACACATAAACTAATGGTAGGGGTGGTAAAATAGTTTGCATCCAGTGGTCGACTTATTTCAGATATGGTAAGGCTTTAGTGGGCGCACAATAGTTCGCTCCAATATTCCTAGAATTTGTGGCATCCCTGTCTATCAGGATTTGACAAAAAGAAAGAGCAAATCGTCTGCCAGATACTTTATAGGGTTTGAATCCATCAAAAAATTGCAACGCAGAAGCAGAATAACTAAAAAGCACAGGCCCGCGTCGAACAAACAATAATTTCAAAACCGTCCAAATGAAAAAGAGTAATACTCCCCCAAATTTCTAATTGAAAACATTTTCCTCCCACAGCGCTGTTCAAAGGATGCAAACTGTGTAGAAGGCCGCTGCGAATGTCGCGAAGGACACAATGGCAACGGTTTCACTTGTCAGTACAATTGCCGTGCTGACATCGAAATCTGGGAAGATGGCAAATGTGTCCTCTTATCAGCCGAGGAAACAGAAATCGAACCACAGTGTTCCTTCTTTGGCGAATGCACATGTCCCGATGGATACGATCTCTCCGAAGAGGAAAACATTTGTCGGTCCATTAGTACGAACTCAATTGGCAAGGCCAGTGATATAGGTAAGAACTACTGCCCTAACTTATGTCCAATCACATTTGTAAATTTGATATTCCCCTTTACGCATAGTTCCGTGTGATGTTGATGATGCCTGTCATGAGAACGCAACATGTGAATGGTCCGAGCAGGAAATGCGCCATATTTGCATATGCATGCACGGTTTCTCTGGTGATGGCTTCAAGTGCACAAAAATTGACGAATCTTGCACCACGGTAGGATGGATGAGTTATTCCCATAATGTCACTGCTAGCTAAATCCTTAATTCATTACAGAATCCCGATTTGTGCGGTCTGCATGCCACCTGTGAGTACAACGAGACAATAGGCAAATCCGAGTGCCAATGTGAACGACACTACGAAGGTGATGGTCTGCGCTGTGAACTGGCTCCCGAGTGTCGTTCAGATACGGATTGCGGTCAATCGGCATACTGTGACAAAGGCGTATGCCAATGCACCGAAGGATACGAACGTGACTTGTCGGACTTTTGTGTGCCGGCCGGTATGTGCGGCGGCACCTATTGCGCTGACAATGCCATGTGCAAATGGGATCCCAAGCAACGTGTCCAGTATTGTGAGTGCATGGAGGGATATACCGGGGATGGTGTCAGTTCGTGCAAGAGCAGACCGACTTCGTGTAGAGTAAGGAATACCTGTGGTGTACATGCCAGTTGTGAGCCTTCCAGAACGTGAGTTTGATGATGCTTCCTATAAATGATGTTGTTTCTTTGATGTCCGCACATATTCTAGTGACCACGCTCAATTTGAGTGCATCTGTGACGTTGGATACTATGGCGACGGGTATCTTTGTATCGAGGAGCAAAACTGTCAGAACACACCAACGCTGTGTGATCCGAATGCCAAGTGTCAGTCGGTAAATAATGGAATCGCCTGCGTTTGTAATCCTGGTAAGTAAAATGCGAGGTTTTCTATTTTTTCTTTGCATTCTTTTTTATTGGCTTGGACTTGTGTTTGGTCTTGTTTTCTTGTCGTTTATTTATGTACGAACGCAACAGGCGGTATAAATATAACGATATTGCAATGGCTGTCAGAATGTTGACATATCCATAGTCCTTGTTGCAAGGAATTGGATGTGGAAAAGTGTTCTTGGGAAAGTCTGTTTTAACTGGTTCCATATGGCGATTGGGGCAAGGTTCTGGTGGCTTGTTGTGAGATCCATATTTGTAGTTTGGAGGCGGCTTCCAATCGATTTGAGCAAGCAAGTATCGACTGGAGGTTATAGATTTTGTTAATTTATTTCCCATGTTCATGACGTTGAATTTTAAGCACGAGGAGTGTACTAAGATCGACTTAGAAAAGGTTAACAGAGAAGCGAATTTATTAATAAAAAGGTTGTCACAACTTTTCATTTTACTTACTTAACGGGCTCCCGACCCGTGAAGAGCCTCTGCCAGAGACACTGTAGCTGTGATCCAGGCACGCTGCTTCCAGTTATCAAGAGAAAGCGCTCTATGACCCGCGATTGCTTGGTCTTTATAATGAAGGTTCGGTCTCCCTGTCTTCTCAAATTTGGGGGGCAGAGATTTGCAGATCCTCATAACTGGAGCATTATTGTCCATTAGCTCGATATGGCCGAGCCAATGTAGTCGACGTATTTTGGCTTTTTGAACTACATCCACATCTTGGTAAAGCTCATAGAGTTCGCGGTTGTATCTTTTCCTCCAGTCGCCCTCCTCGCGCACAGGACCAAAAATCCGCCGAATTAGTTTTCTTTCGAAGGAGCCCAGTTTCAGCTCATCCTTCTTACTTATATTCCAGCAGTCAGAATCATAAAGCAGAACTGACAGGAGTCTGGTCCTTCGAGTCTGGAGTTTTGAACCCACTTGTTTTGCCAAACCGAAGTAGCAACGGTTTCCTAGGGTAATTCTTCGCCGGATCTCCACTAGGGTATCATTCATGTTTACTCCGATGTAGGTGAACTCTTTAACTACCTCCTGACGATGTATGCTATCATACGCGGCTTTTAAATTCGTTGGTCTTTTCCAGGGGTCCCCTCACTGTGAATATTTAGTCTATAGACGATCTCCCGGGCCAGAAGCCACTCTGGTACGTGGCGATTAGTGTGTTGCAGAGCGGTTTAGGACGTTCACACAGTACGTTGGATAAGATCTTGTATGCGACATTAAGCATCGATATGCCTCGAGTTCTTGCAAGACATAAGCTCGCCTTTTTTGTAGGTGGGGCATATAGAGCTGATAGTCCAGTCATAGGGCATGTTTTTTCCATACACATTTGGTTAATGATTCGGTACATGCTTCCTACCGAAACATCACCACCGTATTGAAAGAGCTCCGCCGGTAAACCATCAGAGCCTGCTGACTTGTTGTTTTTGTAAGCTCTTTTATAGCTAAGCCAACTTCTACTATGGTAGAACTGGTTCTTCATTGACTGGACGTGAGTTTTCTTCTAAGCAGCTGCTGGAAATGCGGCTTAAACACATCTACTATTCCCTGCGCTTCGGTGACTATGTTTCCTTCGCTGTCTCGAAGAGCCTGCGTTCCGGTTTTGTAACCATCAGCCAGTTGCTTGGCTTTCTTTAGAACCTCCGAATATTGCCACGAGAGCTAGACACTTCGATCTCCTTGAGTTGGGAAGCTGCGTAAGCTCTCTTCTTTCTATGCAGAATCTTCTTTTCCTCCCTTCTCCTGGCTCGATACCTCTTCTCTCGCTGTCCTTGTTGTGCGCTGCAGCGCTTTCTTGTGTGCATCTTCTGTCACCTGTTTCCTGTACACGCATTTATCATCATACAACGCGCTCTTTTCTCTGGGGTGGCTGGTATCCTACAGTTTCGGCTACATCCTTGGTGATGTCGCGATACTGGCACCACTGATTGTGAGTGTCTGTGGTAGATCCGTGCACAGAGAAGAGTTTCATACTCAGGCGCTTCCTGTAGGCTCTGGCTACTCAAGATGTGCCAAGGCATCCAACGTTGAATTGCTTCTTCTAGACGGTTCGCAGTTTCCTTTCGTTGGACAGTCGAGCTCTGAATTTATCCGCAACAAGATAATGGTCAGAGTTGACGATTGCCCCTCGGAATGTGTGCATGTCGAGTTGGATATTGGATGCGTGCCTCGCATCGATTAGCACATGGGCGGTTCGACTGTGAGTGCACAGTAGTCCAGCGCACTAACCACTGAGCCACTGCGCCCACGGCTCTCCCAATTGGCTCGTTTTTTAAACTCAATTCGGGAGATGCAGTCTTTCAAGCGATATAAATGAGTCTGGAGAATTTATGCCACTTATGCTTTAACCCATGCAACCTTTACGGTAGGTGCAGACGTCTACCCTCAACGAGTAATCGCGACTACATGTAAGAGGTAGTCAAATAGTGGCGTAGGCCATCCGAGAAATAGTTTTTTCAAAAATAACAAGTATACGCCACAGAAGCCAAGAACAACTGAAATATTTAAACAATAACATAAAGACAACCGTACATCCTCTTGATTCTTAGCATGCTGCTTCCTGTTTAATATACGACATCGGCGGCGGTTTGAAATTGCTGCCACCATATATATTCTGAAGACATTGGGATTTAGTTTGCATTTCCTCCCAAATCACTAGTTTTCTGGGATATAAAACGGTCTTCGACACTAGTTCGATGTGTATACTGTACACCTCAAAAGATGGTTTTACTCTGCTACAGGGGCAGTTTTACCACTCAAAATAACACATTATAGTCAACAAATTGATGGCCGCATTAATGCTACCCATCGCAAGACAGATACCCTCTAATCTCTAAACTACTGTGTGTACAATAAGGACAAATTCCTGTGTGATTAGCATAATTGTTCAAAGATCAAAACCCAATTATACTCAATATGAACCAATGGCAACTCAAATTTAATTGCTCGACCTATCGTCGCATCACTTACGCCATCATTAACACATTAATACTTAAGGATTTTGCGGACGCCATTAATATTATTACACATCTGCCACTTGAAGTTTGTAATCCTGGACTTCACAAAATCGATTTGAAAATATTTGCTAATTCTAAAACGAACATCTATCATTCTACACTCCTGCAGGATATCTGGGCAATGGTACTGTCTGCCGTGAGAGGCCAACTCATGATTCTGGTTTTCTGTTGATAAGTCAGGGTGTCGTCATCGTGCGTGTACCATTCAATGGTAAGTTGGGTCGCCCCATTTCGGTAGCATCGATGGCAATCGGCTTGGACAAGGATTGCGTCGAAGGACGTGTCTACTGGGGTGATATCTCGGCAAAGAAAATCATCAGTGCGAAATACGACGGTACGGATAGCCGACCATTCATAACAGAGGGTAAGCGAGGACCATTTGAGAGTATATTTGATTTTTAATCAAAAATCCCTTTTCTGCTGTTGTTTCCAACCATGCTTCCTTATTGAAGATGTCGAATCACCGGAGGGAATTGCAATTGATTCGGTATCCAGACGTATCTATTGGACTGACTCGGTGAAGGACACGATAGAGGTGGCCAACTTAGAGGATCCAACGATGAGAACTGTTCTGGTGAATAAATATTTGGTGAATCCTCGGGGCATTGCTGTTGACCCATACAGAGAGTAAGTATATGGCTACATGTGTGTTGATTTGTATTTTCTTTTTGTCGAAGAAAGATATCCTGATTTTGCAATTGATCCAACAGGAAACTCTACTGGTCTGATTGGAATCGTGAATCACCGAAAATTGAAATGGCCGACTTAGATGGTACCGGACGGGAGATTCTTCTCGCCAAACCAAGCGTTGTCCTGCCAAATTCTCTGGTAGTGCTTAAGGACAGCGGAGAGTTGTGCTTTGCTGATGCTGGTAGTCATAAAATCGAGTGCATCGATTCGTATTCGAAGCAAGTGAGGACCGTAGCATCGGATTTATCATATCCATTCGGACTGGCCAGTACGGAGAGTAGCTTCTATTGGACCGATTGGACTACGTAAGTCGAACAAACAAAAGTTAATAATCCCTCACTAATGACAATGTTTTGTTATGTTCTCGCCAACAATAGAAAGAAGCTGGAAAGTGTGGATATCTACGGCAAACGCCAAAAGGGAATGAGGACTCCGGTATTTGGAAGTCACAAAATGTATGGCATGACAGTTGTGGAGGAATCATGTCCACAGATTTCGAATCCATGCCAGATTAACAATGGCGGATGTCCAGATGCACGCATTTGTTTGGCCAATAGAAAATCTCCATCGGGAAAGAGCTGCAAGTGCACAAAGACGTCCAAGACATGTAACGTGCGCTACTACGACGAGACCATTGAACAGTTTGTTTAGTTTAGGCGGTTTTGATTTTGATTTATTTTTCAATGGCAATTCATTGTTTACTGTTTGTAATGACATTGCGAATAGTTTAGAATTTCTTCTTCTTTTTGTATAATTTCAAAGAATCAAGAAATGTATAGTATCAGCTATGTATTTAAGTCTTACTCCTATTTATATAAATTTAGGCCGTTCGGACTTATTGAAAACGACCGCTAAATTGAGATATAATGGTAATAAAACCGTTGTGTGCCTTAACAATTTGTTTTTTTTACAAGTATAAATAAAGATATTTAATTAAATCAGTAAAGGATTATTATTGTTGCCTACTGACAGTTGATAGTGAAAATATTTAAAAGGTATGTTGTAGGGGCTATAATTATCCATAAGTTCTACGAAACAGACAGCTGTCAGTCAAGTATAGAACAAGCTGACGTAAGTACCTACTTGGGCGGAACGAGCCTATTTGGCTTTATTCTTTGCTTTCCTATAAAACAAAAATTCCGGAAGTAGCGAACAGACATTTTTTTGTTTATGGCATTTGCTGCAAATAGGTACTTGTCTTATATGACATGTTGTGTGACACATGGTTACTCACAAAACCATAAAACCGAGGCTAACCTGTCAAATTGGATTACAATTTTGTGATTTTGCACGCAATCCATATTTTCCTCCCGTTTCTTCTTCAAATAAAGAATATTTTTCTTAATAAAAGGCTCCTACAACGATAAATCGACATTTCGGTTGCGCTACACAAATAAATCTGTCTTCTTTATTTTCTGTCAGTCAGCGCGTTCAAAGTTCGTAAAAAAAAATAGTAAATTAAAGGTGAACATCAAATGCACATACACCCTAAATAGGAACTAATTGAGGTTTGTACATTGAATGACATCCACCCTAGACACTATTTATGTCAAACGGCAAATATTAAACTGCAAGAACAAAATTCACACAGCCAGTGCAAAAACCACTCTGAGATTTCAACCAAGTCTATAGAACTGATGAACAAGCTCTGTTGTAAAATAAATTTTCTTATAAATTAGTGATAGGGATTAGCAGCACTTTTTCCAGCGACAACCAAAATGCGTCGTGCTCGTTGAGGCAACGTATTAGCTGACAGAGATGGAAAGTAAAATATATTCGCACCATAGGGTAGATTTATTTTCAACTTTTGTGTCAGTTGAAACAGTTTTCGCAAATTGAGATAAAGCAAATTTTATTGATTGAGAGGTCAAGAAAAAATGTGATGTTCGTTGAATGAATTTGTTGTGAAACGAAAAATCCCATACAAAAGTGACAAAACGAAATCATGAACAAAAAATTTCGCTCTGGGCAATTGTAGTAGGTAGATTGCTTGGTACAATTCTCCTCTCTTTTTGCAAATATTTTATTGTCCGGGTCCGGGACATCAAAAAAGAAAAACGTCTATTAATTTAATTTAATCTCACGAAATGAAGGATATTGAATTTTTGTATTCCGAAGTATTAAAGCAGAAATATCATAAAGATGGCCCAGCACCATTAGCAGCACAGTGCCATCAGTGAAAAAGAAAAGAAAATAATCCGATTTCACGTCAGAAGAAGTATAAATGCGGATACGGAAGATCAGTCCAATTCTAAATATTCCCGGCGAAAATAACTCTCCGGGAAATTTTTTTCCCGGGAGTTAAGTTCCTCTATTTCGAATTATCCGCTATACATTTTTTCCCTTCGAAATCGGGTATGAATTTGTGGAATGAGAATGAATGTTCGAAACAGCTGTTTCACAGCATTTGACATATCTAGAAAAATGGCAAAAATTATTTGATAAGTAAATAAGAATTATAAGAATTTATAAAAAATATAAGAAAAACGCATTGAATTGCTTTCCAAAAAATATTGGCGGAAGAAGTGGAAGCTGAAAAAATCCAAAAGGTCAGCCAAGAGCTATTAGGAGATACCTGCGGGATAACTTCAATCCCTTGGAGTTGCATCAATCATTGTAAGAGTAGACATATTTAAAAAAAAAATAATTTTAAGAACGATGAAATTCGATGGAACGGTATATTTTTAATGTGTTTCTGTATTGCTTAAAAGCGTCTAGTTCAAGCTGCAGACTGTTTCATCCCAACCAAATTAGGTATAATATGGACTGCTCTATTTGAGAGAGTCTAGAAGCATCTGCAGTTGTAATTTTGTTGTTATTTTGGACCTAAAAAATCATTTCAATTTACCTCAATATTTAATTTTCAAAAAACTTACATTTTGTCACTAAACTCCCTAGCAAATGCGTGGGGAACAAACTCACGGAAAATTGCAGAATAATCTCCCTTTTTTGACATTTGAAATGTCTACTTTTTCCCGGAGTAGTTTTCCTATTTTCGAAGTTTGTTTAGAATACGAGAAAAGGGAAAAGCGAAGGAATTCCTCGGGAGTTTTTTATTTAGAATAGGAAAAAGCTAAAAAGGAAAAAAAAAAAATATGATAGCGACATACCACGCGACATATCTCCGCCGAACTAAGAACGAAATTATCTCCGCACGAAGTTACGTCGTTTGAAAACGACATATCTCCGCGCGGAGAAATTTGCTCGTTTTCACTTTCTATTATTTTTTACTACATACAATCAAGCAGCTCAGCTGGCTTTGTGATGTTCTAGGAATTTCTCGTAAATGGACTTGTTCCTTGTTCCATACTTCCATGAATCAAAGAATTACATTTATTCTCTTCATTTGTGGTCATTTTGCAAATATCTCTTGCTCCCAACACTATCAAGTACCTTGAAGTCCGAACGAGACCATACCTACCTTCTGTTTGGGGCTTGACATTTTGCAAAGTCATTGGATGCCCCTGGAACGCACCCACTTATTCAGCTGCGGAATTTACGTCAGAAAAATTCAAAACTTTTGTTAAACAAAAAAAAAATACAATACACAAAACACAAACACGAACGTTGAAACAGGAAACTCTAGTTCTAGTCTCTTATCAATTAAAAAGGAAATAGTTCCGTACTGTGAAAACATGTATTTCAGAGAAGAACTTCATATGCTGTTGCATGAGGAGAAAATCGCGCGGAATGCAAGTCAACTCATTTACCAGAGTTCTTAACCGCACTCTATCTAATAAATCTCTTTTAGGAAAAGGATATAGAGGCACATCAGGATGTATTGGACAAAATTCTAAATCTTTGTATCCAACAAAATGAGTGGAAAGCATTGGGTGAATCGATTTCACTTATTACCGGAAAACGTTTCTGCATTGAGACAACCGTCCAAAAGTTAATACAGAGTACAATCAAGACCTTGGAACGAATTCCCAACAGGGAAATGCGCTGTAATTTGACCAAACTACTGCGTTCGATTTGCGATGGTAAACTCTATTTAGAGCGCGAACATGTCGAAGTTACCAAAATACTCGCGAATCAATATGAAACCAATGGTCAGTTATCGGAAGCTGCTAACGTTCTTAATGAATTGAAAATCGAAGCTTACGGACTTTTGAATCAGAGGGAAAAGGTGGCTATATATCTGCAGTTGTACATGAACCTATTGAGGACCATGTTATGTTTTCGTTTCAGGTCGAATTTATACTCTTGCAGATGCGTCTATTGATAAAATCGGATCAGTCTGAAAAGGCTTTAATTCTCTCGAAGAAAATTCAATTGCAGTTTTTCAATGATCCCGAAAACGAGGATCTAAAGATACAGTATTACGACACGAAAATTGAGCTGGAGCGTTGCTCTTCGTATTTAGAGACGAGCAAAAACTATCAAATTCTGTCGTCATGCAAGAGTCTCAGTGAAGTGTCGCAAGCCAAGATGATAGTCAATTCGGCGATTTTCTGTGCACTCGCTCCGAAGTGCCCTGAACAAATTGCATTCGCTGAGATTTTACAGAAGGATCAAGGTTTCCAAAAGGAACCGATCGTATGGTAAGTTAATTTTAGATTCTGCAATACTGTTGGATTAATGTGCAGTAGTCTACATCATAATGCAATATAAAGGCTTGTCCATGCTTAAACCGTTTATTCAATTTCAGTGAACTGCTGAAACTTCTCACTTCAAAAGAACTAATTGCAATGAGTGTGGTACAAAAAACATTCCACAGTGCCTTGAACCAATCCAAGGTAATGGACCCAAATACGCGATTTGCAAGAAAATGCTTGGCTGACTTAGATCTACGAATCATTGAGCACGTAGGAAGATCTCTCAAATATCTTCTTTGGAACTTGAATTAACAATGATGCGTTTTTATGTTTCAGAACATCCTGACAATTGCCAAATACTACTCAAGGATCAGTTTGGTTCAAATGTCTGAACTCATCGGGACGTCGCTGAAGAGTTGCGAAGAAAATATCGCACGCTTAGTAAATAGCGGTCTTATGACTGCTAGGGTTGATCGTTTTACTGGTATTGTTGACTTTTCGGTTACATGCATTCGAGAGTGTGTGCTCAATAGCTGGTTCGATACCGTGGGACGGATAATGGATAACACCAACAGGGCATCGCATCACGTTCAAAACGAGTTATCTATTAATGATGTTCATTTCAATGACATCGCAACTATTTAAATGTGCTCATTTTTGCACCATTTTTGTACTTATGCCATAGCCTTGCTACCTATCTCTTAATAAATATATACAGGCCTGCTGAAAGAGCCATCTATTAAATGTATTTCTTAAACTTGTGCAAAACAAAAACGAGAATTGCTTAACTGATGATCCCTTTTTTTCCTCATTTATTTTCTTCTCAGGTTTGTATGAAACTGACATTTTACCAGCAGTCCATGTTGATGGTAAATTCAATCTTCATGCGTTCATAGGTTCGCACGGAAGACGAACTAGCTAAATGTGAGCAAATTCAACAATAGAAAGTCATTAGAAACAGCTCTGCACAGTGTAGTAGGGAAGACAGACAGGAGTCTACACTTGGCCGAGTTGGCTATAGTAGTTTTTCTGAATATAGAGGTTGCTTTCAATAACGTAGAGAGCCATGTGAAATGCAAACATCGAACACGGTATAGTGTCTTGGGTCTGCAACTGCAACATGCTTGCAAGTAGGAAAATCAACTACTCTCTTGGACAAAGTTCTATTAGAATGTCGGTAACCAGGGGAACCCGGAAAAGTAATTTCACCTTTTTTTTTGGTGTTGATTATGGAATATATTTTGGTTAGGTTAGTGGGTTGGCAAGACAGCAGAAATCTGTACGTGCCACACTTCGAATGTAGATTCGTTGTGATGCCCTATGGGTTTATGACTCCTACACCTATGAGAAACCTACTCTAAATCCTCGAAAAAGTAGCTAAAAAGGAATTTATTTCTTATGTGAAGGAGCGCTGGACAGTGGCAAAGAAAGTGTGGGGTGTTCACAATACACCTCCTCATCACTATATCCACAGCACAGGTCATATGTGTTTATTCCCATTTTTTTGGTATGGTATTTCAGTATATTGTGTCCGGTGATAATACCCACAATCGAGGACAATGATTTCTTGTTCAATTGTAAGATTCCAAGTTTCTCAGTATTCTGCTTGTTGGATTGGTCACATTTTCCGGCTTATGCCACAGGAGTCAGAGTCAAGGTTTTACTCCATCTTTCATTCGTCGCCCAATCGTCTGAGATTAGAGGGGGGCATCATTATTGTGGTGTCGACCTGGTTTAGTTCAAGTGAGGACAATTTTCTTGCCACATCAGCTTTTTCATTTCCAGACACACATCTGTACCCGGGAACCCAGCATAGTCTTACGTATTGTGTAGCTCTTTGCAACAACCACTTACCTACAAGAGTCGATTTGAACTCAACGGCAGAAATCGCTTTTACTGCCGCTTGACTGGCATTGGAAAAGGTAATATCTGCATGAGGTATTGCCATCATTACAATCTGTTTAGCAGCTGTTGTCAATGCCAGTACCTCAGCTGGAAATTCGCTGCTGTAGTCAGGAAGTCTGATTGAGCTGGATAGTCCCAAACGTTCGGAGTAGAAACCCGTGCCAACACCGACTTCCATCTTTGACCCATCCGTATAAATAGGATGGATATCAGTTAATCTTCATAAAATTCGTCCCTGCTGTAAAAATACGTGCTAAATGGTCTTGTGAAATCTAATCGGGGAGTACCTATTGTAGTCCGTTCATACATTATTGCCTGTGTATTTGCTCAGCATTTGTTCATGAGCCGTCAGGCTGTGTTTCCAGCTTTTGTTCTGGCTTAACCAAAAGGCGTTGTTTGCATCAGATTCCTGTACTAAAAGGTCAAGGGGCTAAAGATTGAGTATAGCCTCTAGCTTCGCGGTGGAAATGGTTCTCATTGCTCCCGTAGTACTAATAGGAACAGGTCATTCTTTGAATTTTTGTCATAGTTTTGAAGTTGTTTGCCCTTGACAGTGCTCATCTCACCTCATCACCTTTGTGAGACCAATTTAGAAAGAACTAAATTAAATTTCTCAATTACTTTTGCGAATATGTAGGGTAGGTATGTCGATCAAAAAGTATAGGTAATAACAGCTGAAATCAGTATACCTACCATAAATACTTTTAATTTATACGTTTTTCCAATCGCAGCTTTGGAACACGGGATGCTGGATCGCAATCAGATTCAAAGCATCATTCAAAACAAGTTCAATTGAGTTTCATCAAAATTGATGCATTTTTATGAATGCATTAAAATAAATTATACGAACTCACTCAGATTTAATTAAATCGCACGTCGATTTCAGTATTATGCACTCAATCAAAAAACTGAAATCAAAATCACTTTAAATGCCAGAAGCCCAGACTGGCTTATGTGAGAGCAATCGCCATTGACAATTGACCCGAATACAAATATTTTCCTGTTTATTTTTTTTTATTAATATACTATTGTTCTGAAGTGGATGCATGATATGGGTAGGGGTACCTACCCCCATTTCAGCGGTGAAAGGATTTCGATTAAATACACGTATATAGGTACACTTCGACTTCGTAATTTATGCAGCACAATAATAAATCAGAAAGAAATAAAAGCACATCGCAATGGTGGCAGTGAAAATTGCAAATTCGCAAGTAATCGGGGATAAAAGTCCCTCAGCACATTGATAGGACATAAAAGCGTATTTTATGAAATATTGATATACATGACTGAAGTGGGATAATACCGAAATTGGTATCTTTTATCTTGAACCATAAAATTGTACGTGGACAGATGTAGTAAATTTGTACATTTTATTTTGTCCGTCTTTTGCCGTCATCATCTCCTGAATCTCTTCCAAACAGACCTTCTGAACTTCCGGATCCACAAGCCGAACCCCCTTTATTTTTACCACCCTCACAGGATCTGCATTCGAATTGCCCTGCCGGGTCACTTCAAATCTCTCAAAACTGATGAGGACTGAGGAGCTCTATCGAAAAATGGACGATCGTCACCAATGTCCAAATGAGTCGTTTGACGAGTTTTATTTCGACATTTTAAGAACGAATTTTAAGAGCGGCTGCGAATTCCATCAAGAAATACGAAATGGCTCATATTCGTCATTAAGAACGTGCGCTTCCGGAAATTGGTGAATGATTGCTTACCTACGAAACTCATCACAGCCCTACTGAGATGGTTTACACCTGCAGGAAGATTGGAAAATACAGTACCTACCATTTCTCACGTACCTTCGGTGTACCACCCATCTTTTTAAAATCACGTGAATGAGCTCACTTTTATATAAAGAGACAAGAGCTTATTGCATTGTTGGAACTGCAAAGCGCCTGTTCACTCATTTTACTTATATCCCAGCCCACAGTGAACCCTGTTGTGCTTTATATGTGATTTCCCAATACTACAACACCACAGTGTCCCAAATGTTCGGAAAACACACGGAATATTGCTCCAACGGTTTCATTAAATTCAAGCCATTATTCCCGACTTACCCCCAACAAGCTTGCCAATACCTAAATGCACTATTTGAGATAGTTCCTGCTGCCAGTCTGACACCTCAAATGATTTACCCCAGTCAACAAGACCTATACTAAACTACGAAAGGTTGGGCTCACGTATTGTTGGTTTTAACAGGCCAGTAGTTATCTTGCAAAATTAAAAAAAAAAAAAACGGCATAGTTTTGCTAAGCAACCACCTTGGTATCCGAAGATGATCCAAGATCATAACGCTAAAGTATTATGGTTTTTAAAACTAAAATGCTAAATAAATAGATAAATAAAATAAAATAAAATAAAGGTTTTGAACCAACCAGCGGATCCCAAAGTTCATTAACTGTCTGCAGGGCAATCAGCGGCTTTAGAAAAAGCTAAATCTTTGTTTCCGTCCTTTGTCCAAAATGGCTTGGGGCGAACAAAGGTAGAAGAACATTTTATTGACACCAGCGATAGTGCCCCGATATAAAATATCCCAACTCGCGAAGATCTATGATACCCTCGATGGAAATTACATCCAAATGTTTTTCAGCCACCGAATTTCGGCAAATAGATGCGCTATCATTTGGCTTTTTCAAACACTTTCTGGAGCAGATCGTGCACAGGGTCCGTATGCGGACAAAATCTGATCAATCAACTAACCTCGTCCACAATTGAAAAACAGGCAAAACTGGTTGGTCTTGAAGTAAATGGAGACAAGACCAGATTCGGAAGTAAAATGGACTTAATCCGCAAAATGCCCATGAAAAGCTATATCAACTCATGAACATACTTTGTATCTTTTACCATATAAGCTGCGTTGTATTCGTCCCCGTCACGGCTATGGCATACCATAAACAGAAACACCCTATATTATACATAACATAAACAAATCCCTTGTTCAATACAACAAAGACGTCAATGTAGAAATGCAACGTAACGACACAAGTTGTTCTAGTTCTTCAATTTCCTTGTCATTACCACTCCTGACGCTTCTTCGAATGAAGAATCGAGTCAACATTTGGTTTCAACAGGACGGCGCTACGTGCCAGGTGCCACACAGCCGAAGCTACACTCGATGTTTTGCGCCCTGTTTTTGAAGATCGCATTATCAGCCGCAGAGCTGATGTCGTTTGGCCACCGCGGAGCTGCGATTTGACACTGTTGGACTATTATTTGTGGGGTGCCGTAAAAGATAAGTGTTACGCCGACATGCCAGAGACAATTGACGCTTTAAAGGACAATATTCGTGAAGCCATTGGTGAAATACAGCTGCACACAATCGATAATGTGCTTAAAAATTGGACCGATCGTGTAGGCTACTGCATGGCCAGCCGAGGCAGCCATTTGAATGGAATTATTTTCCATTATTAACCGGAAGGATTGTACTTTCAAATAAAAAATGAAATTTGAGAAAATATTCAGTAGTTTTTTTTATAGCACGGACACGGACCACGGACATTTTAACGGATGCTCGGAGAAGTTTCAACTACATTCATTCTCAAAAGCGGATTCCTGAGACTATTTAAACTCACAGAACAAACGAAGTGACAAACATCATAGTCAGAGCATGTGTCTTGCACAATATAATGCATTACAATGGCCGCGTTCCATTGACCGCTAGATGACTAGCGGCATGCCAAACTCCATATAAAAAAGACTGACATTTCAGCATTTGCGCTAGAGCTCTAGCACATTTTGTGAAATATCCTTTTCTGGGAAATTTTTCAATCTAGCACGAAATGAACTGCTAGATTGAAAAAAAATAACGAACTGTCAAAACAAACGTGAAAGTGCATAAGTCAAATATTTCCAATTTGGTTTAAAATGGAAATTCAAACTTGTATGTAATTAATATACATTGTATTTGTTTATTTAAATTATAGTGTATTAATAAATATGCGGCATGATGGCACAAAATACATTTTTGACTCTCATGAAGATGAAATAATACGACTTCAAATTTGTTTTAATGTCACTTTGCCGCTGCCGCTAGACACAAACCAGAGAGAATAGACCACCAGCTTCGGCCAAAAATGAGAGTTTCATAGAGCCAGTTTCAAAAAGTTACTGCGTGGTTAAGTATGCGTGCAATGTTAAAGTAAACGGAGGGTGAATTTGGTCACGCATACACTGGCACATAGTAACATTTACAGTTATTCTGTGGTAACTTTGAAAAAATTCAAATAATTCAAATAAATTGGCCGTTATCGGGACGTGTTAAGCAAATTGTGTGTTCGGTGTGGGGAAATTATTACCAACTTATATTTCATTAAAAAGCATGTAAATATAAATGGGTAGTTACTGCAATAATGTGAATTCCTTTGACATTATTACGAAAAAATATTAGTTTAAGCTGCAAAACTAAAATGCATGACACACATCAGGGAAAAATCATCAAACACGATTCGTTTAGTTTTGCTGATATGAATTTAGGCCTTTGTCTATATGTTTTAACGAAAATTTATTTATTTTCTTTAATTGTTTATTTTATTAAAGTGTACCTACTGAGTTTTGGAATAAATAATTAAAAAAAGGATAGGTAGAAAAAATTTGTTTTGTCAGGACTCAGGCTTAATTATGTTTATTGTTTTATTTCATCTACTAAAGAAAATGTGACGAATTGATTTTAAACAAATAAATTAGTTGGTCATCGGAATTTGAGCAAATTCTACGTTCTAAAAAAGAAATACGTTTTGGACACACAGAACTACAGAAGACTAAATCGTATCATATCGGCTTTTATCACGAGCAATCTGTATCAGGTGTAAATAAGAATTTATTAACTTATACATAAATATGAGAATTTCAGGAAATATTTATTAATACAATTCAAATTTTTAAAACTTGCTGTACCTATATATTTTTGTATTAGCTAATTCGTTAATTTTCCACTACTTTCCAATATTTGTACAAAATATGACTCAAAATTCGTTAATGAAATATAACAGAATAATGGATAGTAACAGAATGTCAAAACTAGAATCAAAATAGTAAAAACACACAAATGTTATTTAAAGTTTGTGGATTATTAATTATATTATAATTTCATTGTGAAAAACAAAAGAATACCTACATAAAAAGCAAAACCATGGAGCATTTAAAGAACAGAAAGTGGACAGCAAAATTAAGATAAGTACGTATTTTAAATTAAAATATTAAGTACAATGTACATACATAATGTACTTTGAAAGCTCACTTTTCGCTTTAGTTTATGCGTTACTATGGAAACGACATTTTTTATGGAAACAATCAAAAATGCCAGTTTTTTATTTAAATTTGAGGGTGGCGTGTATACGCTACGTTACGCATTCCGTAGCGCCTATTCTGTTTTGAAACACGTTTTCCGTTAGGTTTTGTTTAAAAATGACAAGCATTCAATGTTTAAAGTGACAAATGTATCTACCTATTTAATTTTTGAACAACCAATTCTTTATAATACCTACCTAATTCAAAATCCATTCATCATTATTCTATATATTCGAAAATAAATTAATTTTCTTTAAAATATAAGAAGAAAGAGCTCAAAATGTATGTCAACAAAATTGCAAAGAATCGCGTTTAGCTAATTACATCGTGCTTGCAATTTAGTTCTGCAGCTTAAAATGATATTTTTTTGTATAATAATGTCATAGGAATCATATTATTAGATTTTTAATCACCCAAATAGTATATTACATATTATGCTTTTTAATGAAATATAAGTTGGTAATTAATTCACCACAGCATACACACCATTTGCTGAACACGTCCCAATAGAGGTCAATTATTCAAATTATTTGAATTATTTCAAAGCCATCTGGGATTCAATTGTCTTATTTCATATTTTTTTGCTTATTCACACGTATTCACAGATAGAAAAAGAGGCGGAGCTACTTATTTCAAAACTGGCTCTATGAAACTCTCATTTTTGGCCGAAGCTGGTGGTCTATTCTCTCTGGTTTGTGCCGCTAGATCTCTAGCGCCAGCGTTCCTCCATCAGGGATATTATGTGCTAGATGACTAGCGGTCACTGGAACGCGGCCAATGGACGATGAGCATTGTCATATTGCCGGAGCAATAACCCCGATTCAAGAAAAAGCAATTATAACAGTTAATCGACGCATATTTTGTTTAACTATTTACAGGACAACAATATTATTTAGTTCCAAAAATGCATTAAAACGCATGTCCAGATAGAGATCGAGAGTTATGGAGAGTCCACTGAAGCAACCTACACACCCGCGACCCTTTTAAAGAATAAGCTGCACGAATGAATGAGCCTTTGTTTTTTAACCCCCAGTTTCACACTCTAAGTTTAAACTATAGTTCAACTGAACCTGAACGTGAGTTTAAATTCGAAGTTCAACTCGTCCGGTTTCACAATATAATCTGAACTTCAATTCAATTGAACTCCGTTTAACGAAATTGTATGAATAGAATTTGGCAGTATTGTACAGTAGTTAGCTTTAATACGACTTTTTCAAAATCGTTCATTGTATTTTCTTTCAAAGAACACACAAAACAACGTCAAATATTTGTATTTTTGACAATCGCCTGATCTGAGGTTTAAACGGCAGAATACTGTAGTTTAACTTGAACTACAGAATGAACTCCGTTCAAGGTTTAAACCAAACTCTGAAATCGAATTAATTGTTGAACTGAGGTTTATACTGAAAGTGTAGTTTAAACTCTCACTGTGAAACTGGGGGTTAGTTAATAAACACTCTGGTAGCTCAATTTCCTTTTTTTCATTTTGTTTGTAAAACTTTAATTTGTCTGTTTCAAGGACAGTTTTTTTTTCATGTTTTCATTAAAAGAATGATGAATGGATTTTAAGACAAAAATTTGGTGTCGGTAGCTGCCCCCTTTGCCTTGAGCTTTGCCTCAAGACACATTTCTCGCTGTGTTTTTCTTTTACGGATGATTTTGGATGCTGAAGGGGCAGTGGCAGTGGCAGTCACACATGAAAATAAACTTGAAAACGTAGACGGTATCAATGGCAATGTTATTGGTGTTGTAGGTGCTGACAAGCTTGTTGACAAGTTTTCTTGGATCAAATATTTTTTTTTTTCTGCTGAGAGTTGAATGGGGTCCTTCCTGCAATGCTACAGTTTAACCTCTTCCAGCATGGAGGGTATGGGAGTTTGAGACTAATGGCCTATCGCCAAAGATCTCATCCATCTCTGTAACTTTCTTCTGGGCATGTAAAAATTCGTCTTTCCTTGCAAAATAACACCATAAGAACCCAAAAGTTTCTTCTTTTGACCAAATTTTTCTCCTAATAACACGTTTATTATGTAAACATATTTTCTTTTAACTATAAAAAGGATTATTCTTAGCAAATTACCTTTTTCGTCCGTTTGCTGAGACATTTTTTCGAATTTGTATTTTTTTTTAATTTAGTTTTTGTCAACTGTCATTTATGACATTTCCATACAAGTTATCGATAACATAAGTACACAAAATTTATGTTGGCTACACTTTTGTCTATCCCCGCGTAGCTGTTAACCCTGATAATTATCCAGGTTAAGTCTTTGTTGTATTTAACAAGGGATTTTACTTATCCTATAGCCGTGACGGGGACGAAAGAAACGCATCGGCAAAAAACAAAAATAATTGGAAAACTTATCTTGTCAATCAAAACTTCCTCTCATTCATAAGGTCAGTGGCATTGCTATTAACAATGCAACAGCAGCTGCATACCTACTTCAGTCTGATCTTAGCGCTCTCTCAAGGCCCAACTCTTCACCCTACGAGTATCTTATTAAACTTTTTGACTATACAAAATATGTATATCGACGCAACAGTGTAACAAGTTTTTCGTATATGAACTTGACCTTCTTTTAACGAATATCTGAAGAAGACTCCACCATATTACGCAACATATCGCCATGAAGTCAGTCAACATTTTCTTCAATTTTATTCGCAGGGGTATTTACAAAACAAGAAAGCCGGGAAAATCAACAGAGAAAAGTGTATGCAAGTGCACAACAGGTAAAAAAAAAAACATATTCACTGTCTAATCATGCAATGTCATTATTACCAATTTTATCGTCATGCACTGCAGCAATCCACATGAAAACATTTTGTACAAGCACAATATGCTGAGCAACACAACTCCGATTGCATAGGCGGCACTTTTGAGCCATTTGAATCTGAAAGAAAAAAAATGCACTGCAATGGTAGTATGGCGATGGCCTACATAAGTCCAAGTGACCGAACATGTCGAAGTCGAACGCGATGTTGTAAACTCGTCGTAATCGCTTTAAAGCTCTTCCTCTCTCTCACTTTGAAATTGTAAGCTTGGTTCTGCAACCGACGCAACAACGCAAGCGCGAATTGTAGCCGATCTGCAAGCAGAGTGTTGCTATGTCATTGGGATGATTTTTCCCACGGAAAATTTATTTTTTTCCCCTTTTGTCGATCCGCATATTGTTGAAATTCCAATAATTTTTGCACATCGTTATATTCGAACAAAAATTAAAGAAAAATAATTTTTTTTAAAAAGCTGTCATTGGAGAAGTCATATTTCGAAACCAAGATTTTTGGTTATAGCTATTAGTAAAATGTATCCGTAAAAACACGAATCAAAACCAAACTGAACCATTTTATCCCAGCATTTCATAGGAATTCAGTGGAAACTTTTGTGGAATTGACTGAGAAGTTGAACAGCAAAAGTTTTACGTAGGTACTGAAAAATTAATAAAATCGTTTTGTAGAAAATTTAAACAATAATTGCTCAATTTGTTTTGATGAACTAATATTTAAATTCAAATGCAACTTTTTAATACCAAGATTGATCTAAAAAAAAGAAGTTTTAGTGCCCAAAAAAAGCAAAACAATTTTTTGCAAATTATACTGCTAGCTATAACTGGGAC
Source organism: Cheilosia soror (assembly GCA_949372485.1). Lineage (NCBI taxonomy): Eukaryota > Metazoa > Arthropoda > Insecta > Diptera > Syrphidae > Cheilosia > Cheilosia soror. The sequence goes on along the minus strand of OX443564.1, from coordinate 40,766,743 downwards.
CTAGGTTTAAAGATCGGAAACGTGCTTTTGCTGTAGAAAAAGAAAACGAGTAGTAATCGAATGGCGTCAACTTGCATGATATGGATGGAGCTTTTCAACACGTCCTTTGAGTCTCCAATAATAAGAATATGGACTATGGCAATGCTCCATGAAAGAGTAATTCAGACCCGCATTGATGATGTGGAACTTTCGCCGTTAACAACAAGAGGGTTTCCACAAGGGGGCGTCCTCTCGCCTCTCTTTTGGTTCCTAGTCATTGATGACGACCTACTCCAATCCCTATCTAATCAAGACATCTCTATTGCATTCGAAAATCTTCGACCCCCATTCCTACCATCATGGATGTCACCTTTCCCTAATATAATATGACTTCCATAAAAACTTCTCTATCATCATCCCTCCAAGGTAAGACTGAGAAAAATACAAACCTACTCCATCGCGACTTGATCTAGTCTAGTATACAGACGGGTACAAGATGGATATACCAGATACTAGGATCTGGCATTTATGGAAAATCGCCTCAAGCGATCTTTTTAGTCAGCCAGGTAAATACTCGTCCATATTCCCCACATGTAGACTCTGTCTGGAGAGCGATGAAACCTATCTTCACATTCTCACGGAATGTCCGGCTCTCTTTCGCCTTAGAAAGAATGTCCTTGGCGAAGAAAGGACAGCAAATCTAGCTGAAATACCCCCAGAAAAGATACATATACTTGTCTTCCTGATTGTCTCCGGAGTAAAAAGATTGCTCTACGACCCGCAATAGACTCCTTTAGGGAGGAGACAGCAGTGCTAGAAACAATGAAGGCTATCCCGACTTAATATCTAATCTAATATAATCTAACATGTCCTTTCGCCACGAGACAAAAATCAAAATGAAAGCACATATATCGTATTAAATGCTTCATCATTTGCGTAGAAAAATGGCATGTCAAGAATTTCGAGCCTTGCCATTTTTTGGAGGGTGCCACTTGAATGACGCAACAGCCAAAAAGTTTAGTCAATAAATGATCACACGGCCATTTTTTCCGCCATTTAAAGGGCACTAAATTCGTGTCATTTGGTCCGCCATTTTCCTAGTCATTTAAATGATGCCGAAAATGTTATCCCAAAAATGCCGATCACACAGAATGACATTTAAATGACTGCTTTGTGACGCGATTTTTACGTCAGAGCGTCATTTAAATGACTCGAAAATCGTAGTAATCGTAGCTTTATTCATGAAAGCGAACACTCGATCAACCGAATTTTTTAAGTTTTAAATCAATGGGAATAAAACAGTATGATTACCGGATAATTACAGGGTTTTTCTCAAAAAAACATAAGAGTCACAATTTGTGTTAGCCTCGACTCCAGTAATGCGATCCGCCCCGATGTGGTGGGTGGGCTCATCAGTAGACGACCACCACATCGGATCTAGACGCACTGTTTGCTCGATTTTCACCGAGACTATATGATTTTTCAATCAACAAGTGACTGTGAATAATACCTCAAGACGAATCTTTGGTTCAAAGACTATCGCCGAGAGGATTTGTTTTTTGCCCAGCGCCTGGCTTGTCCATTTAATCAAACTACTTTCAACCATAAACATATTTATGAATTGAATAACGTTGGAGTGTGCGATTGTCATCATCGAGTGTCATTTTTCTATAGCGGTCATGAAAATACAGTGGTATCCTGTACAATACAGTTTAAATCGTTAAATTGGATGGTTTTGACGCAAACACAATTTCTGTTCTTATTATTATTTTAAAACAGAAATGTTAAAAACACACAATTTTTTAAACAATTTGTTTATTATCTAAGGTTACAATTTATTTGAATATTCGTTCATCTTTATGCCGATCAAATTTTCGACGGAGCAGCTTTTTCCCCTTTTTTCAATGCGACCCTCGAAACTCCGACGAAAAGGTAAATTTCCCACGACTAGGTATGCAAACACTGTCTGCAATTGGAATACACGGATGATGATTTATTCACTTCAAAGATAGATATTTTTATAGTAAGAGACATTACACCTGCTTACTACTGTCTGTATCTGATAGAATGAAATCCTTTCTAAGTTTCATCATAAAATACTTTGTTTTGTTTATTTTATTTGTTTAGCATAATAATCCGCATACTCATACTCATACAATATTCCTTGCCCTTGAAATTCACTACAAACTTCGTGATACTTAACTTGTTTCTGGTTTTGCCAGACGGAATTTTTATATTTTGCTTTTTTTTATCCAATAAAAATAGTTAAAATTCTATTTACATAGCTAAATGTCATCTGCTTTTACGCTGTTTATTTATTTTTTGGCAAACTGTCGGAGCTATCAGAGATTTTCACCTTGAATCTTAATAGTTCGATCAACTATAAGAAACCTGATTAACTCAGCAGACATAATATTATGTAAGGTATAATCATTATTTTATTATTTTGTATAATTTATTGGGTACCTATATACATATTGACACTAATTTCTGTCGTTTGGAAATTATGACGTATCGTTATATTGATTTATTACTAGCTGTACCCACCCGGCTCTGCCCGTGCACCGAAATTGTATTGCTTAGGTCTTAGATAAGAATGTTCATTCGTAAAATGAGAATAAATCGATTTTCTGGAATTTTCTTTCTGCGTAAACCTGAAATACAGCAATACGAACAAAACAAAAAATTGGCCCAGCGGTTATCGAGTTATAACGTCATCAAATTTCACCCCATGAAAGTTGTTTTTGTATGGGAGGTACCATGTGCCTCTGACCAATTTTGACCAGTCTTCACAGCAACACTCCTGGGCCAATATCTAAGATTGTCTGGAAATTTGAGCTCAATCAGTTTGGTGGTTTTCGAGATATAAGATTTTAATTGTTTATTTTGTATGGACGGTGCCACGCCCCTTTGTCAAATTTTGACCAAATAAAGCCTATATGGTGCCCATTTGTAAGACCTACCTTTTCTAAAAAAATCCATACCAATCGGTCATAACATTTTTTGTTCAGCGGAACTTCAGGAATCTTCCCTTAAAGGATTATACCGCTTAACTGGGACACCCTGCTGCATATCTAGATAGATAGATGTAGAGCTATGTAGAGATGGGTAGGCACCTATAGAGAGGATTTTTCGACGGTGTATGTCCAATCGAATGTTAATCCCCAACCCCAACACTATTTTAGTAAACCTATCTTTTTTTTTATCTACTGAAATTCAGAGCAGTTTGGCAAAAAAATACTGCCTGTGCTATTTTTATATTTACAATAGTCTAGTTAATATTCCAATCCACACCCGTCTTTAGAATGCGATTGAACCAGCTTGATGATTTAGAAACAGACACAAATGTCTGTGGCCTTTTCGAACCAGCACTCGAAATGATTGATATAAATAGAATAAAAAAAAGTCCAGCGGAAACTCACGGTAGCTTAGTAGCACAGGATCAAATGATCTCAAAACTCTCCACTGAAATAACAGGAGCTAAGAAATAAAGCGTTGGGAGCGGCTTATATTAGCGAGTTCGCCGAGATTGTCAAAGTATTCTCCAGGGTTAAGTTTTCTTCAAAATGAGAGGGCTGGACATGACGTGCATTCTCCTCATTTCCCTATCCATACAGCTCCTGCAGAAATCGTTTGCAGGGAGGCCCAATCTGAGGGCATGCCTCACAATTGTGCAGTGCCCACAAACATATATACTATTGGGCTTTTCTTATTAGTGTTATAAGACTATTGGAGCACTTGACATCCAGCATGTTCCAAATCTGTTTCTTGGTGGAGTTTGACCGCGATTAATAGCGTTTAGCATTTTATTTTATTTAGAGATTTTCCTTCTTCGCTAGAATTGACATAGCTGTGCCATGCCTAGCGAGTTCGTCGGCCGAGCAGTTGCCTGAAATGTCCTTATGGCTATGGCCCGCCACCCATTTAAGGTGAATTTTAAATTGTTCCGCTATCTTTTTAAGACACAGCAGTTGAGGGCAGGATTGCACTTAAAGATAACCGAATCCTTAAATAAATGTTTACGCTTTTGAAGCTACATTACATATTAACTTTGGTCTGTGCTAAAAAATGTCTGGCTTATAAAATGAGTTATGCAGTTCCAGAAATTCATGAAGAATCTGACTCAGATTTTTAAAACAACAATAGACTTGTCAATCCAGAGTATCATCCTCCCAGAATACCTCCTAGTTCGTCTGCAACGATGGTAAAAATAGTGATAATCTTAAGTCATATTGTATCAAACGAACTTCTTAGTAAGTTCGAAAAAAATTAGTCAAAAATGGAAGTAGGTACAGGAGCCGGAGTATTCTGCGAGTCCTTTTGTATAAATGATTCGTATAAACTCCCAGATGAATGCAGCGTCTTCCAAGCTGAAATAGGCAGCAAATACCATATCTACAAGGAATCTCGACCCTTCTTGAGGATACAATCTTCGTGGACAGTCAGGTGGCCATTAAAGCACTAGGCAGCGCCAATTACAAAGCAAAAACAGTCAGGGACTGTCAAAGAACCCTAAACGAAATAGGCGGAGGACACAAGGTCACTCTCTGCTGGGTTCCCGGCATTTTGACATTGATGGAAATGAAAAAGCAGATGAACTAGCAAGAACTGGGTCGGCGCGCGCTTGATACAGTAAATATCATTACATCAACAGACATCCCAACGAGTGTAGCAAAAAAAAAAATATTGACCAAAAATCAAGGGAAAAAATTAACACCGGTGTTAGACCAGACACGACTGTGTTATATCCCGTAGGCTTTCGCCAATCGACGAAAAAAGGACAAGATGTATTCTAAAAATGAATAAACGAGATATTCGAATCTTAACGGGTGTACTGACAGGCCACTGTACCATTGGTACTATGGTCGCAAACTGGGCATTAACTCACAAGACTTGAGCTGTCAAGACATAGAAGAAACGGAGACCATCAAACACCTGCTCTGCGAATGCCCAAACCTCCAAACTAGCCGACTCCGATATCTGGGAGACAGACTTTTCGGAGACTTAGTAGAGGACATAGTGCAGGTACCATTGACGGACACAATCAGGAATCAGGTTTGTTAAAAGTACGTGATGGTTGACGTAGTAGACTAACTCCGCCAAGAAACAACTCCAAGAAATCAGGTAAAGTGTTTATGTATGTTTTTTGTGTTGTCTAATAAAATGTACCTAAATTTTATCCACGACAAAAAACTAAGGGATCACAATGGACCAAAAGGCCCCCGTTGTAGCACAGCACATAAAGCTGTGCACTTCCCTCTAACCTAAGTTCGAAAATTGTAGAAAGGCTTTGGTACTCCCTATTCGCAAGGAAAAAAAAAGAAAGATTTGTGGAATATCTGCACATTGGGAGTTATTCATGAGGAGTTCCATTCCATGGGTTATCTTGGAAAAAAGAGAGAGAGTAATAAATTGCTTATAAAAAAATACTTTAACGCTTTAAGCTGGTAAGACTGATGGTAAACTTTTCATCTGGATAGTTTTCCATAAATGCTTCCTATATTTTCATGAAAAACACAAATTACATCTTAAAGTTTTTTCTACTGCGCCACCTCTCGCTAACGTCTGACAAACATTCGAGAGTATGACTCGGCATAAAATTGTTCGTTCGGACTCGGCATAAAATTGTAGGTCCCTTCCATTCGTCCCAAAAATAGAAACTCAAACAAACGAACGTTAGGCCTTGGGTGTCACCCGCCTGTTGCGCCACCTATTTATTTATTTATTTTTTTCCTATATTGTACTAATAATAAAACCCGAGTTTAAAAGAATCAACTCAAATTCATAGCACTAGTAACAAAAATGAAAAACTGTTAATTTAAAACCTTTAATGACTTTTGGTCAAACATAGATGTAATAGATACCTACCATAGTAATTTAAAAAGCTATTCAAATATTAAGTTAAAATCATAAAGTTTTGTTTTAAAATATTTCTTTTATTTACATAATTACAATATATATCTACACCTAGTTAAAAATAATATAATTAAATAAATTTCTATATAAAAAATAAAAATAAAAACAGATTCAGCTGCTGTATACATTTAAGAAATTATTAACAATACGCTGTGTGCCTTTTTCCAACCACCGACATGGAAATTACATTTTCCAAGTGTCAACATTTTATAAAAATAAATATATTTGTAACAAAACTTAAAATAATTTGTGTGCTTTATTTTTGACACTGACTGTAAATCCATCGAATGATTTTGCATTAAAAATAAATGTGTATCCCAATCTTTTATTGTTACGATATTTACGCAGGTACCCAAGTTATTACTATCTCCGCTTGTTTCTGTGATGTTTTAATTGAATGTAAAAAACTGTCATCAGTTATCAGGAAATTACGTGCGCTTTTATGTTGTAGTTTCTTCTCAATTTCTTCTTTTGAAGATATTTGAAGAACGCTCTAGAAAATTGCCCCAATCAAATTAAGGACAATCGCTTCGCGCTTAAGGATCTGAAATGAAAGCAAAAATAACAATTACAATTTTTTATCATTCGCAAATTTTTGTTAAAACAGAGAGAATAACAATAAAGATATAATAACGAGCCATAAGTTACGGAAACCTTATATATTCATCGGATTTATTCAAAAACCAAGTAATGATTCATCTGAATATAATTTTGTCTGTCTGACCTGCTTTTAATCGAGCCCCAATTTCTAATGCAAATGATTGATAGGCAAAAGTATACATAAGACGTTACCTTACATCAAAGGTAAAGATGCATCAATTTACGATCAGTTTTATATTTTTACCTAACGCAATAGACAATTACATAACTCATGCAATAAAATTAATAAAAAAACGCTTTAAAAATAATTGAAGTGTATACAGAAATAAATCATAGGGTATAGACTTATACAAGTTTTACGAGTAGGCACCATCTCTGCATGTGTCGTCATATTGTATGGGCTTGCAGATTGACTTAGGTGTGAGGCTAAGAAGGCGTATAATGTGTTAATATGCAATAAAAAATATTTTGTAACTTAAAACGACAAATGTTTCCCATTTAGTGATCACCACAATACATAAGTTTATAATGTGAAAGATACATACGGAGGGTGATTGATAACTACCCGTGTTTGAAGACACTTAACGGCACTGATGTAAAATCTATAGGTTCGTTCGGGTACTTTTCTGCAAACGTAAAATTATTAAAAATTTGCTAAGAAACTGTGCAAATGCGACCACGTACTGAGTAAATTGAAAAAAATTGGTGAGAAATCAATTTCACCTCTTTTAATTTTTTCATAATTTTCTAATCCCCGAATTTCGACTTACTGAAAAATGAAAACAGCTAAGTGACAGCTCAAAAGTTTGACAAATAAAACTCTATTTATTTTCGTCTTCAACTATGTCGGAACGTTTCGAATTGGGAGATCTGAGGATAAGTCATTTGCTCTTCGCTGATGACTTGGTCATCCTTGGGTCCTCTCAGACAGACTGAACTTCAGCGCGCACTCGATCGGTTTATAGCCGTTTGTGTTGAAGCTGAGATGAAGGTAAACGTGAACATATCTGAAGTGATGGTCGTCTCCAGAACGCCGGTTCAATGCACTCTGTATGTTAGTGGATTCCCATTGAAACAGGTGGAGAAGTTCAAGTATCTCGGGGTCTTATTCACGAGTGATGGAGCAATGCCTAGTTTTCCTGTAGGATTGGTCAGGCTGGATCAATTTTGAGACAGCTTGGTCATTCTGTTATCAGGAGGACTGAACTTGGTGTCAAAGCTAAGTTGTCAGTCTTTAATTCGGTGTTTGTTCGAACTTTTACCTATGGTCATGAGGAAAGAATAAGATCGCGGATACAAGCTGCCGAAATGAGATTTCTCCGTAGTATTGCTGGTGTGACCCATAGAGATCGCATTAGAAATACCAGAATACGTGAGGAACTCAATGTCAAGCAGCTACTTCTCCGGACGAAGCGGTCCATGCTTCGGTGGTTTGGTCATGTTAAACGCATGTTCCGAACCAGAATCCCACGACGTGCTATGGAATCCCTACCATCAGGGAGGCGTCCTCTAGGTAGACCAAGGATGAGATGGTTAGATCAAGTCCATAATCTCTCCTATACCCGTATGGGGATTGCCCTTGATGATTTAGAATCGATGGCGGAGAACCGAGAGCTATGGAGGGTCCACTTGAGCAACCTACACCCGCGACCCACTTAATGGACAAGCGGATCATTGAAAATGAATGAATGAATGACGATGTCGGATGAAGAAATTGTAAGTAAATGTTCTCCTATTACATACCAGCGGATTCAAAATGTTAAGTTTAATAGATTTAGCAAAATTCAATTCCTAGGTACTTATTTTGTAGATGCTGCCGATAATGTCAAAATGACATTTCTTAAACTTTTTTGAGAGAAAACCGGTCAGGTACTTCTCTTGCAATTGAGAGATTTCTCTCTCGATTTTTGAGACTTGAGATTTTTCATTTTTCTATGCTGAAGGTATCTTTCACTTATCCTAAACGAGCAGGACACAGTGCTGCCACAAACAAAATTAAAAAAACATAGTTTTGAAGCATGATTTAGGTTCAAAAAGCATGATTTCCATTTTGTAGTTGGATAATGGTAAAAAGAGAAAAAGGAGAACATTTAAAATAGAAATTGTGAAACCGCATTGTGACAAGTAAACCAAGTATGTACTTTCAAATATACATTAATACATTTTATTTATTTAAAAAAAACAACCATCTGCTGTTAATTTCAAAACAAAAGACGTGACAGGAGCATTGAAAAGGGAAAGAATGAGGGACTAGCTCGGTTTTTTTTCGTCCCTATCAAGAACTGCCGAAAAAAACGAGCATTGAAGAATGAAAAATAAGTTGGCAACACATCAATCTGATGGGGAAAATTGACAGTAAAATTTTAATTAAAAAATGATTATGAGTGGAAAATTTTGATGCATTAGCATTAATAAAAAAAGACTTTAAATAAGGAAATTTCCAATTCCAATTCCAAAGAAAGGGTGTTTTCGTATGCGGCAAAAAGTTTGAAATTGGAAATTTGCTCTTGACTTGTATTTTTCTACTGACAATTTTTGCAGTAATCCTGCGTTGTTGGCGATAATAGGGATGTATTCGCTTCGGAGCGAACTTTTTGAATTTTTGAAGTTCTCTTTGCAGTTTCTGGATATAAGGAGTTGGCAGAATTTGCATGACAGTTTTACTCTTGCCTTAACTTGGGAATGCGTCTTTCTGGTAGCTTCCTTAAGCGGTGTCCAGCCCAGTCAGAAAATCAGAAAAAAATCTGCGTTTGTCATGCCAAGATTGATTTTGATTATCCAGGTTAATTCCTTGTTGTATTTAACAAGGGTTTTGTTTATTTTACTTATCCTATAGCCGTGACGGGGACGAAAAAAATATGTTAATATGTATTACAAAAACAGCAAGCTAAAAAATATAGTGCTCGTCTTCTCTGCTTTTGAGATAAAGCGACACTTTATTTCTGTTTTAAAATAGTAAAGTCGTGTTCGTGTAGGGTAGTCTAGACATGTTGAACTTGGTGTTAATGTTGCTTTACAGAGCTATTAGAATGAAGAACAACTTTTTATTTTTTTAATACAAAAAAAAACATGATTTTGGACTAGAAAACATTAAAACATAATTTGAGTCCAAAAAGCATGAAAATCATGCTAAATCATGATTTCTGGCAGCCCTGGCAGGACATCTTAAGCAAATATAGCAGACACTTAATTTGAACTACCAGCACTAAGGATGACCGTTTTTCACCGTTTTCAGCAGGGGGCAAAATAGTCCCGAGGAAGAGGACGATATATACGGTTTTGCCATAAATGCTCAAGGCCGTAAGTGAATTGGAATGCGCTACCATTATACTTGTATTATGCAGACCGCACAGCCAGGGGCGTAGCGAGGGTTCGAGCCGTGGGGGGGTGACTTTCATTGAAATGCCGACTTATTTCAGGAACTTGCCGACTGTATCGGGCCAGCGGTTATCGAGTTATAACGTCATCGAGTTTCACCCCATAGAAGATGTTTTTTGTATGGGAGGCGCCACGCTCCTTTGTCCAATTTTGATCAATCTTAACACGAATACTCTTGGGCCAATACCTAATACTACCTGTAAATTGGAGCTCAATCGATTTGGTGGTCTTCGAGATATCTAATGTGGGGCTACAGCGCCACCTGTTGAGAATTTTCCGACTTTTTTTTTCCTAAACCTTCGCGTAGCAATTACGAACAAACCAGCAGAAGGAAGTATCCGGTCGGCAAATTCAGCGATGCAGACAATCTTTTTTAAGATGGAATCGAAACTCGCTAAATTTTAATGTGTGCAGTCGGCAAATTCAGCGATGCCGACAATCTTTTTTAAAACCGAATCGAAAATCGATAAATTTTAATGTCTTCAGTCGGCAAATTCACCGATGCTGACCGTCATTTTTAAAATCGAAGCTCGGAAAAGGTACATACAGTCAAAAAAATATAAATTCGCATTTCCGAAAGGTGGAACCTTTGAAAATGCCGTCTTGTATACAAGTTTGAAAACGAGTTTGAAAACATATACCTAATGAAAATCCAAACTCAGTTCTTATTTTTTAACATTTTGTTCCGAGTCAAATTTTAAAATAGTTTTAATTTTTTTTGGAATTTTTATAATTTTTTTTTTTAGCTGCTCAAGTTAAAATGTTACTTCCTTGATTTGCCGACTCTTAAAAACGGTGGGGGGGTGTCGCACCCCCCAGACCCCCCCCTCGCTACGCCCCTGCGCACAGCTACATATTTCAGAATTGTGTAATATGGAAGGACTATCCATAAACCCCAGTAAAACTATTCTAGTGCCTTTTACAAGGAAGATATTGGTTAATCTTGAGCCCATAACCTGTAAATGGCACTACCTTGAGCTACTCCAACAAAGTCAAATATCTCGAAATTTTACTTGATAAGAAGCTCAGCTGGAACTCACAAATCAAGTCCTTCACAGAATGTACCACTAGATAGCCATGTGGGCTATAATAGGCGTCTGTATGGTAAAACTTGGGGTCTTAATCCCAGAAATATACACTGGTTGTACATCATGATGGTAAGGCCCAATATCACGTACGCGGCAATTGTTTGGTGGCTGAAAGTAGACACTTGAATGGAAAACGGCTATTATGGTACAAAAGCTATACTTCATGTTGCATGTCTAGGGCTTTCACCTTTACATATATTTATAAGGAAGGTGGCAGCTGGATGTGTTATAAAGCTACAGATATAATATAAGTTTAAACCAGCTGACCATGTGGGACATCTGAAAATACTTAACTTAATCCCAAACGTGGACATGTTCTGTTAAATTCCCGATATTATGATTAGGGGATACAGTTTTGGGAAATTATTTCAGTTAAAATTACTAGACCGTATAAAATGGGCCAACGGTGTCCCGACACTGGACCCAAATAGTATAATTTGGTACACCGACTGATCGAAAATGGAATCTGAAGTTGGTGGTGGTGTCTTGGGACCCAACACTCAATACCTATGTAAATGTGTGCCACGGTTAATCAGGCATAAGTCCATGCCATTGAGATCTGCGCAATTTTTAACTCCAAAAAGGGAAGTAAAGGCGCCAAAATACAAATCTTCTCAGATAGTCAAGCTCAAGCAGTCTTACAAGCTTTATCGTTCAATACAATGGACTCAAAAATAGTAAAGTGCTGCTATAATGCCTTGCAATCCAAACACAGCACAGGTGAAACTTGGATGGGTACCTGGCCATCAAGGTTTTGTGGGCAACGAATCAGCTAAGGCTGGATTTAAATCCGCTTTCTATAGACCAAAACCTTATTCTAGAGTGAATTGGGCTACTACTTTAGGTCTAATTAACGATTGGGAACAACAACTTCGTCTTAACGACTGGAACATATTCCGGGTTTAAGACAATTGCAATAAAGTCCAAAACGATCTTTCTTTTACATTGCTGGGTGCAATAATGTCCAATGAGTTTATTGCACTTTCAAAAATGAAATAAAATCCAAAACTCGTTTTGCCACCAATCGATCTTTTTAGGTGGCAGTGTCAGTCAATTGGGCCAGGAAACTTCAATTATACGAGTTTGCCACTTTGATGTTTTTTCTTTGATAAGGTATTGCGCTGTGAGCTATTGGTACTTGAGAAGACTTGTGTGTAAGCTCTACCCATTTGTAGACTTTAAGAAAGAATACGACTGAATCCCTCGATTTCTGGGGTGCATTCTTAGAACCATCGGATCTTTACAGAAACTTTACACATTGTGTTCGAATAATCGGCGTTAAATCAATACCTACAACAATGGGTGATAGGGACGGGGAAATGTCATAACGCCCGCTGTCATAACGCAAGGCCCTCGGGCAGCATGCCCCCCATACCTTTCGGGTATTATTTCATTTTGGGGCGTCAATGCACTTCCTATAGTGTCATAAACCCCACAAAAAGGTGACTTTAAAAGTGTCATAGCGCCCGAGAGCCTTATGACACAAAAATGTGTGTCATATAGCGCCCCAGGGAGTTAGCGGTATCTCTAATCGTATTTAGAAAGATGGCAAACAAACTTAACCAAAAAGATTTAACTAGTTGACAGTTATTTTAAATATTTTTTAATAACCCAATTTTTCCATTCATACGTTCCCGAAAACTCCCATAGAAACGAAATGCGATCTCATATTTTGCTACTTATTTTAAGCTATTGCAGACAGGATCTATAAGAAAACGTCAACACATTTTTCTGTTACATGTGAAGTTGGTACCCTATTATAAAATGGCTCTACTTCAAATCTGTAAAGCCATTTTGGATTGCTATACTAAATTTGTAACTTCTATAACCGGAACCGTATAATAAAGGCCAAATTAATTGCATGTTGGAATAGATATTATTATTAGCAGAAACTTCAGTCTAAGAAGGTCATCGATGGTGCATAGCAAAACGTTATAATAGACAATACAATACCATTCACATTTAAAACAGTAACAAAGTCTCCTTCCTCCGGTGTTGTGTATTAAAGTTGTAGATACATTACGAATATCGTGCTTCACAGGTGTGTTGGCTATGAAAAAACAAACCGGCATAGAGCAATTACTGCCCTACTTTCCGGAGCAAGTATTTCTTCTACTCATAGGCATAGCTACCTGTTTACCGAGACCATGTTCAAACAGGTCTCTTGTTGTTGTTTTCTATATACATACGTATCTGCGCAAATGGACCACTGTCTGGTGTCTGCAGATAAATTGGAAGAAGTATCCATAGCATGGCAATTTTATGCGGTAATATTAACAGTAAAAGTGAATGAGTTTGAGATTGAAAATGTTACAAGGTCGTTTGCTGTTTTATAATTTTAGTACTGCGCTAGAAAACGGGTTCAACGGAAATGTGCCAATTTGAGGAGATTGTGAATAGCAGGTGGCGTCGCGTCGCGTCGTTCGGCGGCGTGTAGGCGCGTTTTAGTTGGATGTTGAACAGGAGTTGATCTGGCATAGACGGATGATTTTGGAAATAAAAATGTAGATACATACTACCTACTCTTTCTACGCTATACGATTTTTTTTAATTATATGGTCAATTGGTTGGTATGGTTTATGTCTGAAGGATTTTTAAGGTTCATCTTTAATTTTGCTTTGAAGCAGAAAGGTTATGCTTCCTCTAGAATAATGAGAGAACTTTTCGGGATTTTACTTTTCGGGCTTTTTTAATATCTTGAATTGTTTTTCGGGATTTTGTAATTCGGTCAAACGTTGGTTTCTCACCTATATGCAATACCCGGAGATGACATAAAAGACGTTTAAAATGCTGCATCTTTTAAGTCGAAGAATCTCTTTGGATCTTTTTCAGTCCAAAGCTGGCCAAGTTAGCCTAGTAGTATGTAATTCTGTATTTCAGAAGTTTTAATCTCAAACTTGCTCTACTAGCTGCGTCCACGTGAATTATTTGATTAGCTTAGAAAAGTGGTGCATACACGTTGTGCAGTGCAGACTTATACTAGCCACGCCAGAGGAGACTAGCTGCTGCACAGCTCCCTGGGGGATGTCATATTTTGTAGCTGAGCTTAAAGCCTTGCTCAACAATGTTACCCGATCAAAATAGTTCAGGAATGCAAGAACTGTTTGAACTCGGTTGCAAGGCTGAAATGTTTGACCCTTGTCTGGGTCCCAGGCCACACTTTGCTTGCTGGAAATAAGATATCCGATGAGACTTCTATGCAAGGATCAGAGGATAATTTCTTGGTACCAGAACCTGCGTTGAGTCTTCATGCGTCCTCGGTCAGGGCCTCCATTGACGACTGGGTTTCTTACGAATACAATTGTGTATGACAAGGCTCTCCAGAATATTGGCAGACTAAACTCATGCTCCCGAAACTTTGTACGAAATTTGCAGCATTTCTGCGGTCTCTCAGCAGAAAGGACTGTAGACAACTTATAGAAGTTCTTTTACGGGAACGGGCCAATTTGCTTTTACTAAGCATCTTATTGTGCTAGGCTTAAGTGATACCACTGTCTGATGTAATGCTTGTGGAGAGTGCGACAATATTTCGGATCATTTCCTTTGTTATTGTCTGATCTTTGCTCGGATCCGGTGGAAGATCTTTGGCGCTGATGTGGTAAGTGCTCAAGTGCATTCTCGGCTTTCTCCAAAAGTCGAAAAATTCCAGTAAAATGGGTATGGATTTGCTTGCTGGTAGTCCAATAGACTAGTTGCGTCTGAGTGCTCCAATGGAGTGTTTCATAACCCGAAGGAAAAAAAAAAATAGAACAATAATAGGTAGGTAATCCAGTTTTTCTTTTGGACACATTTTCAAGATCCAATCAGAAGTTCTTATTTTCAAAAGAAAATTTCGTGAAAAAACCAATATTTCTTCTCCGCTCATCCTCATGGAAATCCTATATACTGAGTGAGACAGCTATATTACTGTCATTATCAGTACCCTCAGATGCAGGGCGATGACGAGCCAGACAAAACAAAAATGCTCAGAACAACATTTCGTATTATCTTATTTTGACCAACATTACTTCATGGTCACTATATCTCTTATTTGGTACAGCTTATAAGGCGAAAGCAAAGGCTACGATTATCTGCCTGAACATTTAAGTGTTTATGGCGCCGGCCGTAACTCAATAATAAAAAAAAAAATAAATAAATAAGTGGCGCAACAGGCGGGTGACACCCAAGGCCTAGCTTCTCGCAACCATTCGTTTTGTGTGAGTTTTTATTTTTGGGACGAATGGAAGGGACCTACAATTTTATGCCGAGTCCGAACGGCTCAATTGAGAAGCTTTTTCATGACAGGCATACTCTCGGATGTTTGTCAGACGTTCGCGAGAGGTGGCGCAGTAGAAAAAACTTTAAGATGTAATTTTGGGTTTTTCCAGGGATCGAACCTGGGATCCCTCGCACAGTAGTCCAACACACTAACCACTGCGCTACTGCGCCGACGTAACTCAATAATACGAATAGAAAAATGTTGGGATGTATACAAATGGGGCTTGAAATTAGCTCAGCTTAGCTTAGGAGAAAGACAACTTGAGCGTCCCGTCGCATCAGGAGCGATATAAAAAAGTCGTTACAATACTAACACACGCTACAAATGTTAAATATTTGGGACTAAACCTAGCTAGCAAAAACATCTGGAATAAAGTCACAGTAGTTTAACCCGAAAATCAACGCGCGCTCTAAAGCGGCCCATAGACACTACACTTGTGTCTGCACCGGTGTCGGTGTACGGAAATGTGTGTTGTATGTGGACTGGTCCGCACGCTGACTTTGGTGTCAGACAAGGAGCGAGTAAAATCAAAAGTTTTTGATTTTTAGTGTCGGTGTCTCGATCGGTGTGACGTGTATGGCGGAATGCCACACCGGTGCAGACACAAGTGTGGTATCTATGGACCGTTTTATGACTTGCCGGATTACAGCGTGCAAATCCTGGGGAGTAGACCAGACATTTTAATCATATATATGGAGCGATTTTATTGGCAGAATGAACCAACCTGGTCAGTAAGAGGAATACATTCAATAAGCCATGTAAATGTTACTGGAACTAACTTTATTAGGCGTTTTTTTTGTTCCGAGCTGAGACATAGACATCGTCCGTTTCATTTGTTTTTTTTTTTGCTGTGAGCCTGCTCAGCTCAGTCTATTTATTCTGAGCTAATAGAGCTCGCTCTGATCCTTCTCTAAACGAAAAAAGAAACACAAATTGTTAGCTATGTTGAGCCTGAGCTAAAAAAAAGCACGAACATTTTTTTTGACAGTTCACAGAGCTGAATGTTACTCTACGACATCGTAAAAGGGAGTCATGGAGGAACTTTTGCTCGAGTATGAGCAGTACATCTGAAGTCAGAAGAGACCCAGTTTCCAAGATGGGACTCATTCGTAACAGAGTGGGGGAGATAGTGGAAACTCTTGTCTTGATCACGCAAACGAGGTCCTGATGGAAGTACACTTTCCAGGAAACTAGTAGTCAGATCAGACCTGGGCGCCAAGGAAACAAGGAGCGAATAGGATGAATAGGACGGAAGCAGAACGGATCGTGACAGCAGAGGCGGTTAATGGGGTGATAGCAACATTTTCACGCTTCAAAACTGCGAGACCAGACGTTATATCTCCATGTGTAATGCAATGGGGAGTAGAAGTAATTGCACAAACGCTCAGGAATATATACGTTGCATGCCTATAGCAATAGGCTACATTTCGATTACATGGAACGAGGCAAACTTGTTTCATCGATGTTTCGGTGGGGATTTTTTTCTTGTAAATATTTTGCATTTTTGCATTCTAAAAAGAATACCTAAGAAGTTGTTTTACCACCCAATTTTTTGTATGACTGATAAAGGAGAATTTGACACTTTGTCAATTCCACCTTCAGTCAAAATATCAAATCCTCCTTTTTGATTACTTTTTTGGGACTAATACAAAAAACAAAAAACTTTTGTAATGTTGCTCAGGATAAACTATTGTTTATTAATGATTTTTAAACGAATGAACGTGCACTACATTACGCTTTCAATGTCAAAGGTTACGTAATAAAAATCTTACAGATTGCTTACCATAAAAGTTAGATGAAATGAGCACAAAAATTAAAAAGTCCACTTCGCTTATCTCCTAGCTAGACTAGACCACAGAGATTGTTTATTTATTACTCAAACCAATCGTTACTAACTTCATTTTGTCATCATTTAAAGTGCTGCCAGGGTTTTAGTTTTTCAGAAAAGTACTGCTGTCAATTCCTCCTGCCTGTCAAATCCTCCCGATCTTACCCTACTGACTAAGAAACTCCAACGATAATGTTCGGCTTCGGACCTAGAACCAAGTATTCTGAATCCATTGGCAAATGTACCAGCATATTTCAAGATGCCACCTCTACATCAAAAAGGGTTTCTGCTTGGCAGTACAATGGACCGGGATTGGTCTGAAGTGCTCCAGGATTTGGAAAATTCCCTTTTTTTAAAAAAAAAAATCTATGTCCAAGAAAAATGTGTAAAAATCAATCTCAAAGAAACAAATAGATAAGCCTGCAAAAACTTAATGAATTGGGTAGAAGAAATAAGGTGACACTCTGTTGAGTAATTAAATGACCAACTTCTTACAAAGAGAGGAAGTATCAGTAACTTTTATAGACTTAGTCGGCTCTCACATTGAGGCAAAAATCAATAAGCAACTGGCAATAGGAAACACGCAAAATTATCGCTCACAATTATTTTACTTTAAATTAAATTGGAGGTCTCACATCAGAGCAACTGGAAACCGATTGGCAACTCCGGTTACAGACCAGTTACAGACATAGTAGTGACTTGACTTCACACACGAGGAAACTCATCACAAATAAAAATCTCTAGTACATTCAGTGTCGTCATGTTTTTCAACCTCCCCCACCAGAAACACTTTTAAAAGTGTCATAGCGCCCCAGGGCGTTATGACACCGGGCATTATGACATGTATCCAACAGGTTGGTCTGTTGTTCGCTCATCTTCGACAAACTAGAAACTGAAATCAACAGGCAACCCGACATGCAAATCAGCAGACGACTGGTTACAAACTGGTTTTTATGAATCGCAAACGAGTTTTCAACCAGTAGCGTCCTGTGTGTCGCCCCATTTGATTACACAGGGTATGACTCAAAGCAAACTAGTTGCCAATTCTGAAAATTATTCCGAAAGGAATCTTAAAGCCAATTCTTAGGTGCAAACATTCCTATATAAAAAAGGTGTTAGTACCCCGCTTCTTCAAATAATCAGAATCTTATAAAAAATATAACAATAAACATTGCTACTCGAATTCTAATCTACTAATTAAAACGCAGTTGCAATAAATTAGCAGTTAATTCAAATATATTGCCTAAATCTTTCAAACCAGATCGAACTATTTTATTTTTATTTTGAAATAGATTTCCGTGGTCATTATTGGGATTGCGAATTTATTATGCAAGTCCAACTAGTCCAGACAAGATTATCTCTCACGTCTGAAGAATTTTTATTATTATTCGATAGTTTGCGGCCTTGTTCTATTTCAGTCAAACCTCTTTAGGCGATTATTTGCAGTCATCTTGTTATTGTAACTTATTTGTGTCTTGTGTGACCTTGTTTTAAGAAATAGGCAAAAAACACTTTTCCTTTCATTTCTAAAAAATTAAGTATAAGTATGTTTTTATGGTGTTCATTATTCAATCTCGTATTATAATGCTTCTAACAAGTTTGCTTATTAAATAACTTATTATTATGAGTAGCTATAGCTATTCCACAAATGTGCACACTAATTTGACCTTTCAGATATAAATTAAACTCAACACAAAACCCATAAGTGAACAAAAGTACTCTTCGCCTGACAAAAAAAAAATTGTAAGTCTTTCTGCCAATTAAAAGAAGCACTCAATTGCCCACAATCTTCTTTTGAATCGTAATTAAAACCAGTTATAAGTGAGTTCATTATTTCAATTACGTTAAATTACGCCTATTGGTATATTGTTTGGAGATTTCGTTAATAGTGTTATCATAATTCGGGACTTATGGTGGGTTCTGCCTGAATGCCGGCAAAATGTGGTGGTCATTGCGTGAAGAAAATTAATTATGATCGCGTTAGCAATGGAATTGAGTGGAAGGTTAGTGTATTTCGAGAACGTTTGGCCTAAAGTGTGGTAATTCATAATTTATTTGCCATTATTGTAATTATTACAACTTTTGTTATATGGTAAGAAAAGTATAGGTAGTACTTGGAAATATAAATTGTTTTTCTTTGTTTAAAATCCTTTATAAGATTAATTCTTGAACTTAAAGTGAATATAATTAAACAATTGATGGGAACCCTAGAAAGCTAATGTTGTTGGCTACCCGTAATGAAATAATCATTAAGCTTAACTAAATTTAACTTTTTTAGGCTTCCTATAACACATCTATACTTCGATACTACTAAAGGGTCCGCCATCTAACGTTTTTTTTTTTAACTAGTGCTTATTTCGCGAATGGTAACACTTAGCTCATGTCTGATTTGACAGATAATTAGTTTTATCCTTCCGCTGAACGAATATGGTTGTGTATACGCTTGAACAACGCTGGGAAATATTGCGACATTACTTTGAAAATCATGGTAATGTTGCAGAATGTGTGCGAAAATTGCGTACGGATTTTGGAAGAAGAGAAGCACCATCAGCTCCGTATGTTCGTTATCTTGTGAGAAAAGTGAAAGAAACTGGCATCCTCATCGATAAACCAAAGCGTGAAAAGCCAAAAACAGTGCGTAGGTATACCCGAGAAAATTGCTGCTATGGCAATTTTGGTCCAGAGGCATAATTGGGCCATTTTTCTTCGAAAATAAGCAAGGAGTGGCCGTTACAGTCAATGGCGATCGTTATCGGGCCATGTTGAACGAATTTTTGTTCACAAAAATTAAAGTGGAGGGTATTGGCAACATTTGGTTTCAACAGGACGGCGCTACGTGCCACTAGTGATGCGCGATATATATCGAATCACTCGATTCATCGATATTTTCGTAAAAAAATATCGATTATTTCACTCGATAATTTATTTTCGATATTATCGATGCATCGATGTTTTCATCCCGATTTTTTTGCACTCAAACACCACTGTCTCGTTACGATTCAAGAACCTTAAAACATTTTTACATTCTTCATTCTTCTTATAATTACAATATCGGATGAATGTACATAATATTTGTGGAATATACTATTTCAAATAAGCCATTTATGTATTTACTATGTACATATTTCTGAAGAAAAAATAATTTAATTGGTAACTATTTTAATTCACAAGATGACGACTTTGTCACCACTGTATGTTTTTTTGTGTAAATATGTATCCTATTGCTTTTTGATTATTTTTGTAATTTTTTTTTTTTATTTTATTTTTTTTTAAATCATTCAAAACAAAGTTAAATTATTGTCTTGAATGATTTCCTTTGTCAAATAGAAATTGATTGAGTCCTCTAAACAATAAAATTTTTTTTTTAATAAAAATTAATAGAAAATTTTAAGTTTGCATATAAACCGATATTATCGATACTATCGATTTTTTTTTGCATCGATATTTTCATCTTGATAATAAAATATCGATGTATCGATGCGGTTTTGGATTATCGCGCAACACTACGCGCCACACAACCGAAGCTACACTCGATGTATTGCGCCCTGTTTTTGAAGATCGCATTATCAGCCGCAGAGCTGATGTCGTTTGGCCACCGCGGAGCTGCGATTTGACACCGTTGGACTATTATTTGTGGGGTGCCGTAAAAGATAAGTGTTACGCCGACATGCCAGAGACAATTGACGCTTTAAAGGACAATATTCGTGAAGCCATTGGTGAAATACAGCTGCACACAATCGATAATGTGCTTAAAAATTGGACCGATCGTAAAGGCTACTGCATGGCCAGCAGAGGCAGCCATTTGAATGAAATTATTTTCCATTATTAACCGGAAGGATTGTTTGTACTTTCAAATAAAAAAAGAAATTTGAGAAAATATTCAGTAGTTTTTTTTTATAGCATTTTCAAAAAAAAAAAAGTTATTTGGCGGACCGTTTATATGCTGTCAACAAGAAGGGACACCAAACATCGTAGAATCGGACAAAACATCACAATCGACAGCTAAAACTTTGAGATATTGAGGGACTTTGTCTACCTCTATACCTGATATAAATTCTGAGAACAATATCTCAGAAGAAATTAAATGAAGAATAAGTCTTGCCAGCCGCTGTTTCTTTGGGCTAAGAAGGCAATTGAGTAGTGGAGCCCTATCCCGAACAACTAAGGATCATTCCAGTCCTGCTTTATGGCGCTGAAGCTTGGACTCTATCTAAAGCGGATGAAAATTATCGTCGGTCGCTTCGAGAGAAATATTCTTCGTAAGATGTTCGGTCCCGTTTGCGTTGATGGGCTTTGAAGAAGGAGATTCAACGTCGAACTATTCGTGCAGCGACATCGACCTGGTCAAAAACAACTGCGAGTAAGTCGTTTAAGATGGCCAGGACGACATGTAGAGCGGATGGAAACCGGCCCGTAGAGTCTTGGAGTCTAACCCGGAGGGACAACGCAGTAGAGGAAGGCCTCGCCTTAAGTGGGGCGCGCAAGTCGAAGGCGACCTCAACCGACTGGAGCCAGTTAGCTAAGGACCGGGCTAACTGGAGAGGCTTGTTAGCTGAGGCCTCGGTTCACCCCGAACTGTAGAGCCACCTAAGTAAGTAAGTGAGTAAATCTCTAATGTGTTGAAAAAAAGTTTTGTTATAGTTTTGTGGTGTCGAAAAATTCCGTAAACTGGGAAAAAGAGGACGAATTGCACATTTATTCAAAAAGATACCGGACATTTTCTTCTTACATAAAAAGAGGACATGTCCTCTTAAAAAAGGACGTGTGGTCAGCCTAGCCATGCTTTTCAACCGACCGAGTTTCACATATAGCCGTTTAAGTCTTCCATTAATTTTGTTTAGTGTTTTCCTGCAACAAGTGTGTTCGTTTCGCGGATAGTTTAAAAAAATGTCCAACCGATTTAACAATGCCAATGATCATATTACGTATAGGCTGAATTTGACAAGAATGTCCTAAACCGAGGTTTAGTGAATATGCACTGCAATGAACGTATAATGCTTCTGGGTAAAACTCTCGTACAACTGCTTGGACACCTTTAAAACTACCCCTTATAGCAGAAGCACCATCGTATCCTTGTCCAATTAAGTTGCTGCAATATATTTCCAAATTTTGCAATGCAGAGAGAATTTTGTTCGATCAAACCCCTGTGTTACGACCTTGTTGTCAATGGTCAATATTGCCCTGTTAAATAGTATCCTCCATTCCGAATATGTTAAGAACCCAACAGGAATAAAAACATTTCCAAAACAGTCGTGACTCACTAAATTGGACGGTACTACGATTGTTAAGATTTTTTATTCAAATTCATTTATCCCAAATTGAAAAGTGATGCTACGTGATATTCGTCAGGAAGAAAACCAGCAAAAAACTTATTACTGCGAACAATAAATCTACCTACAAGCATGACAGGCTATCGCTATAACCAACACTCGCTTCCGTCCAGAATACCAAATTTTAATAGATTAATTTATTATTCATTAAAACAAAAATCAATATAAAAAGAACAAAGCTAGGACGGTAGTGCACTGGCAAATATTTTTCCAAAAATCAATCAACCGGTATAAGCAAATCTAAGTGAAATCATTAAGCCGATCTTTGAACAAAGCTCACTAAAATGTGTGTGGGAAGTTACTGCAAAATTTTGTATGAATTATTTATTCAATTTATTAAATTTATTCATGACTGTGTCTTGTGTTTTTCTTCTGTTGTTAAATCCCTCATGCAAATACAAAAACAACAATTCAACTTAAAAGCTAAATACTACTAGGTAGATACTACTACTTACTTTGATTTGATGCGGCTCTTTCAGTGCAATTATTTAAACTTCATGCGGTATTCAATTACATCTCTGTCCAGCATTTGAATGGGATTTCGGGTCTTTAACAAGAAAAATAAAACTGTTGCTCAACATCGTGTAATTTAGATGATTAACGCTACAAAATGCAGGTGTGGGTAAAATTTGTTGTCATTGCAAGGTGTCACTTTTTGCAGGTCACAATGTAATTATGGTAGTATATAATTGGATGGCAAAGGCAATTTTGTTGTTCTTCTGTTCGGTAGATTAAGGCATGTTGCGTAAAAAAAAAAATGTTACTCTTCTCTTCATCACACGTACACAATCGGAACACGATAGCAATGCAAACTATAAAATTGTCATGCGAAAAGTTATAAGTAAAACGCGACATTTCAGGCACAACTGAGCACGTGACGACACTATGAATGACGACACCGGTGGCAATTATATGGTTTGCGGGCACAATAATTGATGGAGGTTCCGCCTGCATTTAATGTAGTTACCTTTCGTCTATTTTTATTTTGTTAACACTTAAGTTTGATATGAACGCAGGCGGGGAATAGATACGTCTTATTTGTAATTAATACTAGGGCATGGTTAATTCTTGGCATATAAGGGATTATAGTGAGCCCCGGATAGGCCGAAACTAAATTTAGCTGTCAAACTGGTTATCCGGGGTTCACTGGGCACAGAAAAAAACCTCACTAATCACCACTACTTCCTTAGCAAACTACGTACATATACCTTGGCTAAGGATCACCATCACATACACTTAGGGGACAATGCACACGTTTCAGAGAACTCGCTCACCTAGCGATGGAGTTCTGCGTATCAAAATCGACGCAGTCTTGGCCATCGATTCGGACAGATCTGTGAAGACATTCGGCTTTGGCCCGTTGGAGTCCTTCTTTGCGGCTGTTTGAGTAACACCACTGCTATGGCCATGTGGAGCAGCGTCAGGTACAAGGCGGCGCAGCAGGCCAGCGTTGCAACCCCATGGGAAGGTCCACTTCAAAGACAGCAGTATCCTAATATAACCGGGAATCATGACAAGCTTTTGTTTGGTCTTAATCGATTTGACAATCCGGTCAGCGACATCATTCAGATTCAGAGTTGGCACCCAACGGGCGTTAACATCGTCAAACATTCCAGTTTGCTGAATGAAAAACGGACAAATGCAGGTCGTATCGATGTTGTCGTGTCCAAGGACGTTCAACTCCAGTCGCAGTGCTTCATCGAAGCCAACTACAGCAAACTTGCTGGCACAGTAGTCAACCAGTTTTGTAATGCCAACATGTCCAGCCAATGAGGCAATTGACACAATATGACCGCGACTTTTCTCAATCATTTTTGGCAGAAATGCCTTTGTCGTCCAAAAGTGCGCCATCACGTTGACGTTCATTGAGCGTTCGATCAGGTAATCCGGGGTGTCCAACAGCAGTGTGCCCGAGACAACACCAGCATTGTTGATCAACAAAGTTACATCACCGACATCGCGGCGCGACTCGTCGGCGGCTTTGTACACTTGTTCCTTTTTCGAGATGTCCACCACATAGCCCTTGCAGTATCCACCTTGCGCTTTGACAATGTTGATCGTCTCATTGATGCCCTCCTCATTGATGTCCCAGATGATGATTTTTGTTCCCATTTTAGCGAGCAGTTGTGCCAGCAGTCTGCCCAATCCACTGCCTCCACCCGTGATGAGTGCAATGTCCGAACTGAGATCCTTCTCTGGATAACCAAAAATTACGTAGTAGAAGTCCTGGCAAATGTATCCAATGGACGCTGCTATGAACCAAAGGAAGTCCACAAATGCATCCCATGTTGTCAGGCGTTTAGTGCCTGGTAGCTGGATACCTCCGTGTCCGTTGCCGTTTGCCTGTTCCGTTGTTCCCGTCGTCGTCGTCCCATTCGATGTTACCGTTCCGTTGGATTGGTGCAACATTTTTTATTTTTTTTTTTTTGACAAGAACAAAATTCTTTCTTAACTTCTTTTTCTTTTTTTTTGGCAGTCAAACATTTATATTTAAAGCAGACAAACTTTTACTTTCTATACGCGAGACAAGAGATGCAAAAGGCGAAGAAAAAACAAAAAAAACGAACCAACAAAAACAAAACCCAATCAAAGACTAAAACGCGACTGCTCCGCCGACTGTTATGTATGTGTATAGCCAAGGTTTTGGCAGAAAACTTCACAGGTACCACAGGCAGCGCCAAGCTTTGCTCCAAACACCAAGTTGCTTGATGGTAGGTCGCAGTGCTGTGAGATGAATTAAATTTTGTGTTAAAGCTACTACTGTCTGTCTGTAGTTTGTCTTAGGGGGGAACCACGGATTGTTGGTATAAGTTTATAATTAAAAAAAAAAAAACCTTCGGTCGTGAGTTAGGTAAATGGTAACTTGTTTTAATTTATTTCAATGATCAATGAGGCAACGATTGAGAGTTTTGAAACTATCGAAGGAGCTCTCTCTCAAAGCAGACGATTTGTCGATACTCGGTAGATGTATGAGAGGTTTATTTGATGCAAATGTTAATATATGGAGACGGTTTTTTTTTTTTTTTTATTAATATTTATAAGGACGGGGTCAAGCAACTATACAATATTATAATGGGAGCTCTTTAACCTGTCATTATTTTGTTGCGTTGTCGTTGTAAAATTGTTACAATTTTAAATGAGTAATAAAATTGTTCGTTACCTACCTCAGGAATACAATTATTATAACTCTATTAGTAATCTTTAGGTAAGTAAATACATTTAGCTAGACGAGAACTTAAGGTCAAATTAAGCAGAGTAGGAAATAATGACTAGGTGCTAATCGGGTTGGACTTAACATTTAGAAAATTAAGTTTGACATAGAATGAATCAATTAGTGGAAGGTGTATTAATTTCTCACTTAGACGCTTGTACTTTGTGGAAATTGGTTGAACAAACAAATTTATTGTGGTACCAGTACCAACCAGATCAGTATGGTGTTGCTAGGTTTGATGTCAGCATCTAATTTGTTTTTTAAAAACACTAGCTGAACCCCCTTTTTTTTATTTTTTATTTTATTTTATTTATTTTCGGGCGCCAATGCTTTAATTTTTTTGTATTGGATGTGCCACGCCAATTTATCCAACTTTGACAAATCTTCCCAGAAGCACTCTAGGGCCAATACCTAAGATTATCTGTAAGTTTGATCTCAATCGATTCTGTGGTTTTCGAAATATTTATACGATTTTGAATGTTTTTTTTTTGTATGGGAGGTGCTACGCCCCTTTGTCCAATTTGTACAAAGCTCTTTTGTCTAATTTTTGAGCTCTGTAAGTTTGAGCTCAATCGATTCTGTGGTTTTCGAGATATAAGAGTTTGAATGTTTTCTTTGTATGGGCGGTGCCACGCCCCTCTGTCCGATTTTGAATTTGTTTAGCTTATCACCCAATCACCGTAATTACCGATATTAAAAAAAAAAAAAAACATTTTTTTGCACTTTGTTTTATATATGTATAGAGATATAGAGATTAGATGGGAATATTTTCATGTCAAGTTCATATATTTATCTTCGGAATGTCAATCGAAATACATCCTTCCCAGTAAATGTCTTGTGGCGCAATGATTTTTCGCCCATTTAGCATCGTAGAGATCTGCTGAAGCTGAAGGATGCAGAGGTTGCTGAAATGGCGGTATAGCGAGCAGTACTGCTTAGAAATAGCCATAAGATATGTATCTACAGAGGAATAAGTCTCCTGAATGTTGCGTACAAGATCCTGTCGGCTGTACTGTGTGAATGCCTAAAACCTTTCGAAAATAACCTGGTCGGCCCATATCAGTGCGGTTTTGGGCCCGGAAAGTCAACCATCAACCAAATCTTCAAACTCCGGCAGATCTTAGAAAAAACGCAGGAATTCCAGATCGATACACACCAACTCTTTATCGACTTCAAGGTCGCCTATGATACCGTATGTAGGGGCGCGTTATACAAACTCATTTTAAATTTCGGCATCCCTGGAAAACTCGTCCGTTTATGCAGGATGACGATGGAGAAATCTCGCTGCTCCGTCAAAGTGAGAAAGAACACCACGGAATCCTTTGATGTCGAAAAAGGTTTCAGGCATCATGCAGCTTCTTTAACATCATTTTTGAAGCAATTGTACGGAGCTCGCAAGCCAACATCAGAGGTAAAATTTTTCAAAAGTCCGTTCAACTACTTGCGTATGCAGATGATATTGAAATTATTGGGAGAACTCAGAGAGCTGTTGCAAGCATTGAAACGGAGGCGGCGAAGATGGGTCTGGCTGTTAATGAGGACAAAACGAAGTATATGCTGTCATCGAGAAAGGACTCTCAACACCGGTGACTCGGACGAAACGTCACGATGGACAGAAATAGCTTCGAAGTAGTTAAATACTTTGTCTACCTAAAGGCTCTACAATTACCTCGCAAAATTACATCGGCGTAGAAATCAAACGAAGAATCACTCTTGCCAATCGCTGTTCCTTCGCGCTAAGAAGGCATCTAAAAAGTAAATCACTCTCTCGCATAACTGAGGAAATATTGTACAGTACAAGACCTTAATCATTCCGGTCCTGTTGTATGTTGCAGAAACATGGACCTTATCGAAAGCTGATGAAAACCTCTTGGCACGCTTTGAGAGCAAGATTCTTCGAGTGATTTTCGGTCCAGTTTGTACCTACGGAGTGTGGAGGAGGAGATTCAACGACGAACTTTACGGGCTATACAGTGACGTTGACATAGTTAAAAAGCTCAAAATACAGCGGCTGAGATGGCTGGGTAACGTGGAGCGTATGGACAACAACGCACCAGCCCGACGAGTCTTTGAGTCCACCCCTGAGGGACAACGAAGTAGAGGAAGACCCCACCTCAGGAGGCAGCTAGCTAAGGCCCGAGCTGGCTGGGGCGGGCGGCTTGTTGTTTGAGGTCGTGGTGCACCCCGGACTGTGAACGACATCTAAAGTAAGTAAGTAATAAGATATGTATCCAGTGTTGCCATGAAAATATTTCGAAAAAAAAAGAAAAATCTGCAATTATGCAGAAAAAATCTGCAATTCAGATTTCTATGGTAAATAATCTGGATTCACTATTGCGATATCAAAAAATTTAATGTTGACAGGTTAGTGCTAAACGTATTCAGTACAGCCTTATAAAACCTGCAGTGGAACAGTTTTAAACAACATTTTTACTCATGGAACGCTAAAACTTCTACTTTTCTGCCACGCAGATTTTGAGATTTCAAAAGTCTGCGGCTGGGGTAAAAATCTGCAAAATGCAGACAAATCTGCACTTATGGCAACGCTGTATGTATCGTACGTAGCGGGCGCCTTCCAGTCAGATTTGACTGGAAAAAAACAGTATTTTAGATTTTCGACTGTTTTTTTCCAGTCAAATCCGCCTTCCAGTCAGATTTGACTGGAAAAAAACAGTCGAAAATCTAAAATACAGTCAAAAAAAAATCTGTCGAAGAAATTTAAACAAAAATCCAGCCATGAAAGTATAAGAAATAAAAAAAAAATTAATAAAAGTGTTATCAATTGTCTGGCCATTGCTTTGATACCCTCCGGCCTCCACTTGCATTTTATACAAGTCATGCAAAAAGTTTGTCATGTGATCTAGTACGTTACGTACACCAGGGCTGGGCAAACCGCAAACCACCAGCCCATTTTCAGGCGACCGCGGAAGAATTTTAATTAAATGTTTTTAAATAAAATAAATGCATCTTCTTCAACATTAGGTAAATTTGTTCTTGTAGAATTTCTATTTCTGAAACAAAAAATGCACGCATTCATTGTTATACACTTATTTTGTGAGGTGACAAATGTAAATTTACAACCATTGTGTTCAAATTCAACATAATATTAAAGCCTTCTTGTGCACATATGTAGTTGCTTGCGGTTGTTGACATTTTCGCAGCTGTCACTCCAATTTTTAAAAACCGAAAGCTACTATTTCATAATGTCAAAAATGCAGCGTTCCATTGGCCGCTTGATGACAAGCGGCATGCTAAACTCCATATAAGGAAAAACTGACATTTCAGCATTTGCGCTAGAGCTCTAGCACATTTTGTGAAATATCCTTTTCTGGGAAATTTTTCAATCTAGCGCAAAATGAACTGCTAGATTGAAAAAAATAACGAACTGTCAAAACAAAAGTGAAAACGCAGAAGTCAAATATTTCCAATTTGGTTTAAAATGGGAATTCAAACTTTTAGTAATTAATATACATTGAATTTTTTTTGTTTAAACTCTAGTGTATGTATTAATAAATATCCGGCATGATGGCACAAAATACATTTTTGACTCTCATGATTCCTAAATCGGGGATAGTATGTACTAGAAGACTATAGCAGTCAATGGAACGGAGCCAATTTTTGAAGTGCAGATTTTGTCTACACACAACCTTAGGACAGAATCTAAGAAGATTGGCAAGATTTTTGACAAGTGTAGTCTAACAGCAAAAGAAGAATTATTGACATTTATACCAATAAAATCGAAATCAAGAGGTGAAGATAGTTATGCTGCTTTTAAAAAATACACTTAAATAACTTAAAAAAAAAAAACTACTTTCAATACCAACCTGACGCGACGGTAGAAAAAAGTCATCTAACAACATTTTATTCGGCTATAGGTTGATTCAAAATTTGATCAAATCTGGTGACTCCTTCTTGGCGTTACAAATGTCATGACAAAGTTAATATACCTTTATCTGGAGGGTATAAAAAATGTATTAAGTCATAAATGAACTTTACATAATAGGTATCTCTCTGAGCGCTTCAATTGTCTCCTCATCATTTTCATCATTTAGGTTAGGTTAGGTTAAGGTGGCAGGCCGCAAAAAGAGCAGCATTTTGTAAGCAATATTAGTAGGTACCTACCAATTTTTGTTTGTTACTTCGGCCGGTATAGGAAAGTTGAACCTCACGCAACAGCTAATAAATTTTCAGTTTCAATCATCTGTTTGTAAGTTAGTAAAGGCAAGTACTTGTGTAAATGGTTTTAGGGTCTACTCGCAGAATTTTTGTTGGCAATTTATCATTTCCCAATTTGTTGTCTTGCTTCATCAAATCGCAATTTTTGTTAGGCAATCTTTTATTTCATTTTGTAATTGTATCGCAAGAACATCATTTCGTATTTGTCATCTCGCATTTGGCGCGAAATTTATTATTATGTAGGTAATAGATTGAAAAACACAACATTTCGCAAAATTAGGAAATGTGAACAAATCACAACGCTATTCTTTGTTTATATAGGTACCTAAAGTCGTACGAAAATCCGTCACCACTATGCTTATCTTTGTTTCTTATTGATTTAAATAAAAAACAAACGTTTTCCGTACGTTTTCCATTTTCCTACAGATTGAAACCTCACTTTTAACCACGACCGGCGGGCGGCACGGCGTTTGCAAAACAACTGTGTGCCAAGCCAAGTGTCATTTTGTCAATTACATAAATAATGACAAGGAATAACGGGAAGCAAAACAAATTCTTTCAAAACAACAACATGCTGTCTAATCATAAGCGAAATGGAAAAGCGCGGGAAAAACATTGCGAAATAAATACATGCAAACATAATTCAAAGACGGAGTGAGAATTTGCGAAACAGCTATTGCGAGAAAAACTTAATTTATTTCGATAAATGCGAAACGAATTTATTTGTCGAATAGACCGGCACCCGTTTTGCTTCCAAGCTCAGAGCAAAAAAAAAAAAAAAATTAAATTCAAGCAATATTTGTTTTTCTTTTTATTTTTTTTTATTGCCACTTTGAATTTAATTAGTTTCAATACTGACAGAAAAAATTACGCGAAACATTTAAAACGAGTCAAACAAAATTCGTATCCAGTTAAAAAACCATCCGGCTGGATTTTAAAAAAATCTTCGAGCTAAATGCATATCAATCCAGTCATAGCTGACTGGAAAGCAGTCAAGATGGCAACGCTGCGTACGTACAGCCTATATTTAAGGCAAAAAAAAAAAAACAGATGTGGCTCTTAACAGTAAGTACAGTTTTTATAGGCCACTGGTAAAACGATCCATACATTTTTGTCTAATCATTGTTTAAGGTGCACATTAAATAGTATTTTCTTTCATTTAGGTGTTCCGTAAGGCTCAGTTCTCGTGTCTCTTTTATACAGGGTGTTTGTTTTTTCTAGAGCTATAGATCATCATAACCTTTGTCCTTTAAAACCCTTCTGCCACTTTTGAAAGATATTTTAATATTATGCTCACTTTTGTAAATATTTACAGATAAGGAGAAGTTTTTTCCGTTCGTTATACTCGTTCATGGCTACACCAGCGATTGCCTTTGCTGCCGTAGTCTGATGGCCGAAGACTAACAAAATCCTTACAGTAAATAAATTGGAAAGTAATCCAACGTATAGCTGCAAAGTGCATGACGGACTGTTAACGCTCCTATTCAAATAGGTACATATTCGATTAACAAGGCTGAGCTTTCATCGTCTATTCCATTCGAACAATATTGACCCTTCCTACCATGGAGGTCATCTGTCTTTGCTCTACCTTATGGAGCCTGAAAGCCCATTCAGCATGATTGTAGATAACATACTATCGATATACGACTACCATTTAAACTTCCCTATCCCTTTAAGGGAGGACTGGAAAAAATACAAAACCAATACAGACAAAACAGATACGGTTCTAAGATGGTGTCAGAGGGACTGGATCTGGAATTCATGGAGAGTCGCCTCAATCGAGCTATTCAATTCAGTCAGCCTTGGCAAAAACTCTGCCATTTTCCGGGCTGAAGTTCTTGCCATTATTTATCGCAAATCGAATCCCGTGAAGTGGACCCTCCATAGCTCTCGATCCTCCGCCATCGACTTCACATCATCAAGGGCAATCCCCATACGGGTAGAGGAGAGATTATGAACTTGATCTAACCATCTCATCCTAGGTCTACCTATAGCTATAGGACGCCTACCTGATGGTACGGATTCCATAACACGTGTCGTGGAATATTGGTCGGAAACATGCGATTAACATCCTCCTCCTGATCACAATTAAAATGCGTTGTGGTTTTGTATAGCGCTCCATTTTTACTAACATCGAACTGTCAACTATCACATTGTTATCATTTTTACATTGGCATCACTGCACTTTTAAATGGCGCAAAGTTAACATTTTGCTTGAATTATGGGACACCCTTTAGTTATAAATAATGACAGAGCACCTATTAAAGCTATTCTTTATCAGATCAGATTATTAACTTGGCCTTTTACTCTCATGATTGCAAAACACATCATAATCTGTCAACATCAAATTGCATTCTACTAATGGCAACACTTTTTATATTTTTTAATTTTTCTACAGCAATATTTTTTTGCTCCTAAATAATTGTACTCAAGAATTAATGAAATATTGCATAACTCCAGGAGATAAGTATGTTCTGAATATTTTTATAAGAACTCTAAATCTGTCCCATTGTAGGTACTACCGTACTACATAAGGTTTTGGTTTGAATATGACGGAAACGAAAATAAAAATATCACCTTCATATTATAATGACCTTCCGGATTATGCGTAAGTCTTTAGATCAAAAATGTCATTAAACTACGACATATTTCAAGGAAATCCCATCCGCGAATAGCTAATTTAAGCTAATATTGTATAAAATTAATCAAAATACACAAATAAATCACTGGCAAAAATGTCACAATGAATGTCAAAGTTCATGTCAGTTCAAATGTCAAACAAACAGCTTGAGTGGAAAATATTTAAATGAAGCTATAATCTTTCATTGTTTTTACGCCAGATACATCTCAAATTAAGAGTCGCATTATGCCAGTCGTTAAATGCATTAATGATGTGTGAGAAATGCTGTTCAACAGGCCTGGTGAGGTAGCGTTACTAAAATATTGCGCAAACTTAATTACCACGCGTTTAGTTGAAGTGTTGAAGTTTTTCGTTTTTTTTTTTTAAGGTACCTCTATTAACGTATCTAATGACGTTTTACATAAGAGATTCTTCAATAATCACTTGTAGTACCTACATGTCATTTGTGATGTGTATTATGCGTAACATCTGTTATAACATCACCATCTTGACCAACGGATATCTATACAAAATGGCTATCATTCTACACCTACCTTTGTTGTCTGTGCGAAACCTTGCGTATACGATTCAAGTGGTTAGATTGTTGTTTCTTTTAGAATTAGTTGATTAATAGTACATATTTGTATTTCCGACACTTCGTTTGGCTATTTCTATTAAGAGGTCTTTAGAGTTAAAAGCCTAGGGGTGCATTATAGCTCTTTTTCATATCTATACATTTTCATAAATAGTGCTATAATGTTGACCTTAAATCGTGCCCTACAGTGTTTTTCTTATACTAGACGCATTAATTGGCTGATGGTATTTTGAAAAATTAAAGCAATTTAAATGAAAAGTCATTGATGAGGTTTTCAACCTCTGAGCGGTATATTCAATGAGGTCGCAATATGCATATCGCATATTAAATATGCATAAATCGTGCTTCAAATATCAAAAGAAGTTCAACCAAGTTTGATTTTGTGTACGTCATATTACAAGTGAGTTAATGACTCTGGATCATACGTAGACTGATAATAACAATTTTAAGCTGGCTGGAAAGTCTATGCGGCTATTGAATTGTGCAGCTATAAAAGAGGTGTATGGAACGTCCAGTGAGATAGAGTAAAGTTCTCGCACTGAATGCACTCTCTATACTTGTCACAGACTACGTCACTCCATATCAAGACCTTTTAAGGTCGGTATAGGGTCAGGCATGTTCTTTGAATCGTATATCGCAATGTATTGGCAGCCAGGCAGCATTAGCACATCGGATAAATGTCCGCTATATGGCTTTGCTTAAATGTGGCAGAATTTCATTAATACACCTCCATCTCCCCACCTCCTCTTTAAAATTTTCAAAGCGTTGGTGGTCGTGGGCTTGTTTGTGGAGACTTATCGCGAGCTGCCGCCACAACGCGCGTGATGATGAAAATTTATTTTAGATTTTTGTAAACAATCTCTATAAACTTATTTATTGAAATTTTGCATACACTTTTAACAAACATTAAATTTCAAGTCTGCAATGTTTTCAATTAGAATTTCGCACATTATTATAAACTTTTCACTAATAAAATGGACAAACCCTATTTCCCGCCATATAAAATTTCGTTTGTTTTCTTAAAAATTTTTTAGCTGTCACATTATTTTTTTTTCTCATTTGACACTGACGTTGTCGCGAACTACACTATATGTACAATGTTCGACGACAGTTGACATCACAACATTTAATAACAATATTATCTTGATCTTTTGTTTATTTTTCTGTGAGCTCTTTTGGAGACCCTTTCTTCCTGTAAAATTTGGTTTGTTTTCCTACAAGTTTTTTTGACGTTTCAGTGAATGGAAGAGATAGCTTCGTGAAATACCTATTGCCTCAATTTTTAGCCTAGCGTAAAAATGTTATTTCTTAGTTAATAATAGAAAATAACAAATGATATGCATAAAAAATAGAAGATAATAATAATAAATAAACAGCTAATACCTATATGAAAAGTAAACCATACCGCCCTCGCATATGCAACTAATGTCGATTTTCTTTGGGCTTTTACCGTTTTGCTCTCAATCTCAGATTTTTCCTGCCCCAATCGAACATGAAATGAGATCAATTTTTTTTGCATTTGTGTTGGTGTGTGATTTGACAGTCAGCTGTTTTCAAATTCCAATTTGTGTTTATAAAATTGAATTGTTAATTGTTAGTTTTTTACTTGTACTTGTACAATAACTACTTACTTGTTTTGTTTTAAACTAGAACTTCGTCCTTCCCCATGAAAACAACCCCATACGACGATCCATTCGTCTACATTAATATCCATTTTCATATTTTCAAATTTATTCCACAATAGGTAGGGGAGACTGGGGCACATTTGAACACTTTTTGCTTTGAGGTCTCATAAAATCCTATTTGTTTAAATTATTAAACTCACTTTAAGAAATGCAAATAAACTTTGATTTGGACAAATAACTACGTAAATTTAGTAAGGGCGTATAATTTATTTCTATTTAAAAACGAAGTAGGTCCTTATGTTCAAATGAACCCCCCTTCCCCATACGGGGGGC
The DNA here is from genome assembly GCA_949372485.1 of Cheilosia soror. Classification (NCBI taxonomy): domain Eukaryota; kingdom Metazoa; phylum Arthropoda; class Insecta; order Diptera; family Syrphidae; genus Cheilosia; species Cheilosia soror. The sequence continues at coordinate 40,731,806 of OX443564.1, read as the reverse complement.
ACTTTTGAACGGCAGTAATTGTAATTGCTATTAGCAGCTAATAAGTTACTACATGCTTTGTATTTTTTTAATAAAATAAATTAACTTTATTTTTTTAATAAAGAAAACAAAAACGACTTAGCAAAAGCAAACTGAAATTTTGAAATTACTGAAATAGGCATTTTACAGACTCAAGAAACTTTCTAAAACAAAAATGAGTTATTTTATTAACCGAACATAAATTTTTAAAAAATTAAGACAAAAATTATCACCGCAGCTGTCCTCGATGTTCCCGGAGCGTTAATTGGTGGTGGTACCTTAGCTTTTAGTTCAATGCCACTTACCCCTTGTTCAAATGTGCCCCGACTATTTTGTTCAAACCTACCCCAATAAGTCAAGCGACAGAAGAATGTGCGCAAATATTTATATTTTTCATATTTGTCAAAAAACGTACCTTTATACGTTTTCAAATGCAGTTGTGCCTTAAAAATATATTTTACACAAAAAGAAAAGCTCACTATAAAATGTGTACACTCTTACAAATAAGAATAATTAAAATATGCAATTTAAGCATAAAACCTCCTCATGCGTCTACTTCCAGGCGACACGACTGCAAAGACATCCGAAAGTCATTGACCACTAAAGAACACGGTATTACCAAGTTTAAATTTTGGTTTATAAGTATGTACTTTGAAATAGTTTTAAAACGTTGTTTTATTAGCAATGTGCAAATGTGTCTCACGTTCAAATGTGCCCCAGTCTCCCCTAACAATAACTAACCTCAAAGTTTGACAAGAGTCACTTGTTTTGGTATTGGTGAAAGTATGTGCGAATCTCTCTCTCGAATCGAGATTCGCAAAAGTGATCTGAATTTTAAAAAAAGTGCTTTTTTTGCCCAAAGAAAATTGATTTTGACAGACAGCTGATTTCTAGAGAAGAAAAACTGCTCTGAATCTTAAAAAAAGTGCTTTTTTTTGCCCAAAGAAAATCGACATAAAAGTGCAAACAAATAATTTTACATACTTTACCAATAAAATTTATTTTACTATGACCTTCAGGTTCAGAGAGATGATTTTAAACATGCAGACGTGAATTGAGTGTTTGCAAATACATGAGTCATATTTACTTAATTTACTTTGACATTTGAGCATTGTGTATGTAACCTCAATTTGTTTCGCTACCACTCAATGCATCAGCTTGCCGCTTAATGCATTAGCCGGCTTTGATCTGGAATCATAGTTCATCAGATCAAATTATTTACTTTGAATTTAAGGTTTAACACTTCTCTAGCGTCATTCAGTTGTTTTATTATTAGACAAAAGTGTGGATAGGTATCTCCGTCAATAGCTTCATCATCATCAGTTCGAACAAATAGAAGATTATAATAAAAATGTTGCGCTGTCATTTCTAACCACACTCTTGCCTCCATTTAAACATTTAAATGTTTTGATTTGCATTTATTTAAGACATTCCTTACACCCACGGTGTTGCATAAGATATCTAACAATATTTCAATTCGAAATGTTTTTTTTTTTATTACTAATAGTAGATTCGGACGGTTTCGTTCGTGCGTCTCATATTATAGAAGTCGTAGCTTAAAATATTGTGACCAGAAAAATGTGCGTAAATGCGTTCAGTATGTAGAATAGTCTACTGATTAGACGGGCTGAAGGCCAGACAAATGAAGTTTGAAAGAGAAACTGTTTGGTTATAAACATTATACTATTTCTGAAATGTACCTATTACTAACATGCATCCGTATATTGGGGCAATTTTTGAAGCTACAATTACACATATCACGAATCTTTTCATTCTTGACTTGACTTGTGACTTGCTAACGTCGCAATGATGTCCGAGCATAGACTAAATAACTTATACAGATGTCTCACCGCCATACAAATCGATGCTTGCACTTCTTTGCGATCGTCAAACACGATTGTCTAACAAATATATGGTGGAAAACAAAACCCACCATACCTCATTCAAAAAGAAGGGTGGATTTGCTTTGCTATTGCCTTGCCGTTGCCAGTTGTATTATGATCGTATGCAGGAGTGGGTGCGTGCTGGAGTATGACATGGGGTAGGTATATTATTAGCTTTCGTCTTCGTAGGAGACCGGAGACGTATAGAAGAGGAAGAGGTTTGGTATTGGTTTCGGCTGGATACGTGTTGTTGCATTTTTCTAGATAGGCGAATGAGTATTTTGAGGAAGAAATTTACATGTTCTTGTGCATGGAAGTTGTTTCGTGTTGTTGTTTTCTATATTCCTATTTGCTTTATAGTGTCTCATGATTGTTGGGAAGAGGGGTGTGTGCCGTTTGGAGGTGTTCAGTTGTGTAATGCATGGTGTATGGGATTTTATTGTTGGGAAAAGGCACACAAAACGATTTGGGTTTGTGTGCCTTTTTCTTGACCTAAGCGAATGGGGATTTCGGTGATGAAACATTTTCTTCTGCACGGTCGATGATTTTTTGGTTGGCATCATAATTTTACTTTTTGTGATCCTGTGTTACCTATTTTAAAAATCTAATGAATTTATAAGCATAATTATTTCTTTTTTTGTGATAATGTACATACATATTATTATTTCATTAATTTTATTTTGTAATACGCTAGAAGATGCTAATTTTTGTTTGTTGTTTAGTAAATTAATATTTATGAATAAACCAATTTGACTAAGCTATAGTTTTTTTTTCTGTATTCAAACATACTTATATTCTAATTTTTACTAATTAGATTGCTGTAAATATGTACCTTTTTTTTTATTTTTTTGATTATGGTCTTGGTTCATTCATTGAATAAATTAATTGTTTGCTTTTAGTTAATATTTTTACTTTTTTGTTTTTTTTGTAAATACAAATACTTGGGAGGGGGTGGGGGTCGATATACTGCCACGTCCACGTTCGTGTCCCCTGGAAACTACTTTGGTTAAGGCTATGCTGGTGTTTATACACTACGTAATTAATCAGTTATTTATATTTGACTCCAACAATTGTGTCGTTAAGCTTTTCGCTTATCGGAAATGAACATAATTAGAGCTTGTTAACAGTTATTTGATAGTAGTTATTGTTTGCCTTAACAAAAGTAGGCTAAGAGCAGTGTAGGTATTTGCATGTATGTAGGTTTACATATTGTAGATATTTGCATGTTTGTATTCGTATATGTGTACTGCGGTACATTATTACTTCATTTTGGTCAAATCATACATAAATGCCTATTTTGTTTAGTTTTTATTTAAATACATGACATCAACTCACTAAAGAATGTTTAACTTTCGCTAGTCTTCTATCGACCCAGGGTTACACAGTAATTCAATATTACCTACAACATAAAACTAAAAAACGTTTAAATCTTGGTTCTTTATCCGATTTTACTTTTTGACACACGGTCAAATGATGCCAACCAAAAAATCATCGACCGTGCAGAAGAAAATGTTTCATCACCGAAATCCCCATTCGCTTAGGTCAAGAAAAAGGCACACAAACCCAAATCGTTTTGTGTGCCTTTTCCCAACAATAAAATCCCATACACCATGCATTACACAACTGAACACCTCCAAACGGCACACACCCCTCTTCCCAACAATCATGAGACACTATAAAGCAAATAGGAATATAGAAAACAACAACACGAAACAACTTCCATGCACAAGAACATGTAAATTTCTTCCTCAAAATACTCATTCGCCTATCTAGAAAAATGCAACAACACGTATCCAGCCGAAACCAATACCAAACCTCTTCCTCTTCTATACGTCTCCGGTCTCCTACGAAGACGAAAGCTAATAATATACCTACCCCATGTCATACTCCAGCACGCACCCACTCCTGCATACGATCATAATACAACTGGCAACGGCAAGGCAATAGCAAAGCAAATCCACCCTTCTTTTTGAATGAGGTATGGTGGGTTTTGTTTTCCACCATATATTTGTTAGACAATCGTGTTTGACGATCGCAAAGAAGTGCAAGCATCGATTTGTATGGCGGTGAGACATCTGTATAAGTTATTTAGTCTATGGTCCGAGTTTATCCAAAAGTGGTCATTACATATTTGTGATCGCCTGACACCATTAACCCTAGATTCATAAACTATATTCATTGTTACATCGTTCATAAACATAGGTCTGTGAGACTGAGACATTTATTTACTGTCTATAAAGATTTTTTGGAGAAAAACACATAGGTTACTTTGAGAAACATTTATTTTAAATAAATAGAAGGAAAAAAAAAATAAAATTCTTTCATCCGGCGAAATCTTGAAGTTGAAGCACATTTTACATGCAAATGCAACATGCTAATTAAAACAACAGCCTGCTGTCCACCGTTGGCATCAACTCTTGATTTTCCCCAGGCTGGCAGCAGCTGGCTAGGAATTCACCAGCAGATGGCACAGAAAGCAATAAGTGGCTTATGTCGTTTTCGGTTGGTCGTCCAGAACCGTCCGGAAGAACTCTCCACGATTCTGAATTCAAATCCAGAAGAAAATTTCTTCTCTTTCAGGAGAAGAATTGTCAGTTGAGTGCCAATCGAACGCTTTCATCAGAAGCGTTCGGATTGCTTCCAGACGGTACTGGACGACCAATCGAAAACGACATTAAAAAAGCAGTTAGTGGCACTGCGAAATTTAACTGATACTTGCAGAATGGAGAACAACGCATGGACACACGGTCTTGGGCATGACTTTCATTACCATGAACGGCTTGGAAAACTACGAAATTTTTTTTTGGCAGCTAGATAAAGGTATAGTAAAATTGAAAACATAAACAAATTCTATATGGTAAAACCAGAGCGGACGCCCGTTTTTGACGTCCTCACTCTATCAACGCAAAAATATTAAAATGAAGATTTGTATCGAAAAAGCAATGGTGCGGAAAATTCTCCCATGGGAGAATTATTTCTGAATGTGGATTTTCATTGCATTTTCTGTGCCAGCTACCTCATTCTTCATCTTTCTACTCATTTAAAATCTATCTACCTGTCTCGCTGGACACGACGTTTATGGAAAGGCACAAGGGGAACACTGCAATGTTATAGTTTACTATTCACCTGTCAAATTTGATGTCATTGGAATGACGACGCCTTGTTTTGTGTGTATAGAGCAGCGGTACCCAATCTTTTTTGGTCGCGGAGCACTTTTCTGGAGAGAAATTCCTCGCGGAGCACTTTGCTGTCAGTATTCCAATTTTCGTAGTTATAAAAAACTCCGTAACTATTTTTAGTTGTTTTCTTATTAATTTTATTAAATTGAAGAAATAAGTAACGTGTTGTGACTTTTAGCATTTTATAAAATATTTAAACTAGTAGATATTTAAAAAAAAAAAAAAAATCAGAAACATTTTTAACTCATTTTCGAGTTGGCCACAGAAAGACAAATAAATAAAAAAAAAAAAATAAATAAATAGGTGGCGCAACAGGCGGGTGACACCCAAGGCCTAGCTTCTCGCAACCATTCGTTTTGTGTGAGTTTCTATTTTTGGGACGAATGGAAGGGACCTACAATTTTATGCCGAGTCCGAACGGCTCAATTGAGAAGCTTTTTCATGACAGGCATACTCTCGGATGTTTGTCAGACGTTCGCGAGAGGTGGCGCAGTAGAAAAAACTTTAAGATGTAATTTGGGTTTTTCCGGGGATCGAACCTGGGATCCCTCGCACAGTAGTCCAACACACTAACCACTGCGCTACTGCGCCCACAGAAAGACAAAGACTTGAAAATTCCAGTTTCCAAACAAAAAAATAATAAAAATTACCAATATTTACTGGGATAGCCTTTATTTTTTTAAAAGGGCAGTCAATCTTTTCTGAAGATGCTCCACTAAAATCCGAAATATTTGGCGCAACAGGTTTTATAGGCACCCTAGGCCAAGCTTCTCACAACCATTTGTTTTTTAAAATTTTTTTTAGGGACGAATACAATACAAGGGACTTCCAATTTTTAGGCCGAGTCCGAATGGCTGATTTAAAAAGCTTTTCAGGACATAGAGTCTCAGATGTTTGTCGGACTTTCGCGAGAGGTGCCGCAGTGGAACCTTAAGACGTAATTTGTGTTTTTCTGGGGATTGAACCTGTGACCTCTCAAACAGTAGTCGGATCCAAATAAATTAAGCTTGGATTTGACACTCCAAAGAACTTTTTTCCAAAATTGCAAATGTTTTTTTTAAGTGGAGTCTTTCGAAATTCCGGCTCTTGCTTAGGTTTTTGTTGACATATAATGTGTGTTTTTTATGGAATATGCATCCACAAAGATTTTGTTCTACGACACAGCGCCCTGAGTTCTTGATGGAGTTTAGGTGCAACAATTTCCTTAATTTTAATGGACATCAAAAATGGATTGGCTCTACTTGTCCGGAAAATCTTTTTTTGGAGGAGTTTTGCGTCCAATCTAATTTCTTTTGCGGTTCTTAAAACTTCCGGTCTTCTTAGAAACTTGTATTTCCCCGAAAACAAGCTTCGTAGAAAAACAAATCTTTTCGCTATCATCGCCATTGATTCGTTTCCATTTTGATAGTTAGGAAGTTCTGGGGTATACGATTTATTTTTACCCATTTTTGTACTCTGTAATTAATACACAAATTACATTGTTGCGAACAAAATGACACAGTTCCAGAAGCACAAAATTAGCTAGTCTGATGGAATTTTCATATTTTGCGCTCATGTTTCCGCGGCGCACTTGCATTTTTATGGCGGAGCACACTTTGGGAAACTCGGGAATAGAGTATAGCCAAATTGTTCATGGGAATGAAAGTCATGTCTATGATCGTGTGTCCATGCACAAGGAAATCATGTGTACCAACTTGGCGATATAAAAGTTCTGCTGGTATCAGCTTGCTCACTCAAAAAAGATTGTTAAGCAAATAATATTAAATTTTTCATAAATTGTAGGCTAAAAGTTCTTGCTTTAACTATTCTCGAAATGAACTGCTGGCTGTGCTTTAATTGCACTTAAAAGCAATTTTTGTATAGCCAAAACTAGTAGCATTTAACAAGCCTAAGAATCAAATTATGCCCCAATATAAAGTTTGTTGTTTGTATAATTTGTATTTGTTTATAAAATCAGTTAAATACTCGAAATTCTTATAAATCTGTTGACCTGCAACTGTAATTTAATCGACAGAAATATCTATATTCAATTGAATCGAAAGAATTCCCTCAGCACGTGACTCTAAGCTAAGCCCCAAATAAACGAAAACTAATTTTTTAGTTATTTTAATTTGCCACGGGCTACTTAAGTTTCCATTATTGCTATAAACCTATAAATTAAAAACGATAGTCTTCCACCCGGAAAACAGTATTTTGACGAATTTTTTTCCAAGGTCACTTTATGTTGCGCTAATTGGCAAGAGATGGATATTCCGATTGTTGTTTTTTTTTTTTCATTTATTGATTACGACATAGCTGCTAATTCTATACAAATTAATAGCGTCTTCAATACTAAAACTCTTCCTTAGATTTTGTGTTGCGCTAATGCTGAAGCTGATCACCTGTAGAACAAGTTTCAATCGAAATCAATACGAAAGCTGCTAAACAAGAAGCATATTTCCAGACACAAAAAAAAAAGCCCACACACACATCATGGTGTGTATTATTGCATGGGAGGCTTCAATCTGAGCCGTGTTTCTTAGAAGATGGAAATAAAAATTCTTTCGCAAGATACATACACAGAGTCCGAGGTGGTACGGCTACGGCATTAGTTGGCATTATTTTTAGTTGGGTTGATTACCCAGCTATGTTCGCACATTCATTCAACAGGTTTTGGAGAATTGATATTCGAGCATAATCGGATTTATGAGTATTAGACAAGCACATTAAGGTTTATTACTATGATGATTCTGTGATGCGTCATTTTGCCAATATCACGTCGTCGGTTGAATTTAAGCCTGGATTATGCCATTGTGGGTCAAAGAAATGGAGTTGAAAAGGGAATTTCCATGAGAAAATTTCAATACCTTTGAAACGAAGCTGATTTTTGATTCATATTGGAATTTTATATACCGCGAGAGTAACTTGTTTTTTTTTTAAATAATCTATATAAAAATAGTGTAAAAAATGTATAGTAATTCATCAATTAAAAATTTTCACTTGTTCGTAATTGCCTGGAGAAGGTTCTTCTGAAATCGAAAATAGAAAACGGCTGGGCTCATTTGGATTAAATTTTTTTTTTCAATTGTTGGTAATTGCCAGGAGAAGGAAAGGAAATTTTGGAAAAACCCTCCGGAAAAGTCGGGAAATTGAAAAAATCGAAAATTGATTTTTTGTATGGAATTTTGTGTGCAAATGTTTCGGAATGGCTTTTCGAATGGAAAAATAGGAAATTCTCAGTGGAAAACTTGGAAAATTAATAAATTTTTTCGAAGAAATTTTGTATTTTATCACATAATTTGATGAATTTGATGAAGCTTGGAAAATTTTCGGATAATTGTGAAATTCATTGTGATAAAAGACGTTTTGCGTGCATTTTGGGTGGAAAAGTTAACGACATAAATAATAGATGGCACCAGGTGTCCTTTTCGCATTGATATTTTCTATTGAGCAAAAATGTGCTATTTTTCTTGCTGCAAATGATTCGTGTTTTGCGTAGTATTACACTGATTCTGATTTCAATTGGAATCCAATGCGATAATTATCAATTCGATCATTTTCTCAGAAAAAAAGTTTGCGTGTAAAAAGTGAGGTTATCCAATTGGGTTGCGGGCATTCAAACTCTCTTGATGTGACAGGAAAATTTACAGCTGAAACTTGGATTATCGATCATAATCCTGTTGGGGAATCTGAATCATCCGAAATTGTGAAACGGTACGAGGTTGTTCGTCAAGAAACTGATGAACAATGTGATTCGAGCGACGATCATCAAGGGCAAATTCAAATGAGAGGAAGTTCTTATCCCACGAATTCCGATTAATCCAACTAATCTTCCATTCCAATTCAAGCGGATTCAGTTCCCGGTTTGATTGGCTTTTGCGATGACAATCAATAAATCGCAAGGCCAAACGTTGGAAGTCTGTGGGATTAATCTCAAATTTCCCTATTTTTCGCACGGTCTGCTGTGTACGTTGCCTGTTCGCGTGTTGGAAAACCGTCTTCGTTGTTTGTTTTTGCGCTGGAAAACAAATCGAAAAACATTTTTTATCACATCGCTATCTACTAATTTCGATTCCATTCAAATAAATCACATTGAAATTTCTGAAATTTGTACTATCTGTGTTTTAGTATAACTCTGGAGTTTATCTGAAGGCGTTAAATTTGGGGCGAGACGAAGTTCATCGGGTCCGCTATACTCTGTCCAATTTATAATTTCACTACAGGGAAGATAGGGTACCTATTTGCTTTTCACCCTAACTATTATGGATTTCAATAAGCTATCTCCATTTCAAAACTCTCACATGGTTGCCGTAGTGACTGGTGAACATTATAAAATGGCATAATTCTCTCACAAATATCGGTAGGGTTACCAACTGTTTATTAAGATTTCATGAACAGAAACATGACCGTAAACTAAATCTAAAAAAATTAAACTAACTCTAAATTAAATTAAATCCATCTTTTTCCCCACCACCAAGGGGTAAGATAGTAGGTGCGTTATTTAAAGAGTTCCCCAGAAGGCCTAATCTCTTTTAGCGTAAAAATAAATCACAGAAAATATACATTTATATCGAAATATGCTCAAATTGCTTAGTTTTGTGTAAAACACATATTTGTAGGTACCTATGTATGTATTTTGAAAAAACATGGTTGAATATGAATCCGGTTGTCCTAGTAATTACTATTAATTTATCACAATATTACTGCAACAGACTTATTAATGCACTGATAATGAATTGAATGCATTAAAACACCTCACGAATAAACCTCTTATCTAGACGACAAAATCGAAAAAAAGGTTTAACTGCATATTAACAGATCCTTCAGAAATACAAAATAATTAAAGGAGTACCTAAAAACTGTATGGCAACATCCCACATAATCAATGTCCTTTTTTTGCTCTCAAAAGCTTTCAAAAGCAACAAAACCCGAAAGTTCTTTGACAAAATCCATAGAAAAACCCATAATGATATTTTTGCAAATGAGTATGGTAACACTCTTCTCAGGTGCTTAAAAAACACACCAACACCACACATGACATGTTTATTTTCAGAGATAAAATAGCAACCACACATGAGAAGATCACCCTTATTATCGTCCGTCATCCTCATTCTGCCTGCCAGCATTTGTGTGGCAGTGGCAGACTGGTCATGATGGTCGGGTTTTCGTAAATGACAACAACAATTCCTTGTTAAGTCAGTGGCTTGGTTTTTATTTCAGTGGCAATTCTTGTGATTGAGTGCCGTGAGATTAGGTATCTACTAGCACCATTGGTAGAAAAAAGAGCTTTCCATAAGGCCTCGCCTATACTGAAAATATAAATTGGACAGAGTATAGCACCTTTACCAATAAAAAATTGGAATTATTTACTTCCTCAACAACATGAAATAAAGTCACATTTTCCCTTGACGCAGTAATTTCAATTATTAAGAACCATATATCATTATGAATGCCTTGCTTAGCAATATTTTTATCACATTAACGACTCGACCCATCTTCAAATAATTTGTTGTTTTTTATAGCCAATAATTATACGGTTATTTTGTGATATTTGAAATGAACAAATTCGATCTGGGTATATGATTTTTATGGGTTTTTCTGTAAATTTGCATAAAAAATGTCTATAGTAGCATATTTTGTACTAAATGGTATTTTGACTTTTTGACAAACTTATCGAAGAGCGACAAATTATTTGATTAAGAAGCTTTGTAGCCAATGAATGCAAGACTATTTTGGGATATTTAGAATGGAGAAATTTACACGGGGTTATAGGTTTTTGGTAACTTTTTAAAAAATTGTTTCACCGTTTGACACTTTTAGAGAGGAGCGATAAATTATTTGATTAAGTGGTAAGATATATATAGCATATACAATTATTTTGCAATATTCAAAGCAGAAGAATTCGAACGGGGTAATCGATTTTTTTTTAATTTTTCCAAAAACAAAAGAGTCCGATGGCGAACTGGGGTCTTAAAATTTTAATTTTTTATTCTGTCCTTGTCCAATCGGAAAAATTTTTGCATTTTATCATCTTTTTTTTCGAAAAGGCGATGTGGTGGATTCAGTTTTACCTATAAGCTAGGTCCACCACAAAATTTATCACTTCCCGAAGAGCAAAAAATGTGCACGACTGGGTCGCACGTAACTTTCTCGTTTATTGCGAATCTCGCAGAATCTCAGAGTCATTTCATCAAATTTTACGTTTAAAATTATACGCACAGATGTATTGCCTCTGAAGTTTTGGGCTTTGCAAAAATATACCGTATGTGAATAAAGATCGGGATTTGGGTGTCATTATTGAGAAATATTCATAAAACGGCTACATTCGAGTTTTCTGAGAAAAACTAAGTACGTGATCATGTTTAGAATGCTTATGTTGTCTTAAATATGTATTTTGATCAAAATCGTTGGAGCGGTTTTTTGTAAAATTATGCTGCCAAATGTTACAATTTGGATTCGAAAAGCACTGTTATTAAACTGTTTAGCTGAAAACTAAGTACGACATATTCTTCAGGATATAAACATTACCTAGCAGATATATTTTCATCAAAATCGAGAATGGCGTTTTCGAGATACGAGCCGTTTTTAAAGTACCGTTTTTAGCGATTGGGAAGGACGTATTCATGGTTCAAAAAACACAGTTTTTCAACTGTTTAGCTCAAAACTGAGCAACTGTTATTACTATGGATTAAAGCATTACATGAAAGTAACATTTTTATCATAATCGAAAATGGTGTTTTTGAGATATGAGCAGTTTTTTAAAGTACTTTTATTAGGGATTTGGGTGGATATCAAAGGACGCAGTCTTTTTAAAGAAAAACTGAGTTTGCTATCAAGTTAAGAATGGCAATAGTACCTTAAAAATATTTTTTTTAAAAATCGTTTTTACCGTTTTCGAGAAAAAGCCAATTTTTAAAACTGCCGTTGCTTGACTTTTTAGCGAAAAACTGGGTATGCAGTCATGTTGAGCATGCTTACATTAACTCAACTATCAATTTTGGTTTAAATCGTTAGAGCCGTTTTCGATCAAATCTAAATTTAGGCATATTTCGTCATATTTCGTAAAATTTGTATATGGGAGGTACCGTTAATATTAGGGCTAGAATAAAAAAAAAACGTCCCGAGCGGGAAGCCCAAAAACTCTAAATACGAAGTTTGAAGCAAATCCGTCCAAACGTTTAGATTCCCCAGGGGTGGGACAGACAGACATACGGACGGACAGAATTGCGAGACCCACTTTTTTGAGTTCCCCTATCATCGTAATATCAGAATTGATCAAAATCTCGAGTTCGAAATTTTGTACGAAAACAATACCTTTCTCTATATTTTCTTTCTTTCTCTCGTACTACGTTTACGAGAAAGTTAAAAATCAAAAACACCGCAATTAAATAGCAACTAAATCCCATATACTTTGTTTGGCGAAACTCGAATGTGGTGAATCCAGCTTTACCCACGTAAATTTTTGCCTATTTTTGGTTAAAAATTTTTTGTTAATACCGAAAGCTTTAGTTTTAAATCTTTCTTCTGTTCAAATTATGTGCAAGAATTAAATGAAGTTTGATTAAAAAAATTAAGTCTTTAGGGGTGTGTTATTCAAGTGGCAAGGAGTGTACATAAAAAAATTCTCCTACCAAAGAAGCATTATTTTTATTTTAATGATAAACTTTGCATTATTCCAATTGTATACTAAATCTGATGACCCTCATTGGTCGGTATAAGAACTTCTGTGTCCTGTCTCATTAAATTACCTCTTGCCATATGGCGCGGCACAAATAATTAATTTCAAGTGGAATGCCCACGCGAGGTGTTTGCATTCACCTCCAGTGAACTTCAACAGTTGTGGTGCAGAAATTGCCTTTAGCGGTTATCACGTTTTACCGGTTATCTTACCATAATTTTGCAGCAAGAGGTATAGAATTACGCTACAAGTATTACAACACTATGTTATTCGACTTAGCACTTAGTCTATGACTATGTTCATCAGTGCAAGCATTTGGCAGAGCTATAAGTCCAAAAGTGACTGGCTGTGCTACTTTTGCATATAAAAAGTGCGTAACCCTATCTGCGGTGTGCCACTGTGGCACAACCACTTAGAAATGATTTATACCAATCACATAAACCGCATCTGAAATAACGCAAATAAGTTGATTCGGAAACTGTCGGTACGGTATATCATGAGAAACCAATAAAATATTCATTATATACATACATACAGTACAGATGTATCTACAATAAATTGTATCCACATTTATATACATCAAACAAGGTATGGATACGACGAGCAGTTTGGAATTTTGCTTAGCCGTTCGATCACATTCATGAAAATGTTGAAAGTGCTTATTGATTGCGCCACAAATCAGTAGCTGTATGTACTTTTATATTGACTAAACTGGACATATTTTATTTTTAAATAGGGAGGTACTACGAGGATATATCAGTTGCAACTGCAAGAATGTCCATTATGTGTGTTTGGGATGAAGCAAAGGTAAGGGAATTATAGACATCGCGACGAAGTCGAATAGGGCGCAATCTGGAACTGCAACCTGGACTAATTTTCGACTAGTTTTTCGAGCAGTTGATGCGGACACTGAGGCCGTGTATCGAAAACATGATATTTATGCAGATATTGCAAACGTAGTTGAAATGGAAGGAGGAGACTTAACAGCGACCTTCACGAGCTGTACAGCGGCATCGACCTGGTCAGAAAAGTATGCATCAGTCGTCTAAGATGGCTGTGACAGGGGGTCTAAGGGGGGTCTTTGGGAGGGGCCGGGCTCGTCAACATGAATGAGTGCTACCGAGACTTGACTGATGTTTATGGCCTCGCTCGAGTCCCGGCGCGGCGGCGCGTGTGCACCATATTGACGACTGCCAGGCGCCCATCGACGCGACGCAATCGGGATGGTGACCAATCGATAGATTGCTCATCACCCTGATTATAGGTAATTTAGGTTAAGTAGCTTAGGTAGTTTTAAGTAGTTTTAGGTACCTAGTTTTAAGAAAACCCGAATAATAAAGAGTCCTAGTTTTTAGCAAAGTTTCTTGGAAATGAAAAAACAGCACAAAATATAAAAATTGATAAATCTAAGGCCTTAAGGCAATATTTGTAATTATGTATAAGGATATAATTAAGTTTTATTTTTTTACCTAAGATGTGACACCCAAACTTCAATGAACCTCTGTGCCAATGGGCCTCCGCACACGAGACTAATTCTGCCAGCATCTGCCAGCAACCGATTTTGTTGGCGAGGGGACTGAAGTATAAATAAAATGTTCTGCCGAGTTTGACGGATGAACAAGGCATAAAACTAATACCTACACAACTTTAAAAATATTTCAATTGTGAAAATAATACTACAGAATGAAAAGGGGTTTATATATATAATTTTTCTGCCGGCAGAATTAATCTCGTGTGCGGAGGCCCAATAAGAAAGATTTTCTCAAAATGTGAGCTAAATCTCTATTTTTTTTTGTATGTATCCCGACCCTTTGTCCAATTTTGTTTGCCTATGTCCTATTGGGCCAATATGAATCCATTCAGTTGAAAATCGTGAAAATTTAACGATCCGTTAAATATATTTATTTACTTCTTTCCCTTCTTAACAGGATTGCCTGTTTCTCCTTAGGGCGCTTTGCCTGGATTCCTACCAGTCGTACGTCAGAGCATGCTTTGCGGATAGTAGTGAAAGCGAATGCTCCAAATTTCTTTTCATCCATGGAAATTTCTTTGTTGCTTGGCCAACTTGCATTCTGGGTAGATGAGAAAAGAACAAGTTTAGTCTTGTACTCTGTCAAGCGCTGAATGTTCCTTTGACGGAATTCAAAAAAACTCGTTGCAACGTCTCTTGTCTATACCAGAAATGCCAATTGGCTTGGCAAAGCCAGATGAAGTTTCTCAAAGGTGAATCCTCTTCCTTAGCGCAACTTGGTGTGGTAGCGAATTGTTGGGCATCTGACTAATGGGCGCAGTAAGCCTGCAGCTCGACATGGGACAACAGCCTTTGCCCTCTTAATGCGTTTCTGACTTCTCCGCAATTTTCTTGCATGCTGGTTGAACCAAGTCTTTATACATGTCGTTGCGATAATTAATGAAAATTGTCAATCGGGATCATGTTATTACCCTTCCCCATCTTAGATGATTTCCCTTCACTTCTTCCACAATAAATTCAAAAGTCGAGAAAGCCTGTTATAAGCCTCTGCTATATGCCTTTGCGAACAACTGAACCATGAAAATGATATGGTACATATTAGGATTTATTTCTCCCACCCACCAGTAGTCCAATACCACTGACAGCTTATGTATGACTTGCTTCACTTTGTCATTAGTGAATACTAAATTCTAAAACTTCTTCTGTCTTTCACCAAATCACCATCTTGTATAGAAGTAACATAATTCATAGGTATATCATTAAGAATTCAATTAAAATTTAATAGGACGTATTACCTATCCAATCAATGGACGACCTTAACCTTTAATAAAAGTTTTTTTTTTGTTAAACTATTTCACAAGATCAACGACCTTGGTCTTTGCCTATATGCAACCATATGCGCTCTGATCTTAAATTGATTAGTCATACGTTTGTGAAATAAATTAACATAATTATGCATTCCCATACCTACTGCTGTTACCTTTCCCTCTTGCAATTAAAGATTTACCTAATCCTAATACCATTAGCTCTCATAAAGGTCATTATAACAAAGCTAAAGTTGGAGAACATTGAGTGCAGAGTGATGGCGCGATTTCGTTTGAAGTGGGAGCCACAAAATCTGTCTAAAATGTCCAAGTTCTCATATATTTATGTCTCTGTCTAGTTTAATCGGGTGATGTAGGTTTTGTTGTACAAAGGCAAATATTAGGTATAATAGCTGTACTGAGTTTGTGAGAAAAAGTTATTTAATTCTGCCGATCGAACTCGACATAAAATTGTAGGTTGTCCCGAATTCCATTCGTCCTAAAAAAATATAACTTACACAAACGTAAGATTGTGAGTAGCTAGCCCTTGGGTGTCTATACGAACTTGTTGCGTTAACTAATTATGCTTTTTAAGCCAACCGAATCAAAAGGTAAGGGTAGGTATAACACATTTTTTGCTCCGTTTGAGCAAACAGTGAGATTTTTGGCGGTTTTGTATATAATGTCCCTTCGTCCTATGGAACGAAGGAAATATTATCTAAATATATTAGTAGGTATAGTATTCTGAATGTCCAAATTTGATGATCCAAGGCAAGTATACGAATTAAAGTATACACCAAGGTATGCACATGTGAGTTGTAAAGCAGCTAATGTAAGATCGTGCATCTCCATGTCATCCAATCAGACCTACATCGCAGAAGACCATCGCTTAGGTAACTAGATCTGTGATACGAGTTGTTCTATACTAAATGCGCTAGCTTTGGTCTTGTTGGTTGCAGGAATTGCTAATTTCGTGGCCAAATTAAAATTACTCATGCAAAATAAAGGCTAGCCCACACCAAACAAAAATTTCAGAAACTTTTTAAAAATGTTTTGGAAACATTTAAGCAAAATTAAAATCTTTCTAAAGCATTTTCAAACAATTTTTTTTATAGGCGCTAAATTTTGGCTCCCTTTTGCTTTCGAAATATTTTTCAAATGCTCCACTTGAAGTAAGGAAATAAAATCTTTCTCTTTCCGTAGTTGGTGACGAATAGCCGAATCGAAATGGAGAAACAAATATGATGCCCAATAATTTCTATAAAATACTGAAAATCGGTAGCTGAAATGTGAGAAAAAAAATCGAAAACCGCTCATAAACTGTCTATCTTGAGGTCATTTAAAAGATGCAATCCACTAGTTTTGTTTTGTAAAAATGTTTTTCGCACTTTTTTCTCTTTTATCTTTTAGCATGAAAAAAATCACAATCTGAAAAATATGAGATTCTTGTTTGAAGAAAGTTTCTTTAGCACTAAAAGCTAAAACTTTTCGAAAACGTTTTTGTATCGTTTTAGATAGCTACATTTCAGAAACGTTTCAAACATTTAGGAAATGCTTTGAAAACAATGAAAAATATTTACCGAATATTTTCTAACTGCTACGTTCCACATTTCACTTGAAATGAAATGAAATTTTGTGTTCTACATTTCACTGTATTCGAATTCGATTTCAAAATTTTCGGAATTGAGAAAAAGTGAAATTGTGATTTCGAAAAAAATTCCAAGTTTCCAAATCGCTCGAAATTCAGAACACTGAAAACGAATTCACTCGATTTCGATTTCACTCGTACCTAGCTGTAATAGTGTATTTTGGTGTGGGCAAGCCCTAAGACAGAGCTAAGGGAACTACTAAATAAAATTACTCTACAATTATAGTTAGCTGTTTATAGTCTCTGAAGCCTAGATTGGAATTGGAACTGTCATAGACCTTTACAAGATTTGCGATAACAATATAAAAAACAGGGGGTCTGACACGTAACTTGATACAATCGAGCTCTGGCAGCAGCTAATTTGTTTCAATCGATTATTCTCGATTGATTATCCTCGGTTGAGATAAATTAGGTGCTGCCAGAGCTCGATTGTATCGACTGAACTCGATTGTATGAAGTTATGTGCTATATCCCTTTGGCCCAGATCACGTAAAATGAAAACTATCAAATGACATCGTTTCGATACTAGCAATCTCTGTCTATTGTCACATATATGATAGGGACAGCTTTAGTGAAAACCATGTCGTTCGATCGTTTTTAGTTTACGTAATCTGGCCCCTGATGGTGAACACATATTTGGAGCTTTCATATCACAAGAACGTAAGGCAACTATTGGCTTCTCAGGAAGAAAAAGAATGAAAGAGAACGAGAAGCTTTGTTGAGAGATGGTACTTCAGAAACAATGTATACGAAAGCTTTATCAAAAGGTAAATATAGAACGTGTCAGGCCAGCAAACCTCTTACAGCAACCCGTAGAGATGATCAAGGAAACCCTGTAATAAAATCATAGTCGATGCTAAGAATATGGAGAAGCTAGTCTGCAAATTTTATAGCAAACTCTATATTGTAAGGACAATTAACTATCACAATGGAGAGCTGGACCTGACGATTTACTCGACTTGAAGGCGACTTGGTAGGGAGTAGGTATGCCTCAACTTAAGATTAGGTGAATGGGTTTTCAAAGTAGCGTCGTTTGAGCGGTCGACAAGAAAGAAGAGCCCCTCAAAAGCGGCAACTACAGAGGCATAAGTAAAGCATCCACATCTACATAGAACGATTAGAGGAAAAAATTCTAACTGAGAGGATCAACACAGAAAAAGAAGACCTTAAACAACTTGGAGTGCGCAATCGGAGGCAGTTCGCTAAGTTTTCAAAAACAAGCAAATTTTTTTTTTTAAATCATCATCTAATTAAGCACTGACATATGTACGTACTATGCATGGACTGCTAGCAGCCAATTTTTCGTTGAAACAAACATAAGCACTAGCTCTGTTCGTTCGCTGCGGAGAGAAACGAAAACACTTAAATGTCATCGAGCAATTCGTGTGATTTTGATTAAGTGTTGAGTGTGCCATCTGTTATAAAACGTTTGAAATAAGTTTGAAATAGTTTGAAGTAATTTTTGCGCAGTTGCAATGTTTCTGCAATGGATGGCACTGTGTTCTATGTAAAAAATAGCAATTTCGAGCAGAGATTCAAACCTCTTTTCTACTTTCGTCGCACTGAACCAAAAGGGGTAGTGCTTATGTTTGCTTAATTTTTCCTCGCAGGTTTGTATGAAACTGACTATTCACCAGCAGTCCATGTATAGTTAGTATGTTAATGTAATTGGGACTATTAGTGTGTTTGTTTCTTTCTCTCAAGTTGTCAGTAATATAATTCTTCACCACTTGCACACAGAACTTGAATAATATGGTATATATGCGGATCAAGGTAGCTTAGGCTCCCTATCCCTATAGGCCTAGCTTCTCACAACAATTCGTTTGTGTGTTTTTTATTTTATTTTAAGACAAATAGAAGCGACCTACAATTTTATGTCAAGTCCCCGGATATTTGGCAGTCGTTCTATAAGATGTAATTTGTGTGTTTTCCGGGGATCGGTCTTAAAAGCTAACAAAAATTAAATGAATGCCATCAATACTTAGAGTACTAACAACAGCACAAAACCTGTAAGCCATTCAACATCTCTAAATTGAGTTGCTTTTTATTCGCAGAAGGCCGCAAGTCTTCTGGATTGCAAATAACACCAATAAAACTAGTAAATATGCGCCAATTGTATTGCCCCATGCGCATGCCGCATCTGAACCAACACGTATAAAGTATAAACCAAACACTGTGCGGTATGCTGCAATACGGCTAAAGCTTTCTGCAAATTCATTGCAAACATAGCAGTATCGAACCCGACTATTGACCAACTTTTATCTGAATAGGTACATGAATGACGTTCAGTTAACTTTTGCTTAGAATGACGGTGGCAATAGATTTGTTCAAGAATGCAAATCCAACTTAACTTGTTTGCTTGCTAGAGTTGTAGTTAATTTTTTTTCCTATAAGAAATCTTTTGGAATGCTCGAGGTTATTTTCAGTGGCTCTGCGTGGTTTGGTTTAGGTAGTATGACCACACTCAAACCGAAATTTGAAAATTTGGAAATAATTTAAGACTACATCTTGTTTGTGCGAATTATTGCAGTTAAGGCATTAAAATGCAATTAAAAAATATGCCCAGGCCCACGGATAAATATAAAATGACAAAAATGTTACAAGTTTCAAATAAAAACTGACAGGCAAAACAAAAGTTGCTATGCAGATACTGTAGGCATCAGATACTTTCTTGCAACTTAATGGCGGCACTGCAGGATTGGCGTTAAAAATGTTAAGTACCGCTCTCAAGGAAAATGCCTAAATTATGACTTATTCTCATAATGCCATACTTGTAATTATGTTTCTTAACCATTTGAAATGTCAATTATGTTCATGACCGACAGTAGCTTTATCGCAATAATGGTGCAAAGATGTGGGCTAAAAATGATGACAACCATCCACAAATGGGAACTTGTAAGTTTGATTCAAGCTGGTTTAAGGCGAATTGAATATACTGTAATGATTTTGGATCCCATCTAAAGCCTCGGTGAGAAATTCATCTTGCCAAATTGACCGACTGAACGACATCTGTCAAAAAAGGACTAGAGAAGAGAAGAAAAAGAAACGTGGTTGCGCGAGGTTATAATTTGGTCGCCAATAGAAATTATTAATTTTGTTGTAATTTTAAATATATCAGTTGTAATTTTCGTAGTCATATTTTGGTATTGTGGTCGAATCGAGTTCAAAATTATGTACGACCTGGATTGACGAATCGAGTTGTCACTTTAACAATTTCTTAAGCTACGATTACACGGCCATTTTTTCGAGTCATTTAAATGACGCTCTGACGTAAAAATCGCGTCACAAAGCAGCCATTTAAATGTTGTACTGTTTGATCGCCATTTTTGGGATAACATTTTCGGCGTCATTTAAATGAGTAGGAAAATGGCGGACCAAATGACACGAATTTAGTGCCATTTAAATGGCGGAAAAAAAATGGCCGTGTGATCGCTCTTCAATGACGCCTAGGATAAATGACTAAACTTTTTGGTTGTTGGGTCTTTTAAATGGCAGCCTCCAAAAAATGGCAAGGCTTGAAATTCTTGCCATGCCATTTTTCTACGCAAATGATGAAGCATTTAATACGATATCTGTGCTTTCAATTTGATTTTTGTCTCGTGGCGAAAGGACGTGTTAAATTAGATTAGATATTAAGTCGGGAAATCCTTCATTGGGCTCTGGCACTGCGGTCTCTCTAAAGGGGTCTATTGCGGGTCGTAGAGCAATCTTTTTACTCAGGAGACAGTCAGGAAGACAAGTACCTATATGTATCTTTTCTGGGGGTATTTCAGCAAGATTTGCTGAGTTAACGATTTCTTCGCCAAGGACATTCTTTCTAAGGCGAAAGAGAGCCGGGCATTCCGTGAGAATGTGAAGAGAGGTTTCGTCGCTCTCTAGGTATTTGCCTAGGCTGCCTCAAAAGTTCGCTTGGGGCGATTCTCCATAAATGCCATATCCAGTTCACCCTGTATCCATCTTGGACCCATCTGTATACCAGACTAGATCAAGTCGCGATGGAGTAGGTTTGTATTTTTCCCAGTGTTACGCTTGGAGGGATGATGATAGAGACGTTTTTATAGAGGGGGGGATTGACCATTCTTTGTGCCGGGCATTACCTTGGGAATTCTCTTTCTGCTTACGAATTTGGGTGTCCTACCTCGTTGAGAGGTTTTTGGTGGTGACTGAGGCAGTCAAACCTTATATATGTTTACAGCACCTGGTTGCGGCTTAGTTTTCGCGTCAAGGTCAACAACTAATCGATTTGATTGGCTGACATACGAAGGACATTGCGATGTAGTTCAGGTTCTTCTTCGCGCAATTCGAGTAGTAATCTAAGACTTCTTTTGCCAAATATTCCGCTCGCCACGTTGGCTCGTAATCATGTCGTTTACTTCCAGCACACACGCCGCTAAATACGCCGTCTCCGCAATTTCCACCATCATCCCAAGTGTTCTTTTCGACATTTTTTATTTATTATAATTTTTTTTTCTTTTCACTGCTATTTCCTATTTAATTTATTTAAAAAAGTTGAACATATGCGTCTTCACTAAATGACAGTAGCTATATGTTTCTCATAGGACATTACCGTCTGATCGGAAAACAGATAAAAATGACGGTAGATCGAAATAATAGGAAAGGTGACATTTACCATTTTGATGAGGCAAGTCATTGCCATGCGATCGCCATTTTTTCGCTCGTCATTTAAATGGCATCCCAACGGATAATTCTAAATGACTCGCAGTGTCCGTCATTTGATTTTGGGAAACAAATGACGATGATAGTCATTTCGTGTGATTGCCATTTTTCCAATGACGAATCGTAGCTTAAATGTTGCTCTAATGCGACATTTTTTCCTGACGTCACAGCGCCATTTAAAGGACTCAAAAAAATGGCCGTGTAATCGTAGCTTTAGTATTTGGTGTAATTTAAAAAATAAATAAATAAATAGGTGGCGCAACAGGCAGGTGACACCCAAGGCCTAGCTTCTCGCAACCATTCGTTTTGTGCGAGTTTTTATTTTTGGGACGAATGGAAGGGACCTACAATTTTATGCCGAGTCCGAACGGCTGAATTGAGAAGCTTTTTCATGACAGTCATACTCTCGGATGTTTGTCAGACGATCGCGAAAGGTGGCGCAGTAGAAAAAAACTTAAGATGTAATTTGTGTTTTTCCGGGGATCGAACCTGCGATTCTTCGCACAGTAGTCCACCACACTAACCACTGCGCCCACTGGTGTAATTTAATGTCAATAAATATTCGATTCAGATGTCTTTACCGAACTTCAATACTCGCGTAATTCGCGAGATACCCGTAACAATGCTGAAAAGAGTTATCCAAAATTGTACCATCCAAATGGACCCTTTACGGCGTAGTCAACAGTAGGTCAACATTTGAATGAAATTATCTCTAAAAAGTAAATGTCAGAGATAGTTCTTTCAGCCCATCATTAAGATTTCACCATCCAATTCCATTTTTTGTGTTTTATTTGTAATTTAAAAAAAATTGCTTCTAAATGGATCACCCTTAAGTATACACAAAAACGCAAGCCTTTCTTTTTTAGGAAAATTTTTATTAATTTAATATGTATGTTATTTTTTTTTAAATAATGTAATCATTTGATTTAGTTCTGGATGCAATTAGAACTTAATTTCTTTTAATTTGTGTTTAAAAAAAAAATTATTCTCATTTTTTTATATAGTATACCTACTAAAACTTAATTAAAATAATTCCTACCGCTAAACTACTTTTCAAAATTTTAATGCCGAATTAAAACAGTTGATGAAATATATTGTATACCTTTTTAATTTATTAACAGACGCAATTATATCTTCTATATTTCTAAATTTCTTTTTTTTTTAATATTCTAACATTTTATTTTATCTAAGGCCTTTAAAGTCAGATCAGATATAGTAAAGTTCGAATAACTTTTTTTTTTCTTTTGTAGATTATTTTGAATTACATTCTTTTTCTTTGTAAAAACAATATAGGTACCTACATAATTGATTGTTTTAACAACTAGTTGTTTACAATTCGTGGTTTTTCTTAAGAAAATTGAAAGAGAAATTAAGCATTATTGTTTTTATATTATTTTTATATTACATATTAATACAATTTTTCTATAATACAAGGTTTTGTATGTTAAATAGTTTTTCTATGTACAATGGTTCCGTTTGGTTGATGTGTTTTATTTTATTTTAAGACTAAGTCTACGTAGGCGTGCGTTTTTCTTAATTATTCTAAATTTTCTTATAAATTTATTATGTGTTTCGCATAAATTGTTGTTTCTAGTTAACATGTGGTACACATTCGCTTAAATTTACAATTATGTACAAATTATTCAATTAAAGTGGGATATACTTTGGAGGCAAATGGGAATTATTTGTTCCTAATAGGATTTGGTTTTAAAATTTAATTAAATGTATTCACTCTTCAGAATTGGGTAGCTAGTTGTTAGGGCACTGAGAGAGGTATCTCTGGGTATCTTTTAACCGAAAGACCCGAAGAACAGAAGCGAAAGCGACTAAATATTAATATAAATAAATTTAATAAAAATTACGGCAATACATGAAATTGGGGAAGAGTATCGTAAGCCATGATAAATGAAACCACAGAACGCCCCAGACTAAGAAAAAAAAAAAAAAAGGAGCTAGGTACAAACAAATTTGACAGTGTGCTTTTTTCTTTTAAAATCACTATATAAAGTGAATGGTGCGCAACACAATTTCCGTCAAAATGAAATGAAATCCACTAGCGAATAAAATCAGCCTTCTAAGTTAAGGTACTCTGCGCCAGAACCTGCCAATTTTAACTACTATAGTAAGTTTGATTCTAACCAACTTCACTACAGTACTGAAGCAAACCATGGCCGTATTTACAGACGGTTCGAAAATAGACACTGGGGTAGAGTCTGGTGTCTTCTCCGAATCGCTGGGTATATAAAACTCTTCAAAGCAAAGGTCGTGGCAGTGACAACAGCAGCCCGTGAGTCTATGGTAAGGGCAATACCACCTGAAGATATTACCTTCTTTATCGACAGCGAGGCAGTAATAAAAGCCACAACTGCACCAGAAATAAAATCGAAGCTTGTGAAGTCGCGAAGAACTCAAGGCTCTTTGTACACATAGCACAAGGTATCGCTCTGCTGGGTTTCGGGACCTGGCCGTCCTTCAATGAAACCAGAACTGAGAGTATCATACGCAAGGATAGGAAGTCCCTGTCAACCATCATAGGGGGGGACTATCTCAGAGGGTTCAACATGCAAATATTCACCCACAGGACTTGCAAGCCGACAGACAACAACGAACACAAACACGAAAGAGACAAAACACGGACACTAACAGAAGAAAGCTAGCAGAAGATTTCTGCGACATTCGAGGTATAGGATTCAACAATATCAACTCAGGCAGGCTAAACGGACGCAGCAGGGAAACAAGCGTGTCATAACAAGCGTGTTAGAATTTATAATTCTTCGAAATAGATGCAACCTTATTATTGTTGAATCGGCGAAGACAGCTTACAACGAAAGAGTCACTAACAAAGTAATTGGATGTCCTAA
The DNA here is from genome assembly GCA_949372485.1 of Cheilosia soror. Lineage (NCBI taxonomy): Eukaryota > Metazoa > Arthropoda > Insecta > Diptera > Syrphidae > Cheilosia > Cheilosia soror. The sequence goes on along the minus strand of OX443564.1, from coordinate 40,707,108 downwards.
CGGCAAAGACAATCAGTTCTAACTTTAGCTGTTCTTTCTTTCCACCTCTAGTAAAAGAAGATGGCACACTAGCAACAACTCCTACAGAAAAGGCAGACCTTTTCGCTAGCATGTTTTCACTGAACTCCACCCTAGATTCTGCACAACTAGAGCCACCAAATATCCCGAGGGTGCAAACATCGATGGCAGAAGTGAAATTTCGGCCTCGAATAATTTAACGCATCCTTAAGGAACTAGATTGCAATAAGGCAACGGGACCCGACGGAATTCCGCCTATAGTACTCAAGAGCTGTGCTCCAGAACTTGTACCTGTACTATGTAAGCTGTTTAGCATGTCGTACTCCCAGAAGACGTTTCCTTCTTGATGGAAAACCGCTCGCATTCAACATATTCCAAAGAAAGGGAGGATATGTCTGACACAAAACTATCGTCCAATGACGTTACTTTCAATGCTCTCAAAAGTAATGGAAAAGGCAATAAATGTCGAAATAATCAAATACCTAGGCCAACGATTAATAAGCGACAGGCAATACGGATTTCGGAGCCGTCGTTCCACTGGAGACCCGTCAAGCCACGAGCCGTGGCCTTGGCATTTGACCGAGTCTGACATAGAGCCCTATTGGGCAAGTTAGCGTCTTATGGATTATCAAAACAGCTCTGCGGATGGATTTAAAATTAAGACAACTTGGTTGTATTTAATGCAAACAAGACACAGCTCATAACATATTCCAGGAAAATTACATCAACAGTTCCTCATATCCAAATGGATGACCATCCAATCTATCCCAAGGACTCAATGTACCTTCTAGGAGTCGCAGTCAATTCAGGAATCACATGGCAGGAATAAATAGCCTATATCGTTAGATCGGCGTTCGCTAAGTTGAGCTACCTATTTAGAGCAAACAGCTAATTTAGCCCCAAGCAACTTCTCCTTCTCTACAAAGCACAGGTTAGACCAGGGATGGAATATTGTCCCCATATATGGAGCTACATTTACTGAACCTACTCGACAGCATACAGAGACGAGCAGTTCGAATTATTGAAGACCCTACACTCACATCGAATCTACAACGGTTGCGTTGGTGCACAGAAGACAAGTCGCTGACCTTTGCCTGTTGTTAGGTACTTCCATGGTAGATATTCCGAGGAACTCAAAGACATTATCCCTCGAAATGCGACTTTTGGGCGCCCCTCAATACAGGCAGCTAATGCTTATTACCATACAGCAGCGAGGACATATATTTTTTAAAACTCCTTCTGTTACAGGACAAGCAAACTTTGGAACTCACTTCCTGGGGATATATTTCCAGAAGACTACAATTTTCAGCAATTTAAAACATACATCTACAAGCATCTATCTCGAGGCGCTGATGAAGCGCTAGGTCCGCCTTTCCCGGGAGAAGTATTTCCCAATGTTGCCTCCAATGAAAATCACAATCAATTGACATTCATTCTAACGTTTGTTACATTTTACTTATAAATATAGCTTAACCTATGTTCTCATATTTTTTTTAAATTGTTTAACAGTTCATTTTACATTTTCTTTTAAATCTCTTCGTTAAAATCTACTGTATTGTTAACCTAAATGTATGTTTTGTAAAGCGTTCATAGTATACCAAAGCGTTTGTTTGTTTATTTTTTGTTTTCAATTTTTTGTTTTAGTTTCAATAGTTGAACATAAAATTTTAAATCTTTAAAGAGTTTTCTACTAAAATATAAAAATGTAGAAGAAATTATATCAAAACAAAATACCATAAATAGATGATGACAAAGTTTTCTATGAGTATTGCCATCCACCGTACTAGTCCCGTCGGCTAATTTGTTAAAAAAAATAATATTCGTAAAACTTCTTCTACACTTCTTATAATGATAATGTTTACTTTTTGTGTTCAACATTCGTTTGTACAATATTTTAAACCTTCTTTTGAGCTTTGACTTAGCATAGCGCACCAAACATGTGCTATTGATATTATATACAGAATTAAACTCATGATTTTTTTTCTACTGTGCGCACAAAAGATAAACAAAATCAAGAATTTTTGTTTTAACTAAATTTAAGAATACATTCCTATTTTATTTACTATATACAATTCACTTAATATAATTTTTACATTTTATTTTAATTTTAATTTGTATGTAGATACGTTGTGTAGCTTTTTGTTATATATTTCTCTGTTTGAATGAAAAATAGAAAACTACTAATTTGTTCCCAAAAACACTTTGTTCATATAATTTGCTAATATTCTCCATTTATTTTTTTTTTTGCGGGAGAATATTAGTAATTTTATTTTAGCAATGAAAAAAATAATTTTTATATAGAAAAAATTAAATTATATTTGATGCATAATTAAGCGGATGTAAATTCACTTTTACTTATAGAATAATTTCGATTTTTATTTTACAAAATTTACAAAATTATATTAATAGCACCTGGATTTGATCGGAGATATCTGCAGACAAAGAAAAACGTAGAGCAAAAAAGTTTTAGTACGAAATAATTAATTTGAGGGTTAGTTGAAAAATAATCAATTTGTTACGAATCGATGGAATTTTAGAAAAAGTCTGAGGACAGCCTTTCCAATACGTTCACAAAAAGTTAGAGTCATACTGTCAGAAGTCAGAGTGACAATCATGCGACAATGTTTTTGTACTTTCCAGAGCTTCTCAAAATGCATGTTCGATACATTTCCAGTTGCAATTTTAGGTAGTTGATAATATCCATAATTGTCATAAGTGATAAATGTTTTTAAAGTTTATGCGATGACCTTGAAGTTTATGGCTGTAACGAATAGCCAAACACATTAGTTGACTGCCACATAACCATAAAATGTACAGCGTTATCGCCAAATAAACGACTTAATTACAGCCTTTGTTTGTGCAAGTACTTTATATAAATTCACTACATTATTGTTGTCATTGCAGAATTCAAATACGTACCATAAACTCGTTCTCAAGTAAAACCCCATTTGTTGCATATTCTGAACACAGACATTTTTGTTAATTGAGTGTCAGTTGTATAAGACGCTATTTAATTGGCAACATGTTCTTTTAAAGAGTCAATTTTCTGGATACTAAATAGCAGGCAGTAGCGATTAGATTATTCAATTTTTTTTTTCTTACGTTAAAATAAACTAAAAGGGAAAAGGAAAAAAAAAGGGAAAAGGTTGCGTCATTTAGCAAAACCAACTACTGGCAACTACTGGCTGGCGAGGTTTCATAAAAACACAACTATTGACATATTTTGACACTGACAGGTGTTTCCCGCTCGAAATGTTGACAGAAAGTCAGTATCATACGCATACCTCCGTGGAACGAAATGAGTCGCTTTACGCTTGAACAACGTTGGGAAATATTGAAAACTTATTTCCAAAGTGAGTTTTGGCCGAAATGAAGCACCCAACGCTTCAAGTACGCAATGTGCGCAATTTTGTGCAATAAGTTCGTGAGACTGGTATGCTAGTGGACAACACTCACAGACAGAGAGTGACAGTTTGGTGCGGATTGAGAAGTGGTGGCGTAATTGGACCATTTTTCTTCGAAAATGAGGCTGGGAACAACGTTTCGCTCAACAGTGGACGTTACAGAGCCATGTTTACGGACTTTTTTTTACTGTAATTGAATACATGGATGTGGACGCCTTGCTACACAGCCCATGCCACAATCGATATTTTGCGCACCGAATTCCCAAATGGTGTTATCAGCCGTCTTGGCCACTTTGGACCTGCGATTTGACCGCTTTGGGCTTTTTTTTTGTGGGGAACCGTGAAGGACCTATGTTATGCCAACAATCCGGAAACGATTCAAGCACTTAAGGCCAATATCATCCAAGCAATCCGTGAGCTACAGCCTACAAGGTCTTGGAAAATTGGAGTGACAGAATGCGCTACTTCGAAGAAAGCCGAGGCAGCCACTTGAACGACGCACGTTGTTTTCCATAATTAATGGAAATGTTTGCTCTTACTAAAGCTACGATTACACGGCCATTTTTTAGAGTCATTTAAATGACACTCTGACGTAAAAATCGCGTCACAAGCAGTCATTTAAATGTGGTTCTGTGTGATCGCCATTTTTGGGATAACATTTTCGGCGTCATTTAAATGACTAGGAAAATGGCGGACCAAATGACATGAATTTAGTGCCATTTAAATGGCGGAAAAAATGGCCGTGTGATCGCTCTTCAATGACGCCAAGGACAAATGACTAAACTTTTTGGTTGTTGCGTCATTTAAATGGCAGCCTCCAAAAAATGGCAAGGCTCGAAATTCTTGCCATGCCATTTTTCTACGCAAATGACGAAGCATTTAATGCGTTATCTGTGCTTTCATTTTGATTTTTGTCTCGTGGCGAAAGAACGTGTTAGATTAGATTAGATTAGATTAGATATTAAGTCGGGAGAGCCTTCAATGGGCTCTGGCACTGCGGTCTCTCTAAAGGGGTCTATTGCGGGTCGTAGACTCGTAGAGCAATCTTTTTACTCCGGAGACAGTCAGGAAGACAGAGTCTTCGCTAAGGACATTCTTTCTAAGGCAAAAGAGAGCCGGACATTCCGTGAGAATGTGAAGAGAGGTTTCGTCGCTCTCCAGACTTAGGGAGACATGTCGCTCTACATGTGGGGAATATGGACGAGTATTTGCCTAGGCTGACTGAAAAGTTCGCTTGAGGCGATTCTCCATAAATGAAAGATGCAGTCCCTGTATCCATCTTGGACCCGTCTGTATACCAGACTACATCAAGTTGCGATGGAGTAGGTTTGTATTTTTCGCAGTCTTACCTTGGAGGGATGATGATAGAGAAGTTTCTATGGAAGCCATATTATATTATTATATTATATAAGTCGAGGAACATTGAAGTAAGTGGTGGTGTTTACTGCAGGTAATGATAATTTCGGGTATCATTTAAGGAAAATGGGCCTTAGAGAGGATGATACTGGAATATAATCAGCTTAGGTCGATGTAAAGAGCTTTTCGATTGCAAAGATTTGACAGTTGTGCTTAATTCCTAAATTGCATTGGTTATTTTATTCTCTCATCCATTATATTCTGAAAATAAACTGAGAGCGAGGAAAGCTAACGGCAGGGGATCAATTGAAAAATAATGATTTCACAGGACTACCAATAAATAAGTTTTAAAACATTTTCTAATGAATGTTGATTGTCAACACGTAAGTGAATTAATAAAGAAACCATTTCCTGCTGCAAAATGTCTGGATAAAATCCACATCTTATATCTATAGGTACTTAGCACTATATATACAAATCTATAGTATTTACAAATTGTTCTATTTTTTTAACGTTACACAACATAAACCAGAAAAGGAAACAAATTGGTCTCAGTTGTACTGAAAGGTCCCAAAGATGAACTAAAATCAAGCGCGATTGGAAATTAACTCTGCAGGCTAACTACTTAATTAAGCGAATGTTATTGCGTCTTAGAGTGTAAATCGTTGTGGGTCATAATAATTGAATAAACCTATTTACGATCAGTTACATTAAATCCATTTGTTCTTCTTCGATATCGATGAGCGGAGCCTGCGGCCCCACATTAGGTTGTATCATACAATTGTTCCTTGCAGGTGTTGTGGTGATGCTGCAGCTGATTGCGATTGCTCCTGCTGCGGCACTTGCAATGGCGAGTTATTGCCCATATCCGACGTATTAATGCCCAATGATGAGCCGCCAAAGGACGAACCACCCAGAGTGGATGGGTTCACTCCACCAATGCATGGCACTCCCAAGACTGGAGTAGGCTCTTCTGGCGGCGTCACCTGCAACGATATTTGATTCTATTCGATATAAGTGACATACTGGATGCTCATAAACACAAAACAATGGGACAATGACAAGGATCTCGCATGGACATCCCACTTACCTCTAGTCCAATGCTGCCATTCAAAGCGATCTTAATCGGATTCGTGTGATTCGTCGCCTGCATCAGTGTGGTAAAATGACTGATGCCAATCTCCTCCAATGATGACTTTCGTCGACCACTTACTCCGACATTTGGCAGGCCCTGACGCAACGAACTCGATCGACGCAACAGTATATCGTTCTCGATCTGAAATGAAAATAAATCGCCATTAGTGTCACGATCGCATTTGGCGGGCAATCCGAACAAATCTATTTGTATATGTGTGTGCATGGTGAAGGATAATACAATACAATATTTTTTATTTGATTAGTGAATTACACAATAGTGAGACGACATTGAAATGAAACAAAAGAAAAAAGAGAAAAAGAAATTTAGCCAACCCGTAAGGAATTGCTGCGTCCACGTGCTGAGCCCACCACCGTCGGACTGTCGGGTAGAGAAAGAGAATTGGATTTAATTGCTTGAATTGGTGGCGTGCAACGTGGTGATGCATACCCAGAGAGAGTCTGGACGCTTTGCATTTGCATTGGGTTCATACCCATGCCAGAACCACGTCGCGACCCTGCACCACCCACATTCGGTCCACAGGCAGCGCCTAAATTAATATTCGAACAGAACGATATGTTTGACTTTCGGCGCGAATTGTGACGTTCGAAAGTTTTTTGCGCCGAAAATGGCGATGGTCGTACTAAATAACTGAAAAGAAATTAAAAAAAAAATACAAGATTAATTGTAGTAGATTTGAAAGTAAGATATTGTTTTTTTTTTTTTTTTTGCTGTGTGGAACGATGCGAGCATTGATCGGAAATTAGTTACATAAAAGTTGGGGCATCTTAGTCCTCTTCCGGGTTGGATGCGCAAGTAGATTCGATTCCAGTGCGTTTATTTATTATTTCCAATGGAATTTCCTTCGAGTCGTAAGGTATTACAAGCCCATCTACTAACGAACGACTGTAGCTTACGAGTGACAATTGTAATCAGCTTCCTAAACAAGATTACGAGATTTTTAACCCATGAGAACGCGCTATGAAAAATTGCCTAAAATTCTATACTGCAGCTAAGGTCACGTTTTTAAGAATACTTCTATCTGATTGTGGCTTAGCTAAAAAAAAACGGATATGATGCGTCTGCAATAGCTTAAAAAAGTCCAGAATCTAATGAGGGGGAATAAAGTAAAAATCAACGCAAACGTATTGTTGTGAAAAGTTAAGACGCTGGTCATATTGAGCCATCTATTTACCTATATTTTTTGTTGCAGTCACTATAATTTAAACCAAGCAGAAAAAGGGGTTTCTGCTTGGTAGTACAATGGACCGAGATTCGTCTGAGTGCTCCAGGATTTGGAATCCCCTTTTTTTTAAAAAAAAAAAAAAAACTATAATTTACAATTTCTTTAATGAGTCTTGAAACAAATGTTGAAAATTCGAATTCAGCACGAATTCATACCCGGGCATGATTATGTACATATTTCATGCTATTCCGGTTGTCAAAAGTTCTTAGATGATAAAAAATAGTAATGCCCGACGTTGATGTAGATATTCCCTCAGATTCTCTAATTTATCGCTGCTCCAATGGATACCAACACAACCTTCAAAGTGATGCTGAAGAAGTCGTGACCATCAATGGTTTGGTCCATGCTAAACATTAGTCTGGCAAATAAAAAGCTGTCCTCCATTCAGGAATCCTTTGTAGGTACAACAAATTAAATACAGGCAACCCTCTACTATAAACATAAAATTCCATTGATCCATGTCGATTCACAAAAAAAAAAAAAAGAAATTAAGCGAATAGTCTGGTTTAAAAATGGTAGACAAAAAAGGAAAACCATGCAAGTTATGTGAATGCTCTTTGTTCACTATAAAGAATTTTAATTAGAATGCAGAACAGTTAAACTGGTTGAACTTCCGATTGGTTTTTTTGAATTAAGGACATTTTACTGAAAAAAAAAACGAGTCAGTTCCTCAAGTATTGATCACCGAAGCTGTTGCGAAAAACCAATTTCAACAAATCCTTTAGCAAAGAAGGAAAGAAGTGATGTACATAAACATATTAGTATTACGCGTTATCCCACGGGAAACCTGGCGACGGACCTAGAAAAAGGAGGCCACAACTCTATAAAACAATTTACCAGATTACCTAGTTCCTGATTTTTTTTCATGAAAAACATTTTCCACCAATTTGTCTGGATCTAGAGGAATGTTAGCTTTAGATACTCCCTGAAACATATTGCATAATATAGAAGTCTCATTGCCACGTCTATTGCTACGAGTATACGACATGTCAAACATACATATGCCAGTCTGGCATATTTCTGACGCTGACTTATGCTGGCATGTATTTGTCACCCATATGTCCGGCTCAGAATGGCATGTAAATTTGCCAAAATATGCATGTCGTGTAGTCGGCAAATCATTTTGCATGCCAGAATTTCATGGCATGTAAAATCAATATGTCTATTCGAATTGATATGGCACGGCGCGAATTTCAGACGCGACATATCCTAATGAAAAACGTGCATGTCGGTGAGAATGTATTTTGTTTTGTTTTCAAGTATTTTGGGTGAATTTGATTAATTATGTTTTTAATTTTTAAGGTTCGATTTTGCAAGCGTGCGTTCGCAGTGTGATTATATGAAATATTGTGGACTCAACGGACCATCGGTAACAATCAATCACATGCAAGCGGTTCCATATTTTAACACAGTATATTTACGGCAGACAGGACCTAGTCTGTCAGACTGTTTAGTGAGGCAGTTGAAGGTTTCTTGCCATTGATGCTTCTGATCTTCAGCACTTAATACTCTCTGCAAACGACTTCAGAATAGAGTGAAGGATGCGCTAAAGAAGTTACTGCCTTAAGAAAGTGCATTATCTACATTTAAACTGATTTTATTTTAGCATCAAAAAGGGGGTAAAGGGCAAAGTTTGCTGTTTGGGCTGAGCGTTGTTGAGTCAGTCAGGATCTTTTATAGCTATGTGCTTCATTCAAGTTTGGTGATTTTAAGGTGAAACCTTTTATGGCTCTGGGCAGTAATTCTGAACTATGTACCTACGATGAAATGGACATCATTAAATTGCAGGTTAAAGTATAGGCTTGTCATTACAAGGCTTTGGCTTTGTATGATAAAGCTGTAAGGATGTTTTACGAAGATGTAATTGAAATTGTATTCAAGCTCCTTAAAACCTTGTTTTTCTGATTGGATTTTCTTTAAATACTTGTGATTCAAGATGAGCATTCCCATATTTATCCGGCTCCATGTTGTTATACTTCAATTTCCTAGCTTTCAAGTGATTGCATACATTATGGGAAAATACCTGTGAAGGTCGTTTGTATGATGCGGATAGATGGGGAAAGATGGTGTCGTTTTCTGGCCACTTGCCTAGGGTTGCCAGATTAAAAGCTAGGAAACATCGTGAGTTTTCTAGGGGGAACAAGTGTTCAAAAGGGGGACAACATTTTTATTTTTGAATACCAGAAAAAGCATCAACATTATTTATGTACATACTTTATTTAAGAGAAACAAAAGAAAATACAAAGTAATTAATAAGCATTCAACTAAAAAAAAAATTAAATGAAACAAAACAACAAAAATAAAGAACAGTTTACTAAAAACGAATGAGAATCATTTTATTAAAGTTATTTTCTTTTATTTAATTTTGACTTAATAAGGGGAACGGTGGTTTGTATTAGGGGGGACAAACAGCGTTTTTGTATGAAAAAGGGGTTCGTCTGGCATCCCTACACTTGCCTGTGGCCAGAAAACGACAGTGTCTTAAAGGCATTCTTGCCTGACCTCGAACCCCCTCTCTTTTTCTACAAATCCGAAAATTTTATTTTCGATCAAAAATGTTTGACAATTTGCTAAATATCCTCCCAGTTAGGGGACTACTTGGTATATCGTATGATAAAATTGTCTACATTAAATTGTTCCTCAGTAAAGCAAAGTAAAGTAGTATCTTCAGCATGCAATTACAATAACTACAACTAGATACACTTTCGAGATCCACACTAGAAAATTATGCCAAATAAAAGTGACAGCTAAATTCTGTGTGTTCATTATACTGTAAGCATACAGCTTTAAATCCTTTTATTTTCAGTGAGAAGGTACATACTCGGAAAATATTAAATCTAAAAGTCGAAATCAAAATAACAATTTCACACAAATGCTTGCATACCTGGAGGCTGACTCAGCGAAAGTCATTCTCTATTATTGAGCATTTAGTCTGTTTTAATTTGTTTTGCGGAGAGATGTTCGATAAAAAAATATTAATATCGCATTTCCTTAAAATATACGATTGCCTAGCAATTTTAAAAATCTGCAGACAAAGTTCCTGATTAGGCAAGCAAAAGAGTGCCCCATTATTCACACAGAATTTGAATTTTGCGCCATTTAATTGTACAGTCATGCCACCGCAACGGTAAAAAAAATAACAATGTGACAGCCAACAGACACGAGATATTAGCCGTGTTTTATTATGCCCGTGATCTGAACCGGATCAGATCAGCATAATAAAACACCCCAGGAACAATTGTAATTTTTCTCTTGACGTGTGGCATAACTGAAAGAACTTGACGTTAATTCCTTCAAGGTTTGACGTTTCTAAAGTAAATAAAATCGAAATGTGTTAAAAAAAAACCTCAAGCTGAAAAGTAAAAATACTTTGGTTGGCAATTGTAATAATTGTTGTTTAAATATATTTTTATTTGAAAATTAAAATTGCCTTTTTCTGTGGCGTATTTCGCGAAGTTACCCCTTTCACAAGTGCGCGTTCTCTTCGGTTTGTTTACTTCTATAATTTGTTTGACCTTTGACAGTGGCTTACAAATTTTATGCGAGAAATGGAGTGGTTTGAAGCTACTTTATTTGTATTTTGTTCATAGAACTACCAACATACACGAATAAAATTATTCGCCTAGAAGTATACTATCATACTTATATCTGGATCATGAAAAATGATCCAAATAGAAAGTTGGATCCCGTGTTGTTGTTGCGAATTAGTGTTAATTTGTGATCTGCTTCAGATCACGGGCATAATAAAATACGGCTATTGTTGAGCAATTTTTTAGAAATAATGAATATTTGTCAGCAACAGTCCGCAATTTTTGAACAAAATCATCTTCAGTGATGAAGCTCATTTTTATCTTGATAGCTCAAAATTGTCGCATTTGGAGTTTAGACATTTTTGAGAAACAAATGCATCCACAACCCGTGACTATTTGGTGCGGATTTTGGGCTGGAGGTATTATCGGACCATTCTTCTTCGAAAATGCGGCTGGTCGGGCAGTATCAATTATAAATGGTGTTTGTTATCGTGACCTAGATTTTAGTGCCTAAATTACAAGATATGGATGTGACCAACATGTGGTTGCAACAAGACGGTGCAACATGCAATACAGCCAGAGAAACAATTCAATTACTGAATGAGTCATTTCCTAATCGGGTATTTGGCAGTTTTTGCGAAATCGATCGATTTAAAGTTGAAATACGTTGGGAAATATTGGAAAGCTACTTCCAATGTGGTGTTGCTCTGTTGCCGAAATACATAGTGTGAATTTTGGACAAATTTACATTGATGCAATTGGACTTTTTTTTTTTGTGGATGCCATTAAGGATCTATGCAAACAATCCGGAGATGATTTAGGCACTTAAGAACACTATTGATCAAGCTATTCATGAAATTGGGATCAAGCCAGTCATTTAAATAAAATACTGTCCCAATTAAACGAAACCCCTCTCTTTTCAACAAAAAAAAACAATCGCCGAAAAATATTGAGCCGTGTTTCTTACAGCTTTATTATAGAGTAACCAACCGATGTAAACCCCTAATTTAACTCATACTAATGCCGGATTCTTTTAGACGTTTTAGATGACTCGATAAACTAAAATATGTTTTTTTCTGATTTTACTTTATACTGTTACTCAAATTTCTCTCAAAATTAGCATCAGATAAAAGATGCCCAAAAAACTGATTGCTACTTCGAATATCGTAAATTTTAAAGAGCAGCTTACTGCCAATCATCATTATCCGACTATATTTTTAAAAGAAACTTTAACGTCGTCGTTCTAACTAAAAATCCCTAAATAACTATTCGGAGTTTTTTTTTTAATTTTTTTTTCTATTTCGTGATAGGTCTTAAATTCGTCATTTTGTTTCGTCACTGCTCGCATCGTTTTGTATTGGAAAACTAATCTTACATGATATCTCCTTCCTCTAATTTTAGATCACAGCTTGGGTTAATAATCACATACGATAGATGATTCCTCTTCTCACTGACATCGTCATAGTCGATCGTCGGTAGATTTAGCGATTCCATACGACTTCGAACTAAATTCGCAATTTCGGCCCGTTCGATTTGTTGAGCATGATTGTCCCGCGCCTCGTCGGCCAAATTGATCGAGTACTGGAAAAACATGGAAGACTGGTTTACGATTAGATTGTTGGATGTTAGCTACGATGTATTATGGGTGATTTGGTTCAACAATAGGCGGGTGTTTTAGTGGGAGTTATAAACGTAAAATATACAACGACATCTATGTGAGGGGATAGAGAAAAATAGTACTAGAGAAAAGCTTAAATAGGACGACAATCAAGTCAGGATAAAGGAAATGCATCGGATATAGGATAGCATTGGAAAATAAACACAAGCCAGGTTAGATAAATAAATTTTTATTATAGCAATCATTCCATCTACGTTTGCATAAAGTTATCGATCAACGTGTTTCGATTTCTCTTGCTATTGCTAGTTGTGCGGCAATTCAGGAATTCTACAGTTTTAAGTGAACTTTGTTCAACAAATTCGCATTCTATGTTGCTAAACGGTGCAAAGTTGTAGTCTCTCTAATATTATGCTAGTCATTCTATTATGCAATCGTATTACCTGGTTTGCCTGGAAGTTTGCGGTTGCATTCATATTACCTACCTTGGCGTATGCAATCTGAAGTTCATTACTGTATCTGACGTAGGACTGAGTGTGGGAGTTATTGAGAGATTTTTTTGTTTTTGTTTTGTTTTTTTTTTTAAAAGAAAGAGGTAATAGAAGAAGGAAATTAGTTTGTTTTTATGTCAGTTTGTTGTATGTGCTTTTCATTATGTTGAGATGTGAAAAAAAAGACAAAAATTGTGCCACTCTGTGTAATATAAATAATTGTATTCTTCAGAAATAAAAGAAGTTTGGAAAGAGCTATAAGACAAGCTGTGCGTAGAAAAGCGTAGCTCAATAGGTGTATAGACTAGAATTATTCTGGAAGGTAGTGAAATAGTGTTGTTGTGTTATTAAGCTGGTGTTGGAATTTTGCAAATTTGATTTTATGCAGGTATAGATACTTGTGCTCAAGGGTACAACCAGTTTGCTATATATACCGCTTTTATGCAGAATTCTTGGCTATAGATAGTCGAATCAGACGTGAATTAAAAGTAAACTTACCAAACATTACTCTACCTCTGTATCTACGACAAATAACTAGGAATGAAATAAATTGTTTCCATCGTAGTCATACTAAACTATAGCGCCAAGAGAAGGATATTGTTACTGGAAGGTTATTCACAATTGATTTTCTGCGTGTCAGCATGGAAATTATTATGAAGGACGAAGAAGACATGTTCTACCGTCCTCTTTAATTTGGCAGAGGCTTTTGATTAAGTGTGGGGGACTATAGTCTATAAGCTGAAACAATGCTTGACAAAACAATACTCATTCTCGGGCCAAAAAAAAAAAATATTTTCTTTTGATTCAACAATTTTCCTTAACTCAATTCCGCCTAAATGTCACTACTTGTGTTTTTATGAAACCTCGCCAGCCAGTAGTTGCCAGTAGTTGGCAGTTGAGGCACATTTCACATGCTAATTAAAACAACAACCTGCTGGCAACTGCTGGCAACAACTCTTGATTTTCTCCCCAGCCGGAGAGCTGGTGGGTAAATTCAATTCACAATTAACAAACAGATGGCGCTGAAAGCAACAAGTTGTGGTGTACCCTGAACCCGCTGAACGTGTTCGAAGTAAAGCGAAACTGCAGATATATTCTTCTCGCTCCTTCTGAGTAGAGGCAGATGCCAGATGCAGAATGCAGATAGATGTTTAAAAAATACTTTTTACTTCGTTGATTGCTTTTTCCCGGCCATCTTGTCTGCCGCATCTTTTACGTTTTTAAAGTTAAAATTAATATAGATTTAAGATTGGATTTTTGTAACAATAAAAATAGTTGAATACTAAACAAAGTATTGCGTTTAAATCTACGTGGGTAACGACAACAGAACCCCATAAAGTGGCTTAGAATTTCCGTACAATTTGCTTAAATCATAATGGCGTTCTTATCTCATGCACACAACATTCCAGAGAAAAATGTCAGAATGTATCAAACATTTCTACCAAATGCATAATTTTATACGAAATGCTGGTATGCTTTTAGGCTTATTGACTAAATTCATTCGGCTGGCTTCATTTTGCTGGCAATTGTGCTGGCAACTGTCCAAATGCACGGCTGGCTGGCTAGGTTTCAAAAAAACATGCCTACTGATATAAAAGAAGTATCTTCTTTCGACGAATCACTCCATTTTTGGGTGATTTGGTAATTTTAAATATAAAAGATGTGCAATGGAATCCATATTATCAGACATGCCAGCATAAGACGGTTGGATCAAGTTTGAAATAACTTTTACTCGTAATGGGAGGGGGACATTGAAAAATATTTCAATTAAAAGGTAAAAAATGATTTACTCGTACACATGTCGTAAACATGTTTTGGCGACCACAAGCACCATTTATACAAATCAGCAACAAATTAGATTAAAAAAATGACCTGCCAACGCAACGTAGAGAGTCACTACACTTGGAGAATTCCAGTACAGTAAACAGGGTGTCCCAGTTAAGCGGTATAACCGACCCTTTAAGGGAAGATTCCTGAAGCTCCGCCGAACAAAAAATTGTATGGCAGGGGGGTCTATTCTCACCATATTTCGGGTTATAAGCCCATCAAATTATCTGACCTCTAATTTGGAGGTGTTACCAATTAAAACGCTATAACTTCTAAACTATTATAGGTACAAAAGTTTTGTACATTTCAAAAAGACAATTTAGTAGCGCATACAAGTCCTAAGCACTTCGGGTACATCTGTGCTGCTAAAAAAAAGTCATGGCTCCTTAAACCCAAAATTTTGAAAATTTGTTACTTACATTTTTTTAAAATTCTTTTTTCTCAAAATTTTTACTTAATAAATTTTTAATATTTTTATGAAATTTTTATTCTTGAGAAATTTTCTAAAAATTATGTTAAGCAACTTTTTTACGTACGATCAACAGAAGTTGTAGTAAAAGCCGATTTTTTTCAAACAAAATATATCAGAAAACACTCGATTTTTCTCAAAAATAATATTTTTCTTTCATAGCACCCCAGAATAAAAGATCCATGGGTGTTAAGGTTAGGAGATCTGGGTGGCCAAGCGGATTGGGGCCAAATCTACCAGTCCACCATTAATCAAAAGTATTGTTAAGGAATGGATTTACCGTGCTGCTACTGTCGCATGGTGCTCCATCTTCTTGAAAGAACATCGCCCTTCTCTGAACAAAAAGAACAACCTCAAGGAGCTCCGGCAATCGTTCTCTACAAGAAATTCCAGGTAGTAATGGGAATTAACTGTTTGTCGAAGAACGTGCGGATCTACTAAAGTGTTTGCAGACATTTACGCTAAACCTCCTTTGAAATAAGCATGCATTGTGAAGAAGTTGTTCACAATAATTAAATTCTTATCATTGAAAGGATGTTGGATTAAATGGGGATTGGGGTCTGACCAATGTCTTTTCAAAATGTACAAAACAAATTATTGTTCTTCAGGAATCTTCCCTTAAATGATTATACCGCTTAACTGGGACACCCTGTATGTTGAGCAATTATTATCATGACGTCGGAGGAACTGTTGATGCATTTTTCCTAGAAAATAATGTGAGATGTGTCTTGGTTGCGTTTAATACAACCAAGTTGTCTTTTCCCGAGTCTTTTCCCCACTTCAAGATTTTGTCCAGATCATCATTTAGAGAACTAATTTGTTCACATGTTTGACTGTGTGATGTAGCCGTATTCACAGGCCCACTGTTCGAGATGGATGATAGAATAGTGCTGCCATCAGCAACGCTGTAGATATTATTATTTGTCGATCCAGGCAAATCGCCGATGTGGAAAAGAAATAGAGTTGGAGAAAGAATAGATCCTTGGGGCACTCCTGTATTTATAGCAATCGAATTACAACAACAACTTGGATCGATCTTCCCAGAAGAAAATTTTGCATCCATCTGCAGAGTTGTTATGGTAATCCATAAGACGCCAACTTGCCTAATAGGGCTCTATTCCAGACTCGGTCAAATGCCTTTGATATATCCAAGGCTACGGCTCTGGATTCGCCGTGTTGTTCAATTGCTTGCGTCCATAAGTGCGTTACGTAGCTTAACAGGTCTCCAGTGGAACGACGGCTCCGAAATCCGTACTGCCTGTCGCTTATTAATCGGTGGCCTTATAGATATATGATTATTTCACGTCTTCTGTGAGTACGCAAGTTCTGGTACACAGCTTTTGAGTACTATAGCCGGGATTCCGTCGGGTTCAGTTGCCAAATTGCAATCTAGTTTTTTTAAGGATGCGTTGAATTATTCGAGGCCGAAATTTCACTTCTGCCATTGATGTTTGCACCCTCGGAAAAAGTGGTGGCTCTATAATTGTGCAGAATCTAGAGTGAAATTCTCTGAAAACATGCTAGCGAAAAGATCTGCCTTTTCTTTAGGCGTTGTTGCTAGCGTGCCGTCTTCTTTCACTAGAGGTGGAAAGGAAGAGCAACTGAAGTTATTACTGATTGCCTTTGCCAGACCAGAATGCGCGTAAGCCGTTAGGACATCCAATTACTTTGTTAGTGACTCTTTCATTGTAAGTTGTCTTCGCCGATTCAATAATTAGGTTACATCTATTTCGAAGAATTATAAATTCAGATCTTATTTGCTCCGGAGGGTTTGACCGCCATTCACGGAAAGCCTTGTTTTTCGCTGCGGTAACTCGCTTGCATTCTTTGTTAAACCAGGGTTTATTTGAAGCTATTTTTTTAATGCAATGTGGAATATAAAGTTCCATACCAAGTAAAGTCATTTCGGTTACGGCTTTCGCACACATATTGACATCGGTATCGCTAAAGCAGATTTCAGCCCATGGTAACGAAGCGAAGAAATTACGCAGCTCGTCCCAAATGTTGCTTTACTGTACATATTTGATATTTTTTGTGAATTTATATAAAACTAGCTGTACCCGCCCGGCTTTGCCCGTGCACAGGATTTGTATTGCTTAGGTCTTAGACAATAATGTTCTTTTGTAAAATGCGAGATATAAGAATAAATTGATTTGCTAGAATTTTCTTTCTGCCTAAACCTGAAATACAGCAATACGAACAAAACAAAAAAGAATCATGCAAATCGGCCCAGCCAGCGGTTCTCGAGATACATTATCGAGTTTCAACCCATAGAAGCTGTTTTTTGTATTAAGAGGTATACGATTGTGAATGTTTTTTTTTTGTATGGGAGGTGCCACGCCCCTTTGTCCAATTTTGACCAAACTTCACAGGACAACTCCAGGGCCATTAACTAAGCTTATCTGTAAGTTTGAGCTCAATCGATTTGATGATTTTCGAGATATACGTTTTTGAATGTTCTTTTGTATACCAATACCAAAGACGTGTAAAAGTTTGGTCAAAATCGGCAAATGCTTTAAGGCGTGAATCGACGACAAACATTTTAAGGCTCAATTTTTATATATATAGATAGAGATAAATTAATTTTAGTATATATGTATAGCTTTTTCTGTACTTATTTTTGAAGAACTTTTTACGTATTGAAAGATGAAGAAGTGTTTGTATGCGCGGTAGCATTTAAAAATATCAGTAACTGAGAAGCGGTGCGTTAATGTAGTAAATATTTTTCTAATATGATTAGTACCTATAATGAAGTAGGAAATTTCACGAAAATATTTGGTTTAGCTTGTCACGGAACCTTTGAATTGGTAATCTTTTATTTGGTTGGAAGAGCGGCATCATTCATTCATTCACTCTTTTTCAAATATCCGTCATAATTTTCAATCTTCAGAGACTGACTCTAAATCGTAAGCGTTGTCAGTTCATATCCAAATACTGGTAGGAAAGAGATGTCGGAATTGATCTAACTCTAACCATCTTCCTACCTACCTAGAGGACGCTTGCCTGATAGAACGTATTTCCATGGACGTCCTATATTCCGAATTGTGGAGATACACGCACGTTTGACGTTTGTTCTTTACTCGCTCAAAATTACTCGTCAGTTATTAGGCACTCAATATTTTACTAATTCGTTATTTTAATGTCATTTGTGAAAAGGTATGTATATAGATTTACCTCGAGTTTGAGAGGAAGCCTAATATAAAATATATTCTCTAGCCTTGAACGAATGATATATAGAATACCTGAAAATGTGCCTAACCCACTAAAACCTTTCGATGTCTACTTTTTCTACCGTGTACATGACAAAACGTTTCTAAAAAATTGTGACATCTGATGCAATAGTGTTGGGCTAGATGCGTTTCAACCCTATACGATCTTAGGTCTAAAACTCTTGTATTCACTGACATCTACAGGTGAAAAGTGAAACTAAGAAAAAAAAAAAAAACACACACATCAAGAATACAAAAAAAAAACATCGACAGTACAACACCAAAAAGGGATATAGTATATAAAACAGGATATACGAATTTAACGACATCAAAGTCAAGAAAAGGAAAACTCTTCTCTAACTAGCTATAGTGATTGTTGCTTTTGTTTTTTGCCACCGCTCAATTACAAAGCACTTTACAAGTAAATACATTTTGCCGACATGACAGCCCACTTGGCCGCTGTTGTTGTCATGTGCTTAGTTTTTTGTACAGTGAGTTCTTAAATTTTTCGTTTGGTGTTCACACGAAAACAAAATAAATTCAAGATACGCAACAAAGAAAACGAAATGTGGGTGATACAATTTTCTATATATAAAAAAAACAGAAATAAATTGTTGCTGTCTTTTTGATGGTGTTGGTGGTGAAGGGAGATTACATGGTGGTTGTCTACTTACAGATGATCCTTTACGCTCACTGCAACCACCCAGACAAGTGGTTGACTTATGATGAACCGGAGGACGATATGTGACGCCACGAAGGGCTTCAGTGCTGTCCTTAGTTGACTCCGGCGTTCCAGTTTCTTCATCATACTGTGTGGTCAGTGATTTTGTATTGTTTTTTTTTTTTTTTATAAAAATTCATTTATTTTTTAAATCGAATTCAAATATTGAAACCACACAAGTAAAGACAAATAATTTTAATAGATGGAGTAACAAAATAAAATCAGTATTTTTTTATTTCATTAACAACATGCAAATTTGGAAAAAAAATAAAAAAATGTTTGTTTGTATGAGGCCAATATTGTTTCTTTTCATATCCTACTATAAGGTGTGTGATGAAACAAAATAAATAAAAGAATCGTCAGACAGATAAGAATCAGAGAACATAATAAGAACATCCAAAGGTGGAAACCCAAAGAAAACAGGAGAACAAAATCAAAACATACTAATAAAGGTTGACATTCACTGTGTGTGTATACACATCCATTAGGAACACAATATTGCGCAGTGTATTGGCCAACATATTGCAACTTATTTCCATCAGTTTCCATATTTTCACGAGGCAAATTCAGAGACAACTGTTCAACCACGTCCAACAATGTCACATCAAGGAGTGAGCCTGATGATAATAAGAATTACTAACACAGCCGAATGTCAACCCTAATTGAGAAATAAATTGAAAATTTGAACACGACACGTGTGTTTGTGTGTGCGTAGTTAAGAATCGAAAGAATACAGAAACAGGACCAGCAAAAATAAGAAACCTTTTCTGAAACAAAATACGATACGAAATGAGCTTTGCGTGCAATATTGTGTGGGCGTGGGGATAGGAAAGGTGAGATGTCCGACTGAAGGAAGGAGTAGATTAAATGATTATCAGTGTCCTTTTTGTTTGGAAATATTCTTATAATCTGCTGGTGAATGGTGATATGGATATCTCTAATGAACACATTGAAACATGGTAACTAAAACAAAAGATATATAAGCACACAGGATGGGGAATATTTAGCGCATTTTCACAAACTAATACCGATAGTTGCGGCAGTGGTCGTGGTCTTTTATTTTACCTGCGATGTAAACTTTTTCTTATGGAAAAAGTACGAGAAACGCGTTAGACAGGGACTTGTACAAGACATCACTAAATATATAGGTATACAAAAAAGAATTAAGAAAAGCCAAACGCAACTCTTGGAGAATCTTCTGCAATAAAATAGAAGAAGCTTCTGAGGCTTCTGAGGCTTCAAGGCTAAGGAAAATATTGTCTCTTCTCATCCAATAAAACCCAAGAAAGATGATGGGTCCTGGGGCAACCTCCAGCGAAGACTGGCTCAATCTACCGCGGTCATAATCTTGCCAAAACAAATTTGATTTGAAACGCTCTAAGAAATTGATTACTCTTAACTGATTGCATGCGGCACAACAATAGGTGTCATTACTGGACACTGCCTGATAGGAAAACATGCCGCAAGGCTAGGTCTTTTCGCAAACGCCTTTTTCTGTATGGATAAGGAAGAGGAGGAGGAAACTATTCCTCACCTTCTTTGATCCTGCCCAGCTCTCTCCCGTAGAAGGGAGCTTAACTTCAATTATAACAACTTGGCCGATCTGACAAACGCAGACATCAGAAGCCTCTTAGGCGACTCTCAGATTGAGGAAACAATAATTAAGCAACTGCCAATAAGCAATCAGTAACATTTTTCAGTAACATTTTTCGTTCGAGCAATATTTAGTTGCTTTGATGTGAGACAGGCGGCTTTCAGATTGAGGTAACAAGCAATAATTCAAAGCAAAATAATTTTGAGCGATAATATTGCGTGTTTCACTCAGACTAAATTCCTGTCCATTGTAAGTTTAAAGGTTTGGTTTTTGAAACTTGCAAAACTATTTCTAGGCACAGTAGCAAAGTGGTTAATGTGCTGGACTGCTGTGCGAGGGGTCCCAGGTAAACGATTTTTTCTACTGCGCAACATCTCGCGAACGTCTGACAAACATTCGAGAGTATTATTGTCCTGAAAAAGCTTCTCAATCCAGCCATTTGGATTCGGCATAAAATTGTAGGTCCATTCCGTTCGTTCCAAAAATAAAAACTTACAAAAACGAATGATTGTGAGAAGCTAGGCCTAGGGTGTCTACTCCGCTGTTGCGCCAACTATTTATTTTTTTTAACACTGTTTCTATACAGATTGCCAATTTGAAAGTTGAAAGTTGATTTGTGGTTAGTACATTTTGCTATTTTACGATGAATAGATTAACGCCAGAACAACGCTTGCAAATTGTGCAAACTTATTTTGAAAACCATGGTTCAGTTCACCAAACTTTATTCAGCTTGATCCTCATTTTCAACGCAAAATTTAGTTCTCCGATAAGGTCCATTTTAAATGGATAATGTAAACAAGCAAAAACCGAATTTAGATTGGAGAAAATCCAGATGCCTTTACATTCATTAAGACTCACTATTTGGTCATTGAAATACCAATACTGTTTTTTGAAAGTGAAGATCTACCGTAGAAGCAATCAATGCTGCAAATTGAGAGCCCAGGTGGTCGAAAGAAGTTACAAGGTTGCGCAACAAAAGTCATCGAAATATGCTATAATTTTTACAAATGGCGGCAAATGTCAATACTACTTTGACAAATGTCAATACTAATTTGCATTTGTAAGCAAACAGATATAATATAAATATTAACAAGACATGAATCGCTGTAGGTATATACTCCTAAAAGACGCGGGAATAATTGTTTCGATTTTTCTATACGTCATCCATCGGATCGTTGTGTGGTGGCCGCTCTTGAACAAAAGTTCCAATCTAAATGTCTTAGAGAAAATTCAGAGCTTGTCATGCTTGTGCATCAGGGGCCCATTGAGGACATCTCCAACCGCCTTAAGTTTTTTTTTATTTGTCGGGTTAGGAAACACATCGCTGAAGCACTCAGACGCAAACTGATCCATTGTACTACCAGGGAGAAAATCCAGTATTACCTACTAGAATTTCCTGGACTTTCGGAGAAAGAAGAGAATACAATATCAGCACTCACCACATCAAATGCAAATGCTGGGGCCAACTATGTAATTCGATTCTACAATCAAAATGTTCGAATTCGGAAGATTCGTACTCTGTAACTCTATAGCCGCGCTCATATTCGAAAATCGAACGGACCTCGAATTGTCTATTTTTTTGGTACTACCATTGAGTTTATATACATTTATATACTCTGGTAGAAATCTGTCCTAAACGCAAGGAAAGTCGACTCTAAAATTGCATAATAGCCGAAGTTCCGGCCAATAAGTTTTCTGCAGCCATTTCTGCTGCTTAACTTACTTACGGTATCTCATGGGTGAAGCTTTTTTCGAAGTTGATTTTCGTAGGCAGGTTATCGGTAATAATGGGCAAGGAGTGCGTCAGTAAAGAATACTCCACAAACGTGGCAATCAGATTAAGGGAAGGAAAACACTGGAGGGGGCAACCGACTGGACACGCCAGCGTCGTTCTTCAGACGACCCCCTTGCCTATTATTGCCAATTATTACTTGCCTACAAAAATCAAGTTTGCCAAAGGCTTCACCCATGAAATGCAAGACAGGAACCAATGAGATTCATAAAATGTTCTACACGACAAATCGCTGTCAATATTCACAGACGGTTCCAAAATACTGAAGGGAAGTGGCGCCGGGGTCTTTTCTGTATTCCTCAAGCAATAGCGTGCCTGTTGATTAATACGGTTTCACAAAAGGATACCGTCATTTATATATTGATAGCTAAGCCGCGATCAGATCCCTAATATCCAGCGAAATAAGATCTAAGCCGGTGGAAGATTGCTGCGAAACTCTTAACGAGATAGCTAGACAGTACAACCACTTTTGGGTTTCTGGTCACTGTGACATACCAGAGCACTGTGCAGTAAGCGAACTAGCAAAACTAGCCTCCTCTGGCGTTGAAAGTATAAGTCTATACAACGTGTGTGCACCACTTACCTACACTTAATAAATAATTCACGAGGACGCACCAAGCATAGCAAGTTTCAGATGGAAGCATCTAGGATACTGTGATACTGCTAGGCTCACCTGGCTAGCTCTGGAAAAAAGATTCAAGGAGCTTCTTCTTAAAAGATCCAACATCTCGAAAGTCCTTAATGTCATCTCCGAGTACTGCATATTAAATAGACACGCGCAAGGGCTCGGTCTGCTATACAATGACTTTTGCAGAAGCTGCAGAAATGAAGAGCATTTTCATTTTCAGTCAGACTTGATTCGGGGCTGGCGCTCATATATTTGCCTGGCACTCAGAATTAAATAAAGGGTTTTCAATTGGCACGGGTCCTTGCCAGCCAAGCCAGATTGGTCGGGAGGATTACCGCGTTCTATGAGAGTGTACAGGAGAACCTGAGGCAGTCAACTCCTCGCCGTGCATAAGAAATCGCCCTTTCGCCCTTTAGCGACGCGACGAGGCGCAATTTTAGATGAATGCTGGTATGTTAACACACGAAATTGTCATAAATATGGGACGACGATATATTAACGTTGTCGACCCGCCCTTATTGAAAAACCCTTAATCTTTAGTAACATTAGCTTCTATTTACATATCTGTGCTTTTAGAAGGGCGTCGGAAAAATTGTTCAACCTCTCTAGGGAGTCGCAGCATGAAAAAGATTGGAAACACCTGGCCTAAGTGTTTCTCTCTTCACTTTAAACTAAACTCAACTAAGTGACGTGTGGCATGGGAGTCGGGAAAATTATGTGTGGCGAAATGATCCCTCTTCATTTGTTTACCTAGGCTTTAGCGATTTCCCCTAAAACTTGATCACCACGCCACTGCCACTTCCACTGCCATTTGCTCACCACTTTAGTGAGCACCTTGCTAAGACTTGTCTCCAAACAGGACAGTTTCAATAATTTGTTTAATGCATCATGTCTTGTGAAGGATGTTAGTGGCGAATAAACTGCAGTGCACTAGCAATTATATTACAAACTTGGAAGCATGTAGTTAAAACCAGCATTTAGGGGCTTAGTGGTTAAGTTGAGAAGTTAAAGCCCAAGTAAAAGAAAATCTCTGAAATACTTAAATCTGTGCCTGAATACAGGTTGATATTATCGACAGCAAAGTTTATCAAAGCAACTCTGCTTCAACAATTTTCCATAAAGTCGACATCCCAATAATGGTTCCGATTATTATCAAAGCCAAGGTAAGACCTTTCATCAGAGAAATAAACATATTCGAAGAAAGCCATGACATCGTTTGTATAAGTATTTTAATTATTTCCACCTCTCAGACTATGGTCATGAAAATGCGCTAGTATTTCCCTCCTTTAATTAACTCGCTGAAATTATATATTTTTTTTTTCATAACACAAACGCAACATGAACTTAACAAATTATAAAAATAAACATACAATCCAGGTGTATACAAAATAAACACAAGTAAGGAGAAAATAATTCAACATACAACCGAGTAGTTAACAATGAAATTCTTCTACAACTTGGAGATGCAATAAAAGCGACAAGAAGTTCGCAAGTGGCCAACAAACACAAAGCACAACTTGGGTAGCAAAAAAAAAAAAAAAAAAAAACAAAACAAAAAGAACAGAGGACTCTAGCGTAATTCACAGCCAAGGACCCTTACTACGGCCTTTGTGTTGGCAACAAACAGAAGGCATTCATTAAACCGCCTCAACTTTTTCTATTTTTCTATTTGGTAAACAAAATCGGATGAAACAACAAAAACAACATAAAATCTGGAGAAGTAAAAAAACACATCTACTCAGTCGCAAACTATCGATTTTCTCCAACCAATTGCCTTGTGGGCTATAGAAAGAGGTAAAGTCACCTCTTTATTTACCCGCAAACTATTCGGCAACAAATCAAAGGAAAGAAACGGTCCCACAGGATGCGACCATTGAACGAATGCAGGCAACATTAAACAATAGTCACATTTAACGGATTTGAAATGAAAGCAATACTCATGTAAACTAAATAAAAACAACAAGCAAACTAGTGTAGGTAGGTATAGTATCTAGAGATGCATTCAGTTAACAGAACGAACAAAAAAAAATATTTGGGATACGGATTTACTTTGATAAATGTTTAGTTGTTAAGGCTTTAATTTTTTTTTGTTGTTTTGGTTTCTTTTTTTTCTAACAAGAAAGACTCACTGCGTGCGTGTGCGGTTATTATCAGAAAGTCCAAACTTAAACTTTTTACTATATAATAATAGTTATGTATTTTAAAAAAGGGGAAACGAAACAAGGATAAAATTTGTATGTAGTATTTTATAGTGAGAGACGCCTAACGCGAGCACTTTAAATGATGCTTTTACAAGACGGATGCTTCGATTGTTGTGTCAGAAATTAAATATTGTAGTAAAGTGTTTGTTTTTTAAATAGTTTTTTATGAAAAGCCTTTTAGTAGTAAACTTAAATAAAATATGATGAAAATAAGGGAATCATTGGAATACGATAAGGTTTTAAGTTGAATGCATTAAGCTACACGGCAATTTTTTTGAATCATTTAAATGGCGCTGTGATGTCAGGAAAAAAATGTCGCATTAGAGCGACATTAAAGCTACGATTCGTCATTGAAAAAATGGCGATCACACGAAATGACTATCATTGTCATTTGTGTCCCAAAATCAAATGACGAACACTGCGAATCATTTAGAATTTTCCGTTGGGATTTTTTTTTTTTTTAGAAAAGGGGATTCCAAACCCTGGTGCAACAGACGAATATCGGTCCATTCAGGGCTGACTTTATGCGACTAAAGTTGCATTTTGCCCCTTTTTTTCTTTCTATCCCCAATGAGACGACTTTTCCAAAATTGTCCATATTTGCCCCTTTTCAATATTTCGTTGATAGTTCTTCCCATTTTGAAAAAAAAAACACCCTTTTGTATGAAATACGAAATGTGACATAATAAATGCTTCACGAAACTACTTCACAATTAATTGGGATCTGAATGCGTCTTTTTTCTATCAGCCAGAAGTATCAGCTATTAGCTATTTATGTCCTATTGTCATAAGTTTAGGCATTAACAATTTAGCTATAACCATGTTCAATGCAACAATAAGATAGAACGAGATGAAAATATGCGTAAGCCACTTAACTTTAGTGAACTCCCTCGTTTTTTTTCTGACATTTGTGGGTAAATTAGTATTGCCCCTTTTTCTACGCAAATCCCCTTTTTTTTGCGACTTTTTCAAAAACTTTGAAGTCAGCGCTTTGTACTACCAAGCAGAAACCCCTTTTTTTGGTGTAGTGGTGGAGAAACTCTGATATTATTCGTTTCTCTTTATGGTCGTTGGCAGAGTATAGCTGTCACCCGACGGGGCTCGAACCAACGAACTTCCGTTGGAATGCCATTGTTCTAGGCGTCATTGAAGAGCGATCACACGGGCATTTTTTTTTCCGCCATTTAAATGGCACTTAATTCATGTCATTTGGTGCCCCATTTTCCTATTCATTTAAATGACGCTGCCAAAAATGGCGATCACACAGAGCGACATTTAAATGAGTGCTTTGTGACGGGATTTTTACGTCAGACCGCCATTTAAATGACTCGAAAAAATGTCCGTGTAATCGTAGCTTAACAAAGTTCCCTCACAAATTAGAATAAAGTGTAAAATCTATCCCGAAGCCCAGTATCCAGCTCGCGCTTAATTTTATCTACCGAATGTATCTCTACAGGACAGATAAATTGCTTGCTAAATTTCTAGTACAAATGGCAAAATTCTAGGGCTCTCTATACTCTAGGATTTTATAATCAACCTCATCCTGTAGACCCAAAACAGGTATTAGGAGAGACTGGGTCACATTTGAACACTTTTTGTTTTGAGGTCTCATAAAATCCTATGCATTTAAATTATTGGACAGTAAAGTATTGAAGAGTCTTCGATTCCAACCCGGAGGGACAACGCTGTAGAGGAAGACCTCGCCTTAGGTGGCGCGCACAAGTGGAAGCGGCCTCAACCAACTTGGAGTGCGCAACTGGAGGCAGTTATCCAAAGATCGTGCTAACTGGAGAGGCGTGTTGGTTGAGGCCCAGGTCCACCCCGGACTGTAGCGCCATCTAAGTAAAGTATTCTCACTTTAAGAAACGCAAATAAACTTTGATTTGCACAAATAACTACGTAAATCTAGTAAGGGCGTAGGTATACTTTATTTTTATTTAAAAACGAAGTAGGTCCTTTCCTTATGTTCAAAGGTACCCCCTATATGGGGCAGTTTTGAACTAGGCTGGGGCACTTTTGAACGGCAGTATTTGTAATTGCTTTTAGCAGCAACGACTTAACATAAGCAAACAAAAATGAGTTAAAAAGACTCATGATGAGTTAAAGACAAAATTCATCATCGCAGCTATCCTCAATGTTCTCGGAGTGTTAATTAATGGTTGTAGCTTAGCTTTTAGTTCAATGCCACTTACAGACCCCTTGTTTAAATCCGAAAATCATTGACGACTAAAGAACACGGTATTACCAAGTTTAAGTTTTGATTTATACTTTTAAATATTTTTTAAATTTTGTTTTATTAGCAATGTTCAAATTTGCCATACGTTCAAATGTGCCCCAGTCTCCCCTATATTCAATAATAACACAAATTTCTTCCAATTGACAGAGTTCATTTCCTGTGACCTCATAGCAGCCATATTTAGTGAAGATCAACAACACCAAGGAAGTAATCGTAGCATCCGCTTACTTCCCTGGTGAATCATCCGTATGTCCTCCATCGGAGATAGTGAACCTGCTATCATACTCGCAGCGTTCCAAGACAGTAATTTTACTTGGTTGCGCCTCAAACGCACATCACACCATTTGGGGAGCTCGGAAATACATAACAGAGGTAAGTCCTTACTTGATTTTATTACATGTAATCATCTAAACATATGCAATATCGGGAGGGAACCTACCTTTATCAATGCAATAAGAATAGAACTACCTATATTAGACCTCACTTTAACTACTTCCCCTTCTAACAACCTCATCTTAAACTGGTACGTGTCTTCTGAACTTTCATGCTCAGACCATCGGCAAATTCGATTTGAAATAGATGAACCAAACCCAAATAACATAGTATTCCCTCGAAAGAGAAAACCCGACTTGGCCTCCTACAAAGAGCACCCAAGTCACTCACTCAATGGAAAAATACGTCGAATTGACACCAGAGGCAAACTACATAGATCAATCGGCCGACCTGATGAGATCTTCCATATAATCTCTGCCTTCGAGGAAAACTGCCCCCTTAAGACCAAAAAGACCAAAAGGGAAACCGTATGGTGGAGCAAAGATCTCGAAAAACACAGATCTAGAGAAAGGAAACTTTTCACTTTTTACTTTTACGAACTATAACAAAGGAATGAACTGCCTAAATCATACAGACCTATCAGTTTAACATCTTTTGTTCTTAAAACTCTCTTCACTCAAGTCAATTCGCGTACAGAAAGGGTAAATCTAATGAGGGTGCTCTTCATTACCTTGTCAGAAAGGTAGAAGAAACATTTCGATATAAGAAAATTGCCCTTTGTGCCTACTTGGACATTGAGGGCGCCTTCGATAATACCGGTTATGACTCGATCGCTAAGGCAATCAGATGTAAAGTTATCAAAGACTTGACCAACCAGTGGATCAGAGCCTCCTCCGGAGGTGTGTCGGTGTCTGTGACAGTCACAGCAGCAAAAAGTTGCCCTCAGGGTGGAGTATACTCTCGCCTCTCTTGTGGTCACTAGTCTAGTCATCGACAGTCTACTAGTCAGTCTACATAGCCTAGGCTATAGTGCCACGTTGACGACATAGCGATTATCATCAGTGGCAAGCTCAGCGCTACCATTACTTGTAGGATGCAGAACGCACTTTTACATGTTTCAAAATGATGCAATTTGGAAGGACTTTCCATAAATCCTAGTAAAACCATTCTAGTGCCTTTTACAAGGAAAATATTGGTTAATCTTGACACCATAACCGCAGTAGCGCAGTGGTTAGTGTGCTGGACTACTGTGCGAGGGATCCCAGGTTCGATCCCCGGAAAAACACAAATTACATCTTAAGATTTTTTCTACTGCGCCACCTCTCGCGAACGTCTGACAAACATCCGAGAGTATGACTGTCATGAAAAAGCTTCTCAATTCAGCCGTTCGGACTCGGCATAAAATTGTATGTCCCTTCCCATTCGTCCCAAAAATAGAAACTCACACAAAACGAATGGTTGCGAGAAGCTAGGCTTTGGGTGTCTACCCGCGGTTGCGCCACCTATTTATTTATTTATTTATTTATAACCGTAAACGGCACTACCTTGAGTTACTCCAATGAAGTCAAATATCTCGGAATTATCCTTGATAAGAAGCTCAACTGGAACTCAAAATCAAGTCTGCCACAGAACGTGCCACTAAAGCCATGTGGGCTAGTAGGCGACTGTATGCCCGAACTTGGGGTCTAAATCACAGAATGATACACTGGCTGTATATCATGATGGTAAGGCCCATTACCACATACGCCGGTAGTTGTGTAGTGGCCGAACATTTTTGAACGGACAACGGCAAATAGGCTACAGGAACTACAGCGTATTGCCCGTCTCGGCATCACGAGTGCAATGCGCACCTGCCCTACTAGAGCATTAGCATTA
The DNA here is from genome assembly GCA_949372485.1 of Cheilosia soror. Lineage (NCBI taxonomy): Eukaryota > Metazoa > Arthropoda > Insecta > Diptera > Syrphidae > Cheilosia > Cheilosia soror. The sequence goes on along the minus strand of OX443564.1, from coordinate 40,677,488 downwards.
GAATGTATAGGGCTCACACCCTTACATTATATTTAACAGGAAGGTGTTAGTTAGAATATAAGTTTAAACCAGCTGTCCATGTGGGACACCTAAAAATACTCTTAACTCAATCCCAAACATGGACATGTTCTGTTCCATACCCGTCATTATGGTTAGGAAATACAGTTTTGGGAAATCATTTGAGGTAGAAATATTGGACCGTCCCAAATGAACCAATGGTGTTCTGCCACTGACTAAACCCAAAAAGTATGGTTTGGTATACCGACGGATCGAAAATGGAATCTGGTGCCTTTGGACCCAACACCAAAGTATCGATACATATGGAAATGTGTCCCACAGTTTTTCAAGCAGAAAATTATGCCATTGAGATCTGCGGCGTTTTAAACTCCAAAAAGGTATCAAAGGCGCCATTATACAAATCTTCTCTGATAGTCAAGCGGCCTTACAAGCTTTGTCGTCCAATACAATGGACTCAAAAACAGTAAAATGTTGCTACGATGCTTTGCAAGCCCTATTCAAACACTACAAGGTGAAACTTGGTTGGGAACCTGGTCATCAGGGTATTGCGGTCAACGAATCGGCGGACCAACTAGGGCTGGTTTTGAACCCGCGTTCTATGGACTAGAACCTTATTGCAGAATCAATTGGGCTATTTTAGGTCTAATTAACGATTGGGAACAACAACTTGGTCTAAGCCACTGGAAAAATGTTCCGGGTTTAAGACAATCCAAATGGTTAATTAAACCGTAGTCCTATAAGGAAATTCTCAACCTAAATAAGGAAAGGCTAGAAGGCTGATCGGTTAAATGCTAAATATAACAAAAATACCTCACACACAGCTTGATTTATTCCATTTCAACATTGACCCACCTTTTCCCGTCTTTCGAAGAAAGATGAGAAGGAGCTTCAGTGAAGAAGAGCTTAGATGTTCGGCACTCACCACGTCAGCCCCAAAGATCCGCCACCTGATGCGAGCAAAGGCAGGACAACTACAGAGGAAGTGCTCCTCTCCACAAGCAGGACAGATGGCAAAAGCTTGGTGGCCTGAAAGGATGCCCAAAAGCAGTCTGCAGCCGATTCTCCTGAGAGACAGAAGGAAAGACGCCGACCTTTTGCAGATGCCGTCGTTTGGTCTGTCTACACCCAGCCCAGTCACGACACCGACACTCGTGTTCAAGAGAAACCCAAGTATCAATGGATGACCTAACCACGGATGCAGGCATACCCAACGCAGGTTCAGGTCCTAAGAGAGCTTCTTCTGAACCCAGCTTGGCAAGCCCATCAGCGATCTCGTTTCCCTGGATACCAGTGTTACCTGGGATCCAAACAAGTTTGACCGTGTTTAGCCTACCGACCAAGTTCAGAGAAAGCTTGAGTTCGAGCACCAACTTGGACGAGGTAAGAGGGTTGAGCAGCACTTTTAATGCAGCTTGGCTATCACTGCAAACGCATATGCTTCTAGCCCTCCACCTGTTTGTCATAATATAGCGCATAGTCATAAGGATAGCGAAAATCTACACCTGGAAGACAGTCGCATGATTACCCAAGGGGTAGTGTAGTCTAATGTTCTCGCTTTCTACGAAGACTCCAGAACCAAACCCATGTCCGGCATTAGAGCCATCCTGGAGTACACGATGGCATTCTTTCCCTGGCTCCGAGTCTGGGCCGAAGCCATTCCGTTGCCTGAGGAAAGCTGACGTGGTAGTTTTGTCGCAGTAGGATTTCTGGTGTCATTGCGTCAGACGGCACATCCATAAGACAGGGGTCGAAGGATAATTCTCGCACAAGTTCTTTAATATTCCAACACGCGTGGTACCAAAAGCCACCTCACTTTAACCGGGAGATGGTTTTCAGCGTACACCCCATGATAAAAATAACAAGGAGGGGAGGTTCATCATATAGCATCTAGAGCAGAGCCCGGAGTGCTAGAGAAGGCCCCTGTGCAGCCAAGGCAAACCGTTCCTTGGAGTTTGGCGAAAGAGGCAGTAACACGTTTCCGCGAAGCCTGTTCCACCACACAACCGATGCAAATGAGAGAAGTTGTCTTACCATTGCCGTATAGACCCAAAGGACCCTTTTAGGTGATAAGCCCCATGTCTTGCTAAAAACGCCTTTGCACTGCCAGAATGTCGACAGCGCTTTATCGGTTTTCGATTCCACCTCCTTGGACCAAAGAAGTTTTCTATCGAGGACTACTCCCAGATATTTGACCCTTTACTAGCCCTTAAATTATTTTAAGCGAAGCATACGGAAATTCCTTATAATCTAAACAAAAATTGTCCTAATTATAAAAACAAGTGTGTATACAATTTAAAGCTCTTATCGTTTTCCAATGATCGTGTACTATTTTTTTTTTAAATACAAACTTATAACTGTATAAATTAATGACCAGCTCTGGAGTTATGTTATTCTTGAGATTCATTAAACAAAATGTAAGCCTTTAGTTGCTAAAAGCGATAAAAGAACAAAATTAAATTCGATAGTATAAAAACAAATCTAAAAAAAAAGAACCGGGACAAGAGTATATAGAAAAACGATAACGTTAACAAGTATACAACGTGAAGATTTAACCTCACTTTTGTATTTCGAATTTGTTTACTAAATTACTAAGCAAGAAATTGCTAGCCAAGGAATGAGTATTAATAATATTATATATATATATACGCAATAAGAATTTGGCAAAGTGTAGAAGAATAAAGAATAATTAAGAGAGAAGTAGAAGATGTCTGGCATTTGACAAACGTGGGGCTTTGTTAAAATTAAACCTCTTAGATGCTAGCTGTACAAACAAATTATATACTGTGGTTAAGGACAAAACAAAATGCTACACAAAAAAATAGGATAACAAAACATTAACACAAGATCACAAAAAATAAATAAAAAAGTAAAATAAAATAAATAAAAAAAATTGTTAAATATTTAGTTAATTTGTTTTTAGTTTATAAGGACTCGAAATGTCATGTATACGTGTTAGTTAGAAAAGTGATAGAAGGTATTAATTGTGTATAGGCTGTGTTTTTGTTAATTAAAGTTTTAAAAAAGGGTTTGAAGGATACGTTCCTGTTAATGTATCTTTTACATAAATTATATATATATTTTTTTGTTTCTTTGTTTTTTTAAATTTAATGAACGAAACAGATATAAATTACATTTTTGTTAAATTGATTTTTTGTGTTTGATGTCATTTTGTTAGGTATCTGTTTTTTTTTTTAATCACACATTGGACTCACGGACTCACCGATGGTCGCAATCGCACACAGTGCTTTCCGAAAGCTGAAAATGGTCCCCATTTGTCTACAGGTGAGCTACTCACATGTGTCGCCTCCGTATTGGATGTGTCCTGCGTTCGATAGATACCAATCGGAATTTCACATGTTGTTGAGCAGAGTTTCTGATATAGTCGGCCGTAGGTACGAATCCACATGTCTTCCTTCGTGATTCGCATCTAAAATAATAGACAAACAAAAGAATACAAAAAAAAGTCTCCCGATGAATTTGTGCAAATTGACTTACCGACGTTAAAAATCCACTACCTGGTGCCTGGTCAATTCCAAGCAAAAGCCTCACGAATGTAATCACATAATCCTTAACGAACGCCTGATAGAGCAGTGTGTCCAGCATTGACGCGCTAAAAACGGCACCAGCGGCAAATGGCAAACGAAACATGTACGAGATATGTGAGCCACGTTCCTTTTCACGCTGGAAATATAGTGAAAGTGGTGTAGGTTGAAAATATATTTTTGTAAATTGTAACATTTTTTTTTTATTTTAGAAGCTAGGTAGTAGGTAAAAAGAAAGTTTGTTTAACTGAGTACGATTTTCCTTGGATTTCAATTCAACTTCAATAAACAAGCTTTCTAAAATAGTTATGTGTCCTGTAGACTGTCCCGTATAGCAATTTAACTTTCAGCAAATTTTACCTAAAAGAATACTAAAAAGGTGCGCTCTATATGGAGTCCCTAATTGGCTGCCGGAATGCACACTATTGTTGTTTATGACATACATCCTTTCACCATGATGATTTAAAGTCGAAGGCGAAAGATCGAGAGATACCGATGATAAACTCGAGCATCGTTCATAGGCGACCCTTAAAATGGACAGACATGTTGGATTGTGCATGTGCATTTCGCAAAAGTAGTCGGTTCAATTATGGTATTGAAGAAGTTACATGACTGCGCTAAGTGCCCACCATAACACCTAAATTGAATTGGTGAGTGGAAGAACAGTACAAGCGCCAAAAAAGTGATTTTTAGCCTGAAATAGCCAAAATGCTCTACGTATGTAAACCTACCAACCAGCAAAATAACAGTCCATTTAAAAGCCGAATGTTTACAATAATAGGCACGTTGTTCGCTGATTGTGTGGAAGAATAGTACAAATCACGTGCCTATACCGTTGTATGTTACAGCAACCGAACTTGTAGGAGGCTTCACGTCACATACTTTTAAACTACTGAGGCCAAATGTTAGTTTACAATTACTAACTACAAGATTATATAAAGAACCACTTCCTATAAATGAAAAAAAGATTGTCGTCATAGAGAAGGTAATGCAATATTCCTCTGGAGAGATGTTGGAGTTTTATTTTCATATAATATCTCGGAAATCTACTAATGATGCTGCAGAATAATAGTATCACTCAATAAAATGTTTTAAATTATAATTCATTACACTAAAATAATATAAAAAATCTAAATGTGTATTTTTTTTGTAATTGAGTGGAAGAACAGTACAAGTACAAGGACTTCTTGTCTAAATATTTCCTGTCAGTATAGTATTTTGTGAATTATTCCTTCATGAACATATTGGGGAACAGGGATACTTCAAATCCCTCATACATTATTATACAGAAAAATAAATAGTTTTTCTGTGAAATAGTAAGTAATATTCTCTCAAAAACTTTAAAATATAATTGAAAGAAGCGAGTTGAGTCGGAAGGCCTTTTTTGTGGTTGTTCTGGTTTTAGAACCTCAATGACTTCTATTGACTCGAAAGTAGGGTTGGGTAGGTGGCAATTATCTGTTAGGTACATACATACGGAAAAATTCACGTAGACCAAGTTAGGCCCATTGTGACAAGCAAAGTCGGTTATTTGCCATACTTTTGGAACTATTTAGAATTCTGGATGAATTTTCGTATTTTGCTGATATCCGTTTCTGCAATATTCGCAAACTCTCCGATAAAGTACTCTGCTAGGGTTTGTGTTCACAGCAATTCCATTTAATAGCACGACAAGTACTCATCGGAGTAAATTTTCCTTACTCATTCTATTCATAAACTTAATTACTGTCTAAAAATACGTTCTATGAGGACTTTAATGGAATCCGTCTTATAACTCCTACCAATGAATTATCCACTAGCCATACTATCTGTACCGCTTATTTTCTGCGTCAATGGCTGAGCAATTAAAAGTCTCGATAGATATTGCCTTTTCGGTTGCATTGCCATGGCACTGACCTACTTCTCATGGTCGAATTAATTTTCCAGGCATTAGTGGGTAGACGAGTTGTCTGTAGGTACGCGTCGTTAAAATTAAAGACGTTCTATTAATAGAAATTTTGAAATTGAAACCGAGAAACCCCTTTCGTCTGACTGCCAATTATACCAAAATGACCTCGTTCTAGTCGATTCGTGTGTCCTAACGTTATTTGAAGTTACTCATCGTCAAAAAAAATATGGCTCCACTAGCCCATATTCTGTGCAATGCTCCTTTGGGTTACTCAACCCAGTAACCATAAAATTAGAGGACATTATTATAGTCTCCAGTGGTTTCCATCAACTTTCAAATAAATGTTAGAAGAGAATGCATATTTTATATGGCAAACGAAAAAAAAGTCGGTTAACATAAAAAGGGGTAGAGTAGTCTACTCTCCTCCATGAAGAAAAGTAAAAACGGAATTTTTGAACTTGAATTTGTTTCATCTAACCAGACAGACAGGCAGACTTTTCTTTACTTAGCGAACATTTGCCGAATACCAATCAAAGAAAAACCTCTAAATGCGGTGAAGTGGAATGACGCAGCATTTTATTTCGTGGTATTTACTATAATTTTGTTATACCTCCTTAATTTACCACATCGATCTTATGTTTGTTTCTTTTTTTTATTTTTATTTTTTTTTGAATAAACACTTGTGCGCCGCGTTGTCCTTTCTCGCTGCGAAGAAAAGGGCAAACTTTTCTATTTGAGGAAAAGGCATTTCTCATAAAAGTCGGCAGTAGGTGCGGGAGAAGTCTCCTTTGTTGGGAGGGGTAGAAGTAGAATCGACATTTATTGCAGCCAAGGAAGAGGAGCTAAACTCAGAACAAGTTTCGAAAGTGAATTTGGGAATAAACTTTCACACACAGTAGTTTATCGTACACTTGAGTATATACAAGGCTAAAAAGTATCCGATATGACAACATTGATTAGGTCTTTCCATTAGGCACATGGTGCCCTTAAATTTGGTATTTTAAGAAGCCAACGGATGAAAGGAGTTCTGCATTTATAGCAGTCAGTTTATTTTGTAATTAAAGGCGAAAGTTGTGTCAACTAGTCTTGTCGTCGTCCGATATCCTGTGTTGTGGAGAATGTGTAACTTTGTATGGCCCATTTTAGATGGTGGTAGAGTTATCAAAACGAGCAATTTCACAATTACGTCAATTTGACGTTATTAACACTCATTCATTTGGTATAATCTTGTACAATATTTTCCAACTTTGTTATGGAAACATGGAAACAATGCTCTGTACTAAGTTTATTCCAATGGTCAGCAATACATTTGATTGGATTATTAACTTGGTGAGGGATAAAGTAGAAAAGAAGAGAGGAGGAGAATGAAATAGGCCGAACGTAGTGATGTGTAGTGTTGGATATAACTGCCACTCTTTATCACCATGAGCTTGAAGGTTATGCACGTGCATGGATAGATTGAACATTTTAAACGAAATTGTATTCATCCTTCATTTCATTCATTTTCAATATCTCGCTTATCAATTAAGTGGGTCGCAGGTGTAGGTTGCTCAAGTGGACCCTCCATAGCTCTCGATTCTCCGCCATCGACTCCAATCATCAAGGGCAATCCCCATACGGGTAGAGGAGAGATTATGAATTTGATCTAACCATCTCATCTTGGGTCTACCTAGGGGACGCCTGCCCGATGGTACGGATTCCATACTACGTCGTGGGATCCTGATCGGGGACATACGTTTAATATGACCAAACCACCGAAACATGGACCGCTCCATACGGAGAAATTGTTGCTTAACGTTAAGTTCCTTACGTATTCTGGTGCTTCTATTTTCTAATACGATCCCTGCGGGTCAAACCAGCTATACAATCGAAAAATCTCATTTCGGCAGCATGTATCCGCGATCTTATTTTTTCGGTCATTACCCAAACCTCATGACCATATGCAAGAGTTGAAAAAAAAAAAAACACCGAATTAAAGACTGACACCTTAGCTTTGACACCAAGTTCAGTCCTCCTAATAATACAATGACCAAGCTGTCTCAAAATTTACCCAGTCTGCCCAATACTACAGGAAAACTCAGCTTTGCTCCTCTATCTCCCGTTAAATGAAGACGAACACTTTGCAATTTTAAAACAAACCGTCCTAAATCAGATTTTTCAACTCAAAACTGTAAAGTCGTCTCTTACCTTTTCCATTTTACTCAGATGCAGTGCGTATTTATCGTGAGCACGGAACTGCATGAATCTCATGTTGGAGCTTTGCGACAACTCTGTTATACTCTTTATACTTGGAAAAAATCTGCAAACATACAAACAAAAAATCAAAGTTATTCTCAAATCATAAATGTATCTATCAAACTTCAATCTCACTCACTTGAACATTGTTTGCACAGCAACAATTGTATTACAATCAGCTAATGAATCCTCTTCCGCCGAATTCGATAGTTCTTTGTTAACAACTACAACGCTCTCAGCTAACGTAATTCCGGCACGTAGCAGATCATCTAAACAGTCAATGGATCCTAGCATCCAGTACACCTATTTGAATATATTCACCAAAGAAATACGTAATCAAAGATGTCCCTACAACAGCCATTTAAAAGATACCGATGTCAATCGATATACAACTTACCAAAGGGAAATACGATAACGCGTCAAGGAAAGCTACATCGGGTCTTCGTTCGAGTAGCAAAATAATCGGATTTAGCGAGGTTTTCGAACGAAAATGAGCACGAAGTGGTATAATGAAATTATAAATGCCATTCGATGCATAATCAGCGGCTAAGATTATAGTTTTATTCTGCCATTGGTATTCCTTGGCGTTTCGATAACTACAATGTTCACAGACCTATTTAGAGAAGAAAATAAAATTATTAAATAAATTTTCTTGCAAAATTGAATACATAATTTTCTTAATGTACGAAAAACAAAAACATCTGATACATTAGATACATGTCTATTTTCTGGGAATTTAGTATAAACCGGGTCGAAAGACGTGACTCTCATTGAATAATCATGATATGGTTGCAAAACAATTTTTGAGATGATAACATTTTCTAGGGACGTGCAGACGGCATATGCTTGTGGATATTTGAGACAAGAGGAAAGACGGCCAGCGAAGTGTTTTCGCATTGTTTAACTTGGAGGCATTTGAAAATATTGCCAATCAAGCTTTTTGTCGCAATAGGCAAACGTGGCATAGAATTTTGAGGAGCAATCAAGGCTGATACGTTATGTTGGTGGAAGATACCATATTTCTTCTCAACTAATTTTTTTTAAAAGGTCTATTCTTATTTATTAAGAAGAGGAATGAATTAAATTGATTGACGTATGGGGCTGTTGGACAGAAATAATAACAGAAACTCGGTAACAATAGGGTCTGTCCCATAAAACAGTTTTTACTCATATTGAACCAAGGAGCTTGGGTATTGTATGAATAGGGTAGGTCTGGCTATCGATACCGAGTGTTGTACTTATCTCATACATAATAAACTGTGAGTAGTTTGCCATCCCACAAGAAAGGGGCCATCTAAACTGCGCCAACTATAGAGGCATCAGTCTCCCTAACATCGCTTACAAAATCCTGTCTGCCGTACTGAATCCTTTTTTCAACAAACTGATTGGACAGTCAGTGCGGTTTTAGGCCCGCTAAGTATACAGCCGACTAAATATTCACACTGCGGCAGATCCTGGAGAAAACCCGAGAAGTCCAATTCGATACTCACCATATTTTATCGATTTAAAAGTCGCATATGAATGACAGGCTTTATAGAGACGAGTTATAGAGAGCCATGTATAGTTTTGGCATTCCTCCCAAACTAGTCAGATTGTGCAGAATCCAGAATGACGATGGAGAACGCTTGCAACTCCATAAAAATCGGAAATAATCTCACCGAGACCTTTGATGTCAAAAAAGGATTTAGACAAGGTGATGCGCTGTAATGTGACTTTTTCAACATCATGAAAAAATTGTGCGAAACTCGCAAGTCAACACCAGGGGCACAATTTTCCAAAAGTCACGCTGACACAATTGGCAGAACGCAGCGAGCTGTTACTGTGCGTTTGCAAATATGTAAGCAAAGAAGCGGCAAAAATGGGTTTAATGGTGAATGAGGGCAAAACAAAGTACATGCTGACATCAAGAAGGGACACACAAGATCGACGAATCGGAAAAACGTCACGATAGACAGCTATAACTTTGAGGTTGCTCGGGACTTTGTCCAACTCAGCTCCGCTAATAACTCTGAAAATGAAATCAATTCCGAAATCAAGCGAAGAATTACACTTGCCAATCGCTATTTCTTTGGCCGAAGAAGGCAACTGACTAGTAAAGCTACGATTACACGGCCATTTTTTCGAGTCATTTAAATGGCGCTCTGACGTAGAAATCGCGTCACATAAATGTCGTTCCGTGTGATCGCCATTTTTGGGATAACATTTTCGGCGTCATTTAAATGACTAGGAAAATGGCGCACCAAATGACATGAATTAAGTTCCATTTAAATGGCGGAAAAAAATGGCCGTGTGATCGCTCTTCAATGTCACCTATAGGACAAATGAGTAAACTTTTTGGCTGTTGCGTCATTTAAATGGCATCCCAACGCCAAATTCGAAATGACTAACAGTGTCCGTCATTTGATTTTGGGACACAAATGACGATGATAGTCATTGTGATCGCCATTTTTCCAATGACGAATCGTAGCTTAAATGTAGCTATACTGCGACATTTTTTCCTGACGTCACAGCGCCATTTAAATGACTCAAAAAAATGGCCGTGTAATCGTAGTTTAAGACCTTCTTAAGAAACACTAAGGAGACTCTATATAAGACCCTCAATATCCGAGCTCCATATCACAGAAGCATGGACGTTAACAAAGGCGAATAATTCTTCGAGTTATTTTCGGTCCCGTTTGCGTTGAAGGGGATACCTCAACCAGCTTGGAGTGCGCAACTGGAGGCGGTTAGCCAAATGTCGGGCTAACTGGAGAGGCGTGTTGGTTGAGGCCCAGGTCCACTCCGGACTGTACCGCCATCTAAGTACGTAAGTAAGTTAAAAGAAGGGGTATTTCCAAAACAGTGGTAAAACAAAGACTGGTGCTTCTATCAAAGGTAGCCAAACTTCTACAATATGTTTTCTTCCTATTGGAAAAATAGCATCATAATCAGTCGATTATAGCCTACAATCGATGAGACTGGATGTTTATCAGATCGTAAAAATTAGTTCCGCTCTCAATAAAGTGGTTGGCACAGCAAGGGAAGCCAGAAGCAAGCGACGACGATTGAAGACGGAAGCGAGAAATAATGTCCTTTAGTATTGTGATCCGGAGAAAGATTTTAAGGGCAATCGTCGAGGCAGTTTAGCGTAACTGGTGGTAGTCAATAAGACTCTGTCTTATGTCCATATTTGTGGAGCTTAATGTACGATGACATTCTAAGACCAAAGATACCATCTAAGAAAATTGCCCACGATATAGCTCTAGTGAGGGTAGCTTAATTTCTAGAGGACCGAAATCACCAATAGCTGATGTCAATGGGACTATAACCAGCTGAGGGGAACACAAAAGTTGTACTCAAAAGCATCAAAAGAGTTATGGAGACAATAAAGGTAACTGTCACCACCACACTGTGGGCTTCAAACCAACGTTAAGGTATCACGGCAATTATAATAATCACGAGAGTTACAAAATATCGCCAATGCTGTTGTGAGCCAGGGTCGAGCCACAGAGGCAGCTTTGTCAAATGAGATGAGGGCGCGGCATGCTAGTGGTTTCTCGGCTAGAGCTCGTCGTACGCCTAGGCTAATTTAAAACTAACCTAACTCTTCCTTCCCAATGCCTCTCCAAGGTGCGTTCGTCATATTCGTTGAGCCTCTGATGTAGATTCTTTCTTTTCGGAAATTGTTCTGTCTCGACGATATTTTGATTCGCAGGATCCCTTTTCAATATTGAAATTGATCCGGTAAAACTTGGTTCTTCGGGCGAGAGTTGGCATTGTCGGTCGGTGGCTCCCGTTCGCACCGTCGATTTTCAGGTTTTTCTGACACTGTTCGTAGTGGAAACTTATGTTACCCTGACCGCAGCTAAAGTATGTCAGGGTGTGGAAATTTGAAGGACAGGAATATTGTACTTTTTCTGTATCTATGAGCACGCCTCTTTTGTTCGCCCAGTGCGTGTTTATCTGGTCAGTCTTATTTGTCCTGTCCGTTAACTGGTAACTGGTTAGTCTGTTAGTCCGGCTATGATGTAGTGCAGCTATTTCTACGTTGTCATTTTCATTCGCTAAGTTTTGACGCTGGTCGTATCCGCCCCATAAACTCTGTCTTCGTCAATCTCTGTTACATGTCTTCTGAATTTGAGTTCCCTTGTAGCTACGTTATTTCTCAGCCCGTCTGCATTCATCCCTCAAATTTTGGATGCTTCTAATTTGACATCCAAAGATTATTCTCACTTTCTTCTAATTCCATTCTGCCTTACTATGTCTATTAGATCAATTTCGTGGGGACTATTCGTCATTTGTAGATTTAACGACCTAATGTCGCCGTAAAACTCAAAGTTCTCATGGGGCAGTTGTCTTCATCCATTAAGGTTCTAAGAATCTCATGATCACATCGGTTCTTTCTAAACTGCTTAACCAGCTCTGTTTTCAGATCATAAAAGCTCAACCCATTATCATGAATCATGATCGTTCTCCTTCAGAAATTCCCAATACCAACGTTCTGCGGGGCATGTGGCTCCACCCTGACTCTGAAGGTTTTAGAAGAAAGCCAAGCAACTGGCTTTAGTACCAAAAGGCCAGCTCTTTAATAGTATGTGTATTTAAGTAGCACTTCCAGCATCCAGCATCTGCTAAATAGTCTTCGTGTGGAGAGAGAGATACCAAGATGGAACCCACATCCACTCAATGAAGAACCAGTTCTGCCACCAACTGTATCGTACAAGAGGTTGGGTTAGCTATAAGAAAGCTTGAGAACAAATGGCTCTGACTGTTAACCAGCATATGAAAGCTGGGGTGGGATTCTGTAAAATACGAAACGTAAAATGCTTTCGTTTTCACTAAACCTGTCTCTATCATATCTGTAGCAATAGACAGAGACAGCTATTTTCGAAACGATATCATTCGATCGTTTTCATTTTACATAATCTGGCCCCTGGAATATCCGCTTGATATCCCCCATTTACGAAAAAGTCAATCCAAGACATACGCCGGCTTAATTTCAAAGCTGTTTGTCCTGGATTACTGGTGATCAAGTTGACATTTTGAAACTAATTTTCTTGCGTTTTAGGGAGATTCCAACGCCAAGTGGGTAAAGGGGGGTCAAAGTTTTTATGAGAAAATTCCTAGTTTTCATCCGATCAATTTCAATCTCGGTTTGTGTACTCTGTATAAGAAATAGAGAAAACGTATTTCTCCGATTATGGAAATTTTGCTTGGAGTCCGAGTTATCAGTGATGGTTAAGGGAGGATTTTTTCTTCTTCCTATCGAGTGCGTAGCAAAGCACACGATAGGTAGATACTTCTGTAACGGGAGCGAAGCCTCGGATAAAAACTTGTGTCTCAAATAATATCATATCCTACGTAGGTGCTGGAAACTCTCAGTAAGTCGTCATTTTGCATTGGTTATCAACAACCATTCTTACATTCAATGCATTTACTTACCCGCCTTCTTCCTTTGGCAAAATACCTACCATCCCCAACTATTAAAACCCCCACATAAATATTTACCTGAGCTAATTGTAAACAGCAAAGTGGCTTCTTCTCCTTCAGCAAATAGCACAATGTGGGACTAACGCCGATAAATGGTGAAACTGGTGGAAATCCTTTCACAATCCTGTGAAAAAAGTACAAAGCAAAAAAAGAAAGACGGACCCGTGCATATACGGTATAAATTAATTGAGTTAAAACTTTAACAGCAGGAAAATATTTTTCGATTAAATCCAACAACTGGGGATACAAAAAACAGGAACTAACCAAACAAAAACAAACTCATTTCAGATAAGAACTAAGTAACCAAACAATGTGCATCAACTTCTTAAACAATATTTAAAGAGTAATCATATTGCTTTCACTATTTTTTTTTTGTTCACTATAAGAAAGCAGCTCTAAAAAATAAATGGTATTAAAAAAAAAAGAAGTTAGAAAATAATGCTCGAGTGTTCATCCAAGTAGAGTATAAAAATGTAGATAGATGCAGATAATGCACATGCACCATCCCCCAGTATTCCAACGTTGGTCCACAACAACAGGAATGATCCGGTAGTTATACGTGTTTATGGTTCGTGTAAATTTGTTATTTACTTCAATTATTGTTATTTTTAAGCGAATATTATATCCAAACTGAATTTTTTTTTCCATTAACAAAAGAAAGAACACGGTAACAGAAAAACGCAGTAATGCAGATGAAAAAAATGTGAGCAAAACCCTATATAGGTTAAGCCACTTAAAGCAATTTTTTTCTAAGTTTTAAATTTAAATGTTAGTTTAGCAAAATTGGAAGCACTGAAAAAGCTTTTATTGTTATTGTCAACTATATGCCGTGAAGAATATACAATTTGTCATGAATCTTTAAGTAACAGTGTGTCTTACAAAAAGAGTAAAAATACCTTAAATAATTATTTAATACATATATAGCTAAAAATATATAAAAACAGAGTCGCTTTGATGCAGTAACCATTTTAGAAACACTAACACTAAGCCACAATATTAAAAACCTTCGGCTTTGTTTTCGACTTTATCGAAGTATCCGAATGTATTTTTCTTGTTTGACGCACAAGAAAAGAATCGAAAATTAGTTGATATAGATATTCCTACTTTCGATTTACATAGAGATTTAATCTTGTTTCACAATGCTCACCACAAATTTATACATATAATAACACTGTAGGAATTTTCGTTGTCAGCTAAAAACTCGAAAACTACTGGACATATTTCGATGAAACTTTTTTTAAAATGTTCCTTAAGACTGTGAGACTGCTATGTCGTTTATAGCCACGTCCTTAGGAATAGTTTTTAGCCAAAATGTATTTTTTGAAGTGAAAATATGTATATGCATAGTGCATACCCAACACATATACCTACTTTGCTACAAATGGATGTTTATACGTTTGCGTTTTGCGATCGTGCGACACGACAAACAAAAACAAAACCATGCTAGCATATACGTATACCTCGCATCGCATGAGAAAAGGGTTGATTTGTTTTCGCAGTGAGTGCTATGGTCAGTTGTTTATAGTTGGTTTTTATGAAACCTCGCCTATACATACATAAGGCATGTTTTTTTGAAACCTCGCAAGCCAGCCGTTCATTTGTCAGCACAATTGCCAGCAAGATGAAGCCAGCCTCTTGAATTTATACAATAAGCCTAAAAGCATACCAGCATTTCGTATAAAATTATGCATTTGGTAGAAAGGTAGAAATATTAGATACATTCTGACATTTTTCTCTGGAATGTTGTGTGCATGAGATAAGAACGCCATTATGATTAAAGCAAATTGTACGGAAATTCTAAGCCACTTGTTGCTTTCAGCGCCACTTGTTTGTTGTGAATTGAATTCAGCCAGCTGCCAGGCAGCAGCTCTCCGGCTGGGGAGAAAATCAAGAATTGTTGCCAGCTGTTGCCAGCAGGTTGTTGTTTTAATTAGCATGTGAAATGTGACTCAACTGCCAACTACTGGCTGGTGAGGTTTCATAAAAACACATCTTATGATCGTATGCCCGATGCCGGATAAAAAAAGGAGTGCGTGGTGCAGCATGGCATGGTGTATTGGGGTGGGTTATGGTAATAATATTCTTCATAAGAGAAAAGAGGTATAATTCAAAGAATTTCATTTAAGAATTTCATTTTGGTAACAGTCTAGGGTTGGGGTAGGTAGTTTTTTGGTTTCCATAAGAAGAGGGAAACAAAGGAAATGAAATGCAGTATTATAAAAAAAGTAACAAGATCATGGTGAGCGAGGGCGATGCAGAGGGTGCTCATTAAATCTATATCTATACCTACTTATTTTCATTTTCATTGTCTCCTGAAAAGGGCGAAAACTGCTGGACAGATTTCAATGAAACACTCAAAGTGTAATCTTAAATGGATCAAATATAATTTTGGTTGTTTGGTAAAGGCGAGCACGGGTCAGCTAGTGGTACAATAAAGAACTTGGCAGCACTTAAAAAAAGTTTTTTTTTTTTGCTGTATTTAATGATTTATTTGATTTTCAAAATGGAAAAATCAGATTAGATTGTGAAACCGGACGAGTTGAACTTCAAGTTTAAACTCCCACTGTAAAACTGCGGATAAGTTTCATAATGAAATACGCAACTATGAAACAGAAATCGATCCTTGAGTGGAATGGGAGAATCCATAAGTAAGTGACCACTGTAAATCCAGACAACACTGTGCCCGGTGCTTAGGGTTACATTTTAATCGCACAGTTTCCATGTCAAATTATAATAAATATACCACAGAACTAAATATACAAAAAAAAGTTGTTGAATAAGGCAGTCATTTATTTTAGTTTGAATACTAAATTGATATGTATAGATGGCAATGAAATTTTTGTAAACAAATTCTTAACATTTTTAACATTTCTTCAATTGTCAACGTTTTTTATTGAACACGTTCAAGGTTATAGTTTAGTACGTAAATCCGACAACTCTCTCACTTGATATCTCTGAGTTTGTATTAGGCTCGATTAATCAAGTGAACAGTTAACTCAGTTGACGTTTATGGAGGACGGAAGGGGTAACCGACAAATCTAGTCAAGAATTTCTCGAATTAATACTCATATCGTTTTCGGTCGCCATAACCGTCCGGAAGAACTATCCGCAATTCTAAATTCAAATCCAGGAGCAAATTTCTCTTCTTTTCAGGAGAAGAACTGTCAGTTGAGTGCCAATCGAACGCTTTTTTTTTATTTCGCAGGTCATAATTTACAAAGTGAAGTAGATACCAGTTGGTTTTGTTTTCGTGTGGGCTCTCTCTGATAAAATGAAGGAACTTTTATATTTAGGAACTCAGAAATAAACTAATTTAAACAAAATATGGCCCACCAAATATTTATTTTGATTTTTGTCTAAAAATTACTCAATTTTTAAACATAATCGAAGCGAAGTATTCAATTGTATAGTTTGCATATCTATATGAGTTCTTATCAATATTTTGAGCAACAACTTATTACCGCTGAATCCAAGTGCGTAGGCAGAAAAAGTTGATTGCTTGAAAAAACAACCTTATTGACGCAAAGTTTTGATTTTTGTAAGTTTTTTTATTAATCGTGATTACTATGCCCGGTTCTAGGCATCATTGGTATATGGAAATCGAAAACTGTAAGAGCGGTAAATTTGCTTCAAGTGCTTGCAAGTGAGGCAAGTATGTGCAACAATGTTTGACAGCCCCCGTAAATTCAAGAAATGTTGTTTTGTTCTCTTTCAAGTATTTAATGATTCTATCGCATAATTTGTTCCTACTATTGTGCGAGGAATATTTTAAATGATTTGTAAATATAAAACACAAAAAAATAAACACAAATGCAAAAATAAATTAGTTTTCGTTGGTAAACTCAAATTGACAGCAAATTTATTAACTCACAGTGGTAGTTTTTTTCAGTTATTTCTTTTTTCTATGGAGTTTTGGGTACCTATACCTCTGGATACGCCCCTGATGACCTGTTGTGATTCGTTTTTCACAGAAAGTGGGGCGTGGCTTTGTTCTTATGCAAGACAATCCTCGCTCGCATATGGCCTGTATTACACTAAGTCCCGGTGCACACATGCCGCAGCGTCACTGCATTTTCGTCTTGCAGTACTCACAAATAAATTGAGTGGTGCACACACAAGTGCGATAACTCTGCGATGACGCTTCGTCACCGCGCGTCATTCCTGCGGGTACTTCCCGCGAGATCGATTTCAGTACATTGTTTGTTATTGAGCAGTACACACATGCGTCATTTGCCCGCTAAGACGCAAAAGCGGTGACTCTGCGGCACCGCGCGTCAAAAATCTTAAGTGTGTACCGGGGCTAAGAACTCTTTCTGATGCCAATATAACAGTTTTGCCGTGGAAATGAGCGTGGAACTCAACTCAATCGAGCATTTATGGGACTAATTGAAAAGAAGCCTTTAAGAGAAGCACAAGCTTATTAACAGTAGATAAACAAGAGCTCATACATTCGCTAAAAGTCTCTTAGGTTGGGAGCACATACCCGAACAAAATGCTAAGCATCGCATCGAAAGCGTACCAGATAGGCTAAGATAGTGCATACTGAGCAGAGCTCCTGCTCGCTACTTAGGAAAACATTTTTCATCGACTCATAATAGAAAAATAGCAAAATTTTACTTTTTCATTATTTTTCGTAATTGTTTAATAATCAGCTGTAGGTTTTAAGTAAAGCTACTAAGCTTTTGTATCAATACAACTTATTATTGTACTCGCTCTAAATGTAAGGTCGAATGGAATCTACAACCGAACTCAGAAGTCAAGTCGCTTATATATGCCTATTTTATAGGTACTTTAATGACAGACGCTCCGAGCAACCTAATGGGATAGAGATAGGATTCCTATGATTAACCAATAAGACAGACAAATTATTAATTTTTTATCACCTAAGAATAAAAGTACATAATAGACGAACAGCTAATCTCATCTAGATGAACGTTGAATCTAATGTATTTGGCGGAATTTAAGTAACAGCTAGGTTCCAAAAATCGAGTTAAATCGTTTTCAATATTCTGCATTTCGAGCGATTCGGAAACTCGGAAATTTTTTCGAAATCACAATTTCACTTTGTGTCAATTCCGAAAATTTTGAAATCGAAATCGAATACAGTGAAATGTAGAATACAAAAATTCATTTCCGATTTTATTTCGAGTGAAAGTGAAATGTGGAACCTAGCAGTAAGTCTTGATGACTTGCTTTCTAATCTATTTAAAATCGTAATCCTAAATATTATACCTACCCTTTCTTGTTAGACACACTGTAATGAAATGAATATTAATAAAAAATGATTACAATAATGACCGTTGCGCGTTCATTCATCAAAAAGCTTCTTTAACAAAAGAAAATGCATGTCCTCAAGTCAATTTCCTGACTTGTGTTCTTTACAACGAACCTCAGTTGTGCTTTTTGTGTTTGTGTTTTTTTTTTTAACTTACCGATAGTAATCAGCATGCCACACCGGACGTGACACTCTTTTCGATGAACTACTACTTGTCATCGTTGTTGTTGTTGTGGTCGTTAGGGTTGTAGCTGTCGACGAGGGTGCCATTGTAGTTGTCGACGAATCACTAGTTGACATTTTTTTACAACTGTCACAGCTGTAACTCTTTTTCATACGAAATCTTTTCTCACGCAAAGGATTGTTAGTACACAATCGATTTGAGTCCTCAGAGGAACTCATTATGAGAGAATAGGTTCGCGATTGGGGAAAATGACCACCCAGACAGCTTTTCGGGGGGTAATACAATTTTTTGTTTTGTTTTCATTTTGAATATATTAGATAATTATGCGACAGAGAAGAAAAGAAAAAGTTGCATATAAATAAATTGAATTTAAATAAAATAATCAATACACTATAACAAAAAAAATATAACAAATAAAAAAGTTGAACCGAAAAAAGACACCAATCACCTGATGACTTCAAGAAAAGTTTATCCCACAGCAGTAACCGACATTTGTTTGCAATGTTTGTCAAGTTTGTATATACGAAATGCGTGCAAATGTTCAACAAGATACGCTTTAGAAAAGTTTATACAGCTCTGCTCATAGAAGGGTGGCGGCGGCGCGTGGTTGCAAGGACATGAAAGTTGTTACAATACACTGCAGCAAGTGATGCATTGTGTAAACGGACATAAAGTTTCCTTAACAAAGACATTCCTTGTTCTGACACTTTGGTGGGTAGATAAATACATGTCTTTGGAGGGAGTCGTGCACATGCGAAGTTGACTTGTTGTTAGCTTTGACAAGAGATCGGATTGCAATTAAGTGACGAAAAAAAAACACAAGAGTGTGTTTGAAAAACGGGTAATAGCCTGAATGAATAGCAAATTGCACATAGGTGTTGTATTTTGTATTATAACCTTAAATATTGAATTAAGGTAATTGAAAAGGAAGTGAACAAGTTTACATATTGGGTATTGGTGTTTTGCTATCGACATACATATAATAGGTGTGTTTTTATGAAATCTCGCCAGCCATCCGTCCATTTGGACGATTGCCAGCAAGATGCAGCCATCCGTATGAATTAAGGCAATAAGCCTAAAAGTATACCAACATTTCGTATAAATTTATGCATTTGGTAGAAATATTTGATAAATTCTTACATTTTTCTCTGGAATGTTGTGTGCATGAGATAACAACGCCATTAATTACACGCAGTTCATGAGATTTTTTCTTTTTGGACGGAAATTTGTTATTTAAATTTGGAAAACACTAATTTTTGTTGTGAAAATGCAAAAATCAATTATATACTATACGATATTTGGTAATGAAATAATAACATAATAATTATTGTATGCCATGATTTGAGTCAATGAACAATTTAATTCCACCAACTGCTTTCTAAGCCACTTGTTGCTTTCAGCGCCACCTGTTTGTTCATTGTGAATTGAATTCAGTCTGCTGCCAGGCAGAAGCTATCCGGCTGCGGAGAAAATCAAGATTTGTCGCCAGCAGGTTGTTGTTTTAATTAGCATGTGAAATGTGCCTCAACTGCCAACTACTGGCAACTACTGGCTGGCGAGGTTTCATAAAAGCACAACTAATATTCCACATTATGAAGAACGCGATGTTCGAATTTTAAGACTGACAGACTGAGCAAGTGAAGCCTATAGTTTTAGTCCTCCCGTATGGTAGATGGATCCTGGGATTGGGATGAAAGGAAATCGTATCTATAACGATGTGCTGTACATCTATTAGCGGAGGCATGTCTGCAGTTCTGCATCAAGTCATAGAAAAATTGGAATGGAATTTCAGCCCCTTACACTTTTCGAATCCGAATTATCAACGGCCAAGGAAGTTGAATCGCATCAAAAATATGAATGTAAAAAAAAGAAAGCCAAGTTCTCAAATAAAGGACAAAAAAAGTGGAACTTGTCAGCCACGTGTGTTAAAGTGTTAGTGTTAAAAAAATGGTAGGTGAGGTGAACCTTTTTAATGAGCTTAGTAAATGCCTCAAATTTGAAGTTTTTGGCTCAATTGGTTCCAAAGTTAGAGGGGAGTCGAAAACAGCCTGATAACAGTGCCTTTTGATATAATGGTAGTGTATCTAGATACTGGAAAAGATCCGAAAGGAGCTCCCTCAATGCCAACATGTATGTGTTAAAATGTGGAGACTCAAGCTGCGGTCATCGAAGTATAGAGGATACGAATACGATAATAAATTATAGACCCATAACCACCAACGCCTCGACTGTATGGTAGGTAAAAGCCTCACAGAAAATGAATGGGGTCCAACGTGTGGCTGGACTTATTTATTGAGAAAATATTGATGGATCTATCTAGGGATAGGAATATCGTGGAACTTGTCACAAACGAGATTAGGGAGCTGAGGCGATTAATTTGTTGCGTGTGTTGAATTACAATGGAATGACAGGTGGAGGTAAGAAACCCGCTAATAGAACTATACCCTCAGTAACATTGCTTTGAGTAAGAAGCACAAACCACTTAGAACTAGACCGCCGACTTCCGTGCACCTACCCGATTCTCCCCGGAATTAATTCCCCTGTCTGTGAATACTGAAATTCGACAAAATTTCCCCCAACAGAAATTGTCAGGGTGAATCCCAACTATAGCGACAATCGTTGTTACTCCTCGCTTTTTTACTCAGTAACTGAGAAGGTCATCATTCATCAATAATTAGACAGGCTATAGGTTGCAATAAATTGGTCCGATCAAAGAAAAGCTTTAAGCTAACTAAGTAAGGTTCCAAAAAGCTGCTGAGCCTAGGAACTCTACCCAACACGTATGTTCCGAAGCAAAGCCGTAAGTGGTTTCCATTATCATACGTTTAACACCCAAGGCACAATACAGCTTTCGAAAATGTAAATCTGTTGAAACAGCTCTTAGCTCAGTTATGAATAAATTAATGAATAGTTGGGGAAACTGTCGCATTTGGGGTTCAGAAAATCCATGAGTAATTGTTGAGTAACAAATGCATCCACAACGCGTGTCTGTTTGGTGCGGATTTTGGGCTGGAGCGAGATGAAAAAATAACAAAATACGCGCCAAAAGAAAATGAAAATTTTCGCGAAAAAACGCGCCAAAAACTGTGGAAAAATTTCGCCAAAAACGCCCAACAATTACCGCCAAAATATGCGTCAAAAATCGCGATGAAAAAATAACAAAATACGCGCCAAAAAAGCGAGATGAAAAAATAACGAAATATGAAGAAAACAATCCCGCCAAAAATGTAGAAAAATTTCGCGAAAAAATGCCCCAAAATCCGCGTCAAAAACCCTCCAAAATGCGGGCAAAATAGAGCCAAAAATATGCGCCATAAACGCCTGACAAATCCCGCCAAAAATCGCGGTGAAAAAAATAATAAAATATGCGCCAAAAAAGTGACATAAAATCCCGCCATAAATGTGGAAAAATTTCGCGAAAAAAAGCGCCAAAAAAACATCTCAAAATACGCGCCAAAACTATGCAAAAAATGCGCCAAAAACGGCCATCAAATCGCGCCAAAATACGAGATGAAAAAATAACAAAATATGCGCTAAAAAAATCCCGCCAAAAATACAGAAAAAATTCGCGAAAAAAACTCGTCAAAAAATCCACCATACTGCGCGTCAAAAAATTGCGCCAAAGTATGTGTCAAAAAACGAGCGAAAAAACGCACCAAATAGATGTGATCAGCTTCACATCTCACAATCGACTGCCTCCAAAATTTCAGAACAAGCCCTTTTATAGAGAGGCAAAGCCGTTTGTTTAGGGTTTTTTTTTACTCAAAACATCCCTGAACGGACTGGATCCATTAGACAGCCGTCAATCGCATTTCTATCGCTTTCTTTGCAATGGATGCATTTAGAGTGAGATGCGAAATCATTTTAATTTTTTTTGTCGCCTCCCCCCTCCCCACCCCCTTTTCATCAAATGACTGAAAAAACGCTATATTTAGGCTGTCATCGAGGAAAATATTTGTAATTTAAAATACACCATCAGGTAAGGCTTACTTACCACGATGGGAAGGAAAGAAAGAAAGTATTTGCGAGTCCGATGTATCGATGCAGTTTTGGATTATCGCGCAACACTACTTGCGCGAAGTTCTAGAGTTTCCATTAAACAAACTCACTAAATGGAGATTGCCTTTTCAGTGTTAACTCGAATAATTGTAATGTGCTTAGGTCAGGCCATAGAGGCATCTTCGGCATGGAGGAGGAGGACGATGACACGCTCGCGGTTACATGGCTAAACTCGTCGGACGGGGTAGTTCTTGTCCCCTCTCACACCAGCCACCTGCTCATCACAAAAAAAAAATCGTGCCAGTAAACAAAACAAAAGAAAGATAATAGGAGAACTAATACTAACTGACGGCGGACGGACAAAATAATGGTAGAAGAAAGAGAAAATAATAGCAAGATAGAAAAGAAAAGGAAATACCCAATAGAACCTGTGCCCATACCGAGGAAAAAGGATGGAAAGTCAGATGCATAGGAATACTAACCCTAAACTAACCTAATCTTACCCTACTCTACCCGACACCAAAACATACGCACTAAACTACTCTAATCCACTTAAAACTAACCTAATCTATACCTATACATCTGTCCAGCTTTCCACTATCATTCCTCCGTACAGGTTCGACTCGTCCCGGAGATGTGCCTTATGTTGTCAGCACTAACGCGGCCTTCCCTCCCCATGCCTAGAGTGGCATATCCATGGCCATCTTCTCGGCCAAAATATTGAAGATGGCCCCTTGATTCGCTGAATCCAGTCGGTCGTCAGTCAGTCAGTTGTAGATCATGTCCCAGTCGCGTGAAAACATGTCGCGTATTACGTCTATACCCCAACTAGTCCAGCGGGAAGACGGCCTTCCAAACAACACACCACATCACTTCAGTATCTATTCCATGTTTAGGCAAAGAAACACTTTCAAATGCAATATGCCAGAGGGCTAAAAATCTAAAAAAAATTTGGAGCTTCAGAGATTAGGAGGAGAATAAAATAATTATGCACTTCTTGTGCCATCCTTCAATACAAGGTGCTGTACATTTAAATGCAAGACTTGTGGTGAACTTGAAAAATGTGCTGAAATTGCTGAGCAAATCATAAAACATTCCTTTGACTTATGCCTCAGCTAGGGTTAAGGTAAACACAATAATGTGTTTTAAAAATGCAAGACAACTCGAAAGAGCACAAAATGTGAGGCGATAACCAGCCAGGTTCAATTGTTGACTAAACTATCCTCTTTTCATGTCAAAACAATAATCTTGGTGATTAAAAATGCAATCAAAACTCATAAAGTTCCAAAATAGATGTCTGTGACCAAAACTTTAGACCCGAGTCTGAAATTGAGCACCAAAATAATACGAATATTCCCTTACTCTATATATACTGACATGATCCCGACAAACAGACGGTCTTTAAAATTCCAGATAGTTTACAAACCCCACCAAGTCCAATAAAATATTTGCATAAATTTACTACTCAACCTCGATATCTGGCTCCTTGGGGAACGGCTAGAAGCTGGCTGTCTATCGGAGCGCACTGACTGCAAAAAAAAAAACATTCTACCATTCGTCTATTGTTAACTAAACAAAGACCTCCAACGCAGTGCACAGCCCGAAAGTTCCACACCCCAAAGAACTAATAAATGAATGCGTCCCACGACGGGCGCCACCTTTGTTTGCTATACGAACTTTCACATGGAAATTATCCCTGTAGGCATAACTAACACACATCGTGTGAGCATATTTTAACCACTTTCGTCATTCCAATCCCACTCTCCTTCTGAATGAAGTCCTGTGAGACCTGAATTCGTAATGAAACCAAATAATTCAAGCGCTCAACTCGTTCTTATTCTCTTTCTTTTTTTGTGTGTTACCAACAACACATTTAGTCCACTTTGGAGAGGATATATCAATTTGAGTAAACATAGTTACCTATGTTACTGCTCGTGTATCTACACCTAGAACAAAGTTCAAGAAGACATCATTTCCACAGATACAAGTTAATTTAATTAAATAAATTGCACTCGGGTGTGAGGACAACATTCGAGCGACTTGAAAAACGAATATTTGCGGTTCACAGTGGGCAGAACGTGCAACCCTTCGACACGCTACGTAAATTTGAATTTATTATTCAGTTGGTCTCCTTTTTCCAGGAACTTGGTGTTTTTACTAAGCGCTATCATACATTTACAATTACTACGATAATATCACGCAGGACAAACATAGGACGAGAAAGGATGAAGACAAATATCATTTGCTAAAGACAAAATATATATATACTATAGAAGAAGTGGTGAGTAAAAAATAAATAAAAAAATAAGAGGAAACTAGTCTACAGTGTATCTAATTGGGTGAGTGAGAGTGTCCTTAAGGACATTTCCCCTTAAGTGTACTTACGCAATTTTCTCCGATGGAGACCTCCACGGCACATCGTCGTCAATTTCGTCTTCACTTTCGTCACCTTCATCGCCGTCGTCATTTCCCGATATACTAAACGAGGATGAGGTAAACATGTCGGGCACTGGAAGAATGGATGGTCGGCGGCTACCTGTTGAAGAGAATAATCAATTGCAACTTACGTAAATTGGATCCATTAAGGAAAAAGATATGCGGCAGTGTTGGTGCCACAGTGAGTAAAATATTTCGCAAAAAAAAAAAAAAAATCTATAACCTACGGAATATATAGCCAGAGATATAGGCTTAGAAATATTATTGGAATTCCAATTATTATTGTCTGTAATCACTTTTCGATGAAATGCCTTCTCAGTTCTGACCTGTAATACGTGCCTAATTAAATATTTAAGAAATTCCACAATGTGTAACGCCTTTGAGAAAATTCTCTGCCACAAACGCTTGGGGTAGGTTGATTGAAGTTATTTAAAATTTATTGGTTCAGTTTAGGTAACATTGGGGGATGGAGTCTTTCGGAATGTTATCTCATCATTAGGCTGAGAATTTCGTGGAAATTCCTCCTGCGGTCTGAAGAATTGACTTTTTTTTGTTAGATTTAAATTTCAGGTATTCCTCCCAGATTAGCACTTTCGACAACGTAATTTAGCTGTCGGTTGAGCTAGTAAATCAACTTGGGGGGCACTTTAAAGAACTTCGAAATTGTGACTTCATTTTCAAATATTCAATAGTCAGGTTAAGTGACTCCAAATAAAAACCATTAGAGGAGAGATTTTGGACTCTATCCAACCATCTCCTCATTAGGTTACCTATGGAGGATGCCTACCTAATGGCACAGGTTCCTTAGAACGCCTTGAAATCTAAGTTGGAAACATGAGTTTAACGTGAGCAAATCGCTGCTACTTTTGGAGAACTATTATTCAACAACCTTACTCATCGAACCCAGTAATACAAGGAAAGAATCTCATTTCGGCAGCTGGTGCCGGTTCGGTCTAATTCGTTTGGCCTACAGAAAAGCCTAAGGACCAGATTTTAGATTTGGCACCAGCTTAATGTCTTCCTTTATGCGCTCGCTGTAAGCCATAAAGGACTACCTTAGCTGTCTAACGATTAGGAGAAGGAACAGCGCTTGTTTGGGATGTAGACAGACCTCAGATTTATTTAAAATGTCTTGAACTATCTGCACGTTAGCGAACATTTCATGTCAAGGCTATAAATTCCGCAACATAAGCCTGACATGCAAAAATGACCTCATAGAAGAAAGGGACGACACTACCAAAAGTTGAAACTGCTTCTTGAACTGAGTTACGTCACAGCTCCAAACGCTGTGAGATAGAATGACGCCGAAAAGCTGCATGCAATCGCTAAAGAGACTGTCAGAATCTTACCCGCTTTATCCCAAATGCCTCCCGATTAGTCTTACCACAGATACAGCTAGGGGAAAGTTTAATGCCGCGACTGAAGCCCTTGGTATTATGGACATGTGGACTAGCAAAAGTGGCAAAATAAGAGGCGTACAAGGCGGCCGGCGCTACGAAAGGGGATTAGAGTTGTTGTTAATGTAATTCTCTCAAACAATAATTAAGAGACTGAAATTCGACATAATTTACCAACAGAAATTGTCAGGGTCAATCCCAAACAAGCGAGAATCGTTGTTACTCCTCGCTTCCCCACTCAGGATTAGAGTTGCTTGCAAAATTTACGGGCAAAAAATACTAGAGGACGACAAGCGCCCCATCGAATATATTGAAAGATGATACTCCAAGGACAATATACGAACGTTTTGCCAAAGAAAAGAGATCGTTCCAGCGTTGCAAGTCCGTAAAAAAAACCTTTAGACATGTCGACGGAAACCTTGTAGTAGAATCACAGTCGCTGCTAAGAATGTGTCTAAATTGTTTCTGGCGACTCTTTAATCCCGAAGAATAGATTCACATTCAATATAGATAACGATAGACAAAACTTTCGTCCACCTGATCAAAACAAAGTAAGGATAGCAACATCAAAGCTAAAGACCAACAAAACTGGTGAGTCCGAGGGTTTACCCGCGAATTTTGTCAGAGCAGTCGGTGATGACTTGGTAGAGAGCATTGACCAACTCATCCCCAAAATTTGGTCAGATAAATGCAAACCTGATGAATGGAATCTCATCATCATTTTTGTTTGCTTCATAACAAAGGCGACCACTCCTGATGCGTCAATTATAAAGATATCAGTGGCCTCAACATTCTCTGCGCCGAACTTTTTTAAACGTGTAAAAACCTTCGTGAATAACTAGATTTGCCTCTATATGTGCCGTTTTTAGGCCAGAAAAGCAAATCATCGATAAAATGTTTACCATTACCAAAGAGATCCTGGAAAAATCCAAGCAGCCCAAATCGAAGCGGCCCATGGCAGCTCGGAGGAGCTGCTTCCAAGCTGCACGTTGCAGCGCGAGTTTTCCAGCGTCACGCGACACATCTGAATCAGTTTTGCCGGGGTCCCGAATTCGGCCATCGCCATATAGAGATATGAAGTCAATGAATAGGTGATGAGTTTCGACTTGAAATTCGTTGGTCTTTTACAGGATTTGCCTCAGTGTGAAAATTTGGTCTATAGTCGATTAAGCAGAGATATGCCTCGATAGTTCTTGCCAGACATAGGATCGCCTTTTTTGTAGACGGTGCATATGGAACTGATAGTCCAGTCATCGGGCATGTTTTCTTCCACACATACTTGGTTGATGATTCGGTGCATGCTCCCTACCAAAACATCACCACCGTATTTAAAGAGCTCCGCTGGTAGACCATCAGAGCCTGCGGCCTTGTTGTTCTTAAGCTTTTTTATAGCTAAGCCAACTTCGTCTATACTAGGTGGTGGAACTAGTTCTTCATTGACTGGACGTGGGTTCTCTTCTTGCCCTATCACTCTCTCTACATGATGCCAATTAAGCAGCTGCTGGAAATGCGGCTTAAACACATTTACTATTCCCTGCGCTTCGGTGACTAGGTTTTCTTCGCTGGTCTATAGTCGATCTCCTTGAGCTGGAAAGCTGCGTAGGCCCTCTTCTTTCTACGCAGGATCTTCTTTTCCTCCCTTCTCCTGGCTCGATACTTTCCTCTCGCTGCCCTTGTTTTGCGCTGTAGCGCTTTATTGTGTGCATTTCCTGTCACCTTTTTCCTGCGCATGCATTCATCATCATACCAGGGCTATATCTCTGGGGTGGCTGGTACCCTAAAGCGGTTTCGGATACCTCCTTGATGATGTCGCGATACTGGCACCACTGATTGTTGGCGTCTGTGGTAGGTGAGTGCACGGAGGAGAGTTTCATACTCAGGCGCTCGCTGCCTAAATCTTTTTTGTTTTTCTCGTTAAAAAATATTGAAGAGTTCAACTGACAGCACTTTTTTCTTTCGAAGAAACCTTTAGCAAATTCTGTCAAGGTATGTATTTGTTTGTTTACAAAACGTCAAACTGCGAGTGGGAATCTGAATAGGAAGGAACGAGAAAATACAACAATAAGGGTATTCACTTAATCTGATCAATTTTTGCAGCTCGTAAATGTATAAATTCCTGCGCTAAGTGAACACCCCTCGTAGATGTAATTGCGTAAACCGACTATAAATCTGGAATCAAACAACAATTCATACGACTGTGTGTCAAAATCGTCGCGGAAAATTGTAAGGTCTGCGTAAACTATTCTCCATGCCTCGCCGTTGACAATGTTCTACATGGTGGTAAATAAAGTTTTTGAAATAAAAATTGAAATCTACTTCGATGGTCAATACTTTTGTTTCTTTTTTGTGTTTTTTTATTTGTTAAACGCATGGACAGGTGGACAAAAAAAATATTTTTTTTTTTCAGTTTGTTACATTTTTTTCCATTTGTTACACTTTTTGAAACAAATTGTTACACTTTTAAACAAACCTGCGGCAACGCTGAATAGGACTACAAACTAACATTATAGTTCCTCATATGTTCATTACCAAAAGTTAATTTTTAAACATTCCTACACATAAAGTTACTCGAAAAGCCAAAGTAACTACTACAACCATCCAAATCCAACTAACGTCAGTTCAAATCGAACTCATTTAAACTTTTTGACAAAACATTATGTGTGTATTGCATTGGCTTGCAATAAAATTGAATAATTGAATACTTTCTAGCATTTAATTCACTTGACTTGACACTGTACTACAGCCACTAGTCTGACATTTTCACAGAAATGCACCCGATGAAGGAAATTAATCGATAAATGCAATAAAAAGTAGAAAGTAAGAAAAGTACTCGTAGTCGAGGACCAGAATGACGGCGACAGCATAGAATTGTGCTCCTGAAATGCGGTAAAACGATCTAATTTAACCAGTCTTTCTCGTTAACAATCTGAACACAATGCTAACTGCTTGAAATGTCATCTTATTACGGATAGTTGAGGGTTGTGAGGGTGTAAGCCGTGATGAGATTTATGACGATATAAAACTAGCAAGGTAGATTCTGCCCCCCAGCATTTCAATGTTGTCCTGGCTTATGCAATTTATAATGTTACATCATATTATTATATGGAACAGAATGCAGCCAATTAAGCGACAAGATATAGCTTTTAACATGGTAGTAAAAATATTAAAAATGTTAAACACAATATGCAACAATGACAAAGATGAGACGAGTGGCTATAGATAAAAGTCTAAGAAGTTTGCAGCATTGATGTATATATCAGGACGTCAGATGCTGTCTAAGACTACATTTATAGCAATTAAGAAGTCATGGATATTATTGGAACTTATGCTGACGGCCTGCGCAGAAAATGTTATTGTCCTTGAATGAGAAAATATTGATGTCATAATAATGACGAGAAAAATGTATAACATCCATCTTCGTCCAATTATATATTCCGAGCGCATGAGATAGAGAGCCCTATGCTCACAACTCCCTATTCCGCGTTATTGGGTTCAGGTTCAGTGCGATATAACAAGATGGCTGCCATCATAATGGCCTGGTTGCCCATCAGATTTATATTCTTCAAAAAATGAATAATTATGCCCAGTTGCACAGTGCCCACTTAAGTATCCATTCTCCCTCAAATTCCACTCAAGATTCGATTTCTGTTTCATAGCGTCATATTTGATTATAAAACTTAAGTGTCCAATATCGGACACTTAAGTGTCACACGAGACAGGCGACAAGCTATTCAACTGTCAACGATTTGACAAGTTCATTTGGTTGTTTTTTTTTCGCTTTACGAGTTAAATTAAATAGAATAATTTTTTTTCTTGTTAAAGTTAGGGGTTTTTTGTCATTAACAACCCATTTGGAAAATCGAATAAATTATTAAATATTGCAAAGCAACAATTTTTCTAAGTGCTGCCAAGTTTTTTGTACCATTTGAGGTGACTATTGTGAATCAATTGTGAAATGCAAAATATGCATGAGTGACACTTATCTGTTCGTCTCTACACAAACTTAAGTTACACTGAACTCTGCACTGTGCAACTGGGCATTAAAGTACAAATTCAGCAATTAAACTTGTTACCAAAGATAGCTAGAGTTATTACTTTCTTCTATGTTTTCAAACTGGTTGTTAGATTTAAAAAATATTTTAGATTGTGCATCTTCAGGGCTAGATATACCGTAACATGACTGGTAAGTACTTTTGTGCAATTGTCCGGAATGTCTTTTCGAGTGGAAAAATAGAAAATTCCGAAAAAAACGCGAACAATTTGATTTTTTTTTTTCGACGAAATTTTGCATTTTATTGCATAATTTGATGATAACGATGTAAAGGTGGAAAATTCGTTGTGAAGTTTGGAAAATTTCGGATAATTGTGAAATTCATTGTAATAAAAGACAATTTGCGTACATTTTGGGTGGAGAAGTTAACGACATAAATATTAGATGGCGCTGTGCTGCGATCAATGCCACAACCCGATAGATGGCGTTATACGTTGACTTAGGCTGTGCGCAATTTAACAGGTGTTTTTTTTCCGCAAATCTTGGCTCATGGTCATCAAGAGTTATGTCATCAAAGCGTAAAAGCGAGAAGCATTACCTCGTAAGTAGCAGAAAGCAATTCATCAACAATCATTTAATGCCGTATGACAAGGCATGGTTCCTAGCTCCTGGCGACAGAAAGCGATCGAAAACAAGAATTTTATTACCAAAAACAGTGCTCGCTAAAAAATGTGTCGCGAATCCATGGGCGGACATATTGCGAGGCGAATTTGGTGAGCAATTCATCTTACGTTTTCGGCCTGTGAATTGGTCGCTTAGATCGTGCGATCGGCGATTTGCGCTGGCCTATTGTATCGACCTGAACAAAAATTTCATCCATTTTGCAAATTTTCGTTGTTTTTTATTTTATTTTAAACACCAGAGGCTTAAAAAATCACCCATTATAATAGTGATGTCTAGTGGCGTCTTCCTGTCTGGTATGTTCGCGCTTTAGAGTTGTTCCGTGCAAAGTGTGACGAAGGTGAACGTTTCGTTTTAAAATACAGGGATTTGAATTTGAAATTTCACAACAGTTGTTATATGCACAAATCTGTTTCTCGCAGTACGCTTTAAAAGACGACTATAGTTATGCTCTGTACAAACAGTTGACCTCGATTATACTCAATGGGATCAATGTCGAGTTTGCATATTTAGCAGCTAAAAATATTAACTAGACAAAGTCCTAAATTTCTACATCATTATTATATCGCCATAGTCTACAAATTCAGACTTGGAGTGTTGCAAAACCATTTTGTCAGCTGTCAATATGATTTAATATGCACTTGATAAAATTGGTTCGACGCATTTGATATGACATTTGCTCTCATCTCGGAAAGCAATGTCATTGTATATTTTCAGCGCAGGATAAATACCATTTTTCCATTTTTCCCATCAAATACGGGGTGACACATTTTTCCAAAAACACCTCCTATCCTATACTTCAAAAACTCAATTTACATGCGTATCTATATCTCGTCAATCACTAACCCACGGAAAGAAACTCAATCAAAAATCCAAATGTAGGCTACATCTCACTACATATACGAGTCCTTTACAATTCTGTAATTTTTTAATATTCATGGATTTATCAGTATCTGATTTATACGGATTATCTACATTGGTTATAGTTTTGTGAAGTTTACTATGCCTTTGGCAAGTGGTCGTTACATGTAATGAGATATTGTTTCATGTGCAGGCTTATTGAATCAATATCCATGCTGCTGCTGGTCATAAAGTAGGCACTCCAACTAAGCTTCAACCGCAGCCACGTATTTATTGGTTTTACATGACCCTAGATACGGATAAGGTAATCCCTAATAACGATTGGCTCGTGAGGCTGTCAAAATATTGCCTATTAAGGGGATGATTGTAAAAATGTGGTTTCATCGTTAGTAGGTATGTATACATAGCAGTAATTCGTGGATGACAGCAAATATATGAGGAGTCATTTAATTTATAACATCAAGGTTTTAGCAAGCAATATTTACACGAAATTATATTCATTATTTTTATTATTATTGGCTAAAAACTGTTCCTAATAACGTGGCTATAAACGACATAACCTATAGCAGTCTCACAGCTTTAAGGAACATTTTAAAAAAAGTTTCATTGAAATCGATCCAGTAATTTTCGAGTTTTTAAGTGACAAAGAAAATGCTTACAGTTTTATTATATGTATAGATTAACAGACGTTCATTATTTTAAATGGAAGCTGACCAAATCACGCTGTCCTTGAAATGCCACTGTAACAGTTGATACCTTAAAAAGTTCAAGACCATTTCCATTCAATTTAAGTTTCATATAATAAAAATAGATTTATCATTATTATAGTCTTCCCTACGTTTATATTTAGAGCACGGTTGGTATCCTTTTCAAAAAATATCCCTCTTCACATGAAAGTTTTCCAAATCCCAAAAATAACTCCCATCGTACTCGTATAAAAATAGTACTTCAACTATTTCTATTTTAAAACTTACCCCGTCTTTGATTTAAAATATCCGGACTAAGGAGATTGGGATTGCCTTGTTGTGGAACATCTAAGTGATTTCCGGTTGTTAACGTTGATCCACCACCACCACTGCTGGCACTTCCTCCACCTCCACCGCCTCCTCCTACTCCGCAGCCCAGCGATAATGGTATATTTGTGGCAGTCACAGCTGTTGTAGTCGCTGTCGGTGCTAGTGATACATTTGTCGATGTAACCGTTGTATCTTTGAGATTTTGTTTCGAGTCTGATATTATCACAGCAGTTGGATTATCCGATGCTATTTACCAAATATAAAAATTAAATATTTCAATTAGCGGCAACTAAGTTCGATTTAAATAAATTTTAAATGTATTTGTTTTTGGCATTCAAAACTAAGCTACGGGGACTTGATTACTTCGCACTAGTATACGAATTTCTAAATAAAATGTTTTTTTTAAAAACTAAATTAAATATGAAAAACTAAAATTACGAAATCAATTGCAAGGACCAATAATGCGATTATAGGAAATCAATCAAAAACGATAATGTATCTGTTTGTTCTAATTTCTTTGTGCATATTATTATGGAGTTTGACAGCGAGACAGCAAGAGGGTAGTTGGGTGTTTCCATGTGCAAGTAGTATTTTGTTGTTTGGATTTTTGGACGAGATACGACTTTGTTTCTATGGCACGCAGTTTTAAGAAAAATTTACAATAATTTACTAACGTAAAATTTAAATATATTAAGTGTGAGCTAAGAACATTTAGATGAGTAAAATAACATGCATTCAAGGCAGGAAGGTACTCAAAATATCAATAGAACAATAAAGAGAACGAAAACAGTTTTAACCCTAGAAGGGTAATCTTCGTCGATTCGATGAACATCAATTTTATTTTTTCGATTTTCTCTTCGATCTTTATTCCGATTGCATCTTCTCTCCGTGTCACACCAGCCATCTGTCTAAGGTCTTCTAGGTTGTAAAATTTCGTCGAAAAAACTCTTTCGATAAGTCTTGTTTTTATCGAAGAATGGAGCCAATGTTCGTCGAAACGACGAAGATTACCTTCTACGTAACTTTTAGTGTTTGATTCGACCTAATATTAAAAAAAAAATTCCCCCAAAATTAACGAACAAATAAGAGACGAAAACGTAGATGCAATAAATGTAAAGAAAAGAGAACATTTTTACATATGGTCCTTAAAAAAAAATGGTGCTTGACCAAGTAATCATACGATACATACAAGGAAATCATATGCTGGGAGCATAAACTGTTGTTAACATTTCTGAACAATTAAGACTATAGAGCAGATGCTCGAGTGAGTGAGTTTTTGTAGAATAAACTATCCAGTATAGTGAGCTTTGTAGCAAATGCTCAAAATGAATTATTTTTTGTTTGCGATATATTTTTTATTTTTGTTCTAAAATCAGTTAACTTTTATGTTCTTATGATTTTATGTTATATTTTCTTATTTTTCTATTTTTAATAAAAGAAGTATCTAAAAAAACAGAGGTTCCAACACATTTTTCAATATAAAGGCAAAAGTTTTTAAAAAAATGTTTTTTTAATTTTTTGCTTAAAAAAAAATTTTCTGTTAATATTAACTATTAAAATTAACAAGCACATTGTGCACACTTTTCGTAAAAATTGGAGTCCAATATTACTTCGTCGATTCGACGAATGATTACCTTAAAGGACCATTCACATGAGAACGACCGAACGAATTGATGAAATGTGAACAAACAGCTTTTTAAGCATTTGTGAACTAAAAATTCCACATTTTACTATTCCAAGAGTAGGATAATTAATTATCCCATCAAAATGTATTAAGAAAACCAGTTTATAAACAGTTTAAATAACAAAATTTTGAATTCCCAACTTTTTGCCGCGAACGAAAACACCCTGGCGCGAATAGTCAGTCTACTCACAATCCACGTCATTTAAATCGCGTTACACAAAATCGCGAATTCGAACGAATTTACCCTTATTCCAAGAGGAGGATATCTTTGAATAATAAAATGTGCAAGTTTCTATTTATAAATGCATAAAAAGTGGTTTGTTCGCACTTCATCCATTCGTTCGTTCGCTCCCATGTGAATGGAATCAATGTACTAAAAAATATGATTACGTTTCTAGGGTTAAAGAAATGTTGATCATATTTTTTTTAAATATTGAGCTCGAAATCTCTAAACAATATAATAGTAAAAGACATGTTTTTGGGTCGAGAAAAATATTTGTGGGTTTCTATTATTAAATACAATGTTGGTCAATTTAGCGATAGTTTTTTTAATTAGTACAAAAAAGATTATATTATTTGATTTTGTTATTTTTTGAGTACTAACTTCCAGTTAGACAGTTCCAGTTCGTATTACCAACAAAATTGCTGAGCGATGTACATTTTGGTAGAGTAAACTGTTGTTAACATTTCTGAACAATTAAGTACAGTAGACGATTGATTGAGTGAGGCTTGGTAGAATAAACGATTCAGTATAGTGAACACAAAAAATGTTATACTCTTATTAGTGAACAATATAAATATGTCCTCCATTTATAGCTCATCCATGATGCCGCAGTTTGTTAAAAAGGCGACTAGCTCTTTGGGTGTGCTGGCAGCTCTATGTCTGCTGCATCGAGGTAGAATTTACCTAGATAACGTTGACGTGTTTTTATTAAACAGTTGCTGTCGCATAATATGTGCTCTGCTGTTTCGGCGTTCGTTGCACAGTTGTCTTGTAATATACTCATGGTCATCAGGTATTTTTTGACACGACAGTGTCTGTGACCAATCGAATCTGACTTTTACTTAATTGTAGTTTAATTTTTTTGTGGTAACTGTTTGGCATGCAATTTTTGGCTTGCCTGTTTCCTTCGGTAAGCCTCCAGAAATGGTGCTTCTTTTCGTTCAACCGGGTTTTCACGCTACTTTTTCTAGTGTTGATTGGTAGCCCGTAGAATGGTCTTGGCATCATGGATTGGGATGCGGATCCTTTTCTGGCAAATTCGTCTGCTTTTTCGTTGCCTTCATGACCACTGTGCCCTGGCAGGTGAACCTTGTTTGTAGTGGCCAGTATTTGCATGATATAAAGGCAGTACCAGACCAGTTTTAATGTTATTTCAAAGGCGTCAATATAGCACGTAGAGCTGCCCGGCTATTTGTTATAGCTCTGTTTAGATTTTCTCGGTGGGCGCGGTAGTGCAGTGGTTGGTGTGCTGGACTACTGTGCGAGGGATCCCAGGTTCGATCCCCGGAAAAACAAAAATTACATCTTAAAGTTTTTTCTACTGCAAAGTTCTATTGCATATGTATTTCGGCCTGAAATACGGAACTGCTTATATCCATACTAGGGAATAGGGACGTTTTAGTGCACGATCCGTATACTCCGGCTCCAACTCCTTCATTTGTTTTGGATCCATCTGTATACCATATACCTAAGTGAATCGTTGACAAATGTTGGTTTGTTCTGTTCCCAGTTTAGACGGTCTGGGAATGTAACCTTATAGTTGTGTCGGAAGCTATAGCGTGGTAGACATTTGTCGGTTAAATGTATTCCCAGTAGTTCATTTTGTCTGACTTCTTGTAGGATATCAGTGTGGACTATGTTGGAATTTGATTCATCTTCTGCAATGAGCATACAGGGTGTCCCAGTTAAGAATTATAATCCTTTAAGGGGTGATTCCTGAAGTTCTGCCGAACAAAAAATTGTATGACAGGGGGGTCTATTTTCATCGTATTTCCCGTTATAGCCCATTAAAGTAGGTGACCTCTAATTTGAAAGTGTTACCACTTCAAACGCTATAACTTCTGAACTATTATAGGTACTAAAATGGTTTTGTACATTTTGGAAAGACAATTTAGTAGCGCATACAAATCTTAACCACATCTTAAGTACATCTGAGCAAATACAAAAAAGTTATGGCTCCTTAAAGTCAAAATTTTGAAAATGTGTTGTTAAATTTTTTTACTTAAATGCTTTTTTCTCAAAATTTTTACATTTTAATTTTTTTTTTATAAAATTTGTATCCTTGAGAAATTTCCTAAAAATTATGTCAAACAACTTTTTTACGTACGATTAACGGAACTTGTAGTAAAATCCATTTTTTCTGAGACAAAGTAACGCATGCAACCCAGGGCAGGGGGGTTTGCAGCGGAGCAGCATGCCCCCCCATACGTATTAAACTGCAAATTCTTTTTGGCCTTTGTTTCCATTTAGTTGGCTGTTTTTGGGCGTTATGCATTTTTTGAGCATAACGTCACCAATGTCACATTACCCAAATTTACGTAAATTTTACAACAACAAATTGCCTACCAATGTTTTGGGCGTTATGACATTTTTCAATTTGGGCGTTATGGTTTTGGGCGGTAAGACCTAACGCCTTTATTCACTAGCAATCTGCCTGAAAGTGGACAAACCACGATATAGCAACTTTTGCAGATGACACTGCTGTGCTTGATGTAGGAGCAACTGTTGAAATAGCAGCAAAAAGGTCAAAGGACAAAGATGTTAAAAATGTTGCCCAAAGGCACAGAAATAGACTTCTTAAATACGTTAACTTTGACAACTTTTAACTACTGACAGTGTAATCGGGAGATTAGGGCGGGTAAAACCTTGATCTTTAAGAGTTAGTTGTTAGACCAGAAAGTAGGGAATATTTTCAATCAAAGTATAGAAATCCGACAAGGGCGGACTTGTCTTCTCAAATAAATTGCCGATTAGTCGAACGACTAGGTGCAATACAATTCGGGATGACGAAAGTCAGTCCCGTCGTGAGTTTTTTTAGATCGGTTTAAAGTCCTTCACTATTGCAATTGCCGAAGTATCCCTCACGTAATAGCTCTGTAGGTTTTCGATGATTTTTCCTTCCAGCGAACCTTCAAACACAAAAAACATTCCTAAAAAATGGAACAACTGCATCCCAATAATTCCAGCAAAAATGGATATGGATTGCTTCCTAATAATATAAGGAAGCCTATGAAGGCCACTCAAAAGATATTTGTGCCCGTGAAACTATTTTCATTCATTCACTCATTTTCAATGGCCCGCTTATCATTAAGTGGGTCGCGGGTTGCTCAAGTGGACCCCCATACGGGTAGAGGAGAGATTATGAATTTTATCTAACC
Organism: Cheilosia soror; assembly: GCA_949372485.1. Lineage (NCBI taxonomy): Eukaryota > Metazoa > Arthropoda > Insecta > Diptera > Syrphidae > Cheilosia > Cheilosia soror. The sequence continues at coordinate 40,639,431 of OX443564.1, read as the reverse complement.
ATCTCATCCTGAGTCTACCTATAGAGGACGCCGCCCGATGGTACGGATTCCGTAGCACGTCGAGGGATTTCTATATACTATTTCTCATTAAATTGCAATAGAAAGATTCTGATACCGAAAGGCAATTCGTCGTTTACTCCATCCAGAGACATGCTACTAGTCGCACTAGTGATCCACAGAATCCACACTGATCACTTTTTTAATGCGCATTAGCATGAGGATGGCCAGCAGGAATAACAGCAATAAAAATAGCAGAAATCCTCAAAAGGATGTGATGGTGGCCCATGGAAACCATTTCCATTGGCATTTTTGCAAAAATGTATCACAAAATCGATTATTAATAAGAACACCAATCGACGGATGCTGTATAAAAGCTGCATACGACAAATATATCAACTCACACATTTAAATTTACAAAACTTTGTTGGCAATGCTTTCTATTCAATAGTTGAACGGTTGCAGAACGGTCTCCTTAGAAATGTTTAATAATAAAATATTTAGGTATACCTTGAAGGAGCGTCTGGAAACTTTAATGCACATGTAACAAACAGGAATGACCTACTTTCTATGTACAAAAAATACAAAACCCATTCGAAGAGTATAAGTTCGCATATACACACATAAAGCCTTCCCAAAGGTTTATTTCTTCAAATCCAAAAAATTATCCTTGAACCTATATTATATAGAATTAAAAGAACCCCAAGAACTCGAATGAATTATTTTTACATATTTTTGATTCGCTAATTGGACATGCTTTTCCGTTTTACTCTCTGCTTGGATCTACAACCTATATCCCTGCAGAGGAATATTTAATTTTTCAATTCGAACTTTCAAGTGCGTCTTGATGGTCTTGATTGTTGAATAATGTTAATGAATTTCACCCTTTTACTAATAAATTATTAAATACACACAATCTCCACAAAGCGAGCGTGTATAAAATAGATTCGCGCCTTGAATTGTCCTTTATCCTAGACCCGAGAGATAAAAGGTTTAACCGTAGACCCAGAATGCCATTTGGAATTAATTCAATGAAAAAGTCAGCTCCATTTTGATTCTCATAAATATGCATTGACTGTCAATTCAGCGGCCAATAGCACTCTTCTCTCACCAACAGACAACACAATAGAACAGTCTGCTGTAAAGTTCTATCGAATGTAATCCTAGTTCCAGCAGTGTTAATGACAGCAAGGGAAAAAAGAAAGGAGAATCCCTTTGCAAGGAATCCGCAGTGCCAGACATAAATGTTGGCAATACAAGCAGTTGTTGGTAAAATTCTATGACCCCATCCAACGTGTCGGTCGAAGCGCTTGATAGAGTTAAGTATTTAAAATTGAATTAGACGTTAAAGTGCTGGTGCTTGGCATAGAGCTGTGAACTTATTTGACATAAATCAGTTGATTACGATGTAAATTGAAAAAGGTAAAAGTGCCAGACAAATGGGGGGGGAAATAAAGTTTCGATGTCTACCAAATGGGGATGTCGGCTTTAGAAATGTTGTTTGGTTTTAAGTTGTATACTGTAATTTGTTGTATTTATAGCTGAAGGTGGGTATAGTTGTTTTGCAGCAAAATGATACTTGTAACCTGTCATATGAGATAGGTAATCATGAGGTCACCGCTGGGACTAATGCTTCCTTAACATGGTCGTTTATAACTGTTTATGGACAAGCCATTACAAAACCAAATATACGCGTAACTGCATCAATATTGACATCGCTATATTCTACATCGACTATAACAGGAGTTGCCTAACTGTGCCCTGGGGCGTCGTGGGGCTATCCTAGGAGCGTCGCAAGACGGTACGCACAGGTCGCCTGCACACGATGTTCCATTAGCTTTGAGCTCGATTTGAAAAAGAAAAAAATGTCGGGTCGGGTCGATGTTGGCCATTGTGTTTTGCCGTGCACAAGAAGTAGGTATTTTGTAGACTTCAACTTGGCGAATTTTGCGTCGGGACTTGGGCCTACACCCGTTCAAGATCCAACTGACCCATGAGCTCAAAGTTAATGAGAACGTAATGACCATAGAAAAATAATCTTTAGCGACGAGGCGCATTTTTGGATGAATCGCTGTGTTGATAAGCCAAACATGAGGTGGTAATGCATCCATAAAAAACAGTTTGGTGCGCAATTTAGACCGGCGCGGCGGCGGCGTCATTGCTCCGTACTTTTTCGTGAAAATAATATATACCAATACCATCAACGGCGAGTGCTACTGAACGACGCTAACCGATAGATGACGTGTGGTTCCAGGTGCCATGAAATAAAGTCTTATGCAAAAAGGTCCAAAACGTAATTTTTGACTTTTTTGAAATTGTAATAAAATCCAAAACGAGTTTTGGGCCTTATTCCATTTTTGAAAGTGCAATAAAGTAATAAGACATTATTGCACTCAGCTATTTAAAAGAAAGACTAGCAGGGGGGTTGCAGGGGGCAGCATGCCCCCCTCATACAAATTCTACTGTTTATGCATTGTGGATTTTATTTCCACTTCGATTTGGACTTTATTGCACTTTTGAAAATGAAATAAAGTCCAAAAATCGTTTTGGACTTTATTGAAATTTCAGATCTTGCAATTTCAGACTTTGGACCTTTTTGCATAAGACTTTATTTCATGGCAGCGTGTTTCTAGCAAGATGCTACGAGTCATTCTGCAGGGTACGGTTATCTCTATCAGAGGTGACGTGAATTGGCCACCAAAATCGTGCGATTTAACCTCGCTAAATTTTTGTTTTGGCGTTGCCTGAAGTCGCAGCTTAATGCGAAAAAACCGCAATCGACCGATGTCCTTAAACCCAACATAACCAATGCCATCGCTGAAATTAAGCCGGATCTATGCGGCAGATTGGACCACTCGGATCCGTGACAACATGAGAAGCTGCGGCGGACATTTGGACATGGTTGTTATATTCCATACAATAATGGCATACGGGATTCGTTAATACCTTGCACACACCTTTTTTTATTCCATTTCAACGTCGACCAATCCTCATTGAAAACCCATTTAGTGAATCTTCAATAAGCTCAGCTTCTATTCACATATGTGTGCTTTGTTCCGTTGTGTGCTTTTAGAAGGGCGTCGCAAAAATATTATAACCTGTATGTATATGGAGTCGCAGTATGGAAAAGATTGGGAACCCCTGGACTATAAGTTAAATACTTGTTAAGGGTCGAAACAGGAAAGACCTTGCTTAGACCGTACAATACAAAAATTCGTCAACTAATTGTTTGACATGATGGCTCATTATACGATATAGAGCTTGATAAAGCGAAAATTTCTACCTTTGCAGGTCAGAGTACGAGTATGTATTGAGAAATTGTCTTGGCCTATCAGGACAGTTCCTTGTTTCGGAAATGACCATAAAGGATGAATGGTCAAGGGCAGGCTTTTTCCAAGTCCAACTGCGTATCGTCTTCGTCTAGCTCAACTTCAGCTTCTTCCTCTTCTTAGATTTCGCCTCTCCAGGTAGCTCGATTTGCGCTCTCCAAGCTGGATGAGGTCCACTTTTGCGTGCGAGGTCTTCCTCTACAGGGGGTCTAGCACGTAACTTGATACAATCGGGTTCAGTCGATTATTCTCGATTGATTATCCTCGATTGAGACAAATTATTCTCGATTAAGTGCTGCCAGAGCTCGATTGTATCGACTGAACTCGATTGTATCAAGTTACGTGCTAGACCCCCTGCATTGTCTCTCTGCGTTGGCCGAAATGCTGGCTGGTGTTCTCTACATGTACTAGCCATCTTAGATGACAGATGCGCAATTTCTGACCAGATCGATGTCGCTGTACAACTCGTAGAGTTTGCTGTTAAGTCTTCTTCGCCAAATTCCTAAACGCAAACGAGATCGAACATTAGTTGAAGAATTTTGCATTCGACCAAGGATATCTTCATCCGCCTTCGCTAATGCCTGCAGGATTGGAATAATGATGGTCTTATACAGAGTTTACTAAGTCTTTCTTGACAAGACCTTACTCATTGCCTTCTTAGGCCGAAGAAACTGCTGTTATGGATGAGAAGCATTTGCAAGCGTCATTATTCGGTTGATTTCTGAGGTAATGTCATTTTCAGGGTTTACAGAGCAGTCTTTAACTACCTTAAAGCTATAGCAGTCTACTATGACATTTTGTCCGATTCTACTATAGGTTTTGCCCTCAGTTCGTTGATCGATGTTTTCAGGCATTTACAGAGAACGGCGGACATGATCTCGTATGCGATGCAAAGGAGACTGATACCTCTATAGCTGGCACAGCTTAGAACTGGTAATGAGGTTACATTCATCAGGCATACCCTCTTCCTGCCAAATCTTGAAGATGAGTTGGTGTATGAACACTACCAGGTCCTCTACCGACGGCTTAAATAGTTCGGCTGACAGCCATCTGGCCCAGCACCGTTGTTGTATTTGACTTTAGTTATTGCTATCCTCATTTCATGTTGATCGGGTGGGTGAAAATGGAAATACATACTGTCTTTCATTGTCCAGATTGAACGGTGTGTCTTGCCTCATACGAGAATTTAAATCATCTAACAATCTGCAGAAGTGGTCCATCCGTATCCTCAACACCGACTGTGACTCTATACTACAAGGTTTCCTTGCTCATCTCTTTAGGTCTCTGGTCGGACTTTGTTGCTTTGACATGTTCTTTGGTAAGTCTTCTAAACATTGCTCCTGGCTGGGGTAGCACATCTCTATTTCCTCTATCGCGCGCTTCTTGTTCTATTTTTTTTTCGCAGTGTTAGTGTGCTGGACTACTGTGAGAGGGATCCCAGGTTCGATCCCCGGAAAAACTCAAATTACATCTTAAAGTTTTTTCTACTGCGCCACTTCTCGCGAACGTCTGACAAACATCCGAGAGTATGACTGTCATGAAAAAGTTTCTCAATTCAGCCGTTCGGACTCGGCATAAAATTGTAGGTCCCTTCCATTCGTCCCAAAAATAGAAACTCACACAAAACGAATGGTTGCGAGAAGCCAGGCCTTGGGTATCACCCGCCTGTTGCGCCACCTATTTTTTTTTATTCCCTTCAATTCGTCCCAAAAAATCACGCAAACTAACGCCTGTGTTAAGCTAGAGGTAGGGTCGTACATAATACGGGCATGTTACACCTACCTGTAAAGTTGTGTACCCTTTTGATGGCTAAACCTGGCCTAAACTATACAACCAGACTGAATTCCGGGAAATATGAATTAGATTTCTGGTGTTCAACTGCCTGCGCGGAACTTGTTATAGGTCTTTAATCCTTCAAAACAGAACAAATTGAAAATACATCCTACACCAATACATTGACAGTAAGCAAATCATGAACCATGGAAAGCCAAAAAAAAATTAAACAAACGAATTAATTAAAAAAGCATCTGATTCATTTCTGATTTTAAGAAACACATTTATTAATTTTTGAAAAACCGTTTGATTTAGAAAATTAAATCTCGGAGTCTAGTAGTCGTTTCTTGAATCTTGATTTAAGAAATAATTTGCCTTATCAAGAGTCGTATGTCATTTGGTCATATTTTACAAAAACTACGAATGTATTGCGGTAGCATCGTCAGGACTGTTTTTGAGCACTTTTTGTGAGGCTCTTGACAATTTAGCAAGATGAGACCGCTATACAGACAAGGAGAAACATTTTATTTTAAACGCTTAATAAACACTTATTGTCGTACAGCCAGTGCGACGCAATATACCCATTTTCAGACTCAATGACTTATAATTTATTCCATTCTCTAAAATGGTTTTTCAATTGATTTTATTTAAATGCACTACCAGCTAAATTAAGAACCCCCGTTGTCATATTGCTGAATTTAAAAATTCCTTTTCGTCTACCATTAGTAACAAGGAAGCATGCAAAATGAAAACAAAACAAAACAATTAAGGAATTTTAAGCCCCCTTAGGCCGGTCAGGGATTAAGACAGAGAGTAGTGGAAGCAAAATTTGCATATCTCCATTTTTCCCCTCAAATTATGCAGCAACTTTTTCTATAAATCGTTTAACGTCAAAAATATCTCAACATAAATTAAGAGCAAAAAAATGCGTATACACTCACAAAACAATAATAGATATTCATGCTTTTGCGCGTGTTGTGCATATTTCTGTTTCGTTTGATCCTTCAATTGATGTGCCAGGTTCACCTTTGATTTTATTGTCATGCAATGTGAATAGAATTATGCAAATGGAAAATAATTCAAAGGCACGAAAGTCTGAAAATCGATCCATGCAAAGTGTTAAAAAAAATATAAACACCTGAAAGATGCAAAATAATTAAGAAAAGTGGTGACAAGCGACAACAAGCTATAAATACAATATAGATAAAAAAAAATCCAATAAGTAGATAGTTGGTAGCATAGTTATTGCGATGGCATAACGAGCAGCACACTCACGCACAAATAGTGTTGTAAAGTCACTTTTGATCGGCGTACCAGCACCAGATTCTAAACTGGGACTATGGGGCACACGTACACAAACGGACGGCACTGGTGCCATATGTGATGTTAAGTTCACTGTGGTCATGGTGGTGGTGTTGTTGTTTATTGTTGTTGTTCTAACTAAATTTAATTTATATTAATAACTTTTTTTTAATGATTTGTTTAAGGATGCTTTTGTTTGCTTTTAGGTGTAGGAAGTGATTTTTAAAATTTAAATTTTTGTTTAAATGACAAACAACTATTGTGGTAGGTGCTTAATAGGTCTCTGTCGAAAAAATAAAATAAAAGGCAACGAACATATAAAATGGATAAAAAATAAATATATAGTTGGGGCAAGTTCGGCTAGGACTCGGGACCTATAGTTTCTCTCAACCATTCTTCGTGTGAGTTTCTATTTGTTGAAACAATAGTAAAATGCATCGAATAGATGTAGCTCTTGTTTAAGAAAATAAACTAAACACTCGACACTTTAATCATAAAAATGTGAAAACTGATATTGAGAATGTTTCAGAGGTTTTTTGAGTATCCCAGTATAGGACTATTCACATGAGAAGGATCAAAACACTTTTCATGCACTTGAACAAAAAAGTGCACATTTTACAATCCACAACACTAAAACGCGTTCCACAAACTAGCGAATAAAATTTTCGCTCGAACTTAATTTCAAACTAGAAATTGTTGCTAGAAACTGATGGCTAAAATTCGTGAACTTCTGCGATCATGAAAGGTGTTCAGTTCATGTGAACGGGCTATCAAAACTTGAGAACATTGGTTCGTTCGTAGAGAGTTGGTCGCTTCCATGTGAAAGGTTCATTAAATACAATTTTTTTCTTTTCTCTAAAAGGGAAGGAGTTTTTGAGTTCACCCCTGAGGGACAACGTAGCTGAGGAAGACCCAACATAATTGAAGGGCGACCTCAACCAACTTGGTGTGCGCAACTTGAGGCCAGCTAGCTAGAGACCGAGCTAGCTGGAGGGGCTTGTTGGTTAAGGCCGTGGTCCACCCCGAACTGAAAGCGCCCCAAAAGTAGAGTTAGTAAAAGGGGAGGAATGTTTTCCTTAGGCAACAAAGTACCTTTTCTAAGAGTGGCGTCTACTGTTTCAGTTGGTCGAACTACAGCTGCTTCGATATATTTTAATACCAAGTGAATGGGGAATTCCACAACTAATCCATCATCAGAATCTTTTTAAATAATTGTTTGAAAAGCTGATTTCTGACAATCAATATATTATAGTCCTCTTGAAAAGACATTGTTATTTTAACCTTTACTAAAAAAATAAACAATTGAGAGCATAAGGCAACCACCCGTGGTCAAGGGAATTATTCTTGAGAAAACCAAATATAGGGTAGACCTAAGATGGTCACATATAAAGGCACAGAGTCTCAAATTACTTGTCTGAGATAGATCGGAACAAATCTTTAGAAGAGATCAAAGTTATACGAATGGCAATAGGGGTCCTCTCTAGGCACTGCCTTCTTTAAGGTAGCACGCTAAGAGATTAGGTGTAACAAAAATATCTACGGATACGTGCAGGTCTTGCGAGGATTTACATTTCGCAGAGAATATTCCTCATCGTCTCTGTGAATGTCAAGCTATTGCTCGGAACAAAATAAAGCACTTTCTGTTACTTCTTCGATGATTTGAATTTGGAGGAGGTTAGCCTGTAAATTGAAACCATTTTTAGATTCTGTGGGGAAATGAAGTGTTGGGGCGAATTGACTTATGTTTTGACCGTGAAGGTTCCTCAGGGAGTGTGATGGGCCCAAGCTAACTGCCTAGTCTACTGTGATGAACTTATATCCTTCACAAACACAACCCAATCTAATCTAATCCAATTTAACCAAAACTTTTCCAGAAGTGGAACTGCATTACGCATTATTAAATAAAACAGAGAGGTTGACAACTGATGTAATGCATTTCGTTGTTGCTTGCAATGGACTGGCAAACTTCAGGTCACCCCACTCCTTTGCTCTTCTTTAACTTTGCCAGCGGCAGTGCCATAATATCCTTATAATTTTATTCAAGCGGAATCGCACACGTTGGGGTTGTACCTGTCCGTCGGTGGTCGATGTGTTCATCTGCAATCAGCATGATTTACAAACGAGTTCCCAAGTTGGTTGAGATCGCCTTTCTCATGCGCGTGATCTAAGTCCTTCCGCACACGACTCGTATCGTCATAGTATCGTCAGCGTATCGTCATCGTCACATCATGAATTTGCCGTGCAGCTACGATAACGATAGGCGTATTAAACCGCACACGATGCAACTTCCAAGCGTAAAAATGTCTTGAAAAATGTAAACAAACTCCAAGCGTACTCGTACAAATACGATAAGCGGCCGACATTGCTCGACATGTAGCATGCATGCTGCGACGATTACGCGTAGCGTACGAGTCGTGTGCTGTTTTCTATTGAAAAACAGAGTGCGGCAACAAATCGTCTGCCTCTCGTACATGGCACCGAATACGCTACAGACGATACGAGTAGTGTGCGGAAGGCCTAAGGCGAGGGCTTCCTGTGCTGCGTTTTCACTCCAGTTGGGAATAGAAAAACTTTCGCGCTTGTTTCCACTCTCGCAATAAAATAATCCTCGCCATCTTTAACGGCTGATTCCCACTTAATCATATCAATGTCACTGTACAGTATGTACGTAGAGTTCGCTGTTAAATCAAACGCGAATAAAAATTCCTTGAACAATTACTACGTAATCCGTGACATCAGAAAACCTTCCTCTAGGTAAGACCAGTACGAGATGGTTAGATCAAGTATATAATCTCTCCTCTACCCGTGGGGTTTGTCCTTGATGATTTTGAGCAACTCTATTAATGGAAGAGTCACTCTCATTTTGAATATGAATAAATAATTTTGCTTTAAAAATGACCGAGGATATTTTCGTCCAATCTTCTGCACAATAGGGCAGGACTGAGGGTCTTAAACATATAGATAGTTTTTTAAGTGGCTCCTGAAAGAAAAGGCGTTATTACGCAACTGCAAGTGCTACATGTGCTTGCAGGCCACTTATTTCGTAAAACCAGGCACACCAGTTGCGGCGTTTCTGATGGCGTCAACAGAACTTGCCTTTGTCATTTGTTATTAGCTGCATAAGACTTCTAGATAGGTTGAAAATTACGCGACCGTCAACACTTCTGGTGGTGTATATCGAGTACAGCCATTCCACTCACAGAATTTCTCCGATATTGTGGCTGAAAAATGTCCGCATACTTTAACCACAAGAAGTTGGATTTATTTATCTGCAGCGGCTTCAGCAATAGTTGTCAGAGATCTTAATGCCTTGTCCAACTATTCCATCGTATATGGTGATATTCGTTTTGTAGCAGTCTAGGACGTAGGGTTTAGAATTTGACCAATTCATTATGCAACAAAGCTTTGTTATATCACATCACACTGTTTATCTCAAGTCTCCTGAGAATAATCCTCTTCAAAAAGCTTTGATGCATCTTCCACTTCTCCGGAACAATCACACTTCACCCATTCTACGAAATTTATAGAACAATTTGATTGACACAACCGGGACCGACCCATAGCGATATTGTAAATTGCAGTAATATTAAAACCCAGACGGCCAGACAAGGTTATTTTTTTTAACAATTCACAGCCGTAAATATATAACCAACATCGCATAGATACTTTGGTATTTCACATTTTATACAAACATGGCATTGAGAAATCACTTCCATTATAACCATTACAAATGGTCAATGATTGTGATTAAGTGGAAACACCTTTTTTCGCTAAGCAATTTTGAACTACATTATTTACCCAAGCAAATGTGGGTAGGTATGTGTATTGTGTATCCATCTTCAAGCGAAATAAAATGCTTCCATTCGATTTAAAATAAAGTAATTTGACTGTCTGAACTTCTATTAATTTCAATTAAGAACTTTTTATTGGCTAATAAATCAGAATGAATATGGCTTTCTTGAAAATGATTTATCGAACTGACTCGAGTAGCTATTTAGCAATTTAGGATTTTAATTTAGCTAAAAGGTTTTTCGAATTCAAATTTAGGCGAAGTGGGATTAGAATAAAAAATATTTGTCTTCAAGGAAGACGTAAGTAACACATACGTTAGTGGGGAGAGTTGATACCTACAATTTTATTTGAGTCCCTTCGAATGTTAATTGAAGGTTCAAAAGCTGTCAACTGTCATTAAGGATTTTCAATACTAGTCAGGGTGTTGAAATAGAGATGGTGGCGGAGTAGCCCGACAGAGTAGAAAGACGACACAGCCAAAGAAGCATTCTACGATCTTCTTAAGAAGACCTATGATATGAAGTATGACGTCAAGATAGTTCTTGGCGACTTTAATGCCAAAATCGAAAAGAAGGACATCTTTGGCTCTACAATCGGAAAGCACAGCCTGCACGACAACACCTCCGGAAACCGACTCCGGCTAATCGACTTTGCAGCGGGGCGAAATGTCATCATTGCCAGCACACGATTCCCCACACCTCAACAGACACAAGGAGACATGGCGGTCTACAGATCAACAAACCGTCAACCAAATTGATCATGTTGCGATCGACGCCAGACATGCCTCCAGTATCTTGGATGTCCAAAGGTTCCGAGCGGGCAATATAGACGATTTGGACCATTACTTGGTAGTGGCCAAAGTACGGATGCGAAAAATCCAATACAACACCGAGAGAATAAGTACTGTAAGAAAATTTTACGTTGCAAGGCTACTATCGCAAGACCGCCAAAACCTCTGCCGACCGCGTCTCCCTAAACTTCTCAGCAAGCCCATCCTCAGCTTCACCAGCATCAAGTACAGAGGACCACTGGCAACACTGCCACCGTATCATCAGGAGTGCCACTACTGAATTGGGCGACCACAACGAAATCTTTGGTTCGACGAGGAATGCAGCCAGGCACATGTAGATGCAGCTAAGAACGAGGCCTATCAATCAATGCTGCAGACAAGAACCAGAGCGGCTAATAGAGCTGCCCGAGACCTCTACGGGCAAGAAGAGGGGAACACCGACTCAGAAGGAAAAAAAGAGCACGAGAAGCGAGCGTTCGAATCAATTGAGAGACTTTACTGTAGAGGCAATGTTCGAAAGTTCTACCAAGGGGTAAAACGATCCACCCTGTGATACAAGGCCCGAACAGAGTATTCTCAACCTCAGCATCGTGTGCCCCATCCACAAGAAAGGAGATACTCTGAACTGCGCCAATTACAGAGGAATAAGTCTCCTGAATGTCGCATATAAGATCTTGTCGGCTGTATTGTGTGATCGCCTAAAACCTTTCGCCAAACAACCTGATCCGCCCATATCCTTTACAACAGGAAAGTCAACGATCGACTAAATTCGACAGAAATTCCGACAGATCTTGGAAAAAACCCAGGAATATCAGATCGATACACACCATCTATTTATCGACTTTAAAGTCGCCTATAATAGCGTATATAGGGACGAATTATACAAAGACATGTCAAGTTTTGGCATCCCCGCCAAACTCCTGGCGGGATGTGCAGGATGACGATGGAGAAATCTCGCTGCTCCGTCAAAGTCGGCAAGAACACCACCGAGCCATTTGATGTCGAAAAAGGTTTGAGACAAGTCGATGAGCTATCATGTACTTTCTTTAACATCGTTCTTGAAGCAATTGTACGAAACTCACAAGCCAACACCAGTGGTACAATTTTCAGCTTTCAACTACTTGTTTATGCTGATGAGTGATGATATTTTCATTATTGGGAGAACGCGGCGAGCTGTCGGTGGTCAGCTTCGAAACGGAGGCGGAGAGTCTTCGAATCCAACCCTGAGAAACAACGCAGCCGAGGAAGACCCCACCTTAGGTGGCGCGCACAATTGGAGAACGACCTCAACCAATTTAGCGTGCGTAACTAGAGGCAGCTAGCGAGGGACCGAGCTGCCTGGAGGGGCTCTTTGGTTGAGGCCGTGTTCCACCCCGGACTGTAAGCGCCACCAAAAGTAAGAAAGTAAAATGTTTATATTATATTTATATTTTAAAAGCCACTGACTGGATATATCAATAAAACAAATAACTATTCATCATTAAACCTTAAAACCTATTAAAGCACCATCCACAACATTTTGTTAAACAAGAACTTGTTGGTTAAATTAAATTAAAACCAAGTGCATAAAAACAAATTAAACTTAACCAACAAAATAGTATAAAGAAAAAAAAAAAACAACACAAAATGTGACTACATGTGAATCCTTGTTTTGGCATTTTCCACTATTTAATTTTTTAAACATAATAAAAAGAGGTAGACTATAATATATCTGTATAGGTTGTTTGAAGGAAGGACATAAAGTGGATTTAATTTCCATTGGCTTTTCATTACAAAATACCAAAAGCCCTAAATGAATCAAATTCCGGGATTAAGTGTAATTAATGCGATAAAAAAAAAAAAAAAAAAAAAAACACATATGGGTTGAGGGGTTGGTTGGTTAACATAATGAAATAAAGTAAAAAAAGAAGACTATAGCTTAATACAGGCTGTAGCACACGTAAGGTGATAACCCGAAATAAAAATAACAACAAAAACTATTAACCGATAACATCAAAAGATACCGAAGTCTAAAGTGACTCCCAATGTGAACTTCTGAACTCTGTCCTAAGTTTAACTATGATAAAACATCTTTCGAAAACATAAGACTATATGGGCTAAATGAAAATGTATACAAACCATCTTTTCCAGCTTCCGAATTTTGATTTTGATTCTGGTTTACGACAAAAGCTGAATTCTCCTCCTTTGTAATGCTCATGTAATAGCACGTGTCGTCCTTTTTCATTATGTGCCTCGGACCAGGATTCAGCAATATCGTGTCTTCATAGAATTCTGGTAATTCGGCTGGTCGAACACCAACTAAGGCTACTCCGTATCTGAAAAATTTAATTCATTATTATTGAGTTTTTAAGAAAAATCTCTAAAATTCAGAAAGAAATAAAAATATGCATATGCAAACATTTCTTATGAATTCTGTGGCAAAACGTTTTTGAAATCATTTAGGGATCGAAATGATTAGCCGATAATTGAATAGTTACGATGTTTATTTTATGTAGACGTTAACGATTTTGGGATAATTATGAGGACTTCTGCAAAATCAACCGCCTCATCATTACAGGTACTTTCTTTAAGAATAACTCTTCCGACATTTCGCCAGAATGTATAAATGTCTAAAGAAAAATTGTTTTCTAGTGTAAATTCACAGAATTTGTGTTTGAAACAGTGAAACCCACAGCATCGCTCAATACATTCGGTTTTTTTTTTTTGTATCGAAAAATCGGGGTCACAAAATAAAGTCTTATGCAAAAAGTCCAAAACGTACGTTTTGAATTTTGAATTATTTCAAAAGTTTTAAAAGCGCGATAAATCCAAAATTAGGTTTTTAAGTGCAATGGAGCAAACCCATAAAAAACTGGTGAAACTCCATAGCACTTAAAAAATTGCACAGTTTGACGACCCATATACCTTCATGGAATTAAGACGATTTTGGATACAAAACGAAAACAAATTTTGCCACCTATTGCCCGTTTACGGGTAACTCAATTCAGGTTAAGTCGCGTGACCGGAAGCATTGCCGTGCTGTTACTTAAGAAAGTATGACCTAAATTAGATCGCATGTACTTACATAATAAGCGCTTTTATTAGATAGTACCTACCTACTAACGCATGCAACAAATGTTCCTATTATGAAGGACACTAAAGTATGAGTTACATGTACAGTACATATTTTGAAATAAAGATCAAAATCGCTGCTAAAATCTCGCAATTTAATTTACTGGACTACTTTCATTGGGGTTAAGACTAAAGTAAAGGGTGCGTCAATTAGCAAACCACCATTTTAAACAAAAAATGCATATTATACAGATTTTTATACGCGTGCTGTCATCCTTTGTTGCCTGTATTATGGGTTAGCTAGGTGTATGAGTAGGTATGTCGGATATTGTTTTTTGAATAATATTTGACATTTCTCATGATATCTTTTTATCTGTCTACATACAAATTTTAAAATATTAATCACAATATTGTTTAAAAAACTAATGTGCACCAGTACGTCTTCTCTATCCTTCCCATTAATCTTTTTACTCGTGCTGTGCATTAAAGCATTCGATGTATTTAGAAGGGAAAAAAAACTTCTTCAGCACCAGCAAATTACATACCAAAAAAATAAACTTTAACGTATGCTCTGTGCTTCATTTATGTAAATTTTTGACATTTGTACGGATTGCATGTATAGATAGATGGGTTTTTCAGGAAGGAAGTCTCTTGCCCCCAAACAGGACAGTATTGCTACAGCAGATATATAGGTCCAATTATGTATCATGTATGTGGAAAAAATGCGGTGAGAAATCAAACAATTGAATTAATACCATCAGATAAGGGTTGGGTGTTGGAACAAAATAATTTAAAAATAAAATGGTTCGAGGGAAATACGACACCCGATACTCTGCAAGATGTTATGCTTCTGAAATCGACGATGACAATAGTACTTTCGACTCATCGGATGAAAGCGAGGCAGAATCTTTGTTTCTTGATTAAATAAAGTTGACTATATTTATCTAGTTATACTTATTCAATGTTTTGTGTAGTTATATCGATTCTCTGCTGATAGTGGGTTTCGACAATTTTACAGCGTCTGGCAAGGACTTCGCTGCGTGCAAAACGTCTTGGACTTATATTTCTGTGTTCAGCAGAGTCTTCTCTACACGTATAAAAAAAATTGGGTGGTTATGTCAAATATTAAAAAATGGGTCTAATCCGCTACTTTGGTCGCGTCTGGCAAGGACTTCGCTGCGTGTAAAATGTCTTGGACTCATGTTTTCATGTTCAAGACGGCATGTTCTATGTTTATGGAAAATGACATTCGGTTATGTCTGGCAAGGATTTTGCTGCGCGCAAAACGTCTTGGACTCATATTTTCATGTTTAAGCTGATCTACTCTGTTGCTTAGGGCTATAATCAAGTGGTTATACTTATTATTACTATTGTGGAAAATGATGCCTATTCAACGCGCTGCCACACGCTTCGGCTGCCACGTTTTGCTGCCAGACTTTTATTTTCGATATACCATCTACTCAGGCTACACAGTAATGCAAATATCTTTCGGTTATCTTTCAGACCGAAAGATTACTTCGGGCTCTTAGACTAAAAAGTGTGTCACTTGAAAGTTAGATGTATAGCTAACTTTAAAATAACACACTTTGTGAAAAGTTGAGAGAAAAATACAGATTTGAAATGGTGCGGAAAGGGAAAAAACATTTTCGTGCAAGTACTTTACTTTGTGCTGAATGTAGTTAAGCCTTTAAGCTTAGTACGCTGCTCGAGCTAAATTTTAGCTTTCATACAAAATTCTCTCCAAAATTCATCTGAGCTAAATTTAAGCACATCCATTTAGCCGAGCGGTACGCTCTACTTCAACTAAAAAAAATAAATTTTTATTTTAGACTGTTCTTCAGAATATCTATCAAAATTTAGCGCGTCCATTAATGGCTCGGTACATTTTCTCAAGCTAAATTTTGACAGATCTGTTGATTTTTTTTTTCTGTTGTATTTTTGTGTTGCGGAAAAGTAAATAATAATGAGTTTTTCAATGAATACCTTGATGAGGAATCATTTGAAAGTTAACAATTTTAGATCAAAGAATAGAAAGCGTTACGAAAATATAACACTTTTTCGCGTCGATGCATTTTTTAAGGATGCTACTTTCTAAGAACAGCTGTTTTCTGTGATTGTGACACTTTATCCACAACGCACTCCATGTTTAAATTTAGCTAGGGAATTAGCTAATATTTGGAGAAAAAAAATGGAGAGCAGTTTCGCTCGAGCTGCGTACTTAGCTTTAGTATCTACTAAGTTGACATTTCTATTGCATCATCGAATAACTCAGTTTGACATTTCGATCTGATGCAGAGCACCAATAAAAAATTAGGATAGCAAAAAAAAAAAACATAAAAAACATAATATTTCGAAACCCACCAAAATGATTGGCTCCAAGTGGTTCTGAGTTTTGTCAAAATTGGACAAAAATGTGTGGCGTGGAACCTTCCATAAAAAAACCCACACATCTTAGGTATATCTCTAAAGCCACCGATTAGAATAAGCTTAAAATGAGAGAATCCTTGTTATTGACCCAAACAAGTTTCTGTGAAGTTTGGTCAAAATTGGACAAAGGGGCGTGGCATCTTCATTAAAAAAAGAATGCAAACATTATTCCTCGATACTCATGGGAGTAAAAATTGTAAAATTTTTGAACACTGATTGTGCATCAATAATAATGCATGGCATCTCCCATACAAAAAAGTTACTTAAAACACGATATCTTTCATTGATGACAGCTTCAGCTTTTAAATTTGGTAAATGGACGTATATTGTGTGTTGGACACTTTACAAAAACGGGCAGGATTGGATAAATAATGTAATAGTTATTTTCCGACAGTCATAGAAGCTTAAGTTGTAAAAATTGGAGCATTTCTAAGCAAGAAACGTCGGGCAGGTAGAGCCCACTTACGAGAATTCAAGTTTTTTTATTTCAACCTATCACATTGAAGGCAAAAACAGTATTGCCAAAAATGTCTATCTATATATTTTTTCGCAATTTGTACGAATTTTGTACTGAAGATTGGATCGTCGGATATATTTTTCAAAAATAAATTAAACGTAGTTGCGCAAACGGCTAGCGACGTGTCACTAATCGCAAATATTGCTGCTACAAAGCAATATTTGTTTCCTCTCAACATGCGCTGTGTATCGCCAGTGATAAATATTGCCGCAATCAGCAACATTTTCCGTTCGAGCGATATTTAGTTGCTTTGATCTTGATGTGAGAGGCAGACATGAGACCTTTAATTTAATTCAAAGTAAAATAAATTGTAAGCGATAATATTGCGTGTTGCATATTGCCAGTTGCTTATTGAATGTTGCCTCAATGTGAGAGCGGACTAAAGCTACGATTAGACCGCCATTTTTTTGAGTCATTTAAATGGCGCTGTGACGTCAGGGAAAAATGTCGCATTAGAGCGACATTTAAACTACTATTCGTCAGTGAAAAAATGGCGATCACACGAAATGACTATCATCGTCATTTGTGTCCCAAAATCAAATGACGGACACTGCGAGTCATTTAGAATTTTCCGTTGGAATGCCATTGTCCTAGGCGTCATTGAAAAGCGATCACACGGCCATTTTTTCCGCCACTTAAATGGCATTTAATTCATGTCATTTGGTGCGCCATTTTCCTAGTCATTTAAATGACGATCACACAGAGCGACATTTAAATGACTGCTTTGTGACGGGATTTTAACGTCAGAGCGCCATTTAAATGACTGGAAAAGATGGTCGTGTAATCGTAGCTTAAGGCAACATAATTTCAGTCGTTATACAAAACTTAATATTTTTTTAACCTTAACTTTCTAAAGTGTATTAAATCGAAAAAAAAAACTTTTTAAAAAGTATAATTAAAAACTACTTGACACACATACTGTAACTCAATACAATCACATCATTTGTGCTGTTTTCATCAATTATTCAGGAATGGAAAAATTAAATTTTACTTACTTTCGATGCGAATGAAAACTGGCATACGTAAAGCTCTTCCCCTCGTATTCTCCAAAAAAGCGACTATCCCCGAGGACTATGTGATAAATTTCATTTCCTGAACACTTGCCATATAAACGATGCCATTCCTCAGGGGACTGCTGTCCTTCTCTGTGAAATTAAGCGAAACAAAAACGAAAAAGAATGATATTAATTTCACCACCGTTTTATGACTTTACGACTTTGTCCATCTGCAAAAAAGAATGTATATACAGATACACTACAAACTACCGAAACGGATGTTTGCTGAAGGCAAACATTTCTACGGTCAAAGGGCAGGAAGGTTGTAGATAAATACTGTTCACTATATTGACCTTAGAGCTTAAACACAGAATGACCAGTTAATTAGTAGTTAAATGTTTGTACATTGGTCAACATGTTTATTTAGGTGTTGCCTGGTCGGGAGCCGGTATGGAGGGTGTGAAAACGTTAGGGTTCCCCACACGTGTTCACAACCTCAGGATTGGGTTTTCCTAGATTATGTCATCAGTGTAGCGCCATTGTAAGTGCTGTGAGTAATTCATTGGTTTGCGGGGATAGGTTAATTTATAACATCCATCAAGGAGTTAGCCTTGGCCGCTTGGCATTGGGTCGATGGCTTAAATATTTATGAGTCCAGGTTCACCCAATCCAGCTGGGAAGTGATGATGAATGGATGCGCGCTATTTATAATTTTAAGATATATTCTCTTTTGATTGGGTATTTGGTTCGTTTAGCTTTTGTAATCTCATCCCTAAATTTATTGGTTTCCAACAGATAATTTTGTATTGAATATTTTAGCCTTTCAGGAGATTAAATTTTTGGACAATATTTTTGGTGATACCTACCTCTTTTTGAAGTTGATAAAAGCTTATAATCCACAGTCGCCTAGTTTACTAAAAATCGATTCAGTTTTGAATTCCGCTAGTCATAAAAATACCTTCTAGATCAAGTCAATATTCCAAGTCCAACATGAGATATTCCAGTGCTGAAAATGAGTACGCCACCAGTGGTAGCCCCCGATAGGCACTGCTCGGGAACAGTGTCAAAGTTATGATCGCTGGTTTCTATGCTCAAAAAGCAAGACATTAGGGAATAAAAGAGTTTGAATTAACTGGCGGTGTTCCACAAGGCTCGGTCCTAGGTCGCTTGCTGTGGAACGTTATGTATGACGAAATTCTGCGTCTACCGATTCCAAGAGAAGCGTCAATCATCGGGTTTGCAGATGACATCGCCGTGGTGATTGTGGCAACAACTATATAAGAGGTCGAACTGCACTGCAACAAGATAGTTGCAACTGTACGTAATTGGATAGCTAATGCCGGTTTGCAACTCGCAAACGATAACGTTTAACGTGTGGACGGCATGAGGTAGCTTCTCAACCTTTTATTAAATATCTAGGAGTGGTTATCGATGCTCGTCTAAACTTCAAATACCATCTAGAGCATGTATGCACAAAGTCTGCAAAAACTGTTAGTGTACTTTCGAGGTTGATGAGTAACATCGAAAGCGCGAAACAGAATAAGAGACTACTTCTTGCAGGAGCTGTCGGTTAAACACTCATGTACGCAGCAGAAATATGGTCAAGTGCCACGAAAGTTAACTCTTATGTACGCGGAGCTAAATCCGTCTACCGAGCTGTTTCAAACGATGTTATACTCGTCTTATCTTCGATGCTACCTATCGATTTACTCGCTTAAGAAATGAAAGCGCTAAGAACCGAGCGAGTTCGAAATGGCCGGGTAGATGACGATAAAAGGAGGTACCTATGAAAGAAATGGTAGTATCGCAACTTGGCAACAACTCAGTCCTTGACGGGTCATGGCTGTTACCGAGAATATCTTTTTAAACGCGGACATGAAACCATCTCAAACTGTCCACATTGCGAGACCGTTTCTGAAAATTCGGAACACGTATTCTTTCATTGCCCACGGTACGAAGGTGAGAGGATTGCCTTACGCGATCAATTTGGGGAGTGGCCCACTCCCGATAACATCGTAAATTACATGTTGCATAAAGACGAAAATTGGACTATTGTAAGCAACGTGGCCGTGCGAATACTCAGCGAGCTGAGGCGTCTAGAGCACCAACGTAAAGTAAATAGCTCAAATAATAGAGTGATCTAATATGGTGAGAGGTTAGCTAAGCTTTGAAAAGGCTCAATGCTTAAGCAATGCGGATTGCTCTGACGGTATTTCAGCGGAGCGCTTCAAATACGGAGCTGATATTTTAGTGGAGGGAACAAAATGTTCCCAATGTTGTCAATCGGTTGGAAAAGACAATTGAGTTTAAAATTCCTCAAACTTCAAGGGCAAAATGAGGAAACCATAAGACGTGCCCTCTCTGACAAGATTTACCTTAGCTTCATAAACTATTTGCTCTGATTGGGTAAATGTTCCACGGTAATGTCTGCTTTAGCTAGAAAATTGTTACCTTCAAAGGTAGGTAACCCATCTTTTTGAGGTGTAGTTATTTTAAAGGGCTGGAGGTCGAGCTTCTCCTAACAAATAAAAAATGCATTAAAAATACGTAATTGCCTGCATTTTTTTAAAGCTTTAAACACTCTGCAAGGCTTTAAAAACCCCACCATTTTTCAAACGATTAGGCGACCATTTTTATCATTAAAAATCATTTACTTATCTAAACACACTATCCATCATCATACCTGGAGTCAGTGCTAAAAAATAAAAAAATTCCCCACATGCGGTTGATTTAAAATTAATTGAACACTACACCATATAGCCGACATCCATCCATCCATCCATCCAATCCGACCGTATCCATACCGTCTGCATACCCAAGTCTAACACGTTTCTAAAACACTTTTAAAAATTAATTTCCAACTCACTGTCCTCTGGATGTGTGCAGCAGTAGTGTTACCAATGTACTGGCACCCGGGCATGTGCAATTATTTGCTAATAACGCATATTTGAACTCATCCTCACAGACTACATGTTCGGCAAACTTCACATGCAGCTTATGCTCGGGCCTGGGAAATAAAATCGAAATAGAAAATCGCTTCCAAGGTCGTCATCGCATACAGACAACCGTATATCTATGTATGTGCTTACCTAAATATTTGCACGTACTGTGGTACATTTGGGGCAAAATCCTTCACCGCCCACGACCGCAGTATCGTATGCTCATCAGCAGCAGTCTTATCCGCATAATTCCGGGCAGCCAAGATGAAACAGGCTTCCGCTTCGTTCATTCTCGCTCGTGCTAGGTCACCGTCTTTTAGGCAAGATCCCTAAAATAATTAAAAAAAAAAAAGTTTTCTTAAAGTCAATGAATAATATAATAAAATGCAGTCCCCACATTCGAAAATTCGATCGATTAATCCTTGCAACTTATTGTTCAAGCTTCCTCTTTGGTTGTAATGGAGAGCATGCTTCCGGGAGTATACCCCAGGAATGAATGGATTGCTTTCGATTTGGTTTGAGTATATTTATCTTTTCGATTGAGTGCCGGTGGACAATGGTCATTCGAAATGTCTGTGCTGATTGAAAGGACAATGAAATGTACTTAACAATAATAATGAGTTTGTCCTTTATACTTTACATCAGTTTTGATTACTTATGCAATAAGCTTCTGAAAGATGAAAATGGACACGATGACTCCATTTATTCATTAGCGATGCGTGGGAAATTATTAAAATATATTCGCGCTCAGTGAAGAGTCTTTGTTAATGTTCTTTACTGAACAGTGTGTGTTACAAGAAATGAACTCTCTTTACTATCATTTTTACTGCACTAAAACAAAATGCTGTAGCCGGAGTGATAGATTAAAGGGGTTCCAGATTCAACTATAGGTACTAAGAAGACGTTTCAGTACTTGCATACAATAGATACTGGGAGACACTATGATTTCAGTGCTGCCAGAGTCTTGTCATAAGAATTCCCACGTGCCAAGTGCCAAAAAAATACCTTTTTTCCCTAGCCTGGCTGGAAAAAGTACCTCCGATTTTCCCACATATATTTTACAAACGGAAAACAAAAAAATAACGAAACAAAAAAAAAACAGTCTCAGTAACTATGGGGAAAAATAGTGTATTCCAGGCAAAGCTCCACGAATGACCCAACCAAATTAAAAAAAATTGCATCAAAGCCGTTCACATCTACATATATTCCCAGACAGTCAAGCTATAAAGGTCCTTAGCTCACTTATGATTGGATCCAAATCAGTATTACACTATGATTATTTCAACACTCTTCAAAGGCTTAGGGCCAGCTTTAAAGGTTCCGGAAAAAAGTTTCATATAATATTATCCGACATACATAACGCTATCCATGTGGTAAAAAATAATAATTCATGCCACCGCCTAGGTTATCTAGGTTATCCTAGACTTTATCTGTTAGATATCACTATCCGAGACCTTTAAAACCAAAAGCTGAAGTTCATTTGTCAGATAAGTTCCTGATAGACGAGTCTTTGTCAGCTAGTCTTGAAACTGGGCTTAGCCTCGGGAACAGAACCAAATTTATTGTGGGTTCATGGCCATGAAGGCTTCCAAGGGAACGAATAAGCAGACGAATTGGCCACAATAGGTCCCAAAACACCTTTCACGGGACCGGAAACTTTCTGATATATCCCTAAATGGGCTAAAAACTTAACCATAGAATGCTGGGAAATGTATCTCATATTGGAAAAATATCCCAGGTTGAACAATGCCCATAGCAGACATGATATCACTAAACAGTAAGCATATGGCTCTATCATACGTGTGGCAATATACAGAGACGATATCGTTTGGTCGTTTTCATTTTATGTTATTTGGCCCCAGGTCTTCTTTCTTTTTATGTCAGCGGTTGGTCATGGATGCAATCAGGTCTATAAAACAAATAGTTTTCCTAAAGTTGAACAAGAAAATTAAAGTAATGTTTTAAAGAACAAAAATGCCCTTTTGTTTGTTCTGGAAAACAGAAAGTATCAATCTGGAGCACTGTCTGTATGAACTCGATCAATGTAAGAGAGTAGACTACAATTTGATTTGAGTTTTACTTAAACTTTGACTTTTGATGGTATCACCATTCTCAGTCGGACTTGGAACTCAACCAATATAATTCACCTCAAGAAATACATGAGATTCGGATAGCATTGCATACTGAACAAGGCGCTTAAAGTAGCCAATACAGCAAACAACACAAAACCAATCATTGAATAGATGATTCCAAATCTATAGAAATCTTGTACAGATATATTTTAGACAAGGCGCGCACCGCACTTCTCCACTGCCACGCCACTACCACGCCACTGCCACATCACTTCGGTGCGCGCCTTGTCTTAAGGGAACAATAAACCCATTGATGAGCAGTCGTCGTATTGTCTTACACGCCTATTGGTCATAACGGGTGGGATTCTGTAAAAAAACGAAACGAAAAAAGCTTTCGCTTTTCAAAAAACGAAAGAAATCATACGAAAGCGAAAATTTGCTTGAAATTGTATAATTTTATCGTAATTTTGACAGTTCAAGGAACTTTTGTTTTCGACAGCAGTACACCGATACCGAAACGTTCTATACAGTTGAAGGTTGCAAGCTGGGAAGAAGCGATTAATGGCAGGAGATGGATAGATGCAAAGAAGTATATTCCCAGAATATCATTGGAAATGCCTGTAACTCTACCATGGTCATTGATTTCCATCAAAAAGGTGACTAATTTAAAAAGTTCGACGCTATTTCGAGAAGTGTTGACGAAGTCCGGATAAAGTTCAGCTTCGTACAACTCAGATCCTATGTATGATACAACTCAACTTCAGGACAAGCTTATCTATAGACATCTAAACTACCATTCGACAACCATGAAGGGCGTCTCGCTCCCCTCGTGGCTTCAGTTTTAAACTACAGTATAACATTTTCGGGCAAATTTTTTTTAAATAACTACATAATATGCAATAATTTAAGTTGATTGAAATGTTCATGGATGAGTTGTCCTGAAGTTCAGTTGTCTCATAGATAAGTAGTTGTATGTGCTCGAGACGGCAATGGATTGTGAATAATAGCATTTTTCTGATTTCTAGGCGTAATGCTCGACGCCGATAGGGTTAGTGCAGCAAAGAAGACTAAATTTATATCAGGGCGGGAAGTCCATTAATTTTTTCATCGTCAAAAGAAATGGAAATTCGATATTAACAGAGCTTAAAAGTGCCAATTTTATTTCCGCCGTTTAATGCGGCAGCGTTTTTTGCTATAAGAAAAACTTTTCCAATATTTTGAAAATCCGAGAATGCCAAAATTCACGTAATTTATAGCACAATCTTTTTGTTTGTAAAATACGAAATATATTTTGTCGCCAAAAACTTGGGTCCCACCCAAGCAAAATTTCCAAAATCCCAGAAATTGAAATTGATTTTCTTTATCTCTTCCTCCTTTCATCCAATTTGAAGTTGGAAAGATTTGGATTATCTGACTAAGGAAATATCTCTATTTTAAGATTTAAATTTAGTTATCTTCTTTTTTCAACACTTTTATATGTGGCAGAAAATCAGCCGAGAATAATAATTATTCAGGCTGATAAATATGAGAAATATTAGGCGCATTTTGGACCTAGTTTTGTACTAGGTTTAGTTTTTAGATCCTATTTTGTCCGTTAAAGTCCGAGATTTTCATGCTCGATAACTACTTTCCTTAAATGTTTTCTGGCAACCCT
Source organism: Cheilosia soror (assembly GCA_949372485.1). Lineage (NCBI taxonomy): Eukaryota > Metazoa > Arthropoda > Insecta > Diptera > Syrphidae > Cheilosia > Cheilosia soror. The sequence continues at coordinate 40,614,793 of OX443564.1, read as the reverse complement.
ACGTTACCCTCACCATCTCTATAAAGTCTACAAAGATTAGCTCACTGGGTTGGCTAAAGCCATGCAAACTAAAAACAATGCTTAATGCGATCAGGAAAACAAAACGTAAATGGAATAATCGCATCACATGAAGTATCTCAGAATTTCATTTCTAGAAAATCTAGGGTTTAACTTTCGCTCAATAGATCGGACATCATCACAGTAGTTGGTGCCATAACTGGTCATAGGTCGCAATACCAGAAGGTTAAACCTTCCTTATAACCATTTTTATAAGAGCTGCAGTGAAGAGGAAGAAAATAATTCCGCTCTTCACTATCCTGCCTTATCTCAAAGAAGACTGCTCCAGCCCGAATCAATATTGACAATATTGACGAATTGACAGCCATAAGTTTAAATCACCTGCGTAGCTTTGTTATGTTGACTATGACTATTGCAAATATCTTGACGTTGATTAGAAATATAAAAATTGAGGAACCACGGCCATCAGGCAAAATCAAATTTCCTTCTGATCCCCATTTTTTAAATTGTGGATTTTGGGCCGCATAAGCGAGTATGTACACCGGTGATTGGCAGCAAATATAAATGATCAATTTCATATCCCATAATCGACTAATATGCAGAAATGAAGATCAAGCTCATATATATAGAGAGACAAACTAAGACTAGCCGCACGTTGAACACGAATTTGTATCGTACGTAAACGTATGAATATTTGAATTGAGTGCGCACACTGAATACGATTTGCTCCGTTAAATAGAGATTGATATCCCTTTTGTGTGTCGTCGTACATGAAAAAGCTGACCATTTTTGAGAGAAAACTCTTAAGGATTTGCGCAGGACTCTAGTACGATCCAATCCGAAAGAAAAACGTTAGAAGTTCAAGACTCTACGAAGAAGCCAGCATGATGGAAAGACATACGAGCCAACAACGAGTCGAAATTATTAAAATTTACTACCGAAATTCGCAGTCAGTAATATCAATTGCAATTTTAATAATTATACCTTTTTATAATTTAAGAAAATTTCGAGGTCAACGTTAAGAGCGCTACGTCCAATATATGGTCGTCATAATTATCCTAGCAGATCAACAATTGAGCGTCTAGTGGAAAAATTTGAATGCATGGGCACAGTACAAAATGTTCCCGTGCCAGTTAGACAAAGAAGTGCCCGTAGTGTCGAGAATATTGCTGCCGCTGAGGCTTCAGTTGAAGAAAGCCCAAATGTGTCTCTCACACGTCGTTCTCAACCGTTGGGCATCTCTGTGACGTCGTTGTGGCGAATTTTGCGAAAAGATCTTGGCCTACATTCTTACAAGATTAAATTGACGCAAGAACTGAAGCCGCTTGACCACCAGAAGCGTCGTATGTTCGTGAATTGGGCTGAGCAACAACTTGAAAATGATTCGGATTTTCATCGAAAAATCATCTTCAGCGATGAGGCCCATTTCTGGCTGAATGGCTTCGTCAATAAACAAAATATGCGGTATTGGTCAGGCAGCAATCCACACGTACTCAATGAGTCATCATTGCATCACGAAAAAATTACGGTTTGGTGTGGTTTATGGGCCGGCGTCGTCATTGGGCCGTACTTCTTCCGTGATGATCAAGACCGGCACGTTACTGTGAATGGGAATCGCTACCGTTCAATGATAACCGAATATTTTTGGCCCCAATTGGATGATATGGACTTGGAGGACATGTGTTTCCAACATGACGGCGCCACAAGCTACACAGCGAATGTCACAATCAATTTATTGGAAACCATGTTTGGAGAACGTGTTACCTCACGAAATGGTCCAATCGCTTGGCCGCCTCGGTCGTGCGATTTGACGCTGATAGACTATTTCTTGTGGGGCTACGTCAAGTCTATGGTCTATGCCAATAAGCCAGCGACGATTGATGAACTTCGTACTAATATCGAACGTGAAATTGCAGCAGTATCGGCCGATTTATGCTTGAAAACCGTCGAAAATTGGGTTCAGCGTCTGGACTTGGCCCTGACCCACCCGACACCCGTCGCATCTGTTGCGTGTCGACGGATTGACGTATTCGACGGAACGAACAGTCCCATAGAATCCGTCGCATACATTGACAACATACGTTGTTTTCTGCAGCATTTGACAGTTTCTCTCTTTATCTCAGTACTTCCACCAATGAAAGTGCTTCTTCTCACGCTGTGCCATCTGTCAGTGTCAACGAATGCGTCTGACAGAAAAGTAGAAAGTAAACCTACTTTAGCCCTCGCATCCGCCACGTGCGTTGCTTATGGGTCACCTTCCATAAGCTACTGTATTCTATCAACCTGTCAGTCGAACACGTTGCCGCAACGGATGCGACGGATTCTATGGGTCGGGGCCTTAAGTCGTCAACTTCTTTTAATAGTTTGCAGTTGTGATATGTCGAAATTCTCAGAGCCAAAGAACTTCTTGAGAGGTTAAGGTTTATTAAAAGTCAAACGCTCCCTTCCCACATTTTTAGAAATAGACCCCCAAGCAAACTTCTTGCTGTTATTCGCGTCGATGTCAGGCTGTCCAGGCTGTCTAACATCATCATGAGTCAAAGAGCTGATAATAAATTGGACGGAGAGCTCTATAAGTTATTCAATGCGAGAGTGAGATTAATACTCAAGCTATGAGTACACGAGATCCCAAACACTACATACGCATGCCAGTCTGACGTCAATTTGACGTCAGAATATGTCACAAAAGGGTGCATGTCGTGTACTCGGCATACTTTTCGCACATGCCACAATATAATAAAACGTGACATATTCTACAATATGTCGAGTAATTATCGTGACGTCAACATGCGTATGTCGTGTTTGGCAAATCGTGTACTCATAGCTTGAGTAATGCCATTGTTTTTGGAATCTTAGCATCTCCCACTTTGACCTCCAGAAAATAGAAGGAAGTAAAAGTGTTACCATCGGCCTGACATACAGAAGTCATGCAAAATGGTAGTAATATCAGTTAGTACCTACACGTATGGGTCAATATTGGTTTTGTATGTGAGGTACCAGAACTACTTGACCGATTTAGCCCATTTTCAATACCAACCTGACGAGCGACGATTAAGATAAGTCCTCTCGTAAATGTCAATTCGATTCGACGCGTGTTTTCAACAGACTGTTAGGACAGACGGACGGAATTCCATCCTGATTCAGAATATATAGGTATACTTTACGGGCTCTCCGGTGACTCCTTCTTGCTACAAAGTGAATATAGGTACCTTTCCTGTGGAGGGTATAAAATGCAGACTGAAGAAATTTATCTGTATTCAGACCAATTTGATGAATATCTACTAATCCGGCTCTACAAAAGTTGCTATCGATTTTAATCATTTCGTACAAATTAAATTAAGTCAAGTTCGGAAAATCATTTAATTCTGTTCCATATCCTTTTAAGTACACCTTCCTTATTAATTTATTGATTTTCCACTCACCTGAATATATATAACTCTCTGCGCCCAAATGGGCACTTGCAGAATCATTCGCATCGTTGTATCTAATTCCATCGGACTCAGCAGCACCACATAATAGTCCTGCAGCAGAGGATGTGCATAGAACTCATTTAGGAAATCCATAATTGTGTCCGCATGCAGTGTTGTTGAACAGACGACGACATGCTTTTCACTCTGTGCACGATGTGATGAATAGCTGCCACCTAATTTCTGCCTTTCCATCCATGTGAATGCCAATTGTTCGAACTGTATAGAAGGGATGAACAAAATTGAAAAAGGATTGAAAATGTCATTAAACGAAAACAAAGAAAAAAAAACTTATTCCCTAAAATGCCATTGATGTGTTTCGGTATGGTGTATCCTTTTTTTTTTTTGCTAAGACAAGAGGAAAGGATCAGACTTTGGTGTATGTTACGAAAGAGGAAATGACAAGCACGCTCGGTATGAAATGCAATCGGAATTTCATCTGTTTCGAGTTGTTTTTCCTGGGTTTCCCAGTTTTGTATGGCATGTTGTTTTTCTTTTTAGTGATGGCGATTTGTTTCAGTGCATATGGAAATTGATTGATGTCATTTGATTTGGCACATGGTCACAGTTTCCTGATCCGCAAAATATTGGATCATTGGGAAATTTGATTGACATTGAACCGTTTGGCGAGTGATGAATGTTTTGGGATATGTTTCTTTTGATTGGACAGAGGAATATGTTCAGTAAAACCGAACTGAGTCGGGATACTTTTACCGGGCATACATTTCTTTGTTGTGTCAAAGAAAGTAAAGAAGTTGTGTGATTTCATGACCCTTTCTCCCTCTCTCCCGAGAGTTGGATAATTTTCTCCTCCTAAAACCACTATGAAACAGGTGATGTTTGAGGGACGAACAAGTCTTCTCAAACAAGTGGAAGATACAAGTTCTTTCTCAACCTTACACGTCTCGATGGTTAACAAAGTACATCCTCAGGGGACAATGTCAGTCTAAGAATACATAAGCCTCATCCGAAATTAAATTCGATTTCCACCTATACTTGTATAGATAGTTCCAGCTTTTGGATTTCCTTTGAGACAATACGAAATCCATGGATTTATTAGACTTTTATGACAGCACAAGAAACAATCCTATTTAACATTTACACTACGGAAAAACAACCATTTTCTCTATTTGACATTAGGTACTATTGTGTTTGACTTACCTGGGTAGGGAGGACAATCAAGGCAACACATATCATTATAACCATATACAGTTGAGAAGGCCAGATATCGGGAACAAAGTCGCCATAGCCAACTGTTGAGAACGTCACCACCACGTAATACGTACTTTGAAATAAATTCAAGTGACGATGTCCCGCTCGTTGGAAGTGCTGGATCCCGCAAACGCTACAAAATGAAAGAAAATTTAAAAAAAATTTGTTAATATTTTTACAATGAAAACCGGTTACTACCGGTCGATGCTACCATAAATAGGACTCTTTTGTTGATGCTTAATTATGCAAAATATCTTGTGGCAAATTTGAGAATTAAAATTTAATTTTTTTATAATTGTATTGACGTTTGTATCTACAGGGTTTCTCAATAAGAGCGCTACAAACGTTTTTTTTTTAAATAAAACAAAAACGGTTTTGGATATCAATGAAATTCTTTATTCCTGTGAAAGTACGTTCGATGCCATTATGTATGGAACTCGATTTCTTTTGCATGGCCGCCACGGGCACGCTTGCAGAAGTCAAGACGCTGAACCCAATTTTCGACGGTTTTCAAGCATAAATCGGCCGATACTGCTGCAATTTCACGTTCGATATTCGTACGAAGTTCATCAATCGTCGCTGACTTGTTGGCATAGACCATAGACTTGACGTAGCCCCACAGGAAATAGTCTAACGGCGTCAAATCGCACTACCGAGGCGGCCAAGCGACTGGACCATTTCGTGAGATAACACGTTCTCCAAACTTGGTTTCCAATAAATTGATTGTGACATTCGCTGAGTGGCTTGTGGCGCAGTCCTGTTGGAACCACACGTCCTCCAAGTCCATATCATCCAATTGGGATGATATGGACTTGGAACCAAAAATATTCGGTTATCGTTGAACGGTAGCGATTCCCATTCACAGTAACGTGCCGGTCTTGATCATCACGGAAGAAGTACCGCCCAATGACGCCGCCGGCCCATAAACCACACTAAACCGATTGCTGCCTGACCAATACCGCATATTTTGTTTATTGACGAAGCCATTCAGCCAGAAATGGGCCTCATCGCTGAAGATGATTTTTCGATGAAAATCCGAATCATTTTCAAGTTGTTGCTCAGCCCAATTCACGAACATACGACGCTTCTGGTGGTCAAGCGGCTTCAGTTCTTGCGTCAATTTAATCTTGTAAGGATGTAGGCCAAGATCTTTTCGCAAAATTCGCCACAACGACGTCACAGAGATGCCCAACGCTTGAGAACGACGTGTGAGAGACACATTTGGACTTTCTTCAACTGAAGCCTCAGCGGCAGCAATATTCTCGACACTACGGGCACTTCTTTGTCTCACTGGCACGGGAACATTTTGTACTGTGCCTGTGGATTCAAATTTTTCCACTAGACGCTCAATCGTTGATCTGCTAGGACGATTATGACGACCATAAATTGGACGTAGCGCTCTTAACGTTGAGGCCACTGACTCCGAAATTCGGTAGTAAATTTCAATAATTTCGAATCGTTGTTGGCTCGTTTGTCTTTCCATCATGAAATGGCAAACCTTACTGAAGAGAAATGTCAAAAGACCGGCAAGAAATTCGGCGTCGTTTGCTGTCCCTGTCGCTCTACTTTTGTAGCGTCCCTGTTGAAAAACCCTTTACCTAAATTAAAAAAAATATTTCCAATCTATTGAAAATGCTGGGAGCATTATGCGTGCAGAACCAAGACAGATTGTGTTGGGTATCCGAACACTGCAATATTGAGGGTAACTGAAGGGATGACGTTTTGGCCAAAAACGGAATAGAGCTTCTAAAAATTTAAACTCTTGAGTTCATAAGACCACCAATAGCCGCGGCCAAGAGAATTATTTTTGAGAAAATTTAAAATAAGACAGACCAAAGATGGTCGGGTATAGTAGGTCACAGGGTCTCAAAGGCTCTGTGGCTTAAGCTAGATCGGAATAAATCTGTCGAATTATTAAAGCTCAGCAGATCAAAGCTATGGCTATAGGGATACTCTCCGGGCACTGTCTTATAAGGAACCACGCTATGAGATTAGGTTTAACAGATACGTACACATGCAGGTATTGCATGTCACAGAGGATATTGCTTACGTATCTCCTCTTTAAATGTCAAGCTATTGCTCGGTACAGGGCTACAAGAGGACACACCTTGGAATTGGAAGGGACTTCTTCGACAATTTGGAGGAGGTTGACCTCACAAACTAAATTTAAACGATTTTTAGGTTTTGTAGGGAAATTAATTGATTGGACTGTTAAGGTTCCCCAGGGATGGCGAAAGACCCAATATAGTGCATGCATGGTATACTGTGATGAGCTCACATTCTATTCAACCTAACCTAACCTTATAGGTCCAAAAAGTAGCACCAACCACCCTGTGCTAGATACAAACGGAAACCTTTAAGTGTCACTAGAAGACCAACTGCGAAGGTGGAAGAATCATTTTTGTGCACTGCTCAATGATGACTAGACACTAGAGTACAAAAATGCAAATCATCATCAAATGCTGGACTTACGAAGGTCTTTTAGGGGAATTGACATCAACCCTCTAACAAGTGCAGAAATAAAAACCGCGATCCTGCTTCTAAAAAGTAACAAGGCAGATGGACTGGATGGCATACCTGCTGAGCTCGTGAAAGCGGATCCAGACGCAACGGCATCTATTTTGTTTTCACTTGTTCAGACTGTTTGGGAGAATGAAACCTTTCCCAGGAAAGACAGCGAAGAACGGCCCTTTTGTCAGTAGTCCCAAAGCTGATGGCAACTATCATTCTGGAGAGGATAAGAGGTTCAGGAATGAATCGAGGCTCATGAGGCACTAGAGGCACTAAGCGGGTTTTCGCAGTGGTCGACCATATTAACACCTTGCGAATCGTTCTTGAGCAATTGTGGAAGTACCAATCACCGCTCTTCCTCGATTCGTCTGCACTTATTCGCCTTGAGTACTCTAGCCAATCAAAGCCATTATTTCAGTGAGTTTTTGTGTCCCTCATCGAGGACCTACAACGTCAATTTTTTTGATTTCCTGTTCGAGCTATTTCTTAGAATGATCTTATCTCTTTCTTATTAACTTAAACTCACTTGAAGAACAAAGAGATGTTGCGGATATTGTCTTCATTCATCGACTTCTCACAGGCTCTGTCGACTGCGCGAACTTCTAAAACCTCATTTGTGTTTAACACAAAGCCTCTTAATTTACGACGTCCCTGTCCTAAATCTGACGTATGTTACAGAAGGTAGACATAACCATTTTTGATTTAAACCGCAGCAAAGAAAATCAGATTTTCAAGCAATGCAGGGAGCAAAATTATACGCACCCTTCATAGGACCTCCACTATTTTGTAAGAATGCACGAATGCCTAAAACTTTAAAAAACCTTCAAGGCTTGAAGCACACCAAGGAAACTGTTAGGGAACAGCGGCGTAAAAAGTCTAAAAAAAGAACAACTGAATAATTGAAGCTTCTTAATTGCGCACTTTAGACTGTAAACTCAGGAAACATCTAATGAGACGAAGGCCTCTGCACCGGGGTTTATATTTTGTAATCCTTTGGGAGACTGACCCATAAGAGTATCAAATATATTATTCTCATATTCATAAAAGAAACTGGACTTTATGACGTTCTCTTAGCCAAGGCTAAGGTTTATCAAAGACACTAAAGGACAATTTTTTTAAAAATCCGTTCAAGCAGGTAGTTTCAATGTTTCTAAGACATTACTGCTTTGCACTACTGATTGAGGAGTAAACAACTTACAACCTAAGATTTTTTTCACAGCGCCAACTCTCGCGAAAGTCTGGAAAAACATCCGAGAGTCTACCAGTCCTAATCAAGATTGTCATCAGCTTTCAATTGTAGGTCCATTCTATTCACGGAAAAGAACTTAGAACGAAATACGAATCATTCGCTGCCCTATCCCCTATACATAGTTACAACCGCAATTAACTTTCCCACAACCATTCGTCTAGGTTTGAGTCTTAATTTTTTTGGACGAATTTAAATACTAGCATATTTTCAAATACAATTTGTCCACTTACCTTGTAAAAACTAGGCACAGCAACGTCGCTGATAATATTGTCAGTTGCTGCGATAAGGCTGACTGAGATTTTTGCATCGCTCGATGGAGGTCGTTCTAATGGAAGAAAAATAAAATCCTTAAACTATATTTCATAAAAACTTTAATTTCACAAGCTCATCCACTTACGAACATATTCTCCAATGACCTCTTGGCGAGCCAACAATTGAGAAATATTGGTATGAAAAGGTTTCTCAGGGGAGGCCATAATATCTAAAGTATAGAAGAAAACACAAAACCCCACAAAGCCATTTAAAGATAATGCGTAAATCAATCTTCGATCAAAATCGAATCCCACCCCCACTCACCGTAAGTGCAAAAGGTATTGTCGTAATTAATTCTAAGATAAAATGAAACGAGAGAATCTGTTGCCATATGTTTCCCTGAAATAAAAAGAAACCAATTTCAATGGGCAATAAGATATCTGAAGAGGACTAGGTAGGTAGATAGATGAAATCGTGTCACAGATACTTACCTTATATCCTAGATATGTGAGTAAAACTGCCTCCGTTAATGACACTAACGCTAAAATTAATTGTACGGCCCATAAAACTGTCGGCCGATTCACCCACAGAATCGCTTCCCAATTTATAATTGGATTTTCTTGGAACTCCTCCTCGGTTAACTGTGCCGATGCTAGAAATTCCGTTTTATTACTAGGTAAACAGCCATAACTGGAAAAAAGTGACCACTTTAGTCGACTAGCTGCTGAGCATCTTTTTAGGTATAGCTTACCATGTTGCAAATGTTGGATTTGTATCCGTTATCACACGTAATATATACAGAACACATGCTAGTAATTTAAAAAACAAGTCAGCTATTCGTATTCGTAAACCTGTCAGAAAGAAAGAAAAGGGATACAGTCAAAAAAATGTGAACTTCTTTGGAATAAAATGTTGAGATAAATATTTTTTTCTTTTCCCAAAGCAAGTTAAAATAAAAAGGACACAAACTATCTGGTTGCGGTATTCAACAGATACAAAAAAACCGTCTCCCCGGCCGAATCGAATAACGTGGCTGTAAGCATTAACTCCCAGCTGGACTGGTCATTTGGAAATGTCAATCGTTTATAGAGATATAATTTATCTCATCGATAGAAATCTATATACATTTGTCTATTGATTCACATACACATTGAACAGAGCACCTGATCAAAAACGTATAACTTTATCTTTATTTTTATTTCGAAGTTGAAGGTACCTTCAACCTTCCTCTTTGGATAACTCACCCAGATAGGTACCCTGGGGTGGAATTTCCTATTCATTGGCTAAAAGGCAAATTGTTATTTATAGTTGAATATAATAGGAAGTTGAATAGTTTAGTGCACCGTTGTGAGGTTTTGGGGTAAGGGTCAAAGTTGTGTGAATTCAATATGGGGTATACGAGTATACCTTTTAAATGAAAGGAGAGCATTTGGAGATGGGAGATATATTTTTTCCTAAAGAAGGGAAGCTTTTGAAAAACTCCCCAGCGGATGGCTTTGGACAGGTGTGAGAGTGAGACGTTTTAAAGTGAGTGAGTGTTTTTAAGGGAAATGCGATTGAACTATGAACCTATCTGATATGATATGAGGAGAGTTTGGGTTATATTTCAATACTCAATTAGGTTAAAGTTGGTTCATTCTTTAACCAAGTTTTAAGAGATCGACAACGAAACCCATTTCTTTTGCGGTGACCAAAGACACGTGCACACCGCACTGGTGATAGGTTATCGTAGGAGAACCAATCGTCCTTCGCATTTTCAAAAAAAAAGAAAGATATTTAATATAGCTTACGTTGTAGTAGCTACATATTTTGAGTTAGATAATTAGATAACACAAAAAAACTTACCCTTAAAGAAGCACTGACTTCTAAAAACTATGGATGGTTACATATTTCTACTGAAAACACTTGAAAGGCTGATAGATCTATATATTCGCCACAATATCACAGCAGGAACTCTCTCGAAATCCCAACGCGCCTACTGTAAAGGAAGGTCGGTAGAGACAGTTCTGCACTCCATTGTCGGAATCGTGGAAAAGTCACTAGCTGTCAAAGAATTTACAATGGTAGCCTTCCTAGACATTGAAGGGGCTTTCAACAATATAGAGCCGAGAGCGATAATTAACGCACTTGAAAACCTGCAGATTGACGCTAGTCTAAGTCACTAGATCAACCAAATGCTCCTAAGCAGGGTTATCAATTCGGAACTTGGCTGCTGCAAACGGAGAAGGTGTGTGCAACGCGGCACTCCACAGGGTGGAGTACTTTCATCACAGCTATGGCTGCTAACAATAAATGAAATACTTGTAACCTTGGAGAAAACCGGTGGTGGTAGAGTTATAGCCTACGCAGGCGATATCGGCATTTTATTTACTGGGAAATACCTCCCAAGCCCAACATTGCGGGACTTGATGGAATCGGCCCTGGTCAAATGGTCTACCAATTGCGGCCTGGATATAAACCCGGGTAAAACAGAGCTAGCACTATCTTCAACAGGTCCGTCCAGCTGCTTGGCTATGCGGACGATATTGACATCATCGGTCACTACCAGCGTGTCGTGATAGAAGCGTTCACGGCAATTGAAGAGCAGCCGAAATCCGTTGGGCTTGAAGTAAATGAGGACAAGACTAAGTACATGATATCAACAAACAAACAAGCATCGGTCCACCGCCTAGGACAAAACTTCACTATTGATAGCAACAATTTCGAGGTAGTTAAGGAGTTCACCTACCTCGGGGTAAACGTAAACTCCACGAATGACACCCTAGTGGAGATCCGGCGAAGAATTAACCTAGGAAACCGTTGCTACTTCGGTTTGGCAAAACAACTGGGTTCAAAACTCCTAACTCGAAGGACGAAATGTGTGCTCTTAAAAACCCTTATCCTGCCAGTTCTGATTTATGGCGCCGAGTGCTGGACGATAAGGAAGAAGGGAGAGCTGATACTGGTCTCCTTCGAAAGAAAAATACTTCGGCGGATTTTTGGTCCTGTGTGCGAGGAGGGCGAATGGAGGAGAAGATACAACCGCGAACTCCTCTATGAGCCGTACCAAGATGTGGATGTAGTCCAAAAAGCCAAAACACATCTACTACATTGGCTCGGCCACATCGACCGAACCTCCGTTTCAAAGACCAAGCCATCGCGGATGCCAGAGCGCTTGGTCTGGACAATTGGAAGCAGCGTGCCCGGGATCGTAGAGGATGGAAGGCTGCAGTTATCATGCAGTTATATGCAGTCTCAGGCAGAGATTCTTCACGGGTCGGAAGCCCGATAAGTAAGTAAGTAAGTAAGTAAAACAGAGCTAGTGCTATTCACGAAGAATCCGCCTCAGCTTCTCTGACAGCGCCAAATACTTAGGTCTGGTTCTGGATAGGAAACTGAGCTGGAAACTAAACCTGCATGAACGCATTAAAAAGGCCGCTACTGCACTTTACTCCTGCAAAAGGATCTTGGGCCTCAGATGGGGCATCAGCCCGAAAAAATGCACTGGCTGTAGTATACCGCATTAGTCAGACCGATACTCATGTATGGACTTATTGTCTGATGGTGGCCAGCACTAGATAAAAAAAAAGCTACCTCTTTCTACTTAATAGAATCCAAAGAGTGGCATGTGTCTGTGTGACCAGTGCACTGCGGACCACTCCAACCGCAGCACTGGAAACCATGCTTCACATTCTGCCTTTGGATATACAGAAGTTACAGACAACATAACCACGGTCCTGGATTTCAATATTAAATACAAGATCAGTATTCCCGACCGACAGCAATGGAAAGAGAATACGCTAGAAGTATACACAGACGGCAGACGGCTAAGGCGTCTGTTATATCTATCAGTAAAATTCGTAAAGAAATTGTTTCACTTTTTGGAGCACTTAAACTTAATCGTTGAACTCAATCTTGGTCTTAAAATGTTGCTTTTGAATTGTAAAACTAAGTCGTAAAAAAAAAATTAAGCAATTGATCTTTAAATTTTCTAAAAAAAAGAATTTCTTCTTATATTTCCGTACGAAAAACTTTTTCTGTTAATTTTCTCAACAAGTTTCACCAAGTATTCCATTGAATTCCTATGATATGCTATGGTTAAATGTTTCAGTTTTGTTCTGTTTCGTGTTTTTACGGATGCATTTTACTGATAGCTACGAGTATATAACTGAGGCCTAAGACGGAGGACGGAGTAGGAGCCGGGATTTTCTCAGTTCCCTTCTCCCTAAACCAGTCTTTTAGACTACCAAATAACTGTAGTGCATTCCAAGCAGAAGTTATGGCTATTCGCGAAGTCGCTGAACTGCTGAAGGTGAGATCGATATCGAATTCAGCTATTGAATCACCAATATTAAGATCCAAATTGTCCAGGCACTGCCGCAAATCTTTAAATGAGATCGCGGATATGTGCACGGTTAACGCTGTGCTGGGTCCTTGGTCATAGAGATATACCAGGTAACTGTAAAGCAGACGAACTAGCAAGGAACGGCATGAAAATGGAACTCCCTACTGGTAAAGAAGAGCCCCATGTGCCAATTGAAACGGTAAGATACAACATCTCCACACTAGCATTGCAACGGGCTAACGAGAGATGGCGGGATCTTGACACCTGCAACCATGCAAAACTGACCTGGCCACGAATAAATCGGCACAGGACAAAGGTCCTGTTAAACGTCAGTAGAACACATATCGGAACTCTTTTTCAAAATGTCACTTTCTTAGGTCTAGCGCTTTTTGAACCCCAAATTCGACAATTTTGAGGATTGTACAGACAATAAGAAGAAAACAGGCGTCATTGCAGAATACTAACACCGCGAACTGTATCTATCACAACTTGATTATTTTTCAAATATTGCTCAGCACTTAATTTTTAATAATCCTGAATTGCCAGCTGTCAGGATCAAATTCTGAATCTATTTAGCAATGTCCATCTGCCTGTCTGTTGAAAACGCGATAGCGTTAAGGTGCCTGTCCATTTGAGAGTACTTTCGCTAGTAAACTCTCGAGCGTTACTCTCGAGCAGAGTATATCCATTATAATGAGTAGGGACACTCTCGACAATTTCCTTATCAGCAAGTATTACTGTGCCACACAGACATGAGAAATAGACGGATATATAAAGTGGGTAGTGAGAGAGAGAAAAAAGAGGAGGAGTATTTTTTCGGAAAATGGCACAGGGTGCTCCGTTAAAAAAGGAACATTTTTAACTTGTCATACATTTTTATTAAATACGAAATTATAATTACATGTGTGTTACGCTAAGATATTTATGCTTGTTGTTGGTTTTTTTGATTATTCTATTAAATTTTTTGATAAAGTCATGCTCTCAAACACGTGTCTACATATAATTTTACAGTAATCAATCACATTTATGTGGGTAATACATTTTCATTTCAAAATTATATTTTATTTATTTTGCTATAAACTTTCTAATGCATCTAAAAATTCTTTAGGCGAACGTGTTAAATGCGCACTTTCATCTTCCTTAAAAATCTGTAAATATGGAGGAAACACTATGTTGCTGACTTAGTTCCAACTCAAATTTGCGTTTTTGACGTTTTTTTTTTTTTTAATACAGCATGCAAAATAATAAAACGGATGTTCACTACCGAAATCAACAGTTTTATAGTCAGATTCAGTTTTGAAAGCGTTTATTTCAACGCCGGAAAGCTCTAAATTTGCAGTTGGCTCGCAACTATTTCCTCCATGTAGCTACTTTGCTGAAAAATATATTTTAAATTCACAAATGAATTGAAATGGAGTCAGCAACTTATTATTTCTTCGTCGGTTGCGTTAAAATGTCAATTAAGTTAATTGAAATACCAATAAGACAATTTATATTCTGCTGCCATCCTTTTAGTTATATTGGCAGACTTATCAAAAAAGGCAATACTTAAAAAATGTATTTCATAAGAAATAGATTTGCTCTTCATTTTGAAAAAATGGTCTTCTGAATTTGTTGGGGTCTTTAAATTTATATGAATTAAAGATTAATATAACTTAGGTCACATTTCGACCACAAGCAATACTATTAATTTTAAAACCAATATGTATTTTAAATGTGTTCAAGCAAAATAAACAGCGCGTAAAAAAATTGTAATGAAAAATTACACCTCCAAAAAAGTAGTCAGAAAAGGGATAGTTTCAGGAGTTATCACTAAAAAACAAATAAAGTTAAACTTTTAATGCCCTCCATTATCGGCACATAAAACTATTTTACACCTTCATTTTCTTTTTGTTCTCGACCGCCCAGGCTAAACACTTCAAAATATGTTTTCCCATTTTCTATTTAAATTTCTATTTAATCCAAAAACATTTGCACTGTAGTTTGTTCGCACCGAAAACAATCACGGGTCACCCTGTATTGTGTTTATTTCACTTCTTTCGCACAACTGATAAGCATTCGAGTTTACCGCCTTTAAAAATGCTTTATGAAAAAACCAACCCCATCGTCACTGCAGAACCAGTGTGACCAGTTATTATAAAAACTAGCAATTATGGAATGAAATCATTTCTATTGCTACTAGGCCCAATATCGGATTGCATTATTTTAAGCGAAGTCAGAACAAAGAAGAAACATTTATTTTCATATTTTAGATTAAAATATTAATGGTAGGAGTTCAGAATTAGTTGTAATTCCTGGAAAAAATAATCATAAAAACGAAGCATGGAACCATTTTCCAAAAAGCAAAGCAGGTCACACTGCATAAAGTGAATAGGTACACACATCGAAATCCGAGTTTACCGCCTTTAAAAATGCTTTATGAAAAAACCCACAATCGTTCGTCGTACACAGCAAGCCCCATGTAGTGGTACAGGTAAAATGTGTTGTGTACCCTTTTCTTCTCAAGCATTCGTTGTATTCAGGTAAAAAGTATTCTTTCGATCTGCTTCCACTTATTGTAAGATTTTTTCTGCATTTTGCTTTGTGGTAGTATGAAATGCATATGTAGAGAGAGTGTCCCTACTCATTAATGGATATACTCTGCTCTCGAGTGCCTGTCCATTTGAGAGTAATAATTTCGAGATTTTAATCTCGCGAGTTCTTTGATAAGATTTTGAGAGTAGATTCCCTGAGAGTACTCTCATAACCGTGTCCACTTGATATAATTCGTCTGCTAGTTAGACCCATTTTACACACACCGATTTTTGTCTTACGGCACCCTTAATTCTCTTTGGGGCACTTATGGCGCATTAATACGTCCATTGTTTTCACTTTAGTGCCTTGATTGTCAAATTGTCTTTGTTTGTTTCCTTTTTTCTCATTCGTCGTTCGCGGTGGTAGCTGCATTTTCGAAGCTCAGGCCGCACACAATTCGAGCAAATGCAGACGTCTAGCGCGACCGAGTACGGTTAATAGATAAAGCAACGCTGAAAATTACGAAAGAGAACGAAAAGAGAACAGAAGAATCGGCTGGGAATTCGCGGCCCATCCGTGTTCGGCTATCCCATGCACTTTTCATCCCCTTTACCTACACATTCTCGAGTCGTAAGACAAAAATCGGTGCATTTAAAACGGGTCGTACCAGTTACAGCAATCTTTCTTACAAGCCAAAGGCTGCGGCAAAGAATTTTCTCTTTTTTTTTCTATTCTTTTTTTTTTTGTTTCATTAATAACACTTTACCGCGCAATTTTGCACCTTAATTCAAATCTTGCGTGAATTTTGGGCCACCGCCTTTACAAAGACAAATAGTAACATCTTTTACGTTTACAACGATTTTAGAAAATGTCTTGTGATATGATTCAATATTTAAATCAGATAATGTATAAATAAGGTTTTTGCTTGTGCAGACATAAGGAAGGTTATATATGATCCAGAGTCCATCCCTGAGGGACAACATAGCAGAGGAAGACCCAACCCTAGGTGGCGCGCACAATTGAACGGCAACCTCAACCAACTTGGTGTGCATAACTGGAGGTAGCTAGCTGGCTGGAGGAGCTTGTTGGTTAAGGCTGTGGTCCACGGTCCACCCCGGACTGTAAACGCCCCCAAATGTGAAAGTAAGGATATACATAATTACAATAAAGACCCCAAGGACTTTGTATCTACAAAGAAACGAAGATGGTTCCAGAATATCATCAACAATTTGCAAATTTATTAATTTTTTTTAGCACATTATCAACGCAAATAAATTTTCTCACCTTAGGGAAAAAATTAATGCGGGTAACGTTTGGCATTCATTAAATCGACCTTCAGCTCCTTCAACGCATTGTTTACCGAAATCTATGATTGTCTGCTTGGGTACAATAACCCCGGGTTGAACAAATGTCTGCGTGTCATTCTTTTTGTAATATAGGTTCCCAATTTGGAGCTATCGCCATAACGTGAGTGTGCACCTTCCAACGAGGGACAGCTGTTTCTACGTAACATGCGTGCTAATGCATCACTCTCATGAAGAATTACTTTTAATGGGATTATATTTTTATATGAGGTTTTTTTTTTCTAACACTCACAGGTGCTTGCATATTGTTCACATAATTGCTTTATCCATAGCCCACAGGGCATTGAACTTTATTCAACCTGTGATCCTGTGAACAATGTAAGGCAGCAGCTCATTTATCAAGTTCAAAAAAGGTAGGTATGCCAGCAGTCGTACTATTTGAATAATTGCCTCACAAAAGGGATAACGATACAGATGATACCCTCATCAGTTTTTGTTCGCCACAGAAAATAATTTTCTTTGTAAGTAGCTACTGAGCTGAGCACGTAAGCAAGGGAATTTTCAACCTGCATGCGGGGTATGTGCGGATACTCTTTCTCCCTTGGTTCAGAGTAGTTACAGACGTTCGAAATTGTAGGCAGATACAAGGTGTACTAAGGCCTCTGAAAATTGGCAATCGTCTTGTCCACAATTGAATGTATTCTCCCTTTTAATTTCCTGTCCGAATTCGTCATAGTAAGTAGGATAAGGACCATAATTACATCGTGTCGTTGCAAAAGGACTCTTAAACTCGGTCAAAAGTGTATACAATGAATAGATTTAACTTCAAAGTAGTTGAAGCATTGTCTACCTGAGCTCCAGTATTAACACGCGAAATGACAACAGTGTAAAAGTCAAGCAAAAAATCAGTCTTGCCAACTGCTGTCTCTTTAAAGACAAAGTGAGTCCAGTGACCTGGGAACGCTTATTAGAGTGATATTCGGTTTGGTTTGTAATAATGATTTGTGGAGAAGAAGATTAAATGACGAACTTTACATGCTACTCAGCAACATTAATCTGGTCAACAGCGAAGAATGGTATAGGTGCACGTACGTTTCATATTCAAAACCTTTGGGTGGAATTTAATTCACATTTCTCACCCTATCCCTCTCAATTCCATGCCTCACACTCAGTGTTTTCACTTTGTATTACTATTTTTGAATATTTTTCCTAGCCTATCAAGAACCCAAAATATTGGAACGGAATAGCCGCACTCGCAATAATTATTCCCACAAAAACTCAAAAGTGACCTTCAACACATTTTTGAACCGAAACTTCTTATTTGGACTGAAATTCCAAACTCCGATGAAACGAAAAACCGACAGAAAACGAGAGGGGACACCGAGCGGACCCCGGACATATTCAGAGTATGGAACAAAAAGGAACATATGAATCGCACTAATTTCAAAACCGTAGAAAAGGACACAGTAGGTTAGGTACAAAAAATAAATAGATCACTTTTTGGCTTATTCTATATTTTCAAATGAGATGCACGTTCCTGGATCGCGATCAATTTATCTATGATTCGGCCAGTGGTTTGATCGGATCACATACATTATTTGGTGCTACGAGTGTGTGACTACTTGTTGTAATTTTTGATTTGAATTGTCTAGTATAGCCCGTCCCAAAGCAGAAGAAAGATCCCAACATGCGCAGTAGCACTTTATTTAAGGCCCTATTTATAGCTATCATTGAAATGCATCATTGAAAATTTTGTTTTCCGATTTTAAGACGATTAATAAAACAATATTGGCTTTAGTTGGTATCAAAATAAAGGTAATCAATTGTGGAATTTTTTCAAGAAAGAAATTACCTACTTAATTCTGACTAAAACTCTTCTTTAAATTCAATTTTATTATTTCACTGATCGAAATGGATTTCAATGAACAGCTGATTCTCGTTTCTCCAATTTGGAACCCAGTCGTTTCACTGATGTGTTCGATTCTCTTCCTATTCTCAGCTGTCAGTTTTGCTTTCAATGATCAACTCTAACTCGTTTGTTGAAAAGTCACTGACAGGAATTTTTCAATGATTGCTATAACCGACTTGTCAAAAAAATGAAACCACCATTCCACTGATTTGTTCCAATGATGCATTTCAATGATAGCTATAACTAGGGCCTAAGGTAAATTTTTTTCTCTTAAGGATTTTTGATCGCATGAAATTGTTAATGCTTTTCTCTACTTTATCACAAAGTATACCGAAAATTCCATTTCAACCCTTTTTAATACATAGTGATAGTGGGTTTCACGCTCTGTTATAATAAAGTTACTCAGAAATCTGGCTTTCATTACTAAACACACATAGCTATTTGAGAAGTGCAACACACAGCAAATTTCCATCTTTTTTGGGGTGGGTAAATGTGTATCTTTTGCATAAGCCAACGACACGGTGCTGTGCTTCTGTGTGGACAATCAGTCATGATGACTCGATCGTCGATCGAGAGAGATGTCTTCGCAAGTAGGGGTATGCTTGTTGTTTGAAATGCGCACATATTTTTTTTAAGCTGTAGTTCTGGTTGGAAAAGTTGTTTTGTTGTCGGTAAGAGAATAAAATCCCTGATGTGAAGAGACCTGCGCAAGAAATTTTCACTTAAGTTGGGACGGGCTATACCACCCATCTTTTTAATCAAAAACTATTTTCCTTTCAATTTATCATGCTCAACAGTGACTTAAAACGGAGTCTACGTCTAACACAACCGTAGGTAACTCCATTACGATAGAATCTGCAGCATAATCTCGCAATATCTTTGAGGCTTTACGCCAAACTTACATGATTGACCGACTCTTCCAACAGGCAGAACAACGAGTTCCTAAATGTTAGGGCATAAAAGAAGGACAAACAAAATTTTTGCATTCAAAATCACCCGCACTCAGCCATCGCGAGTATCCCTTTTACAAATGGTTCACAATTCACTTAAGTTAACAAAGGAAAATAATGAAAAATAAAATCCTGTCCGGGAAATTAGAAATGTTTATTCTCAAACGCAAAACTTAAAATCCAGTTCGTTATACTCACTTGATCTTTGATTCTTAATGAAGTAAAGTTGCAGTCTTTCTTTGAATGTGTTTTCATTAACGTAGTATTCAACTCGGACTCTGAAATGAAAAATACAAAACAAGAGAATTAATGTTTTATTATTGAAATATGAAAATAAGAAAAATAAGTTGAATCCTAAGGACTGCAGTATTGCCCGTTCAACTAGGACGTCAGGACATAGAAGACTTGAAAGCCTGAAACTATAAAACGAAACTCCTTAAAACTGTGTAAAATATGATGCTTTGTAGTCAATTGTTCTCCCCAAAATTACTTTATGGCACGTCCGACCAAATACAGAGTCCTTTGGGGTGCACATAGTGCACTTTCGTATAGACATCCCTTTGCAGTTCTTGTTTGCACCATATACCATGAGCATGAACATATACGTCTGTAGGTATAAACATATTCCCTTTCAAGACGAATGTATTCGTAAGGAAAAAAGTGCTGCAGGCTGCAGGATACGCAAGAATAGAGAAACTCTTTATTGCATCGTAAAGGAGACCAAAAAGAGCGCAGTACTTTTCTATGTAGGGTATACGGACAAATCGTGACTAATATTTCAAAGAAGTTTACTTTTACGTGGGGCTGTATAAGTCGTTCCATATAGGTACATGCAGGCTAGATTATGTTTATTTGAAACCATTGAAACCGTATGCGCATTACTTCTAGGAACATTTTATTGCATTACATCTTGTGTGTGATTATTCTGATTTTTTGAAGAACGTAAGTTTCTCACAAGGAAAATCGAATGTGAAACGCAGATGCTGTCAATGGATGATATCGATTGATTTGGTAATAGAGTTTGGTTTTTACCTTAAAATTTAGATTTTGTACAAACGTGGCTTTATTCAGCCTTTTCAGCAGATTCCTTTAAAAGGAATATCTGCAACTTTTAAGTTGAGTAAATAAATAATGAATTCTTTATGGAGCTATGTGTGGTCATTTCCTTTTTATGGTTAAGCGTTGCATTCGTTTTTTATAGACTGCCATCCTACATAGAGATGTGATATTTTACACCTCACCAACTTTTGGAAGGAGATGCATTTTTGCAAAAGGCATTTGTTGGACTTATACATACGTTACTAGCGGCCCCGGCGGACTTCGTCCAACCCAAAAATACAACGAAACTATTGCAAGACAATGCAATTCTAACAATGCCACTTCAACTTTCATAATCGCAATGAAGAAATCCGAATCTGCAATGCGCAATGGCCGGCAAACGTTATTCGATCGAACAAAACACGACTTCGCAAAGTGCAATATGGACGCTGAAACAGCAACGAATGAAGAAACTGCGCAACTGAATCAAATGGCACAGTCAACGTGGGCAGCGCCACCACACATGAAACAAAATTGGCTTCTCCATTGATCGATAATAGATGGCGTTACGTTGCGTGTCTATATGACAGTTCAATTGTGATACGATTATGTTACATTCAAATTTGATTCTTTTTTTGGTTGTTGCCAAAATGAAAAAAAAATTTAAAAAATCGAAAAAAAAAACTTGTCGTAACACGCTGGGTGACCACCCATCAGACATTTTTATTTTTTTTTAAACCTGTACTGAGAAAATACCTTTTGAACAAAGTAATAAATCATCAAAATCGGCTCGGCCAATCTCGAGTTATGGGATTACATCGCTTTGGACACTTTCTTTTATATATACAGTTTCACTACAGTGTTATCAAAATATTTTAAGCCATTATTTCCATAAATGAGTTTGGCCTCAGTCCTTTTGGTAAGACTATTTCTGATTTAATTTGCACGATCAATAATTGCATGAGTCCATACCCCTTTTGTTAACTAAGCGATAACCGATATGACACCTAAGGATGATTTCAATCCTTGTGTTGCATCATTCTTAAGTACATGTGAATTTGGCGTTGACTTAATATTGTCCGAAACTGCGTCATGCGGCTCTTATTTCAAGCTTTATAGAGGCAATATTCCGGCTAAAATTCCAGTCAGTACCATTATCCTTCGAGTATTATTTTGACTATAATTTTCCAGTTACAGTCGATCCGTGGCTCCCCATAAATCCGCCTGGTTGATTGAGAACTATCTGCACTTGTGCTTTCGAAAACGAGGTATTGCCTCCTCCTCCGTAGCCCTGATGAATTGGAATTGAACACCATTTTTGCTGGCACAAATACATTAGCCACCTTCGAGAGGCATCACCTCGATTAACCAGCTCTATGCTACCCCTGGAAAAGTTTTTAAGTAATTTAATTTTCTAATATGTATCGACTACGCGGAAAGGGTCATAGCCTCATAGACTCTACCAATAATTTGTCCCTCTAAAGCTGAACGAAGGCTGAACGTATATTTTCTTTTGCACTATTTCAAGACCTGTTTAAGTAGCTTCCGTCTAATTGGTCTATGGGTGCAGCCAATAAGGTTTACAGATGTGTGAAAGATTGCAGTCGAAGGTTTCGACACTTGGTAGATTTAGGTACTAGGCGAAACTCTTTCGAATGCGTATATGATCTCAGAGTTGTTTTCCCCCAGCTTGAACAGGTATGAATGCTCAATCATTATCCTGTTTAAATCGTATGAGCCTACCAGGTATATAAGAATTTGACATATAACCTAAAACTGATTGTCTTCGAAGCTATCGGGCTTTTATAATTGTCTGACAATTTCCGTCCAATTCGTCGACATTTAGGGTGGCAGGTGAATGTAAATTAGATGCTCCATATGAGTGGTTAAGCAATTTAAGATTTTTTTTTAAGTTTTGAATATCTGTAAGTACTTATTATTTTTAAAAATGTATTAATTTTAAAAATTAATGGTGCTAAGTTCAAAAAGCCAACAAATTTCCGAAGTTCTTAGGAGTTTTGGAAAAAGTTTTTGTTAAACTAAAAAAATTAAAAATATTTTTTTTTTCACCATTAGTTTAGTACGTTTACACAGCACCTAAATTCATCATTTCGGTAAAATTCAGCATTTTAGGACAAATGTTCAGCATATGTATTTTTCAAAATTTCGAAAATGTTGGACTTCAGCGAAATTTTTAATTTTATTGCTGCATTTGTAAGTTTGTCAAATCGAACAAATCTCTTTACGAATTCCGCACGAGAGTTCGAGACAAAAAAAAAAAAAACAGCTGTAAAATATTTTCAAATTTTGAAAATAATAACCATCAGCAATGGATCGTATAAGCTACAAAAAAAGAAAGAAGTGAATGAAGATGAAGAATTTTATTGCACTTTAGGAGGAGAGAATACGAGAGCTCCTTGACCCTGACAACGACCGTAAAAATAACAAAAAATATCAGTAATCAATTCTGACACTAGCTATCATTTGAAATGTTGAAGTTTTAACGACGACGCAGAATTGGATTTCAGAATTTTGTAGGCGTATACAACTGAGTATAATTTTTATAAATAAGGTTTTTCCGTTTAGAGTTACTATAAAGAGTGTATAAAGTTTATAAATAATGCTGTAAAACTTCAAGTATCTAATAAACTGAAATTTTTGTAAACAACTCAAATTTTGGTGTTTTGAATGATATAGCCTTTGAAATGTAAATTATTGATACGTATTTACTATAGTACGCAAATTGTTGCTCTTGATGGTAAATGAGTTTGAGGTTGAACTGCCAAGTCGCCCCACACAGCAGTTACTTGCTTCAATCAAGCTCTTCTGCTCAGCACCAGTCTTTGTCTCGTGGACGGGTTGTCAAAGAAAATAAACGGGGGCAGACTGCTACGGTTACGGTTACACTTCATCCTTTTCCTGTAGACAATACCTTCACTGACTTTGGGTCAAGCAGAAGAACGGATTAATTCAACCATCCATTTCTGCAAAGCACCGGTCTCCCTCCTTAGTGATGGACTGTCAGAGCCAATAGACAGAGGAAAGGCTGCTACGGTTGGTTTCCCTCCGTCGCAACCTCCAGGAGATATTTTAAACAATTTAGTTGACTATTTCAGTCATCACTCCTAACGAAGTAAGATACATGAAGATACCCACGTATAATGTCTGCCCCATAATTTTTTTCTGGGCACATCGAGCCACATTGAAATCGCCTACCTCGGTGCTTTTGGATTTCAATACCAATTTCAATCCAGTTACATATTAATAGTCTTCATGACTGCGTTGTATTTAGCTCTCATCGCCAGTCCGTAGAAGTGGTCTGCACGTCTGCATCTCATACGGTATTGCCTTTTTGGCTTTGTCGGGTCCGGTTTCGGTCTCAGTACTTTGGATATTTGTACAAATTTCGAATCTCGTGTCGTTTGCATTTGGTTGATCTCACTTTTATTGTT
The DNA here is from genome assembly GCA_949372485.1 of Cheilosia soror. Classification (NCBI taxonomy): domain Eukaryota; kingdom Metazoa; phylum Arthropoda; class Insecta; order Diptera; family Syrphidae; genus Cheilosia; species Cheilosia soror. The sequence continues at coordinate 40,590,593 of OX443564.1, read as the reverse complement.
TTTCGGAAACCAGTTTCGATTACTAATGTCGAGGAGTCACCATTGTAGCTCTAGAGACAGTAAAGCAGCCCTTCTCGACCATTTATGTCGGAATGGCAGAAATAAATGATAAATTATTTCAAAACTACGGGTTTTCACCAATATGTCAACAATGCAGTAGCCCAGATTTGCAACCTCAATAAGACGACACTTTCTACAACGTATTTATAAAATATAACTACCCTACCACTTGTAAGGCATAAATACCTATTGATTGGACTCTAAAGTTAATGTTCAGTTTTTCTATAAAAAAAAGTTGCGTATACGCCCCATCACTTTTATTAGATACCATACATTACATAGGCGCCTCAACTTTTTTTGGAATATTTTTCTAAATAATATCTAATCTAATTTGCATAAATGAAATAAACAAGATCCTTCAAATGTATACATTTACATTAGAAAAATTTTGTTATAAACATTCTATTCCAAATACGATTTTTTATACTCGCTCAGCATGACGTGTAGACGCCTAAAATGTCCTCCAAAAATGGTGTTCATGTTTATATTATTATCCACATATCACTTTGAGGGAACATACATAATATGAAATTTCACGCTCCGTGAAACGTATGACACTTCAAGAAAATTTTATGGATAACATGATAATAAGAACAAGCTATTGTTATAAAAATAGCAAGCAAAAAATACAACCACTCAAGATTGAAAGCAACTATAGTACCTACAATTTCAAAGGACCTAGATACAAATTTCTATTTAAAATTGTTTGAAGATAACTTAACCCATTTTCACAAAACTTTGAAACTTTTTTCATTCTTCGTTGAGCAATTATCCTGTGGTTGATAATAAATACATTTATGTACGTTACAAAACCCGATTTTAATGAACAGCCATTATTGACAAATAGCTAGATATACACAAGAGGTATTGGACATAGACGAGAGCTATGTATATTTATTCACAATTTTATACTAAGTCTTCACAATGCTTAACCGCATGTATATACCCGCAATCCATAGATAAGGACTCTTCGAAAAAATGGTATCACAAAATATCGAGATCAAAGATTTTCTAAATAGAATCAAATTTAATCAAATAAGGTAGGGAAAGCCTTTCGGTTAAAAGAGGACAATTCATAGTAATTCATTAAAATGATTAATTCATCAAGATTTTGCGGCTTGCAAATTTAAGAAAATTTGTTCAATCCCTTGAAGGATTTCATAATATGTTGTAGGTACATGTTGGCCTTCTGTTTAGCAAAAGCATTTAGCTTGAAATGTGATTGAAATGAAAGGTTATAAGGGTAAAAGGATTTTTTAAATTCACTTATTGTACTCAAGGTTGAATGACACTTATTAAAGGGTAAGTTATAGTAAATTAAGATGAGATAAAAGAGCTGTTGGGAATTCATACAAGACCAACTACAAGGCTGCTTTGACTATCTAAAGCAGCGGTTCTCAAACTTTTTTGGTCGCGGAACACTTTTCTGGTGAGAAATTCATCGCGGAGCTCTTCGTTGTTCATATCCCATTTTGTGTAGTTATAGAAAAAGCAAGAATTATTTATATATATTTTTTTAAATATTATTACATTGAACATATAAGTAGCGTGGTTGCGACTTTTTACATTTTATAGAATGATTAAGGTCTTCCGCACACGACTCGTATCGTCATCGGCACATCATGAATTTGTCGTGCAGCTCCGATAGGAATACGAGTCGTGTGCGGAAGGCCTAAATCTAGTAGATACATATTTATAAAAAATAATAATTCAAAAACATGTTGTGCCCTCAAAACAGAGACCACACACACGACCCAGAATTCGCCCTACAACACATGACACAGTCGATGGTGGCTACTTGTGCCCTACAACTCCAATTGTGATTCATGAAATTGCGTCATAAAACAATTGAGTGCCATCGAATTGTGAAGCATGAAAGATACACAACGATCAGCGGTGTCATATTGCAAACCTAAGCAATACTGACCCACCGCAGCGTGAGGTCGCCATGTGCGACACATCTGATGCATGTCATGTTGCATAAAGTATACGGTGACAAGGGTGCGAAGTCAAGTGGGACATGTGTTGCATTTCCTATGAAATGCACGGTGTTAAGGGTAGGAGTCATTTTGCGTGGCTGACCTGGAAACTGGTGACGATCGGAGGCAACAAGGTGGCGATGACGATGGACAGAGGGCAGTTGATAAACATAGTCGCATACGCGCAGTTCAAAAAGAAACAGTCTTTTTAATGCCTTCATTTCAAAATCCGGTCGGTCCTTAGCAAACATTTTTAATTCATTTTCGATTTGGACACAGAATAGGTATTAAAAACTTGAAAATTTTAGTTTCCAAAGTTTATAAAAATTACCAATAATCTTTATTTATTTAAAACGGCAGTTAATCTTGAAGACATTTCAACAAAATCCGGCATCTTAAAAATAAATAAACATTTGGCGCAACAGGTCCATATAGGCCTAGCTTCCTACAACCATCTGTTTTTTGAGTTTTTATTTTTGGAACGAATGGAAGGGACTTACAACTTTATGGCGAGTCCGAACGGCTGAATTGAGAAGCATTTTCAGAATATATAGAGCCGCGAGAGGTGCCGCATTGAAAAAAACCTTTCGCACAGTAGTCCAGCACACTGACCACTAAGCGACGCGCCTATCAGGTATCCTAATATGGTGGTACATTTCCAGAGAGTGCTGATCAAGGGTCGATCCTTACCTTATACAACTAATGGATCAACACTTAACCAAAAGAATGCATTGCAGACCATTTCTTTCTCTCCTCCATGCTTTACGGTCTGAAGCATGTACTTGGCTGCAATTCTTTGTTTGGAGGACGCCTTGCTTACATGCACTTTTTCCAAAATTGCAATGGTTTTTGTTAGTAGAGTCTTTCGAAATTCCGGCTTTTTCCTAGATTTTTGTTGAAATAATGTGTTTCTATTTTGTGCAATATGCATCCACGAAAATTTTGTTCTACGACACAGCATCCTTCATGAGTGAGTTCATGATGAATTTTAGGTGCAACAATCTCCTTAATTTTAATGGACATCAAAAATGGATTGGCCCTACTTGTCCGGCAAATATTTCTTTTGAGTAGTTTTGCGTCTAATCTCATTTCTTTTCGGCTCTCAAAACTTCCGGACGTCTTAGGAACTTGTATTTCCCGAAAACGAGCTTCGTAGAACAACCAGAACGGAACGCACACTTTGGGCAACTGGGATCTAAAGTATTGATAAACATATTTCGACTTAAAGTAAACTCTTTAGTTAAGAAAATTCTTGTTACATTAAAAATAAAGTTGCCATTGCTCAAAAATGCAAATCGCAAAAAATTGAAGAATTCAAAAACTATGCGTGAACATACATTTACGCGTGGTAGAAGTTATAAAGTACGTCTTTCACGTCAAAACTATACTATATACTAACTAAATACCACAAAACAAGTACAAAGTGTCCGGTGGCGGATTTATGTTTTCAAAAGCGAATAAAATTAAAAATATAAAACGTATATTTTTATTGTTTAGTTTGTCATAAACAAAAATAATGCGGGTTTATTTTTTAAAAATGAAGTCGTTCTAATTCCGTCCAATTAGTTCCACACACTGTTGCAAGCAGACCATCGTAGGCTTGGCTAGATGTCGTAAACTTCACTGCAGATATTTTCCTTCAGCTCTGTGACAAACTTCGGGTTGTTGCCATAGACTTTATTTTTAAGGTACCCCATTGAAAAAAGTCTATGGGGGTTAAGTATGTTGACCTTAGTGGCCACGGGATGTTCCCAAAGCCGCTGATAAGCTTTTGTGGGAAAATTTCATGGAGCAAATTCATGGTGGCTCTGGAAGTAACTATGCAGAATCGCTCCATCTTTCTGAAACCACGTATGTGACGAGTAAGATGGATGTGCTTGCAAATTTGGTAAGATTCGGTGATCATGCGTCCATAAGTTTCACTGTTATGACTTGTCCCCTGGAATTTCACAAAAAAAAATAAATAAAAAAAAGTAGGGCCCGATGATTCCATTCGTCGATAAAACGCACCAAAGACCAAACAGTAACTCTTGGGTAATGTAGGGTTCGTTGGTGTTTAAGTCGCAGATTATGTGTTCGTGGAGCTCAAAAGTGACAATTTTGCTTATTTCCGTGGCCATTCAGGTGGAAGTGAGCCTCGTCGCTCCAAAAGATGCAACTAACAGTGCGAAATCTCTCCATCACTGTTTCACAGAAGTTTTTGTGTAAATTAAAGTCCTTTCCTTTAAGTTATTGCACTAATTGAATCTTAAAAGGATGATATTTTAGGTCTTTCTTTAGAATTTCGTGAACAATACTTTTTGGGAGTTCCAAACCGCCCGCTCTCTTCCGCACTGACAGTCGTGGGTTTTCACGAAGACTTCGTTGTGTTCTGTTATGGATGGGCATGGCTGGGAAGTGTTTAAAGCTGAAGAAGTTTTGTGGAATCTTTGCACTTACGACCGAATCAAATTTACACTGGATCCATCGCTCAATTGCCGAATAATGTAACGTGAACAAAATTGTCGGTGCACACTCACGTAAGAATCGTCACTTTAAAAAAAAACTCCTTGATAGCGAACGCAAGATGCTCTCCCGGCCACTGCTGCATTGTGGGTATGACGGACTAGCCCGGTTATTCAAATGGCACCATCTTCTCTCCACACCATTTTCAACTTTTTGATATATTCGCATTTGATAACATAAATCCTGCACCGGACATCCTGTACACAAACCAGTAAGAACTAGACCGCAGACTTCCCGTGCACCTACCTGATTCTCCCCGGAAAAAATGACCCTGTCTGTGAATAGGTGTAAATGTCAAAATTAATTGCGACAATGGTTTTCCATGCTATACCATGGGCCTAGGATTTTTCAAGTATGCGTGCGTTAATGGCGCTCCTTTGATTTTGTACAGCACCAGTACATGAAAAATACTGTATAGAAAATCTCAGCTATATCAGTAACAAAATAAAATAAAAAGTCATTTTAAGGTTCGCCAAAAATTCAATTTATGCAGCTACCTTTTTTTTCCACAACGCGAACCATTATAATCCAAAATCCCTACTACCATATGAATATTAATCGGGAAATGTGAATCCTCCAATATGTACTCGTAAACCCTTAAGCTGCTAACTTTTTAATGGCATATAATCCCTGGCATATGGTCCCTTGAGTCGTGATATTTAATGGTTAATTATTAATGCTTGTAAAATCTGAATTAATTCGGGAATACGTGCAAAGTATACATTTGCAGGATTACATCCAGACATAAGCTGCAATAGACGTGCGAAGCAATCGAACGGCAGCAATTTCCAACCCATTAGTATCGCAAATACCTACAGTATAGACTGTCGGCTGGTTGGTTGAGTTTCTCTCGACCGCGTGGACAGTCAAAGTCAAAATAAAATGTTGAAGGTTAATTAAGAGGGGGAATCAGTCGAATGTGTCTAATTGCTCTTGCTATTCCTAAGACAAACGTCTCCATCGATATCCTCAAAGAAACCTCTACCCGTTCGTTCTGCTTCTAAGAATCTGGGTAAACAGCTTTCTGCGGATCACAACAATCAACAGCTTCTAAGACATGAAAATATGGAAGATTAATCACGAAGCGGGACGCACAAATGAAGATTAATGCTCGGCGGAAAATATTAATGGATTGCTTCAGCTTTCTTTACTCAGAGATACTGAGATTGAGTTTGATTATGCTCTGCGATGGAAGTGACTGAAGCAATAAAATTGCTTGTGCACTATGAAGTTGAATTGGGATAAACGAATTGCCTTCGTTTGGGACAATGCGGAGTTACAACTGACGCAATATGCTTGCACGCTACTATTTGTCAAAATTTGCTGCAAATTAATCAGAACAAAGCAGTTGTAGACTCTTGAATATGACTAGCTTTTTGATTAATGACAAAATTGTACATATTTCACATAGCGTAAATCAGAGGATTAGCATTGTTCATGGTTCATTGTTCATTGTAAAGGGCTACAATATTAAAATGTATTTCAAAATAGCGATAATGTATGTAGATACTTATCAGAACATTTTTATTGAAAATGACTGCTAATAGCATCTACTTAAAATCAAATACTCGTTTTCCATAAGATCTTACTGACCATAATGACCATTAGTTTATTTACAAAGGAGACATTTTTCTTTCGCTGTTTTGATTACAAACTGTCGACAAAACACAAACAAATAATTTGAGTTCTATAATAATAACAATATGAGTTAATAGGTGTGTTTACTGGGCACAGCCTGATAGGTAAACATGCCGCAAGGCTATAGGCCTTTTCGCAAACGACTTTTGCAGAAGCTGTATGGATGGAAACTATCCCTCACCTTCTTTGTTCCTGCCCAGCTCTCTCCCATAGAAGGAAGTTTCACTTAGGAGCCTTCCATTACAACGACTTGGGCGACCTGACAAACACAGATATCAGAAGCCTCTAACGCTTTATAAAGAGCTCAAAATGGTGCAACTAGAAGGGAGATCTATGATCCCTTTTTTTCGTGGTATCACAATGGACTTATGCTGGTCTAAGTGTGTTGGCGTTTCCCAGCTAGCAGCCACTTTCAATCAACCAACCAACCATAGGTGTGTTTTTTGGCTGATCTACTATACTTATATAGGTTTACAAAAAAAAAATATTATCGGGCTTAGCTCTTTCTTTATAAAAGTTTGGTTTATTCTGCCAGTTCTGCTTTATGTCGCCGAGTGCTCGACGACAAGCAAGAAGAGAGAGCAGCTACTGGGCTTCTTCGAAAGAAAAATACTTCGGCGAATTTTTGTTTCTGTGTACGAAGAGGGCGAATGGAGGAGAAGATACAATAGCGAACTCTATGAGCTGTACCAAGATGTGGATGTAGTCCAAAAAGCCAAAACACGTCGACTACAATATTGGCTCGACCACATCGAGCGAATGGAGAATAATGCTCCAGTTAAGAGGATCTTCGAATCCCAGCCCCCAGGTTCGAGAAGACAATGAAGATCGAACCTCCGTTTCAAAGACCAAACCATCGCGGATGCCATAGCGCTTGGTTTGGACAACTAAAGAAGGGGGCTTATTGCTAAATGCGCGGCGGAACGCTTTTCATGGCGGATTTGTATTTTTGTATTTCCAAAAGCGATTTGATCCAATCAAAAGCGATAGCTATTTAGGTGACGAATTGCTGGCGGATTTATTGCGGATAAAAAATAAACTAAATTCTTGTGACGGAAAAAAGGTGTCGAACTTTTGGGAAAATAAATGGAAAGTTGGAAGTCTATTTGAGAAAAACTGCAAAGCACAGTTCGCGTTTGAGAATAAGTAAAAGCGAAGACGGTCTAAATCGAAGTATCGCTTTCAATACAATCCGCCGCGCATTTGGGAATAACCTTCCAGTGTGCCCGGAGTTGTAGAGGATGGAAGGCTGCAGTGTATCAGGCAAAGACTCTACACCGATCGGGAGCCCGATAAGTAAGTAACTAAGTATAACATAAATAACTAGCGGACCCGGCGAACTTCGTCTCGCCCCAATTTAACGCCTTCAGATAAACTCCAGAGTGATAATTAAACACAGATAGTTCAAATTTCAATGCGATTGAATAAAGAGCGGTATGATAAACAATGTTTTCCAATTTGTATTCCGGCGCAAAAACAAACGACGACCGTGCGAAAAACAGGGAAATTCGAGATTAGTCCGACAGACTTCCAACGTTTGGCCTTCCGATTTATTGATCAAAAGCCAATCGAACGAGGAACTGAATCCGCTTGAATTGGAATGGAAGATTAGTTTAATTAATCGGAATTCGTGATAATATTTCGCTTGAATCACATTGTTCATCAGTTTCTTGACGGACAACGGAGTACCTACCGTTGCACAATTCGAATTGATCGCATTGAATTTCAATTGATCTTGTACCGTTTGCGGATGTGATGAGCGAGATACGACTATCCGGAATCAGTGTTCTATTAATACGCAAAACTCGAATTAATTGCAGCAAAAAATAGCACATTTGCTTAATTGAAAATGACAATGCGAAAAGGACACCTGGCGCCATCAATTATTTATTTCGATAACTTCTCCAAAAATGCACGCAAAATGTCTTTTATCACAATGAAATTCACAATCCTAAATTTTCCAAGCTTCGAAGCGAATTTTCCACCTTTACATCGTCAAAAATCATCAAATCATGCGACAAAATGCAAAATTTCGTCGAAAATATAAATAATTTTTTCGAGTTTTTCCGGAATTTTCTATTTTTCCATTCGAAAAGCCATTCCGAAACAACTGCATACAAAATTTCAGAAAAAAATCAATTTTCGATTTTTCCAATTTCCCGACTTTTCCGGAGGGTTGAACATGGCAGTAGGTATGTAGCAACAGTCCCGCTCCTGCTTAAATTTTTTGAGAAAGGTTCTTTGACTTGATTTTGGAAAAGTCGTATAAAAGCTAAGTTCTGGTACAATACTGCCAAATTGTATTCATTTTATTAAACTGAGTTCAATTGAATTGAACTTCAGATTATATTGTGAAACCGGACAAGTTGGACTTCAAATTTAAGTTCTAGTTCAAGTCCAGTTGAACTTTAGTTTAAACTTCCTTTGTGAAAATGGGGGGTTATCCTTTCAAATAAATGTCTCGACTAGTTCGAAGTAGATCAGAGTGGACTGGTATTTTGTCTATTTTAACTAATTCCAAACCTTGTTGCCTCTAAAACATACACCCAGACATTAAGTGCCCATTGTAGGGACCCTTGATCTTTACCTACTTATAATGGCTCCATCATCAGCAAAGAATAGGTAACCTGGGTGCACCCCGACTTTAATATTGATTTAAATCTATTGACAATGTGTTCAAATTTTGAGCTGTCATCCTTTAAGTAGTCAGAAGTTAATCAGAGATGTTCTATTATCGTAAACTTTTCTTAAAAATTACAAAGCCGACAGAGCTGGCTGTTTAGACTAAAAAAATTTCTCAAGAGCGGCAACATATAGCACCGTACTCCTATCTTCACAGATCCATTCGTTTGTATGAGTTCTATTTGAGGAATAAAAGGGACAAAACCAGGGATGTCATTTTGACATAACTTCGGTAAAATTTGACCGAATTCGAAGTGTTTTGCCGAAGAAAATCTTCGAATCCGGTCAAATTCTTTTTGACCGAAAATAAAATACTTTTTGACTGAATTACCTATCAGTGTATTACCAAAAATATCTTTTCGTCAAATGAATAAAACGCAAACCGAACAAAAAATAACCTAACGAACAAAGCTTTCTTTATTTGAAATCTAAAAACTCAATTGTGAAACCTCACTCAAGTGACAAGTTACTACTGCGATGTCCTTTGGATAGATTCCAGGTACAGTTCACCTGTAGTATGCGACGTTCCCTTAACTTTGACGTCACTTTGAAATGAAATTTCTCTCATTTTCGAAACAAAGCAGGTGGTCGAAGCAATATCCAAGTCCACATTATAGCCACATTGCATTCGAAGATTAAGCGTACCTATTTGTGTTTCCCGCATTATTCTGCCACACTCTTGCTCTTTAAATAAATTAAATAAAATCTAAATCTAAACGGCTCAAAATATCTCAATATTATGTTTTATTGAATGACAAAAAAAAAACATAAATAAAAAAATAGTTGGCGCAACAAGCGTGCAGACACCCTAGGCCTAGCGTCTCACAACCTTTCCTGTGTTTTTTTTGGAGCTAATGAAAGAGACCTACAATTTTCTTCCGAGTCCGAAACCGAATGCCTGAATTGAGAAGCTATTTCAGGAGAGTTATACACTCGGATCGGGATGTTTATGTTTGTGAGACATTCACGAGAGGTGGCGCAGTGGAAAAAACGCTAAGATGTTGTATTTTTCCGGGGATCCATCGAACATTGGTCTCCTCGCACAGTAGTCCAGCACAAACCACTGAGCCACTGAGGCCAAAGCTTAAAAAGAAACTGATAATAACCAAGAACGCAGCAAAATTAAATACGTTTTTAAATACGTTTTGAAGATTGAATTTATGTATTCTCATGTATAAATTCGAAACACTTACAATACGGGTAATACTCTTACCTATGGTCATGAGGTTTGGGTAATGACTGAAAGAATAAGATCGCGGATACAAGCTGCCGAAATGAGATTTCTCCGTGGTATTGCTGGTGTGACTCGTAGAGATCGCATTAGAAATACCAGAATACGTGAGGAACTCAATGTCGAGCAGCTACTTCTCCGGACGGAGCGGTCCATGCTTCGGTGGTTTGGTCATGTTAAACGTATGTCCCCGACCAGGATCCCACGACGCGCTATGGAATCCGTACCATCCGGCAGGCGTCCCCTAGGTAGACCCAGGATGAGATGGTTAGATCAAATTCATAATCTCTCCTCTACCCGTATGGGGATCAGCGTTGCCGCAAACATTTTTTCTTAGGTGCCATTAACGGTAACCAAAGGTGCCAACTGGGTGCCACCAGCCCTTCAACGGCAGAGAGATATTTAAAAACACAAGAAACATATAATTTCGCATTAGTATCATTACGATTATTGTGTATGAATTCGTACACACACACACACACACGATATGTATGTTGTTTCACTACTTGAAAAAAAAAAAAATTCAGTTCTGTGAACATGAAATAAGTGTTCGCAGATGAAAGAGAAAATGACTTGCACTCTCAATCAATTTTAAACATTTAAGAAATACTTTTTTTTTTAAATATTATGTATTAATATGTATGAAGCTCATAAGGTGCCAAATGAGAACTGAAGGTGCCAAGGTGCCAATCGGAATGTAGGGTGCCAAAATGGCACAATTGTGCCACTTCGGCAACGCTGATGGGGATTGCCCTTGAGGATTTGGAGTCGATGGCGGAGGATCGAGAGCTATGGAGGGTCCACTTAGGTAACCTACACCCGCGACCCACTTAATGGATAAGCGGGCCATTGAAAATGTATGTATGTATGTATGTACAATACGGGTTTTTCAATGTTCGATGTTGGCAGCATGTGGCGACCATGTTGTTTTTTTTTGGCGGCGTCTGTCTGTAATCTGGTGCTTATTATTCGCACTGATGCCAAATCACCATGGCACGTTACACGATTGAGCAGCATGTCCAAATGATAAAACTTTATTTTCAAAACGCGCCGGGACCCTTCAAAGTCGACTCTTCAACGTTTGGTGGCAAACTTTCAACACAGATCCGTCTTTATTGGACCCGTTATTGAATCTTCAGTAAGATCAGTTTCTACTCATAACTTGTGCTTTTAGAAGGGCGTCGCAAAAGTATAACATCCTGATGGGGAGTCGTAGTACGTAAAAGAGTTTGAACCCCTGAGATCAATTATTATATAATGCATTTGTGGAGATTTATTATTAGTCTATTACCTTTTTTAATGATATTACAAGGTTTAGATTTTTGACCAAAATTTTTGACCGAATTTACCAAAATGGAATTTGGTTAAATTTTAGATTTTAACCGAAAATAAAATTTTCTAGGGGCAACACTGGCCACAAAACATTTAATGCGAACGAATACTTCAAGAACATTTTTCAAGACATTCTGTGATATTTGACCGACGCGTTCGCTGGAGCTGGGCTGGACAGTGTAGTCAGTTGTCTAACAATCCCTTCCGTTGGCTACTGTTCTGTTAGGCATTCATTGAAAAGCATTGCTAAAATTTAAGACCCATTAAATCCTTTTAATAATGTTTCATAATCTCAAAAGCAGATACCAACAATAAGTAGATAATCATCGGAAAAAAAAACATTGAAAATAAATCTCAATCGCGTTAATATTTCAGGATTTGAAATTTCCCAGACGAACTTTCACTTCATACATCCAAATCGAAATTTAATTTACATTGCCAAATTAGTAGATCCCGCTTTTCTTACCAGCAAAGCTCGTCGAATTAATTTCCTCATTTCCTAAAAAAAGTATACATTTTAATTTTCTATAGGATTTCCTTCCTTCTTTTACTTATAAATCTTTTTTCTTCTTATTTTTGTGCTTCCTATTGATTTGCTGAAAAATCACTCATGTGTAATCCAATATGAAATTAACTGAACAATGTACAAATATAGGTACGCATTGTGAACTTCCAATCAAGGAGACCCCAAATTTCCTTGGAATTTCAATTCTCTTAGATCCTGTGCAAGGGGATATGATATAAACCAACTCTATCGTACTATTCCCACACAAAATCATACGAAACGGTATTCGATTAACATAATTCGACCCGCAAGACGAATATGAAATTGATTACACAGGCAAATATAGATACCAACGTTACAGGATAAATAAGAATGTCCTGTTCATCATCTTATGGCAGGAGAATAGTGAATAGGGGCATGTATGCCGTCTTCGTTTAAGGATGAGTATGTAATGTATACCTATAAGAAGATTACATGGTCCTTAGGCAAGGATTTATTTATATGAATGTGTTTTAGCTCGTCAGTGTAGTCTGATTGTGCTTACCCGCGGGACTATGTACGCTATAGAGGTGATGATGTCAATTTATCCGTTCTAGTGACAAACGAATTTGATCTAATTAAATCTGCGGTGTAACTCTAGGTGTGGGTGTAAGTGAGATATGAAATGTTTCAAAGTGATGGGAGCTAAAAATTTAATATAACTTGCCATCAAGTTTGAAAGGACATCAAACGACACCTACTACGTACTTCCATTGATATGCGTCAATCGAACTCCGTCTCACACACTAACACGATCGGAATCAAAACTACGGAATTGGAAATTTGATTACACAGTCCGACTGATAGCATAACAATAAAAAAAAAAACGAGAAAATCGCATCCATGGTAACAATTCAATTAGGGGACTGCTCCATGGAAAATTTTACTTGGTGAGTGTTTTCTTAATTCACAAACCCGCACGTCTTCAAATGAGTCTGTGTCGTGTCCATTTGTCTCTCTCTCTAGTCTCTATATAGCTAATGTCGATTAGTTCCGCTCCAAAGATAAAGGAACATCTCTACAATAATATAGTTGGCTGCCTCAGACCTACGTCACTTTGAAAAGTTTACGAAATCGGGCGATGAGCTGGAAGAAAAAAAAAAGCCCCACAATGGCAGTGGTAGAAACGATGTAGTATAACATGGCCACTGTGAGAGAAACGAACTAATATCATACTCTTGAGATACGAGATATCATGGGCGAGATACATACTTGAAATGGGAATGGGTGTTAGATTCTTCTCCATGACCGAGTCTTTACACAATGGGCAGCACCAGAACCACAATCGAAATAAAGTCCTTTGTTTTTAGAAAAAAAAATGTCAGACGAATTAATGTTGTACCATTACGGTGGCATTTGCTTTCGATTGCCATTGCTTTTGATGTCCTTTGTTTGCAGAGTGTAGGTTCATTGAATTGGTTTAGCTTGTTTTTGTTAAAGTCTATTGGAGAATTCTGCCCATTTGCACAGTAATTGGAGTAGGTACTGAACATCAGAGTGTTAATCCTGATTGCTATATCTATAGTCGTGGTCTGAAGATCTTCTGGAGTCTGGACATTTTATTAGAACAAACGGTGAGTGTTCAAGCTGTTCTTTAACAAAATAAAAATGGGTTCGCAGCTACGTGAGTTGGTAAAAAGTGGACCAAATACAAGTTTCTTTTTAAAAATGCAAAATAATGATCAACCTTAAATTTAAGAGCAAACATTCCCATTAATTAACAAGCACCTTGTGTGTCTCCAATTTTCCAAGACCTTGTTGATGGTTTCGGGCTGTAGCTCACGGATTGCTTGGATGATATTGGCCTTAAGTGCTTGAATCGCTTCCAGATTGTTGGCATAACATCGGTCCTTCCACGATTCTCCATAAAAAAAAACCAAAGGGGTCAAATCGCAGCTCCGAGGCGGCCACAACACAACTTGGGAATTTGGTGCGCACAAGATCGATTGTGGCATGGTCTGTGTTGGATGATGCGCCATCCTGCACGAACCATCAGAGGTCGTCCAAATCCGTGTCTTCAACATCAGTAAAAACCAGTAAGACAATTATCTTCGACTATGCCGAAGCTCAAATACCCGGTACTATTTTATTGTAAAAATAAAAAAAAATATTTTATTATTAAAAAATTATGCATTTTATGGGAGATATGGGTTAAAAACCCAACCCAAGCTCATTTTTTGTCAAACATTTTTAAATATTATTAAAACAATATGTGCAAAGTTGAAACTTGCTATCTTCATATGTAGCTATTTAAATTTAATTTTTAACATAAAATAGCTATATATTTTGTATGGGAGGTAGTAGTAGTTTTCATCCGATCTTGCTCAACTTCGAACTTAGCCTCAGTTTGGTGGATAAAAGCTTACGTACCAAATTTCAAGTCGATAGCTCTTAAATTACGGCCGTAATCGTGCGGACGGACAGACAGACGGACATCGCTAGATCGACTAAGAAAGTGATGCTGATCAATAATATATATAGTTTGTCATACCTACAACGCCTCCTTATGTGCGTTACAAATGGAATGTCAAAGTGAATATACCCTCGCCACAGTGTGGTACCGGGTATAAAAAGTCAGTTAACATGGCTCTGTAACGCCCACTGTTGACCGAAACGTTGTTCCCAGTCTCATTTTCCAAGAAAATGGTCCAATGATGCCACCATTCCACCATCCGCACCAAACTGTCACCCTCTGTCTGTGCGCACCGTACGAAGATATGGGGACTATGAGTGTTGTCCTTGTCCACTAGTATACCAGTCTCCAGAACTTTTTGCACTAACTTGCGTAGTGCGGTGGGTGCTTCATATTGGCAAAAACGTTTTTTCATAAAACGCATTGTGGGGCTACACAGCATTCACTTTGGAAATAAGTTTTCAATATTTCCCAACGTTGTGCAAGCGTATTTCGTTCCGCGGAGGTATGATGCTGACTTTCTGTCAAGATTTCGAACGTGAAACAGCTGTCAGTGTCAAAATAACCTAGAAGAAACCACTAAATGGTCCACCCTGTATATAAAGTCTGCGGAAGAATGGGTAAACATTGCCATAGAAAAAAACTAAAACACTGCTGGAATGGACGAGGCAGGAGGACGATGAAACGCTGGAATATCTTTCATGGAGATTGATACCTAAAGCTGAGGTAGCGACAATTTGGATGAGTGTTTGTTACTGAAAGCGATCTTAGGCACTAAAACTTGAGGATATCGAAAATCAGCACGAAGGCTAAAGAGTCGCTATCAACAATGCCTGATGGACAATTCAAAATGACAATGGGCTCAAAGTGCTCAGTTTTCCTATACCTTCTTTAAGACGAACTAAGAGCGTTAAATATGCAACAATTAGTCCGTGTTACTTCTCTAAAGTCGGGCAAAGGAACATCTACTACAGTCCACAATTGCTCTCACATTATAGTCAAATTGTTTTGTTGATGAGAACGCGTACTTGGACAGCTGTCAACTTGGACAAATCAAGGCTTTATGCTACGTATAGTATTGTATAAGAGTCCCCAACTCATACACTGTTAATTTTAACATAATACTGTGGTGCTAGTGTTGAAACAGAAAGTGATGACAATTGTTTGGTATTTCGAATGAAGCTACGTTTTCGAAATCCGATAAGTAAACAGTTTACCGGCTTTATGCAACATACTCACAATCACAACAAGGAAAAGGCAACAAATCCACTCACCATTGAGGAATTACAACAAGTACCAGATGCATACATATGGAAGGCTGCAATGTTGTCGGAGTTTAACTCAGTATCTCTATCTCTTCTCTTCTCTTACATATAAAACAAAGTGGGAAAAAACTGTTTCACTCTGTCGCCCGTAATTTTTAACCGATTTTGTTGATTTTTTTTCTAAATGTAGGTAATTACGGTGATTGGGTGATAGGCTAAACAAATTCGAAATCGGACAAAGGGGCGTGGCACCGCCCATACAAAGCAAACATTAAAAATCGTATATCTCGAAAACCACATAATCGATTGAGATCAAACTTACAGATAATCTTAGGTATTTGTCGTGGAGTGTTCCTGTGAAGATAGGTCAAAATCGGACAAAGGGGCGTGGCACCTCTCATAAAATAAAAACATTCAAAATCGTATATCTCGAAAACCACAAATCGATTGAACTTAAACTTACAGATAATTTTAGGTATTGGACCTAGATTGCTCCTGCGAAGATTGGTAAAAATTGGTAGATTGCACCAAACAGATGGATCATCATTATGTACTTCGAAAACCGGGTAAAATAATCATCGTCGCAGCTTACGCTGATGACATACTGCTCTTCTGATATAATCTTTCGACGACAAACATTGGTCAGAAATTCGAGGTGGTTGAAATGGGCGCGATGGATCACAAATTTCCCAACAGCAGCTGTTGCCGTAATTTACTTGATGAATTCAACAGGAAATAATGCAGGAGCAGTGCAACACCATTGGAAGCAGTAACAACGTTTTTTAAATGTCGCAGCTGTTCCAAATGCAAGAATGTGGATTAGAACCAGTATATCAATCATTGATAGGGTCTTTGGCCTATTTCAGTATTTCTTCGCGTCCAGACATCATGCATTCGGTCTGCAAGTTGGCCCAATTCAACAGTGATGGTGAACCACACATGTGGAACTTTTGAATGCTGTAAAATATGTACCTACTAATGTAGGCCGCCTGCCAAATGGGCTAAAAAATTAACCTCGAATAAGCTTCTGATATAGTGGTGAAAAAGAGTTGTTCAGCTGTCAAAATATTATCCTGCTCTGGGAGCAAGATAATAAATTATTCTGTGGTCTAATTTTTTGACGTTTTTGTTTTCTTCCTTGCTGGAGTTGGGATAGTAAAAAGCAAAATACAATACTGAAGCGGTGTGTCTACGTCTCTCTATCAACTGTATCGAAGAAAGTTGTGTATCTCAGGAGTTTCTTAAAGTAACTTGGATTCAACGAGCTAGTTGATCAACATACAGAGGAGAATCTCAGCGCTCAGTGTTTTACAATCGGACGAAGCACATGGACATTCAAGCGCGTTTCCAAAACTCCTTCTGTTACAGGACAAGCAAACTTTGGAACTCGCTTCCTAGGGATATATTTCCAGAAGACTACAATTTGCAGCAATATACATCTGCAACATACATCTGCAAGCATCTCGGGGCGCTGATGAAGCGTTATAGGTTTGCCTTTCCCGGGAGAAGTATTTAAAAAAAAAAAAGGAGAAGAAGCTGCTTGTGATAAAGTTCATTCCAAATTAAAATTATCTCCGAGAAACTTCTGTTTAAACGGGTACAACCAGTAATTGAAGAAAATCCCGGGTCATCAATTCCGCTTTCGGATCTAACAGTATCAATCGATCAGGTGTATCGTAAAACGAATGAAATTGGAGAAGCTGTGATAGATATAAAAAGATTTGCTCTAGCTCTTTTCTCCATTTCTCGACGTATCGCAAGCATTTGACAAGGTATCGCCCGAAGTCCTAAGGTATATAAGCTAAGAGCAATTCTACCGGAATACGAGAATCCTTAAAAACAGATGCCAAGTCAACGCATGTCAATTTTACATACAAAAAGGTTAACAACCAAACCAACCTTTACTTTAACTCGGTAGGAATACCGTATGCAAACGAGGCAACAAATTATCTACGAATAACCCTAGAGGCAAAACGTTAAAAAGAAGCGCGACGAGCTCAAAATCAGACTTACAGAATTGTATTGGCTATTCGGAAGATACTCTAAGCTAATCAAATGCAACAAGCTGCTTCTGTAGAAGCAAGTGATAAAACCGTCTTGGATATACGGTAGAAATAGAACCTTGGGATTGTACTAAACCAAGCAATATTACTCTACTACAAACATTTAAAACAAAACGCAAGAGCAAGCGAGAACGTTCTATGGTATACCTATCAGGAATAGTGATATTTACAGAGATATAGGAATGGCTACCGTGAGTGACGAACTAACTGGCTTTGCTCGCAAACTTCACTTGAAATAATCCCTACTCTGGCCGCGACAAACCTATCGAGCCACTATCGAGCGTTCGTTTACCATCCTAAAGTAGGAGCACCGTTCCAAACCTACCTACTGCGCCCATTCGCATTCATATTATTTCTAATTGGTAATTGTATACCTAGATTACATTTGCCTTATGTAAGCAATGATTATGAAAAGCCTCTTATATTTACAAATGTAGGCCATCAGACCATTCAAATATTGCAACCGTTCAGGCACACAATATTCGATTAAATGCGAAACAATTACCCGACCCTTATTACCCAAAATTGTTTCTAACCTACAAAACCATATTGTATTTGCCTTTCTTAGACCCATAGGTATATTGGAAGGAGTAAACTCCAGCAAGAAGTGTGCTTAACAATGAATTTCAATGAACCTTTGTATTCATATTAAATGCCGTAAGATTCAACAAATAGGAACTCAGTTTTCCATATACGAATACAGGACACTCACCGACACCCATACCAAAACTAATTTTAAACAGATTTGAACAAATTTCGGTAGCCATCAAAACCAATGGTTATCTCGTTTGTTGGTATTTAAATGAAACCCAAAATCTGTTACTAATGCAATGGGTCATCTGTATAGTGGCCCGATTAGGCGAATGCTCCCTAATAAGGACATCAAATGATATCCATTGTAGAATGCTCCACAATAACAACAGCATTTCTGATCACACGATTTCAACATTACCATTTACCTGGGATAGCCTACAAATAAAAATAACAATGGCCAACCAAACAATAAACAATATAAATCGTTATCCTTTATCCACAGGACCATTGAAAATGCCCGCACAGCAATTTACTCATGCTGGCGAATTGTATCCTTTATGTGAGTAATTAAATTGGTTTCGTTCGTTTTTTTTTT
Organism: Cheilosia soror; assembly: GCA_949372485.1. Taxonomy (NCBI): domain Eukaryota; kingdom Metazoa; phylum Arthropoda; class Insecta; order Diptera; family Syrphidae; genus Cheilosia; species Cheilosia soror. Next base: position 40,571,752 of record OX443564.1, on the reverse strand, counting down.
GTTTCGTAGACGCTTTAACTCTCCGGATTGAGGTTAATTGAATTTGAATGCTTTTTGTGTTGACCTCATATTCTAGTATTAGTACGACTACGAATCACATAAATAGTTTGCGATGTATGTCCCAGAAATGTTATCGAATATCTATACATTTATTTGACCAGCACAAAATTAGATTTTCAGCGCCAAACTTCAGTGGAAACAACATTTTGCCAGCCTCTTATAACTGCTGCTATTTTGTGGGGGTAGTGCCGTGGGTTAGCATACGTCATTGCTGTAGTTGTGATGCAAGAAGCCCAAGAATTATTTTCTTAATCACGAATAAAAACAAATGTTTCTATAGAATGCATCTCTAACCGTATAATCATTTCTACCCGTGCCTTATACATTTTTTAACATCAGAATTTTGAGTTGTTAGAGAATGAAGAGTAGGAATAAGAGGAGAATCTGGAGAAAGGAATCGTTAAAGCAAAGGGAAACATTTGCTCAAAAATTCTTTCACAATATGTTATTATGAATAGTCGACCTAATTTTGCTTTTTTTTTTTATAGATTTTTTATCGACTGCACTAAGATTAAGTGGTCGAGTAAATGGGTTGGTGATGAAATCGCCGTTTCTAAAACTCCTTTTCCAAAATCCCCTGTTCCATAATCCCTTACTCCAAAAGACCCTGAGAGAAAATCCCCACGGAAAAAAATATCCCATTTTTAGATTTGGTCTGTTAATTCTAATTCTAATTCTATCGCGCGACAGAGTGAGATACGTATGGGTGGCATGCTGACCCCTGCAACCCCTTGCTTGTGGTCACTGTAGGATTTGGAGAAGGCGCCAGCTTGGGTATATGAAAAGTTTATATGATGTTGTTTGCTTAATATCACTGCCAAAAATACGCGTTTCAAAAACGGATAAATTCTAAATTGTGGAGCAGGGGATTTTAACGAGGGATTTAATAAGTGTGTATGTACTGTAGATGGGAGATTTTGGCATAGGGGATTTCGTCCCGGGAGATTTTGGAGAAGAAATAAAAAAAATTAGATATTTTGTGAAATTAGGGATTTTGGAAAAGGAGATAACGTAGGGATTCCCGAGTAAATAAACGAGTAAACTACTCCGGAGACTAACTTACTTACTTCGGTGGATAATCGATCTTTGGTTAATCGCATCGAGTTCCGCACTCCAAGTTGGTTAAAGTCCCCTTCCACTTGTGCGCGTTACCTAAGGCGAGGTCTTCCTCTACTACGTTCTCTCTCCCTTTTGGAATCGAAGACTCTTCAGGCCGGAGCGTTGGTGTTCATTCGTTCTACATGGCCTAGATTCTGAGCCACAGAGCTCTGGGATGATGCGGGTCTTAATTAGAGTCTCTTTAGTGTTTCTTGATAAGGCCTTACTAGTCAGTTGCTTTCTTAGGCCAAAGAAACAGCGGTTGGCAAGTGTAACTTTTGATTGATTTTTGCTGTGATGTAGGTTTTAGAGTTAACAGCGGAGCCGAAATTGACAATGTCCATAACTAACTCAAAGTTGTAGCTGTCTATCGTGACGTTCAGTCCGATTTGTCCATATTGTGTGTTTGTTCTTGTCGACTGCATGTATTTTATTTTACCCTCATTCACCGCTAAACCCCCTTACGTGGGGGCGTGAGCGCATATCAAGTTTATGTTGGCGAATTTAACCTTGATGTGGATAGTCATAAACTCATAAGGTGTTCACTAACGTGCGAAAAGCTCAAAACTTCTTGCTTAAGTCTGCCGATTACAACAAATCCGCATCCAAGTAGACGCTTCTAACTTGTCTTTATATTTCATTTTGCAGGGTCTTCAGCGGTGAATCCGTCCTTATTCGAGGCTCTTCGTTGCTTCGTAACTACGTAGTATATGTATTGGTTTTCTACGGTTGGGTAGTTAACCCCACATACAATCTCCAACCTGGAGGGCCAAGCCCATTCTGTGAGTTCATGGACGAAAAGGGCCGGATATTTGAGTGCTGCCGTTGAACCATTAAGGTAGTATTGAAAAATCTTTAATGACATCAGCTCGAAATACGTCGAAGTAGCCCGCATTAAGAGGCATCTGCCATACCGACTGTTGTTTGTATAGCGAAGTCGTTCGCGTTCCTATTTCTAGACTTTCCCTAATTATTCTTTGATCTACAATTTCCCATAGATTTTTTCTGGGATTTGGGGACTGTGGTGGTCATTTCGTTATTTAATTTTTGTCTGGTTCTAGCAACTCTTTGCCTATTTTTGACATTGTCTTTTTGAAACATTTCGTGGATAGTTTCTCCAAAGCATGTAGAAACGTAATATTATCCATGATACGTATACGAGCCGGCTCATAATTTTGCCTGTTTTATGAATCGCACCAACTTCATGTCCAGAGAAAGAAACAAATACAAACCATAGCACTTTTTTCTCCATGTCTTTGAAGACTTATAGCTTCGTTGGTTTGATGGCGAAAGCGTTAGAAATTATCCAATTGCTATATAAATTAAATTTAGATTCGTCAAAAAACAAAACAGTCGTCCATTTAGACATTGTCGAATTGATATGGTTTTTTGCCAAATTTGCACCTTCCCTTTCTGTTCTTGCCTGAAATCAAACATGAAAGACCTCTATCGCTCGTTTCTAAGTTCAATTCAGCTCTATATGTCAAGAGCACATAAAGGAATTTTTCTCAAGTGTGCGAGTTCTAAAATTTAATCAAAAGGCATAGGTTTCAATACCACTGACTTGGGAATAATTTTTTTTTTAATAACGCCATTTATGAAGTTCCACTTTCCATTTATAATTTGGAATTACATACTTGTTTGTGGCCATTTCATAAACTTTAAAAACTTTACCGCTTTTAGGTGGTTTTAAAGCAAACTGATAAATGGGAGTGAGTTAGATTTCCTACCTACATTTTGAATCATTCTAGTCTACCAACTAAAGTTCAAAACAATAAAAGTTGTTGTTTTCATAACAGTCAACTATTTTTAAAAAACAATTTCGAACGAGTTGCTTTTGCTTCAATTCCCGGTAAAATATGTATTTTCTCATAGGTAGCATAGGTACTCTTTGGCGAACTGAAAGGTTACATATTGTTGGTCGATAATATGCCTCGGAATATTGGCAATGTTTCCAAGCTTCCGAGCCAATGCAGACCTCTAAGGTATAAGACATTGACTGACATCCAACTGACTTTGTACTCAAACATGTCAAACATGATGTATACTACCTAAAACCAGGGTTGTCAGGTCCTCGCCAAAAAATCGCCAAATTTCAAAATGTTCCGCTCTCAAAATTCAAAAACCATAAGAATCAAATGAATTCATGCAACTCGTAATTTTTACGTAAAAAAAACTTAATGCAAATTCCCCAAGCTCCTGAAACTCTGGCTGTCTTATTGCCATTTTGTACACCTTGTTCCAAAACTTCAAAACGTCTTCTCCGGGTACACTTTCTAGATAGATAAAATAATTTTGACCAATTGACAGAAATTAATTTTTCCCACTGAGCCTCAGTAAGTTATAAGCTTTTGGGTGGAATCAAGCTTACAAACAGACTTTTAAATCAGGGTCCCAGTTGACTTAGGCAAACGCCTGGCTAAAAATAAAATGTACTTGCTCTTTAACTTCATTCACATGCTCTGTGCTATACCACTGCTTTCGCGATTCTTTCAAAATCCGACCCAAAATCAATATCTTGTCTTCATTCTTTCATTCTAATTTTAATATTTCGTCACAGTCATTACGGATGTAAGGTTTGAGTGAAAATTAAAAAAAAATTAAAAAAATACGAGGATTTTGGTTAAAAAAATATAAATCGCCAAAGGCTAAAAATATCGCCTTTTTTGGGGTGCGTCGCCAAACCGATTTTCGTGCCGCCAAATGAAATTTCAAATCGCCTGTTTGGCAATAAATCGCCACATCTGACAACCCTGCCTAGAACTAGTATAGAAAAAGCTGAAAATAGCTTTAGAGACGATAGAAAAGGTAACACCATTCTGAGGCTATGCAAAAGCTAGCTCTAAGACCGATTGTGCTTGGGATAGTCGTTTACGTGCAGAATAGAGGGGTGGTACTTTAACAAAAAAAATCCTAATGAGCAAGAAAATTCCATTGATGTGGAGGTTTTTTAGGTTATACGAAACAGAATACGTAAGTTAAGTATAGTTGTCTAAATGTGACCCCATATAACTATTCGTTTGTATGGTTTTTATTTTTGAGACAAATGAAAGGGGCCTACAAATTGATGCCGTGTCTTAACGTCAAAAAGGGTATTATGTTTATCAGATGTTCATGAAAAGTAGGACAGTGAAATTTTGTTTTTTACGGGGCTTAAATCTAAAGCACCCTCCCCGGTGGTCTAACATAGATTCACCAAAACAGACACTATGCCCAAAAAGTGTAAAATAAAGGTACTGTCGAATCGGGACTGCTTTCAGCCCTCTGACTTTATGGTGTGGTGCTGTTAAAATTGACTTTAAAACACCGGCGAAACTCCTTTTCTTATTTGATTTAGTATTCCCTTTTTACGGCAAGCTCATTGTCACTTATGTATATATGCAAAAGGTATCCTTATTTGGGAAAACATTTTCCTATACTGACATGATTATGTACCTCCATCTGTACATAATAAATCTTGTGGGAAACGCTCACTAAGCCCGTTTTTATTTTACTTCACTCTTTCCAAAGCAACTAATAAACTGGCAATCAATTTAGACTCCGAAAAAAAAAAAAAACGTATGTCGCATTCGTGCTCTCATTTCCGTTATTAATGACACGAACCCAAATAGTTTTGGTTTCGGTCTGAGAGCGAATATGTTATCCCTCGATTATCCAGAATCGACGTTTATCCATGATTTAGGTGTGAGTCAAAGATCAAAACCCCACAAATGCACGACGAATATTCAATTCCACAACCGTCACCCAGAGGGGGAGTAAGCGAATGTAAGTTGTAAAAGAAATGACCAGTAAGTGCTAGAAGAGAAAAAATGACGATGCTAGTATATAGATACCTAGATGAGACCGCGGTATAGCTACAAATATACCAAGCACAACGTAGCGGAATAATACAGATTTTTGCTGTGTTGTGGCCTGTGGCACATTATGTATTGGCCGCTGCAATCAGGCCATAATGCGGTCTTCAGTTTTTTTTTGGCTGTACTGCTTATGACGACGATGTCGCGTGAGGTATATGTGTTATAGCGCGCGGTTACTGCGGTATACATAAGCTGCGCTGGTGCAAGTAAATTGCTGTCACGATAACTTTGGCTAGAATTTTGATGCGTGGGGAGACAGTTTTTGGCGAGCTGATTTGGTGAGCGGACGTACTGTCTAGATTGTGCGCTGGTGTCACGTAATCCAACGATTTCGTTGGCCAAAAGTTAGAAAGGTTGAACAGTGCATCGGTATAAATTGTGTAAAGTCACGTATAACACCTAGAAAACTAGTTGCTGGTGCACAAAATTCGAACGACGTTTCGAGTTGTTTCATCGGTTGCCACTATAAGCAACGAAGTGTGTTTCCAAGCCACCGCTACGCAACCACCATCGCCACCGAAAGTGCTCCTCTATACAAAGAAGAACCAAAGTTCCAGCCCTCGCTTACTTCCACCAAGCTCACTGCAAACAGTGCGTAAATCAAGCTGCCTCGCCGCCCCGTGCGTCTGACGTCAAACGAAAGCCCAACTACAATGTGGTGAGCCCCAATACCCACGTTACGCCCAAACCAGATCGGCGTACAGCTCGTAATTGACATACCGTTGCCGTTGGTGAATTACGGCCTCAAACACCACCTTATAGCTTCCGATTCCACGGCACTACAACTTCGATAGCCTGGAATAAATCGGCCATAGCGGAGCTCAAAATTCAATCCCACCGCATTGAACACCGCACGACGTCATCCATCCACTTGCAAGATCGTCGAACGATACGACCCCATCACTCTGTCGTAGTCCTCGTTCCCGGCCTCTGAAGCAAGTGGAAGGTAGATCCGCACCAGAAAGCAGCAGCAAGTCACGCTTCCAGCAACATAACTCCCGGAACACGATACGGAGCCGCAACTTACATCGCCTCAGCCGCTACCAACTCCAGCATATTTGCTGTCAACTGTATTCACCCTATCCAAATTTTCACCTCCCCCATCCCATCCTAATTGTTGTCCACTTCAGCAGCCAGGTTTTTTGTAAAAAAAAAAAGGAGTAAAAAGCTAAGTATTTTATTATGAGATATATGTAAGCCGACTTTCGTTCATCTAAATTTAAAACAATTTTTCCCGCGCAATTTAGCATATATGGATATAAAAATCAACAGGACGATGCTGTGCACACCATCCCACCCTGCCGTTTTCGTAAGCGACGTCAATACTAATTATTGTATAGTACCCACCGATATTGATGGGGTAAGTCCATTTATTAATTAAATTTAGTGAACGAAATCATTTTTAAAAGAAAAGAAAACAAAATTTCTCGAAAAAGTATTAGTTACATGCAAAAACAAAAAGTACTAGATACACGAAAAACAAAAAAAAAAGTATTAAATACATGCAAAAACAACTAAAAGTATTAAATACCTACCTTCAAAGACAAATAAAATAATTAGATACATGCTAAACTAAAATAAAAGAAATTGATTGAAATAATATATTAATCCGATATCTAATCGTGAAACTTTAACTATCTAACGTAGAATTAAATCAAGATTGAGATAATTGCTGCTGAGTGTTATTAATAGTCCCCTCCCCTCCCCTAAATTTAAGTTATTTTAGTATATTATGATTTAGTTTTTAAGTTCTGAATTTTCGACGATTAATTTTGAATTGCCAGATTTTTAAATTGCATTTTCCTAATTAAAGATCACACCGTTTTAGTATTTTATTAAGACTAGTAGAGTTAAGTTTTTTTTTATGAATTCGTCGGCTAATAAAACATTTGTGAAATTTCTAAAATTCAAACTTCGGCCTTATGATTTGATTTGGGTGTTTTGATCTTGGACTACTGAAGGTTATCAACATGTTAGAGATACTTTTCGTGCGCGATTAATCGTGAGAATGAATAGAAGCTGATGATTTACATTTTTCGGATGCGATGATGAAGTGTAGGGGTATACTGATTTAGATCAGGTCCACAAGAGGTCTTCGACCTCTTTCTATTAAGGGGTGGCTAAATTTATAATTTTGGAGTGGCTTAGTCACCAAGGTGGTTGGTTTAGTGATGTTAAGTCACTACCACCATAGGGGTGGGTCACACTCCGAGGGAGCCAACACATCTCGCTCCCTCCCTCTCTCCTAATATGGATAGAGGCATGTGGGGATATAGGACTCATTTAGGTTTGTTTCGCCAAATATGTGTAGATTTTTAGGACAGCTTCGGGCCTCTATTTTTACTTAACATTATTCTCAAACCACATCTGGAGACAGGCATGTAAAATGTAACATCGTTCGGCAATCTAGGAAGCAAGATCCCCCCCCATTCCGACGAGCTGAGGACGGAGCCCCACAAGCATGCCTGCCGCTTCTTAGTGTCCGAACACCCTCTCACCTTAGCCCGGACTGACCTCTTGTAGAGCCTGTAGTGCAGAGGTCATATGGGTTATCAAAGGTTGGGAGGTTATCTTAGTTATTGCCGCGTGAATCATCATTGGGTTAGTTACATTCACGGCAGGAGTGGATTGGATGACGCGAGTGTCGGGATTTTATCCATTCGATAGTGGCGTTTCCATATTCATCCCTTTTAGGATCTGCTCTCAATTTTTTTTTCGTTACAGGTTGGCGCCCAACGTGGGGCCGAAGTTGTCCAAGTATACTCCAAATATTTGTTTCCAATATTCCTTCTAAGGTTTATCTTAACTTTTATCTTCTGAACTCTTGATCGAGCATGCTCTCAAGTTGTTCTGGCTATATTATTTTTTTTTTGTGGGATTATCATCAGAATCCGTTAAATGCCTTTATGGCTGTCCGTTTAGTTTGTGTGACTATCCCAGACTAACGTCATTGCTGCCATTTAGGTATAAAGGATACGTTCTCCCGTAATTCGTTTTGTGCAGATACATGTGCTGGAAGCTATGGCTTTGAGCTTGGCCTTGTATTTGTATTTCGATCCTTAGGTCATCAGATTTCCTTTTGTACTTTATCGCATAGAAACTTTAGTTGCTTTGTCCGGTATGTTAGTGATAATATTCCTGATATATGTCTGTTGCTAAGCACTCGTAATTTCTTTGATTGTAAAGATCTGTAGGATGATGATCAAAAGTTAGCCAATTAAGATTCTGAAGGTTTCGTTTTATCCTGTCGATCGTTAGCATGTTTTGAAAACTTTTATTTTCCATTTACCATCTTTGGAATTCAGCAATTATAGCGCCTTGTCCGGTAAGTTAGGACACGTTATCCAGACTTATGTACGTTGCAGTTGCGCGAGGTTTAGCTTTATAACTTTATTTGCGTTTGATCTGATATTCGCTTATGAAGCTTAACCCAAATGCTGTTGATCTTAAAACCAACTATGTAAACATACTATAACGAACGTTCATTAACCTACCTATATCCCTAAAATACATCACGTTACTTACCATATTAGATTTATTAGTCTACCAATCATAACCCCTCACGAAGTCATCGTATCCGAACTTTTATGAAACACTTACTTAACATTTAACCACATACATTTATCCAATCTAAAATTTCAGAAATTTTATTGTTGGTTACGAAATTTGTTTTTTTTTTTTTTTTTTTTTTTTTAATTGAAAGCATACGTATTATGCCCATTTGCTTAGTTACAAAACTACATTATCTATATAATTATATTTTTTTTTTATCTTTTGTGAATTCCTCACAATAATACCCTCAAATAAATATGTCGAATCTGAATTCAACTTCCGAAAGGTTCTTACGTCCAAAGAAGGACAAGAAGACTAAGGATACACGCCAATCCGTTGGTCCCGTAGCAAAGTCCTGGCGGGCAAAACCCCGTTCAATAAATAACGACCCCGTTCCTTCAACTTCAAACGAGGCTCGCGTGTCTCTCGATGAGACTCGTCAATATGATATACGTTCAACTGAAGAGCACGTTAATTTACATGTTGACTCCGAAGTTGAAGTTGAAGCTGAAAATAATGAAAGAGAGAATTTGGCCCAGTACGTGCAAGAAGTAGTTTCTGCAACCGTTGGTCTGAGTCGCACCGACGACTTGCGAGTAATTAGGGAAGAGTTAGAGAAGAATCGAGTCACTACTAGAAATGAGATCACTCTGCTCTTTCAAGACTTATTGAATTCTCAGACTCCACCTCGGATGCTGCCACCTACTAGTGCACCCATACTGCACCCGCCTGAGCCAATAACAGCCTTTCCATCACAATTACCTGACATGACAGTACCTCCCCCTAACGCGCGAACTGAAAATGTAGACAATTTTATTGCCCAGTTAAATAATATGCATCTTAACCAGCCCATAACTTCACCTGCCGTAAATAGAGGTCAAACTCCTTCGTCGACCATTTCGAACGCCCACAACTTTCATAAATGGGGCATTAAATTCGACAATCGAAAGATGTCTGTGGACGATTTTCTTTTTCGGTTGGAGCGAGTCAAAGATGGTTATGGAGCATCTTGGGAGGAGATAGTACTGAATTTCCACCAATTTGTCACCGGCCCAGCGGAAAATTGGTTTTGGGTCTTTTTGAAGTCCAATCCAAATGTTACCTGGCCCTGTTTGAAAAATTCCCTGGTAGAACAGTTCCGAAGCCTCGAAACGGACTCCGAGCTATCCCGCAAAATGTCGGATAGGCGTCAAGGCACCACGGAACCGTTCGATGATTTTTACAATGACATTTTACAGCTGAATACCCGCTTGAGAAATCCGAAACCGAACCGCGAGATAATAGAAATTATCAAACAGAACGTTTGTAAACGTATGGGAGAGCTCTTAATAACCTTCTATACTAACAGTTTGCCTGAATTAGTGTATGTATGTCGCACTATTGAAAAGTATCTCAGCGACCATGAGCCTCCCAGAGTACGAGCAATGCAAGCTCCAATAGTTAGACGCCATGTTAGTGAGGTGGAAGTCAGTGAAGAAGAACCATCCTGCAGTGTTGTAGGTTTCCACGTCGATGCGATGGAAAATCGTAGTAACCAAAACGCTCTTACTTGCTGGAATTGCAAGATTGTTGGCCACACTTTTTACGAGTGTGATAGTCCCCAGAGAAACTTATTCTGTTTCAAGTGTGGAAAGGGAAACACCACCACTCCTAGATGCACAAGATGCTCGGAAAACTCGCGACAGAACAGATCATCCACCGGTGTGATTTGTTCACAGGAAAGAAACCCGGCACACCATTAAATTCAAATCTCAGTAACGCTACTTCTACTTCTTCTCTTCAAAACTGTACTAAGCCACTTACGATTCTAAAACGGGAGGTAGCTTCTCCTCCTCAGCCAGATCAAGCCCAAAATACCCCCGTCAAAACTCTACACGATCGTTTGCAAACGTATTATGCGACCCGAAATAGAATATTTCAAAACACTCCCAATTACTGTTCGAAAAAGATACTCCGTCTGCGTGAGAGATTTAAAAAAAAGAAGCTTACTTATCAATCTATTGCAGCCACAACTCTATGCAGTTCTGAGAACGACCCGCGTCCATATGCAATGGTAAATATCTTTGGTCAAAGTATTTTGGGATTATTAGATAGTGGTGCGGCTGTAAGTTGTCTAGGACAAGAGAGTTGTAAGGTCCTCAAAGAGAAGCAAATCCCTTTTAAAAGATTTCACTCGTTAGTTAAAACTGCTGACGGGCACAACCAGTCTGTGATAGGGCAAGTTACCCTTGACATTACATACAAAGGCGCCGTGAAGCCGATAACCCTATTTCTTGTGCCTACTTTAAAACAACCCTTATACTTAGGGGTTGATTTTTGGAGAGAATTTCAGATCGCCCCCCATCTTATATCTGAATTATCAATAATTCAATCCGAGTGTATAGGTGATGCACATTTTTGTAAATTATCGCACGAGGAATCCAGTAGACTAAGCCAATCCATGAGTTTGTTCCCCTCCTTTGCCACTGTTGGCCTAGGAAAGACAAACTTAGAGGAACATATAATAGACACCGGAGACGCTGAACCCGTCAAACAGCGGCATTATCCCGTATCTCCGGCGGTACAAACCCTATTGTATGAGGAATTGGATCGCATGCTGGACTTGGGGATCATAGAAGAAAGTTCAAGTGCATGGAGCTCACCAGTCGTACTCATACGTAAGCCTGGTAAGAACCGCTTGTGCTTGGACTTTCGAAAAGTGAACCAAGTCACAAAAAAGGATGCATATCCTCTTCCTCATATTGAGGGGCTGTTGGGACGTCTTTCTGATACACACTTCATTTCAAGTGTGGATTTGAAAGACGCTTTCTGGCAGATACCGCTGGAGCAAAGGTCAAGGGAGAAAACCGCTTTCACCGTCCCCGGAAGGCCTCTTTACCATTTCAGAGTGATGCCCTTTGGCCTCTGCAATGCTCCACAGCGCATGTGCAGATTGATGGACAAAGTGGTACCTCACGAATTGCGAGAAAACGTGTTTGTCTACTTGGATGACTTGCTGATAGTTTCACAAACGTTCGAGGAACATCTAAAAATGTTGTCAGTTGTAGCCAATAGGTTGAGAGATGCAGGTTTATCAATAAATCTGCAAAAGTCAAAATTTTGTTTTCGTCAACTAAAATACCTAGGGTATATTGTAGGGGAAGGGTGCCTCAAAACGGATCCCGAAAAGGTTGCTGCTATATATGATTTCCCGGTACCAAAAACACCACGCCAGGTCCGCCGATTCCTCGGTATGGCTGGATGGTACCGGAGGTTCGTAAAAGACTTTGCATCGATAGCTACACCTATTACAAATACTCTAAAGAAAGGTGTAAAATTCCACTTTAGCGATGAAGCGCTTACCGCCTTCAATCAACTTAAGGCTGCGCTAACTACAGCACCAATTTTAGTCAATCCGAACTATGACAAAGAATTCGTAATAGTTTGTGATGCATCTGCGACTGGGATAGGATGCGTTTTGTGTCAGTGCGACGAGAATGGGGCAGAACGCCCGATTTTCTACTATTCACATAAATTAAATGCCGCGCAACGTAACTACAGCGTCACTGAACGTGAATGCCTCGCTGCAGTTATGGGGGTGCAAAAGTTTCGGGCGTATGTAGAAGGTCATAAATTCAAGATTATAACTGACCACGCAAGCTTGAGGTGGCTTATGAACAAAAAGGACTTAGATGGAAGGTTGGCTCGATGGAGCCTAAAGTTACAAAGCTTTGTCTTCGATATTGAACACCGAAAAGGTTCTCTCAATGTGGTACCCGATGCCCTATCGAGAGTATACGGGTTGGATTCAGTCGAAGTGGATATTGGTACAGATGCGCTGCACGTTGATCTTTCCGATCCCGCCTTTAAAATGGAGGAATATGTTAAGTTAATCGACACAATTAAGCGAAACCAAACGCAGCTTCCTGACCTAACCGTATCCAATCAGTTTGTGTACAAAAAGATAAACTCCTGCTCGGGGAACCCACTACAAGATGAATTGTTATGGAAGCTTTGGGTTCCATCGCAGTTGACCGAACGTCTGATTTCCTTAGCTCATCGTCCACCTCGAGCTTCGCATGGGGGCATAGCAAAAACCTTATACCGCCTGCGCGAGCGATTCTATTGGCCCAAGATGGCCTCCCAGGTAAAAATATTTATAAATAATTGCGAAGAGTGTAAATCGTCAAAAGCCCCAAACTCAATTTTACGAACACCTATGGGTAAAGCTTTTGAAGTAGATCGTCCATTTCAACACATTTTTATAGATTTCCTAGGTCCTTATCCCCGGTCGAAAGCGGGTAATGTCCACATTCTCATTGTCTTAGACCAATTAACTAAATTTGTGCTCTTACAACCTCTTAAAAAGGCAACCTCTGACCTAACTTCCAGATTTTTACGAGATCAATTATTTTTTCTCTTTGGTGTCCCCGAAACAATTTTAACCGATAATGGAAAACAGTTCACCAGTCGAGAGTTCAGTAAGTTTCTATCTAGTTTCGGTATTCGCCATATAAAAACAGCATCCTACGCCCCACAAGCCAACGCAAGTGAGCGTGTAAACCGCTCAATCTTGGCGGCCATTCGGTGCTATCTCTCGACCGATCAATCAAGATGGGACGAACAGCTTCCTTCAATAGGTTGTGCGTTGCGATCTGCTGTTCATGCTGCTATAGGTATCTCGCCATACGAAGCCTTATTCGGGCAACCTATGATCGAGCATGGGTCAACTTATGAACTTCTTCGAAATCTAGATGGCCTGAATAATTCCAATCTAACTGCTTTAGCAAAAGGGGATAAGATGCAAATTCTTCACGATCATTTAAAAAAGTCGTTAGCAGACGCTCATCAGAAGTATGAGAAGGTATACAATCTTCGAAGTACCAACCGAAGATTCAAAGTTGGAGATGTCGTATATAAAAGAAATTTTGTTCTTAGCGATGCATCGAAAAAGGTTAACGCTAAGCTTTGCCCCAAATTCCTGAAAATGAAGGTGTGCAAGGTCGTTGGAAACAACCTTTACGAGTTACAGGACCTGAAAGGTAAAAGGATAGGAGTTTTCCACATAAAGGATCTCCGAACTTAATTTTCCAAAATGTTAAGTATACGCCCGGATAGCCCAGTCTCAGCACGAGATCGCATAATTGGGATTTCATTATTATTTAAGCGTTTTCTTTTCTTATCACTTGTGCTCCTGTGCACTTGCAAAAGCGATAAGCTTTGTGGGAAACGCTCACTAAGCCCGTTTTTATTTTACTTCACTCTTTCCAAAGCAACTAATAAACTGGCAATCAATTTAGACTCCGAAAAAAAAAAAAACGTATGTCGCATTCGTGCTCTCATTTCCGTTATTAATGACACGAACCCAAATAGTTTTGGTTTCGGTCTGAGAGCGAATATGTTATCCCTCGATTATCCAGAATCGACGTTTATCCATGATTTAGGTGTGAGTCAAAGATCAAAACCCCACAAATGCACGACGAATATTCAATTCCACAACCGTCACCCAGAGGGGGAGTAAGCGAATGTAAGTTGTAAAAGAAATGACCAGTAAGTGCTAGAAGAGAAAAAATGACGATGCTAGTATATAGATACCTAGATGAGACCGCGGTATAGCTACAAATATACCAAGCACAACGTAGCGGAATAATACAGATTTTTGCTGTGTTGTGGCCTGTGGCACATTATGTATTGGCCGCTGCAATCAGGCCATAATGCGGTCTTCAGTTTTTTTTTGGCTGTACTGCTTATGACGACGATGTCGCGTGAGGTATATGTGTTATAGCGCGCGGTTACTGCGGTATACATAAGCTGCGCTGGTGCAAGTAAATTGCTGTCACGATAACTTTGGCTAGAATTTTGATGCGTGGGGAGACAGTTTTTGGCGAGCTGATTTGGTGAGCGGACGTACTGTCTAGATTGTGCGCTGGTGTCACGTAATCCAACGATTTCGTTGGCCAAAAGTTAGAAAGGTTGAACAGTGCATCGGTATAAATTGTGTAAAGTCACGTATAACACCTAGAAAACTAGTTGCTGGTGCACAAAATTCGAACGACGTTTCGAGTTGTTTCATCGGTTGCCACTATAAGCAACGAAGTGTGTTTCCAAGCCACCGCTACGCAACCACCATCGCCACCGAAAGTGCTCCTCTATACAAAGAAGAACCAAAGTTCCAGCCCTCGCTTACTTCCACCAAGCTCACTGCAAACAGTGCGTAAATCAAGCTGCCTCGCCGCCCCGTGCGTCTGACGTCAAACGAAAGCCCAACTACAATGTGGTGAGCCCCAATACCCACGTTACGCCCAAACCAGATCGGCGTACAGCTCGTAATTGACATACCGTTGCCGTTGGTGAATTACGGCCTCAAACACCACCTTATAGCTTCCGATTCCACGGCACTACAACTTCGATAGCCTGGAATAAATCGGCCATAGCGGAGCTCAAAATTCAATCCCACCGCATTGAACACCGCACGACGTCATCCATCCACTTGCAAGATCGTCGAACGATACGACCCCATCACTCTGTCGTAGTCCTCGTTCCCGGCCTCTGAAGCAAGTGGAAGGTAGATCCGCACCAGAAAGCAGCAGCAAGTCACGCTTCCAGCAACATAACTCCCGGAACACGATACGGAGCCGCAACTTACATCGCCTCAGCCGCTACCAACTCCAGCATATTTGCTGTCAACTGTATTCACCCTATCCAAATTTTCACCTCCCCCATCCCATCCTAATTGTTGTCCACTTCAGCAGCCAGGTTTTTTGTAAAAAAAAAAAGGAGTAAAAAGCTAAGTATTTTATTATGAGATATATGTAAGCCGACTTTCGTTCATCTAAATTTAAAACAATTTTTCCCGCGCAATTTAGCATATATGGATATAAAAATCAACAGGACGATGCTGTGCACACCATCCCACCCTGCCGTTTTCGTAAGCGACGTCAATACTAATTATTGTATAGTACCCACCGATATTGATGGGGTAAGTCCATTTATTAATTAAATTTAGTGAACGAAATCATTTTTAAAAGAAAAGAAAACAAAATTTCTCGAAAAAGTATTAGTTACATGCAAAAACAAAAAGTACTAGATACACGAAAAACAAAAAAAAAAGTATTAAATACATGCAAAAACAACTAAAAGTATTAAATACCTACCTTCAAAGACAAATAAAATAATTAGATACATGCTAAACTAAAATAAAAGAAATTGATTGAAATAATATATTAATCCGATATCTAATCGTGAAACTTTAACTATCTAACGTAGAATTAAATCAAGATTGAGATAATTGCTGCTGAGTGTTATTAATAGTCCCCTCCCCTCCCCTAAATTTAAGTTATTTTAGTATATTATGATTTAGTTTTTAAGTTCTGAATTTTCGACGATTAATTTTGAATTGCCAGATTTTTAAATTGCATTTTCCTAATTAAAGATCACACCGTTTTAGTATTTTATTAAGACTAGTAGAGTTAAGTTTTTTTTTATGAATTCGTCGGCTAATAAAACATTTGTGAAATTTCTAAAATTCAAACTTCGGCCTTATGATTTGATTTGGGTGTTTTGATCTTGGACTACTGAAGGTTATCAACATGTTAGAGATACTTTTCGTGCGCGATTAATCGTGAGAATGAATAGAAGCTGATGATTTACATTTTTCGGATGCGATGATGAAGTGTAGGGGTATACTGATTTAGATCAGGTCCACAAGAGGTCTTCGACCTCTTTCTATTAAGGGGTGGCTAAATTTATAATTTTGGAGTGGCTTAGTCACCAAGGTGGTTGGTTTAGTGATGTTAAGTCACTACCACCATAGGGGTGGGTCACACTCCGAGGGAGCCAACACATCTCGCTCCCTCCCTCTCTCCTAATATGGATAGAGGCATGTGGGGATATAGGACTCATTTAGGTTTGTTTCGCCAAATATGTGTAGATTTTTAGGACAGCTTCGGGCCTCTATTTTTACTTAACATTATTCTCAAACCACATCTGGAGACAGGCATGTAAAATGTAACATCGTTCGGCAATCTAGGAAGCAAGATCCCCCCCCATTCCGACGAGCTGAGGACGGAGCCCCACAAGCATGCCTGCCGCTTCTTAGTGTCCGAACACCCTCTCACCTTAGCCCGGACTGACCTCTTGTAGAGCCTGTAGTGCAGAGGTCATATGGGTTATCAAAGGTTGGGAGGTTATCTTAGTTATTGCCGCGTGAATCATCATTGGGTTAGTTACATTCACGGCAGGAGTGGATTGGATGACGCGAGTGTCGGGATTTTATCCATTCGATAGTGGCGTTTCCATATTCATCCCTTTTAGGATCTGCTCTCAATTTTTTTTTCGTTACAATCTTGACAAATGGCAAACTGTATAAACTGCTCTTTTCAAGTATGTATAACTAACTGCACTACTGCGTCTTCACTGAAATAAAGTCAATTATGGTGTTGCCTGGCGAAGAAGAGTGCCATCGCAATAGCATACACCAAACAGGACTGAGGAAAGGGATTAAATAGAAATTTAAATTTAAGCATTCACGCAGCTGTGTTTTCGTCAATAATGAAATTTCATTCGCTCACTGATTCGATTACATTGAATATTTCATGGCGATGAAAGCTTTTAGTGCCTTCCCTAAGTCCCCCCCGCCCCCCTCCCAGCCTGACGCAGCAATAGAGATGAACATTTTCACGAAAGCTATACGTTGTAGGTACACTGTTTCCTGGCTGATGTGGATGTTTGTATATCCTTTTATGTATTTTATATCCTTTTTCTGTTCTTTTTATTAAATAAGTTTGAGATTTTTTTTTTTTCAGACCGCTTAGCGTCTTTTTGAATTTTGATTTGGTTGCACTATTCCGGTGCAGCAGCAAAATTGCTGCTAATGGATGGTTTGTAGATTTTTCTCCGATGGTAATCATCCATCAGGAGCCAAGAAAACAAGAAAAAGGATCGAGCGATTCCATCTCTTGGATTGGGTGGGGGCGAATACAAATTATTATATTTTGTTTGGGAATGCATTTTCCTCTCTCATACCCCCGGGGGAAATTCTCCGAATTTCAGATGTCAGGAACGTTTATGGAAAATTCATGTTGGATGTCTGACTTTTTTTTTCTAAGTAAGTGTTTCTGTTGAAATTTGCTGCTAAAAAGGACGGGATTTTGTGGGTATTCCTAGGTTTCAACTTATGCAGATGTCACTACTCCGCTCATGCTGAACTGATGTCTGGTTTAGGAAATGACAAATATGTCAAAGAGGTATCGACCGAGCAGCTATAATCCTATTTTATTTTTATTTTCTAAAACTGTGAAGATGTCATTGAATAAAGGCCAGTTCATAGTGCATAGCTTTTAACAGAAATCCTCTCTTCATGCTCTATAGAAAGGAAGTGTGGCAATGGAAGAGTCAAACGGAAAAATCGCGTTCACAGAGCTGAAATGCAGAATAATTGTCCCCCCTATCATTATTAAATGACAGCGGATAAAACTATTTTTATGGTGTCGTGAGGACTGTCATGACTCCTCTTGCAATGCATCCACAACAAATTGAGACCGATACATATTTAATGGTCAGAAAAACTACGTTGAACAAATATAAATAGACTACAATCCTATTTTTGTACCCTATGTAGAGTGCATACTGCAACATGTACTGTACATTAAGTAGGTCGAAATGGTATTATTCTGGGAAACAGCTGAACAGGATGTCCTTGCGTCATTCAAGTTAAATATCACCCCCGATATCACAACTAGCAATACTTATACAATAAGATACTCATATATATTCCGCTGCGCAGAAGAAGAATACGCTCATCAATAATTAAGGATTTGATTTGTGCTGCCGCCCAGTATAGTGTAGGCCTTGATAATATAGAGAGTGTTTTATGACGTGGGTTCTTTGTAAACACATGTACTAAACATACCTACCGTACTATCCACCTTATGCTTGACGATAGGCCTTAGAGTATTTTATTGATTTAATTGAAATCAGGCCAACTGCATGTACGATTTCGTGCAAATGAGTTCTAATGTGAAAAGAAAAATGTGTATTTTTGTGCTGTAGAAAAACCTAACCAAGATCCAAGCTTAGTTAAAATTATGAACAGTTAACCAAAATATAACTTTGATTGTAAAGCCTATGATGAACTTATCTGCCAGATAAACTTCAGCTTTTGCTTTCAAAGGTGTCGGATAGGGATATCTGTCAGATAAAGTCTTTGATAGCCTATCAGCCGGTTCAAGTGGCTGTTAAAGATTTTATCTGGAATATAAGTAATATAGAGACCAAAATAATTTGAAACTGAAGACGATGAAGATTTAATTCGACACAAAGACTTATCAGAGTCTTTGACGATGAAACAGAAAAAAAACTATCAGAAAGCTTTATCTGCTGGATAGCGTTATGTGTCAGACAACTAATAAATAAATAAATAAGTGGTGCAATAGGCGGGTAGACACCCTAGGCCTAGCTTCTCGCAACCATTCGTTTTGTGTGAGTTTCTATTTTTAGAATGGAAGAGACGAGTCCGAACGGCAGAATTGAGAAGCTTTTTCATGACAGTCATATTCTCGGATGTTTGCCAGACGTTCGCGAGAGGTGGCGCAGTAGAAAAAACCTTAAGATGTAATTTGTGTTTTTCCGGGGATCGAACCTGGGATCCCTCTCACAGTAGTCCAGCACACTTACCACTGCGCTACTGCGCCCACTGTGTCAGACACCTATCCAAAACTTTATGCGGAATCTTTAAAACTGGGCGCAAATTGTCGCGTGTCATTTTAAACATCAGGCCATTAGGGTTAAGTGAGCACGTATCCATCAGATAGATTTAATTTGAATTTAGTTTAATTTAAGAATGAAGAATGAACATTTTGGGAAGCTCGTGTCCTCGATGCTTATGCAGACTAAATCAGATGCCACCTTACATCGTAGTATACTTTCTAGTATAACCAGGATGACATCAGTGAGATCAATAATAAGGTTCCAGGAAAATATAGAATTCCTTACGAATTGTTAAAAATAAATCCTTCCTGCAGAAGCTCACTTGATGGCAAGGTTATACCAATGAAACTTGTCTGGCATATTCGAGGAATGGTCTTGCAAATGTCATTTAGAGTTATTTAGTGACATAGGGGTTAGAAAACTCCTTCGACCAACGTCTGAAAAAAACCGAGTGATGAGTTAGTTCTCCGAATAGCGTATTTTACAAAAGTTGTAAATGTTATTTTATTAAAAAATGCGAACGGGAGACTTGAGACAGTTTCTGAAGAGAGAGTTGATCAATGGCTTATTGCCTAAGAGATAATGGTGATTTATAAAAAATTAAATTATTTATTAATTTTTGTTTTGTTTGTCTATTTATTTTTTTTATATATTTAGTTTTTTTTTACCTCTATTTCAACAAAAACTACTCCGCCTATATACCCCAAAGACAAGATTGGATTACTAACACGCACGCAAGCGTACAAGAAATACAAATCTACACTGATGGGTCAAAATTTTAAGTAGGCACTGAAGCCGGAGTATTCTGCGAGTCCTGAGGTATAAATGACTCCTACAAACTCCCAGATGAATGCAGTATCTTCCAAGCTGAAATAGTCGCTATCGACAAGGCAGCAAGTACCACGTCTACAAAGAATCTCGATCCTTCTAAGATTACAATCTTCGTAGACAGTTAGGCGGCCATTAAAGCACTAGACAGCGCAACTATTAAAGCAAATACAGTCAGGGACTGTCAAAGAGCCCTAAACAAAATAGGCGAGAAATACAAGGTCACTCTCTGCTGGGTTCCCGGACATAGTGACATTGATGGAAATGAAAAGGCAGACGAGCTAGCAAGAACTGGGTCGGAGCTGGATGCAGTAAATATTATTGCATCAATAGACATCTCAATTAGTGTAGTAAAAAGAAATATTGACCAAAAATCAAGGGAAAAAATGAACACCACCTGGTCAAACAGACACGACTGTGTTATATCCCGTAGCCTTTGGCCAAGAATCGACGAAAAAAGAACCAGATGTATTCTGAAAATGAATAAACGGGATATTCGAATCTTAACAGGTGTACTGATAGGCCACTGTATCATTGCTACCATGGCTACAAGACTGGACATTAACTGACCAGACTACTGCAGGAGCTGTCAAGATATAGAAGAAACGGACACCATCAAACACCTATTCTGCGAATGCCCAAACCTCCAAACTAGTCGACTCCGATACATGGGAGACAGACTTTTCGGAGACCTAGAGGACATAGTGCAGGTACTACTGACGGACACAATCAGGTTTGTTAAAAGTGGGGGATGGTTTTCGTAGTAGACTAACTCCGCCAAGTAACAACTCCAAGAAATCAGGTAAAGTGTTATGCATGTTTTTTGTGTTGTACAATAAAATGAAAATAATACCACAAAATTAATAAATATTAATTATTTTTATGAACGATTTAACAAAAAGTGGCTCAAGTCTCCCGCTTTCCGCCTATGGTCTACTGCCAAGTCAGCTGCCTAGTCGTATAAATAAAATAATATTCCATAAATAACGGAAAGTTTAACTCTTTTCAATAAAGCAACAACAATAATCACTGAAAAATATTAAACACTGTTGTTTGTATAGCCGTTCAAAAAGAAGTGAATGCAGTGGCTCAGTGATTAGTGTGCTGGACTACACTGTGCAAGGGTACCCAGGTTCGATCCCCGGAAAAACAAAAATTACCTACATCTTATGGGGTTTTTCACTGCGCCACCTCTCACAAACGTCTGACAAGACAAGCATCCGAGAGTATAACTGTTCTGAAAACGATTCTCAATTCACTGTAGGTCCTTTCCATTCGTCCCAAAAATAAAAACTCACTCATATGAATTGTTGTGAGAAAAAAAGGCCTATGCCTATGGTGCCTACCTATACGCTACGCAGCTGTTGCGCCAACTACTTAATGTATTTATTTATTTTTTGTTTTAAAAGAAAGGAACGGGAGGGCCACCCCATTTTCCAAATTAAAAAAAAATATACAGACAAAATAAAAAAAAACTGTAGCTTGCATAATTCTCCAGATGTATTTGATTGAATCAGTTATCAGCTTCCTCTGGAATAGATATTTACGTTCTGAAATCTCGGGCTGATTTTGGCGAATCGTAGTCGTTTCTTCCATCGAATATCGCCGCGACGTCAACCATTTCAAATAAAATATGCATCGCTTGGGAATCTCAGATGAACTCGCTGATGAATTCAAAGCGAACGATATACGAATCTTCTGGTTCTCTGCGATATGTTTAACTTCAAAACGGTTCAAGGGTATGGGCATTTTTGTATGGATCTTTAATTTGCTAAGTCTTCGAAACTAAACTATTTCGTTTGAAAAAACATTATGTGCGCTCAAAACACAGCAGTATCAATTCGGTACCATAAATTGTACTACCTGTCAGCTTTCAATACCTTTCAACCACTCGTTTCTTCACTAGAGGTCTCAAGTACGCATTAAATCACCCCTATTGTCGTTTTCTTAAAAAAAAAAAACGACACGAGACTGTTTGGTATTGGCGACTAAAAATAAACGACTTTTGTCGCGCCGACGATCGACAAATGGCGTCTGAAATGACTATTTTGCGGACGACTGTGTGATAATGTGTTAAAAAGAAGGATGTGCACTTAATTTTTAACTAACTAAAAGACAATTGTAGATATTTTGCAGAATGGAGATAACAAATAAAAGACAATTTCTACATTTAGTAAACGAAATGCAGAAAAATATTTCTTTGGCAAAATCATTCACGAAGGCCTAACAAAAGTGATGAAATCCAATGTCTTGGATTTGGTTAGAACTTCCTTCCTTAACTTTACCAGCTCTTTTTTCTCGGTTTCTTCTTCGTCACTGCTTTCAAAAAACATCTCAAGACTATTCATTTTTGATTTGTTTTATTAAATAATTAACCAACTCACAAACAACACACCAGACCAAATATAAATTCGTCGACTGAAATGTCAAACCGCATGAGTATAGTTTGTGGAATGTATGTGGAATGTGAGAGTTTAAAGAGTCGAGTCGTTTCAGTTACGCAATACCTACCAAATTCCAAACAACTCGACACGACAAATGTCGCCATCGCCAGTCGTTTGCGACAAACGACGACGGCAATAGGGGTGAATAATTTTTCCCGGATTAACTGATATTTTATTTTATTTATTCCATTACTGTACAGTATATGCATACATTTTCTATCACTGAATATTTTCCCAGCTTGTAAAATTACTTAGTGGTCAACTGTGGTCTATCTTGCAACATAAACTGTCCATTCCATTCAATCTATTCAGAACAAACGAAAATCGATTGAATTCACCTCTCATAATAAAAGTTGTACAGATTGAAGAACTTCAATATTCAATTAAATTTTAACAATTAGGTACAACAAAAACACAAGTAATTCAATCAGTGGCATTGATTTCTAATTTTCCCTTTCCATTTTTCGTCGTCAACTTATTCAGTTTCATTGTTCACCCTCCAGATGAATCTTAATGTTTCCTCTACGCTATCTGCTATTCGTCAATTTAAAATAAATGGAGTAATTATACAGCCCTTACATTTTAATTATGTTTCAGAGTTCACTCATACCAAATATAACCTGGTGGAAGATGGTAACTTTTGTAATCGATACGCAATTCATCAGTTTTCAGATACTTACCTTATTTCAGGCGTTTTACTGATTAATAGATGTATGGGCTTTTAGTTTCTCGCCCCAAACTTTATTTGAATTTAATTTTCATTATTTGCACTATGATTTCATTTTATCGTAGACATAATATTTCAGAATGAAAATTTAATTAGATGTACAGAGGAACCAAGGAACCTACCCTTGCTAAATTGAATCAATCAAATAAGCTGAAAGGCTTCGTCGCTATAAATTCGTGACATGACAACGCTCTCTATACTTATCGCGTGTATACCAAGAAATTAATTACTCAAATTGGAATGTGAGTATATGTACCGAAATATACGGGTTACGAGTACAAGTACAAGTTAAAATATGAAACTAAACAACAAGTGAACATACGAGGAAACGCGTACAAGAGAGTACATGAAAAACCGCTTAAAATAATGAAATGCCAGGGAGTAGAAAGTGGGAACACAGGCAAAGGGTTGGGTGCCAGGCAAAAGGTTTGATGCAGATTGAATTTTTGCAACAGATACTAGCGTAGCTAAATTAATTTGCTAATATAGAAATTATGCATATTAAAACTAGGTCAGCAATTTGCATGAAACTGCAATAAAGGTGGAGGGAAAAGATTTTTTTCTTTGATAAAGAATGGCGGTGTACCTATCTTTTCATGTATAGTATTCATAAAACTGTTGGTAAAGGTTTTAGTATTTGTTTTATCCTGAAAATATTTCAACGGATATCCTTGTTCGACTAAATGCATGGGTTACCTAAGATCTACTTAAATGTATTTACGGAACTCATTTTTCTTCGAATAGGTTTAATATGGAAACCAACGTGAGTCTTCCATTAAGAACTTTTATTCGCTGTACTTTTGAACTTTTAAATACTATACTTTCTGTCAGCTGTCAACAAAAATTAAAATATACCCCTACCAATAAAAGGGATTGTGACATTTCTCTGTAAAAATGGTGACATCTTTCACTTTAGTTCATTATTTTTGTTGGCCACTGTAAAGGACAATCCTTTTAGGATTGTTTAGGCATATGACAAAGCATCGTGGTTGCATTAATTTTTTTTTTGTATTCTAATTGCCTGTTTTTTTTTGTTTTGTTGGAAAATAAACTAAAACGCCATTAGATCTAATGGAGATAATCCTTAAAAAAACGTTTATATTATCTTACAGCTTGGTGACGAGGTAAAAGATTATTGCAATTTATTTCGTTTATATTTTTATTTTAAATTAAAAGATGGTAACCCTAATCCTAATGGTACTCCTCTCTGATTTATGGTGATTTATTATACAAACTACGGTAACCCTGTGAAAGCTTTAAAGAGGGACCAAGCGATTGCTAGCAAACATCATATCTTCACTGTACTGACCATTTTTGTTGAACAGAGTATCTATATCTAGCTATATTGTTCAAATTATTTTATTTAACCGACGAGTTTGGAGATGTGAAGATTCCTGGTGTTGGCACAGGGAGTGTAATAAAGTTAAAATAAAATATCAGAGATCTTATTTTGCGAATGTTCAGTTGCTGAGATCGTTCGCGCGTTGAGATTGAGATTCTTTGATTTACGCTCATGCTTTCGGCAACAGCTGTATTATTATCCGTTAAGCGCAGAATATATTGTCCGTCCAAGGGCATATGTTCGGCTATTAATCAGAGAACCAGTTTCACAGACTTTCTTCACAGATTTGGGTACTGTACACCAGCTGCAGTTAGTGCATCATTTCGACCGAATTTTCTGCTAAAGACAAGAAAGCACCCACTTTGGAAGTAACTTTGGGCTTTAGGTCTTATCACCCGAAACCCATAACGTCTAAATCCAAAAATGTCATAAAGCCCAAAAGATTCATACACAATTTTTGCGATAAGACATTGTTTTTGGGCATAATGGCAGCAATGACCCCAATCAAGATGGTTGGAGGCGCAGCACGACAGCTGAACAAAGCAAAGCTTCGTATAATGAGAAGCAAGCAATTAAACCACGTTATAATATGTGTTTATTAGAAGAAATTACGTATTACAATTAACATAAAACAATAAGGTGCTGGACTGCTAGCGATGATGGTTCGTGTGCTTCTGATGAATCGAATCGTCGCGTCGTGTCGTACCGATGCTGATCAGCGGTTGGCCATGGCAAACGAAAGCGCTGACAAAAGAGAGGTGTGTTACTTTCTTTGCAGTGCACTTTACTGCAATTAGTAATATACTGTTCGACGAGGCAATTTGGGAAGATGTTGTAATTGTAAATGGGTTATAGGGTGACACATTGGCTGTATAGTATTAGCAGCACATTTCATGTTCACCCAAATGTGCTATGTTAAACATCCCGGCCGCCATGAACATCCTCTGGATGTTCATTTTCTATTGGTAGTGGAAAAAGGTTAGCAACTGCTCGTTTATACAAGCCAATGGTAGTTTTGACTTCTGCGACTCTTACAACTCCATCCTTGCCGGGGAATGTTTTGGTTATTCTACCCAGTAACCATTTAAGTGGCGGAAGGTTATCTTCTTTAATGATGACTAGTGTCCCGATTGCTAGATTCTGCTGAGACCTATTCCATTTGTATCGATGCTGTAGCAGATGCAAATATTCTGTTGACCAGCGTTGCCAGAATATCTGTTGCATGAACTGGAGACGACGAAAACGTGATAGACTGCTGAACCTTTTCGAAGAAATGTTTGGTTCAGGGAACGAAGAAATTGGTTGACCAATAAGAAAGTGGCCTGGCGTCAGTGCTTCCAGATCATTGGGATCTGACGATAATGGAGTTAATGGACGTGAGTTTAATATTCCTTCAACTTGGATAACAATGGTGGCCAGTTCTTCATAAGTCAGTGATGCATCTGCGACGACTCGAACTAGATGGTATTTTGCGACCTTTACAGCTGCTTCCCACAGACCCCCGAAGTGGGGCGACCGCGGGGGAATAGGTCGCCATTCTATTTTTTCCTTGAGACAGAGTTCGTTAATTGAGCATTGATGACTTTCGGACATGAATAAATCGGCCAACGCTGATAACTCGTTCCTTGCGCCGATGAAGTTGGTAGCGTTGTCACAAAATATTGTGCTACAAAGACCTCGCCTGGACATGAATCGTCGTAGCGCTGCAATAAATGCTTCCGTGGAAAGATCTCCCACCAGTTCCATATGGACGGCTTTCGTGGCGAAGCAGATAAAAACGCAGACGTAGGCTTTAACGGGAGTTTTGCCTCGAACTCGAATGTAAATGCGAAATGGACCACAAAAATCAACTCCTGTCGTTTGAAAGGGACGTCCAGGTTGAACGCGCTCGGAGGGGAGGTTTCCCATAAGGTGCTGGATTCCTCGTGGCTTACATCTGAAGCATCTGATACAGTTGTTGACAGTTTTGCGAGCCAAAAGTCTACCAGATAAGGGCCAATACATCTGCCTTATGGATGCAAGGAGAGCCTGAGGACCAGCATGCATGTTTTTACCATGAAAATAGACAAACAAAATATGAGTTAGTACATGATTTTTGGGTATCAAAATTTGATGTTTAGTATTATAGGGTTGGTTTGAATTTTGAATGCGACCGCCTACTCGGATGAGGTTGTCGTTCTCGTCAAGGAATGGCGAAAGTGATTTAAGATGACTCTTTTCACCCGTGCATCCTTCAAAGAATTCACTAAATGCAATACGTTGAACATTTCGAAGCAATCCCGTAAGAGCTTTTTGTAGTTCTTTTGGCTGGAGTGGACCCTTGTTTCTGCCCGTTGGCGTTCTGCAATTCTGGATGAACCTATAGACATATGCAAATATGCGTTCTAATTTCAGCAGTGAGTGATTGTGACGAACTCCATCTAATAAATCCCTGTGATGAGAGACCAGTAAGACCATTTTCACTGTTCGTTGTTCTGGCATAGATTCCATTGGGATTGTGTCACCTTGATTGACAACATCGTTGAGTGGCATATGCAGAAAGTCGGGGCCGTTGAACCACAGAGTGGAATCTCGTAAGTCTAGTGGTAATGATCCGCGCGATATAATATCAGCTGGATTAGACTTGGTCGATACATGTTTCCAAACTCCGTCTGCAGTAAGGTCCTTTATTTTTGTGACTCTATTAGCAACGAATGTTGTCCAGTTGTAGGAGGGACACTGCAGCCATTGTAGTACAATTTGTGAATCCGTGTAGTATATAATTTTAGTAAAGTTGATTTGCAATATTTCCTTCACTCTATCCACTAATTCTGCCATTAGAAGAGCAGCACATAATTCCAGCTTTGGAATTGAAATACTTTTCAAGGGAGCCACTCTTGATTTCCCACACAGAAGTCGTGTAGTGATGTTACCTTGTTCATCTATTGTGCGTATATAGCAACATGCGCCATATGCAACTTCGCTGCTATCTGAAAAGGCGTGCAACTCAAATGTCTCATTAGGACTACAGGTAGATACGAGTCTAGGAATATCAAATGACTTTAGCTCTGCCATTCCTTCAATGTAGTTTTTCCACTTCATGCTTAATGGCGGTGGAAGTGGATCATCCCATGAAAGCTCTTTCATCTTCCAGAGCTGTTGGACGAAGATTTTTCCTAATATTATTACTGGACCAAGTGTACCGAGGGGATCAAATATTTTACCAAGATCGGATACAACAGTCCTTTTGGTTATAGTTGAGTGTTCAGGAATTTGAAAATTGTAGTGGAAGCTGTCAGAAGCGGGTTGCCAAATTAGCCCTAGTGTCTTTACAAATTCATTCTCGTTAATAGACAAAAATGTTTCTCTATCCTCTAATGGAATTGATTCTAGTAACCTTGGATGGTTTGCGCAGAATTTGCGTAGTTCAAATTTCGCTGCGGATAGCACAGTTATTATTTCACTTTGGAGAGTTATGGCAGTATTCAAATCATTTGCACCTGTCATTATATCATCTACATATGTACTACGTTCTAATATTGACGATGCTTGCGGAAAAGACTTAGCTGATTCTCTGGCTAGCTGTTGTAGGCATCTAGTGGCTAAATACGGAGCCGACGATAGACCGTATGTTACTGTATTCAGCTGGTAGTAACTGTGGTTAGTATCGGCTGAATTACGCCAGCTTATCATTTGATATCTTCTATCCCTAGGATCCACCAAAATTTGGCGATACATTTTGCTGATATCAGCTGTAAATACGTATCGAAGAACACGAAACTGAATAATGATCGAAAATAGATCCGCCTGTATAGTTGGGCCTGTTAGAAGAACGTCGTTTAGCGATTTTCCAGAGGATGTTTTTGCTGAACCGTCAAAAACAACCCTAAGTTTGGTCGTGGAACTATCTGGCTTGAGGACGAAGTGATGTGGTAAGAAGTAATTATTTTTCGGAATGCATGTAACCTCAGACATATGACCCAATTGCTTATATTCATCCATGAACTGATGATATTGTTTGTTAACCTCTTCATGTTTGCTAAGTTTCTTCTCTATCGAGCTTAAACGGCGTTTGGACATTTCAAGCGAAGATCCAAGATTTGTAATTGGGTCGTGTTTGAATGGCAGGCGTACAACGAAGCGCCCGGATTCATCTCTTCGAAAGTTATCGGAGAAGTGGAGTTCACAGATGCGCTCTTCGTTGGACAGCGTTCGAATAGGCGTATCGTGGGAATCGATCTCCCAAAATTTTGTGAGGATACTTTCTATAGCTGTTAGAGTTGGTTTCGTAGTTGTGGCAATGTTGCATATGTGTCTTGTTGAATTTGTGTTCAATGCTTCTCCCATAACAACCCAGCCGAAAACGGTATTTTGTAAGGATGGTAAATTTGGTGTTAGTTGTATAAGCCCTTGATAAAGGAGTTTGCAATATAATTGAGCACCTAACAGTATGTCAATCTTGCTTGAAAAGTTGAAATTTGGATCGGCTAATTGGATGCCTGGAGGTATTGGCCAACCTTGGATATCAAAAAAAGTTTCAGGTATATTTTGGCTGATCCTTGGTAATGATTGTACTTCAACTTCAGTATGAAACGAGTTAATATTTGAGTGTAAAGATATTGTCATCTTATATTTCGATAGCGTGTCTATTTCTCCTATTCCTCCTATCGGCATGTATGATAATGAACGCTTAAGACCAAGAAGGCAGGCAAATTCTTCTGATATAAAATTGAGCTGTGACCCAGAGTCAAGTAGAATTCTACATGCCACGAATTGTCCACTGCTATTAAGGACCCGACCTAACGCCGTTGCTAGAAGTACCGTTGACTGCTTAGGTTTTATCGTAGCTGGCAGATTGGATGCATTGCTGGTAAGTGCAGTGGATGTTGCTGCAAATGAAGTAGTTGGACATGACTGGGTTGGTTGTTCTACTATTTCTGCAGAAGGCATTGGCTCTACTGCAGTGACTAAATGGAGCAAAGTGTGGTGCCTTTTTCTGCAAGTACGACATGTGCCCTTGGAACTACAGTTTCTATTCATATGACCTGATCTTAGGCAATTGGTACATAAACCGTGCTGCTTAGCAGCAGTAATACGTTCATTTGTCGGTAGTGATAAGAAATGAGAGCATTTATGAATGGCATGCGATCCCTTTTTGCAAAAAAGGCAATCGGTGCTACTGGCTACTGTAGCGGTGAATGATGCAGGTTGTGTTGGGTACCGTGATGTTCTAGCGGTTGTTTGCTTGTAAGCGTTAGGGTTTCCTTCTAATATGCGACACCGTTTTTCTAGAAACCGTAACAACTCGACGAGAGAAGCTAACCTTTGCTGAGCGCAGTCATCATTCCATTTTTCAAGTGTTTGAAAATCCAATTTGGAAAGAATGAGGTGATTGAGAAGATCATCCCAATGAGCAACTGGACGACCAAGAGTAGTCAATGCCCTCGTGTGAGCGTTGACTGTGTCGATCAACTCCCGAATATTATTAGACGTAGGTTTCGAGATTGGTTTCAATTCAAAGAGTTTTCTTATATGCTCTTGAATAATAACCGGCTTTTTGTCATACCGATCGATTAACAATTGTAGTGCCACATCATAATTGGCTGACGAAATTTCGAGAGATTCGATTTGTTTTAAGGCACCATCAGTTAACGCGGACCGAAGGTAATGGAAACGCGTCACATTATCTAAAGCACTGTTTTTGTGGACCAAGTTTTTGAATGTTTCGTAAAAGGATGTCCATTGTATGTAATTTCCCGAAAACATAGGTAATGGCTGCTTAGGAAGCATAAAGTTTGTCGTGGGAACATCGGTTCTTATTTTTACGGAGGTGTCGTGATTACCTGATTCAGGATGCATAAGATTATTTAACGCCACTATTAATAATGGTTTTAATTCAAAGTAAAGTTCTTCAAATGTTGCCCTATCTTCATTTTGAAATTCGTCTGAATCAAGTTGTTCGATAACAGATTGAGTAGCATCAAATGATTCGAAGTAGCCTTTTAGCGAGTCAAGGCGTCCTTCTATCTCTGCTACTGTAGCGGTTTTTAGTTTTGTTTCCGTAAATGTCTTAACGCGATTAATTTGCCCTACAAGAACTGACCGTTTGGACTTTGCCTTAATGAGTTTTTGTTCTGACATGTTCTGAGAAGACTTTGATCGAAATCCCGTTGACCGTTACCGCGCACTATATAGTCTAGTTATGAACGTGAAAGTACCGCACTATTTGTATATATGTAATATGTATTCAGTTATCTATGCACAATGTATATGATTGTATGTATGTAAATTTTCCTTTCGGGTGATGTTAGTATAGATTATTTTTTAATGCTTAAAATTAATCTCACCGACCCTTTGTGTTGAAAATACTTAAATGTTGTGTGTATGGTGATGTGTAAATGTGTGTGTGTGTTTAGTGTGATGTGTAGCCCTTTGCCGACCTCCTCAACCAAGTAGCTGCTTTTTATTGGCCTCCTCTGATCTCAACCAAGTACAGAATACTTCCAAAAATGTTATGACAATGAGCATCGATAACAAATGTAGATATTAATGTGAAATAAATCACGTCGGGGTCACCATGAACAAAGCAAAGCTTCGTATAATGAGAAGCAAGCAATTAAACCACGTTATAATATGTGTTTATTAGAAGAAATTACGTATTACAATTAACATAAAACAATAAGGTGCTGGACTGCTAGCGATGATGGTTCGTGTGCTTCTGATGAATCGAATCGTCGCGTCGTGTCGTACCGATGCTGATCAGCGGTTGGCCATGGCAAACGAAAGCGCTGACAAAAGAGAGGTGTGTTACTTTCTTTGCAGTGCACTTTACTGCAATTAGTAATATACTGTTCGACGAGGCAATTTGGGAAGATGTTGTAATTGTAAATGGGTTATAGGGTGACACATTGGCTGTATAGTATTAGCAGCACATTTCATGTTCACCCAAATGTGCTATGTTAAACAACAGCATTCCGCCTACCTATTAAACTGCAAACGGTCCTTGGGCTTTATTTCCCATTTTGTTGTTTATTTTTGGGGGTTATGTATTTTTGTTGAAGTTATTTCCAAATCGATGTGGGCGTTACAGCCTAACGCCGCGCCGTATAGCTTTGTAAAATATCCGAATGTTGTTCAAGTGTAAATCGATTCATTTCGTACCGAAAAATTATAATATGTACTGATATCCTGTGTAAATTGTTTCAACTTATAAGAGCTGACAATTTCAAAATACCATATGATTTTAAAGGAAACCAATGATGGTCCACGTTTAACTTAATATTTTAGTTGCCCAACACCAACGGACCTACATTTTAACACAGGGCAACGCAATATGCAGACAGAACGCCAACAAATATTCTATTCGACCCATCTATGAGTGGTAAGCTTCAATTTGGTAAAAACAAAAACAGAATTGGTTTACATTAAGTAGGGTTAATATGTACCACAAGAAATTATGTAGGCGATTAATATGTAGGTAGTGACAATAAAAAAATACTGAAAATCCATTTTAAGGATAGTTTACGGAATATGTCATGAGCACTAGGCAGCATTGCCATATTGAAGACACACAGCTTTTATGAAGTGTACCTAGCGAGCCATTACTGATCATACACTGGCGACCACTTGGATGAGGCCATACATTTTGCAACCGATTTTCACTCTTTATGCCGTGTTGAAAATGTTTTACCCGGAAACTTTTACTACCTGCGAACGGGTACATATTTTCCTAACAGTAAGCCATACAATTAAAGGGTAAATAAAAAACTACGACTGGAATTTCCCATGATCAAACAATGAACTACCTGAAAAGCCAATAAAAAGATGCGCCACTAGAATGAGGCCATTGCGAATATTTGCAGTGGTGCATATCAGAGATTTTTTCCATAGTTTTGTTAAGAATTTCTTAAAAACGTTAAAAAGAAGTGTTTTTATTTAGTTAACAAAAATGGGTTCCGGAAAGACTTTGACAGCGACAGAAAGAGGGAAAAATAAATGCTTTCAAGGAGTTAGGACTCTCAGGCCGAGAAATTGCAAGGAGGCCAAATAGAAGTAAGACTGCTGTACACAGTTATCTTGCGGATCCACAACACTATGGGATAAATCAAGAAGGACGCACGGCAGAACCAACAACATTGCGTGAAAAACGGGTAAATCCAAAATTTGTCTCAAATTCAGCGACTAAATCAAGCGCCAACAGTGGAGTATCAGCCAGCATAGCAACGGTCCGAAGGATAATACGAAAAATTGGTGATATACAGAGAAGAAAACTTAAAAAGAAACCTGTTTTAAGGCAAGTACACGAGGAGCATCGAATGAATTTTGCAAGAGAACATGTCAATTAGAGCAATGAATGGAAACGGGTTGTTAGAAGTGGGATTCAATCAGTATCAGAAGACGTGGAACTTTTGCCTTGGCCGCCCTATTCACCCGACTTAAACATAATCGAAAATGTGTGGGCATGGTTATCTCGTAAAGTGTATGAAAGTGGCAGACAATTTGAAGACAAGGGCACTTCAATCGAAGTTCTTCGTGATACCTGTGCCCAAATTTATCTTGAATTTAAACTCTACGATTCTATTGCAAATTGTCTTAAGCTACGATTACACGGCCATTTTGTCGAGTCATTCAAATGGCCCTCTGACGTAAAAATCCCGTCACAAAGCTGTCATTTAAATGTCGCTCTGTGTGATCGCCATTTTTGGCAGCGTCATTTAAATGACGAGGAAAATGGCGCACCAAATGACATGAATTAAGTGCCATTTAAATGGCGGAAAAAATGGCCGTCTGATCGCTCTTCAATGACACATCCCAACGGAAAATTCTAAATGACTCGCAGTGTCCTTCATTTGATTTTGGGGCGATGATAGTCATTTCGTGTGATCGCCATTTTTTCAAGGACGAATCGTAGCTTAAATGTCGCTCTAATGCGAACTTTTTTTTCTGACATCACATCGCCATTTAAATGACTCAAAAAAATGGCCTTGTTAGCTTTATAGAGGTCATATCGAAAAATGACGGGCATACTCATCATTATTAATGTAGAAAAACATAATAAAGAAATGTTTTAAAAACATAAAATGTTAACATTTTATTAAATTTTTGCTTTCTTTTGAAGATTTTGCCTTATCCTAGCGGCGCATCTTTTTATACGCTTTTCAGGTATGTAGTTCATTGTCTGATCTTGGGAAGTTCCAGCCGTAGTTTTTTATTTGCCCTTTAATTTTATGACTTATTGTTGGAAAAATATGTACATTGGCCGGCATAAGTATTTTGACAAAACTAAAGTTAATTCTGCTCATAATTTGAAACTAACTTCATGTAAATTTTGGCATCAATGGAAAGGTCATTTAAATTCCGTTTGAATGATATACAAAACTTTCTTTAACCCATTAAGTGCCCATTGAAAATTTAGAATTTTTGTGAAAGCCTACTTTTTTGACTTTTTTCCTCGGTATCAAAAAAAATGTTTTAATGCAAAAAGTTTCTCCAAACAATTCTAATAGTGACTGAAAAAAAAATGTTTCAAAAATCTCTTCGCTAATATTTTTTATGTGTTTTTGAATGGGATGATCTCAGAAAAATTTCGTATGAAAAAGAGGAAAAAGTGACTAAAATAGTAATTTTTAGCAATTTTCAAAAAATCATAAAAAATATTAGCGAAGAGATTTTTGAAAAATTGTATTTGCAGTCACTGTTAGAATTGTTTTTTGCATCAAAAAAAGTAGACTTTCACAAAAATTCTAAATTCTAAAATTTTTAAATGGGTACTTAATGGTTTAAGGAAAGTTTTGTATCATTCAAACAAAATTTAAATGATCTTTCCATTGATGCCAAAATTTACATGAAGTAAGTTTCAAATTATGAGCAGAATTAACTTTAGTTTTGTCAAAATACTTATACCGGCCACTGTACCTGTTCAGAGGTTGCAAAAGTTTCCGGGTACAAAATTTCCAACAGGTATAAAGAGTGAAAATCGATTGCAATATGGCCTCATGCCAGTGATCGCCAGTGTACACTGTGAAATTATTGAAATAATCAAAGAAAATAAAAAAAGGTCAATGAAAAGCTGTCGTTTGGAGTTATTCGCACGAATCAATGGAATTGATTTCGTTTTTTTGCTTTCGAAAATTCCTTTCGTTTTCGATGTTACCTGAAGCAAAACGTTCGTGCAAACGAAAACGACTGAACGTTTTCATCTTATAAAATCTCATTACAGATTTGCCTACATATTTTTATATTATTGAACTACTAGCGAACCCCTGCACACTTCGTAGTGCAAAATAGAAAAAAAATCAGTTTCAAGTTCATTTAAATCAGTGATAAACCGTTTTTATTGTAATACTCCGTGGTACAAATTTTTGGTTTTCCAGGAATCGTATTGCGTAGAAAGTATTCTTGTCTATCAGGACAATGCATAGCTATCAATGTTACAAATTGTACAAACTTTGGCTCCCACGACTGTCGAAAAATAACGCCACACCCCTTTATTACCTAAGATTATCTGTCAATTTGAGTTCAATCGTTTCGGTGGTTTTCGAAATATGTATACGATTTTGAATGTTTTTTTGTATGCCACGCCCCTTTGTCCAATTTTGACCAATCTTCAGAGGAGCACTCCAGGGCCAATAATTAAGATTATCTCTAAGTTTAAGTTCAATCGATTGGGTAGTTTTGGATATATACGATTTTAAATATACTTTTTGTATGGGATGTGCCACGCCCCTTTGTCCAATTTTAACCAATATTCGCAGGAATACTCCTGGGCTGATACCTAAAAATGTGTGTAAATTGCAACTCAATGGATTTGGTGGTGTTCGAAATATAAGATTTTTTAATGATTTTGTTGTATGGGTGGTGCCACGCCCCTTCATCCAATTTTGACCAATCATCACAGGAATACTCCTGGGCCAATACCTAAGATTGTGTGTAAATTTGAACTCAATCGATTTGGTGGTTTTCGAAATATAAGATTTTGAATGCATTTTTTGTATGGGAGGTGCCACGATTTATTTTCTTTAAACTGTAGAAAACACAAAAGACAAAACACACTTACCTGGGAATTTTATCATAAGAATCCCACGACGTTAAGCAATTGTAAGACGAGTATCTACTGTTGCTCGCCATGTTACAAAGTAGATTATCCATCGGTGGCTGGATTGACAAGGGAGAAGGATTTAACTATATACACGAACACACACGCACACAAAGAACTAAATTGATCAATAATAGATTAAGGATTGTATCGCACATTTTTTTTTATCCCGACCAAGCCAACAACTTTCAGTGGCATTTCTTGTAGCACATAGAAGTAACTTTATTAAACATTGGCATCGCATACAAAAATATTAAATTAGCTACCTACACTATGATTGACATTATTCACTATTTTCGTTGTTACCACTTTGTATTCAGTGACTTCATTTTGCACTCATTTTTGTTATATCCTTGTGTATTATGCACAATTTACTTTAGCTGTACGATATGCGGTTGTATGAGAGAATTGACGAGTTCTTTGAATTTTGTGGTCAGAAGGCATTTACAATATTGCTTTGATTTATTTATTATAATAGGAAAATTAATTTGGTTGCGACGACTTGTTGTACGGATTCGGTAGGTATGTGAATGCAAACTGAAAGTTGGTTGTTCACAATTAGTTGGATAAACTGCATGGTTAGAGTGCTTACAGGGTGTAGCCATTATTAATGTCCTCTTGGGATTTTGGGAATAAAAACCATTCAGTAAAATTAAAATGAGAAACTTGGTAGAACGCACCATAGAGACTATAGATGAATTATTTATTTGGGCTGTGTCATTGGACAGGAGAACAATTTTCTTAATTTGCTTACCATGCTTGATGGCCTATTTATAGACCTACAGGATAATTAGGGTTGTGTATTACCTACTCGTCTTACAAAGGGGTGTAACTGATTGTGGCCTTTTCGATGTATAGATTCATCAGAAGGCAAGTAAATATTTGTAAACCAACTTTAGGCATTGTCCCAATGTCAGCCAAAATGGCGTGTGTTATTTCAAAAATAAGCTAACATAATATAGACTGGTCGAATTGTAGTGAATACTGCATGAGAGTGAAACTATCAAACTTCAGACAAAGTTTTATCTTAAAAAAAAAAAATAAATACTTATCAGACCTGCACCCTTCTGTGATGTCAGTAAAAAACGTTTCAGGAACTACATACATCAAGAGCTTGTCCGAATCCAATGAAGTCTGGCTTAAAACACCTGTTTAGAACTGCACCAGAAAATTCTCTCCAAAATTCTTCCCCCCGAATATATTAATCTGAACAAAAATAATTTACGTATTTTTTTGTTGTCCGGTTAGGGAACACTTCACTGGAGTGCTCAGACGCAACTGGACCATTGTACTACCAGAAAGCAAATCCAATATTACCCTTTTTTCTAGAATTTCTTTAATTTTCGGAGGAAGCCGAGAATGCACTTCAGCGATAAAGAGCTTACAGTATCAGCACTCTGCACATCAGCTCCAAAAATCTGCCACCTGATCCGAGCAAAGGCACCATTCACAAAGGAAATGATCCGAAGTATCGTCGCCCTCTCCACAAGCGTCGCAGACAGTGATATCACTTAAGCCCAGCATACTGAGATGCTTAGCAAAAGCGAAGTGCCCCGTAAGAACGCCAATAATTTTTTTGCAGTCATGTGGACTGAGAGACAGCAGCGTGACCTGTGACCCAGAGAAGAATCAAATAGTTCAGCCTTGTAACCGAGTTCAAAGAGTTTCGCATTTTCGAACTATTTTCATAAACCAGGCTCAGACTCTGGCTTCCGTATAGATCCAAAGGACCTTTTTAGTAGATAAGCCCCACGTCTTACCGAAAGCACTCTACACTGCCAGAAAACTGAGATCGCCTTGGATGTCTCCGACTTGACATACTCGGCCTTACAAAACACACAAAAGTCGAGTAGTCTTTGAAGTTATTATGGTCTATCTCCTCCAAATGTTGGAAGAAGAGTCTTCTCAGAAATTTCCGTCGACTGCGACATTATTGGTTCAGATTATCGCACGGTATGAGTATGTATTATAATCTTTCTCGGCTTGCTATGATCATTACAGAACGTGCATGTGTCCTAGTCTGCCAGTGTAAGCCCCTTAGCATACTTTCTAAGATAACAGTGCCCTGATAATATTTCGACCAATGTCCCGAGTAGTTCCCTGCCTACTTTGAGAATTTCCCTAGATTGTTTACATTCGAATTAAGGCCAAAGTGCCTTGGGTACGGCGTGTCTGGTAAGGCTTGTCGGATTTCTCTATTATTTTGAGCATTCCTGACTATTTCAGAATTGATGTTCCTTGATTTCAGTGCCTTAGGTGCGGCCTGTCTATGAATGTAGATGAATGGTGAGCAAGTGGCGAGGCAGTGGCGTGGCAGTGACGTGGTGACCAAGTGGCAGGTGGCATAGGAGTGGTGAACATTTGGTGTGGCGATGAAGTGGCATGAAAGTGATTTAACGCGAACTGAAGTGGCAAACAACGTTCCACCGATTCATCAGTACTTTGTAAATTTGTTTACATAGACTTTATCGATTCCACGTCCAACTGCCACTTGGTCGAAACGTCACTACAAAGTGCGCACCTTGCTTTAGGAAAATTATCCATACTACTTTATAAAAGGCAGAGAACCAATCGTCCGATTTTAATGATTTTTTTTTTGTGGTTTATATATGTGTGCCCAAATTAGGCCGTAGGGTAATTGTAGAGGATTAAAGGGGTCACGGGGAGTAAGGGGGGTCTAACGAACAGCCAGCCGTATGAACTGCAAAGTTTGTATGTTCATACATAAGTCAAAATTATTACATGCCTCATTCATCGTTTTCCAAAATTCGTCCTATAAGGGTTGAAAAAAGAGGGTGTGAGCATTTCTATTTCTATATTACTACGCTCAACTTGACATTATACTCATAAATCTATGTAAGTTAATTCAAGAAATGCTTTTTAATTGCCGCAGCCGCGGCATGGCTAGTCTTTTATATTGGGTAGTGCTATGATTTAGTGTTATTCTTTCACATTAAAGTATCGAAAGGGTTGAAAAACCAACATAACCCCAATTCAAAAGCAATCCCAAGTTCATCGCCATTCTTCCGTGTAATATACTTGAGAATAAAATCAAATCGAATCAATCAAAGTAAATTAAGTGTTTGGGATCAAAAGGACATCGGACTCTAGATAAAAGACAGTAGACATGATCGGATATTTTATCTTTAGTAATAAGATGTCCATTTGTATCCATATATCAGGTGTATCTTAAACATTCGAGCATGTTGATTGTAGCGGAATAGAATTAAGTTCGTGTACCAACTAAACTGATAGCCGGATGTTTGTGACACATCGAGAAGGTACTACCTATCTATCCATCAATAATGATGGATTGGCATTATCATAACCAGAAATGATATCAGATTAAGCGCTCTCCAACAGGCGATGATTCGCAAAATAAATCGCGAATAGATAAATCTCTCAAGCGTTTAATTCTGCCTAATCGATCAAAGGATTTGTATCATCCACCTTTCTGTCACCTGCAGGACAACGCTATAAGGATATTCAAGAGCATAAAGCTGCCTACCCAACAAAGTTGAGCGAATGATTTATCATTCCATCCAACTATACAGAATTACAAATCCAAATTCGAATCCGTTTCTGTCGTCTGAGATAACGTATCCTGTTGGATGAGGGGGGGATAAACTTTGCCATGCGATTGTGAGTTTGTTTCGAGTTTTATTTTATCGATTGACAGCACATTTACCTGTTGTGTAAATGGCAATGATTTTGCTGGCCTAGTTTTTTTTTCTATGATTGGCATGGCTGGAGTGCTTGTGAATTATTAAATGAGATTATCACTGATTGGTTCGAGGTCAAATGTCGATCCTAGAAATTCATAGATTACATATTGTCCTGTCGATAGTATAGGCAAGGTATGTGACATGTCTATCTTCACGTTGGTGGTACTTGTACTCAGCAGCTGGGATTTTTTTTAGAAAACACAGATCGAAGTTTGATATCCATGACTAGTGATATCATAAAAAGGACAAAAGAAAGAGGCTTAAAAGGTTTAAAAACTCAAAGTGCGGTAATCATTTTAGATTAAATCACACGAACCCACAATTCCGAAAATTGTCATATGAAATTATCTACCTAATGGCCCAGGTATGGTATGGTATGGCCGGTTTTTTTTATTTTTTTTTATATAAATGCGAGGACTCTGCGACATTTTCACATGTCCAAATCGATACTAACCATGTATTTTTTGATTTGAAGGCCATGTCTAGTTTAGCATCGCTGCGAAACGTGTCAGATTGTGCAGAATATCGATGGAGAAGTTTCGGTGCTCCATAAAAGTAGGAAACTTTTTGACTTTTGATGTTAAAAAAAAGGATTTAGACAACGTAATGCGCTGTCATGAAAATTGTGCCAACATCTGCGACACAATTTCCTAAAAATCTGTGCAACTATACTTCCATACGGTGACGACATTGACATCATTGACAATATTGACAAAAATAGGCAAGAATTGGTTTAGTGGTGAATGAGGGCAAATCAAAATACATTCTGTTAGCAAGAAGATACACAACATCGACGAATCAAAAAGGACGTCATGATAGACCGCTACAACTTTTGAAGCGGCTAGGGGCTTTGTGTACCTCGTCTCCACAATAAACTCTGACAATGATACCACAGAAGAGATCAAACGAAAAGCAACACTTGCC
This sequence comes from Cheilosia soror, assembly GCA_949372485.1. Classification (NCBI taxonomy): domain Eukaryota; kingdom Metazoa; phylum Arthropoda; class Insecta; order Diptera; family Syrphidae; genus Cheilosia; species Cheilosia soror. Next base: position 40,531,435 of record OX443564.1, on the reverse strand, counting down.
AATAGCTGTTTCTTGGGCAGTAGGGCCTTATCAAAAAACACTAAGGAGACTATAAGACCTAAGAGAGAAGCATTGACCTTAACAAAGGCGGATGAAGATCTTATGTGTTTCGAATGAAAAATTCTTCGATTGATTTTCGGTCACGTTTGCGATGACGCGGGCTTTGGAGGAGGAAGAGATTTAACAGCGAACTCTACTTGACTTGACTAATATGGCTATGACATGTAGAGCGAATAGACACTAACTCACCGGCTCGAAGAGTCTTCGATTCCAACCCCTAGGGACAACGCAGCAGAGGAAGACCTCGCCTTAATAGGCAGGCACAAGTGGAAGAGGACCTCGACCAACTTAATGTGCGCAACTGCAGGCGGTTAGCCAAAGATCGGGCTAACTGGAGAGGCGTGCTGGTTGAGGCACAGGCCCATCCCGGACTGTAACGCCATCTATGTAAGTAAGTAAGTTCGGTTTCATTTGTGATCGGACCTCGGCCGTAGAGTGGTATATCCGGTTCGTTCGATTGGACTGTGTTTTTCAAAAGAACGCAATCAAAATGCCACCAAGGAAGAATAAAGTTCGAAAAGAGGAAGTTCAGGTTTCCGTAGGACCACAAGTGCACGATGGTGAGCTTGTATTCGGCGTTGCTCACATCTATGCCAGTTTCAACGATACATTCGTAAAGGTCACTGATTTGTCCGGTCGTGATACCATTGCCCGTGTCACTGGTGGCATGAAAGTAAAGGCTGATCGTGATGAGGCTTCGACCTACGCTGCTATGTTGGCCGCTCAGGATGTTGCTGAGAAGTGCAAGAGTGGCTTCACCGCGCTGCGCATCAAGCTCCGTGTCACTGGTGGCAACAAGACAAAAACTACCGGACTTGGTGTACAGTCGGCATTACGTGCATTGACTCGTTCATCGATGAAGATTGGCGGCATCGAGGATGTCACTCCAATCCCATCAGATTCCACACGCAGGAAGGGTGGTCGTCGCGGCCGCCGTTTGTAGATTATAATATGCTGGATTACTTTTGTGCGCTGGTTGTTGGATTACTCCAGTATTCTCGGCAACAAATTTGACTTTTTAATTGGTATAATTGAGTGTAGTAGGATAAAGGGGAGCAGAGTAGAGTAGGTGGGATCTCTGCAGCTATTTATCTGCATGTCATGACTTTCATGTTTTTTTTTTTTTTTTTTAATTTTGTTGGCCATTTAAGTTTTAGAGTGGCGTTTGAGGGGGCGGGCGGTAAGGGGAGGTACGGGGTATCTCTGGAACTACTAATCCAATTTTAAGAATTTGTCCAGCATTGCAATGGCGATCAGTATATACTTGAATGCACTATTATACACGAGCGAAAGTATGATACCATAACCCATACTACTATGTTAAATGCATCGTCTATCTATTTCTTTGTACCTCCAAAGTTCAAGAACCATTTATCCATTTTTTTATTTGATTTTTTAAGTTATACGTACTTCTTACCGGAGATGGAAAAATTAGTTCCGTAAGGTCTCGCCTACCCCGATCCTTCTTTATAAAAAAAAAAAAAAAACAGCAGAATGAAAGAGACTGCGGAAATTCCACAAATTCCACACAATATCGTTGTTTGTAGATATTCTTACCATTTCTCTTATTTCCCATTGCCAAAGAAAAACATTATTAGAACTATATATCTCATCACCTCTAATACTGTATCATTGTACGTTTTATGGAAGCCTTTTTTCCACCGACTAATTTATAAATAAGGTTTAGGGTCAATCACTGAACATGGCTGGGGTTGGGGTGATTCGTGATTGAACATAAACTGTTGCGATGTATATTTTCTACTATGGCCAGCTGTGATCCAAAGAAATACTGCATAATTAATCAAACAAAATAAAATCAATTTTTTAAGAAGGGATTTTTTGTTTCATTTGTTACTAGCTGACCCATGATCGCCTTACGCCGCTCGCCTTTAGCAAACAAATAAACTTATATTTGGTCCATTTAAGATTACACTTTAAGTGTTTCATTGAAATTTGTCCAAGTAGGTTTCGCGCTTTTAGGAGACAAAGAAAATTCCTACAGTTTTATTATAAGTATAAATATCGATTTAATGTGCACCCTCTGCAATCGCCCTCCCTCTCCATGATGCGAATGCGAGGTAGGTATACGTATGGTTGTACGCTAGTGTGGTTTTGTTTTTGTTTGTCGTGTCGCACGATCGCAAAAGTATAAACATCCATTTGTAGCAAGGTATGTGTGTATGTATATATTTTCACTTCAAAAAATAAATTTTGGCTAAAAACTGTTCCTAAGGACGTGGCTATAAACGTTGCTATATAGCCTATAGCCGTCGCATAGTCTTAAGGAACATTTAAAAAAAAGTTTCATCGAAATCCGTTCAGTAGTTTTCGAGTTTTTAACAGCCAAAGAAAATTCCTACAGTTTTATTATGTGTATAGATAGATTATATAACCGAAGTCGGGCTCGGGCAGGTCTTCTAGTCTCTAGTGCATATTATATCTAAAGATAGGTATTTGTATCCATGTACCAATTATTTAAGTGTCCGTCCTTAATGCATAACTAGATTGTGGTTCACGTATGCTAGGATATATTAACTTTTGCGTTCTGTTCTGACGTCTTTATATCCTAACCCTTCGGCACGATAAATATATGAGGCAAATAGTGAATTACAAGCAGCCCACCGACACTAGCTCATACTGTGCAACCACATGGCTGCCATTCTCTGCTTCAACATTCAGGACAGACTCCACCTTTAAGGTTTCCCATAATTGTTCGCTGAGATATCACGCAGCAATTACTATGGACATACAGACACCGTGTGCCTTAATCATTATTACTATTCGCAGATTTTTCCAGCTCTAAATAACACGTCTACAAACTACATATATGAAGTATATCAATGCCTTATCGAGGATTTCATTTTTGGGTACACAGGTAGACGACAGCATGCACAATGCACATACATACATTATTCACAATATCTTTCATTTAATGTTTATTCAGCATTAGGCTTTCTAAACATTTATCTTGAAGCTGTAATCCTGGAAATTCAATTTATTTCGTCTGCAATCTGTCAATATGGAAGAATCACTTATACATAATGAATTGGTTGAGCTATATAGATATAGATACATTTATAGATTTGCGAAAGATCTCCTCAGCCAAAGTAGGATTGTTTTATGAATTTCGTAGACATGTCCTGTCCGATTCGTGCATATGTCACTTTTATAGGTCTGTCTAAATAAATACTACAAGGATTCGTTATTCTATTGGAAACAATTCATTGACAGAACAGATGCGTCATAAAATAATTCCCCATGCGACAAATTAATTTTTCGGAAGTGAAAATTAATTTTAACAGCAAATTAAACTGAAATTCAATTGAAATAATTCGCTTAGATGAAACTCACTTACGAGTTCTCCCACTTTTAAAAACGATGGGGGACGCAACTGATTGAAGTATTTGTTCGTCTATATAAATGTACATTACGCATATACATATAAATATGTGTGTTTGGGGGGGCGAATGCTTTTTGCAGTCAGAAATGGTAAATTGAATACCGAAGGGTGTTTAGCTGCAAAAGGTAAAGCGCCCCCAATGGCTGCTGATTTTGAGTGACATGATAGATTTATATATAAAATTCTACTGTTCACTCAACCCGCAACCACTCTTGTGAAGGATCAATTTGCGTGAATTCATCACGTTGTGGGGTTTAGATAAAAATTTAATTTCACGACAGGCGTTCGCGACTCTAAAATCGAAATAAAACAGCTCTCGGTGGCGGAAATTCGAAGCAAACGACCTGAAAAGCTGAAATTATCGCATGTGGATAAAAATAAGAGATTCAAACCTAATTACGGCAGCAAAGAGGTAATGTGTGGCTTTAATGTGCAAATTTATGGGTGGAGTAGAGGTACGAGTACCTGGGTGGGCGGAATCCATTAAAAGACGTTTACTAATGAACTTTTGATTCGAATATTCGTTGGCAAGCAATAAGGAGCAATTTATTTGGAGTTTGAATTATATTTGAGCATGAATTCAAGCATTTTAATGTGCAGTGGAAATTGGAGGGTTTGAAGGGTTTCTAAGGGTAGAGGTGAAGTATAAAAATATGTAAATTAAAACATATCTAATCTACATCTAATCTACATATCTAATAAAATTGTATATTTTTTTTGTTTGTTCCACTATCACGTAAGAACTACTAACCCGATTGGTATGGATCTTTTTGGAAAAGGTAGGCCTTAACAATGGGCATAAAATAGGTTTCATTTGGTCAAAATTAGACCCACATGGGCGTGGAGCCGCCCATACAAAAAAAAGAACATTTAAAATCGTATATCTCGAAAATCGCCGAATAGTTGAAACTTACAGATCTTATGGATATTGGCCCAGGAGTGTTGCTGTGAAGATTGGTCAACATTGGACCAAGGGGCGTGGAACCGCCAATACTAAAAAAAAAACATTCAAAATCTTATATCTCAAATGCCTCCGAACCGATTTACAGACAATATTACGAAAGAACATTATTATCTACGATCTAAGCGATACAATTTCTGTGCATGGGCAAAGCCGGGCGGGTACAGCTAGTCTAACATAAAAGGAGCACTAAGCACCGTTCTGGAAGATCAGATGGTGAATCTCGAAATTGGGTCAATGCGTCTGACTTGACCTACATTGTGGAGACCCATAAGATATACTGTCACACCTTGTAGTGGGAGGGCTATCCCACGCTTTACATGACCATAAAATTGAGCCAACAACTTTTTGAATGTAAATGGGCGGTTATTTGAAAAGCATTTTTCAGTTTTGGTTTTTTACTGTTTCAATATTTTAATTACAAAGAGGCGATATTATACAATACGGCCAATATCGATGCTGGCGAATATCATTCATTTGGGTTACTTACGTAGGAACGGAGCACGCAAAGTTTTAATAATCTTTGAAAAACTATACTAAAAACTCAAATCCTAAAGACGAAGCAGGTATAGAAAAAGAATTGTTGAAGAATTTGCGTGGTGGTATATAGGTCCCCATAGATCATCACCCCTATCGTGGAACCTACCGGGGGGAATTATTCACGGAAAAGAATATCGTATCGTCGCAATCACAAAGTGAACAGTTCCCCGAGTGACTACTGTGAATAACATTCACTGTATCCCTAAAAACGTTCGAATCGAATTTTTCCCGAACGGGGAACTGTTCACTTTACGGATTCGACGATACCAAAATATTCTTTTCCGTGAATAATTCCCCCGGCGGATTCCACGATGGGGTGCATCTACTACGAAACGAAAAGCACTTGTGGTTGGTATATGTGCAAGTAAATTTCTAGAAATGTGGAGTACCAAGTGTAAACCTACTGTAAACCTATAACAGTCTGTAAACAAATTGAACAGATACTTGTGGGACTCTAAATCATCATCATCTAAATCATCGTCCTAAATCGTCCCTTGATGATTTTGAGTCGATGGCGGAGGATCGAGAGCTATGGAGGGTCCACTTGAGCAACCTACTCCCGCGACCCACTTAATGGACAAGCGGACCATTGAAAATGAATGAATGAATGAACTTGTGGGACCTGGGAAGCCTAGAAGCCTGTAATATAAATATAGCCACAAGTACTTAAAGGTTACAGTACAAGCGAAATGCATAAACACATTTTGTTTATAACAGAGCTACACTATGCTATATTTACAAGTGGTTGTTTTTTGAAACCTCACCATTCAGCCGTTCCTTTGGACAGTTGCCAGCACAAATGCCAGCAATATGAAGCCAGCCGAATGAATTTCGGCAATAAGCCTAAAAGCATACCAGCATTTCGTATAAAAATATGCATTTGGTAGTAATATTTGATAAATTCTGACATTTTCCTCTGGAATGTTATGTGCATGAGATAAGAACGCCATTAATTACACGCAGTTTACGAGACTTTTTTGACAAAAACTTGTTATTTAAATTTGGAAAAGACTGATTTTTGTTGTACTAATGTACAAATCAATTATATATACGATATTTGGTAATGAAATAATAACAAAATAATTTTTGTATGCCATGATTTGAGTCAGTGAACAATTTAATTCCACCAACTGCTTTCTAAGCTACTTGTTGCTTTCAGCACCACCTGTTTGTTCATTGTGAATTGAATTTAGCCAGCTGCCAGCCAGCAGCTTTTCATTTCATTTCATTTCATTTCATTTATTCAATCTACGATTTACATCAACAGATTACGAAATACATAATAATAATAATAGTATAAGTTATATAAATATATAAATAAAAATAAAATTCAATTAGTGATAACAGAAATTAATATATCTTTAAAAATGTTTCTGGGCAAAAATATATCCAATTCAGAACAGAACAAATTAAACATTTTAATACACACAGATATAGGTTCACGCTGACCATAAGATGTAGTATGGCCACTTTCAAATAACAGTGGCCTTGATCTCAGAACTCTAGTAGGAGCATATAAATTCAAACACATAAGTAAATTCTCACTATCGATAGTTGCAGATAAAATATCACGAATAAACATAACATTAAACATTTTTCTTCTCGATTCAAGAGTTTGAATTCCAAGTAAAAGGCATTTCGAATAATATGAATGATGAACTTGAATGTCATTATTAAGAAATAAGTGACGTAAAGCAAATTTTAAAAATTTTTTTTGAACACTTTCAATTCTGCGAATATTTAAAGCAGTAGTAGAGCCCCAAACAACAGACGCATATTCCAGGACAGGCCGTACAATACTACAAAATAAAGCCTTAAGGGTGTAAGGATCTTTAAAATCTGCAGAGTTCCTTTTAATGAAACCTAAAAGAGAGTTCGCTTTTGAAACTGTGTAGTTAATGTGTAGATGAAAACTTAACTTTGCATCAAAAATTACACCAAGATCTTTAAAATCATCGACTACTTTTATTTGGGCACTGTTTAAAAAATATTGTGGAAAAATAGAATGAAAAGTTCTATTGAAGCTTAAGCAAGCACATTTGTCTATATTTAACAACAAGTCGTTTGAATGACACCATGAACAGAAAGTATTTAAGTCATTCTGTAAGAGGGAACAGTCATTTATTGTTGATATCCTCAAAAACAATTTTAAATCATCTGCATACATAAGACAGGAGCAGTGTTTTAGTAAGTTAGGTAGATCATTAACAAAAAGTAAAAATAACAGCGGACCTAAATGGCTTCCTTCTGGGACACCAGAGGTTACTGAGATTTCATTAGAGAAATAGTCCCCAATAACAACATATTGTGTCCTGCCATGTAAATAAGAATTGAACCATTGTAGAAGTGAACCATAAAAGCCGTAAGCATGAAGTTTTTCTAAAAGAATCGCTAAGTTAAGTCTGCTGAACGCTTTAACGAAGTCAGTGTAAATAACATGGACTTGTTTATGGCTTTCTAAAGACATTACACAGAAATTCGTAAATTCCACTAAATTGGAGACAGTAGATCTACCCTTCCAAAAACCATGTTGGTATTTGCTGACGTACTGCTTAATAGTAAAGGCAAACTTATCCTTTACAAGGTTATCCAATAGTTTTGGAATAACCGAGAGTTTTGTAATCGGTCTGTAATTTGAAATAAGATGTTTAGAACCCGACTTATAGACTGGATCTATTATGGACACCTTCCATTCGTCTAAAAAGATTCCCTTAGCAAGGGACTCATTAAACAAATCTAACAGCGGAAAACAGAGTGAACTTGCACAATAACGTAAAACGATCGGAAAAAATCCCAAAATATCTGGTTTCCGTTTAGGTTTTAAATTGTTTAAAACCATTAAAACCTCACTGACGTCAAACGAGTATGAGGAGCAATCAATAACAGATGGGAGGGAATGTATGTAACTATAATCAATAGAAGCTGAGGAGGTGGAATTGTAAATACTTTGAAAATATTCAGCGAACATATCTGAAATATTTTTAGGGTCGCTAGAATGTTTGCCATTTAAGTTCATCACATTCGGGAATCCAGTACTTTTCCGTTTTATGTTAATGAATTTCCAAAACGTTGTTGGATTATTCTTAAGGTTACTTTCAACCGAATGAACATAACTACTATAAAGAAATTTTGACAAAAAAATATACTCTTTTCTGAGACGAGAAAAAATAGCATAATCGTTAGGAAAATTCGACTTTTTAAACTTTTTATGAGCAGCATTTTTAGCGTTTTTTAATTTTAACAGTCTACTATTATACCAAGCTGGATGAGAATTTACTTTTTTGCGAATAATGGGTACACACTCTTTAAGAATATTGTTAAAAATAACTTTAAACGTGAAAAATTTTTCTGATATATTTTTGCACATAAATTCATTTGACCAATTAATGTTACTAAAGCAATCATTCATACTAGAAAGGTTATTAGAATCAAATTTGTATAAAAATGTAAAAGAATTGAATTTCGAGAAATTATTATAATTACAATTTTTGAGAAAAATATTGATTGCAGTGTGATGAATAGAATTTTTAAGTAAAGGACAACATTGTAAAACAGATGCATTTAAATCATCAGAGATAAATACTAGGTCTAATAATCTATTAATTGAATTATAAACATAATTTATTTGATTTAAATTAATAGACAATAATGAATCAATTAATAAAATCTCAATATCAGAAGATACCAAACTTGGTAATAACTTAATGTCATTAGTAGGTGACCAAATTATATCACCACAATTAAAATCTCCGAGAACACAAATATTAAAATTATTAAATTCAGGCATAGCGATAACCCTATCAATATTTTCTAAATGTTTTTCATAAACAAGCAGTGAACTTCTAGGTGGAATATAACTGAGAAATATTAGCAAACCACCGCAAACATCATCAAAACGTACACATAGTTGATCAATATGCATTTGGTTTGCAACGAACACAACATCAATTTCCACGGGAACAGCTCCAAGTAAGCGCCTCGCAGCAAGTAATGCGCCACCTCCCCAGCATTTTGTCACATCAACGCGATCACAGCGAAAAACGGAGAATAAAGATTCATCGAAAACCTCTTTGTCTTTAATATCGTCGTAGAGCCATGTTTCAGTTAAAGCGAAAATATCATAATCGCTTGCATCGATGGCAAAGGAAAACTCTCTTAGATTGGAAGAGAATCCTCCCATATTTTGATAATACATACATAATTCAGCATTATTGTTGCTCTGCAATTGCAAATGCAAAGGCAGTCCAAGGTGACTTGTTGTTTCTGCAGTCGCTGGCGGTGATGATAATGTATGTATTACATGCGTTGTTAGACTGTTGTTGTTGGGTTGGGCCGGTTGGCGTTTTTTGGAAACGATTTAAAGTTTCTCACGTATACATTTACAGGCCAATTGTTTACATTAATTGCAGATGTTAAATTGGCTGCAGGAACACCAACTTTAAAGTTCACATATTTAAACTTTGAAGTATCAGCGTCTTTTTTTATAAGTTTAAAGCACTGGACTTCATTAATTGGAATGTTCAGTTTGGTTGATACATATTTTTGAATTGATTGTTCAGAAGTTGTCACCGAAAATTTGGAAACATGGAGCCATTTTATAGGAGTGATAACATTCAGATCTTCAGGCAAGGTATCAACACCAATAATAACAGCACGATTACGACGCGTTTTGCGTTTATTTTGTACATTTTGCCACACACTATTCTCACTCTCATTTGTGGGTAAAAGAATGTCTTTGTTAATAGCAGTAGAGGTAGAAGGGGCAATAGACATATTGTCATTAAGCACTGATGTAGCAGTTAAGTTCGAAACAATAACACTAGATGTTGATGCGTTTGGGTGCAAGGGAGGTTCACTCACAGAACAAACTAAGTTATTATTGGGCTTGACGCGAACAGTGTTTAAGAGCTCACTTAAATTAGATTTAAGAGTGTCTAAGTCACACATTTTTTTTGTTAGCACATCTACTACCGAGACTAAGTCATTTACTTTTGTAAATAATTCTCTGATTGGGAATTTAGAGCAATCGGAACAATGATAAGCCAAATTTATATTTGCGAATTCTTTAATGGTAGGTTCAGTCAACCCAGTACAAATTTTGTGAAAGGATTTACCACAAAATAATCCGCACTTTATACCCTCGTCTAGGACGGGATTTTGACATTTTGAGCACTTTAAATTAATTTTATTTGCCATATTAAAAAAACACAACCGAACAGCTAGAGAGCACGAGAGCGAAGCAGCTCTCCGGCTGGGCAGAAAATCAAGAGTTGTTGCCAGCAGTTTGCCAGCACATGTAGGGTAAACGCACTAGTATCCGGACACTTAACGTGTCTCGTAACTTTGAATTCGACTCATTTTCTTGCTATAAACGCTACCTTGGATAATTATATTGTTTGTAAGAGTGTATATATTTCTTAATAATATAGCGCCCACATAATTTGCAAATATAACATTGTTAAAATTAATAAAATAAAAATTCAAAAAAGTTAGATTTTCACTAGTATCCGGACGGCAAAATTTAGTTTCCGGACGCTTTTATTTTAGTATCCGGACGCGCAAATTTTGTATGAAGTTTTTGTCGTTTTCGTCTTGATTAAATAAACATTTTTGCTAGTTTTTTTTGTAAGATATACTTTGATTAATTGTTTTACTTTAAGTATAGATAAAGACAAATGTTTATAATGTTATAAGGTATTTAAAATACCTGCACAATTCAATAGAATTCAATAGGGGGGTCAAAAAGTACCCATTTATTAGGCTTAGTACAAGCTAGAAAAACAAACTTAAAACTAGGAATTAAAGCTAGGGTTTAGGTTAAAGAAGGCTGAGTTTAATAGAGGGAGTACTGCGGTTGAATTCAAAAATGGAAATGTCTGAGTTTGCCTCTGTAGCATATGGGAAAATGGTTCGTTGGAGCCGTAGGACATGCGGTGGGTTGGTAGATAGAAGAGGCGGCGCATCTTAAATTACGAGGGTTTTTATTAAAGAAGATGGAGTTGTAAAGAGACTGCTGGGTGGGAGCAGGAGTATTCTCAGAAGAATTAAACATCAGCCACTCATACCGACTGGCAGACCATTGTAGCGTTTTTCAGGCGGAGATCTGAGAGCATTAAACCATCACACAGTAATGCTGTGCTGGGTTCCTGGACACGTTGGTGTAGAAGGGAACGAGGCAGCAGATAAACTGGTCCGATGCGGCTCTAAAACGGACGTACTATTAGCTGACAGTGAAGTATTACCAACTTTCAACGCAGCTAAGGGGTTCATTGATTATGTCACATTAAGCTTGGCTAAGGAACGATGGAACAACATTCCCGGTTGTACTATAACTCGTAGCTTGTGGCCCACAATCGACACTAAAAGGTCAAAGATCCTAACATCTTTTGATGGAAACCAAATCCGAGTGCTAGTCGGGATAATAACCGAAACACTTCATAATTGGGAACATGGCCAAAAGAGTAGGTATCTTCACAAACGATTTCTGTAGAAGTTGCAGAGATGAAGAGGAAATAGAATCTGTGGAACATCTCCTGTGTCACTGCCCAGCCCTCCAAGAACGCCGCTACTATTGTATGCGAGCACGGTTTTTCGACGCGACGGCTTGGAAGATCTAGCAACGATACGTCTATCAGATTTAAAAAGATTCATCAACAGATGGTATGGTTTTGTTAGATGCATGTCCTATTATGTATTACATAATGGTAATCACAATGGGCCTTAATGGCTTCCGGTTGAAAATTGCTATTACAGCAAACTGCCACTCTAACCTAACCTTACCTAAAGAGACTGCAATCAATAGAGCCTGATAGGAGTCGATGAATGAAGAGAATGTTTGCAGAATCTCTGCGATCCTCAAGGCTTTTCAAGTTAATGAGTTTGAGACGGTTTTGATAGGGAAGCAGATAGGGGATCGTTCCAAGAAAGACCGCGGAGGGCAAATCGAGTCTTTGCATGTTTTCGATTCTGCTTACATGAACTTGCTGAAAGGGAGACCACGTTTGGCTGGCGTATTGGATGAGGTAGCGGACAAAAGTGAGAGATCTGCTCACGTAGGTGTCGGAGAATTCCTTTGACCACCGTTTAAATAATCCGAGGATATGGCTTTACGAATAATTATCTCATAAATAAGCATACGGAAATTAAGCTGACGGTCGTACAATATGCCAAGGTCACGAACTTTACGATGGATATAGGTTGATCATTAAGAAGGTATAGGTAGACGGGGAGGGGACTTGTTGTACTTACGTGATAAGGTGATAGATTGGCATTTGGGAATTTTGAGCTCTAGACAGTCTTTGAAATATGTACCAGATAAAAAAAACTATCAAGCAGCAAACAGGCGCCTTATGATGAAGATACGCGTTTGAAAAATGCGGTATCGTCGGCACATATATAGATATAGGCGTGTTTAATGACCCTTTAAATATCGTTTATAGTTAAGATGAAGAGAAGTGGACCTAGGTGATTGCCTTGTGGTACCCCAGAGGTTGAGAAGAAAGGGCGGATAGGACGAACCTGAAGCGAACACTGTAAATCATATTCATTTGCCGCTTGCCTGCTTATGTAGTTTATAGTTATTATGTATCTAATATAGCCTGTGCTGTGTTGTATGAATTCATTGCTTCAAAATAATAAAGAAGAAGGAACGTAATATGAATGAAAACCACAAACTTCATATAAAATAGAGTTGTCCGGACACTGAACCTTTTTTTTTAGTATCCGGACAGACATATTCATACTTAGTAAACCCTGTCCGAATACTGAAAACATAAGAGAAAAATTCATTTCTCCTTCTGTAAATCATAGAAGATATGCCATACTATCATTTAGGAGCATTGGAAAGAGAATTTGTCATTTCTCTCATATTTTCAGTAGCCGGACAGCTTGTCCGGAAACTGAAAATCATCTTCAATATTGGTTTCAGTGTCCGGACACTAAAAAAATTGCTAAAGATATTAATTAATTTAATATTTTTTTTAAAATTGTTTAAATTTATTGTATTTCAATGAAAACTAATTACTTTCCAATATAATAAGTCAATAAATACTTGTTCAATTACTTATTTTTTTAAAATGCTCACACTATTTTTTTTTTAACCAAAGCGACAACACAGCCGCACTCTTAGACCTCAGACACTGAACCGACGCATAACTCTTAAAATATGCTCTTGATTTTTTTGAAACTTTGCATGAATATGTAGGATACATAGGGGATTGGATTTGTTTTATTATTTGAGACTATTTATGAGTGGTGTTCCTATTAATCTCAAAAAAAAGGCAGAGTGTCCGGACACTAACACTGTCCGGATACTAGTGCGTTTACCTATTAATGAGCATGTGAAATGTACCTCAACTGGCAACTACTGGCAACCACTGGCTGGCGAGGTTTCATAAAAACACAACTATTGATATGACATATGAACAACACTTGTAAGCCAACTTAACGCGTACTTGTATAGGTCTTATTAAACCCAGCTGTCTAAACCCAAGAATATTTGCAGTATTATGTGTATTTTAACTAGTGCAAAATATTTCTGTAACGCAAAGTTACAAGTGCTGATGTTAACAACACTTGCAAATAAATTTAACAGGCATTATTTTAGGCCTTGCACTTACAGCAGAACAGAACTCATCCTGACAATAGACTTGGTTAAACTGTTCGAAACATACACGATTGTATTTGACAACAGGGCGCCTGCGCCCAGCGTTATACCCAATAAAGCAATTACAAGAGACCGTAAGAGCGCTTTATGGGGGAGGTCTTCGCTAAACCATTTTTTTATAATTTCCTTTGGTCGAAACATTATTCTTTTGTACTCAACAAATGTAACAAAAATTTTTCTTTAACGAAATAGAATCATTATTATAGGCGTGTTTCTTTGAAACCTCGCCAGCCAGCACTTCATTTGGACAATTTCTAAAAAGATGAAGACATCTGAATTTTTATATCGCCAAGTTGGTACACATGATTTCCTTTGTGCATAGGCACACGATCATGGGACTGACGTTCATTACCATGTACGATTTGGCTGCACACAAAACCAAGGCGTCATTGCAATGAAAAAATTTGCAAACACTTTTAACAAACATTAAATTTCAATTCTGTAATATTTTCAATTCGAATTTCGCACTTTATTATAAACTTCCCCCCGAAGTATGTAAAACCAATCCCCAGCAATATAAAATTTCGTTTGTTTTCGTCGGTCGTTCATGGGAATGAAAGTCATGCCCATGATAGTGTGTCCATGTACTTTATGCGTTGTTCTCCATTGTGCAGGTGTCAGTGAAATTTCACAGTACCACCAAGTGCATTCTAATTTCTAAGCTACTTCTTGCTTTCTGCGCCACCTGTATGTGAATTCCTAGCCAACTGCCTGCCAGCAGTTCAAGAGTTGAATCCAGTATGTTGTTGTTTTATTTAACATGTGAAATGTGACTCTACTGACAATTACTGACAACTATACTTGTTTCCTCAATGTGAGAGCCGCCTGTCGGGGTTTCAGAAAAACACGCCCATCGTTGTCCACTTCAAACAGAACAGAGCTTTAATTAGTCATTTCGCTGAAAGCTTTTTTTCCTGCCCAATGAGTTAACTCACAATTCGGCTTCAATCTATTCATCCATACGAACGTTTCTACTTGTCCTGCATAATATAGCAACCAGGTATATTTGTACAGGGAGCAGTCGGAAAAGGCTCCGATTGAATAGTTTAGAATACCCAAATCTCCGGATTTGATAACCAAATTATGGAGTTCCTTGGTGTATTGCTCGATAACCAGAGTATAATAAGCCGGAGGTGTTACTGATGATAGCAGCTCTTTGCTAATTCTGCCAAATATCAATGGGCCGATTTACTTGAGAAGGGTCCATTTATCAACAGGTTTCAGCTCAACTCTTCTATATGCTATACTCTAGTCTGGACGGGCGCTTTTTTGACGAAAAAAAATTTAGGTACTTGCTCTACTTAATTAGAACAGTAGATAAGCAGTTTCCGAACAACTTTGGATGATGCAGCTTCTGTTAGAGCCAGAATGGTCCCAATCAATGGAAGGAATCTACCAGTGAACCGGATAGGGGCTAGTTGAAATGGCTACAGCTACCTATAGAATTGCGGCAAGCCAAAAGGGAAAAAAGGGAAATGGAGCAAAAAATTAATCGACATCATCGAGTTTTCGATAAAACACAGAAAGACTGCAACTACTACTCGGCTATCAAAACTATCTCCATAGACTTGGACGTGATAAATCGCTCTTCTATTCAGAACACTCAAATTAACAAAGTCGCGAAACATGCCATGTTCATAGAGAGGGATAAGGCCGTGTCTTCTAACCATCTAGAATCTAGATGATGATTTAGGAAAATGTTTGCTATGGAAATAAAATTCATTACAGCAAGCGTGCCGACGAACTGAGAAGTGTCGAAGGACACGCAGAGCTCAAAAGAGGTAAGCGACAGATGCCGATGACATAGCATAAGCCCTGTGGCGTAATACCAAAACAGTAACCGAAGAGTTCCAGATGTGTATCCATAAAAAATGTGTGTCACCAAAATTTTAGCTGTATTTTGTTGTATGTTTGAAGTGGGAGGTAACCCCCAATCTTACTCTGATTATGCTGTTTTGACAGCATGTCTTAAACCAAGAACTTTTATAAAGTTGTAACTCTTGCAATGGTGGAGATGGCAAGGCAGACTACCTATTTGCATACACCCGATGCTATGGAGAGTACCTTACCTTACATACAATGTTTAATTTTAGAACACATTATAGTGTTACCACCTCCTAAAGACCTCTGCTTTGTATTTTCAGTACCAAAAAACCACTTCTAAGCCCACCCCCCATCAGTGCCAGTTAACTAGAATGGAAATGCCTGTTGGCAACAAAAATCCCATTTTTAACGCACCTACCTATACTTTGGTGTGTCTTCAAAAATAAGACAGAAGAAAATAAACAAATAAAACCCATCCAAAAAATATCCGCAGGGATGATTATTTTATGTTTCGTATATATCACGATTATGTATGTTAATATCCTTAACGCCTTTGCATACACAAATTGCTCCCGCAGTTCTAAAACGTTGACGAACATGAAACACAACATTTTAAAGTGAATCAAGAATGAAAGATAAGTTACCCAAACCAACCCCCGAGGGTGATGAATGTCTAAGCAAAGGTTGAAACATAAAACACGCTAGAAGTCTGACCTATATCCGGTAGGTAGGTTCGAGTCCATAAATCGTTTAAAAGAAGATTTCGCTTCAAGTGAATTATCCTTCAAGGATCATCTCATAACCTAGCCGTCTAAACAGCATTTGTTTCTCTATATAGGTATGTGTGGACGAATAAAGAGATATTCTCTTGAATGCGAGATTCCCTGGATAATCGTATGTAAATCGAATCAGCTCTACGCGAATATAGACACGACTGAATTCGGTGTATGAGATGATAATAACATCTATAGCTGTGATGATGGAAAAAGTTTATGTCTGTGGGCGAAAAAGATTGATGGGAGTGTCGGTATACATACATTATGAGCCAACAATAAAAAAAAAGGGAAATGTTTTGCTGGCATTTAATTCGATTTGCCAGAGTTCTACTTTTTCTTAAAGCATATACAGAGAGAGAGGACGGTTTTGAAAACCCAATCGAATGAGTTAAGTCAAAGTCATTGGAAGATTAACAAAAAAGATTCATTAAAACCGATTTAAAAGGGATTTCATCATCACCAAGTGGCATTGTTGAGAAATCGATTAAATACTTAGACAGTAATAGGATATATTATGACTGGACAAAGAGTGAGTCTTTTGAGTTCAGTGGAAGGAAAAAGTAGGCTACAAACAACATCCTTCCATAACTCAAAGGGCAAGTGGTGTATTTCGAATGTGAAGCTGTAATCGATAAATCAATTTGAATAGTATAGTTTGTATAGTTTACGATTGGATGGAACTGGAGTCGAAGAAAATGTATGACATGCGGCGAGATGGCGATACTAATATCGGTATAAATGGCACAGTTAAGGGTTGCCACATGGACTCAAGGTGATTGACTTCTCACTGGCGATAATGTCGTGGATACCACGGTCAAACTTGTCTTCATTTTGGGGTCCGCAACAAATAAATAAGGGTGATTTTTTCGCTGTTTGGTTTTTCAGCCTGATTTTTTTCGACAGTTCAGGCGTGATTTGTGACACGTGTCGAAGTAAAAAATGCTCAGTTAGCACTGCCATTTCACCATGGATAGACGATCGAACAACGTTTGCAAATTATATAATTTGTTTACTAAAAATCGCGCTCAGTAAAAAATGTGTTGAGAGCACTTCGTACTAAGCAGGCTATTCAAGCTTTGTCACCAAATTTCGCACCAATTTCACTTTATTGAACATTAAACCACCGACTCGTTTGCGTAGAGTGCGTATACAGAGGAGAATATTGGTACCGTATCAACCAGTCTTAATGAAGCCCGTGAAATGTCCATCCGACGCCGTTCGCAGCAATTGGGTATAATGTTGTTCGACCACGTGTGAAAAATGTCAGGCAAGGATCTTGGTCTAAAATCATACAAAATACAGCTCTACAAATGGGCATTAGAAACGCTCGAAGAAGTTCCGCTTTTTTTTTTGATCTGTGAATTGCCCGCTTAGATCGTGCGATTCGACGTTGCTGGACTATTTTTTGGGGGAATATGTAAAGTCTCTCGCCTATACGGATAAGCCAGCAACTATTTGCCGCCTTGGAAGAAAACATAACTCATATTATTGGTGAGATACCAGTCGATATGTTGGAAAAATTATGCGAAAATTGGACATGACCACTTGAGGCGTAGTCGCGCTCAACGTTTACACGAAATTATATTCAAAAAGTAAATGGCAATTGCTTTATCGACCCTAATACAAATTTTCGTTGTTTTTTTTATCTGCGTTGACGGGTTTTGGAGGACGAGATTTAACGAACAACGCGAACTATAGAGTGGCATAGAACTGGTTAAGAAATGGTGCATCAGTTGCCTAAGATGGTGCAAATGGTGCCCATAGAGTCTTCGAGTCAACGGAGGGACATCGCTGTAGTGAAAGATCTCACCTTCAGTGGCTTGCACAGAGCTAAACCGATTTGGATCGCGTAACTAGTCTTATTAGCTCAAACCTCTGTTCACGCCGAATTATAAAGACGCCTCTTTGGTAATATACAATCGAAAATCCTATACGAAATCATTGTTCAAGACGGATTTGGATAATTGGCTTACATGCGGTAGAATCGATAAATTCTAAAAAAAAAAAGGACAAGTGTGAGACGAGTGTGATGGAGTAACTGAAGAGGTGCCACTTTAGAACGAACTATTCTGCATGGAAGATGGAAGCCAGGACTTTATTCTACCCGAACAATATGAAGTGAAGATAGTTATTTTCGGCTTTGAAGAAGACAACTTAAAAGCGAACTCCAAGAGCTGAACAATGCCACCCATCTACTCGGAAAACTCCGCTATAAAGAATAGACCCCAAGGCACCGATCGTCCTCGATTCCTACTCGTACAAACGAATCCGGAGATGAGACCTCGGGTTCATGTTTCGTGCCCAAGAAGGGGATCTCAGCATCTCTAAGTCGCTTCCTCCTAGAAACATTAAGACACTCTAAAAGACACCGAAGATGCGAGTCACTTAAAAAGTACTAGAGTCTCACGTTGGGCGCCAACTCGAACGTCCCCTTAAATTTCGCGAGCAAAAAAAAAAAACTACTGCAATAACAATATTTTTCGCGAAACAAAGAAAAACGTTTTAAGTCTGTAAATGTCTTCCCATTAATTACTAAGCATTTTTTTAAGCACCTCCTAAAACAACGCACTTGCTTTCTAATCCCTTGATCACCATAATTACTCCTCTGTATTCGGCATTATAAACTCAATTTTCGTTTAAAGAGTTTTTAATCCAAAACACCTGTTAAATTCGATTTTTTTGTCTCTTGCCGTTTGTTTACTCAAGCTGCGAAAAATCGTTTACAGCCATAATTATCAACAGCATCTTTTCCGGCAAGTCCTTGTGTATATCGAACCCTCAACAAATCCCATAAAACCCCTTGTGCTTGTGCGCTTCCGCACCATACCTATACATACATAAATATGGCTGCCGACAAAACTGAAATAAAATTATTTCTCGCTAAATTAAACAGAAGCAACAGGCCGGAAGCCCATTTGGGATGTTTGTACATCCACAAGAGCTGAGGCAAAAAGAAAGTGTCCCTAATTACTTCCACCCATTCGTCCATGCCTCCCGGAACCCCTTGGCCCAAAGTCATGCTCATCATGTACACAAGAACACCTTCTATAGGCGTGAGTGTTTTACTGTCTGGTAGAACATAGAAGCTGTGCATCTAGATACTGTGATGATGTTATCGTCAGCCTCAGATTTTTGGGTGTCATGGGTAACTTAATCCGACCCCAAGCCAGCAGTTATTGCTGTTTTGTTGACATTATGGGTTATGTTGCCTCCTTTGTGTCGCCTACTTTGTGCCCTGGCTCATGTTGGTATAAACTTTTACCTTGGAAAGTTATGTGAATTTTTTTTTTTTTTTATTGTGCCATTACGATTTGGAATTTAGATTTTATGATACCACTGAGACGGTTGAGTCCTTTATGACTACTTCAATTGTATGGTACATCATTGTAAGGGATGAAGGTTTCACAATGAGTGATGTACCCATGATGTATATATGGGCTGGTACTTGAATCAAATATGCCCCTTTTTTTATTCGGTTTAAAAATGCTCATGAATCTTTGATGGATGTTTGCTTTTTTGTGATGAATTGAATGAGATTGGAAGTAGACAGGGTAAATCTTTCCCCAGAAACGGGGTGAGGATGTGAAGTGCTGGAATTAGCTTGGTAGGAACACATTATTTTGGTTTGAGTTTATTTATTAGATAATTCATGAAGTCTCCGTCCGAAATTGCATACTTTTTCAGGCTTAAAATTATTATTTTGTCAAAGGTCAGATGTGTTCATTGGAATTAGGGAATAATCTGCTATGCACATAATAAAGTTCATTATTTTGATCGTCTATATCTTTATTGGGAAATGGCTTTCGACAAAGAGTACTGCTTTGGAAGACTGTCCTTCAATCTGATTTGCCACTGGCCAGTCTTGAGCAGATGATTATTTGTTCAGTTGATTATATTTGTGGAGTTGCATTATGTTTAAAGGGTGTCCCAAAATTCACGCAAAATGTAATTTTGATAGAAAATATAGATTTTAAATAAGAAAGCTTAAATTTTTTAATAAATCGTAGAGTATACAGATTGAGGTAATAGCCGCCACGGTTTTGCTGACAAGTACGTACTGTTTTATTGAAATTTCACCACTTCGCATAAATGTGGCGGAATTTCATTAATACACTCCCCAATTTCCTCTTTCAAGGCGGTGGTGGTCGTGGGCTTGTTTGCATAGATTTTTGACTTCAAAAAAACCCAAAGTAAAAAGTCCAATGGCTTTAAATCGCAAGATCTGGATGGCCAATTCTGATCGCAAAAACGTCCGATTACATGAGTAGGAAATGACTCGTGTAGCAATTAAATTGTTATCATATCACAATAACGAACACCATTAACTGCCTGGACAACCGCATTTTCGAAAAAATGGTCCGAAAATGCCTCCAGCCCAAAATCCGCACCAAACAATCACGCCTTGTGGATGCATTTATTTCGCAACAATTACTTGTACGTAATGCGACAATTTTGACGATTAACGAAGCCATCAAGATGAAAATAAGCTTCATCACTGAAAATGTTTTTTTTTCCGAAAAATCAGCATCCACTTGCACATCCAAAGTCCTTTCAACTTGTGTGTAAGCATGAAGTTTCAAGTCTTTCGTGAGAATTCGCTGCGCAGAGCTTCTCGAAATGCCCAATTCTTCTTGACTGCGGTGCCGAATTGATGTTCAGGGACTGTTGAACGACTTCTGACAGGACACCCAGAGTGTGTAAGATCACTAATTGATTCAGTCTCCCTGAATTTTTCAATCATTCTCTTCAGATCAGTTGATGGTTATAGATCACAATGACGGCCTTATTTTGTTCGAAAATTGCGGACTGTAGCTGACAAACCTTTATTATATTTAAAATATTGCTTAATAATGAAAATTCGTTGTTCTTTCGTATATCTCTCGATTATTACTAACCCCGAACTGTCAGCTGTCACATTATTATCTTTGTTTTTCCGTTGGCGCCACTGTACTTACTATTACATGGCGCAAAATTCAAATTTTGGGACACTCTTTATATAAAAATGCATCTAGATTTGTGTTTGGCTGCTTAAAACTTGAAAACCACCGATTCGATTGTACTCAAATTTAAAGACAATTTTAGGTATTGTTCCATGAGTAAAGTTAAAATTTGACAAAGGGGCGTGGCACCGTCTATACAAAAAACATCTTCTTTATTTTTTGGTTTGATTGTAATTCAGGTTTAGGCAGAAAGAAAATTTCAGAAAATCGATTCATTCTCATTTTTAGCATTTTACGAAAGATCATTTTTATTTAAGACCTAAGCAAAGTGTTGCCGTAAACTTAAAAAAAAAGTCACTAACTCGAACCTAAAAATCCACCAGATATGCTAAAATTTTTAAAAAAAAGTCACTAGAAAAAAGTTTTCATTACAAAGGAAAAAAAATATTCAATTTTAACAAAATTTTTATTTTGTACTATAAATCACTTTAAACTAACTTGAAGCTCTTTCCATTTCACAAAATGAATAGCCATCCATTGCTTTAAAATTTGTTCTATGTTTTCGTCCTGAAAACCTAAACTTTGCGCAAGGTCAATGATAGAACGATCTTTTACAGGTTTTAAAGTATTTTCAACTGATAGTAATTCCATTTTTGTTAAAGCATTGTAATTACTTGGAACCCTTTTCTGAACCTCTTTTACTAACTTTGTAGTAATATTTAAAAAAAAAACGTTTACAAAGTCACCAGAAAAGTGACTAAAATTTTGTAGTGACAAAAAATAAATTTTCGTCACTAAACTCTTGAAAATTCCACTAGATATAGCGACAAAGTCACTAAAACGGCAACTGTGAGCAATACCTACAGTTATTCCATTCCTGTGCACGGGCAAAGCTGGGTGGGTACAGCTGGAAGCCCAAAATGGGTTGTATTGTGTTTCATGTGGCACCATGTATGTTGTCGTTCAGATCAAAAGGTTCAATTTCTGGCCAAACAAAACTCGATAAATGAACGGTTAAATCTAAAGTGATACCGAGGAATCAATAATTTTGACACAATCGACCGCTTCGACGACTGCACAAGGCACATGCCTTAATAGTCTTAACACATCCCTAATGTTCCCAGCCGAATTTCTTGACTCTGTTGGAAACCATTATAATCTGTTTTATAAAGCGCGAAATGGATATCTTAAACTGAGAAAATCACAAGTTCAAATTACAGAGCTATATATTTTCCTTTTTAACTAACACTTACTTTCTCTTTGTTTTCTATTGAATTTTAATACATTATATTTCATTCAAATAGCAAATACAGTGAGCATCAAAAGTAAGTGAACACCAATGTTCGTTAAAATTTTCTTAAGGGTCTTGAAATTGATCTAAAAAACCGACATATTTCATTTCGACAACATAAAATACTTAAAGATATTTAAAAATAAAATAGTTTCCAAATTCCAAAGTCAAATATTCCAAAGCATTGGTATTAACTCACTTTTAATGCTCACTGTATCTTAAACAGTTTTCTAAGAGCCCATAAACCAAGAAAAAGGAAATCTGCACCAAATTTTAGTACACAACACAATACATAAGAGAAACCACTCCTGGATAATGACGTGTTGGCAGTAAATTTCGCAAATAAGCCAATCCATCAAATAACTTATTGCTACCCATAAACACCTGGAGAGCAACAGGCGAACTTATTCATTTAATCGATAAGTTTTGCATGACTTAATCCCATAAGAATTAAGAAAATTAGGTATGAACAAAATAAATACCTACACATTATCTATAACTGCCTATACCCGCATACATATCTCATATTCGCACCTCTGCTGGTGAACGTCAATCTCATGCCGTCGCGTGAGGTATAAGACTTATTTCGACCATTATTCTACTTTCTTAAAGGTATGTGCGATGAAAATTACATTACTTTAATTCGAATAGAAAACAATTTATAAATAATTCCTGTACTTACTTTGATGTTAAATATTTTCATTAATAATAATAATTATTCTATTCTATTTGAGATTAGAAAAACAGAACCCAAAGGCGTTGACACGACACGTTTTGATGTCGTTATAGGAAATAACATGACAACCACAGGCCCTGTGCTTAGATACAACATTTTGACATCTCTGTATTGGAATTATTAAAAGGAAATTGAAATCGCCTTGCTTTAGATCTCCTTTGAATTTATCGTATCTAATCAAAATATATGTACAAATATCTGGATGTCTGGATAGATAAACAAATAAAATTTGATTGCACAATCTTCTGTGAAAATGTATCTGTAGAATGAGATTCCATTTGGAATGCGTTTATTTCTAATTCAATCGAATTCAATAATGAGGGGTGAAACAATCAAAGTCTCATCTCAACAGCACTACCACAGTCCTTTGTGGATTCAAAATTGTGCAGTGGTATTTTGAGTGCAGAACAAGAGCAGACACAGAAGTGGGAACGAGGTAAAGGTTATGGTTTCTTGGTCAATTAACAACTTTGTCAGTTGAATTTGATTTACTAATGAAAGGCAAATTTATTTGACATTTTGTAATTAAAGGATGGGCGTCTAAATAGATAGTTATTCTTGTGGAATATATTCGATGAATGCAAGTTAGTTGAGCGAAAAGATAGGTAACAAGTTGGGATATGCGTTGATATTGGACGCTTTTTTTTTAAATGAAACAAAACACATACAAATCATGGTTATAACCATGGCATTGACTTTATTAGAAAGATAATTGAAACCTATATAACTCTTCAAGTTTCGGCCATATAAGCGACTTGGATGGATCGAATAGCATTCTCCAAGTCGACTAGTTTTTCGAGCAACTGGACACCACTTGGAAAGTATATCCTAAGAATATACCTACTCATGGTGAAGTGAAATGAGTAAAAATCATTGGTGGGATTTTGTTAAAAACGAAACGAAAACCGCTTTCGCTTTTCAAAAAAAGCGCAAGAAATCATGAGAAAACAAAGTTTGTAAAGCTTTAATTTTATATTATGTACATGATTTATGACGTAAAATAAATAAATAAATAAATAGGTGGCGCAACAGACGGGTGACACCCAAGGCCTAGCTTCTCGCAACCATTTGTTTTGTGTGAGTTTCTATTTTTGGGACGAATGGAAGGGACCTACAATTTTATGCCGAGTCCGAACGGCTGAATTGAAAAGCTTTTTCATGACAGTCATACTCTCGGATGTTTGTCAGACGTTCGCGAGACTGCGCTACTGCGCCACATATATGATTTATGACGTGCATATGAAAAAGGAGTTGGTGGTCAAATCTGGCAACGTTATCTACTTCGAGCAAAGTCTTTTAAACAGGAAGAAGTGAATTTTGGTGGATGTCCTCAGACATTCTATATATCGCACGTAGAGGATTTAGTGGCGTACAGGGCGGATGCAAATGTCGCGATCATTGAAATTCTTTTGCAACGTGATTTCGATCGATTAGAAATTGAATCGGAAGCAATCCTGTTTAGAACTCCATTGGCCAGAGCCTCTAGGACAGACGCCGGAGTCTGAGTACATAAAGTGCTGTTCTAACAAGACCCTATATGATGAGGCATAAATCAATAGGTTTGTCAGTTTAATAATGGAAGTGATTCAAACACACGTCGCAAGGGTGATGGACCGCTATAATAACCTTATCTATGGGTTAATTACCCTACTTTAATTTATGCACCACAGGAGTAAATTCCGATCTGGCTTTATTCCGCCTGCAACATTTCTTTAAATATATATGTAAAATTAGTCCAGGAAAGATGGTGTGCCAATATAATACCATAGGCCATCATGCCGCGAGGCACATCCATGATGGGTATGCCGCCAATGCTCAGCATCACCTTTGTTTTAGTAGGTACGGAGTTTCTGAGTTTTAAATTTTTGGTGGCGTAGCTAAGACGCTCTTCCGAGTCAGGGTGTTATTTATGCAGTATTTCTTCTTAAGCTATGATTACACAACAACGTTTTAATTCTTGACATACTGGCGTCACCAAAACTGACTCATTAGGTCTTAATATAAAGTGTCAATCGCGCGATCATACACGTGTCATTGTGCTCCAGACTCCATGACATGCTCGCTTTGTCATACTGGGACAGAGCTGAAAGACATAAGCGAATGACCTTGACTAAATGAGTAAGTGAATGACACTATTGTACTTTACAGGTGGCGTGGAGAGTGGAGTCCGCTTGCTGAATTTTCCTACATCTAGACTTCCGTTTCCAGTAATTATAAGAACAATGGTATGATTTTATGACACTTTAATTACGGTCATTGTCCGCTTAAAACGTTGCCGATATTTCGCTATATAAGATTTTAAGCTCAGTCGTAAATAATAAAGCAGGTATTTTTCATGATTTTCATTGCACCCTCGAAAAACAAAACAGAAAACTGATTCTATTTCACTACAGTCAATTTTAATGGCACACGTCTGCTCCGTGCTGTTGTAAAATAGAAAGAGCGTTAATACGCACGAACAACAATAACAATAGAGGAAAAAGTGTCAATCACGACATGCATGACATAGCAGAAGAATATCGACCTCGTACAGTGACACGCATGGACGTTTTCAATCTGTGACGTGCTATGCTATTAACAAAAGTGCGGGTCATTCAACCCCGACAACATTTACGTGGTTATCACACTCATTTGGTCATGACATTCAGTACCTAATCGTGTCAATCGTGATGGGAAAAGCCAGGCTTGCCAACATAACAGCCATTGAAATACAAAAATAAAGAATTCATATTTTCATTTGTAGTCATATTTCACTGTTGGTTTTTGTAAAAAAAATATAAAAGTTTGTAAAAAAAATTAAAAATATTTATATGCAACATATTTTTTCGTTTCCCTAAAAAGAAAAATATTTTATTTATGTTTTTTAAACAATTTGAAGGCAGAAAAAAATAAAAATGAGGTATCCGACTGATAGATGATCAATGCCCAGCCTAAACCATTTGCTCTACAAATCTGAAATTTTGCACAGAGGTTTTCGTTATGATGTATACAACCACTAAGAAAGGATTTTTTGAAATTCGACCCTTAAAGGGGTAAAAGGGGGGGGTCAAAATTTGTATCATCCGATTGACTTCAAACTCGGTTTATATACACTCTATGGGAAATAAAGAAAACTGATTTCTCCGATTTTCTGTAAATTCGACCCTTAAAGGGGTAAGAGGGGGGTCAAAGTTTATTTTTCATTTGATCGACTTCAAACTTAGTTTGTGGCCCTTTTCTTAAGTCACGAACCGTTCGTCGTATCAATTTTAAACTTTGTAATGCGTCCCAAAATCGTTCGCCGTTGAATATGCTTATTGCTTCATCTAACTCCAGCGTACGTACTCCAAAGATATTCAAGCGGAATTCTGTATGAATGGGGTCATATTGCTAGAAAGTGGTGCATCTTTCTGGTTGCAAGAGTGTTATAAGATCTGGGAAGTGTGGATTGTGGAATATAATGAAGGGGTAAAAGCTCTCCCTATTCTAAAGATGGTGCTTATCATATCGCTGTATTTGCCAGCAAAGAAATATGTTTTGTCCAATAGATTGTGACTCAATCTGCTATAGTATGATCTGTGTTGAGATGCCAGCGCTTCACTAACAAAAATATTGATCATATAATCTTTGAACTGTTTTTCCAAATCCTGAGGACTGCGCGAGCGAAGCCCCGGGCAAAAGCTAGTTAAGATATAAATAACAAAGTTTTGTATTAGATTTAAGTTACCTCGTAAGAATTAAATTTTAAAAATTTGTTGATCTTATATTTATTAAAGAATTGAATTTTGTAGATAATTTTACTGTCAATAGGTCTAGATCTCAGTGAGGGTATTAGGCGGAAGGAATCTTTCGTGGCGCCCATTTTTAACTTTCTCGTATACGTATAGTAAGAGAAAGATATTGTTTTCGTACAAAATTTCGAACTCGAGATTTTGATCAATTCTGATATTACGATGATAGGGGAACTCAAAAAAGTATTTCTCGCAATTCCGTCCGTCCGTATGTCTGTCCTGGGGAATCTAAACACTTGGACGGATTTGTTTCAAACTTCGTATGGTAGAGTTTGTGGGCTTCCCGCTAGGAGGTGTGTTTTTTTTATGCTAGCCGTAATATTAACTTCCCATATACAAATTTTAAGAAATATTAAACAATTTAGATTTTTTCAAAAACGGCTCCAACGATTTGAACTAAAATTGATATTTGAGTTAATGTAGACATGCTTAACATGGCTGCATACCCAGTTTTTCGCTAAATAGTCCAGCAACGGCTGTTTTTTAAATTTGCTCTTTCTCGAAAACGGTAAAAACGATTTAAAAAAAAAACCTTTTAATGTACTATGTCATTCTTAACTTGATAGGAAACTCTGTTTTTCTCTAAAAAGACTGCGTCCTTTGATATCCACCCAAATCCCTAATAATAGCACTTTAAAAAAAAAACTGTTCATTTCTCAAAAACGCAATTTTCGATTATAATAAAAATATAACTGGCAGGTAATGCTTAAATCCATAGTAATAGTTTTTGCTCAGTTTTGAGCTAAACAGTTGCAAAATAGTGTTTTTTGAACCATGAATGCGTCCTTCGATTTCCACCCCATTCGCTAAAAATGACACTTTAAAAACTGTTCATATCTCGAAAAGCCCTATTTTTGATTTGGATGAAAATGTAACGGCTAGGTAATGTTTATATCCTGCAGAATACGTCGTACTCAGTTTTCAGCTTAACAGTTTAATAATAGTGCTTTTCGAAACCAAAGTTGTAACATTTGTCATCATAATTTTACAAAAAACCGCTCTAACGATTTTGATCAAAATACATATTTAAGACAACATAAGCATTCTAAACATGATTACGTACTTAGTTTTTTTCAGGAAACTCAAATATAGCCGTTTTATGAATATTTCTCAAAAATTACTACCCAAATCCCGATCTGTATATTTTTGTAAGGGCCAAGACTGCAGTGGCAATATAAATTCGAAATCCATTGCCTACTTGCCTCTTTCATGTTTCATTTCGGGGTGAAATGTAAAAGTAATAAAATGTTGAAGTTAATACATATGTTAATGTAGTATGCTATGTTTTACGTTGTTAATTAACAAGGGTTCAGTTAACTGAGTAGGTACATCTTGAGCGGGTTTGATTATAACGTAAAATTTGCTGAAATGACTCTGAGATTCTGCAAGATTTGCAATAAACGAGAAAGTTACGTGCGACCCAGTCGTGCACATTTTTAGCATTTCAACTACACGACCATAATCTAAGCTGGTGGGCCACTCTCCCGCCTAACGTCATAAAGGACGAAGGAGAAACGAAGGTAAAAATCTAAAGTTTTTGGTTTGAGCTAACGCTCCATTGAATAGCGCCACTACACACAATATCCGTACAGATATACTTAAACTGAATGAGTTACCAAAGTACGTCATGAACAGAATGCATTTCAAAAGAGCCAGCCAAGTTAATTAGATTCTTAACAAAATTATTATCTACTTGAATGATGAATCTTTTACTTTAAATTTAAATGTAGAAAATTCCACAAAAAAAGACTGCCTTTACAAACTATTGTACGAAAAAGTTGAACCTAGACTTTCCAAAGTTATTATGCACTCCGTCGAAGGAATATCCCCAAATCTTGTTCCCTTATTTTTTTATCCATTTCCAGTATAATTGCTAAACACCCAATACCTACTTCCATCTGGTATTCATTCATCATGTTTAAAGACCGTAACTTTTTTATTTGTCCACCTCAAGGACAAGCACGCAAATCCCTATAATTACGTGCACCGAAAAAACATTAACGTGCAGCAACATAAATCTGCACAGATACATAGATATACAGGGCACAGCTAAACAAATTAAAACTCTGAAATGAAAACCATAACGATCGTTTGGTAACTTGAACCTTGGGCGACATAGGTATAGGTATCCATAAAAATGACAGAAAAATAAAATTGTAATTCAAGCAGAAAATTTAATTCCATCAAATAAAGTTGGCTTATAAACCAAAAAGATGTTGTAGGGATTATCCTTGACGTTGACGCTGATGTAAGGGACACTACGACGTTTGAACTGTTTTGCTGCGCTATACTCCTGAAGCACTCTAAATCGTGGGATTTTAAAATGTATTAGGATTAATTATTGGGAAAAGGATGCTGTTGTTTTTTTTCCACCTTAGATTGGCATAGATATATTTTTCACTTTCACTTTATCCATTTGGTATCACTTGCTTATTCATAATAATTTTTATTCACTTTCGGATAATATTTTCCAACGCGTAGAAAACCCGCGCAAGCACAGACCGTCAAAAATAAAAAGGAAGAACGCATATCAAACGAAAGTTAGCACTTGAATTGGCAGAGATCATTTGACGTGCCTAACCGTCGGCATTTAAGTAACGACTAACGACCACGAGGACGAAATCTATTTGCTGAACTGTTATACGCGTGATGCTCTAATCAAGTTCAAGTCATACAGTGCCCAGTGGTTTATTTACATTTTAGCGGCAGTCTTGCGTTGGTGTGGAGGGTTTTTGATGTGCCTTCAGAGAAAGCACATGTTAAATGGAAGGCGAAGGATATCAAATCAATGTATCTACCTGGACTGGATGTACCTATGTTTTGTTTTGATGGGGAATATGAGTTTTGGCAGTTGCGCACATGTCATGTTTATATCGCTCTTTGAATTCAAAACTGTTATACGGATTGTTTACTTTTGTCGTGTTCTGAAAAAGAGGAATACTCCCCTAGGTAAGCTGGGATCGAATCGGTTTTTTTGCAAGGGGAAATCGAATGGGGAAGTGTTAAGAGAGTTGCTTACTCTTTTGGAGGTGAATTTTCTGTTTGAAAAAAGCTTGATAGAGCTTTGCTGGTTTAGACCAAATCATTGGTTGCCGTTTTGCCCGATAGATGGTGTAAATATAGATTTTGAAATTTCTTACGGTTGAGGAGCACATATAGCTTAATAAGAGCTTATGCTTCTTAGCTTGATTTGCTCAAAGGATAAGTCTTATATTTGGTTGAATAGCTAGCTTCTAAAAATAGAGATAAAAGCTAATTCTATGCTCTATTGGACACTTGGTTGGTTCTCGGATTTGGACGCTATAAGTAGCCGTAAAGCAGATACAATATTTTCTCTGTGTATTTGATTAAGGAGGATTGTTTAAACAGGCATTTATCGCTTCATTTACCTAAATATAAGCTGAAGAATGATTTGTGTAATAATTTAAACGAATTTAAGGTCGCTCTAGTTAGCTGCTAATTAGAGATTGAAGCACCAGTTTTGACTTTAGATCAAAGCCATAAACAAAAGAAAACAGCGAAGCTGTATGAAAGGTACTCCAAATTCACAACCAGAATTCCAGACAGAAGCGAATGGGAGTACAAAGCAGTTACAGAAGAAGGGGGGATAGCCCTCTATAAAGACGGTTCTAAGATGGATGTTGGTACAGGCGCGGGCATCTTCAGCAAAACACTAAACTTGCGAGAATCATTCCGAATCAACGATGACTGTTGTGTGTTGCAAACGAAAATTGCTGCTATAGCCCTAGCGGCAGAGGACCTAAAGAGACGACACATTGCCGACAAACAAATCACTATATACTCTGACAGCAAAGCGACCATCAAAGCCATGGAGCCAGTCGTGGTGAAGTCGAGGGCAGTAAGTCATTGCAAGAAATACCTGAACGAGCTTTCACGAGCCAATACGGTAACCCTATGCTGGGTAACAGGGCATATGGATATTCCTGGCAATGAACAGGAATATCCATATCCATATCCAACCATCCGGGTTGCAAGAAACGGGTCAAAAATACATGCATTAATGGCACTAGAATCTGTAAGAACTCCGCTAAGCACGCTTGCTAGGAAGGTTGACATTGAATCCTAGAGTAGAACAAACCTGCGCTGGAACAATCTCAGCACCTGCAGACATGCAAAAGAATTGTGGCCAGAAGTGAGCAAAAAGAGATCCAAATTCATGATCGGACTGAGCCGCAAGAATTTTGCATACTCACGGGGGTCATTACTGGTGCGATAGGCGTACACGCGGAAAGGCTGGACATACTGCATAATGACTTTTGCCGTTCGTCTGTTCGTCATCTGCTTTGCAAATGCCCAGCCCTTAAAAACAGTAGACAAAAGATTCTCAACAGCTTCTTCTTCGATAAACTAGATAAACTGGCTGTTAGGCAAACAGCCAACCGGCAAAAGGTCCTTAATAGAAGGGTCAAATAAGAAGAGAGGGAAACATCGATGGCACTATGGCAAGCCAGGTGGGATAACACGGCAAAAGGCAGATGGACCCACAAACTGATCCTCACCATCGAGGTCTGGACAAAAAAACGGCGGCGGCTTCCGGAAATACCTTCACAGATTTAGCTTGCCCTTCTGTCCCAAATGGCCAGACGAAGAAGAATATACGGAGCACGCAATGTTCCATTGTGGGCGCTGTGCAGGGAGAAGAGTGAACTTACCAAACCCCCAAAGTCTAATAAGCCATAAATGTTAAGGTCAGAAGATGACTGGCTGAAGGTATGCTCCTTTATAACGAGTGTACACGAAGAATTAAGGAGACTTGAAAGACTTAGAAGAGCCGAAATGGCGAACCCAGAGGATTGAGCAAGAGTTGCTAACCAGTTCCGCGGGGTTTGTTTAGGCGCACTCCCGGCATCGATTATTTGGGTTTGCGAATCGTGCTTGTTGATAGTGGAAAGTTTTCTCAATTAATTTAATCTGTACCCTAGCCAACTTAAAAAAGAACACAGTATCTACATAGCGCAGGGGCACACAGCAATTTTTAAGTGCAAGGTTGAGGAGCAATCTCAACCCGTGTACTTATTTAAAAATTAAAAGAAAGCAAGTCTTTCAAAGGCAATTGGTATATTAATTCAAAACAGTAAATCAGGTTGCCTAAGTACTCTTCTTTGATCTGTATCCTAGCCACCCTTCTTACAAGCGGACTGTCAGGGGCCAAAAGGGGGGGGGGGGCGTTAGACTGATTTGGTCACCCTTCGTCTTTTTCCCCAAAGTCAAACCGCGACATCTCTTTTGGTACCTCGCACTAGCCCTAGGGTAGAGTGCATCAATCATGGCTATTCTGCGCAGCACCAGTCTTTGCCTTGTGGACGGATTGTCAAAGGAAATAAACGGGAGCAGACTGCTACGGTTACACTCCTTCCCTACACGCATACAAACCACAACCAGGTGGTGCTAACTTCATGAAATTACTTCAGTCAATTTCAGTACCGCTTAACGAGGTACACCTTCCGGTCCATACTTTTTTTTTTTTTTTTTTTGAATAATTTTAGGTACTGTTGACCGTGCCACGTATTTACACCTATAGGTACATACCTTCGACACATTCTTCTTTTTTTTTACATAAAACGAAAACTAATAAAAATATATTTTGAAAAAATCTCAAACCGTCGATATGTTGAAAAAATACCAATTTATAAAACTGCTTTCAAAAATAATTGAAAAAAAAAACAAAACTTCGAAACAATGCAAATTTTTATAGTTTCGTTAGTTAAGTTTAATGGACTATATTTTATTTGACGTTTAAAAATTCCTAAATTTTTTTTAACTTAGTCTATAATAAGGTTTGGCCTTAGGCCGTCTACCAAACTTTTTATGTTAATTTGTCGGATCAAATTTACAGCTCAGGAAAACAAAATTTTTTAAGGATTTAGCCCACTTTTACCTACTTAATTAAAATACTGTAGTTAAATCAACGTCCAAATGTTTCCATTTCTATAACTTTCCTTAACAAAAAAAGTTCAAAAATTCAATTTAGACTCTCCCATGGCTTGAACTAATTACCACCTAAATATTTCTTTGGCCCACCCCAGATGCGATTGTAGTAACCCCACCCATCATCATAATCTTCTTCATAATTGGCGAATTAATTGTCCCATGTTGGATGCCGAAATGTGCGAAGAAAAACGAAATTCAGTCCCTCGATTAATTGACGCTATCAGAGGGCCAGAGGGGATGAAAAAAAAATGCTATATTTGATTGAGTTACGTTCCGTTGCGAGCATTTTTCTTCGATGTCATTCTAGGGGGCAACTTTGGCAATTTCTTCAGTAAATGGTGTCATCGTAATTTTGCTATGAGTATTAGGTTAATTGAATAAAAAAAATTCTCTAATGGATGTCATCATCATTTGAAATATTTAATCATCCGCCTGATGGTAAGCTCTCGATTGGATCCTATTCTATATGACTGGTTGAAGAGGTTCATTTCAAAATCGATTGCATTGTTGGATATACTGTTTTTTTTTCTTCTATCCACTATGGAATCATTATCCTATTTTATCGTTGCAGTTCCGTTTGGAATGTGCAATCTCTTTAGTTTTGTTTTTCCCTGGGAATTGTGGATTTTTAGATTAAAAAGCTTCCGGATTAGCCACTGAACGTTGCTATTTTGTATTAAAGTTTCAAAATTGCTTTAGTGAACGGAAATTTAAACATTTTATATTTGATGAAACTGCATAGATGTATAGGATAAAAATAAATGACAAATGCAGTCGCTGTGCGGCTCTAATGTCCATTCCATGGGAATAGATATGATTGCGTTTCAAAATTATTTCTCTTTTAGTGACCCATTTAAAAACGTCCATTTTCAAGAGACCCAATTGACAGATGTTACTTTCCAGCTTCCGAAATATAAGTTAGTTTTTGTATTTATATTTGGTAATACGCGTAAATTTTGGAACATATGGGTTCGGTAACCATATTTGGCTAGGAGCAATAGATAAAAGTCATGAACAAAACCATCGCCTCTAAAGGTTGATTTGAATTAAGAATAAAAAATGAACGATACAAATCCGAAATGCGTAATTTCGAGCCACGGCTTCTGCCACTAACTAATAAATAATTCTAGAGTTACTCCACATCTACACAAAAAAAAAAGGTTGGTAGTACAATGGACCAGAATTAAAGTTCGAGTGTCCTAAGATTTAGAAAATACCAAAAACTGATGAAAAAACAATTTAGCAGCAGTGGTCACTAAAAAGAGGTCCAAGGGAAGGCCTATTAAAGCAAATTTGAGCTAGCGGAGCCCAAACCCATTGGGGTTATGTATACGAAATAACACCTTGGATAAATGGCCGCTGACAAGTACGTCCTCTTTTATTGAAATTTTCTATGACCGCTTCGCATAAATGTGGTTGAATTTCAGTAATACACCTCCCAATTTCCTCGTTCATTGCGTTGGTGCGGTGGTCATTGGCTTGTTTTCATAGACCTTTGACTTAACTTTGGATGGCCAATTCTGATCGCAAAAACGGCCGATTACATGATTAGGAAATGACTCGTACAATTGCTTCTCTGGGTATATGCCACGTGAAACCACATGTTGGTCACATCCATATCTAGTACTTTAGGCACTAAAAACTGGGTTAGCATGTCACGATAACAAACACCATTAATTGTTAGATACTGCCTGACCAGCCGCATTTTCGAAGAAGAATGGTCCGACAATACCTCCAGTCCAAAATCCGCACCAAACAGTCACGCGTTGTGGATGCATTTGTTTCGCAACAATTACTCGTGGGTTTTCTTAACCCCAAATGCGACAATTTAAGTATAAATTAATTATCTAGCCTCTTCTGCTTTGTTGTTAATACACCTTTCTGGTTCAGTGCACCCATAGCTCATAAAATAACTTTAAAAATCGTGGGCCTACAAAGTTATCATCATTCTCCCTTAAAACTCTGACGCAAAACAGAAATTCCTATTTGCCTACAAACAATATGAACAAAGGATAGTCAACGTTTTTTTTTTAAATACTTCTCCCGGGAAAGGCAAACCTAAAACGCTTCATCAGACCCCCGAGATGCTCGCAGATGTTTGTTCTGCACTTAAATTGCTGCAAATTGTAGTCTTCTGGAAATATATCTACAGGAAGCAAGATCCAAAGTTTGTTTGTCCTGTAACAGAAGGAGTTTTGGAAAATTGATGTCCTCGCGGTGGTCAAGTGTACTGTATGGTCATTAGCGTTAGCAGCCTGTCTTGTGGGGCGCCAAAAGTTGCATTTCAGTCGAAATCAGTCTGTCGCTTATTAATCGGTGGCCTTTTAGGTATTTGATTTCCACGACTGGATCGGACATTCGGAAGTAGCGATTATTTGACAGGCAAATTAGATATTCCGATTTCTACTCAAAGGGTGAACAAGCAAATACGCGGATGATGTTGAAAATTTAATGCCACTTTTGATTAAAACCTAGATAACCACTTTTTCCCAAAAGCAGTAGGTAGCTACTTGCCATTTGAGCAGCAAAAAAAGCACTTGCAGTGGCCGCAGCAAGTATATTTACGACCCTACGGCTAGTTTCTCACGACTTTTGCTATACGAATTAAAATAATTGGGTAAAACACGCCGAGCCGATACTGGGGAATTGAAATAGAAAATGTCATTGGCCTACCTATAGCTGAGAGGGTTTAGAAAATCTGAAATGGATGGTTATGCAACATCAGACAAAAATTAACTTTAACATCCCCATACTGAAGAAACCTGGGCGGTATAAAGAACATGGATAACATCGTTAGGAGTTATAGGGGATGATCCACTCAGAATGCGATGAATGAAAGAAGCGCTCCTTTGATTTTAACAAAATTTAATTCAGGTTCTTCGGGTTACACCACCAAGAGATCGTATCAGAAAAATTGAAGAACTCAATAACGAGCAGCACCTTCTCCGAACGGAGCAATCCATCCTTCGGTGGTTTGGTCATGTTAAACGCATTACCCCAACCAGAATCCCAAGACGTGCTATGGAATCCGTACTATCAGCAGGCAGGCGTCCTCGAGATAGACGCAGGATGAAATAGTTACGGTTAGATCAAGTTCATAATCTCCCCTCTATCCGTATGGGGATTGCCATTGATGACTTAATAGATAAGGGGGCCATTGGAAATTAGTGAATTAATAGAGAGACATACCCATTGGAGCCTCCTATGTACAAATAGGCATTTTGTAAATATCTCTCTCTGCTTTAAAGACAGCACTCGACCCCTTCCTACGTCTACATATCGAAATAGTTAAATCAAAAATAATGCAACTATTGTATTGTTGATGTTGCAATAATGTTGATGGAATATCCTGTCACAGAGCTTTTTGTGTCCGTCCATGACTATCCATGGCTATAATAATTTCTTGTATTTAATTCTTACATTTATTTAGTTACCTATAAAATGTAAGGTATGTTTAATACAATTTTCTTGTTTAGAGTCGTAGAACTTTAGATTAGCATATGCCAGTGCACCCAGGCGTATACGTAACACATATACATATATGAAAAGTAGCCCAAACATACTATAGATTATATATATAGTACATCACACAAGTAGGAGGAAAAATACTTAGGAGAAGTTACCGTTAAATGTTATTTCCAAGGCCCCAAAATATACCCACATCGCTTAATATTGTAATTTATGCGTTCGAAACATTACAGGTGTTTGTTTGCCCAGAACTCTCCAGGGACATCTTAATGAGTAGACCAAAGCAACACATGCCACTTTGCCATACCATGGATAAACATTCCTTAATTTTCAGTTGAGCTTAAGGATAAGCAATACACGAGGCTGGCTGTAACTCATGCTGATAAATCCGTTGATGCTTTTAACAAATTAATGAGCACAAAACAGATATTAGACATTTGTTACATTATCGTTCTAAAAATAGTCAAAAGTAGGGACTAAGATTAAAGCTAAAAGATTAAAGTTATTCCCGTTGTCTATATACGTGTGGGAAGTTATTGTTTAAAGCAAGCAAATCCTTACTATTTTTTTTTTGTTTTTCTATTTTTTTTTTTGTATGTCCCTTAATTTAGACAATAGGGAATTCGTAAAGGGTATACAATACCACTGTTTTGCAATGGAAAAAAAGTGTAAAAATTGAAAACGCAGCGATTCCCAAAACGTTATAAAAAATTCAATTGACTTTATTTCCTTGCAAATCAACTAATTATCTACCCAATGGTTCTTTGGGAGCGGAGATGTTGCTTCGTTGGTGGTTGCTAGACGAAAGAGATCGATTCTAATCTGCGTAACAGCGCGATGCCTCTTTGCCAACTTGAACCGTTTCGCGTTATCACCTTCTCCCTTTTCGGTCATATTCTTTATTTTCCAGTCATCGGTGCATATTGGCGTACGGGTTTATGTTGGCTAATTACATGGCAAATATAACGTGCGTTAGCGGTTAGGTATCAAAAAAAAATGCAACAAAATTATTTGGCAAAAGCAACATCGAAGCGCTAAAGAACCATAGGGTATGTTTACAAATGTTTGTTCATACAAAATTATAAATTCAAGTTAAGTATATATGTAGTTAGGTAAATTAATTTCAAGTTTTAGTAAGAATCAAGGTAGATCAATAATTAATCAAATTCATTAACAAAATCAACAAACGTATTCTTCAACATGCCGCCTCCCCCTGAAGGAATTTCAGGAACATGGTAACAGCGCCACTCTCGTAATTGGCCTTTTGTATGTAGTGTTGTTGGTACGAACAGAGACAACTCGTACATGCCCATCTGACCCAGGATGAGTAGCTTCGATACGCCCAAGTGACCACTTAGAAGGGGGCAAGTTAGGCTCTTTTAGCAGGACGAGGTCGCCAACCACTAGATCTCTGGTCTGTTGCTTCCATTTGGGGCGTTGCTGCAGTGAGGTGATGTAGTCCGTATGCCACCGTTGCCAAAAGCCTTGCATCATATTTTGCAGTAACTGCCATCGTCCTAAGCGGTTAATTGGAACCTCCAGATAACTTGGCTCCGGTATCGCTGTGTACGGTCTTCCTATAAGTAAATGAGAGGGGGTTAAAGGATTCAAATCTACGTCAGAAATTGCGCAAAGTGGTCGGGAATTAAGTAGAGCTTCGATTTGGGCAAGCAGAGTGGTCATCTCCTCAAAGGTGAGAACATTGTTTCCTATAACACGATGGAGATGTTGTTTAACACACTTAACGCCCGCTTCCCAAAGCCCACCGAAATGCGGGCTATGTGGTGGAATGAACTCCCACTTGATGCTGTCCGTAGCTAATGCACTCGATACCCGCTCGTTATGCTCATTAGATCGCACCAATTGGAACCATTCGGAGAGTATGCGCGACGCTCCTTGGAAGTTGGTTCCATTATCGGAGTATAGCACACTGCATTTGCCTCGTCTGGCGATGAATCTCCGTAGGGCCGCTAAAAACGCATCCGTTGATAAATCGCTTACCACCTCCAAGTGAAGCGCTTTCGTTGACATGCAAACAAATAAAGCGATGTATCCTTTCATCAATTTTGGTCTCCTTCCCTTGGACAGTCGAAGAGTGATTGGACCGGCGTAATCGCATCCCGTGTGATCGAAAGCGTAGGACGAGTTGAGTCGTGAAGCAGGTAAGTTCCCCATGAGCTGAATTGACGTATTCTGGCGCAAACGAAAGCACTCCTTGCATTCAAAAACGATCTTCCGTATCAAATTTCGGCTACCAAGGACCCAAAATTCTTGTCGCACTAACGCAAACAAATGAGTGACTCCAGCATGTAGAAACTTCAAATGAGCTGCACGAAGAATTAAAACAGTTATTGAATGGTTTTTTGGCAGGATAATTGGATGCTTTATGTGAAAGGGAACATTTACAGCATTGGTTATTCGTCCACCCACTCGTAGCAAGCCTACGTCATCGAGAAAGGGTGCTAAAGACGACAATTTCGAACGATTTGCCACACACCCTGCGGATTTCAGAGCGGTAACTTCTTCTTTGAACTCCTCCTGAACGAATCGAATACATGTTTGTTTGGCTGCAAGTAGTTCAGACGACGAGACAAAGGTTTTCCGGCGATCCTTAGCAGGAAGCCTACAGTTTTTCACGAAACGAATGATGTAAGCTACAGTTCGAACTAACCTGCCCCAAATGGAGATTTTGTTACTTAAATCACCCAAAAAATGTTCTATGCCACGCGATAGATTCACAGTTGTAGGAATTTTCTTTCCCTCCGGTACCTCCTCAAGTTCCTCCTGAACGTAATTTGGCCAATAAGTGAAATCTTTAGATATCCAACCGGGACCCTTCCACCATAGTTCTAGCTGCAATAACCTGCTGGGCTCAATGCCTCGCGAAGCACAATCAGCTGGAGGGAGAACATCAAGAATCTCGGAAGTGCGATTAGCGACGAAGGTATTCCATCGACGAGGTGGTGAAGAAAACCAAGCTAACACGATTTGCGAATCACAAAATGCGAAAATGTTGGATGGAGATACGTCCAAAGAGGACTTAATAAGCTGAATCAGGCGACTCAAGAGAAGAGCCCCACACAACTCGAGACGAGGAATAGTTAGTTGCTTCACCGGCGCAACACGGGTCTTGGCAGCAACAAGATGCACTTCAACTTCACCATTTTCTGATACACTGCGTGCATAAACCACCGCAGAGTATGCCTTTTCCGAAGCGTCGGAGAATCCGATGAGATCGAAGCTTTGCGAATTAGACGTACATTGTCTCAATATCTCGACCTTTTCAAAATGTTCCAGCTCTTGCCTATAGTATATCCATTTATTAGCTACTTCTGTCGGCAAAGGGTCATCCCAACCTACTTTCGATTTATGCAACCACAGCTCCTGGAAAAGCATTTTAAATAAGATAGTGGAGGGGGAAAGAAAACCCAACGGATCGAATATTTTAGCAACCTCCGACAACAGCTTCCTCTTAGTATATGGCGACGAACTTTCCTCTACCGCTATTTTGAAGGTGAATATATCGTTGTATGGATTCCATACCAACCCAAGCACCTTTGTACAACTATTTTCACTATCCAAGTCAAGAGAAACGATGTCATTATGGTCGATACCGCTTAAAATTGGCCAACAATTCGAACTCCATTTACTGAGCTGGAACCCTCCACAAGACAGTAGCTCAACTAACTCATCCCTCAATTTAATGACCTCTGGCATAGAATTTGCACCTGTCAACAAGTCATCCACATAAAAATCACTAAGAATGGATCGAGACGCCAAAGGAAACTGATATCTGTAGTCAACAGCAAGTTGTTTTAGGGTTTTTATTGACAAAAATGGAGCAGGCGAGGTACCATATGTCACGGTGCATAGCCAATAGTGTGCAATTGGTTGCTCCGAACTTTCTCTCCAAACAATGCGTTGAAAGTCCCGATGGTTTTCAGCAACCCAGATTTGCCGAAACATCTTGACGATGTCGGCACAAAAGACGTATTTGGGCACACGAAATCGAATACACACATTCACCAAATTTCGTTGAAGAGGGGGGCCCGTGTGCAACATTTCATTTAAACTAATTCCATTAGAATCTCTATGCGACCCATCAAAAACGACCCGTATCTTATTCGTAACCACGGCGTGATGCGGCAAATAG
Organism: Cheilosia soror; assembly: GCA_949372485.1. Taxonomy (NCBI): domain Eukaryota; kingdom Metazoa; phylum Arthropoda; class Insecta; order Diptera; family Syrphidae; genus Cheilosia; species Cheilosia soror. Next base: position 40,490,899 of record OX443564.1, on the reverse strand, counting down.
AATACCCTTCCCGAAGTTGGTTCGATCAAATTGTCCGGAATACGTTGCATATGGCCCAATTCCAGGTAGGTCTTCATAAATTGGCAGTACTCTTTTCGAAGATTTTCATTATTGGCGAAACGACGTTCCATGGAAGATAATCGCGATAACGCGCCTGAGAGAGTGTTACCGAACCGGACCTCACTTTGTCGAAATGGCAACTCCACAATATATTTACAGTCAGGGGCACGTGAAAAGGTCTGAGAGAAATGTGCTTCAGCGAAATCCTCATTTCTTTCAGCAGATAGGTGCAGAGGAATTTCCTCAATTTCCCAAAAGGTTTTAAGAATCACGTCTAAGTCCTCGACCCCAACATGCAACGAAACGATGGTTTGATTGGTCATATTGCCAGTTATTACCCAACCAAAAACAGTATTGTGGGCCACCAAATTGCCCCGATCATCGGTACGACGGCCATCCCGCAAAATATTCCAAGCTATATCTGCTCCGAGTAAAAGATCGATAGGACCCGACGTATTAAATCCAGGATCAGCCATTTGTAAATTTTCCAACAGCGACAGGTTATTTAACGCAAATGAAACGAGAGGAGTTTGCGAAGTAATTTCCTTCAAAATGTATGCGTTAACTTCAACTTGAGTGGAATCGAAACGAGAAAGTAAGTTAACTTGTACAACACCATGTGTGACCCCAGCGGATTGAGACGAAATGCCGGTAATTGGAATCCGAGCATGTCTCCGACGAAGACCTAAACGGTTTACCAACCGTTCGGTTATAAGCGAAACTTGAGAGCCGGTGTCCAGCAACACGCGACAAAGCTGCGATTTTCCGGTGACATCAATGATTTTAACGAGAACTGTAGGTAGGATACCGGACGAGTGCATTGCATTTTTAATATGATGACTCACAACCGCCAATGAATTCATAGAGGACGAATTTTCACTATTCGAAGTATCGATGTTATCTTCATTAGGTGCTGATGCAGAGTTTGGTTTGTCTAAATGTACCAAGGTATGATGTCGAGTTTGGCAAATCGAACAACGAGCCTTTACCCGGCATCTTGCTGACGAATGGTTACTAGCCAAGCAATTGTAACACAACCGCTCGTCCCTCACGAAATTACGACGAGACAGAACCGACATGGATTGAAATTGTGAGCATTTGTGAAGTAAATGGTTTCCCTTACACTGGGGGCACACCGAGTTAGAAACAGCTAAACTTTTTACATGCGAAACACCTGAACGTGGTGTTTTATTATTACGACCTTTCGGCTCACAAGCTTCTAAAGCAGAACACCTCTCATCCAAAAAATCAATTAATTCCTGAATCGTGGCCTCCTCCAATTTTTTGTTGGCAAGAGACCAGGCCTTACGCGTTTCTGCATCAGTTTTGTTGAGTAAGAGATATATCAACCACGGATCTCTACTCTCCGATGGAAGCGCCTTTAATCCGCGGATAACTTCATCCGCATTGTCCGTTAAACAACGTAAACGTGTACTATCCGCGTTTGCCATCGTTGGCAATTTGAGAAAGCTTTCGATGTATGCGTTTATAATGTAAAGCGGTTTATTGTAACGATTTTCGAGCTTTTCCCAAGCTTGCTCGTAATTGTTATCCGCGATCTCGATATGATTTAATAGTTTAGCGGCATCATCACGCAAAAAAGATTTTAGATACCGCAATTTTTGGGCACCGGGCAGATTTTTCTTACAGTCAATGCTTCCAAGAAACATGTCGCGAAACCCTGGCCACTCGCGATAATCACCCGAGAACGGTGATATTTTAAACGCCGGTAATTCTATTTCAGCTGGAGGTTTCTGAACGGAACTGGACGATGTGGATTTATTAAGAAGCGATTCAAACAAAGCGACTTGCTGCTTAACGACCTTTTCAGAATCAGCATTATCGGCTGTAGGTAAGGACGAAGGAAGTTTTTTCCGAATTGCTTTCAATAGCGCACTTTTTGCAGCGACGTATTTGATTTCAGTGCTTACAAAGTCAACCTCAGGATCACCATATCCTTCGGTAGTATGAAACGCGAAAAGTTCCTCTTGGTTACGACAAAACGCTTTCCAAGTGTCTTCCAACCGTTCTAGACGCACTTCTAAGATTTCGAGATCTAATTGATCCATGTTTTCCGAAACGAGATTATGCGCGCGCGTAATAGTGCCCTTTAAATGACCCCGAGCCTGTTTGAGTACCTCCATTGCGAGATAGGTGTATGGTATGGGTATAGGTTCAACCAAAATTGAACAGGAGAAGTGTGCCTATCAATAAAATTCCAACACCCCAAAGCGAAGCTCCTAATGACAATATCTCCCGAAATAGGAATAAATCCCAACAGCAGCAAGCAACAGCAAAAGACACCAGCAGACAGCAGCAAAAACCCAGCTCCAACAATGACAACGCATGTACATATACAATACAATGATACCAGAATACAACCTGTATGCAGCTTCCAGTATGTGTGTTGAATTCTAGCAACCACCAAATTTACTTTATAAAAATTCGAGATATTTAATGCAATATATCCGTACGCGACTTATTTCTCAACGAATCCGAAATCCGGTTACTGAAGGACCATGTTTTGCAATGGAAAAAAAGTGTAAAAATTGAAAACGCAGCGATTCCCAAAACGTTATAAAAAATTCAATTGACTTTATTTCCTTGCAAATCAACTAATTATCTACCCAATGGTTCTTTGGGAGCGGAGATGTTGCTTCGTTGGTGGTTGCTAGACGAAAGAGATCGATTCTAATCTGCGTAACAGCGCGATGCCTCTTTGCCAACTTGAACCGTTTCGCGTTATCACCTTCTCCCTTTTCGGTCATATTCTTTATTTTCCAGTCATCGGTGCATATTGGCGTACGGGTTTATGTTGGCTAATTACATGGCAAATATAACGTGCGTTAGCGGTTAGGTATCAAAAAAAAATGCAACAAAATTATTTGGCAAAAGCAACATCGAAGCGCTAAAGAACCATAGGGTATGTTTACAAATGTTTGTTCATACAAAATTATAAATTCAAGTTAAGTATATATGTAGTTAGGTAAATTAATTTCAAGTTTTAGTAAGAATCAAGGTAGATCAATAATTAATCAAATTCATTAACAAAATCAACAAACGTATTCTTCAACAACCACATATTCCGCAATTAAGTTAAATGCGGTTGTGTACATGTGGCAAAAAGGAAACATTAGGGTCCTTTTGGGATTACCATGATTAGCGGAAAGAAAAAGCGGCAAGTTCTGTCTACCAGATGAAGGTGCGGATGTAAATTCGTAAATTGTTTAAGCTTTGGGGTGTACCGTGTATGGCTACATTTGGGTATATTCTGCTAAAGCAGCACTGATAGAAGAGGTCTTTAATTTGCTCGCTAGATGAATGCACATTTTTATTCATTAGATTTTGTTATATCCAAAGAATATCTGAACCTCAGCCGGTTGACTACAATTTATCTCAATTCTCTAGGCATTGACTGTGCTCAATTTATTAAGCGCTAATGAGGACCTATGATGTGACTGGTGATCAGCCTTAAATGACAGTGAATGTCACATAATAATACAACAAACTTGCAATGTCTCTATGTGTGTACTAATGACAGTTGTTGGACAGCTATGCGAAGAGACACCCAAAACGCAATATTTATGGGCCAAATTTCATTATGAAAAAGAGTCCCAAAAAATTATGCAACAAGATAATATAGTTGGCACTGATTAACATGATAAACGAAAATGAAAAATAGCCCAAAACTTATTTCGGGGAACTTTTTTACAGGATGAAAAATTGCTACGAAAAATCGCCCAAAAATTTAAAAATGAAAACAACAAAATTTTGGACGATTTTTCTTTTTCCACATTAAAAAGTTGGGCGATTTTTTATGTTGCTTATATTTATTTGATCCGACTTACATCAATATAAAAATTACCATCTTATATTGCGACTATTGGTGGTGGTCATTATCGTTTGGTTTCTTGGAGTAAGCGGCTGTTACTATAAAAAATACATTTTGGGAAATTTTTCAATGTTTTTTTTTTTTGGCAATTTTTCGGCCCAAATCTAGTACAATTTGTTGTTGGAAAATTGTTCGTTATTTTGGGTGTTATTTCCTTTCCCGGGTTCGTTTTTATTACAAGCAGTAAAGCCAAAAATAATAAAGGCAAATGCAAAACAGTGTTGGGTAAGTAAGTAAGTGCAGTAAGTGCAAGTCGGGGTTTCTGTTTTATTTTGGGGTGGGTGGGAGTATCTTCAATGTATCCAATTTCGCACATACTCCAACCAAATATGACAGTAGTAAATTCATGTAATTCTCTCAAACAATAATTCATAGACTGAAATTCGACAAAATTTCCCAAAAGAAATTGTCAGGGTCAATCCCAAACAAGCGAGAATCGTTGTTACTCCTCGCTTCCCCACTCAGTAGTTATTACCCAACGGACAATTTTTCATCGGCAGTTGGGCATTTTTGGACCTTCTTTCATTATTGCTTTTATTTGTTTTTTTTTGTGATTATTCTTTATAAGCCGAAAATTATCGATTTGGATAAACTTTAATTTTTGACATTTTGTGCGATATTTGATTAAAAAAATCAGCCAACCATCAACAAATTAAAATTCGCCCAAAGCGAATGACAAATCATCAAAATTTATTTTTGGGCGGTTCTGCATTTCTCGGTTTTGGACGACGAGTGGGTATGGTATAACTCGCGGTTTTTTTCTTGCATTTTGTTATTTCGCTGCGATCATTTCGCATATTATTATTTCGCATATCAACAAATCGCATTTTGTTATTTCGCAGTTTTTATTTTGCAAAATTTCATTTAGCATTGCAATTATTTTACCATAAGATATTTTGCATTTATTATTTCGCTATAACTTACTTTCGCATTGTTCTATTTCGCGTTTCTTTATAGTAGCAAAACCTTGTAAGATTCTTAATTTTTAACTTTTTATAATTTTTCTTTACAAAAACCCCATAAACACTGAAATATGTTTGGGGGGGCATGCTGCCCCCCTGCAACCCCCCCGCCTGTGGTCACTGTAGGATTTGGAATAGGTGCAAGTTTGAGTATTATGCAAAGTAGGCGCCATTTTACATTATAAAACAAACAAGTTCCTCTTGAAAGTGACAAAAAATGCATGCTGATATAAACAAGCGGCTAAATAGCATGGCGCGAAATAACCTTTTACGAAATAAGCAGAAGCAAAAACTACAAAACCTAGTTGAAAGAATAGCAAAACATAGCAATGCTAAAGAAAAAATGAGAGTTGACCTTACAGCGAGATGAATGCAAGACGAAATGGTAATTTACCACATGACTTCTGCGAAATAATTGAAAAATATTTAAAACGTCGCGAGATAATAGTTTGCGAAATGAAAACCGCGAATTGACCCGTCTAGAGTATCTACCCTTTTTGGTACTAAAAGAAATGTTGACTTTTTGACGAACTTATCGAATAGTGACAAATTATTTGATTAAGGGATTTGATAGCCAGTGAATAGAAAATTCTTTTGGAATTTTTAAAGTGGAGAAATTCCCATAGGGTAACAGGTTTTTTATAAGTAGTAAAAAGTAACTTCTCAAATAAACTCTTCACCGTTTGACACTATTAGAAAGGAGCGACAAATTATTCGATTAAGTGGTAAGATAATCTAGGCATAGGCAATTATTTTGCAATATTCAAAGTAGAAAAATTCGAAGGGGGCAATCGTTTTTTTTTTTTTTTTAATTAAAAAAAAAATGAAAGAGTTTGCCAGCGAACTGGGGTTTTAAAACTTTAACTGTTAATTCTGGAGGAATGGCTTGTTCGATCGGAAAAATGTTTGCATTTTTCAATTTAAGCAACTTAAGCAACTTAAAATTTATTCAAAATTCAGACATATACCGGTCTGAATTTTGAATAATTTTTTTTTTTTCAAAAGGCGATGTCGTGGATCCAGCGTTACCGGGAAGATAGGTCCACTACAAAATTTACCACTTCCGGAAAAGCAAAAAAATCAAAAAATACCGCAATTAAATAGCAACTAATTCCCATGGGCGCAGTAGCGCAGTGGTTAGTGTGCTGGACTACTGTGCGAGGGATCCCAGGTTCGATCCCCGGAAAAAACACAAATTACATCTTAAAGTTTTTTCTACTGCGCCACCTCTCGCGAACGTCTGACAAACATCCGAGAGTATGACTGTCATGAAAAAGCTTCTCAATTCAGCCGTTCGGACTCGGCATAAAATTGTAGGTCCCTTCCATTCGTCCCAAAAAATTGAAACTCACACAAAACGAATGGTTGCGAGAAGCTAGGCCTTGGGTGTCACCCGCCTGTTGCGCCACCTATTTTTTTTTTTTTTTTTAATTCCCATATACTTTGCTTGGCGAAATTCGAATGTGCGGTGGATGCAGCTTTACCTACGTTAATTCTATCAATGGAGACGGTTATAAGGTAGGTAGTCAGTCAAACGTGCGGTGGGTACACAAATAGCAGAACAAACAGCGGCAGATATGAGGACACCTTCTTCCAAGTGTTTCTGTTAGAGAGCAGGATGGCACTCATGAGGGACAAAATGAATCCTCAATATTTGGTACCAGACATGGTTCAACATTATGACCAGGAATATAATGGAAATACCTAAAAATAATTCACCACAAAATGCTCCGAAGATGCACACAAATATGACAAAGTCATGAATTGAAATCTGTCCTTGACAGAAAAAAAGGAAATTGTCCCAATGACAAGGAGGCAAAGGTTCGCCTTAAGTGACGGCTTACCCGAAAGTAGTCAAACACTCTCCTGTAAAGCCAAATCGCTGGAAACGGCTATACATAACATAGACTATCACTTATACCAACCATTCATCATAAAGAATTAATGATTGCATGTCCAGACGCACGTAGAAAGTGCTTCAAATAATGACAACTCATCTGTAATCGCTAATGTACTTAGCTCTATAGCTGACTTTGTGAGTTATATAATTTGATGTTCACTAGCATGATAATCTACTTGAATCTGGTGGGGATCAGCCAGAAGATTTTTAAATCTTGTAGTTCAATTGAAGTCTAAATCACTCATGATCATGTTTCATCACTAAGCCAGCATCATTGCAAGTAACCCCTTGTAGATATACGAGTACTTTTGAAATTTCAGAATTAAACGTTAACTATAACTTCCTTTTCAATGAACTCGCGTTATTATACGAGGCCAATCACGTTTTGCACTCTTTATAGCTGAAAATAAGCTCAAAACTTTTCTCCAAACAATCTTTGTTACCCATACTTAGTATATTTATCTACCAACACCCGCAAGTTTTAATTGCCATGGGAAAAGTCCTCTCCAGCACGCGCAGTTCTAAATATACTTTGCCAGAAAAACAATCTACAACTGATGCTATTTTTAACTCACGAGGTTTCATTCAAAACTAGCTATACAGCTATTGTTTTTGTGTTGCGAAATATTTTCCTCTTTTTACAGTCACTAGTAGTTGTAGATATAGCCAACCGATACAGTACACAATATAGGTTGAAAATAATTTTCGAAACCAAATTGAATACAAAATGGCTATAGTTGCTGTAGCCCTGCCAATATTTTGTACGCATTTTTAACAAGAAACCCTTTTATAAGCTTTTGTAAATAAAATGGTTTTTGGTGACCATAGTGGTGGCTATAGTGTCTTTAATTAGATATTGTATATAACCAGCTGACAACAAATTAAAATCCTTGTTATTGTCAGTACTACCACTGATTACATGAACATGAATGTGGAGTAGTGGGCTGGATAAGTGAGTCAGGGCTTAGAAATACAGAGAACAACTTTGAGGCCTTTTTTTACTGCCAAGAAACGTCTGTAGGTACTCACAAATATGCAGAGAAAATTTCTCAATTCTGTACCTAAAAAATGAAAACTCACAAAAAAAATTATTGTGAGCTATCCTAAATGGACTTGCTGCGTCAACTAACTTATTTATAACCACTTATTACTGACCTTGACGCTGGTTAACCCATGTATTGCCACATTCTGGACACGATTTCAATAGTACAGTACATGTTATGGGAGGAACCACAATATCAAAAATCAAGCCTTGAAATGTGTTAAATGGCCTACAGACACCATTCAACACACCATCTTCTAATCCAATTTGTCTTCATATACTTCATGTGGGTTGAAGGTTAATTTCAATTCAATTGTAATGTTAAGACCCTATCAATATGTTAGAATTAATGTCAAATATTGTGCATAAAGTATACTTATAGTACATTCTATTTCAGTTTAGTCAATATTATTGGCAGGCATACCCACAACCAGTATCATTTTTCATGTCGGGTAAATTCAAGATGCCTTATCCTTAAATTATGCGCCATCATAACCCAACCTTTGAATATCTTATACGTGATTATAATGACAAGCAATACTATCTATACACGAAGGATACACAAAAAATTGGAGTATGTACTTGCACAAATTTCAGAATTACAAAATCAAGTCTATATTTCCAATTAGAGCGACATCGGATAAAGCAGTCAAAATAAATGAAAAAAAAACATGTCTACTATAAATAAAACGATTGTATTGGGTTAAGGGCACACGCTTACACACAGATATAGACGACAAAGATAACAAAAAATGCTTGTTATTGAAATCATATTGTGGAGCAGGTGTCTTAAAGGTTCCACTCGATACTCGTTAGAATCACAAAAAGGACACGACACGCCATGTAATCGAACTGAAGTGGACACTTTTCAATATTTTCTTCATTTATGTATATCCTGATTCTAGGTCACATGTAGGTACACTCTTTATCTATTGTTGATGCAAATTCAATACATGTTCCCATATTATGATGTAGGTAAGTGATACTTTGATATCTGATAAGCACAATGGTAATGGACACATGACCTGAATATGTCATCACGATTGTCTGGGTTGTTATCACCGAGGCTTATACAACTGAATGTGGAATGAAAGGCAGCAATGTTATGCATAAAATATATATTATAAGGTAAGGAATATAAAATATAGTTTTATACTTAATACATCATACCGCACAAAAGGATATCACATACCTGCAAAGAAAAGAAAAGGATAATAGTGAGTTAAACACTTTATTATGTTTTCTAATATATAAAAATATTTCAAATAAAAACAAATTTGTTTCCTCTTAATGGTGGCACTTTGTTAATATCTTAACCCTAGTTTAATAATCTATACCAGGGGTTCCAAATCTTTTTCATACTGCGACTCCCTAGAGAGGTTGAAATATGTTTGCGACGCCCTTCTAAAAGCAGAGATATGTGGTTTTTCAATAAGAGCGGGTAAATGTTAAAATATCGTCGTCCCATATTTATTGCAATTTTGCTTGTTGACATACCCGCATTCATCCAAAAATGCGACTCGTCGGTAACGACGATTTTTCGGCCAAAATTGAGGCTCTCTTCCAAACGCCCCGAAGCCAAGTCAGCGCACAAACGGCTTTGTCTATGTTCATTACCTTTGAGCTCCTGGATTAGTTGGATCTTGTACTGGCGTAAGCCCAAGTCCCGATGCAAAATTCGCCGAGTTGGAGCCTGCGAAAGACCAATTTCTTATGCACGCCGAATTGACTGCCTCGAGTTCTCCTGTACACTCTCATGGACCACGGCAATGCTCCCGAAGAATCTGGCTAGCAACGACCCATACCAATTGAAAAATCCTTATTTAATTTTAAATAGCAGGTAATACGAGTGACAGCCACGAAGCAAATCTGACTGGAAATACGGAAAACACAAACGCGCTTAATATTCGACTATTGGATTTCGCTTCGACCTTGCTCTTAGTATTCGTAAAGAGAAACGTAAGCGTTAGGCAATAACGCCCAAGGAAATAGCGCCCAAATCGATTTGGAAATAACGCCCAAAAAAGCAACAAGATGGAAATAAAGCCCAAAAATAATTTGCAGTTTAATACGTGTGAGGGGACATGCTGACCCCCTGCAACCCCCGTGCTATGGGTTTCTGACAGATTTGGAGTATGTGTGAAATTGGATATATTGAAGTTTTTTTTGCAGTACAAAATCCCACCTACTCCGAAATCCAGCAGAAAACTCTAGCAGGGGGGTTGCAAGGGGGCACCTTGGCCCCCATACTTACTCCACTGTCTGCGCATTTCCACTTACTAATTTGGGCTTTACTGTTTGCCAAAAAAAACAAACCTTGGAAAGGAAATAACACCCAAAACGACGAAAAATTTTGCAACAACAAATTGCACGATTTTTTTTGGGCGCTATTTTCAAATCGATTTGGTCGCTATTTCCTTGGGCATTATTGCCTAACGCCTTTTCCTTTATTCGGGGTCTTACAGCAGTGAAAAAATAAAACTTGCGACGCCCTTAGAATAGCGCCACGACGCCCCAGGGAACTCCTGATCTATACATAGTATGATAAAACTGTAGGAATTTTCTTTGGCTTTTAAAAACTCGAAAACTAGTGGACAGATTTCGATGAAACTTTTTTTAAAATGTTCCCTAAGACCGTGAGACTGCTATAGATTATGTCGTTTATAGCCACGTCCTTAAGCTACGACTACACGGCCATTTTTTGAGTCATTTAAATGGCGCTGTGACGACGCATTAGAGCGACATTTAAGCTACGATTCGTCATTGGAAAAATGGCGATCACACGTAATGACTATCATCGTCATTTGTGTCCCAAAATCAAATGACGGACACTGCGAATCATATATGCCAGTTAAATGACGAGCGAAAAAATGGCGAACTTGCCTCATCAAAATGACAAATGTCACCTTTCCTATTATTTCGATTTCCCGTCATTTATCTGTTTTGCGATCAGACGGTAATGTCTATGAGAAAAATATAGCTACTGTCATGTGTGTTTTTCTCTCGGTAAAGACACATACGTGAAAGAAGTAAAAGGAAAAAAAATTATTATAATAAATAAAAAATGTCAAAAAGAACTTTTGGGGTGATGGTGGAAATTGCAGAGACGTATTTAGCGTATTTAGCGGCGTGTGTACTGAAAGAAGACGATCTGGATTACGAGCCAACGCGACGAAAGCGGAGTATTTGGCAAAGGAAGTGGTTGAGGCGTCGCGAGAAGAGTGGATTTTGTGCAGGATTACTACTCGAATTGCGTGAAGAAGAATCGCCGATGAGACGATTCGGCCCCTGAACTATATCGCAATGTCATTCGTATGTCAGCTAATCAATTCGATTATTATTTGTTGAGGTTGGTGAAGCCAAGGTATATGAATAGAAGGTAATATATTCCGAGCACTCATTTTCGTTTCGTTCTGCGCATCTGTCAAAAAGGCATGCTTTTCCATACGAATAGTCACAATCACAATTGTCCGCCATATCTCATGCGCGCGCATATTATTTCTATACGATTATTGCACAGTCACAATTGGCCGCCATTGCGGGATGCGCAATATATTACCTTCTATTCATATACCTTGGGTGAAGCCACACATCGAAAAACAAAACACAAATATGCGAGAGAGCGTTTCAGATGAAGCACGACTGGCAATCACGCAGCACGCCACGCTGCGCTACCTGGCCGCTGGTGAGAGGTTCCGCAGTGCCAGAGCCCAATGAAGGCTCTCCCGGTCCCGACTTAATATCTAATCCAGGGGTTCCCAAACTTTCTCATACTGCGACTCCCTAGAGAGGTTGAGATATTTTTGCGACGCCCTTCTAAAAGCACAGATATGTGAAGCTGATCTTACTAAAGATTCACTAAAGGGGTTTTCAATAAAGACTGGTAAACGTTGAAATATCGACGTCCCATATTTGTGGCAATCTTGCTTATTCGCATACCCGCATTCATCTAAAAAAAAAAGCCTCGTCGCTAAAGATAATTTTTCGGCCAAAATTGAGGTTCTCTTCCAAACGCTCCCAAGCCAAGTCAGAGAACAAACGGCTTTGTCTACGTTCATTAACTTTGAGCTCCTAGATTATTTGGACTTTGTACTGGCGTAAGCCCATCCAGTCCCAATGCAAAATTCGCCAAGTTACAATCTACGAAAGGCGGATTTCTTATGCACGTCGGATTGACTGCCTCGGGTTGTCCTGTAGTGTACACTCTCATGGACCACGGCAATGCTCCCGATAAATCTGGCTGGCAAACCCTTATTTAATTTTGAGTGCAAGGCAAATTCGAGTGACAGCCACGAAGCAAGTCTGACCGGAAATGCGGAAAACATAAACGCGCTTAATCTTCGACGATTGGACTTCGCTTGGACCTAGCTCTTAGTATTCGTAAAGAGAATCGTAATGCTTTTCTTTTGTTCGAAATCTTACAGCAGTGAAAAAATAAAACTTGCGACGCCCCTAGAACAGCGCTACGACGCCCCAGGGCGTCGCGACGCATAGTTAGGGAACTCCTGATCTAATCTAATCTAATCTAACACGTCCTTTGGCCAAGAGACAATAATCAAAGTGAAAGCACAGATATCGTATTAAATGCTTCGTCATTTGCGTAGAAAAATGGCACGGCAAGAATTTCAAGCCTTGCCATTTTTTTGGAGGCTGCCATTTAAATAACGCAACAGCCAAAAAGTTTAGTCATTTGTCCTAGGCGTCATTGAAGAGCGATCACACGGCCACTTTTTTTCGCCATTTAAATGGCACAAAATACTTGTCATTTGGTCCGACATTTTCCTAGGCATTTAATTGACGCCGAAAATGTTGTCCCAAAAATGGCGATCACACAGAACGACATTTAAATGACTGATTTGTGAAGTCAGAGCGACATTTAAATGACTCGAAAAAATGGCCGTGTAATCGTAGCTTTAGCAACAGTTTTTAGCCAAAATGTATTTTTTGAAGTGAAAATATATAATGTACATACACTACACATACACCTTGCTACAAATGGATGTTTATACTATTGCGATCGTGTGACAGGACAAACAAAAACAAAACAGCACTAGAATACGTATACCTCGAATTCGAAAAGAGTTGATTTGTTTTCGCAGTGAGTGGTATGGTCAGTTGTATAAGTATGTTTATTATGATCGTATGCCCGATGTTGGAGGTGGGGTGCGTGCTGCAATATGGCATGGGGTATATTAATAATCTTCATTTTCATAAGAGAAGAGACGTATAATGCAAAATTTCAGTATTCATTTCAGAATTTCATTCTGATGTGGTATGGTAACAGTGTAGGTTTGGGGTAGGTAGTTGCTTGGATTACATAGGAAGAGGGAACCAAAGGAGAAGAAAATGGTGTGTGCCTTTACTAGCTAACTCGACTGGGGTACGATCACGCCCTTTGATTTCATATTCATTTGCAAGATTATTTCAGTTTTCTGTTCGTTACTAAGTGGTCACATTTTCCTGGTTCTGACACATGAATCGAGCTTGCTCCATCTTTCATTTGTCGCCATTAGTATTATGTTGCCAATCATATGTCTAGTTGCAGTGGGGAATCATTACTGTGGTTATTGTATTGGCCTGATTTTGTTCAAAGGAGGACCACTATCTTGAAAGCTCATCAGCATTTTCATTTTCGGAAAAACCTGTGTACCCAGGGAATTCAGTACAGTCTTACGTTATGCTGCGCGCCAAAGATGCGTAACTGGTTACAAATTTTTATAGTAGGCGTATTTTTTGAGAATCTATAGCTAGATCCCTTTTACTTTTACATGCAAAACTTTTATACTCACTTTTGGTTTTGATACTCACTTTTGGTTTTGCATGCAAAATTGTTATACTCACTTTTGGTTTTGTTATACTCACTTCCCAAAAAAATACGCCGAGTAAAATGATTTCCCGCAACAAAGTTAGTCAATGTTTCCAGACGTGCGAGTTATATAAGAAGGAGAAAGCTTTTCTTCCCTATTTTGGTATCCTTGGTCATACTTATAGGATACGTATGTTTTGTTGAAGAGGTCATTGAAATTGTATTCGAGAACATGTTCTTTTGCAATTTACGTCCTGAAATAAATACAAACCTGACTTATGTAGAAGGTATAGCCTAAATAGTGTCCGACAAATAAGGAAGTGTATCTTTTTGGGTCAGATCTTAACAGAAGAATAGTGCTTTTATGGAATACCATTTCTGTCTATAGAGTTTATAAAATATTTAGTCCGTCTTCTCATGATTTGGTCCTTTAAATTTGACGATTTTACAGGGCCTTACTATTAACCACTTTACGTTTCGACATTTAGGTACATTTAAGGAATTTCCAATATAGCTTGATTTCCCATACAAATTTCACAATTGTGAGCTTTCGTAAATTTAAATTTGACACAATTTGTTATTAGCAAGACCCATTGACTTGTTTGCTCTTTCTCTTAAGGTCATCACATTATCTATTTTAATACTTTAGGTACTTGCTTATTCTTAAGACATCAAAGTTAACTCTGATGGAGGTACATTCCTAAGCTTATCGTTTCCGTACAACCTCTTCACAATGCTATAATATTTATTTTCTTAAACAAGTTTTATGGCTTCTCAAACTTGTAAATCGTTAAACGCCGCATCCTACCTGATTCTCTCGAAATTATTTTTCATTCCAACCTATACGTCGTTAAACATCTCTCCCAAGTTAAAAGTTATGTGTACGGTACCTCACATTACAACAGATGATGCATCGATGGCATCCAGAATCCCGATGCTTAAATGTCGCACTTTATGGGTTTCATTAAAAAACAAAAAAAAAAAACAAAAATGGCTACTCACAAAAACGAAAAATGAAGCAACTCGAAAACTATTGTACCTACATGAAAAGTTGTAGCAAAAATCATTAAATTAACTCTCACCGTTCTTGCTGGTCACCCACAATAATGAAACAGCTTCCCGCATCCACGATTGTAAACTTTCCCCCTCCTGGCCGCCACCATAAGGAGCCAACAGGGTGAGGTAGAAACAAAATACCATTCCGACTTTTCACATCAGTGGATCGGCAGCTGCAGACGACGACGACATCATCATCTCATGTACAGAGATTCTCCAGATTAGACTGACACATTTACTGCACAGTAGGTATACGTCCTACATATTATGTGTATAGGTATATTGTAATAAAAAAGGACGAACCATTACCGGAAACTTAGACCCCAATTTTCAGTGGCGCATCGTAGAGGTAAACGACATACGTTTACCGCTCCTCTCAGACTACCCGGAAATCCGGTGGTAAAAGCGAATTTCATTACATATTTTGCAGGATATTTTCTCGTCCCTTATTTGAAAAATTGGAGAGTTCAGCTTGGGGTCTGAAAATAAACTTTAAACTCAATTTAAAGGTTCTGTTCCCGTTCTTTCTGATTTTTATCGACTGGAAAAGGACTCGTGTGCGATGTGCTTGGCGTGCGAGTGCAAAGGAAACATGGGCAGGCAGGGCATCCTGATGTTGACTGTTTTTACATTTTCTTTCTCTTGGATATGTATCATCATAGAGCTCATTCGAGGTGACAAGCACAAGATATACACGACACAAAATATGTACGGTAAGACACGTCAGGAATTTTATTCCGGTGTAAGTTCCGGTTCAAGTACGCACGCAATGATGGAGGTTCGTGATGGAGGTGCCTTTTGATGGGGAAATTCTTGTTACTTTGGCTTATATTTGCATGGGAAAAGATGCCTTGGTAGGATATACTTCTATGCGCAAAAGAGTTTGTCTAATGAAGTTCTTAAAGTGATTTGCTTGACATTTCAGCATTTGCACGGAGTAAGCTGGTGATAAAGATGATGAAAGTGCAGTTCCATTCCCTTAGGGATGAGTGACTTTCGAAAGCAAGTGGGTACTTTACCATAACGTGGCATAAGATGAATACGTTTTAGGGAAGTGCATTAGCCTTAATATTGCAAAAGCAGGGCAAATAAATGTGGAAAGGGTGTTTCCCCAGGATTCTGTTTGGTATGGTAAATTTATGAAAACCCTAAACTTTATTAGTACATAATTGAAAACCCATATTCTAAAAAAAATGAGCACCTAGACATTTAAGTAACGCAATTTAGCGGCCGGCCGGTTTAAAGAAATATTGTTTCACCCTTAGGATTTTTTAAATGCTGCTAAAAAAGTATGACTAAGGTCGACACATTTTTAGGTATGTTGGTTTTTTTTGCGGCTTTGGAAAAACACAATCAGCGTCGTTTTGAAAACATAAACTCGCCAGAGCCGTTTTATTAAAACGAGGAAAATGGAAGTTAATAATGTTCCTAAATTTGATCCTTGAAATTATGAACGGCTTATGTAGTGACCGATTCTTTACTTTGGCTATAGATTCAGACACCCATAAACGAAGTAAAACGCTGTATTACTGTCATTATCATTAACATCTGCGCAGTTACCTACGTCAGCCGTGGAGATTATGGGGACCTCGAGCTTGACTGTGTGAGTCCCTATAATGGGCAGTGGGCCGTACAAATTGCTGTTGCCATACAAATCTAGCTTCATAGCCAAGTATCCTGATATTATATTCTATCATAATTTGACCAAATCTTCCTTGAAATGACAAAATTCGTCAGAGTCATCCACTTAGTCTCTGCTTTTGAAGCACAGTGCAGAAAGATTCTTCTCTATCCTAGTGGATAGTAGACTTCCTAATGATATGTAAAGGGCGGAGGCATGTTTGGCAAATACCGTCACCCTCAGTCTCATATTTGTTTCTATGGACACGGGATACGGAAGCGAGTTCCAAAGTTTGCTTGTCCTGAAACAGAAGGAGTTTTGGAAAGATGATGTCCTCGCGGTTGTCAAGTGTACTGTATGGTCATGATCATGAGCATTAGCAGCCTGTCTTGTGGGGCGCCCAAAAGTTGCATTTCGAGGGATAATGTCCTTGAGTTCCTCGGAACATCTACCATGGAGGTACCTATAGAACAAGCATAGGTCAGCGACTTGTCTTCTGTTCACCAACGGTTGCAGATTCGATGTGAGTGTAGGGTCTCCAATAAGTCGAACTGCTCGTCTCTGTATGCTGTCAAGTAGGTTAAGTGAATGTTTTGGGGCCGAGCTTCATATATGGGAACAATATTCCAGGCCTGGTCTATGCTGTGCTTTGTAGAGAAGGAGAAGTTGATTGGGGCTAAAGTACCTCTTTGCTCTAAATAGGTAGCTCAACTTAGCGGACGCCGATCTTGCGATATAAGAAATGTGGTCCTGCCATGTGATTCATAAATTGACTGTGATTCCTAGAAGGTGCAATGAGTCATTGGGATGGATTGGATGGTCATCCATTTGGACCTGAGGAACTGTTGTGAGCTGTGTCTTGTTTGCATTAAATACAACCAAGTTGTATTATCCCCACTTCAAGATTTTGTCCAGATCATCATTTAGAGAACTAATTTGTTCACATCTCTGACTGTGTGATGTATCCGCATTCACATCCCCACTGTTCGAGATAGAGGATATAAGAGTGCTGTCATCAGCAAAGCTGTAGATATTATTATTTGTCGATCCAAGCAAATCGTTGATGTGGAGAAGAAATAGAGTTGGAGAAAGAATAGATCCTTGGGGCACTCCTGCATTGATAGCAAACGAATTAGATGATACACCATCTACCACAACTTGGATCGATCTTCCCAGAAGAACATTTTGCATCCATCCGCAGAGTTTTTGTGGTAATCCATAAGACGCCAACTTGCCTAATAGGGCTCTATGCCAGACTCGGTCAAATGCCTTTGATATGTCCAAAGCTAGGGCTCTGGATTCGCCGTGTTGTTCAATTGCTTGCGATTTTTGGTCTAGATTTCGCTTTGTTTAAGTTGAGTTTATGGGTTGAAGTCCCCACTTTTCACAAACATAGACGATAGCATTCTTCGTCTAGGATAATATGTTTGTTTGCTGGCTTTCCGCACTCAATATTTGAGACTTGGGGTAGTTAAGGTCCAAAAAGGATTCCTATAAGCATTTGGCACTGGCAGATAGAGCTAAATTTTGGTCATTTAGGCAGAGAAGTCTGAAAGTGTTTTAATGTTAGTGTGAAAAGCACCTTTTCTTGAGGTTGCCTTGGCCTTCCGATTTGGTTGAAAGACTGTTACTGTTTTGATCATGCAAATAATTTATGAAGGTACCTAGACCTACTGACAAACTCTTAAATACATAGCTAAGAGATTCATTTAATTTAAAGCGTAATTGTTTCCTTAAAAGATGACTTATATGCATTGGCGTTGGTAGATTGTCTTATCAAATACGCACTGTTGTGCACGGCAGTCTTATCTTTGAAGTAGGCGTATTTTTTGACCTGTCTAGCCTTGTCAGTATTTTGAGACCAAGTATACATTCTAATTGTTTAATTAAACAGGGGTTAAATACATTTTTATAGGAACTCCTTCGTGAATTCATGCGGTATCTTGCCCTCTTTTAGTCGGACAAGTCTCTTTGACATCTTTTTCGCAGAATAATGGGAAGTGTTTTGTGATTTCTGTGCTACGAAGAAGCTTTAAGGATTTTTCCTTTTCTTTCCGTCCCAATTCCATTCACTCTCTTTATGAAGAATGAACTGGAGACTTGTATAGAATCTTGCTGAGTCTAGCAGACTCCTTTATACTATCGACTTTGGCAGGTTTTTGAACATGCTTAATGTGTCTTAGCTGATCTTATAAATTTCAGGTAGGCATAGTTGCCAAATAGTGAAGAAGTCTCTCCATTAGCAATCTCCTTAGAATGATTTGATATTTCTTTATTTTGGCTATGTCTAACAGGACAAGATACCTTGAAAATGGCATCCGTAGCTTTTTTAATCGAAAGTATTATTTAGTCCATCGTTTCTTTGACTTAGTCCATTTTCTGGTTGCGTGTTTATGTTAAGCACGTTTGGGGTTTTAAAACTTGAACAAATTTCTTCTAGCATATTCTCTTTAGATTTATGTATTTATTTATGGAAGCTCACTCGTGGTGCTACAACGACTTCGAGTTGACGATTCTCTAGTTTTCGATCCTGTCGTCATTCATTTTAAGTGTGATGCCTAACACTTCCTTCCCAAACACTGTAATTTTCAGTATACTTGAAAAAATTAAAATAGTTATTTTGTCGACGTTACGATCAGATTAATTATTAAGGACCGTTTTGGTGATGACCCAAAACGACATTAGTTGGACTTAAATTCTTATGGGGTACTTTTTGTATGGCAGAAACTGTCACATAAGAGCTTATGTGGAACTTTTATGAGTCGTTTCAGCAAACGGCCCTAAATCAGCAGTTGGGAAAATAGCGAATATAGATTCACCTCTATTACTGATACCCAACCTACCACAAAGGTAACTGCTGAAATTCTTTTGCGGGGGGTGTTCAGCCATACCATACGCCATGATTGTGTATTCAAGATATATGAATGGTTTGGAGTTGGTCTTCTTCTAATTTAAAGTCGGTTAAGTCAAAATAAAAAAATTAATAGTTTGCTCAACAGGTCTATTATAGGCACCCTAAGTTTAGTTAATGTTGACCTTTCTAAAATGCTTGTTTTGGTTAACCTACGACGTTCTTGTCTAAAAAATGTTGTATTTGTCAATGTCTTCCTCCGATTCTCCCACGCCTTAAGGGCTTGATAATAAGCAGACCTTAACCTTAAGACGTGGGCGCAGTAGGGCAGTGGTTAGTGTGCTGGACTACACTGTGTGAGGGATCCCAGGTTCGATCCCCGGAAAAACACAAATTACGTCTTAAGGTTTTTTTCTACTGCGTCACCTCTCGCGAACGTCTGACAAACATCCGAGAGTATGACTGTCATGAAAAAGCTTCTCAATTCAGCCGTTCGGACTCGGCATAAAAATTGTAGGTCCCTTCCATTCGTCCCAAAAATATAAACTCACACAAACGAATGGTTGCGAGAAGCTAGGCATAGGTTGTCTACCGCCTGTTGCGCCACATATTTATTTATTTATTTTTTAAGCTTGTGAAATCTTTTGCTGAAACAGAGTCTAAAATCAACTACCTCGAGTGACCCTCCTAGGCATAGTAATTATTTACAAAATTCGATACATTCTTCTCCGATTTGATGACTTCTTGAAACAACAGGGCTTTTAAACAACACAGTTCTCTTCCCACCACCAGTCGGCACACTGAGCCCGTAAAATTCTCCTGTAGAGGCAGTAAGAGTGCTGTTAAAAACAAGCACCCTCTTTTGTCTATATTCAATGGGATACAGTTGCAGTTTGTTCAAACTTCTCATCGTTATGTAACCCCTTCCATCGTATTCGTCTAACAATCTTTGGCGGGGCATATGCACTTGTTCACTTATCATATCGTTGTCATAGCGCAAAGTGGTGATCAGTTCACAATTCAGTTCCTAGCAAGAAACGAATATTTACTTACTTAGGTACTTAACATGCTCCCGACCTGAGAAGATTCACTGCCTGAGACACTACAGCCTTCCATCATCTACGATCCCGGGCACGCTATCCGAGATCGTTTGGACTTTATAAAAGGAGGTTCTGTCTCTCTTGTCTTCTCGAACCTGATGGGGGCTGGGATTCGAACTTCTTCTTAGCTAGAGCATTATTGACCATTCGCTCGATGTGGCCGAACCAATGTAGTCGTATTTTCGATTTTTGGACTACATCCACATGGCACATATTGGTTTGGTACAGCTCATTCGCCGTCCTCGCCTATAGGACAAAAAATCCGCAGAAGTATTTTTCTTTCGAAGGAGCCCAGTCTCACCTCTCCCTTCTTGCTTATCGTCCATCACTCGACGCCATTAAGCAGAACTGGCAGGATAAGAGTTTTGTTGAGCACACATTTCGTCCTTCGATTTAGGAGTTTAAAACTCAATTGTTTTGTCAAACCGAAGTAGTAGCGGTTTCCTAGGGTAATTCTCTACCTGATCTCTACCACTAGACGCGAATATTATCCAAACCACTCAAAAATAAATCTATCGGCAGATTTAGCTAAAGAACTCGATATTCCTTATCGATTTCTGTGTTTGGAATTGAAGGTGTTCCTGTTCATAGTATATAGACGTGTCAATTGCGCAGTAAAATCCAAACATTTAAGTTTTAATATGAGTCACAGTTTCCCCCAACACGATTGGGATTGCCTTCTGCCATTCTATTCACAATTATTTAAGCTGAATATGAAGGGATTTTCGGCTTATAGACATTTTCGAATTTAATGTTGCGAAGCAGTGAAAGAAGTTAAAGTCTACAAAATTTGGTTTTAAAGACAGATTCTACGTTAAAACGATTTTAAGTCAATAGCCACCGACTGTGGGTGATGCTGACCTTCAATCGTCGATACATAGGTCCCAAACGATTTACATAGGACTATTCCCCTTCAAGCTACAGACGTACTTCACCTGAATTATAATATTCTCTCTACCTGTGAGCATTTTCCACTTTCCGTTTTAATTAAATCACCCTACAGGTTGAAGGTTTCAAAGTTATTCATTTTTAATTGCCCCTCTCCTTAACTTTTGATATAATATATCCTTCCTGTGTTACACTAACAGGAAGGTACATAACATACATCTCAAACAATTCAATCTTCTGAAAAACTTTCCACAGCAGAATTTATTATCAAGCTAAAGTTATAATCTCCCTTAAAAGCCCAGGTAATCCGGCATATTTCTAAAAAAAAAAAAAAACTAATTTCCATTCAACTCTTCGTAATCCTCGTTTGGTTTGTATTGGATGTACCTAAGTAGCTACAGGTCTGCGTCTTCTTGTCAAATTATGAATTCCTTCACGATTTTATGTGCCCATGTTATTCTTACCCTTGAATCAAGAAACTACCTACACAGTCTGCTCTGCATCTTGGGGAAAATCCCTTCCGGCAACATAAGCCCGTTTTTATCGCCATACAACGTACTTGATTAAGAATATCGAATGTCTTTGCCGAACACGTTCCTTCATATTCGTTTAAACATTTTTAGGGCCTGCAAACTCAGGCCTTATTTGTTCGCGTTCTCATCGGGGGCATATTTCCGGAAAACGTGCCCATTAATTCACTCTCAGTCCTTGGTACTCTCGCATCAACAATGAGTTATGTGCCAATAATAAACACAGAGCAGTAAAACATACACCTTAAGCCTGTAAATTGCCGAGAGCTTAAATTCCAGGCCTGTGTTGTTCAGACAGCCTATATCCTTAAGCAAGATTGCTCCTGAATAAATAACCCGAAGGGAAGGAGCCTCTTTATAAATAGGTACATGACAAATGAAGTCACCGTGAATTTATTGTTCACCCAAGGAACTCACGGAGTGGTAGTGCTAAACCTATGATGACAATAACTCATACAATAATCGGACATCGTTAACTTGATTTTAATGGTGGAGACGTGGTAGGCAGACGAAATATGAAAATCGTCTACAACAACCACCCCTTTTCACTCACGCAATCATTCGTAGGGATGGCCTCTATGGGGAAAGGATACTGAAAGTGATATTCTATGCGTTGTTCACTTTCACTTAAAGCTCTGAGACTGAGCAGACACAGGCAATATTCATCAGCTTACCCCCGTGGGACTGAAGACGCGTGGCTTTTAAAGGACGTGATATGAGTTGAGTATATCAAAAGCCTGCTGACTTAAAAAAGAAAAACTGACAAAGGTAACACTAACTCCCCCGGGCGAATGTATACATTCAAGTAGCGTGGAATGATTTTTATTTCATTAGGGTTGTTTTTTTTTCTGTTTTTTTATCCACTAAGGGCTACCGCCCCCACCAGAGAATAAAATTAGCGAAATTGAGGTTTTTTGTTGGGTACTAAACTTTGCGGAACACGGGGATTTATTAAATTGCCGTTGTGGTATTTTTTTATTCATTTTGTGGGGTGTGAAATGTTTTTGTTTTGCGTTCCATATTTGTGCGTGTACACGCAGTTATATTTATTTTGATTGAAGTAGGTATTTTTTTATTTCATATTAATTCTTATGGTAATGTGGGGTGGAATATTGAGGTGATGAAAGCATGGATTAATCTGTTTCAGGGCGTTGCGTAGTTTACGTACAAATCTATAGCAAGTAATTTGCCGGGTAGTCGAATTAATTATTGTTATTTTAAATACGTGGAATTTTAGTTCATATTTTATTTATTCTTATAGGTCAGCTTTAATTTTAATAGTAAGTGTAGTAATTTAAAAAGTTAAAAGAAAAACGTGATATCCGCTAAAGATAGCTGCATATATTCGGACAGCAAAGCAGCCATCAAATCATTGGATTCGATCTTTATAACTTCTCTAGTAGCCCTCGACTGCCGATCGTCTCTTACTAAGATGGCCGAACAGTTCAATATCACCTAATTTGGGTGCAGCGACATAGAGACATTCTAGGGAATTGTAAGGCCGATGTGCTCGCTAGATTAGGAACAACTCAACCCATCCTGTCGGGTAAAGGCAACATAGGGATATCAAACCAATCGCTACTTGCAAACAAAGATTGAAGCTGGATGCTATCGAGAGTGCAAATCTGAAGTGGACAAGTGGCACCACTTGTCTAGAGACAGAACAAATTTGGCCATATCGGCACCACTACAGGTGTCATTACTGGATACTGCCTGATAGGAAAATATGCCGCAAGGCTAGGTAGGCCTTTTCGCAAACGACTTTTGCAGAAGCTGTATGGTGTATGGATGTGGAAGAGGAGGAAATTATTCCTCGCCTTCTTTGTTCCTGCCCAGCTCTGTTTAGTAGAAGCTTCACATAGAAGAATTCCATTATAACGACTTGGGCGATATGACAAACGCGGACATCCTAAGCCCCTTACACTTTATAAAGAGCTCAAAATGGTTCAACTAGTAGGGAGATCTTTATGCCTATCACAGAATCCGTCGTACTCGGAATTTTATAACGAACCCCGAAAGAACTATTACAGAATCCGTCGTAGTAGAATTTTGAATTTTGCTACGAATTTCGAAGAAGAATACTAATAGGAATACGAATTTCGAAATTCGTAGCAAAAAGTTCTACTACGACGGTTTCTGTGATAGTTCTTTCGGGGTTCGTAACAAAATTCCGAGTACGACGGATTCTGTGATAGACATGCTTATATTACGATCCTTTTTCGTGGTATCACAATGGACCTATGCTGGTCTAAGTGTGTAGGCATTTATCGGCTGGCAGCCACTTTTAACCAACCAAAGAAATATATTAAGGAGCTGACTATTTTCATGATTTTAACTGGAATCCAATGTACCTACAAAACTAACTTCATGGTTTCTATACCCCACAACTCTCCTTCTTTAAAAGGTTGGGTACTACTAGATACATTTGTTTTTTCTTAAACATTTTTTCTTTTAATATTCTTTTTTTAATATTTTCAATTTGACAATTATTATTATTATTAGGACATTTTTCGACAAATCAAAATTTACCCTTTTCTTAAAATTAATATTTTCTATCGTTATATTTGGCTTAAAGTTAAAGATATGTTCGGAGGGCGACTTGGATGTTACCGTAGATGGAGTTACTTACTTACTTACTTATCGGGCTCCCGACCCGTGAAGAGTCTCTGCCTGAGACACTGAAGCCTTCCATCCTCTACGATCCCGGGCACGCTACTTTCAATTGTCCAGACCAAGCGCTCTGGCATCCGCGATGACTTGGTCTTTGAAACGGAGGTTCGGTCTTCCTTGTCTTCTCGAACCTGGGGGCTGGGGTTCGAACTTCTTCTTAGCTGGAGCATTATTGTCCATTCGCTCGATGTGGCCGAGCCAATGTAGTCGATGTGTTTTGGCTTTTTGGACTGCATCCACATCTCGATACAGCTCATAGAGTTCGCGATTGTATCTTCTCCTCCATTCGCCCTCCTCGCACCGTAGATGAAGTATTCCTCAAAAATCTCCTAACTTTTTCGGACAAGGACATGTAGAAAACATTTTTTATCGTTTGCAGCATTCGTTCAGCAGAACCATTCGATTGAGGGTGATAAACATCAGGTCTCTTAGAACACTTGATATACTATTATTTTCACAAAAATAATGTGTGACCTTGTTTGTTCCTGGTCAGCTCTCTCCCATAGAAGGAAACTTGACTTGGGACTTGGAGGGAGCCTTAAATAAAACTAACTAAACCAACATCTTGAAAATATATTCATCGATCTATACCAATATTCATTGTAGGTACTTCCTTCAGTTCATATTTTAAAGATAATTTTACAATCACTTAGTAGACACTTTTGTCATGTTTTCTTCAGCGATGTCTCTAACATACCATCCTTACTCGTGAAGTAACTTTTTTTCTTGGATCCAAAAATAATGCGGCGAGGAATAATTATTGTCTGCAGTATTTAGAGATTATAATCTGGTTCAATGAGTAAGTAGGTTGCGAGCAATTGGGCGCTATTACATTTAAGGGTTGGATGGTTTTTAATCGTCCTATCTAGAGAATTAAAAAAAAATGTTTAGCAAACATATAGCGCGGTACTTGTAACAATTTTTAGTGTAAAGGAACATTTTTACGATATTTTTCATATAAAATCAATACTACAAACGAAACTCTAAAAAAAAAAAACTTTGTCCGCGGTAATTTCAGAAAATACCGAACTGATTAACGTGAAATACATTTTATAATATTCTCCACATTCACAGAACCCAGTTAACATATTTCTTTTAGCTTATACCTACATTTTTTTAAAAGTAAATTTAAAATTTTAATAAATTGACCGATATACACTGATGGTGGACAAAATTAGAGGAACGGAAGCAAAAAGTTAAATATTGTAATATTTTTTTGATTCAAATTTATTTTTTTGATGAGTGTTTTATTAATTTTTATTTTTACATCATTTCAAAAAAAAAAAGTTGTTTACCTGTTTTCATATAAAAAAAACCACAAAAACCTAAAAAAAAGGATATTTTTCAATAACTAATAGTTTCATTAATTTATAAAACTTCCAGTATGCCTTCAAAGCTCAGTGAAATTGAGGTTAATTTAGTACTTGGTACTCCCCCCTCTTGCTCTTATTACCGCACGAAGTCTTCTTGGCATACTTTTGATGATGCTATCAATGTTATCCTGGGGTATTTGGGCCCATGCATCAAGCAAAGCACTTTTAAGCTCCTCCAAAGTGTATGGGTCCGGATTTCTCTGCTTTAACTGTCTGCCAAGCATATCCCAGATATGCTCAATGGGATTTAGGTCAGGGGAGCAAGCTGGCCAGTCTAGGGTGTTCAGTTGTGCCTCTCGAAGATACTCTGAAACACGATTTGCAGTGTGGGGACGAGCGTTATCTTGCATTAGAAGAAAATTGGCGCCGATACTTGGAGCAAACGGCCTAACAATTTCTTCCAAAATGTCGCTTACATACCGCTCTGCTGTTAAGGACCCATTTTCTACCATGTGGAACTTCGTGCGTGCTCCCAAACATATGCCACCCCAGACCATTATGGAACCTCCACCATAAGCCACTCTTGGAACGATGTTGCACTGTGCATATCGTTCACCTGATCGTCCGTACACTTTTCCCCGTCTGTCATCTGGTTTCAGGCAAAATCTCGACTCATCGGTGAAAAGCACTCGCTTCCAGTCCTCTTCGGACCAGTTTACATGATTTTGGGCGAAGCCAAATCGCGCTACTTTATGGCGGCTGGTAAGAAGGGGGGCCTTTGCTGGTCTATATGGTCTTAATCCAGATTCCTTGAGTCGTCTTCTTACAGTTTTGGAAGATATTGGAACATTTCTCACTTCCAGAAGTCTACTCCTCATCTCAGTCGATGTTGCGGTCCGGTTTCTGAGGGCGTAACTTACCAAAAATCGGTCATCTCTTTGCGTCGTGGCCCTTTTTCTACCTTGTCCCTGATTTCTTTTCAAAGAACCGGTTTCTCTATAACGCTTAACATTTCGAAAAATAACCGATTTGGACACATTTAACATTGTGGCCACTTGTTGGTACGAATGTCCATTTTCTATCCAGGATATAGCACGAGCTACCTGCACTTCAATCAACTCTGGCATTTTCTCTTAAATCTATTCACTTTTAGTATACACAACAGTTTGATACAATATTTTGAAATAAAACCGAAAAAAACGCGAAAAACTTAACCTTGGTCATACGCAATTAATGACCAAATGTCTACTAGCTGCAATTAAAGTTCTTTAAGTGCATTTCCGTTATCTAGTGAGTTTAAAACTGAAATGTATTTAAGCTGAATTTTAAATCCTGACTTTGCTGAAATGACTTTTCTATATGGAATTTAGCATGTCGAGCTAGCCATCTAGCGGTCAATGGAACAATCACAAATCAGTAAGAATAGACCGTCGACTCCTCCCACATAACGGGCTTTGCCTACAAGCTGCTCAGGATTTTGCATGTTTTTTTCCGGTGAAAATCGGGTAGGTGCACGAGAAGTTGGCGGTCTAGTTCTTACTGGTTTGTGGGAACAATGAAATACATAAAAGCTGTCACCCTTTTCTGGCATCAAAGGGCATATTTCTTCAACTTCATCCTGTACAAACGGATATATGTCAAACAATCGCACTATAAAGCTACTATGATAATGACCTGCTGCAGACTGATATCTTTAGCGATCCGCTGATTTATTGTGGAGGAGACTTGTGCCTTCGCATAGTTTCGACAGATCAAAGGATATCATTTCTAAATTATTGCGCCTACAAAAATAGCTATTTATTATTATTTCCGATGGCAAAAAATATTGATTTATAAAATAATTCACACAATCCAACGACACCAGCTCCATTATTTTATTTTATTGAAAATTTAACAGAGAATCTCCTCTAGAAAATCAATGAAACCATTCTACTAACATCAAACATCCCATTAACAATGATTGATTATCCGAAAACATCAGACGCATTTTTCTCTCAAGTTAATTAGATGTGTGACAGCTCATATTAAGGGTACCTACATTTTATTTAATCCGATGGCAATTGACGTTGTGATTGATTCAAGTCCTTATCATCGTATATATACTCCAAAGTTGCTGCTGACACTAATGGCTACACCTTGATTGAGTTGTCTGCATTATGAATTATATAATATTATTTGACAGCAACCCCACAACAAGTAATTCATCCTGAGTTAATCCACGGTGACATTTCTAAACCACAGATTTGCGAAACCCCACCCAAACATGTTCCCAGGATAAATTAAATTTCACACAAAACAGACGTATATACTTCGGCTACACGAAAACGGCACTTCAATTTCGATGACCATGCAGTCAGTACCGTTGCTGTCCCGTCCGCACATTAACTTCAATTAACGCCAATTTAATTGGGAAATATTTCACAAATTTGAGTCAATATGATGAACATCGAAATCGCATTAGCGAATATTTTAAATCAGAAATCAGGCAGGATAGCCTGTAGCCTGTACGCGAAATAAGCACGAATAGCAGAGTGCATCGGCTCTCACGGAATAGCTGTAGGTAGGTATTATTGTGGAAAGCGGTTAAAGCCAAATGACATGCATGCCTACCGTGCAATTGAATTTAATTGCAAAATTAATAATTCATATCTACTAAATGTATGACAACCACTTTCGATGAACAGTTTTGAAATGTGATTTATTCTAATAATATTCATGGGATTATATTATGCTATGGTTTAAAATATGTAAAGTCAATAGCTAGATATTTTAATCGAATGAAATTCACTTTAATTTAAATCCATATAAATGTGACTTTAAATAATGTCATTATGCCATTATTAATTTGATCTATGGTACTTTTAGGGATAGAAATCCATAAGTGGTAAAAGCTATAGTACCACCGTCAAGTTTGATTTAATTTTAATAGCATTTTTCAATCTAAAGGGTTTTTCAATTGGGAATTATTTGCCAGTGGTGGCCATGTTGTTTTTGTGGCATCTGGCCTAATTTGGTGTCATTTATTCAGTCACTAATGTCAAATCACCATTGCAAGTTACATAATTGAGCAGCACGTTAAAGTGATTAAACTTTATATTATCAAAGTTTGTGTTCGTCAGTGCAAACGAACCCTCAAAGCGCCAGATCGGACGAGAACATTGCCGCGATCCGCGAAAGTGTACAGGAGAACATGAATCAATGAATTCTACAAGAATTCGGATTTCTGCAAACTTCAACTTGGCAAGTTTTTGGTTGAGACTGGCATCTATGCACGTATAAGATCCAACTGACCCAGGAGCCTAAAATGAATGACCATACCTAGATAGCACCGTTTGTTCGCCGACTGAGCTTCGAAGCATTTGGAAGAGGAAACCATTTTGCCAGAAATATCATCTTTGGCGACGAGGGGCTTTTTTGGATGAATGGCTATTCATATCTATTACCAAGCAATATTGCCGTATATGGGACGACGACAAACCGCGTGAGGTTTACCAGGTGATGATGCACCCACAAAACTTTACTGTTTGGTGCGGATTTTTAGCGGGAAGGCAACATCATTGACCCGTACATTTTTAAAAATGACGCTGGTAAGTCCATCACCATCAACGGCGAGCGCTTCATAATGAACTAACCAATTTTTGGCCCAAATATAACGATGTGGACGTAAACGACATTTGGTTTCAATTCAAGAATCACATGGCAGGACCACATTTCCTATATCGCAAGATCGGCGTCCGCTAAGTTGAGCTACCTATTTAGAGCAAAGAGGTACTTTAGCCCCAAGCAACTTCTCCTTCTCTACAAAGCACAGGTTAGACCAGGCCTGGAATATTGCTCCCATATATGGAGCTCGGCCCCAAAACATTCACTTAACCTACTTGACAGCATACAGAATCGAGCAGTTCGACTTATTGTAGACCCTACACTCACATCGAATCTACAACCGTTGGTGCACAGACGACAAGCCGCTGACATATGCTTGTTCTATAGGTACTTCCATGGTAGATGTTCCGAGGAGCTCAAGGACATTATCCCTCGAAATGCAACTTTTGGGCGCCCCACAAGACAGGCTGCTAATGCTCATGACCATAAAGTACACTTGACAACCGCGAGGACATCATCTTTCCAAAACTCCCTTCTGTTACGGGATAAGCAAACTTTGGAACTCGCTTCCTGGGGATATATTTCCAGAAGGCTACAGCTACAATTTGCAGCAATTTAAGTGCAGAGCTAACATACATCTCCAAGCATCTCGGGGCGCTGATGAAGAGTTATAGGTTTGCCTTTCCCAGGAGAAGTATTTAATACGGGCGACAGGATTTATATTCTGCATAAACGTTTGGAGGGTATTGTACGGTTATATCTGGCAGAGGTGACGTGAATTGGCCACAAAGATCGTGTGATTTCACCCCGCTAGACGTTCAATAAGCCGCAATCGACCGATTCCATTAAAGCCAAAATAAACAATGCCATCGCTCAAAATTTAGCCAGATCTATGCGCAGGGTCTTTTGAAATTGGACCTTTCGGATCCCTTCCACCGTGAGAAGCCGCTGCGAACATTTGAACGATATTAAATAATATTATAATGAATTAAATGGGCCTTTTAAATAAAAACAAATAGTTTCGGTAATACCTCACACACAGCTTGTTATACCCTCCACAGGAAGGTATATTCACTTTGTCATTACATTTGTAACGCCAAGAAGGAGTCACCGGAGACCCTATAAAGTATATATATTCCGAATCAGGATCAAATTCTGAACCGATTTAGCCATGTCCGTGTATCTGTCTGGTATCAAAGCATCGGCCAGGCCGATGATAACACTTTCATTTGTATTTTTTTCCTCAAATCGAAACATTTACGAGTTTACAACCAGCGACAAGAAACTACAAAAAATCATCGCCATTTTGGTTTAGCTAATAAAGGTTTTTTTTTTTTAGAGGTATTGAACTTTAAGTTGGCAACAATATTTTAACTAGCGGCCATTTTGTCAGCTGTGAAGTGATTTATTTTTAGTTTGGTTTGGCATTACCAAACTGAACAACGCTTCCAAATTGTGCAAATTTATTTTGAAAATCATGGTTCTGTTCGAAATACGTATCGCGCACTACGTCCATTTTACGGTCAACATAATCGTCTCACTTTTGGTTGAATGGATACGTCAATAAACAAAACTGCGGTATTTGAAGTGATGATAATCGTCAAGTGTATGGTTGAGGCATTCTTACATCCACAAAAACTGACTGTTTGGTGTGCTTTATGGGTTGGTGGAATAATTGGTCCGTACTTCATTTAACAACGATCTTGGCCAGGACGTTACAGTCAATGTTGACCGCTATAGAGCCATGATTTCTGACTTTTTATTCATCAATTGAACAGCCATGATGTGCAGGAGCTGTGGTTTCAACAAGATGGCGCAACATGTCACACTGCTCGTCTCACAATTGATTTATTGAAGGAAACGTTTGGTAACCGCATAGTTTCACGTTGCGGACCCGTGTATTAGCCACCAAGATCGTGCGATTTAACACCGCTTGACTATTTTCTGTGGGGATATGTGAAGTCGCTAGTCTACGCAGATAAGCCCGAAACGGTTGACCACTTGGAGGACAATATTCGCCGCGTTATTGCCGATATACGGCCACAAATGTTGGAAAAAGTCATCGAAAATTGGACCTCCAGATTAGACTACGTCCAAGCCAGCCGTGGCTGTCATATGCCAGAAATCATATTTAAATTATAATGCCAGAAGACTATCTTTCGACTAAAGTAAATTTCATGTCAATTCTAAAATAATCATCTTTGTTTTATT
Source organism: Cheilosia soror (assembly GCA_949372485.1). Lineage (NCBI taxonomy): Eukaryota > Metazoa > Arthropoda > Insecta > Diptera > Syrphidae > Cheilosia > Cheilosia soror. The sequence goes on along the minus strand of OX443564.1, from coordinate 40,459,394 downwards.
CCATTTCAAAGTTTTATACCTATAAAAAAAAAAACACACTTTACATACCGCAACAATGGACAATGTATTGAAATAATTGACGCATTTTGGAAAACGTTCTTTTACCCGAATTTGATCAGTTAGGTACTCAAAAAATGTGGTTTCAACAAGATGGTGTCATTCCACACAGCTCGTTCACGTACTGCATTATGCAAATTTTGCGAGATTTTTCGATGTCCTTCCTATGGGGGTACCTACTTGAAGTAAAAGTGGAAACCAAACCCGACCTTCATTCTTAAAGGACAACAATCGAAAAAATTGCTGAAATAATAACAGAAATTTACGTTATGAGAAATGAATAACTTAAAGGAGCTCGCCTCGGCGCTATTACCAGAGGCGCCCACTTAACCGACATTATATTCCATACATAATGCCAAAGACCACATTATGTAAGGTATCACAAAAATACAAACAAAAAATAACAATGCAACGAAGGAATCTCATTTCCACAGGTTGTATCCGCAATTTTATTCTTTTGGCGGTATGTAGGAGTTGTAACAAGCACATAAATAAAGACTGACCACATTTTCGGAATTCCGGATAAGAGTTGTCTCAAAGTTAAGCAGCCTAACCAGTGTTGCCAACCCGGATCGAAGTTTTTATGCCTCCTTCCGAAAAAAATTATGCCTTTTTGGTATAAAAGATAAATTAAGAAGAAAGTTTCAATTTATGTGTTAAACTTTTATTAGTAGGCACATAGTTAAGAAAAATACAATAATTAAAACATAAATATGTGTAGTACATATTTGTAACTAAAATTATGAAAAAAAACTAACTTCACATAAGACAGTGTTTATTCGATGTATCTGCACCAAACTCATAGTGATCAGTTAAACTTGAATTCATCTTTCAAATAAACTATTACAAACTGTTTTCTAAAATTTATTTTTACCAGCAACGAAAACAAACTTCGGTCGGCTGTAAATTGGAGGCGTTTTCATACGAATTTGACTCGTGCGATCAGGTACGAAAACAGAGGAACCATACCGACTTTCTCAGTAGCTAGGTCTAGGTACTATTCCGAACTTGTTGGAATTCTTAAACACTTTCGTATGTAAAAATGACGTATCGGAAATATATTAACTTGGTTTACGGACACAAAAGGGGGTATGGAACACAAGGTACGGACAGTATGGGGTTTATTATACATATTATAGTAAGTCTTCTATAATATGATGAAATTGCAAGGTACAGATTATTCAGTAGGCAAAAAATAGAAGGTACCGGGACACTACCTATTTAAAGAGAAAATCTTATTCGGTGTTCGCTCTCAATTCGTACGACCAGTATTCATACGTTTATGTACGATACAAATTCGTATCCAATGTGCGGCTGCCCTAATGCATTTGCATACCATATCACATTTCTTGTTTGGGTTTAGTGAGTAAGTATAGTAGAGAATTGGAAAATAAGCATAACGCATAGTGGTAAATGGAAATTAGTGAAGCGACTTTGATCAAAGTACCAGATTTAATAAATTAAAATTGATTATAAAAAAAACTTCACAAAAAATTATGCCTTTTTTCTCAAAATTATTCCTCAATGCCTCCAGCATCGGAATTATGCATAAAAGGCATAATTATGCCTCAGTTGGCATCACTGAGCCTAACCAATCCTAAATTTAGCATTTCTTCTTTCATCACTCGTAAATTAGAGTATCCCAAGATAGATGCTTAAACCAGGGGTTCCCAATCTTTTTCATACTGCGACTCCCTAAAGGGGTTGAAATATTTTTGCGACGTCCTTCTAAAAGCAGACATATGTGGTTTTTCAATAAGGACGGGTAAACGTCCTTTATTTATGCCAATTTTGCTTGTTGACATACCCGCATTCATCCAAAAATGCGCCTCGTGCGTCGGTAAAGATAATTTTTCGGCCAAAATTGAGGCTCTCTTCCAAACGCCCCGAAGCCAAGTCAGCCCACAAACGGCTTTGTCTATGTTCATTACCTTTGAGCTCCTGGATTAGTTGGATCTTGTACTGGCGTAAGCCCAAGTCCCGATGCAAAATTCACTCAAGGGTATCGCGACTCACAGTTAGGAAACTCCTGGCTTAAACAAAATTTTTTAATGGGACTAAGATGGAGAGTGCAATTTGAATAGTCGTTCTGGAGACGACCCTAACTTCAGATGGTAAACTTACATTTAGGTTCATCACGGTTGAAAGAAAGACGGCTTCAAACGTAGAAAGGATATTCTGATGACAACGCATAACAGAGTGGGTCTGGCAATACAAGCACACATATGCACGCACATTCCGTAATCTGTATACTTTATACAGAAATGATTTCTGGCCAAATGAACATTTATTTTCCTTTAGTAGGTTCTAGGTACATCTATATATTTTTAATGCATTTTTTTTAGACATAAAGGTATCTTCATCAGGATATTTAAAAAAAAAGTCAATACTCACCTTGGAATCTGTAACGCTATCTCATCCAAGCTATCCGATGGACTCATGGGCGTCCTTTCGAAGAGGCGTGATGGCGCCAATGTAAGATGTCCTGTTGAATCGCTAACGCATCGAAACACTTTAGCGCCGCGACGTTGACGCTGCTGTTGGCGTTGTCGTTCGACGCGTTTTTTGCGTTTGTTTTCCTCAGCCCGCTGAAGATTATGTAATCGGAAGAAGAACATTGACATTCTTCGATTTTTAGCACAGGTTTTCATAATTTTTATTTATTTTTTAAATGCGTCATTTTTTTTTAGTAAATTTTAAAAGGTATCACACAATTATTTTTTATCCACATTTATTTATTTTTTAAGTTAATGGTTTAATGATGTTAAAGCCGCAGGAACAAGAATTGATGCAAAATTCGATGAAAGAAAAAAGATTATGTTTTTGTTAGTTATGTATAATAATTAAGCGCAAAAATGTGTATAATGTTTGTGTATTGTATATTGTGTGCAGAAAATGTGCGTGCATTTAAAAATATAAAAAAAACAAGCATGCATAGGTGTAATTATGAAGAACTACAGCCATTACACGGATATAAATAAAATTAAATAATAAATTGGATAGGCTTTAAAAATATCTGCTAATTAAGGATGGGAGGATTCACATTCAATTATATTTTTCGAAAATATATTCATCGAGATAGAGACCATCAGTTTAATTTTACCTGCACTTTAAATATGGGGTATTATTGAACTTGACGGAAAAGTCATCTCATGATGTCTTTTTTGCATTTTTCAAAGATCATTTCATAAATATTTGTACCTGCAAGCTGTACCCGCCTGGCTTTGCCCGTGCACAGGAATTGTATTATTTCTTTCGTAAAATGCGAGAAATGAGAATAAATCCATTTGCTGGAACTCTCTTTCTGCCTAAACCTGAAATACGGCAATACGAACAAAATAAAAAAAACTCATGAAAATCGGCCCAGCGGTTATCGTGATATAAAGTCATCGAGTTTCACCCCATAGTATAGAAGATGATTTTTGTATAGGAGGTATAAGAATTTGAATGTTTGTTTTTTGTATGCGCGGTGCCACCCCCCTTTGTCAGAACTTGATCAGATTCCAACACGTAAGATTATCTGTAAGATTGACAAGTTTATAAAACAGTTTAAATAACGAAATTTCCAGTTCCCAACTTTTTGCCGCGAACGAATATTCGTTTGTTCGTAGGTAGTTGGCCGCTCTCATGTGAATGGTCCTTAAAAGCCTTGGACGTTCAAGTTAAGTCCAACTGCCGAAGGTAATTATCAGACTTCAGTGTTCGATTCCTTAGTATGGTACCTTTAGAATCCCACCACACAGACAGCATAACCTTTCTGTGATGAATGTTTGCTTTCGGTCTCGTTTTAGGCGGACGAAGACCGCTTGCGTACCACATTGTCCTATGCAATCTATTTAATTACATAATTATCAGTTGCCGAAGAAAAAAGTAAAAAAAGTAGACAAAAATTATATGTAAATTCCAAAAATTTTAAATGGGTACTTAATGGGTTAGCTGTTGTTTGGGTTAACCCAAAAGCTTAACTGCTTTTTTCGCGTTTCATGGCACACCCCCTGTCCTTTATCTCCACTAATATTCTGAGCGTTGATGGTTTTCTGTTCCAGATGTGGACATTAATACTTATCTCAGTATACATGAAATCGCTCAGTTAAAATGGTTTTAATAAGTTGATGAGTGTTTGGTTTTTTTTTTAAATACCTACGTTCCTACAATTTCAATACAGCAGCCGTTAAATGCTGCCATCATCTAAACTGATCTTTATAATTAAAAGTAATATAGAAAGCATCCCCAACATGAAATGGGGTGCAGGTTGCAGCTACTAGTTCTCACTCTCTCTCTCTCTCTCTTGTCTTCTATATATTTTGCAAAAGAATCCACTTGCAAATGTCCCTTAAAGAACGCTGCAATCTTTAAAAAGTACGCAAAGGGAGGAACAGCATCCGAGACAGTGTAGGTAATACAATTACTATTCGCCCTACCTAAAACGAATTATTTTATATGCAATTTCTATTTTAGTCCACAGCGTCATTGTCCCGTAGATCGTTGTGTGGCAAACTTTTCAAACTGACAATCTGATTCAAAAAGCACAGGCGGATAGAAAACTACTGTCCCTTCCGAAACAAGAGACAAACTGATACCAGTCTAGAGGGAGAGTCTTTTATTTTCTGCCAATTCAATTTAAGGTTATTGCATTCACTGTGGAGTCCTTACTGCTCTATTAACTAAAATATATACATGGAATGGAAGGAAGGATAACAAGGAAGCTATCCAGAAACGAACGACTTAACTTTTGGTGTGGTGGTATATAAATGCTTGCGAAGGATAGCGAGAGATGTAAAATAAAAGATTTACATGTTATCCTCAGTTTCTTAAGGATGACAGTGTTCCTTTGTCGATTCCATAAGATTGTGTTAAGTATAGTTGGCAATTTTCTAAAGACTCTTAATTTAGTTGGTTTACAAGATAAAATGGAATACAAATCTTATAAAGGCTTGCGTTTGATAATCCTATATGGAACACAATTTGAGTGTCATCGCAAGAAAGCTATGCAAGTCAGCATCGAAAGTTATACCTCAAATTAAAATAAAAGAATAGTATGTGCCTCACCTACAACGTGAAACGTCCCTCAAATCACTTCACTAGCAACGATCCGATCCAATTGTGATTTTAAACCACCCAAAGACCCACTCAAACACATACAAACATTTTTATAAAAATATCCAGCCGTTTAGGAGGAAAGTGTTTCACTTTCATTTCCGTTTCACTTTGATTTCCGTTTCACTTTGATTTTCGTTTCACTTTGATTTACGTTTCATGTGTGACTCCTGCAACACCACAGGCCTGTAACACAATGCGATAAGTAGTTGTAGGACAAGTGAATTTCGACAACTTGTAAAAAATTGTGTAACACAAAACGACTAGTCCGTGAACATTTCGACAATTGTCACGATGAAAGATGACAAGTGGGAAATTATATAATTTCCCTCTTTCTGGTAACAGAACACGACAAGTGTCAACGACTAGTGGAATTACCTTAAGGCTTTTTGCCAGGCTCTGTATTTCTCGTTTATTTATTTTTGTTATAGGACATCACTGAAAGCACCAAAAAAGGATATAGCATTTTTTTGTTTTGCCATCTTCACATGTTAAAAACTTGTTGAAGAATGCCGACACGCAAAGGAAATGTAATTCTTTTGACAAATACAACCGTTTACGTTCTGTTACAGAATTAATTTGTACTTGTCGGACAAGAATAGTCAGGCAAGTGAATTTAAGCTTGTCGACTTGTCGCGTTGTGTTATAGGCTCCAGATGGTTCATAACGACGACGAATCTCTTCCAGCCTTCTCGATCTGTGGCCAGATATTTGTGTCTCTGCTTTATGCTGGGCGGCTACTTCTGATTCTGACAGGACTGTTAATCTTCATCTACTTCTAGGTCTACCAATACCAGTTTGGGCTGGGTCTGACTCTGAGTATTCCAGTCGTCGTTGTTTCTCATCAGTCTCATCAGTCGATACAATGTCGCATCCGCTGCCTATTCTCATCGTTCAACAGCTTTGTTCTGTTATATGCCTCAATTCTTGTCTGCAGCCACCTACATGTAGATTTCTAAAACGGTACGAAACCGAGAGGTTTGTCTTACGGGACCAATTTGGAGAATGGCCCACTGCCGATAACATCGAAAATTACATGTTGCAAAAAACGAAAATTGGACCAGTGTATGAAATGTGCCGGTGGTCGTGCGTATACTCAGTGATCTTAGGCGTGAGGTAAGCTAATTTGGCTTTAGACCAACCCTCGCGAAGTAATGTCGTACGGTGCGGCCGGCGGTTTCGCGGTGCTCAAATAATAGGTCAGTTTGGGAAGGGAGGTATGGTAAGAATCCGGCACTACCAATGACGGTCGGATCATTGGTGCCTCATGCAAAGTTTCCACCTTCCATCACAAAAAAATCATTGTCGAGACTTTATAAGTCAAAAAGGGATACAGCAGCACGGGTTTAAAATTAGATTCGCGGAACTTGGTGAGTATAGGGATTCATGTATGATTTAAGCTCAATAATGAAGATATCATTCAAACGACGCTACTGGATTTCTACTCGAAAAATCCGCATCCATTTCTCCATCGATCAATAAAACCGGCGGGTGTCGCATTACACAAATTACATCTTAAGGTTTTTTCTACTGCGCCACCTCTCGCGAACGTCTAACTAACATTCGAGAGTATGACTGTCCTGAAAAAGCTTCTCAATTCAGCCGTTCGGACTCGGCATAAAATAGTAGGTCCGTTTCATTCGTCCCAAAAATATAAACTCACACAAAAAGAATGGTTGCGAGAAGCTAGGCCTAGGGTGTCTAGGATCTACCGCATGTTGCGCCACCTATTTATTTTTTTATCGCATTATTTTGGTCTTTATGCAATTGTCCCAAAGACCGGCCATCTCTCTATTCACTTGCAGTGATTGACACGACTCGGTCATCCCGATGTTGGTACTTGTCAGGAAACAGGTATCGTCGGCATAATCCACTTGGGTTAATGCCTTAGCCCCTCAATCGGTCTCCATTAGGTACCGCATGTGTGTGGTGGACTTCCATAGACATTTTTTTAGTAGTTCTGTAGTAAGGACCGTCAGGGTTTTTTTTGGAATTGTTTTTGAATACCCAGAGGTACGTACTCAATTAAATGTCAACTCGGCTACATTAAAAGCTTTACGTATAAGTGCAGCAGAAACCCCAAATCAAAGCATACAAATACCCGTCACTCCTGCCAAAAAAAGAGACCATTGGCACTCCAACTGAACTCCTTAAAAATACACCAAATCACATTAGAAACTCAATGTCAATGCAATCGACACAGAGCACTACTAACTGCACTCCTTCATCATTACTCCTTAAATGCCTTGCCATTGACAGGTGCTTTAATCCTCTTAGTTTAGGTAGGTGTACCTCCCCATACTAGACGGACTGACATTTTCCTAATCTCCCACTTGGCCGACTCATCAAATCACAAACAGGGGTGAATTGAGTTCCCATTTCATTACGAGAAGGACTCTACGTTATTTTAAGTAATTTCTGACATCAAAACCAAACATCGGGACAACACAGAGTGTATACGAGTCATATATGTACTGCTTGGCTGTATATATGGCTTATTCCATATCAATTAACTCATTCGCATAATTCCTTTGGTACGTCCACATGATGCCCCTTAAATCCTTATTGTAAGTTTGATGAATCTTTATTGCTTGCATTGTTGTTGTTTCTTCATTATGGTAAGTCTAATTAAGCCGAATATAACAAGAAGCTATTTCGCAAACCATTAGGCAACGAAATGCCCTTCAATCGCCCTTATAAATGTCCCCTCCCCAAAAGGGTTAGCACAAAGAGACGACTTAGCGAGACGATATGCAACAGTGCGTAAATAACGATTTGACCTAAAAGGGTTGAAGTTCAAGCACAGACACACATCCTTGTAGAAATGTTGTCATCCCTTCACCCATGTGACACCCAACTGTTGCGGTTAATGAGGCGAATTTGTAATTGATGTTCGCAGGGATTTTTGGCGAAATTAACCAAACCAAAGACGCATAGTGCCACAAAAAGACAAATAGGCCGCAGGATCAAATTGACACTTTGTTACGACATTTTGTTGCCAAGTGAGTGGAAAAAAAATATCTTTTATAATAAATAATTGCGGGGTTTACTTATTCTTTAAGTATATTTCCGACCGGCTGTGGGCAATTAGGTAGATATAGTCTTTTGGGTACATCGTTAATCGTTGTAGTGAATGAGCGATAATTTAGGACCCTAGATATACATACTTATTTAAATTGATTTAGTTATGGAGCTTGGTAACATTTTACCTAAATAAGATGGGTTCTTCTTCATCTGGGGATGGAATATTGCAATTTTTTTCTGAAACCGCAAGTAAGAGTTTAAAAAAGATTTAATAAAAATGGCTGAGATTTCTATGGCACTTCGACCGTATGGGAAAAATGCATCAGCCCTGGGGTCTGATAGACAAGACGGCCAAAACAGACCCCACTTTATGTAGGTTGTGCGCATACTTAGAGAGTGACGTCTATTTAGACATTGGCAAAACACTGCATGGTTTGCTACTCATCTAACAAAAATATTTTTTTAACAATTTAACGTTTCGTTTTAATACGGTTTTTTTGAGTGTTTTTGGATCCAAAATGTTTTTTTTGGTTTTTCCGTTTGATGCGTACCCGAATAAATCGGAAAACACGTGAGCAAGACATTTACACACAGCTGTTCGTGTGAAAAACCTATAGGGTGTTTTTTTTAGAGGCATGCAAATTCAATATGAAATAAAACACTTGAAGCTAATGTTAATGTCTACGATATTAGCACTATTTAATAGATAATGATGCCATTGATGCTTAAAAATTATTTCGGGCATATTCACGCAACGGCTAGTTCGATTGAAGCGCAATCGTGAAGTCCAATTTTCGACAACTTTATCGAGCAACTGAGGCCGTATATCCAGCAAAAACACAGCGAATGTTGACTTTCAAATCGTCCAACGTCTCAGGTTTATCAGCATTGGCTAGTGACTTCACATACCCCAAAAAAAAAGTAATCTAAGGGTGTAGGATCACGAGACTGCGAGAAATTATGTGGCCAATGTTTCTCGCAATAAATCGATTGTGTCGCGCGCAATATGGCATATTGCGCCATCTTGTTGAAACCAACGGTCTATCACGTCAATGCCATTCAACTGAGGAACGAAAAAAAGTCGTGTTTCTATAGCGATCTTTATTGGCGGTAACGTTCTGACCGGCATCGCCCTTAAAGAAATATGGGCCGATGATTCTACCAGCCTATAAAGCACACCAAACAGTGAGTTTTAATGGATTTAAGGGCGCTTTGGGCATGCGTAATATCCAATAGAGTGTACGTGCTGCGAAAACGACTTAACCAACATTCCTCCTCCAGAAAAAAAACGAAGAGTCAGCAGAAACATAGACGCTTCGGACAGTGCATTGGCGTGAATGGCTACAATGGAACGCCCGATGAAGTACTCAACCCTAAGAAGAAGGTCAGCTAGCTAACTTATCCATTTTTTCTACGTTTGCGATAAACTCCAGGTGGACCTAAAAACCAACGCCGATGGAGTTGCCATTTGGAAGTACAACCTCTTGCAGACTCTTGCTGAAGAGAAAGCTATCAGCAAGCGGACAAATTGCATTGCCTCAGGCCAAATGCACACGGGAGCAACTGCAAAAAAAAACTAAACCGGTTGGCAACTCGGGTTACACACACAAGGAAACTCATCACCAATTAAAATCTGAAGTTGGTTCAGTGTCAGCGATATTAGGAATAAAATAAATAAGGAAGCCGACCGGAGGTGGGAGGGCCTCACCGGTCACGCAGTATCTAAGGCACTTTGGCCGCAATACGACCGTAAAAGATCTAGGGAAATCCTCAAACTAGGCAGGGAACAGCTCAGAATACTGATCGGCATATTATCAGGGCACTGTCTTCTTAGAAAACATGCCAAAAGACTCGGGCTAGCAGACTCGGACACTTGCAGATTCTGCAATGGCTAGTGTTTAGGTGGTCACTGCAATTGGCTCCCCCTAGGGATCGCGATGGGCCCTTATGGTGCCTAGTGCCGTATGAGACATATCATACCCCTTTTTAACCTTACCTAACCTAACCTGGTTCAGTGTCGTCATGTTTTTCAACCTCCCTCACCAGCAACAGGTTGGTCTGCTGTTCGCTCATCTTCGACAAACTAGAAACTGAAATCAATAGGCAACCCGACATGCAAATCATCACACGACTGGTTTTTGTGAATCGAAACGAGTTTTCAACCAGTAGAGTCGTGTGCGTCATCCCATTTGATTACACAATGTATGACTCGAAGACAACTAGTTGCCAATTCGCATCGCTGATTAGTTTTTTCCCAGTTGCTCCGTCTGCATTTAGTATAATATTTATCTCTAAGCTAAAATTGTTTGCGACGGTTTCCGAAGCCTGATATGATAATAAAGTGACATATTAAGTCGTTGCACTTGTGAAGTAGAAATGGCGCATTTTGTGTTGTAATTTTTGATTACTCCACAAAGTTGGCGTGTACCTTCTGGAATTGGTTTTGCTACACCGCTCTATTGTATTAGACGGTATACAAGAATTTTCTAGAAACAGTGGAGTCAATACAATCTAAGATACGGGCAAAAATATGCCAATTAAGGCACTTAGCTACCTAAACTTAAATGTGTAACCACTTATAGCATTTTTATTAGCTTCACCAAGTCAGAAATGTACCTTTTCAGTACCCACCTAATGTAGAACATTTCAAATAAATTTAACAGCCAAGGCGACGGCAAATATTCTGTTATACCCTATTTCTAAAATGTTGAGTTTTGAAGAGCTACGTTTCAATTTCTATTCACGTCAACGATGAATGTAAAGAATGGAACTCTATACTCCAAGAAAATTATTATGCGCCACTTGAAAATCCCTAAATTTGTTTAGATTAGCTTTCATAAGGGATTGTAAAAACAAAACGGTCCCACAATATTTTTCAATTTTGATTGATGGTATTTCATGAGTAACGATTGTCTCCTCTATCATAGAAGTCGATAGGACTTATTTGAGTTGCCATAACAAAAGGCTACCAATAGTACTACGCCTAATAACATCAGATAACTTTTTTGACTGTCTCCATCACTCATGTTCGTTTATCGCACACATAGAGGATCATTTAGCGGAGCGGCGAATCCACAAAATGAATGAACTGTCAATTTGTTTTAGAAGTGGAAAGTATGATGGCTTGTGACATTTATGATAGTGTACTATTCCTATTAATGTCATGTATCACAATCTAGACATTAAGTCAATCTGATAAACTTTAGACATTACAATGTCAATGACCCCATCGTGTCAAATAAAAAAAAGTGACATTTTGTGAGATTTATTTCAGCATAGAAGACGACTATGTCGGTAAATCTACGAGGAGGAGACCGATAGTCTAAATAAATTGCTTGGCTTTCAGCAATTCAACTGCGATGGTTCTTTTGACGATTTATAGACGACTTAAGTAATGGGGACAAATTGACTGAGACGCAAATGTGTCAAAAAGCCAAAGCGGGTAGTCCATACGTAACTATTCACTATGACTGTAGTGCACAAAAGTTCAATGGTTATTTGGTAGAGGCTACTCGACTGATTAAAAAAGCGTTGTAATAGCGCATCCTTTGGAACAGAATTATGTTTCTTAAGGAAGGTGGGGGCAGGTAAAGAGGTAAAAGGAGTGTGTGCCTAATACCTAATTCCGGTTTAAGAAGGCCATAATATCTAGTAATAATTATATTCAAAAACCCTTCTTACAAATAAAAAAAAAACAAAAATGGTCGATCAATTCATTACCGGAGATCAGCTAAAATTTGTTATGGGTGTATAGGACAAAGGGTTAGTGTAAGTCTGTTTGACTTCTGACTGGTAGGTACTCGTTCTATTCCCGGAAAAGAAAGGAAAAAAAAGCAAAAAAAGGGGGACTTTCCACTTTCCATCTTTTTGCTAACGAAAAATAAACTTTCGATATTACAACCACCGATACCGGAAACCATTTTTTTTTTTTAAATACCTAGAATGTTTAGACCGATTTAGCAATTTTAAAGGTAGTCTTAGCTATATGCGACTTTTTGTAGCATACAAATTGTACCTCTTGTACAAAGTTCACATACTGGATTTGTCGAGTTATAACTCAGCTTTAGGTGGACTCATATCTTTCTATGATCGATTTGTTTTGTTAATTTCGACTATTTAATTTACAAAAAAAAAAAAGGACGCTCGCCTATTTATTGTCAAATTAGCTAAGAAAATCGGGAGGAGCCTAAACGTTATATCCATATTTTTAAGTAATGAGTCTAACTATGAATAAAAACATGAAAGGCCACATTCATAGAGTGCTTACTAAGGCGAAAAGGCGGCTTATATTAAAAAAGGAGTCAAACTCTCACGACTCTCTTACAAAAAGCAAGTATCAAATGTGGTATCAAAGCAAGTCTCACAACTTTTTGTCGTATTATTTCGAATGCTAAGCAAAAATCAAGAAGAAGTCACCCCTTCACCCGGTTCGAAAAGCGCAAAGCCTCCGTTTTTGTCGCCCCGGATGGCCATAGCTACTATTTCCATAACCTCCGCAAAGATACTAATCAAATGTGGTATCAAAGCAAGTCTCACAACTTTTTGTCGTATTATTTCGAATGCTAAGCAAAAATCAAGAAGAAGTCACCCCTTCACCCGGTTCGAAAAGCGCAAAGCCTCCGTTTTTGTCGCCCCGGATGGCCATAGCTACTATTTCCATAACCTCCGCAAAGATACTAATCATTTGGATCGGTTGCATAGCAGAGTTGAAGGTGGGATGGTGTTGGCGCCGTTTCGTCTTATGGCACCTGCAAATTACAATTTTTGTCAACCACAAAGAATGCGTTGTCTTACAATGATAAGGCTTTAACATATTTTCATAACCTTTCTGCCGTGGATCTAACAACGTGATAAAGCGTCAATACATACAGCCCGGGTTGTTAAAACGTATAGAGGCAAATTGTTGAGCTATTAAGCTGACTGGTCTACTAACCGAATTTGAATATCATCGAAAATGTTTAACAATGGTTGACAGGACAAGTTTATGGATCGGAACAACAATATTCGACTATATCTAATCTAGTCCAAGCTTGGAGCTCGACTTCGCTAAATTATTTGATGTGTTTATTATTGGATGTGTGAATTTTGGAGCAGAAAGGTGGGTCTAAACACAATTAAGCAATTTTTTTTTAAATCTGAAATACTGCAATTACCTTAGATTTGTGTTAAAAAGAAGCAGAATTCTCTAAAATGATTTTTTCGTTTAAGTGTTCAAAAATTAAGACCCCATATTTTGTCGGTTTTTAGTTAATAATTTTTTGTTAATACTTAAAGCTTTAGTTTTAAATCTTCCTTACTATTCAAGTGGCGCGGAGTGTATGTCTAACTTCCAGTATGCTAACAATCCAGTTGGGAAAATACTGTCAATGTTCAGTGCCCTATGTTGTAAATAACAACTTATAAGTAAGATTCACTGGGATCTATCTCTGTATGAGACTTAATGGAATTGGCCCTCGAAATGCTGGTCAAATGGGCTTACAAATGCGACCTGTATTTAAACGGTTAAAACAGAGCCAGTGCTATTCAAATCAATCCACGGGAAATCCGTATCAGCTTTTCCAACAGTGCTACATATCTAGGTCTGGTTTTGGATAGAATGTTCAGCTGGAAGCTGGCCGCTAACTCACTCTACTCCTGCAAAAGGATCTTGGGCCTTAGATGGGATATCTGTCCGAAAATATTCAGGTATGGAGTCGTGCGTCGCCTGGGCCCTGTTTCATAAAAATTGACATTTGCGACAGGTGGCAGTTTTTAAACTGACAATCGGACAATTGTCAAATTTCTGTTTCATAAATAATTATACAATTTTGTAGAAATGTCGGAAAATAGCCGACAATAGTCAAGTTTTGGTTTCATAAAAAAAATTGTCATGACAATGAATTGTCAGGAATTTTTCGAGAATTGTCATGAATACTCTGACATTTGTACTGAAAATGTATTTATGGGACAGATAAAATAATACAATTGACAATTCCGACAGGCATTTGAGTTTCGGTCAACTATTGATGGTGAAGTGACAAGTATGATTTAAAATGCTAAGGGCCAGTTTCAAGACTAGCTGATAAAGTCTCGGATAGCCTATCCGGAATTTATATGTCAGATAAACGTAATATTTCGGTTTCAAAGGTTTCGGATAGTAATAGCTGACAGATAAAGTCTCGGATAGTTTATCAACCAGTTCAACCGGCTGTTAAAGCCTCTATCCGGAAGATTTAAACAAAATATTTATTTGATGTGGCTGGAAAAAATATAGTTTCAGAGCATTCTTTCGTTAACGGGTATAGACAACAGTCAGAAGTGTTATATTATGCATTTATTTGAATTCTTAAATGTCGAATTAGATGAATATTACAACCATATTACAGGGCCCCGTAGGAACAGAGTATTTCAAATTATTTTTAGAAACCCTCGACGATGAAGATTTCTGAATTTTCACTATTTTGTTTAACTTTGCCAGGGGTGCATTTTGTCTCCTATCCTTTTCATTACTTATATGGACTAAATGTTACAGCGCAGTCTTGGCGAAGAACGTTTCGAATTGGAACATCCGAGGATAAGTCGTTTGCTCTTCGCTGATGACTTGGTCATCCTTTGGTCCTCTTAGACGGAACTTCAATGCGCACTCTATCCATTTGTAGTCGCTTATGTGGAAGCTGAGATGAAAGTAAACGTAAATCTCAAGTGATGGTCGTCTACAGAACGCCTGTTTAATGTATACTCACGAGTGATGGAAGGATCAAGAGCAATGCTAAGTTTATCTGTAGGATTGGTCAGGTTGGTCAATTTTGAAACAGCCTGGTTATTCTGTTATTATAAGAGGACTGAACTTGGTGTCAAAGCTAAATTGTCAAGTTGTCAGTCGTTAATTCGGAGTTTGTTTCAACTCTTACCTATTTGGGTAATGACCGAAAGAATAAGATCCCGAATACAAGCTGCCGAAATGAGATTCCTCAGTTGTATTGCTGGTGTGACCCGTAGAGATGGTGGAAACACCAGAATACGTGAGGGACTCAATGTCGAGCAGCTACTGCTCCGGACGCAGCGGTGGATTAGTCATTTAAAAACGCATGTCTCCAACCATGATCTTACGACGTCCTATGGAATCCGTACAATCGGGCAGACGTCCTCTAGGTAGACCCAGGATGAGATGGTTAGATCAAGTCCATAATATCTCCCCTACCCGTATGGGGATTGCCCTTTATGATTTACAGTCGATGGCGTAGAATCGAGACTATGGACGGTGCACTTGGACTTGCGCAACCTACACCCGCGACCCACTTAAGGGATAAGCGGGGTATCGAAAATGAGTGAATGAATGAATTTATCCATGCTAAATTAAAAAAACTAGAACAACACAATTCACTTAAAAATGTGATAAACGATAAAAAACTTCATTTCCATTCCTGTCAAACAATTAGTACCTGATAAATTTTTCTACCGGATAGTTTATCAGAGACTTTGACGATGAAACAGAAAAAAAATATCAGCTACTTTTATCTGGTGGAAAGCGTTATGTGTCGGCTAACTATCCGAAACTTTATCCGGAACGTTTGAAACTGGCCCTAAATATTATTACTTAAAAAAAAAGAAATCACTCTCTTCATAAGACCCAAGACAAATTTGTCAAAATATGTATAACTATGAACAAATTGTCAGGACAAATTTGTCCAAATATGACAATGACAAATTAGTCATGACAAATTTGTCTTGTAGTCAACTGACAATAATTATGACATAATGTTAAAACAGAAGTTTCGTACTATGTATCGGTAACTATACGGTTCAAAACTTCAATTTAAAGTACAGTACCAGTATCCATCCCTGACCGACAGCAATAAGAATACGGTTTTTGACGAAAACACGATAAAAATACACACAGACGGGTCTAAACCGGGTGACGGAGTAGACGCCGGGATGTTCTCAGTTCCATTCTACCTAAACCAGTTTTTTTTAGACTACTAAGAAACTGCAGCGTTTTTCAGCTAGAAGTTATGACTATTCGCGGAGCCTCTGAACACCTGAAGGTGTTTCAGACATCGTTATCTCCACTGAGAGGCCAGAAGCCATTGAAGCACACAAATCACACAACAGTGAAATCCAAATTCGTTATGCAATGTGACTGTGAGGGTAGCCACGGAAAATTCAATGTAGGTAATTGGAGACAGTTGGCTATAGATCAGGGTTTCTTTTTCTTGACCAGACGGATATTTTACTTTGGAACTTTATTTATTCAGTACGGAAACTTTGGCACTGTAATTTCTACAATTGGTTAACATCACTGCTCCAGTGTTTTAGTTGTCAATTTTCTGCACTTCACTTTAACCATTTTATTCAATTCGCAAAAGCCTGCATAAATTTACACTTCCAAGTCTAAAGATTTCCTTTTCGTATTTATACGAGTAGTTGAACCAAATAAATAAATCACTGTCAATCCAAGACTGAGAATACAGTTCTTTTTTTATTATTATTTTATT
Organism: Cheilosia soror; assembly: GCA_949372485.1. Lineage (NCBI taxonomy): Eukaryota > Metazoa > Arthropoda > Insecta > Diptera > Syrphidae > Cheilosia > Cheilosia soror. The sequence goes on along the minus strand of OX443564.1, from coordinate 40,442,742 downwards.
TCACATCTCCTTGCATTCGTATAGAAGTATTCTCCCGGGAAGGACTATTTTTTGCAAGGGTTTAGCAAATATTTGCCTCATATCAACAACACTTCCTACGGAAACTGTCGCATACTGTATAGCTACCTTCACGGATGGCTTTTAGAATTTAAGAGGCTTTTTCATACCCCATTTATAACGTTTTGCAGGATTTCGCTGTTTATATAACTCATGCATGTGCTGTGTGAATGTTATTCCACAGAGAGGTAAAGTTCTATACGTATTTATAGCCGCACAATAGAACCAAGCCAATTGTCCTTATGGTACCTAAAATAAAAAGAGAAAAGGAACCATTCGACGGAGGATCGTAAAAAGTGGCACAAATACGTATTTGTATAAATTTTAGTTCCTTTCTGACCATAATCCAAAACGGATATGATGAGGATATGGCTGTAGGATGTGGCCATTTAGGTCGATTTAACATTGTTCCCTGTAGAGCGGTGCGAGCAAAACGCATTTAAAAGGAAAGCCTTAAAACTTTTGTCCTTTGGGATGTGTATTTTGTTAGGGAATTTGCCCTTTTTGTTTTATGTACCAATGAGACAGCTATAACGTTTTATGCAATACACGTAATCCTTTTAGTCGAAACCAAAAAAATAATTTGATGTGTGCATGTATAGGTTTAGGTTCTATAAATTGACCTTTGGAATGGATAATGGCCTGGAAATAAGTGACAATTTAAATTTATGCTTGACATAAAGTTTGGGCAGATGGATTGTGGCCTAATAATTGCATAATTTCTAGATGGATATTTGAATAGTGTGATAATGTGCTTTTCATGGCGCATCGTAACTGAGGTGGCTCCGTCAATAAGAGGAAAGTTAGAAAAAAAAATTGCGTCCTTAGTTTCAAAAAGAATAATGAAGTTAAAATAGACAAATCAGTGAAACATCCTAATTACTGTCATCGGCTATAACGAAGTTCAAATAAGGCTATCTAAATATTCTGCCAGAAAATTAAACTAAAGCAAGTACATAAACCTAGGCTCAACTTTCCCGCGGCCAACTTACTTACTGGCCTGTAAATCAAAGGTCGACACCTGATCTTAGCTAACTTAGGGTTAATGTGGAGTTCCTACAGACCTACAGGGAACCATATTATGATTGACCGGAAAATTATATCGCAATTTCACGAAAGACTGAAATTTAATAAGAAATGAAATGTTGAGAAAAATTTTCGCCGCGTTGAGCGTTTGAGCGTTTTCAAGGCTTCTGATGGATTTATACTCAACCCGAAAACACAAAAAACTCGCAATGTAGCATTTCAAATCATAAAAGCAATAGTCATAGACAGTACAAAGAACCAAAAACAAAACGACGAATGGAAGCGACCTTCAATTTTATGCTGAGTCCGAACGGCTGAGAGAAACCTTGTCAGGACAGTAAGGCCCGAAACACACGTGCGATTTCAATCGCGCGACTGCTTAGTAGCAAAAAATGAAACACACACATTAGCTGATAGCTCAACTGAAACTGAAATGATCGTCTAAATAGGGCTTAATATAAATTCAAATCTATAAAAATAAGGATATTATCTCGGTAGGTTATCCAAACGCTATAGGTATCTACACTGTGCAAGCCATAGCATTAACCTGGTTCTGCCAAGTCAACTCCTGCAGTTGGCCATTGCCTTGATGTAGTAAGTGAAATAGATAATTTCTCCCGCAACCATTCAAGTGCAAATAAAATTTCAAGAATGTCATTAAAAAACGCGCACCAGAGAGCCGAAAAACTCGACTTCTTCGCCTTTGTGAAACAAGATTCATTGAAAGGCAGGACAGTATTATTTCCTTTGTAGAGCTCTTCAAATGCATCTCAATAAGTCTTGAAGAAATAACGAGTAGAACGTGGGCGATGTCTTCGAAAGCATCAACACTTTTGGCAGCGGTCCAAAAAAGTGATTTCCAATAAGCCTCATTGTAGGTATGCGAAAAACTATTCAGTTTAACGCTGCCCTTATCAGTTTTTCTACAGAACAAATCCTTAGATTTCGTGTCTGCAATCGACTGCATAAAAGAAGTTATGAATTCTCTTAAGAACATCAGAGAAAATGCCGAAGATTTTTTCAGAGATGCTTTTCAATCCGCATCCCAACTTGCCGTGGACTTATTTGGAGTTGAATTAAGAGCACCAAGAACTTCATTGAAACAAACAACGCATTCCAATCCAGAAACCTCTTCTACTGAAGCCTATTTTAGAGTGTCCATATTCGTTAATACAAAATCATCGTTTCAAGCAGTTGAACAAGTGAACGAAATGGAAAAGCCAACATGTTACTTTGATAATGCAATTTCGTTGTCAGCTCTGAAAGCTGAGTGCATTCTTTGGTGCGAAAAAATATCGGCGAGTGATCCTTCTACCAAAGTTTTGAAATTGCATGATATATGTGACAAGACTTAGGTACTTTAGAGCTATAAACTTCTTGCTTACGGTTTTACCAACGCTTCCAGTGACCACAGCTAGTGTTGAAAAACCCCTTTCAGCTATGAAAAGGATTAAAACAATGTCCCGAAGCGTTATGGAGAATGCAATGTTATGATATCTGTTGATTCGGATATTATTGTGCATCCAGATAAGGTGATTGATCTCATGTCAAAAAAAAATCAAGAAGTCTTCTGCTTTGAAAAGATTTGTGTAAAAAAATTATTTAAGTATGTTTGTTTAAGTACATACGATTTAAAAACTAATAGGAATCAATGAATTGGAATGTACATACGAACCAAAATCCTGGCTACGGCACTGGCCAGCAGTTTGAGTCAGGATAATATTGCTAAAACTCCTAACTCAAAAACTGCCGACCGTAGCCGAAAAAAAACAGTCGCCCAAAAACCAAATGGAAGTAGTCCTAAAGGCAATTTAAACAGCAATCAACGAATATTATTATTATAACCTAAACCTATTTATACATACATGTACATCAGGAAGAAGATGCGTCCTTTTCCAGGATAGGTACGTACCGTAAACAACCAGAATCCAATATCACATAGTACGGTCCTTTTCCACTTGCATCATGCACCAAATCGGTAGGTATCAATAACTCTACCAAGCCGAGGTATTTTTTTTATATACTGTGATATCTGTTCGTTTATTTGAGTTTCATTTTCTATAGCTATCCGAGTTGCCCAAATATAAAAGTTCCATGTAACCGAAGAGCCGTGAAATAGCAGTTGACAACTTGCAATTATTAGATGAGATTTTAAGGCCTTATTTAGAGCAAAGAGGTACTTCAGGTCGAAGCAACACCTTCTTTTCTATAAAACACATGTTAAACCAGGTCTTGAATATTGGGTCAACAAAAAAAAAAAAAAAAATTAAAAAACAAATTAGTGTTGGCCTCGACTCCAGTAATGCGTTTCGCCAAGATGTGGTGGGTGGGCTCATCAGTAGACAACCACCACATCTGATCTAGATGCACTGTTTGCTCGATTTTCACCGAGACTATATGATTTTTCAATCAACAAGTGACTGTGAATCATACCTCAAGACGAATCTTTGGTTCAAAGACTATCGCCGAGAGAGAGCAGCTGACTGTCGTCCTTTTGACGGAGGATACCCAAATGGGGCAGAACTTAACAGGGACATAAATCAATTGCTTCCTCATTAAAAAGTAATTAAAGTACGCGAACTAAGCACAGCTCTTCACCTCTAATTCCCATAGAAATAAATTTAAAAATAGTCCTACTAAGTAGTGAAAGCCTTTTTTCAGTTTAAAATCCACTCCTTGACGAAAAAGGAAAGAAAAAACATCACCCCCACATTAACCATATATACATTTTCACTTAACCAACCTAAAATATACCCTTCTCTGGTTAATAGTGCGGAAAATATCTTAATCGCAATCTAAACCTAAAAGACACACATTATCAAATCCATTTACGTTTCAGCCCTAAATCCGCCATCACTCCAAGCGAAGACACGCTCCCTCGCACGCTCCTCTTCAAAGTTTTCCCAATATAAGTGTATCTATACAAAGCCAGATTAGATAACAAACAAACAGAATGCATTGAAATGGAAAACAAGAAAAATCCATAAAATAAGCTCTTACTGTGAATGAGCTCAACAATCAAACAGACAAATAGAGAGAACAAAACAAAATGTCGAAAAGTTGGTACAAGATGTGAATGCCTTTCTATCGTCTATGGTCTATCCCATTCAAAAAGTAGAATGATGAATCATCCCCATCAGCCCCTCCTATACATAAGATATTTACTATTTAGATTGTAGGTGTAGGTATACCACCCTCCAAATTGTATTATGCCAGCATCATTTCCAAAAAGTATAGGCACGCTCCAGAATACAGATGTCCTTCTTTGTTTTGGTATCATATCAAAAAAGCCCGAAGAAGATAACAAAAACGACAACAACAAAAAAACACTGAACAACAAATTGGCATTTCAGTTCAGCATTCAGGTTTCGCACCTGAGTGGATGGATGGATTGTCGGATAGGATACCGCAAGGAAAAAAAATCCTCTGCTCGACTGAATTGTTCTACGCATTTTTTCGGCGTCATGAAGTGTGAGAATATGGCTTGAAAGAACTTCAAGGGATGTCGGACAATGGGAAGGGCAACTTGAAATTGAAAACCCTCAAAGGATATTTTACCAATTTTTTTTCCTGTAAAAAATTGATCGGCGTTTTGTGTATAGGGTTTCCCAAACTCCGACGAACAACGATGAAGGGTCAAAATCACAAAGGAAACCATTTACAGGGTAGGTATCTTTTTGTGGAGTTTAGAAAATTTGATTTTTTTTTTATTATTTTGTTTTTTTGTTTCGGCAAATCAAATTTTTGAGGTGTAAAATAAACTTTATGGTGATCAAATTGTTTTTATTCAGTTAATGGGGTGAAGAATAATTTGCGAATAAACCGATTGTGTAGTAGAAGCGATTTCCGGTGCTAATTGAGTTAGGTTCGTTTTTTTAGGTATACAATGTGATTGTCAGCTTAATTAGGAAGTTCTAAGAATTTTTCTTTGGATGTTTGAATTGAGCCAGTTTTAATTAAAAGTCTTGATTGAATTGTACAGACCATAAAAATTTACATCGCGTTGCATAATCTAATCAAAAAAAGCTCTCAAGTGGCGGAAGCTATTAACCTCGATGCGAGAATAATGTTTTGTTCATTTATCATTCTTTATTACTCCATTGAGATGCTATAATATTTTTTATGGGTTTTTGCTAATACCCTTTTGATTTGCATAAAATCACTCGATATCCGATACTAGTGATGGCAATATGAAGTCATGAATGCATACAAGACTTTGGGGGAAAGACAGGAGTGCAGTCTATAGTTTGGGTTGTGTATATGAGGACGTGAGTTACTACCAGTTCGTTGCATAGCGATATTATCGGGTTTACAGAACATAGTCTAGGTCGTTTTTTGTGGGTGAATGTGTTAGAAATAAAAGAGAAATTTATCAAAGTTACGCTTCGTCTCGTTGCATGTGCAAATCGGTATAAACTTTTTTGGTCTTGCAAAAGAGTCCAGAATATCAGTGAGTTAACGATTTTTTTTTTGTATGACTGGCGTTTGTCAAATTGCAACACTGAGACATCCTGAGAATTAATTTTCAATGTCCATCTTATCCATTGCAAGGGTCGTGGCTGTATTGGATGCCTCGCCCTTCCGCCATCGACTCTAAATCATTATGTGCAATCTTATTACCAACACATTTTGCACTTGATCTAACTATCTTATCCTTGGCTTACTTAGAGGATGCCTTTTGTGATTGCGCAGATTCTATATCACGTCCTGGTGGATATGCCTTAATTGTGACCAAACCAAAGAAGCATGTACCGTTCGCTATAGTACCTGTTTGACACAGTGTACTGCAAGTATTATCTAAGCCTAAATGTATATTGAAACCTTTGCAATGGTCTGTCAAACTGGAAAACCGCTCGCATTCAACCTATACCAAAGAAAGGGAGGAAATGTCTGCCACAAAACTATCGTCCAATAGCCTTACTTTCAATGCTCTCAAAAGTAATGGAAAAGGCAATAAATGTCGAAATAATCAAATATCTAGAAGGCCACCTGTGGTGACCTATCCATAGTACATGACCACATAAGTCAATTATGTGCCAGAGAGTAGCATCTGTTGTCTCTCTATATAAGAGCTTGTTCCGCATTTCTTCAGTCAGTCGATTCTGAGATGTGGAGCTGAACGCATCTATTTAGTGTCGAACACCGGTCTACACACCACCGATTAATAAGTGACAGATTTCGGAGCCGTCGTTCCACTAGAGACCTGTTAAGCTACGTAAAGCACTTATGGACGCAAGCAATTGAACAACACGGCGAATCCAGAGCCGTAGCCTTGGACATATCTAAGGCATTTGACCGAATCTGGCATAGAGCCCTATTAGGCAAGTTGGCGTCTTATGGATTACCACAACAACTCTTCAGATGGATGCAAAATATTCTTTTGGGAAGATCGATCCAAATTGTGGTAGATGGTGTATCATCTAATTCGTTTGCTATAAATGCAGGAGTGCCCCAAGGATCTATTCTTTCCCCAACTCTATTTCTTCTCCACATCAACGATTTGCCTGGATCGACAAATAATAATATCTACAGCTTTGCTGATGAGAGCACTCTTATACCCTCTATCTCGAACAGTAGGCCTGTGAATGCGGCTACATCACACAGTCAGAGATGTGAACAAATTAGTTCTCTAAATGATGATCTGGACAAAATCTTGAAGTGGGGATAAGACAACTTGGTTGTATTTAATGCAAACAAGACACAGCTCACAACAGTTCTTCAGATCCGAATGGGTGACCATCCAATCCATCCCAAGGACTAAATGCACCTTCTAGGAGTCTCGGTCAATTCAGGAATCACATGGCAGGACCACATTTATTATATCGCTAGATCGGCGTCTGCGAAGTTGAGCTACCAAAGGTACTTTAGCCCCAATCAACTTCTCCTTCTCTACAAAGCACAGGTTAGACGAGGCCTGGAATATAGCTCCCATATATAAAGCTCATCCCCAAAACATTCACTTAACCTACTTGACAGCATACAGAGACGAGCAGTTCGACTTATTGGAGACCCTACACTCACATCGAATCTGCAACCGTTGGTGCACAGAAGACAAGTCGCTGACCTGACGCTGCTTGTTCTATAGGTACTTCCATGGTAGATGTTCCGAGGAACTCAAGGACATTATCCCTCGAAATGAAACTTTTGGGCGACCCACAAGACAGGCTGCTAATGCTCATGACCATACAGTACACTTGACAACCGCGAGGACCACATCTTTCCAAAACTCCTTCTGTTACAGGACAAGCAAACTTTGGAACTCGCTTCCTGGGGATATATTTCCAGAAGACTACAATTTGCAGCAATTTAAGTGCAGAACTAACATACATCTGCAAGCATCTCGGGGCGCTGATGAAGCGTTATAGGTTTGCCTTTTCCGGGAGATGTATTTAAAAAAATATATATATATATGCGGCTATACAATTAGGGAGAACGTGTCAATAAATTAGGGAGATCTGTATAAAAACCAAACAATGTGTGCAGGCTATTAAAAGTGAATCAAGCAGTGTGCACGCATGCTAAAGTCAAGCGTTTATTAAATAAAATTAAATTATTATTAAATTAAAAAGCTTATAACACAAAACACTTACAAATAAAAACCAATCGGCTACAGCAGAGGTAGTTGTACGTGTCCTTCCAGAAATATTGTTGCTGATTACATGTATGGGCATATCTACACCCATTGAAACCAATTTTAATGCATACATATACGAGTACGAGTATAGTTGTGCAAATTTAATTTAAAACTTTTAATGCTTGCAGTAGCACAACGATGCCATAGTAAAGCAATTAGTTAGATTATGCTGAACTTTAGATAAATTTTTATCTATAGCTAGAGAAATTTGAACACATTTTGACTTTCATGAGACAGTGTTGTAAGTTAAATAAATTTTATATAGCCTTTATCAATAGTGTCTTGTCCAAAAAACGTACAACAAAAATGCAATTAAGAGAATTGTTTGCAAATATTTAACAGTATGTGTATATTTAGAAATTATTTGCAAATAAAATAAAATAACAACACAAAACTGTAAACACGGACAACAGAGAATATTGTTTAGAGTGTCTTCTTTTTTTTTATAGGTATAGTGTACATAATATTCGTTTCGTTAAAGTTCGAAGAATATTTACCTGCTTTTCACTTTTGTACAGTCTTGGTGGTTAAAAATGTTGACGGTTCTATGTTGTGTTTATTTTTTTTTACATTAAACTATGGCATAATATTCAATAAATCACATTAAAAATAAAATATTTCAACACTTTGCACTCACTTAAATATACACAGATATCTACAATTAATTCACTATACTTATTAATTGACATATACGTTTTTTAAAGCTTTACCAATGATTTTTCCCTTTTTATGTACACATTTTTCCTTATTCTAAATATTTATTTATTTAATAAAATAGGTATATATTATAAGGTTGGCCAGGACCACTAGTGGTTGACTTCAGTGTGATCAAAATCAAAAATAGGTTCTATGCTCCGGAAAGGCTTCGTTTGGTCCGCAATTCAATTGTTGGTTCAATCTTTGTTAAAAAGTTAACATTCATTTTGGTTTAAACTTTAAAAATTGTTTGTAGAAAATAAATTTTATTCACTTTAACACTAAAAAAAATAAAGTTTAGTCTTAATTTGGACTTTTGTGTATATTGTAGAAAATTCATAAGACTATTATGTATTGGTACTTAGGTCGTCTTTGGTTCATGGACATGTGGTTCTGGAAAGAGAATCAAAGGTAACATAGTTTAAGAAGACGGTCAATTTTATAAAATCAGTTGCCATTGAATCGAATCCAGTACCTAATGTCATACAAAACCGTGAGGTAAATAGATTGAGTTGAATTTCAGACAATCTCAAGGAATAGCAATCAAGTATTTGTCTCGATTTCAAAAATCAATATTTGATAGTAGGTATTATGAGCGGAAGAAACAGTCTAAAAAATTATCAACAAAAACATTTTATTAATCTTTAAAACTACAACACAAATAAATGGCCGATAATATTACATTTTTCTTGTGATTTTGTGAATGTAATTCAATTTCCTTTGCCAATCTACAAAGATGTAAAAACGAACTGTAGTCGCAATAGTTTTTATCGCGGTTGAAAAAAAAAAAAAATCAGCTAGTTGGTGCAAGAGGTCCGTATAAGACGATAGACCTAGCTTCTCACGTAGAACTTTCAGATTCCGTCAGAAGGGATAGGCGGGCGGTTAGACGTTACGGTCACTCTCTGCCGCTCTCTCCTGCCGTAGTCTTTCTCATCTGATCTGTATCAGCCATCCTCCTCACCAAAGGTAACGGACTGTCAGAAGTTACCACCGGGGGTTAGACTGATTCGGTCACCCTCCACCTTGACCCGAAGACTAAGTAGAAGAATTAAGTAGCTACCACCAAAAACCTCTCTTCGAGATAAACTACCCAATTTCGCAAATAGCAACGGTACTCCCACTGAAATGCCCGGCACATAGACTCTTTCTGGCCGTCTGTCTGTCTGTCTGTCCGACCGCACGATTACGGTCGTAATTTAAGAGCTATCGACTTGAAATTTGGTAAGTAAGCTTTTATCCACTAAACTGAGGCTAAGTTCGAAGATGAGCAAGATCTGATGAAAACTACTACTATACTTCCCATACAAAATCGGATGACGAAATTGATGATTTCATGAACTCAATTTCGTGCGCGGACGATACTGATGGTGAAGTTGATTTCGACGACGACGACGATGCTCGCGATCGAGATTTCATTTGTCAAGAAGAGGATTTGCTGAATAGTAATCTTTTGGTAAGTTCAAGTGAAATGATCGTTGAGGCAGTCAATGCAAGTAGCGATTTGAATGCAGCTTCGCTACCAATACCAACGACATTTGCTACTTCTGACGTTTCTGAGCCGAAAGTTGTAGATTCGCGGTTTAGAAAACGCAAGCGAGTAAACTCGAGTAAATTGCAACAAGATGAAGGCTGCCCAAACACTTCGAGCACCGTCCAATTTATAGGTTCGGTAAATGAGATGAAAAATAATTCGCATGAATTTAAGTCGATGTTATGGAGGAAAAAAAAATCTGCGGCTGCATATAAACGAAGTCGTTTTCCGTGGCGTAAAAGAGGTGTCAGATGAAGTAAAGGCATTGAAAACACCATTCGATTGCTTCAGTTAGGCCCGAAACACACATGCAATTTCAATCGCGCGACTGTTTAGTCGCAAAAATGAAACACATTTCAATGTGAATGCGCGCACATAATTTTGGATTTTATGTGCGCGCATTCATATTGAAATGCGTGTGCTTCATTTTTTGCGACTAAATAGTCGCGCGATTGAAATCACATGTGTGTTTCGGGCCTTACTGGGGAAGATATTCATTCGAAGCAGTCCGAACGACAATGACTCGCATGAAGTGCGAGTTCACTTCAATGACAATTTCTCTGCAATTCCGACAGTCCAAGCCGGACACGATAAATTGTATAAATTGCGACCACTGGTGACTCATTTCAACGAACGTTTTGGGACCATTCCGATGTTTCATCGTCTGTGCGTAGATGAACAGATGTGCACTACGAAAATGGGTGACAACCCAACTCGTCAGTACATGCCAGCCAAACCGCATAAATGGGTAACCAAACTCTTTGTACTGTGTGATCACACCGGCTATTCATATTCATTCTAAATTTATTCTGGCGCCGGAGATAATGTGATTCCTGAAAATGCCGCGGATCTTGGAGCTTCGTCAAATGTCGTCGTTCGGTTGTCTGCCAAAATCACAGATAACGTGAACCATATTGTTGATTTCGACAATTTTTATACTTCTCTGGATCTAATGACGTATCTAAGAAGCCGCGGTATATATAGCTTGGGAACAGTGCGTGCGAATCGAGTGCCAAACATAAAGCTGTCTAGCGATACTGAATTGACGGCACAAAGGGTTGAGCGGCGCTACTCCGAAGAATATGTCGCTAACGCTTATGGAATCGACTAAAACCAAAAGGTCGTCCAATATCATCGCCTGCTCCACCTCCTCCGAAGCCAAAGAAGACTTACATGCCAACGGATGACGTTCGCTATGATAATGTTAGCCACTGGTGCGCATTTCAAGACCGCACGGGTAAAAAAACATGCCCGCCTCAAGGCGGCATGTGTAATTTTAGATATACAGTAAACTTCACCAAACTGAAAACTGGACTTTAAACTCGTTCTTCTAATGCGAATGTTACTGATTTATTGATTCAAATAAAAAAATAAGGCCATAAAGGGTTAAATCAATGTTTTCTCTTATATTCACCCCTATCATGGCAAAAATATAGTTAATTTTTTACAAAAATTAAAAAAGATCAGAAAGAAAAATAGATCACGATCCCATACATTTATTAAGGCAACCCAAAGCAAAGAAAATAACTGAAAAACTTCAAACGGAAATCTTGAGTCTTGACTACTCATTTAAACAGCTTGAAAAGGTTATGCAAAGCAGAAAAAAATGCTCCTCATATTTCCCGCCCTGGATTTCAAATGTTCATTTCATGCAAATCACCTCATAGAATTGCAAGAGAGGGTTACGATTAACAAAAAAAAGCTATTTCAATATCTGAATAAATTGCTTGCAGACTTCGGATCGAATCTATTCAACCGCATTTATAGATACACTAGGAAAAAGCAGACAAGTCTTGTCTAAGTTCTCTTTGAGTCGTTTTAGTTTAATGTTAAACTCGAAATAATGAAAATCTGAGATGAATTCCTGAACGGCTACGGCATAGAACATTAGTTCTTACTATCCAAACCTTCTCGGCACAATTTAATTAACTTGAAGCAATCCCGAATACATCAATAGCAAATCATCGAGAAGAACGCGAATCCCTCATCGCAATATCCGAAAATAATCATCCCCCAAGTGAAGTCAGATACTTTTCTCCATTAAATCCAGATGTTGAGAAAAATTACTTCGTTTCTGGTTTCATTTCGGGAAATTCGCAGGATGAATAATTAAGTTTCCGTTAATTGCTTGCAAGTATTCTTGGGAGTTCTTGGTTCCTTATATTGATTCTCGTGTATTTAATTAATACTGCTGGAGCTGAGATACGACAGATAGGTAAGGGATTTCTAAGTAAATTCAACATCCCAGCCTCAAAATTGTGAAGCTACCAAATCGCATGTGTGTGTGCTACTTTCGTTAAATTTGAACTTAATTTCCATGTTCCTTACGTGTTCGTGTTTGCATGCATACCTATTCTCGTTTTCGTGGCACAATTATAAAAGTTTTATTTTCGTTGTATGGTGTAAGCAACCAAGGACTAGGACGACACTTGACACTGTTGGTAGGAATTTTTTTTTTATTTGTTAATTCTTTTGCTTTTAGCTGTTTTCTCGTTCGTACTTATACACTTGGGTCTAACAGATAATCACTTTTGACGGGTGCTGGGGCTGGTAATCCTTCTTGGTGTTGTGAAGGCAGTAATCTTTTCAAGGAAGTTTGTTTCATCGCTTCAAGTGGCAGAGAATAAAAGGACACTTAACCCTATTTTCCACTTTATTGCGAAATAAAGCATAAGCATAAACGTCAGGAGCAAACATTTTTTTTTTCGTTTTTAAGGATGAGTTTTAAATAGCAGCAAAAAGTGAAGATATTTTCTACAAGGGTCAGAGCTGTGGAGCTATGCAGGTGAACTCTAGGTGCATCAACAAATTTTAACGGATCTTGTTGTTAATGTACAAACAAATAATTTGGTGGACTAACAATTTTAAAAATTTATTTGAAAAAGGCGAACTATAAAGTTGGCTTTATGATGAAGTTTTGGGATTTTAGGCAAGATGGTGGTGGAGTAAAATTTTTCAAGAATTGGCTGTCCAATAATTCACTAAAAATTTGAATTTTGCCCCATTTAATCGTACAGTGATGCCAACGGAAAAAAAAGTTAAAAATGTGACAGCTGACAGTTCGGGGTTAGTAAAAATGGAGCGCTATACGAAAGTAGATTCAACGCATTTTCACTGTTGAGCAATATTTTAAAAATAACGAAGGTTTGTCAGCTACAGTGCGCAATTTTCGAAAAAAATAACACCGTCGTGATGATTTAAAACCATCAACTGTAAAGAGAATAATTGAAAAATTCAGAGAGGCTGGATCAATTAGTGATCTTAAACATTCTGGTTGTCCTGTGACAAGTCGTTCAACAGAAAACATTGAAGCAGTTCGCGAGAGTATTGCTGACAGTCCAAGAACATCAATTCGTCACCGTAGTCAAGAATTGGGCATTTCGAGAAGCTCTCTACAGCGAATTCTCATGAAAGATTTAAAACTTCATGCCTACAAAGTTTAATTGACTCAAGAACTGAAGACTTCTGTACTGACCATCCGCGAAGAGAGATCGTTGAATGAATTGTGGAACAACAAGTGGATGCTGATTTTTCGAACAAAATCGGTGCCATGAAATAAAGTCTTATGCAAAAATAAAGTCTTTGCCCGATCCATAAGAAAGGAGACCCTCTAAACTGCGCCAACTAAAGAGGCATCAGTCTCCTTAACATCGCTTACAAGATCCTGTCTGCCGTACTGTGTGAACGCCTGAAACCATTTGTCAACGAACTGATTGGACCCTATCAGTGCGGTTTTAGGCCCGGTAAGTCCACAACCGACCATATATTCACACTACGGCAGATCATGGAGAAAACCCAAGAAGTCCAAATCGATCTATCTATTTATCGATTTTAAAGCCGCATATATGACAGCATTTATAGAGACGAGCTATACGGAGCCATGTCTAGTTTTGGCATCCGTGCCAAACTTGTCAGATTGTGCAAAATGACGATGGAGAACGCTCGCTGCTCCATGAAGGTAGGAAACAATCTCACCGATACCTTTGATTTAGATAAGGTGGTGCTCTGTCATGCGACTTTTTCAAAATCATTCTTGATTGTCATACACGCTAATGACAGTGACATCATTGGCAGAACACAGCGAGCTGTCACTCATGCGTTTGTTATGTATTAGCATAGAAGCGGCAAAAAATGGGTTTAGTGGTGAATGGGGGTAGAACAAAATGCACACTGTCAACAAGAATTGAAACACAACGTCGACGAATGGGACAGAATGTCACCATAGACAGCTATAACTTTGAGGTGGTTATGTACTTTGTCTACCTCCGCTATAAACTCTGATAATGACACCACAAGGGAAATCAAACGTAGGTCGACTTACCAACCGCTGTTTCTTTGGTCTAAGAAGGCAACTGACTAGTAAGGTCTTGTAAAGAAACACTAAGGAGACTCTGAAAAGTCCCTCATTTTCACAGTTCTGCTCACAGAAGCATGGACTTTAACAAAGACGGATGAAGATTTTCTTGGTCGTTTCGAACGCAAAATTCTTCGAGTGATTTTTGGTCCCGCTTGCGTTGACGGGCTTTGGAGGAGGAGATTTAACAGTGAACTCTGCGACCTGTACAGTGACATCGGTCGACTAGATGGCTAGGCTAGGACATGTAGAGCGAATGGACACCAACGATCGGGCCGGCACCTCGCCTTAGGTGGCGCGCACAAGTGGAAGGGACCTCAACCAACTTGGAGTGCGCAACTGGAGGCAGTTAGCCAAAGATCGTGCTAACTGGAGAGGCGTGTTGGTTGAGGCCCAGGTCCACCCCGGACTGTAGCGCCATCTAAGTAAGTAAGTAAGTTGTTGATGGTTTCGGACTGTAGGTCACGAATTGTTTGGATGATATTGGCCTTAAGTGTTTGAATTGTTTCCGAATTGTTTTGTTGGCATAACATCGGTCCTTCACGGTTCCCCAGAAAAAAGGGGGTCATATCGTAGCTCAGAGGCCGCCAAATGACATCGCCAAGTTGGCTGATAATACGATTCGCGAATTTGGTGCGCAAAAGATTCGATTGTGGCATGGACTGTGTGGCATGGCGCGCCATCATGAATTAACCAGAGGTCGTCCAAATACATGTTTTCAATTTCAGTAAACAAATTCTGTTAACATGGCTCTGTAACGCCCACCGTTGACCGAAACGTTGTTCCCAGCCTCATTTTCGAAGACAATTGGTCCAATGATGCCACCACTCTACAATCCGCAGCCACATCCTCGACTGTACCATGAGGCAATGGCGACCATGAGTGTTATCCACCAGCATACAAGTCTCACGAACTTTTCGCACAAACTTGCGGTGAGTGCTTCATTTCGGCTAAAACTTCTTCTCAAAAAACGCACTGTTTGGGCTACACAGCACTCACGTTGGAAATAAGTTTTCAATATTTCCCAACGTTGTTTAAGCGTAAAGCGACTTCCGCAGAGGTGTGATACTGATTTGTTGCCAAAATTTCAAGCGGGAAACAGCTGTCAGTGTCAAAATAACCTATGATTTAAGAAGAAACCACTAGGTGGCCTCACATCATAAATACCCTAATTTAGACCATTCAAAATTTAGCATGCAATTTTAGCGCCACAGCTTTTAGATAGAAACAATCTAAAGCTTACCACAGGTCCATCTATAAACAAACCTCGCATATAGCCTTAATATAATTGAAACCCACTTAAAACCAACTTCGAAGGAACTCCTTATTCACTTAGCCAAGTAAACATCAGAATTGCCGCACCATCATATAGTGATCAACTTTCATCCCTCTTAACTGATAGGAGAACACTTTGTGATGGTCGGTCACCCTCACCCCGTTACCATATCAATGATAAGAAAACTCTCTGCTGTGGGTTTCAACTTAATACGAGTATACTGATGTTTTCCTCTTGCTGTCTATTGAAGAATTTTCAGAAAACTTTTCCCTGCAAGCTTCTTACGAAAAATAATTCCTTCCATAAAAAGTGGCCAACGATAACATCTTAATAAAGTTGCGTACATATAAATATAATTTGTAGAGCTGGGAAGAATTTCCTAATTAATAATAATTCCAAGAGTAGGTACTTAAAGCACCATCATGACTTTAGTTCATTTACAGGTGCTGATCGTTTTCCTATCATCTCCAGCGAGCAACATTCCGGCGGCAACTAATAAAGGCACTTATTCTAATCGATGCCTACTTCCTTCTAAACAGCATCAACAAAAAGTTAATCAAAATTGATAAAAAGTTTAACAGGCTTTAATCAGTCGACTATCCTTTCAAACAGGACGACAGGACATCATTATTTTCATTCCAATATTATTGTAATTATCATCGGCAGCAGCTGGAGTATATAAACTCAACACATTGAAGCATGGAACTCATTGTGTCAATATTAAGGTCGACATAGGGCGTGAGGTGGCGCCAACCACCCCGACACATGCTGTGAAGTTTTTACTTGCCTTTGCTTCGAATAAATACAATTTTTGTCAAAAATGTCAAATTGGATTAAAGCTCAGCTGGGTTGTTACTTGTTAACTTGTGATAATGTGCGAGCAAGAGATATCTGTCTGCGATGGTGTTCATTTAAGGAATTCCTATTATCCTTGCTGGGGATGTTGTCTTTGTCTTCATAGCTTATTTGTTGTTTAAGCTGCTTTGGAGGGAGCGATGTTGAAACTTTTGAGTTTGACTGATTTATTGTGAGTTTTATTTTGACAGTTTTAACACAGAAAATAAAACGACGTGGCATGTAGCTTGCGGGAGGATAAGGATTGGCGATAAAGCAATCATGTGAAATTTTTGTCATTTTTATCGATGGATTTTTGCTAGAAAGTTCATTTTACATAGATGTTACATATAGTTATGAGTTTTTGCCTCTGGTGGTCTGGTAGCTTATCTAATTTCTAGAAAAAGAAAACCCCGCACTTCTGTCGGCGAGAAATTGCTTCAGTGCCATTTGAACACCCTCTAAATTTAAATATGTACTTATTTTCATTTAAAAAGTTCTCCATAGATTGGCACAAGTTGTGATAAATCGTTGCAGCAGTGTCTATCAGGATCATGTATAGTGCTTAAAAAAAATGCATACTAAACTCAGCGAATTTTTCGCAGTTGTTCTCACCACATGGGGTCTAGCGTTGCAGTGATAAAAGATTAGACACTTTTTTGTTGACCAAAGACTTATATTTGCGCTGAATCTCTGTATTAAATGAGTACAATGACGATCAGAAATTAAAGCTATATTTTATTTAACTAGTTCATAGTACACCGAACCCTTGTGATACCACCAACAACACAGCACAACCTTTTTAAAACACACATCTTTAGTGCCGCTTTAAATTGAGGCTATTTTTCTACAAATCCGCTTTTCATATTCTCTAACCTCCGCCCCACAAACGGTTACCTTATTTGGACAATTTTGAGGCATATATTTCATAAGATACCTTGGAACAACCGCATCTGATGTACTCTAAGCTTTAAAGTTACTTTTAAGGAAGTTATTGTTGAATTTGTCTGGATCTCCTTGCCGAAATCCGCTGTAAGTTTGGAATAGTTCGGAGGAGCTACGTCTAAACTGCACCTTACAGTGCGTATTTTCTAGCCTCACGCGACACAGCTGAATCAGTTTTGCCGGGATTCCGAATTCGGTCATCGCCATGTACAGCTTCTGACGATGTATGCCATCATACGCGGATTTAAAGTGGTTTGAAGATTTTCGACTTGAAATTCGTTGGTTTTTTTCAGGATTTGCCTGAGTGCAAATAATTGGTCTATAGTCGATCTGCGTGGCCGAGGAACTCAAAGACTTTATCCCTGGAAATGCATATTTTGGGCGTCCCACAAGAGACCATGACCATACAGTACACTCTTGTCAACGGCGAGGACATCAACTCAAAACTCCTTCTGTTACAAGACAAGCAAACTTCGGAACTCCCTTCCTGGGGATATATTTCCAGAAGACTACAATTTGAAACAATTTAAGTGCAGAACAAACATACATCTGCAAGCATCTCGGGGCGCTGTTGAAGCGTTATAGGTTCGCCTTTCCCGGGAGAAGTATTTAAAAAAAAAATACATATTTATATTTATGTACTGTATTGCTTTGGCAATATGAGTCTTACTTGCAGTTTCTGTTGCATCTGCAAATGCAAAATCACTTAACCTGCTCGTAAATTTCTGAGGAATTTATCTTTAACAATTTACCCCCGATAAATAGATTAAGTCTTCTCACACATTTTTAAATGGCATTAAATCAACAAAGTGGGCAAATCCGTGCAGGATATTAATTATTTAAAATAAAAGCACTGTACTGAACCACCCGTGTACTGTAGGTACATTTGACATTTCGAATAAAAAGAGATGTAGGTACATCAAAGAATTTTTTTAGTTAATAATGCATGACGCACAATTCCAACAAGGTCAAACAGTACCACTGTACCAGGTAAAACCATTTTTTAGGGTAAATAAATAAAACCTTTTATTCATTAGAGATGGAGGGTTTGTGCACATATTGTGTACATTTTTATCGTTACATGAGTTTTTATACGCAATATTTTTCCTTGATATAGCTAGATATGTTAGAAAAATAAACTGCTTTCTGTTGTAACCATCGACCAACTTTGTTCTTTAAAGTGGAATTATGAGGCTTATTTTAATTTTCTTTGAATTATTAATAAATTAGCATGTGTATAGTAAAGTAAAGCAGAAAGATTCCGAAATAAGTTAAAGATTCTGTCTTTAAAAAAAAGCTAAAATGAAGAAGAAGCTTAAATGTTTATATATAAGAAGTTTCTGTTGACCCTCGGCATGTCGATGTCGCCCGCAAATGTTAGGTACATACGGGCAAGAAATTGAAATTAATGGTAGTACTTAATTTGAATAACGTAGCTGTTTTCTTTAATGGTACCAATACCAATAATTATTTCCAACCAGCATAGTCATTTAAATTACAAATACATTTCTTCTTATTTGTTTAATTGGGAGCGAGGTGTTAAAACGGCTCAAAAATTTCCACAACTACGCCACAAAAAACCCTTCTAAATGCTACTAAAACGGTTCTACAAATGCATCTAAAAACGGAAACTTAAAACACCTCTAAAATCGCCTCTAAGAATGCCTCAAAAAATGTCACAAAAACGCCTCTAAGTATTCACAAAAAAAAAAAAAAACACAAAAAATGACTCCAAAAAAGCCTCTAAGAACAAAAAAAGATACAAACAAAAATGTTCAAAAATGTCCCAAAGTCGCCTCTAAAAACGCCACAAAAACGCCTCTAAAATGCCATAAAAGGCGCCACAAAAAACGTCACGAAAACGTCCACTAAAAACACCACATAAAACTAAACACTAAAACGCCACAAAATACGTCTCTAAAAACGCTACAAAAAAAAGCTTCTAAACACATCTAAAAACGCCACTAAAAACACCTCCAAAATCGCCTCTAAGACCGCATTAAAAAGGCATTTTAAAACTCCACTAAAAACGCATCAAAAACACGCATCAAATCGCCACAAAAACGCTTCTAAAAATGCGGCAAAAAGAGCCACTAAAACCGCCTCTTAAAACTCCACTAAAAACGCCAAAAAAAATGCCTCTAAAAACGCCTAAGGGTTTAATCCTTTTTGCTATATTAATTATTGGTCGTAGTGAAAAAATTGTATCAAATTTTGTATTTAGAAGATAGGGCCTAGAAAATACAAATGATCAATTTATTCAAACAAATCGTTGCAGCCGTTGTCCGTACTCATTTCAATAAAATTAACATATTCAAAACAAACAAAAAAGAACACCCAATAAATAAATACCAGCCCACTGCCTCTAGCACAGGCACGTGTAGTGTATACCTTTGTATACAAGAAAACCGCGAATACATTCGATCAACGCTCAGCTAGTATCCCTACAGCCCTTTGGCATTTGGCATTCATACTTTTTTTTCTATCAGTATGCTATCCCGATTTTATTCAAATGGACTATGTAGACTCACGTAAGGTGGCTGCAGTAATGTGAACAAAGAGCTTAGCCGTTTTTGCAAAAAGACAATGGGCTTACCAAAACCAAATATAATGCCCAACTGATGGCTAACAGAGGAATCGTGGTAAATGTGTGCCTGTTGTAGCAAGCTGTGTTCATATTCGTGACATTGCAAATCAATCCTTCAAAGGGAACAGAGTACATATATCTGCAGCTGATATCTTTTATGTTTTATGGCATACATTCAATAGATTCAATCATTAGTTTTTCAAAAACAAAGTCTGTTCTGCGAGATAGCCAAAAAACACAAAAAAAGGAATCAACACGATTTAAATTTGCCGCTGTTTTCTTACCGTTCCTGAGTGCGAAGCATTTTACAAAAGCCTATGCAATTTTACTAATTTTGTTCTAAAATCTGCTCACATTAAACAAATTTCATAAAAATTAAAACAAATTTTTGGGGAGGTAGGTCTCTCACTACTAGTAGGTACAGCTTTTGAAATTTTGTGGCATAAGCATTCCCGTCTGCCTTCTCCAAAGCCCGTCAACGGAAGCGGGACCAAAAACCACTCGAAGAATTTTGCGCTCGAAACGACCAAGAAAATCTTCATCCGTCTTTGTTAAAGTCCATGCTTCTGTGAGCAGGACTGTGATAATGAGGGACTTTTCAGAGTCTCCTTAGTGTTTCTTTACAAGACCTTACAAGTCAGTTGCCTTCTTAGGCCTAAGAAACACCGGTTGGTGAGTCGAACTTAGTTTGATTTCCATTGTGGTGTGATTATCAGAGTTTATAGCTGAGGTAGACAAAGTACCTAACCACCTCAAAGTGACATTCTGTCCCATTCGTCGATGTTGTGTTTCAATTCTTGTTGACAGTATGCATTTTCTACCGACATTCACCACTAAACCCATTTTTTGCCGCTTTTGTGCTAATACTTAACAAACGCATGAGTGACAGCTCGCTGTGTTCTGCCAATGATGTCACTGTCATTAGCGTGTATGACAATTGTGCCCCTGGTGTTGGCTTGCGAGTTTCGAACATTTTTCTCAAGAATGATTTTGAAAAAGTCGCATGACAGAGCATCACCTTATCTAATTAAAAGGTATCGGTGAGATTGTTTCCTACCTTTATGGAGCAGCAAGCGTTCTCCATCGTCATTCTGCACATTCTGACAAGTTTGGCAGGGATGCCAAAACTAGACATGGCTCTGTATAGCTCGCCTCGTTAAATGCTGTCTTATGCGGCCTTAAAATCGATATCAATTTGCACTTCTTGGATTTTCTCCAGGATCTGCCTTAGTGTACTGTGAATATTGGGTCAGTTGTGTACTTACCGGACCTAAAACCACACTTATAGGGACCAATCAGCTCGTTGACGAATGCTTTCAGGCGTTCACACAATATAGCAGATAGAATTTTATATGTGATGCTGAGAAGACTGACGGCTCTATAGTTGGCGCTGTTAAGAGGTTCTTCTTTCTTTTGGATCGGGTAAACAATCATCAGGCATGCATGTACATACTAACTCAATGTTAAACATACGTATGTGGCACTAGAAATTTTAATATTGGTAAGATATCTCTACCCTAGAAATCAATATTCTAATAAAACACCAATATCTGTTTTTTGTTTTTTTAAATCTACAACATATTTACTTAATATTTCTAAAAGTGGCTTTAAATATTCACAGCTTCTCCTTCAGCACATACTGCAATTCATTGTCATGTCCATCATGACAACGACCTGTGTATGCATATGACGACCGTGGTGAGAGATGAATATTGCTCTATCGGTCACTGAACGACTTAACCCTGAATAACAGAAAGGACTGCTGGGTTAAATTCGAATATGTAAATCATATGGGATTGATCCGGAAAGTTTTCAATGAATATCTCTCGAACTACTTTGAATGCATACGCTTCTGGGGAGTGTTTTTTTTTTGTGCTTCTACTTTTGCTGTTTGTACTTTTGTCCTCTGAATTGGCATTCGGGATCCTTATTGTGTATCCAGAAATTGAATTGATTGAATTTGCTTTCGGATTCGTATTTATACAATACCTTGAGGATATCCGTCCAATTTCCACCCTAGTTTGCATTCATATTTCCTTAAAGCAATTTATTCGTTTGCATGATATGAAGCACTGCGGTCTTCGGCTATATTCAGAAATTGAATGCGTACCACGTGAGACCGAGATCCGATAATGTGGCTTTCATTTGAAGGTTTCATTTAAATTTAATCATCCCCATAACCAAGAATAATGTCATAAAACCGTTATTAACTGATGTGGGTGTATTTGTTTTTCGTCAGTCGATTTGAAAATACCGGGAGCGTGAATTATAATTAAAAAAAAATCGGTTATGCTCTAAATTTTTAAAGGTGTAACAGTGCTGCTCATGCCAATAGTTTTTGACGGGTGAACCACGAAAGCGAGATTTCAAAGTAGCCAACATTTTCGGTCTTATCCCGCAAGCGTTGTGTTGGGAAGCCGAGGGATGGCAAGGTAAACTAATTCATTAATATTTTATAGAAGGTGGAACAGCGAAAACAGTCATGTGCGAGTACGACTGATGATTGATGAATAACTTTGTATAGGTATTAAGTATCCACAAACTTGAATGATCAATTTGAAGAGGGGAAATCACAAGACTGTGGTCAATACCCGCACCAACATTTTCGAAACATAATAAATATGAATTAATTCGATGACTTCTTATTTACACCCGAAGGAAAAGTTGCACAGTTTTTGTTAAATTAGCTTAGGTATGGTGCCCTCTACCAAAATGCCTTTTCATTTGGCACGGTATTTTGTAAACTGCATTTTCTGACGGACTTTAGATTGATTGGTAAGATGATGTATTTTTGAAAAATAAAAAAAAATTCAACTAGCGCGTGAATCTGCACACTGTAAGTGCCATTTTGGAGGCAAAAAGTGATTGTGAACTATAAACCTAAACTTCTAGTCTTCTAATTTACCATTTCTGGTTTCATCAAAATTTTGTTGGGTATTCACATTGACCGATTGTCCATATTACAAGAAAGTTCATCAAATAAAAAAAAAAAGATTTTAAAATACCGCATTTATGTGGCAATCATATTGACAACCCCGATTTTTAACTCAACAAACGCATTCTTCAATGTGATTACAATGACAACTGCAGTTGTTAATCTTACAACTTTTTTCTTAACTTTTAGTACTAAGAATTGACGACAGCCCGTACTTCATATTGGCTATTCAGTTGTTAAACGTATTTTCAAAAAATGTTCATCATATCGACAATTTTGTTCGTCAATTTGACAATTTCCAGTTAACAGCTACCCATTGGTTCTGAGATTTAAACGGCAGAATACTGTCGTTTAATTTAAAATATAGAATGAACTCTGTTAAAGGTTTAAACGAAACTGTTAAACCGAGTTAATTGTTGAAGTTAATTTTAAACTGAATGTCCACAATGGTTTTTGGGACTCCAACGAAAAAATAAGAATTAGCAACGAGTTTCAATTAATGATCTTTATTCGGCTGTGGTCCAATGGAAAAAGAGACCGAGCAACCATCTCCCAATTTCAATTACAAATTTTTTGGTATAAACCAGAAAGGGATATTTTAAAGGGAAATGTTTTCACATCGAAATGAATTTTAAGTTAATTCACAGTTTTAACAATATTTCAGAGCAAAGTTTTTATGCAATTTTGTTTGTACAATAAATATTAAGTTTTAAAAGCATGTAAATGTAAAGTATGAACCCTGAAATTGTAGTTTAAGCTCCCACTGTGAAACTGGTGGTAGGCTTATTAAAATGAAAAAAAAAATAAATATGTACATTCAAAATGAAATAAAAAAAACTTCATCTTCAAGCAAAAGTCTTCGCAGATACATATACAACTTGTTAAGCGGTACCTACTTTAGTAACTACTCGTATTTATGAAAAATAAAGTTTTATGAAATAAAAAAAAGTACTATTGGCACGACATCACTAAACAAACCCAAACAGCTCGTCATCAACATATTGTACGAGTCGCAATGCCCCTCAGTCTCCCACTCAGACTCCATTTAAAACTTTGACTGACATTCGAATTAAAGTCCAATTTCAGCCCTCAACGTAACTTTTACTCAAATTATTAATAATTTGTTTCTATGTCTCTGCTCTATAGTTACAGACGACGACTCATTAATAATTCATAGAATAAACACGTTTAATTAACCTCAAATTTTCCTAAGTAAATGTAACCAAGACATATGCTACGCAATCTACTACATTAATTTAACATGCTCCTTGCGTGAACACTATTCATTTAATTAGGTGTAGTACTGGTAGCCCTTCCGCATGCGGTCCCCCTAAGGCACGTTCGCACTCTACGCACCCCATTTCAGCGATAAGATTGTCACTTAATAGAGTTCTACAAAATGAGTTAGCGCCCCCAAAGGACTTCACCAGGATGAAGCTAATTACACATTATCCCGAGAACGCGTGCATCATATAAAACAGAAGATAAAACACGAAATCTCAGCTCAACTTGAGATATTTTATTCCATTAACGAGACATATCTATACCAACATCTCTATTGGCAGCAATCAAAACTATTTGAAATCGAATCTCAAATTTTAATGGAATTTCATATTCGCACTGGGAGTTGTAGTATAGTCAATCCCGTGCTCCATTTTCGAGTACTTTAACTTTAACTTTAGTGAAAGTCCATACCTTTTGTTCACATTCGCAGAGGAACTTCTGTTTCAATTAATTTTTATTACCGTCCTGGGAGACTGTGTGAAAAATTATTACAAAACGCAAAATTTTACTCACGAATACAGACGTATAGAAGTGGTCCTGCAGATACTATACTAGTATGTATTCCCATTTCTATGGTACAATGGAAAAGTTTTAAATTGAAACTGGTCTAGCAGTAGATACTATACCATTATATTCAATTAATTGTTTCATCGATCTAGGTAATTGATGTTTAGAGACATTTTTGTCCTTGTATCGGACCTGGACGTTTACATTTTTTCAGCTCTAAATAGCTTTCTGCTCTGTAAGTTCATGAGAGTACAATCAGCAAGGTGAAACTCAAGGAGACACATTTTGCACAATATACATAGTATGAATTTCACCTAATGTACCTGGACAGTTATGTAGGCCTTGATTTATTGATGTAATTTCTATTCATAGGCCCTAAATTGGTTGTAATTTGTTTCTTGTGGGCGAAAAAGGATATAATTTCAGCTGAGGTGGTGGCATTTATGGTCGAGACAATTTTGTGGCATTGTATTGAGAATGTGAGTTTTTTATGTGAGAGAACTGCAGGTGCCTCATAAATGTGTAAGTAGTATAATTTTTGCAAAATTACGCAAAAAATGTTATAGAACAATAGCAACTGTTAGGCCCGAAACACACATGCGATTTCAATCGCGCGTCTTTTTAGTCGCAAAAAATGAAGCACACACATTTCAATATGAATGCGCGCACATAAAATCCAAAATTATGTGCGCGCATTTACGTTGAAATGTGTGTGTTTCATTTTTTGCGACTAAAAAGTCGCGCGATTAAAATCGCATGTGTGTTTCAGGCCTAACGCTGAAAAAAACAAAAATAGTTGGCGCAACTGGTCCGTATAAGCAAGACAGCCTATATGCCCATGCGATTGTGCGGGTTTTTATTTTTGGGACGAATGTCAGTGACCTACAATTTTATGCCGAGTCCGATCTTTATAAAATTTCACTTAAGGGTGCTGGTGATATGGGGTAATTTCGCTCTTCGTTCGGGCGAAAATTCTTGCCACCGTGATTTGGCGACGCGGCACAATTTCTGCAAACCCGAGCAAAAAAATAAAAAAGCACGAAAAACCACTTGGTTCTTTAAATTAAACTTTTATTGAAAGTAAATGCGCACACGATTAAAAATTGTTCTGGCGGCAGCCATTTGCTATTCGAGTACAAGAGGGAAAGACAAAAGTGCAAGATGACAACTGACATTAAAACAGCAATGGCTGTTGCAGTTTTTGTGGAACGTAACATTTTGGTGATGCCAACTCTATATATTATGTGTTGGTTGACTGAAGGTCAAAACAGAAGTTAACAGGTGCATTAGAGTAATATACGAGGTGAAGGTTATTTTCTAAAGAAACCATAAAAAAATATCACAAAAAAACAAACAACTGTTTGAAAACTTTTATGGGGACTCTTCATAATTGATTGGAACCATATATACTTACTTACTTAATTACCTACTTACTTACGGTGGCGCTACAGTCCGGGGTGGACCTGATGGGCCTCAACCAACAAGCGTCTCCAGCCAGCACGATCTTTGGCCAGCTGCCTCCAGTTTCGCACGATAAGTTGGTTAAGGTCCCTTTCCACTTGCGTGCGCCACCTGAGTCGCGGTCTTACTCTACTGCGTCGTCCCTCGGGTGTGGATTCGAAGATCTTCCGGGCCGGAGCATTCACGTTCATTCGCTCTACATGACCCAGCCACCGCAGTCGTTGGACCTTCACTCTTCTGGCTAGGTCAATGTCGCTGTACAGCCCGTACAGTTTGTAGTTGTATCTCCTTCTCAATTCACCGTCTATGCAGACGGGACCGAAAATTACTCGAAGAATTTTCCTCTCGAAGCAACCAAGAGTAAGCTCATCCGCTTTTGATAGAGTCCATGCCTTTGCACCATAAAGTAGGACTGGGATGATTAAGGTCTTATAAAGGGTCACTTTAGTTGTTCGAGTTGTTTCTTAGCCCAAAGAAACAGCGATTGGCAAGAGTTATTCTTAGCTTAATCTCAGCGCTGGCGCTGGTGTCATTGTCTGAGTTCATAGCGGAGCCTAGATAGACAAAGTCCTTTATCACCTCAAAGTTATATCTGTCTATAGTGACATTCTGTCCAAGACGTCGGTGTGGGGTGTCCTTTCTTGATGACAGCATATACTTTATCTTGCCCTCATTGACCGCCAAACCCATATTTGCCGCCTAAGTTTCAATGCTCACGAAAGCGCCAGTGACATCACGCTGCGTTCTCCCGATTATGACGATGTCGTCGGCGTAAGCGAGTAGGCGGACTTTTGAAAGATAGTGCCTCTGTATTAAAATATACAAAAACAAAAAAACGATAAAAGTGCAGCCCGGTTTGCTTGAAAAAATACAAGTGGCAACCTTAAGCACATTTCTATGAAAATGGCGTCGCTTCCCACTAAGAGAGTAAATGTCATCGGTGTCCCAGGCCCAGCCTCGGGCGAGATGTTTCCAATTTTTCGAAATGTGGCAACGAGTGTCGCGCCATTGTGTATTGCTGCATGCATTTCCTTTGATTGGAAATTATTTGACAACTCACGCTAGGCTCGATCTCGCTGTCGTCTCGCTCTCACGCTGCATTGTGAATCAGCCATTATGGTGGCTGGGATGACGTTGTTTATGAGTTTATTAACTGTTAACCTGGTTCAATTGCATATACATACACAGCCGACCTTAAGTTGCGAATTGTGCCGTCATTTGTTTCGGGCCTAAGCTGGCTCACGGGTGGTATGACCCTAAGGCCCGAAACACACATGCGATTTCAACCGCGCGACTGCTTAGTCGCAAAAAATGAAACACACACATTTCAATGAGAATGCGCGCACATAATTTTGGATTTTATTACGGATGCATTTTACTGCTAGCTAACTGCAACAAATTGAGCCTTCGTTGAAAATAAAACTTTGTTTCCTTGTCCAAAAGAAGAGCCGTTGTTTTTTTTTTAATTTCCTTCAAATCATTATTTTCTTAATACCTACGTATCTACTTGCTTTCGACAAGTCATTCCAAATCAAAGTGATAAGTATTAACAATCCAATCGGATGCATAAGAAAGGAAAACGCTGTCCCAGCAAGAACAAGGGATAGCTTCAATCAGCTTCAATCGCCGACCTCCGACATTTTCAAAAGTAATTTTTCAAAAATTTTTTTAGGTGAACTTTGCTTTGACTGTTGTCTTCTTTCCCACTCTATACGAAAAAATAAAAAAAATAAGCAGAATGATAAATAACTTACTGCACAGTGTGCCACAATAATCAATTTTTAAGGGGGCTGTAAAAAGAACTCAACCATCCCATCCGCCTCTGAACTTCTTAACAACAACCGTTGGAACATTATCTACATGCTGGCTGCTTCTATTCGAAAAATATTTCGTGAAAGCAATTGATTTTATTGCACAAAGAAACTTATAAATTTTATTATAAACACGAGAAAGAAATATCTGAACGAAATTGCTCCAAGACATTGATGATACTGGATAGGTATAGCTATTTTACAATCGTTTTTTTTTTTTTTTTGTTTAAGGAAAAGATTTCTCGAGAAGATGATACATAATAATTTATTTATTGTTTGGGAGTCAAATGTATAGTTAAGTCACTATAGGTAGTGTATAGTGTATCATACAACTTTGGATATTAAATTCAGACAGTTGGAAGCGAATTATGTAAGAGCTTGGACATTTTTTTTTTCAAATGACACTTTTCTTCTTATAGGTACCGTCTGTCTGTTTTTCAACAGAAGATTGATGTGGCACTTTCAATTAAGCCCTTAGGTGTGTTAAAAGCAGGTGGTAAATTGTCTGTTAGCAATTATTTCTAGACCGTTATTCAGACCGTATTCCAAGTTTTCTGTATATTTGTGCAAAGCTTTCAAAGTTTACGAAGCGCTTCATATCAATAAACAATAACAGCCGTATTAATAATAGCTGCGGAACTTCGTGTTATCCCTAACTAAAGACTAACCCACTGGTTAAACCCAAATTCCCATTTATAAACATTTTTAGAAGATAACTAAGCTTTCGTAACTTTTTCATAACTAACTGACGGTGGTAGGTGTGTTAGTGATTTGTTAGCTTTGCAAAACATGTTTCCGCGCAAAATGACAAATGGTGTTTCGCGTTTAATTTCGTTTGATTGATCTGAATGTGGTAAAAGGGTAATAAATAATTGAATAAATTTGCAAAAATTGTGGATTGAAATGGTTCACCCTTTTTAAATAATTTGAATATGCTAGACGAAAAAAAAAAAAAACGAAAAAATTCTGTGAGAATATTTATATAAAACATTCAAAAATAAATATAGATTTTCAAAACGAAATATAAAAAAATTAATTGCATTAGTAAGAGTAAGAAAATTCTAATTACATTTGAAAAAGAAGATGGCAGCAGAAACGAAGGACGCATTCCTGTCAGTTTTCAATACAATTTGGAGAAGCGTTGCCATCACAAATCTACGATAATAGGAAACACGTCAATTAGTTAATGCATGGGTTATATTTCTTTATAAATAAGAAAATTTAGTCAGTGAGTTAAATTTTTAACTACCAGTTACGTAACAAGTGAGTTAGAGAATGGTTTGAGATCTATTATTAATACGGCTGTAAGTTTTTATATTTCTGTAATCATAAGATAGGGCCGATGAAGACAATAATCACTCTTTCAAATCCAGAAAAATAGCATGCGATCAAATAAATTTTGAAATCGCTTTACCTTCCTGACTAAACAAAGTGTTCAAAATTTATTCCAAACTGGCGCTACCGGCCATAGTATAGCCATTAGACCCGGCAAACGTTGTTTTGCCTGCTCGTACATTTTCATTGTCCGTCAATTGTTCTGCAGCACCAGCAATTTCATTTAGCTGATGTGTCCGGACTGATTCTTTATTCCGTGTTCTTCGACCGATATTTTCTCAGACGTGTGCCCACGAATTGTATTGTCTAGATATATTTTTAATCATGACTGTCGAGGAATAGCGTTTCAAATGTATTTTTTGTTATGAGAGGCGTGTCTCATGCCCTTTTGTCCAATCCCGCTAGGTTTTGTAAAATGCTTCAATCAGGCAATGCTCAGAAATAGTGATTTAAATAAAATTGTTGTAAGTGTGGTGCCACACTTCGAGCGGTTGTGCGTCCAATTTTCACCAAATGTTAATCCAAACCATCCTTGGGCCTACTCAAATATACACAAAAAATTTCATTAAAATCGGTCCAGCCCTTAGGAGGAGTTCGATTACAACACACAGAGACGAGCAGTTCGTCTTATTTGAGACGCTACACTCACATCGAATGTACAACCGTTGGTGCACAAAAGACAAGTCGCTGACCTTTGCTTGTTCTATAGGTACTTCCATGGTAGATGTTCCGAGGAACTCAAAGACATTATCCCTCGAAATGCAACTTTTGGACGTTCCACAAGACAAGCAGCTAATGCTCATGACCATAGAGTATACATTTGACAATCGCGAGGATATCAATTTTCCAAAACTGCTTCTGTTACAGGTCAAGCAAACTTTTGAACTCGCTTCCTGGGGATATATTTCCAGAAGACTACAATTTGAAACAATTTAAGTGCAGAACTAACATACATCTGCAAGCATCTCGGGGCGCTAATGAAGCGTTATAGGTTCGCCTTTCCCGGGAGAAGTAAATATTAAAAAAAAAAATACAGAAGAATTATATATATAAAGACTAGAGGGCCCTCTAACGTTGTTTTGCCTGTTCGTACATTTCCATTGTCCATCAATTGTTCTGTGGCCGTTTTATTACTTTTTTTGAGTGTTTGTTATTTGAAATTGTATTCATGAGCTTATTCTTGGTTTTTATTCTTTTCTTTTATTGTTGAGTGTTTATTATTTGAAATTTTGTGGAATCGGATCGCAGCGCCACCTACCGGGTCCAATTGTGAATCTAAGCCATCCTTAGACCCCTTCAAAAACACACATAAAATGTCATTAAAATCGGTCCAGCCGTTTGGGAGGAGTTCGGTTACAAACACGTAGAAGAAGACTATTAAAATTTAAAATACACAGCTGTAAGCTATTTGAGAACATTTTATTCAGCCGTTCAAGTATGCTCCGGCCCGGAAGATGGAACGGGAGCGGTTTGTCTTTGGTCGAATGCGTATATTAAGGGATCCTGCAGAGTACCTAACCTAACATATTAAATTAAATCATGATCTATAAGTGCTTAAGCTATATTGGATTAATGACAATTTTCCCAGTACCACTGGCGACAACTCAAAATGATATGAAATGCTGGACAAAGAATATGTGGATTTTCTCGAACAGAAATAGCCATATAAAGACTATGGTAGGATAGATACAACAGCTACGATTTCATTTCTATTTTATTAAATTAGCTAACCGTGACCACTTTGATTAATTAGCAATCTGTGATTTGTTCTTCTCCAATTTCATTTTACTCACAAACCAAGAGAATGTCCACAGAATAGCAATGACTTCATAAATATTTCAATACGCTAACTACACGCATTGATAGTACACTCTTATAGCCGCGCACAGCTACTAAACTGAATGCCAGCAAATAACCTTTCGGATTGCAATCAGGAATTAATAAATTGCCATTAAATAATTGGGCTACCACCAAACAAGCATATAATGTCCTGTGTTTGCTTTCGAAAATCCTTAAATAGAATATGGTTCCAACTCTAGCGTCATCACTGGCGTCACACCGATGACATCATACAGCAGCAGGAAAGGACATTTTAAAAGGGTATGCCACCGACTTTGATCAATGGCATTGATATCTCCATCTGTTGTCCATCCCTGTATCCGCAATGGTGTCATGTTTCATTTTTGTTTGTTTACTAACATTTTTTTTTTTTGCCATTCTGCATATATCCTTGTTGAGCAATTTATTTTTCACTGAAAGCAGTCGTTATGAAAGGAGAAACTCATCTGGAATATTGCAGTGAAGTATTGTGAGTCCCCTGCCATAGATAACAGAATTGCAACTCAAGTAGGTATGTTGTGTGGCATTCAATAAATCTGTCACAGTTATCTACGACCATAATATGTATATAGGATATACATATATAATATCCTTTCGTTGGCATAACCCCTGTTCGCTTTTATTTTTTAGAAATTTCAGTTGAAATTTAACAATACGATTGTTTTTGACTGCAGAAAGTCAGTTTTTTTTTTTAATGCATCCTAAATTTACACCCTTAAAGAATTTATTTCCGTATACTGGTCCTTGGAAGAAATCCTAGGTAGGTAGAGGTACGTTAGCTGAAGTTCATATTAACAAATGTCTTTGTGTATATGACTAGCAATCGATACTGCGACAGCAGAGGGACTTCTCCAATCTCCCATCACGATGGTATATATGAGAAGGCGCCTGTCATTCCCATGGCGATGACGACGATGAAGGTCAAATAAAACCATCCTGCTCTTGGGAAATTTATTTTTATCTCAGAAAGATACACGATACCATTTCTGAGGTTGACTTGACAGTATATGCTTGCATGCCGAACAATAGTTCACAAATACACTATATATACTTCCCCAATATGAGGGGATGTTTTGTTAGCAATTAGCCCAGCAATTGCGGTGACCGGGACACTCTACACCAGATAAAGCTTCCGTTCATTTATTTCAATTAGGCAAAATTATACAAAGGACACACTTCCTTCATGTGATGTAGTGTAGGAAGTGTGTGCACGCGGTATATTCTTCATGACCATGAGATTATCTTTTATTTAACTAAAAAGGTCTCCCGAATTATCAGTACTAAAATGTCATTGTAGCTATTCGCCGTCAACATGACAACACGATCGATGGTAGTGAAGTGACGGTGGAAGGCAGGATGGCCCGGCCTTGCATGCGTAAGCTGAAGAGGGTCACGCATTGGGAGTTGGGGAGTTGTTTTCCTCAAGGTTTTCTATTATCACTTGTACACTGATAGGCTCTGTATGTATTACAAATTAATATGCCAAGTGTTAAGTAGACACGAGGAGAATGTTGTTCTTGTATCGATTGCAGGAACTTTTGGCCTTTGGTTAGTGGTTTATGGTGTGTGCTGGAAATGATGACCATTTGCTTATTTGAATTTTAGGGAACTGTTATTCACCCCTATCGTGGAATCCGTTTAACGTGAATTATTCACGTTAAAAAATATTTTGGTATCGTCGCATCCGCAAAGTGAACAGTTTCCCGAGTGGGTACTGTGAATAAGTTTCACTGTATTCTTAAAAACGTTCAAATTGAATTTTTCCCGAACGGAGAACTGTTCACTTTGCGGATGCGACGATACCAAAATATTCTTTTCCGTGAATAATTCCCCCCGGCGGATTCCACGATAGGGGTGATTATGAATGTGATATTTGATAACAGCCACTAGGTGCCAACTTAGGGAATAACCTATGACCTACAAAAAATATATAAATACCTACACCCACTCAAGTATCTAGAGCTCTTGTTTACGAAATAGAATTACGACTTCCTTTGATAGCGTTGAAAAAAAAAACAGCTATTTTCAGACTGCCTTACGACGGAGCAAATATTTCTATCCTGCCCTTTCGTCTGCCGGAGATGGCCAAAGCATAAATAAAAATAGTTCTTTTATAAAATGGAAAAACAACAGAGGAACAACCACAAGAGCAATCTCTGTTCTTTCGAAAACACTTGAAACCTTAGGGGGAAAACGTTGATTGAAATTATGACATGACATGGAAACCACAGGATTTTATTCATTTTTTTTTCTTCCCTCTCAACGCTATCTCCGTATGGGGACATGAAAAAGCATCAGAATTGATGTAGAAACATTTGTGCGAACGATTATGGTTTCTCTATGCGTTAAGCGGTTGGTTGTACTACACAAAGGGATTCTTGGCACAGAGCTTCTATGATAAATATCTAACTTGTTTTGTATCTATATAGGTGAGGAGAATTTATTAAGGGCATTAATGTGATGTTTGTTAGGTTGAACTTGGGGTTAAATATTCACACACTAGGTGAGATGGTTTGTGGGGGCAAAATATTTATCGTTAGTACGTTGAACTATAGGTAGACCTAGACAATATCAAATATCGAGTGGCAACGGTTTCCGTTTGTGAAATTTTCAAACTTTTTTGTTGCATTCTTAAAGATTGCAAGATCTAGCCCAGACATTGTATTTTAATAAACAATTTTCACATATCAGATGCTGAGGTTACCCAATTTCTGTTCACCAGTGGCGTAGCGTGTTGGTGGGGGCGGCTCAAAGGGTCTTCGTTCCCTTATAATGCTAATACACAGCACGATTTGAATGGTTACTAGGAAGCATAGAGAGAAGGTTCTGGTGGACATATTGGCTTTAAACAATTGTTGGTTGAAATGAAAAGGAAAAACCGCGCGAGGCAATACATTCCACATGCGTGGTCGAATTATAAAGTAATCCCTATATTTACCAGTACGTCCGAGGGTAGGCTTAAAGTTGAACTGATGTGTATTCGATGAGTGACGAGTGTTGCGAGTAGAAAATTGTTTAAGGGGCGGAATACAGTTACGGATATCATCAGAGCATTAGTGGTTAAAAATGGCGATAGAAAAAGGAAAGGCAAGAAACATTTCTGTGGGGTTCGAACGGGTGCAGTGTTACCGATGGGCGACATATGTCGCCAAATGGCGACTTTTCTACTGTCGGGACGCGTGGCGACATTGGGACGCATTTTCAAAGCTTCAATTTATTTCTCAAATACAATTAATGTAGGATTCTTCATATTAAACACAGACACTTGGATAATAAACGTTTTTATTTAACAAAACATGCTTCTCGCCCGAGTTGACGCTGTGGCGATGCGTCCGTACAGTTTAAAGGTTTAAGACAAACTCTACTTAGAATGCAAATGCAAAGACAAAAAGGAATGAAGAGGGACGCATGTTAGAGGTACTTATTTACTGCCTCGGTCGAATGATTTTGAGGGGAAGTATGTAGTGTTCTTTGTTGCGTATTGCGTGTATGTGTGTCAGTCTGTTATGTTATATTTGTCCCGTACTTTTATATTTTGTTTTGTAGGGTGATATCCTATGGTTTGGCCCCATCCCACATTAATTACACCCAAACATTTTGAAGTATACATAAGCATTTGCGCGTTTTTTCTGCTTTAATAAATATTCGCATGTATGTTGAAGTTGTAGTAGGTACCAAATACCAATACCAGCAAGTCTTTACATACTAAATGACCCGGTGAAGTTCATAGTTTGTAACTCTTTATAAGCGATTATGAGTCCCAATCAACCTTCCAACTCCACAGTTTAAGTTTCGTTTGGTGATTAAATGAAACTCGTTGCTATAATTCAAATGAATTCAATGTCTTTTATTTATCTACATATAAAAATTTAGATCAAACCAAATTTCAAAGCTAAAACTATGGTGTCTTAAATTACTTTTATGGGTCGCGCCATTCCCCGATTTTGAATCCCACCTTATTCCAATTTTTATGGACAATGCACATCAATGTTAACAATCTTACAACTTTTAAAATGCATAATTTTTTTGTATGGGAGGTGCCATGTCTCTTATCCAATTTTTATGAAATCTCGCCGAAACACCTTCGGGCCAATAGAGAAGATTTTCTCAATATGTGAGCTCAATCCACTTTGTGATTTTTGAGATATACGATGTCGAAAGATTTTCTTAAAAATTGTTCTCGATCTATTCTGTGGTTTTCGAGATATACGATTTTTAAGAATTTTTTATGTGTATATTCCTATAAAAAAATGGAAATTTAAATTTTTTATTGTTTGGGACGCATTTTTGGGCTTGGGCGACCTTTTTTGGAGACATTTTCAAATTATCCATCGGTAACGCTGAACGGGTGTATTGACTCCGCTATATTATTTCTCTCACCTATAAGTTTTATCGTGCGCTGTTGGGCTCTTTCCAGTACGTGTAATGTAGTTTTTGGTGCACCTGGCCAGATATGAGCGTTGTACTCAAGTTTAGGCCTAATAAAGGCCTATTGAAGCTAAATTAGAGGATATGAGGTACTTAACGTATACTGTCTGTTGGAAGCATTTTACAAAATATTGGCAGTAATTGACATATTTTCCTTGGAGCTAGCTAGCTTACTTACTTAGATAGCGCTACAGTCTGGGGTGGAAATGGGTCTCAACCAACGCGCCTCTCTAGTTCGAACACTTTTCGGGCCGGAGCGTTGGTGTCTATTTGGTCTAAATGGCATAGCCTAGTGTATGTACTTTTCTTTTTAAATCTCCTTCTCCTCCAGAAAATGTTGTGTGCTGTTGTTCCGGAATGGCTTTTCGAATGGAAATATAGAAAATTCTTAGCGGAAAACTTGGAAAATTCGCAAAAAAACGCGAAAATTTTGAATTTTTTTCGAAATTTTGCATTTTATCGCATAATTTGATGATTTTGGACCATGTAAAGGTGAAAAATACTTAAATCTTCGTCTTTGCGGCGGCATGTCAAGAGATTGAAATTGACCACAAACATGAGAGTCGCATTGCAGAACGACCCATCTGCTCCTGAATTCTCGAGACAACTGCTGGCGCAGTTTCGACTGGATTGATATCGTTCCAGGCAAATTTTTGCGAGTTCACATCGTCGAAAGAGGAACTCATCACCAAAGTGTTCCCCGGCATTGCACAAAATTATAAAAATCTCGGTTGGATTTGGTAGTGAACGGGCAATACTAGCAGCGAAGAATAAGGACGTCGATAGCTGGAATTTCATTATTCAAAGTCAAATCGCTAGAGAACTGCATTCGTAAAAACTAAAAATCCGTTGAGAGCGTGACTGACGAGGAAGAAGCGACCAACACTATCCGATGGAATTTTTAAACTCGCTTGATGTGCCCAGGAACTCTACCGAATAATGTACATTTATTTTGAACCGCCGCTGGTTTATTTTATTTTAAATTAAATTAAAATTTATTTGAGTTATCATATAAATGCACGTTTGTTTATATTTTGTCCTCTCTATTTTAAATTGGTTGTATATCACCCTCTGCATGGGCCAGAAAGATGAATGTTAGCTCAAAATACTCGGTAAAGTATTGCCTAACAATTAAAAGCATATCTACAATTGGCATACATAGATTCATGAATATAATGTCAAGTTAAGGTAGTAAGGTCGAAATAGAAAAGTTAGTTTGAAAAGTTTTTCAACCCTTATAGGACGAATTTTGAAAAACGATGAATGAGGCATGTAATAATTTTGACTTATCTATCAACGTACAAACTTTCAAGTTCATACAACTAACGGTTGGTGAGGCCCCCCCTATTCCCCGCGACTCCTTTACTCCAGAGCAATTCTCACCCAACCTACGGACTAAGTTGGCCGCACATCTATAAATCAGAAAAAAAATCATGAAAATCGGACAAATGGTTCTCGAGTTATGGAGAAACGAACAGACGGACGTTGCATTTTATAAGTAGTATGGATGGGAAGTGTCAAGCCCCTTTGTCCTATCCCGCCCACATTTTATTACATATCTTCAACAGGCAATAAATGTTTAATTAGTAAATATTAATGCTAATGCTGCTATAAGATCAAGATACAGTATAATTTGGAGATTTGGGTATTTTACGTCATCTATAGAAAAACTTCAACACTTTTTAATTTTGTGGACCAGTTGAAAGCAAATGTATCTATATGAGTCGAGTTGGTCGAGTTTCCTCGTTTACAATATTTTTTTTCTATGGGAAACCACGCTCCTTTGTCGAATTTTGACCCAACTCTAGACAAACACTCCTGAGCTAAGATAGTTGATTGCCTGAACTGCCTGACCTAAATTGTTTTTTTTTTTTTTTGTCACATTTTGCCCTCCCTAGCCCCACCTTAAGTAACCTATAGTATCACCATTACAATGCTGAAAGAATTTTTAAAATCGGCCGAGTTCTTCCATAGCCGCTACCACCAATTTATCCCTCGATTTAAAATTCGGAAATGAAATTTTTGTTTATCTTTATATAGATTTTTATATAGCTTTTTTTTATTATATTTGTGACCACATTAACTAAATCATTTTTTTGGAATTCTTAGTATAACATAATCGAAAATAATGTCATTACTAAATTTCTTTGCAATTATTATGTCCTTTGACCACTAGGGATTATACTATATTCATGCAAATACCTGCATGTCCTTGTTCTGTTCTGCTTTTAGTAAATTTGTTTTTTTCCTCACATTTATTGTGCAAATTTAGATTCCTTATAATGTAGCAATAGCAACCAAATAGATTGACTTATAATTAGAGGGCTTCTATCTGTTTAATCTACTCATCTCCTTGGAGAATTTATGGCTTCCGTTTCTACGGATATTGCCGTTTGCCTGTAACCGTCCTAGAGCAGATATTGAAAGTTTTGCCAAATTTTTTTTAGTAATTTTAAAGCGAACCGTTCAGAGATCAATATTCTGTTGTGATTTTCGCAGGACTTTTGATCAGAAAGGAGAGGTTATATGGTTAGCACCGTGTGTCATGACATGTCCTAATAATGACTGCACTACATTATATAAAATTTTTCCATGCAAATAAGCTCCATCAACTTTCAAGATCTCAATTACTAAAAGCGAGCTTTCATTTAGGCAACGTCATGTTCGACTTAGTTCTGGGTTCACTCACAACCACAAGTCACAACACAAGGTGCTATTTCGAGACGCTTCTAATGGAAGAATTCAATAAGATGTACATTTATATCAACAGGCGTATCCTAAAAAATCCATAGGCCAACATTTACCAAAATAACAAAATCGAAATTCCTCTTTGACACGCAACCCAACGGATGTAAGTAACACGGATGTGCATGTACCTACATATTATGAAAGTGGGTATATTATATCAACACAACCCAACGTCTACCTGTTGAATTAGGCCAATTTCTGAGTAATAACTAATCGAGTTTGTAATCCTATAACATCAAAGGAAGCCATAATCCTCTTGTAATATTATAATTGTTTCCGGATTGCAGTTAAGGGTATTCGCATGATTGCCTATAATGCGACCATATTGTGTGCCTATAATAAATTACAATCCGTTACGATATTATCTGTCCAATTATTGATTATGGGCTTGGCCATTATCCGCTGCATTATTCAAATTTGAAAATTTACATACAACAATTAGAAGACTGATTAACAATTGAAAGGGTGTATTAAATGTTTTGTGTAAATTCTTGGGCAACTTTCAAGTCAATGGGCAAAATAATCCTCCCATCTTAGAAGAAAAGATAAGTTTTCAATCTAGTTAAACAAATATAAAATCATAAACTAATCAACGGTTTTTAGGTGTGAAAAGGAGAAACAACTGTAGATATAGAATTTAGAAAAACGCCTTAAAGCTGGATAAAAATTTCGATGATGATTGATCAAATGCGACTACAAGGTAGCTGAGGCTAGGATACAGTATAGTGGAGCTGAGTATCTGGGTTTGAGTTTAATTTACCAAATGGGAGACTAAAAGTATATCGCTAATGCAAAAATGACAATCCTGAGAGACGTTATAAAGTGTGATTTGTTAGGCGTTTTGTTTCTTAAATTGCAAAAAAAGCAACGAAGATTTGCAAAATTGAGTGAAATTTGTACTAGGGTAGATAAATCAATTCTTGTCACGTACTTTTTGAATATTATTTCGTGTAAATGTCAACCGCGACTACGCTTCAAGTGGTCCATCCGGAATGTCCAATTTTGGCATACTTTTTCCCAACATATCGATCGGTTTCTCACCAATAACACGAGATATGTTGTCTTCCAAGGCGGGAATAGTTGCTGGCCTATCCGTATGGACAATTGACGAGATACTCCACATATCCTCACAAAAAATGGTCCAGCGACGTCAAATTGCACGATCTAGGCGACCAATTCACAGTCGGGCCGTCCTGTCGAAACCACATGTCGACCAAATTCAGCTCTTCAATTTTGAGCAAAAAAAATTCCGAAATCGTCGAACTATAGCTATAGGACGTGTTGCCATCGGCGTTAAGCAATAACGCCCAAATCAATTTGAAAATAACGCCCTAAAAAAGAAATCGTACAATTTGTTGTTGCAAAATTTTTTTGTCATTTTGGGTATGTTATTTCCTTTCCACGGTTCGTTTTTTTGACAAGCAGTAAGGCCCAAAATAGTAAGTGGAATAAGTATGGGGGGCCATGCTGCCCCCTGCTTGGGTTTTCTGTTGGCAACTCGAGGACCCCGTCCGCGCCTTTTCAGCGAAGACAAATGGCGACCTCACTTTTTCGGTACCAAGCAGTAGGACGGAGTTATTCAATCAAGCTTTTCTGCTCTCAGCACCAATCTCTGTCATGTGGGCTGGTTGTCAAAAGAAAATAAACAGGAGGCAGACTGCTACGGTTACCCCTGGTTCCCCTTATACTTTTCCAATCCTTCCACAGACTTCTGGTCAAGTAGCAAAGCTATTTTTGATCAATCACCCACCTCTGGTGGGCGCAGTAGCGCAGTGGTTAGTGTGCTGGACTACTGTGCGAGGGATCCCAGGTTCGATCCCCGGAAAAACCAAAAAATTACATCTTAAAGTTTTTTTCTACTGCGCCACCTCTCGCGAACGTCTGACAAACATCCGAGAGTATGACCGTCATGAAAAAGCTTCTCAATTCAGCCGTTCGGACTCGGCATAAAATTGTAGGTCCCTTCCATTCGTCCCAAAAATATAAACTCACACAAAACGAATGGTTGCGAGAAGCTAGGCCTTGGGTGTCACCCGCCTGTTGCGCCACCTATTTATTTATTTATTTATTTTTACCCACCTCTGATACGTACCAGATTCCCCCTTCTTAGTGACCGCCGCGTCAGAGGCAATCGGCCTTCCACCTTGACCCAAAGACCAAGCCGCAAACAGCAGATGTAAACTTATATAAATTTGACTGCATCAGTCATCAGAACTTTGTTGCCGACTGTACATCCGATTTACAAAAGCCCTTTGATATGGTAAACTATAAGAAGGGGGAAAAGCTACAGTAAGCCATTTGAATTCGTTAAGCTACCTAAGCTACAGGTGTTTTGGTGTGTTGTCTCTTTTTTTTACAGCAGGAAGCTAAAGGGTGCTATTTTTAAATGGAATTGGGAACACTTTTTCTAGTGACAACCAATCTGATGGCTATTGGCTTATTTGTGTTCATTTTGGTTTACTATAGTTTAGTAGATTTAGATTAACGATGCAGTGCCTCCAGTGAAAATTAGACTTCCATGGACTGCGCTTTATTCCACCCAACCGAATGGTATAACATTATCTTTCTAATAAATCTAATACAATGGTCTCCATAACCAAGATTTGTTGTACGTTTTATTTCATTTTAAAGTTCTTTACCTCTAAAAAAACAAAATGATTATTTAAATAGTGATCGATGTACAGAAGTATTTTAGACGTCTGTAGGTACATTCGAAGGTGCCAACATCAAATGCAAGCTTACGGATAAGTCGTACCCTGCATCAGCAACGTGAAATACTGTGAGAAAATTCGACGTCAAAAGGCTGCCTTTTTCGACCGCGTTTTCTTAATCTGTTTAGAAGACGTCCCCTGCCGCCAGATTCAAGGCCACAAGACCAATGGCAACGTTACCGGGAAGAAATCAAGAAGAACGACATGGTTCGATAATGAATGCCGGCGATTGAATGCAGCTTACCAAGCGACATGTCTTACAAAGCTGAAGACAGGGCCGAGTGAAAAGCTACTTATGACAGCTATGGGCGAAAAAAAGAGTAAGAGAAGCACGCCATTGAGTCGATACGGATAAGTTAAGGCCCCGTTGCGGCAAACGTTTTCGAGTGACAGGTTGATAGAATACACAGCAGCTTATGGAAGGTGACCCATAAGCAACGTACGTGCCGGATGCGACGGATAAAGAAGGTTTACTTTGTACTTTTCTATCCGTCGCATCTGTTGACAGCCTGAAAGGAAGCACTTTCATTGGTAGAAATATTAAAATAATGAAAGAAACTATCAAATGCTGCAGATAGCAGTTGAATCAAACTAATTTTGTGAACGTTTTCGAATCTAATAAATTGCAAATTGTTTTAAAGATTCCAATTGCGCACTTTTGGCGACGAATTCTATGGGACGATTTGTTCCGTCGAATACGTCAATCTGTCGACGCAGCGGCTGCGACGGATTCTATGGGTTGGTCCCTTCACTCCAGGGACGAGGATCGAAAGTCTTACCAAAAGGTAAAAAGGGCATGTCAAGGCTCTAAGGCTCGAACCAAAGCTTGCAAAGACGAACAATGGCATATTCTGGTTGAGTCATACATACTTGGTGCTGAGAATTTGAAAGGACCACTTCTGCAGGCGGTTAATTGGCGATTATGATCAAGTCGACAAGAATCCCATGAACCTGACCAGATTGAAGTAAGAGTAGCCATATCTAAACTTAAATACATATAGCCGCTGAACTTTTCAAGGCTGGTTAAGATAACTTGGTAAGGAACACACAACAACTCATCTGTAAAATTTGGTCAGATAAAAGTATCCCCGATAAGTGGAATCTCAGTATTTGTTTGTCCATATCTGAAGAGAGGATGTCCTTTGATCTGCGCCAACAACAAAGGTATAAATCTCCTTAACATTGCATATACAAGATCCTATCTGCAATAATCTATGAATGCCTAATGTCGATGGTCAACAACCTGGTTAGGGCCTTATCAGTGGCGATGCGGTTTTAGATCGGAAAAGTCTGTTAAAGACCGAATGTTTATACATTACATGACAGATCTTTCCAAAGAAGCAGGAATTTTAAATCGACCCCATCATCTCTTTAATGGTTATAAGGTTGCCTTTTACAGCGTGTATAACCACTGCAGTAGCGCAGTGGTTAGTGTGCTGGACTACTGTGCGAGAGATCCCAGGTTCGATCCCCGGAAGAACACAAATTACACCTTAAAGTTTTTTCTACTGCACCACCTCTCGCGAACGTCTGACAAACATCCGAGAGTATGACTGTCCTGAGAAAGCTTCTCAATTCAGCCGTTCGGACTCGGCATAAAATTGTAGGTCCCTTCCATTCGTCCCAAAAATAGAAACTCACACAATACGAATAGTTGCGAGGAGCTAGGCCTTGGGTGTCACCTGCCTGTTGCGCCACCTATTTATTTATTTATTTATTTATAGAGAAGAACTGTACAGAGCCATGTCTAGTTTTGGCATTCCCGTTAACCTCGTCCGTTTGTGCAGGATGACGTTTGAAGAACTCTCGCTGCTTCATTAAGGTCGGTAAGAACGACACCGAAACCGAACCGTTCGAAAGATGGGACTAGGGGTAAAAGTCAGCATTTAATATTTAACATTGCCGCTTCGGAACAACTGACTTACTTAAAATTTAGAAAGTTATTTCAAACACCTTGACCCCACGTTTCGTATCGTATATTTTGAAAGAGAAAAGAAATTCGATCAATTTGATGTGTCAGATGCAAATTTTTAAAGTTACAAGTTATTAGAATGTCCTTTGAATATTCAAGTCATTTTAAATAGACTTCGCATCACACCTTAGATTGTGACCTGAAGGCACCTTTTGTCAGATACGAACTGTCTTAGATCTTCAGACAAAAAAAAATAAAATATACAACCCAATAGTCACAACCCAAACGATAAATAATTCATATACCTAAGGCTGGTTCTGGGTGCCACTGAGCAAGGACAAGTCGTCCAGTTGTTAGGGTTAAGGGATACCATGTTTTAAATTCATCTCCCAAAACAGTATTGCCCGTTGACACGTGAACTTTCTTAGAAATACGACTTGACTGAAGGTCAAGCATTCGTTTCAACCTTTCCTGCCAGCATAATTTATAAGGGGATTCACATCGCACAAGCCGTTCTAAATGTTGTACTTGTCAAAACGAATGTATACGCACAATAGAATTAATAATCACATTGCAATTGAATGAGTTGATCCTTTGTATCCTGGCAAAAGCTTCCTCGAAATATTCTTCGAAATCCTCTTGCCTCTGAAATCCCCCAAATGAAATTTATTACCTTTGGTGTTGCCTTTCTTGCGCGCAGAGAGCTCGTAAACATTCCTCACTGTTAATACCCACATACAGATGATAAAAAGAAAATCCTTAGAAAACAGAATCCCATTGAATTTATGTACCGTACCGATGCATAAATCAAATTCAACTTCATTCCCATTGAACCTTAGTGTACACGATTCGTTGAGCGTCGTTCTTGTGACAAATTTTTTTAAATGTATTCCCTTGTTGTTGTTGGTGGTGTTATGAATTTGAATTTAAACGCTCTGAATTGACACATTATTTTTGCTGGTGTAGCGCAAAAAAAAAAAGAGAAAAACCGTCACGTCAGCGTTATCCTTTGCAATGTATGCGTACTGGCGTCAGGCCATGAAATCGATAAATACCGACGCTGCTTTTAAAATGCGCCTCCGTAACTTGTTATCTCTAAATTAAAGCGGGACGTGTTAAGCTCAACATTTTAATAAGCATACTGGATGAATGTGAATATCCCAACTGATTGATGAGATACATGTGGTTTGGACTTTTTTTTGTTGTGAGCTGAAGCTGACCCCTTTTTTGATGGGAATTTCTCATAATTTGTGTTATTGTGCGTGCGCGTGGAAAAACGGAAGCAATGCTTATGGAAGCGTAAATCCGTTGATTAGTTATGTATGTGCTCTGCGGCGGAAGCACATTTATTGACTTTCCATCGGTATTTATAAAATTGTGAAGGTTTTATTAGTTTTACGTAGCTTTTGTTAAGGAGAAATGCGTTTTTTTCGTAATTAAAGCATGTACCTACCATGTTAGGGCGGCCC
The DNA here is from genome assembly GCA_949372485.1 of Cheilosia soror. Classification (NCBI taxonomy): domain Eukaryota; kingdom Metazoa; phylum Arthropoda; class Insecta; order Diptera; family Syrphidae; genus Cheilosia; species Cheilosia soror. The sequence goes on along the minus strand of OX443564.1, from coordinate 40,398,359 downwards.
GGTTTAACCCCAAAAAAATCATAAATTATGCTTAACGATCTTTTTGTCGGCATTGGGTAACCTATATAAATGTATTCATTCGCTCTCCATTCGTGCACTTAAACAGATGCATGTTTGTGAGAAGGTTGGCGCCCAACTGGCATGGTCATGGGCCAATTGATTGGTACATTTTGTGAGATGATAATTATGCGTTATCCCCGAATTGCTCCGCATAGTGTGTAATTCAATATCGCCCAACTATACACAAATATCGGGCGGCAACTAAATTATTTGGCAAAATATTCCACCGTCTGGGGCACCGAGCAAATAATAGTTGTGTTTTTATGAAACCTCGCCAGCCAGTGGTTGCCAGTAGTTGCCAGTTGAGGCACATTTCACATGCTAATTAAAACAACAACCTGCTGGCAACAACTCTTGATTTTCTCCCCAGTCGGAGAGCTGCGGGCTGGCAGCTGGCTAAATTCAATTCACAATGAAGAAACAGGTGGCGCTGAAAGCAACAAGTGGCTTAGAAAGCCGTTGGTGGAATTAAATTGTTCATTGCCTCAAATAATGGCATACAATAATTATTATGTTATTATTTCATTATCAAATATCGATGGCAATAAATCCGCTAGCAATCCGTTACCTGAATAGCTATCGCTTTTGACAGCTTTTGGAAATACAAAAATATATATATAAAAAAAGCGATCCGCCGCGCATTTGGGAATAAGCCCCCAGTGTTTTCCAAATTTAAGTAACAAATTTCCCTCAAAAAAGATCTCAAGGACTGCGGGTAATTAATGACGTTCTTATATCATGCACACAACATTCCAGATAAAAATGTCAGAATTTATCAAATATTTCTACCAAATGCATAATTTTATACGAAATACTGGTATGCTTTTAAGCTTATTGCCTAAATTCATTCGGCTGGCTTCATCTTGCTGGCAATTGTGCTTGCAACGTCATTGAGCTTTGGCACTGTGGCCTCTTTAAAGGAGTCTGTTGTGCCTTTCCTGGCGAGTTTCTAGAGCCACCTTTTTACTCCGCGGAGACAGTCTGGAAGAGAAGGATTTTCTCTGTGGGTGTGTCAGCCAGATTGCTGAAGTAACGATTTCCTCGCCAAGGAGCCAAGCCAGACATTCCATAAGTATCTGGAGATATCTCCAGCCATAGTCGACGTGTATTGTTTTGTGAAACGCCAATTTGGTAAAGATTTTTTTTTTCATGAGGCCATATTGCTACTTACTTGTCAGCATACGCGGGTTTTCTTGTCAAGATTAATGTGCAAAAATAATAAATACAATTTTTTGAAGCAGAACTTTGGAAAGAATTTGGTGCAGTTCTGTCCAGGTGTTTTAAGCCAGACTTCATTGGAATCAATTTAAGCCAAGCTCATAGTGTGGTTCCTGAGATAATTTTTTACTGACACCACATAAGGGTTCATGTTCATGTCCGATAAGTGGCATTGTCGCGCCGACTTTAGCCAGTGAGTCAGCTGTTTCGTTGTCAGCAAAGCCCCTGTGGGCTGGAATTCAGTGAAGAATGACTATATTTATTTATGAAAGGTCATGTATGCTTATCATCGTCAGCTTCGATTCTAATACAGACGAGTCAAGAGCTTTGAGGCCTACTTGACTGTCTGAAAAGATAAATATAGTTTTACCACATGTATTTGAAATTAAATTTATTTTATCGCAATGGTTAATGGCAAGGACTTCAGCCTGCACACTCATCTAGGGATCGTCTCTAGAGCTCCTTAAGAGGGACTCGAAGAAATCTGAAGAAATTTAATAAAACCAATAGCGTAGGTACTTTAGTTCGTTTGAACAACTTTACTATTAAGAAAAAATGCATGACATTGAGATTGTGTGCAATGGATATATATCTACTGTACATTTTAACAGAATTGCTTCCTGCTTTTTAACATAACACAACATTTTATTGTAGCAAAAAAGGTACATTGTTTATTAAAAACTATTGTACTAATTAGTTATCGAAATAGGTAATAGAAGTTGACCATCGTCTCCGCCCACTAACGCTAATGATGCGTGCCTATATCACCAGGGAATGAAATTTCCGCAGTCTCTTTCCTTCCTCAGTATGGACTTTCCTTTTGTATGGACTATTCTTGTGCCTTCGCTCGCATGTAATAATACCATCAAGTAACTTATACTGATCGGGTTAGTGTTACTATTACTATGCTGAAAATAGTTTTAAAATCGTCCTATTCTCGCTCTCTCGCTCTCTGCTGATCCGGAGGGTAGGTATCACCATTTTGAAGAAATTTTGGAAAATTTGCCCAGTAGATCCAGGGATAGCCCATACTCCCCTTTACATTCTCTCCGCCTCTCCCTAAGTAACCTATACTGGTCCGGAGTATGTTGCCACTACAAAGCAACGTTGAACGAATTTTTAAAATCAGTCGAGATAGTCCCAATGACCCAATCTCCCACACCCTTAATCCCTTACTCCCCTACTATAAATCAGAGCAAAAATCATGAAAATCGGATAATCATTTTCAGAGACCCCCTGACCCCCTTTACCCCTTCGGACTTACCAACCAATCTACGGCATAATTCTATAAATCAGAAAAAAATAATTAAAATGGTATAAATGGTTCTCGAGTTGTGGATGGACCAACAGATAGTGCAGTTTGTATACTAGGTACCTTACTATTGAAATATTATAGGTACCTACATATTTTTTATTAAAGTAATATCACAAAATTTAAATAAGAAAAAATTACTAGTAAAAACCTTAAATTTAAAGATACACACGACAAAATAAATTATCGGTTTCCCTTTAACATTTTCGGAGCAGTACCTACTCGTATGTCAGCTTATTAATGATTCATGAATCTGTGACATGGGTTTTATTGATTTATCTTTTCCAATTACCCTTATTTAAATGGGAATGTGTACAAGAGTATACATATGTATTTTTTGGTGTCATTAATTGAAATCAAGTATTTAACTGCAATCACTTCACTGCTTTCTCTCATTAAAATGACATCAAGCAATGGCATAAATGTACATTGATTTCATCGATAAATCTTTACATAAGTAGCTGCAATGTATATGGTACATAATATTGTGTATTATTGTATGTTATGCTTACACATACAAACAGTAATCATGGCCTTGTTTGGGGTACATTTTATATGCTCGTAGGTAGGTACATTAAACAGACATGAGTACATATTCCACTTCACAAAGGGGTTCCTGTCTTATCCCATTATTGGTTTCACTTTTCTATTAGACTCTGAATGTCAAACTCATTTATGTTAATGACATTATGATACGTAAAACAAATATCTAAAATAATGTCTCCGACACATTACCAAATATCATTAGGAATTGTCTGTAACCTACCGTTGAGTTAATTACAAAAGGAATTAAAAGGACATACATAGACATACATACATGTTCCTATATAATAGTTATAGTCATAGTGAGGCAAACTAAACGGAATTATTAAGGCTTTATTGTAATTGGGCCTTATTAATAAATCAAACAGTCAAATTAGTATTAGTTGGACGTCAGGATGATTTCTTTGCTTAAATATACTTCCCAATAGGGACCATTGGCACTTCCATACATATGCCTTGTTTTTTTTTTCAACTCCATTCCATTTAGTAAAATAGTAAAGAGTATTTAGTAAAGACTTCCTTACGAGATAGAGCTATCTACCTGGCTCCGTACTACTGCCTGTATTATCGTCATTTCAGGAAAGCCCGCCAACCATCACTAAAGATATTTCTGCTTCTTTGCTATGTACAACTTGTTGGACGTTTATCTGTTTATAGCGCTGCGCTATGACATACTATATCTGAACACCAGAACAGGGCTTTAACGAAGTTTGTGACTGCCTCTACCTGCTTATATCGCCCACTTCGATTGGATCTGTGATACTGATTATCGTTTTAAGCGAACTTCTTCAATAAAAATGTAAAGCGGCTCAAATTTTATGTTTCTTTAGTCGGCTTAAAAACCCACGAGCCATACGACCTCATAATAAATAAATAAATAAGTGGCGCAACAGGCGGGTGACACCCAAGGCCTAGCTTCTCGCAACCATTCGTTTTGTGTGAGTTTTTATTTTTGGGACGAATGGAAGGGACCTACAATTTTATGCCGAGTCCGAACGGCTCAATTGAGAAGCTTTTTCATGACAGGCATACTCTCGGATGTTTGTCAGACGTTCGCGAGAGGTGGCGCAGTAGAAAAAAACTTTTAAGATGTAATTTGGGTTTTTCCGGGGATCGAACCTGGGATCCCTCGCACAGTAGTCCAACACACTAACCACTGCGCTACTGCGATACGACCTCATACTTTGACAAAAAAACAAAAAGCAGATCAAAACACCAATAAAGATACGGCCCATGTAGAACCCTGCTAATTTAATGCACACTGTCAATAGATATCTACCTACCAAAAAGGAATGGAATCGGATTGAAGAGCATATTTAATTTGAAGATATTGCTGAAGCAGAGTAGGGTTCAGTGTGACAAGTCGAACCACATCATCGCATTTATAATCCTCAAAAGAAAAAGCATGGACTCTACACCGCCAAGATAGGTTCGCTTTTCTGATGGTAAGTAAAATAAATAAATAATAAATAAGTGGCGCAACAGGCGTGTAGACACCCTAGGCCTAGCTTCCCGCAACCATTCGTTTGTGTAAGTTTCTATTTTTGGGACGAATTGAAGGGACTTACAATTTTATGCCGACTCCGAACGGCTGAATTGAGAAGCTTTTTCAGGACAGTCATTCTCTCAAATGTTTGTCAGACGTTCGCGAGAGGTGGCGCAGTAAAAAAAACCTTCAGATGTAATTTGTGTTTTTCCGGGGATCGAGCCTGGGATCCCTCGCACAGTAACCACTGCGCTACTGCACCCATGCGTGATGGTAAGAAGTTTTTCGTATTTCTGACACGTCCTATTTGAGCTTGAAGTGTCTAAAAAATTACTTTCTTTCAAGAAAAGCTAAAAGTACGTATCTAATTTAATTTCATGAATTTAAAATAAAAGATACGCTCGTAAAAAGTACATCTCGACTGTGCGATTCTTGACTAAGGGTGTAGGAAAACGCATTAATTAATGACTACCACGACCTACATTCAAAAAATGCTTTACAATGATGCTAACAAAAACTATCTGCCAATCTTTTCTATGTCTTGATGGTGATCTAGGCTGGGTTATAGCTAAAGGGTGAGCCAAAAACAAGTTTCTTTTTACAAATGCAATAAAATGAACAAAATTACATTTTTTTCACTTCACAACCCGCACCAAAATGACACTCTCTGTGGATGTATTGACGACGGGGACCATGAGTGTTGTCCATCAGCATACCAGTCTTACGAACTTTTTGCACGAATGTGCATACAGCAGCAGGCGCGATGGGTGCTTTAATTCGACCAAAACTTCTTTTCAAAAAATGCACTGTTTGGACTACACAGGACTTACCCAAAGTTTTTTTAAGCGTAAAGCGACTCATTTCGTTCCGCGGAGGTATGATACTGACTTTCTGTCATTTTTTCGAGCGGAAAACAGTGTCAAAATAATCTGTGATTTAAAAAAGAAACCACTATAGATGGCCCACACTGTATATAGTCACATTCGATTATGGCGTCAACATTTAAGGCTCTCAATATCAAATCCCTTTGCCAATGATTTGTTACTTTTAACTATTGGAAGGGATCTAATTTAATTTAGTTGTTTGAATAAATTAACAATTTTTCAAGAAAAGTTACATTCCCAGTTGTTTTTCATTATTTGGTGTTCCCTAACTTGTTAGCGACAAAAATCACCGTGTGTTTCTTGTCGTTTTGTGACGTTCAACGCCTTACAGAATCACAGTGAAATTTCTTACGCTCGGCGTATACTAATGTGATCCACAAGGCATTTAACGACAACTACGTTCAAAGACGAAAAAATGCTAATCGTAATTTCAAACACAAACGAATCGTTGTGAGAAGCTAGGCCTAGGGTGTATGCTCGCCTGTTGGGCCAACTATTTATTTATTTTTTTACTAGCTGTACCCGCCCGGCTTTGCCCGTGGACAGGAATTGTATTGCTTAGGTCTTAGACAATAATGTTTTTTCGTAAAATGCGAGATATAAGAATAAATTGATTTGCTGGAATTTTCTTTCTGCCTAAACCTGAAATACAGCAATACGAACAAAACAAAAAAAAACATGAAAGCCGGCCCAGCGGTTCTCGAGATACATTGTCGAGTTTCAACCCATAGAAGTTGTTTTTTGTATAGTAGGTATACGATTGTGAATGTTTTTTTTTTTTGTATGGGGGGTGCGACGCCCATTTGTCCAATTTTGACCAAACTTCACAGGACAACTCCAGGGCCGATAACTAAGATTATTTGTAAGTTTAAGCTCAATCGATTTGGTGATTTTCGAGATATACGATTGTGAATGTTTTTTTTGTGTATGGACGGTGTCGCGCCCCTTTGTCCAATGTTGACCAAACTTCACAGGAATCATGTATAAACCAATACCAAAGATGTGTGAAAGTTTGGTCAAAATCGGTAAATGCGTTAAGGCGTGAATCGACGACAAACATTTTAAGGCTCAATTTTTATATACATAATATATAGATATATAGATATAGATAGATAGAAGATGTGATTGTTAAAGGTAAATGTTTGCATTTTTATCATCGTTTCGTTCTCGTCCAATTTTCAACAGATTAATTCGATTCAATGAAATGGTACCAAAACGTGGAATGTATTGCATCGATTAAAGAAGCTCCAAACGCGGCATTTTAATGTAAGAGCAACCGAAAGCAAAACTGCTGAGTTTCGATATAAGAAAATTTCAATTTCTGGTCTGTTAGCTATTTCTTAAATTTACTCCTCACTTGCTTATAAGCAATTCTAGGAAAGTGTTTAAAATTTCGCAGAATTTCCTTCCTTAGATATATGTATCTCGAAACACTAAGTTGGACATTGACTTACCATATGCATGTATCTTTGATTGTCGGGTTTTTGCTTTCAAAACAAGGTTACAGGTAGGTACCTACAGCCAAACATTTGAATGATTTCCATTTGATCTAATAAAATACCTGATAGTACACTATTGCTAGAAACCTATGAGATATGCAAAGGATATTCACTGAGGGTGGTCCGAAACCAAATATTCCTTAATTACCCACAATTCTTGATAAATGTGGCTTCGAGACAAAAGCATTATGATAAGCAAACACCTAATGAAATAACTTTCGGCCATACTACAGAGAAGATATGACCTCAAAACAGGCATGTTGTCATGTCGTTTCTTTGTCACCTGGAATATCCAACAACCTTAATAATTTTGCATGAAATTGTTCAAGAATTCCATAGTTCGAAGTCTTGGCATTGTGTTATGACACATGAATAATTTATATACAGATACTCACGTCCACTGTGCTTAACCACAAATCATCTGCTTCATTTGAAGAATGTCAAAACATAATAATGACCAGTCATATATATCTAAACCTGCATCTAGTTCCGCAAGCACTTGAGAATCAGTTCTTGTGCATAATTCGACTAATAACCTCATTAATACTGAATACTTTTTCCCTGTCCTAATTCGCGTTCATCTTCTTCGTAGTTAGTACCGATTTGTAACTGGAGCGTTTCCAGCATAAAGTAAGACTACCGCACATCCTTAATAGATATACAAACTACTGTCTGAAGCCCCATCTCCATCCAACTCATCATTGTTATGATCGATACCTAATAATAGGTATAAAAAGATAAAATCCTGCCACCCTCATCATTATTATATCCGCCATAGAGGAAGCAGTAAAAATTATTAAGACCATCTTGAACAGGTATCCGTAACCCCAGTCCATGTAATTTTATTTCGAAAATCATTTTCTACTCTTGCCTTAAAAAAATGACTATATCACATTCCTTGAGGATACTTTAGAAAAATCAGTTTTGCATCATTCACATGACGTCCATCCACTATCCTGGCACACTCGTAAACTGATATGGTCCGAAAGTTGTGAGTGGCGTTCACGATGCACTGATTTAGGTCAGATCCCAGAGTGGAAAGTCGGTGTCTTGGGAAAGGGTAATAAATTGCAAATTGTAAAATTTTATTGCAAAACTTTGGCTTAAGTGGCCCCAAAAGCATTTAGTTACACTTTGCTAACAACTTGAACTTTTTTTTTTTTGTTTTAATAGCTAGCTAGCACAAAAGGAAAATAAAAATCGTCTATTAAACTCAAATTTGGCCAACGATATTATGGGGGATGTAAACAATTGCCCATTATGGCTTAAAAATAGCTTAGCGATCAAAATGAGAGACTGAGTCTTAAAATGTTGTATAGCTATACTCTTGGAGTATCTTTAGAGTTTATGAATGAAATTGCTTTTCTAATTTGGAAAGTTTTAGCGCATGGTCTTTTATGGTGGGTATTTGTGTCGTGTTGTGCGATTCAAGTGAACATTATGAGGTTTCTCATTCTATTAGCAAGTTTTTTTTGTTGGTTCTTGAACGAATTATGAATTTAATGAATTTTTCGGGTGTAAAATGTAGCCTAATCAAGATGTCCCTTCCTATCAAAAATAATGACATAGACAGCAACTGGCAGCCTTAATTTTTAAATGGATTTTATTTTAACAAAATACATTCAAGGCACAGCTTTAGTCTTGGAAGTCATTATAAATCTGCAACATATTCCAATTAGTGCTCGACTACCTTCTAACTTCTAAGTGAAAACGCCATAATAGCGCTCAGGATATAAATGGGTGTCTAGATTATTGAATTCAATTATCCTAGTTAAATACCTACTTGTCCAAAGTTTCTTATGTCAATGCATCTAAAGAGACACTCAGATATGTAATTTCCTATGAGAAATCAAAATGATGCTAAAAGATTCATTCGATTGTATTCTAACACGAGCTCTGTATTACCAGATTCAGTCAACTAACACAGAATGGCACTATATCTCCAAAGTGCTATCCGACAGCTGACAAAAAAATGCACCCATAAAACAATATAGAATATTCAAAGCTGTTCTCACTTAACTCAGAGGTGAAAAGTATCTACATAATGTATAATCCTCGAAGAGTCAAACTCTTTTTCGAAGTAGGTAGATAGGTATATCCATCCCATTTGTGTAGCAACGATCCTCTTAGATAAATTATCTAGTGTCAGTGTTTGCAGGTGAAAGAAACTAAAAAAAAGTCCGCCGCAATGCCTGGCTGAATCGTTGTAAACGTTAACACTGACGTAGATGGAGATGTGGATAGTATAAGCTTTCATTCAAAGTGCTCAAAAGAAATAAGGAACTGAATAGAATTGGAAACGAAAATCAAATATGAGAAGGACGAAAAGTAGCAGATGCAGGTAGATAAAAAATTGATTTGATTGGATCCCAAACTACGGGCAAGCAAAAAAAATTAAGGCAATTAATCAAAGTGAACCTAACATAGAATGCACAAAAGGATAGCCGAAGTAGGTCATGTACCTTGCAATGTGTTTCGACTAAGCAGGGTTTGATATATTATTGGCATCGATCGGCCAAAAGGAAGAAGCAAGAAGGGTCCAAATCAGTATAAGTCAGCTATTGACAGTTATTTGGAAGGACATTTTCGACAAGAGTGTCTTGTTCTTTGTATAAGTCGGTCACTAGTGCCAAACTGATTGAAGTGGCCTATAAAGTGGATGCTTATGATTGTGCATTGGATGACTAAATGTTTACACTGCTCTTGTTCTGCGATAAAATGTGTCTCCTTCTCCACATTCACGAACAGTCCAGTAGAATCTAAGCTCAAACTTTATCCAGTCAACATTTTTACACTGCTTCAATACACTGAAAGATTTATCTTGAAAGAATAAGGTACCTAAGGTTCTGGGGTTGGATTCTGTAAAATAAAAACGTTCAATCGTTTTAATTTGAATCGTTTTCGATTGCACGAACGATTTGCTTCAAGAAACTTTAAAACCGAAGTGAAATAATCTGTACGATTTGCGGGTCTACACATAAGGTGACTTAAAATTTTTAAAAACCAAGGGAATTTTCGTTTGCCCGAAAGCGAAAAGCGAAAGTTATTTGATTGACGTTGTCACTTTTTTTGTTTGCTTTATGTAATTTTAAAAACGAAAGACAACGATAGCTTTTTCATCGAAGTTTTAAATTTTCTTTGATTGGCTTAACAGTTAAATCCCATTTGCGGATATATCTAACAATTAAAGCTAAGTATGCAGCTCGAGCGAAACTAAATTTAAGCTGCTCTCCACGTTTTCTTTCCAAACATTTGCTAAAATTCTAGCTAAATTTGTACATAAAGTGCGTTTGTTTGTGGATCTGAATATACATATACATGTCACAGAAAACATCTGTTCGTTGGAAATAACTTCGTTCAAAAACTCATCGACGCAAAAAAAAAGTTTTACGTCCCTACTGTGAGTGTCGATAGTTAATCGTTGATCGACAACTGTCGATCGATCGAGAACTGTGATTATCGATTGCGATTGATATTTGTCGATTAGACAGTCGCTTGTAGTCGATTACAAATGTCTGATCGATGCTTTCTCTTGGGAATGATAAGTAAAATCAATCGACGCGATCGACAATTGTCGTGACGATCGCTGATCGACAATCACAATAAGGGCCTTATTTTCGTTTCGCTTTCTTTTTTCCTTGTCTGCTATTACTTTGATCTTGAATTTTTAACTTCCAAGACAAAGGTTCCTCGTATAGGTAGGTAGGTGTATTCATTAAAAAAACTACCCTTATTTATCCGCAACACAAAAAACAACACGATATGTCAAAATTTAGCTTGAAAAAATGTGCCAATTAATGGGTGCTTTAAATTTTGACAGATACTGTCTGAAATTAAATTTTGATATTTTTTTTGCTGGAGTTGCGTAGGTACCTACCGCTCGGGTAAAGGGACTCGGCACTGTAGGTACAATTTGAATTTAGCTCGAGCAGCGTACTAAGGCCAAGCTCAAGGCTACGGAGTACGGAGATTCAAAAGTATTCAGCAATTTTTGTTGGGATGATTTCGGATGTCTTCGTAAATCTTATAAAATTCGTCATATTTATTACGTGGTTTGTTAATCTCTTGAACGGACTGTCTTTTTCTAAACCATGAATGGCTGAAATAAATAATTTAATGGAAATTACTTAATGAAAAGTCCTATTTTCTAGCAAATCCATTTCCATCATTTAAAGATATTGTTTATTTTGATCCACTTTCGAAACATTAAGGTTAGCGTTCATTATGGACACCATTCGCCTTACTTAAAGCTTAAAATCATTAGCTTTAACTGCTATCAAAAACAAAATGTTCTCGAACTGTCAAAATGACCCTAAAACTATCCAATTTATCTATACTGCATCGTGGACGTTTCCGAAGAGCAAGCAAAAAAACAATACGATTTACATTACATGAAGCAAATTTTCGTTTTCGCATGATTTCTTTCGTTTTTTGAAGAGCGAAAACAGTTTTGGCTTCGTTTTTTTACAGAATCCTTCTCTAGGTGTCTTAAAATTCGATTGTATTTCTGAATCCCAATAAACTCCCTGAACTCGCCATTACAACAGAGTAGTGCTACCTACCTACAATTTCGATATTAAGGGAAATGAAGATAATTGAACATCGCAGAAACGTAACGTGTCTCTCGCTGTTTTATCGCTTTTTTAACAAACAGTGCTCAAACGAAATTGCCAGCTGCATTCCGCCCCTTCAGAAATTCAACCGCAATACTCGCCTTGCTAGGAATGCCCATCAGTTTACCATCCAGCCTATCTTCGGCCGTACTTTGAAATATAGAGATTCTTTCATAAGCCGTACAACACGAATGTGGAATGCCTTGCCCGGCTCTGTCTTTCCTCCTCAGTATAATTTACAGACATTTAAAACCAATGTGCATCGGAATCTCCTATCTTCTCTATCCCATTTTCCTTAACGCCCGCGCTGTGTAAATCACACTACACCATAAGAGTAGTCATAAACTCTTTAGCGCGTGTGAATTATAAAAAAAAAAAAAAAAAAAATATAATGTATTTAAAAAAAAAAAATAATAATAATAATCCGTATAACAAAAAAACAAAATCCTTGTACGATGACAGTTAAAAAAAAAATATGTCTTGCTTCCTGTAACTCTATTCAGAAACATTTAATTCCTACAAAACTCCACCATCACCAAACCAATGTCTCCCACATCACCAATTGCAGTTATCCTAGTAGTAGATACCTACCTACTGTGTACAGAAAATTATGCAAGACTACAGTTGTTTTGTTCTGTTTTATTTAGCACATTTTATTGCATATTGCATTCTACTGTTCGTTCACATAGTACTATTCGTAGATAAGTCAATTCCCCAACAGAGAACTGGGAAATAATTGTCTCTTGCTTTCATTTGTGTTTTATTTTACTTTGTTACAAGGATGTGTTTGGTGAGGGAAATTCACTGAATTTCCTTCGGCATTAATGGTCTGAGAATTGAATTGTCACTTTGTTACACACTTTGCTGTGTATCACTGTAGCAGGGGAGGCAATAGTTTGACAGACAGTGTTAATATGCCTTGTGGGAATAGTGACGATAAACTATGGTAGTATGTACTGTACATAATATTGTAGTTAGTGAACTATTGAAAGTTGTATTTACATAAACGCACACATGTGGGCTAAAATAATAAATTAATCGTAAAGGTTATAAATAAGGTTGGGCTTTATGGTGGACTCTTTTCCCAGTGCACAATAATATGTAGTGAAAGTTGTGGCCCCTCCCTGTACCTTGGAGAGGTTTGTTTTCTCTTCATGTATAGTTGGCACTTGCCAAGACGTTGCATCCTCTTATCGGTCAGTGCCCCAAAGGATTGCAGAGTTTCGTGTTTTATAGTTTCGACTTTGGTATGAGACGAGGATCTGCAGAGACCTTCGTCTGTTATGTCTAAATTCCTCAGATAATCCCTGAGTATATAGTGTCCCGTAAAAGGCCTGCTAAGGATTTGTAGGTTGTTTCTACTTATCCAAATATGTACATGTTTTTAATATTTTTAGTTTAGTCACAGGGCTAAATTTGCCTCACCAGAAAATCCGCCAGCTCGTTGTCCATGATACCTAGGTACATACGTTACTTATCCAGCTGTCGGTTTCATTGTTGAGTGGTTGCTTGACTATTAGACATCCGCATCACTGCTAAATTGTAGTATCTGCCCTTTTTTCAAGAATGATCCGAGCACACCTATAAACGAGAATACCTCATATTTCAGCTTAAAAAACTCTGCAAAATTTCAACATGGATTTGTAGTACACTCTTACACCAGTTTCTTCGTCAGTTCTTGATCCATTTGTCAGGGGCGAGACTTTCTGACTGTATATAAATCATGACAATCGGCCCAGTGGTTATCGAGTTATAACGTCAACGAGTTTGGCCCCATAGAAGATATTTTTTGTATGGAGGGCGCCGCACTCCTTTGTCCAATTTTGACCAATTTTTGAAGGAACTATCCCGTGCTAATACCTAAGATTGCCTGAAGATGCCGACCGTCCTTTTTAAAATTGAAACTCGGATATAAATTGAAAATGCGGACTTGCATTTTGCATACATTTACAAGTTTGAAAACCTTTGAAAATGCGGACTTGCATTTTGCATACATTTACAAGTTTGAAAACCTCTGAAAATCCAAACTCACTTCTTATGTTTAACATTTTGTTCCGAGCTAATTTTTGAGAATTGATCGTTTTGCCGATTTTTATTTTAAGTTGCTCAAGTTAATAAATGTAACTTCCTTGATTTGCCGACTCTTGAAAAGCGTGGTGAGGTGCGACACCCCTCGCTACAAGTCTGCCATTTGCACATCACTGTATATTGCGGTTGCTCACTCTGTAGATCGTGGAAAGTGTATTACTTCAAATTTCCTTATTGCTTTCATCTCTGTGTATAGCTAGAACTTGCAGTGTTTCTAACAGTGCATCGTTTTTTGTTTAGCCAAAATCACATCTCCCTTTCAATTCCTTCTGTTGTCATACGTAGAATTCTTTTTCCATTCGTATCCATTCCGAAACCATGAGGACAAAAGAGTCAGAGAACTCAACTGCAATAGCAGAGGTTTGGAGGTACCTCTGAACAATATACAATGTTCTAACAAAAGCACGAATTAAAGCGTTGATTTAATTGACTCTATTGTTACGTTTAAGATGACATATAAAGGAGTTACATATAAGGAAAAAAGTTTCCATCTTGTCCCATCTTAAAAATGCAATTTATCTTCTTTCAATGCACGCTACTTCATTCAGCATCAATCATTCATGGATCGGTGCGGTTGAACTTGTCTGTAAGGAGTAACTTCCTGACAGCGAATAATAATGACATTTTAAAGAGAGGTGAGTAAGCTTATTACTACAGCTGACGACATACTAATTGGAACTTTTATTTTCCATTGCGCACTGAAAAGTGAAAATTAATTAAAAAATTTCCAAACGAGAATTTAAGTGAGTCCAATTAGTTGAGTTAAAGTGCTATTAAAATTTAATTAGATAAAGAATTTAGCTATGTACATAGATTGTAGATACATATTTGTTGGTGGATTTGTTTTTTTCCTTTTTCTAAAATTCTTTAATTATAAGGCTTTTGTAATCCTCCGAGATTAGATGGAATTGAAGATGTGAATAAAACCAACGATTTATAGAATATTTTAACAGTTTATTCTGCAATCAACCCAAGTGTCATTAATTTAGTGACCAACTTAAAGTGTGAGTGTTCATCTTCGTTCAACAGAATTAAAGATAAGACATTTGGGATTTTTAATTATTGATTTGAAATCCTGGCTTTTTATTTGAATAAATAGTGTGCGCAAATTAAAAGACAAATATTAGAAAACTTGATAACGTTGAGAAGATTTACATAACTTTCTTTTGTAATTATTATTTGCATAGAAAAACCCATCATGAACAATTTTAAAGGTTTTTTTTTATTTTAAACAACATTTTAAGAAGATTTTCTTTTTCTGTAAAGACCCAGCTAGTTCGATCTGTTTTCAGGAGGACGAATAACTTATCTACTAATGTTTTTTCAACACTGGGCTACTGACCAAAATAAATCCGATCTCGGCTGCAAGGTGCCAAAGTTGGACTTCTTCGTTATAGACATAACTGAAGAAATCAGATCATTATTGCAAAAGTTAAAGAATGTAGGAAATTCTTTAGCCAACATAAAAAGGTGGCGGAAGATGTTAATTTCTGCAAATGGCGTCGTACGTCAATCATATTTGACATTTGTGAAGTAGACTGCTGCATTATACAAACAGACAAGCAATATAGCGCTATACTACGCAAGAGCGTGGAATAATTGTGTCAATTTTGTTGACCAAAAATCACAAAGGACCATTACATCCACACAAAGCCACAAAAGACAAAAACTAACGAAGTCACTACAGTCAAAAAGCTAGAACGGACTCAACGTACGGACTATCAACGCTCTACCCCGACCACTGCACTGACTGTCACCCTAGGCTTATCACCTATTCAAGTACACATTCAAATGGAAGCAAGACTAAGCATTCATCGTCTATTTCATTCGAACAACATCAACCCCTGTTCCTATCATGGAGGTCACCTGTCTTTGATGGACACTATGGAGCCTGAAAGAGCATTCACCATGTTCCTAGATGACATGTTACCGGAATATGGCTTTCATAAAAACTTCTCCATCATCATACCGCCAAGGGAAGAGTGGGAAAAATACAAACCCGGATCCAGATAGTTCCAAGATGGATTCATTGACTGGATCTGGCATTTTTGGAGAATCGTCTCAAGCGAAGTTTTCAGTTAGCCTAGGCAAGTTCTCGTCCATATTCCAGGCTGAAGCCCTTGCCATCAACCACTGCGCTTGAATAAATTTATGTTCTAATACAAGTGGTAGAACCATATTTATCTTCTCAGACAGTCAAGCTGCTCTTAAAGCTCTGAACTCATCTGTTATAAAATCGAAACTGGTCCTAAAAACTTACATGGCCATCTACGAATGAACTCTGGCTTAAAACACCTGGGCAGAACTTCACCAAACAGTTCTTCCCAAAATTCTCCCCCAGAAAATCCTATTTTCTAACTAATCTGGATAAAAAAAGAATTAAAAGTGGAATGTCCAAATCGGACGATATCTCCTCCTAATAAAATCCACAAAGTGAGAAACTAAGTGGCAAACTCTTGCAGTGCAGCGTTAGTACCGGTACCTCCTTTACAATCCCAATATTAGACCCAGTGTTATTTACGTAATAACTCACATGCATAACATATGACAAAAATTGTTCCATATGACAGCGGATGCAAAATCTCAATCCAATGACAATAGTTGCCGTAATTCCCGTTAAAACATCTTTTTGATATTATATGTATCTTCTTGCATCCTTTTTGCAGTACATATTTTCTTATATCTTTCTGCACAACATGTCTTGCTTCCTTTTATGTATCGTTCTCTTCCTTAAGGCGATTTAAATCCTTTGATTGCTCAATAGGGATTTTCTCTTATTTTGAACTCGGTGTAGATAACTTATGTATCTTTTTTTTTTGTAAATACCTCTCCCGGGAAAGGTGAAGTGAACCTGTAACGCTTCATCAGCGCCCCGAGCTGCTTGCAGATGTATGTTAGTTCTGCACTTAAATTGCTGCAAATTGTAGTATTCTGGAAATATATCCCCAGGAAGGGAGTTCCAAAGATTGCTTGTCCTTTAGCAGTTTTGGAAAATTGATGTCGTCGCGGTTGTCAAGTGTACTGACGTACTGTATGGTTATGACATGAGCATTAGTTGCCTGTCTTGTGGGGTGCCCAAAAGTTGCATTTCGAGGGATAATGTCTTTGAGTTCCTCGGAACATCTACCATGGAAGTACCTATAGAACAAGCATAGGTCAGCGACTTGCCTTCTGTGCACCAACGGTTGTAGATTCGATGTGAGTGTAGAGTCTCCCATAAGTCGAACTGCTCGTCTCTGTATGCTGTCAAGTAGGTTAAGTGAATGTTTTGGGGCCGAGCTCCATATATGGGAGCAATATTCCAGGCCTGGCCTAACCTGTGCTTTGTAGAGAAGGAGAAGTTTCTTGGGGCTAAAGTACCTTTCGTAGCTCAACTTAGCAGACGCCGATCTAGCGATATAGCAAATGTGGTCCTGCCATGTGATTCCTGAATTGACCGAGACTCCTAGAAGGTGCACTGAGTCCTTGGGATGGATTGGATGGTCATCCATTTGGATCTGAAGAACTGTTGTGAGCTGTGTCTTGTTTGCATTAAAAACAACCAAGTTGTCTTTTCCCCACTTCAAGATTTTGTCCAGATCATCATTTAGAGAACTAATTTCTTCACATCTCTGACTGTGTGATGTAGTCGCATTCACAGACCCAATGTTCGAGATGGAGGATATACCTAAGAGTGCTGGTCATCAGCAAAGCTGTAGATTTTATTATTTCTCGATTCAAGCAAATCGTTGTTGTGGAGAAGAAATAGAGTTGGAGAAAGAATGGATCATTGGGGCACTCCTGCATTTATAGTTAGCTTACGAATTAGATGATACGCCATCAACACCATCTAATTAGATCGATCTTCCCAGCAGAACACTTTGCATCCATCTGCAGAGTTGTTGTGGTAATCCGTAAGACGCTAACTTGACTAATAGGGCTCTATGCCAGATGCGGTCAAATGCCTTTGATATGTCCATGGCTACGGCTCTGAATTCGCCGTGTTGCTCTAATACTTGCGTCCATAAGTGCATTAAAGTTTTTTCTACTGCGCCACCTCTCGCGAACGTCTGACAAAAGGCCTTGGCTGGGTGTCACCCGCCTGTTGCGCCACCTATTTTTTTTTTTATAAGTGCATTACGTAGCTTAAGAGGATACACGGCTCGAAATCCGTATTGTCTGTCGCTTATTAATCGGTTAGCTTCTAAATATTTGATTTAGCAAATACCTGCGACAAAAACTAGTGAAAGCTTCTTAAATATATTCCACGTAAGTAAGGCTAAAGCTACTGCTTAAGAGTTAGGTTTCCATCAGTTCATGAAAATGTGTCAATAGGGAAACGGCTATACTTTCAATCATCTTTGCCAAAATGCCTATTTTCTATTTCTGTAAATAGCATGGATCCATCGAAAAAGTACTATCCACACCGATATATTGTACCCATAGGGAGTTTTTAACTAAATGCCATGCAATTCCTTCAGACCATATTGACACTTCATTTTATGGACAACTATACGCATCCAATCACACAACAAGCATATCCACTTCGACTTTCATCAGCTTCCTCTGTGCAAAAATGATGGGATTACTAATTTATCAAAAAATCGATCTCACGTCCCTACAATGCGATACCAACCCCGCCAGAGTCGCAGCAGCCTAACAGTCACCCTCCACACACTGGAATCCATTGCAGAGGAGGCAACATTATAGAAGTGCACTTAATAGATGATTTCTCGTCAATGACTAAAGTCTCTGTGGGTGTAGTAGATACAAAGTGTGGTGTATAGTCGTTTAGTACAGTAATTACATTATTAAACTACCACTCAGTGCTATTAAAAGTCAGATGGAGTGTGATTGCAAGCCTTTAGTACCTAATATTTATCAACAGGGTTGCCTATTTAGTGCTATTGTATCATTTTTATAAACTTCTTATTTTCCTACCAATTTAGGTTATTCCCAAAACCTTAATTTCGACCATCGCTTTTGCTTATTTTCTAACGTGAACAAGGGCGAATATGATACTTCCAGTTCCAGTTCTGACTGCCAATTTCCCATTTATTTTTCCAAAAACTTGACAGCTTTTTTCTGTAACTGGAATATACCTAGGTACATAATTTATTCTTTATCCGCAAACAATTGGTCACCTAAACAGCTGTAATAGCTTTTGAATGGAGCGAATCGCTTTTGGAAATACAAAAATTCAAATCTGCTATGAAAAGCGATCCGCCGCGCTTTTGGAAAAAATCCCCCAGATAGCTCATTAGCTTGAAAGGACTTACCGCTCTTTCCGGCTATACAAAGGCTTTCGGGAAGAAGTGGTGCTTACAACAACCGAACATAGTGCACTGGATATACACCGCGATCGTAAGACCAATTCTGATGTGTGGCTCGGTCGTTTGGTGGGAGGGTGTTAACACCTCGTGACAGCCAAAGGTGCTCTCAGACTACGAGAGAACAAAATTTAGAAGCTCGAATTGTTCGGTTACTCACGCATAGTTCACATCTTTAATCAGAACGGACTCATGCCCACAAACCACATAGAACTAGACCGCCGACTTCCGTGTACCTACCCGGTTCTCCCCGAAATGCGAATTCCCCTATCTGTAAATACGTTTGAAATGTCAAAATCAATGGCGACAATGATTTTCCGTGCATGCTAGGTATACCATGGGCCTAGGATTTTTCAAGTAGGTATGCGTGCGTTAATGGCGCACCTTTGATTTTGTACAGTACCAATACATGAAAAATCCTGGGCACGCAGGCAGCTTGTAGGCAAGGTCCGTTAAGTGGGAGGAGTCGACGGTCTAGTTCTATGTGGTTTGTGCTCATGCCACTCACATCACACACTACAAGAAACCGAGTGACAAGAAATTTACAGTTTGTATACCGGACAGGAAGAACTATGGCTTTCCCCGAGTACTGTCTTAAAAGTTATACCCATCTTCACAGATGGCTAAAAGACGGCGAATGGAACGGGAGCAGGAGTCTTCTCAGATCAGTGAGAAGATTGCTTTTCAGGCAGAAATCTACGCGGTTAAGAATGCACCTCAAACTGTCTTAGCGAGGGAACTACCAGCAATGGAAATTACCTTTAGCGTGGACAGCCAAGCACCACTTAAAGCGATTAACTCCAATCTGGTAAAGTCAAATCAGTAAGTAGTCAGTAAGATTTGAGAGCTTTAAACCATCACACCCTAATGCTGTGCTGGGTTCCTGGACATCTTGGTGTAAAAAAGAATGAGGCAGCAGATAAAATGGCCAGATTCGCTCTGAAATGGACGTTCTATAAGCTGTCAGACAAGTATTAATTGCTTTTTTGTCGTTTTTTATCCAAAATTTCAATTTGACGGTCCATTTTCTGCTCTAATAATTTTGATAAAAATGCATGCATACTTATACTGCTCATACGTGCTACGAACAATAATACTGTATAGTTAGTTATATTCCCTGGATTTGCAATAATCCGACCGTCAAATTTTCACTATACAGTTGAAATAATATAAACAAATCTGTAAAATTTTATTTTTTTAATCGGTAGCTGTACATTTCTTGAAATTTTGTTAAATTTTACAAAATCTTTCTGACCATAAAAACTCTCAACATAATGAATTTCCCTTTTCAGTCCCAATGCTTAAAAAAAAAACTACAAAATGGCAACACTTACATATAACAAAGTTAAAGAGCACATATTCAATATTATCGCACTACTAGTCATAGTGTCGTCAGTGTGATAAAATAATGCATAGCACATTGTGTGAGAGGAGATAAGGAGGTCGTTTCAACTGCGGAAGGAATACTATGCCTTATTCAGTGTGCAAACTGCAAACTTCAAACTGCAAATAAAGAAATCAGCTACAGAAGAACCAATACACACTGGATGTGCAAAATCAGAAAATGTCCTTGGTATTGCAACAATGTGTGTTCTTGAAAATAGTTTACGAAGAGTCCTTTCCAATGCACGTCAACAAAATAAATGGCAACAGCATGGTAGTACGTAGGTACACCTACCAGTATGTGGTGGGAAAATAAGGATTAAATTTCCATGCATGGAAGGAAGACATCAGAGGATGACGTTGATGTGTGCAAATAGAAAAATTGAGTATGCACTTGGTACAGTCTGTACAGGAAAGCGGGGGTTCCAAAAAGAAAAACACGCAACCAATTATTACCAATTTTAAGAGTTTATTTCCGATGCCAATCTCCTGTACATCCAAACTGTTCTGTTTCAACGAACAAGAAAAAATCACAAAGAAAACTGTCGCTTGGTTTTACTTGACAAACGGAATATCAAAAAACTGTAGTCTAGACAAAGAACTATAGAAAAAAAAACAGTATTGAGTGAAACCGTGAAGCGGTTGAATTTATGAGTGCCACAAGGCCACTCAAAAAGTGTTGCCGATGGAATCACGAACATTCTGCCCGGCTGGACGGGTACGTTCAGGACTATCCACTATCCTGCAAAGCTTTTGAATTGGTCGAGTGCATTCGCCCTGCGAATGTTTGATTGTGACGACTCTGGTGAGGCCATCACTGCCTGGATGAAGCTGAGTAATCCGACCGAGTCGCCATTGTGTCGCTGGTAGATTTTCGTTTCTGATGATAACGACATCGCCTATCATGATGTCGTTCGTCGATTCATGCCACTTAGAACGTCTTTGTAAGGTCGACAAGTATTCATCCTGCCACCGCCTCCAAAAATGCTGCTGCATCTGCCTTAGTTGCCGCCAATAACGAAGTCGCTGGGTAGGTACTTCCAATACGGGTTTGTCAGGTACAGCAATAATAGGTCGGCCAATAAGGAAGTCTGCTGGTGTGAGAGCCATTCGGTCATCAATATCGTCGTGTAAAGCCACCAGCGGACGAGAGTTCAAGCACGCCTCTATGTGCACGAGTAAAGTGTGAAGTTGGTCATAATAAATTGATTGGGTTCCAACGACTCGTAGCAAATGTTTTTTAGCAGACTTGACTGCCGCCTCCCAGAGCCCGCCTTGATGGGGTGCTCCAGGAGGGATAAAATGCCATTTAGTGCCCTTGTTAGCCAAGTGTTGCAGCGCGTAAGCACTGTGCCATTCCTTAAGGTCCTGCTGTAGAATTCTGTTCGCTCCAACAAATGCGGTCCCATTATCGCTGTACAAGTGAAAGCATGGGCCCCGACGACTTACGAAGCGTGTGTACACATTGATGAACGATTCGGCTGATAGGTCTTCTGCCAACTCGATGTGCACAGCCTTTGAAGCCATGCAGACAAAAATTGCGACGTATGTCTTCTTCACAGTACGGACGTGTTTCGAGCCAATGCGAATGCTAAACGGGCCGCAGTAATCCACACCTGCAATTGAAAATGGTGGGGACGCCAACACCCGGGATAGAGGTAATGATGCCATACGTTGTTTAGCCATGGTATGCTGATGCCTTCTGCAAATAGTACATAAATGAATACACTGTTTAACAAGGGTACGTACGTGAAGGATCCAGTATCTCTCTCGGATTGTTTGTAGCATCAGCTGGATGCCTCCATGTAGGGTGTCACGATGGGCCTGATTGACAATAAGGCGTGCCAATCCGCCTTCCTTTGGCAGGATGATTGGATGCCTGCGATATTCGTCGATCTTCGCGTTGTCAAGTCGACCAGATGCACGCAAAATATTCTTCATCTCAAGATCGAGGTATGGAGCTAAGGTGATTAGCCTGCTTGTTGGAGCTACGTTCTTAGCCTTGTGTAGCTGAATGATTTCGAGTTCAAAATATCGATGTTGCTCCGCAAGAATATGCCAGTGTAGTGCCTCTTCCATCTCGTCTGCGTTGACAATTGACTGTGATCTATATTTGTGATGCGATTTTTTGCAACGTAAGATGTAAGCAGTTGTGCGAAGCAATTTTCCGATGTTAGAGAACCGCTCCAGCAAAGGAATAGTGACAATTTCTGTTCCGCGCCTAAATTGTGTTTCAATAAGAAGACCTTCCATTGTACGCGCCGCATTTGCCTTGATTGGTTTAAATTCCGTTTCCATCGCCGAAGTTTCATCCTCCGTCATTGTAATGCCATCCGTCGAGGACTGTTCGTTGTTAAGCTCTGGACCTTGCCACCAAAGCTGATGCCGGATAAGTGCGTCGACACTAACTCCCCTACTGGCGCAATCTGCCGGATTGGAGTACGTGCGAATGTGATGCCAATTGGAAACGTCGGAGTGCTGCCGAATATGGCTGACGCGATTGGCCACATATGGTTTGAGTTGTGATGGCGATTTGCGAAGCCAATTGAGTACAATACTCGAATCACTCCACATGCTGTATGGGACATCGTTGAGCTCCAGTGCCTGCCTAATGGTTGTCATCGTAGTAGTTAGAAGATGTGCAGCGCACAACTCCAGTCGCGGAATAGTTATAGCCTTTGTCGGAGCCACCTTCGTCTTAGATGTGATCAGTCTCGAACTACCCTGCCCATTGCTAAGGTAGATGACAGCAGCATATGCCTTCATACTTGCGTCGCAAAAGCCATGTAAGTGTGGAATTGTGTCAGTGGTTATGCCAAGCCATCGTGGTATGCGTATTTCCTCCAGACGATGTAAGTCCTTACGAAATTGAAGCCATTCATCCAGTAACTGTTTCGGTAGTGGATCATCCCATGCCAAACCTGCCTGCCAAAGCCGCTGAATGAATACCTTGGCCACAATGATGACAGGTGCCAACATGCCAGTGGGATCATAGAGAGTCGCAATGTCACTTAGGACTTGCCTTTTCGTTGTAGACGGTGAATCAGCTGTCAACTTAAGTCTGAAAAAAAACTCGTCTGCACCGGGATCCCAATGCAAGCCAAGAATTGTCGTTTCTGCCACCTGTAGTTCAATTTCCTCCGTGGTTGGTGTACTTGTGAGCTGTGCCAACGTCTCCTTGTGGTTAGATCGCCATTTACGTAAATGAAAGTGCCCATGGTTAAGCACAAAGTCGATATCTCTGGCCAACCCAATCGCCTGTCGAGCTGATGGAGCGCTACTGAGGAAATCGTCGACGTAGAAGTCCCGCAATATACATCTCAGAGATTCTGACGCCCGATTCTCGTCTGGTAATTTGCTACAGTTATCCAATGCGCACTGTTGCATTGCGCGTATGGCCAAAAAAGGGCCGCTGGCGGTGCCATAGGTGACGGTAGCCAGTTGATACGTGCGCAATTGTTCGGCAGGAGATTCCCGCCATAAAATTTGCTGCCATTGCCTGTGCCGTTTGTCGATAAGCACTTGGCGAAACATTTTCTCCACATCTGCGGATAAAGCAACTTGAAATCTTCGAAATCGAAAAATGATATTTACCAGTAGTTCTTGTATCACGGGCCCAGCCAATTGGGTATCATTAAGTGACACTCCTGATGATGTCTGCGCCGAGGCATTAAATACCACACGAAATTTTGTAACTACAGCATGATGTGGGATGTAGTAGGATTGCGATGGATCGCCAGGTTGATCCTGAATTAAGTGCATGTGGCCGAGATCAATGTATTCCCTCATAAAAGCCACATATTTCTCCCGTAAGTCAGGATTTGAAGCCAGTTTGCGTTCCAGCTGATGAAATTGTCGTAGAGCCAACTTATGTGAATTACCCAGCGCCGATGCGTCCGGCCTGAACGGAATCTGCACTCTGTAGCGGCCATCTCTCTCACGGGTGTAAGTGTCCGTGAATATTTTCTCGCACAGGTCAGCCTCCACAGATGTTTGGTCCATATCCTCCGATTCAAATAGAGTGCGTAGTAAATCATCGACTCGCTGCTCCTCCGTAGTTGAGCGAACAGTCAATGATCTTACTGTGGGTGTAGCAGTAGAGTAAATTGTTGCAGGTCCGAAGACCACCCAGCCCAGTCTCGTTGATTGGGCAAATGGCTCTCCATCACCTCCACTCACAATGCCTTTTGTGATAATTTGACCCCACACATCAGCACCAAGCAATGCATCGATTCGTCCGGTTGTGCCGAATGTCGGATCTGCCAACTGCAAGTTACGTAAATGGTTCCAGCAATCATCCGCAATATTAGCCACAGGTGTAGGTGAAGTGATTGTTTCGATGATGTGCACGTCAATCTTGATACTAAACAATGAGTCAAAATTCGAAGACAGCTGAACAACTGCTCGGCCACGAGTGTACGTCAAGATAGAGCTCCCCACACCTTCTACTTGTAATTCGCATTTCTTCCTGCGGAGAGACAAATTATTAAAAAAGCGTAAAGTCATAAAACTGACCTGTGAGCCTGGGTCACAAAGTAGTCGACACTGGTGTATTTCTCCGAAGCCATCTGTTATTCGTCCATATGCCGTTGCCAAAAGAACTAAACGATTACTGATAACTGCAAACGTCGCAATAGAGCCATCTAGTCAGGAATAATTCCTAGGGGCCTGACCCGTAGCAATAGCCTGTGTAGTCGTTGTTGATGTCGTAGAAGTCGAGCTCGCCGCAGCCCCTGCGCCCGAATCTGAGGTTGCACTGCGACAGAGTAACGTATGATGTCTTCCGTTGCATTGACGGCAGTTTGTGGATGAACACGCTTTAGTTGCATGGCCTGGTTTTAAGCAATTAAAGCAAAGATTGGATCCCTTGAGTCTTTGGAAACGTTCAGCAACTGTTAATGCAAGCAAGGAAGGACATCGGCTGATGCGATGGGACTTATCGTTGCAGAATTCGCAATTGCCAGGTGCGGTTGCAGCTAAATTTGTCTTTATCAATCGAAGTGGACGATTTGTAGTGTCCGCATTCTTCTTCACGCCTTGTTGGTTGTGGTTGTCGACTGGATTACGTCGCAATACATCTGATGCCAAACTATGAGCCCGTCTCTCCACGAAAACTAATAAGTCCTCAAGTTTGGGTATGTCATTTGAGGTTCGGCTCATGCCCCATGCCTGTTGGGTCGAGATAGGGAGTTTTGATGTAACAATAGGAACAGCCAATGCATCCCATTTATCCACGGGTAAGTCCATCACTGTTAACGCACGGAAAGACTCCCTCACTGTGTCAACTACGGAAAGCAATGACGAAGTAGACTCAATTAATGGTTGCTTGAGGCCAGTAAATCTTGATACATGAATGTCGGCCAACTGTTTTGGGCTATGATAGCGGGATTTCAGAGCCTTCCAAACTTCTTCGTAGCCACCAGTATACATCCCACCAACCAGTGCCACTGCATCACCTTGAACTGCCTCACGTAGTTTGCCAAGCTTGTATGCTTCAGGAAAATCTTGCGAATGCACAAGCGTTTCAAATGCATCCTTAAATGCAAGCCAATTCTGCAATGTGCCATCAAATTTGGGAACTGACAATGGATCTAACCTCAAATCCATTGTAGTTGAGCGTACCGATCGTTGCGATGCTGCATCCTCAAGATGTTCTGCAATCCGCTTCGCTTGCGTAGTAGAAAGCATGCGGTGTAGCTTAGCCATTGCAGCATTATATTGTGCTTCAATGTCATCCCAAAGCGTTGAATGTGTCTCGATTTCGGTGGGCTGAGCTGCACAAATGAGTGCATCATGAGCAGCCACAAAGCGATCGAAATGCATTTGCAATGTGCTTACCTCTTGTTGAAGGCTAAATTCATCTCCAAAGAAGTCGTCTTTAGCAATTTTCGCCGCAATGCGCTTGATTGCGGTAACTGCAGTGGTACGCCGATTAAGATCTGCCATCGTTGTAGGAGTACCGTAGGAATCTGATTTCGATTCTACAAACCAATCTAACACACCCACGAATGTCGTTTCCAATTGATCCAACTCCTCATCAGACATTCACTGAGCAAATAAAGCGCCAAATTGCAAACTTTGCCAAGAAATCGATGAATTCTTTTAGAATTATTTCCACGGTGCGCAATATTCTTGTCAAAAAAAATCGAATGCACAAATCAATGCACAAGAGCCACCAAGAAGTAGTTATAAAACACGCGGTCGAATATTCCCGAATGTTCGCTTCCTCACAGGAGGCACCAAAAAATGTACAGGAAAGCGGGGGTTCCAAAAAGAAAAACACGCAACCAATTATTACCAATTTTAAGAGTTTATTTCCGATGCCAATCTCCTGTACATCCAAACTGTTCTGTTTCAACGAACAAGAAAAAATCACAAAGAAAACTGTCGCTTGGTTTTACTTGACAAACGGAATATCAAAAAACTGTAGTCTAGACAAAGAACTATAGAAAAAAAAACAGTATTGAGTGAAACCGTGAAGCGGTTGAATTTATGAGTGCCACAAGGCCACTCAAAAAGTGTTGCCGATGGAATCACGAACACAGTCTAATAAGTAGATAATGTCTGCTGAAGTAACTTCCTAAGCGATTTGAGCCTGAATATGACATAATTTGGAAAGCCAGTCTGAAGTCTGCATTAAATTATGTGATAGTTGAAAAGTTGTTTTCAATGTTTTGCCAGCAGCCGTCAATTTTGAGTTTCAACAACGGCGGCGCTTCTCCAGTCTAATGAGTTCGCAAATATTTACAAAAGGGAATGCCTATTGGATGCGAGTCAATAATTCGTTTGGTAAGTTTGATTCTCCAATATACTTTAGTGAAATAGAAGTCATCTATAGCCTTTCGATTAATAAGTTAGGTACTCCTATGGAATCAAATATACGATGGCGATTTCTTAGACATAAAGAATAATCCCCCTAAATGGTGTTCACTTTGAATTGCATAAAAAAAGTAGCAATTGCAAACTTCGTCAAACAATTTTTAATGACGGCACGCACCTGGGCTTTTACAATCAACGATAAATTTCAAAAACAATTTTTTTTTAAACTTTTCTTGAAGTTTCGAAGCAGACACGGACTGTTGGATCAGCCCCGCATGGGAGTAGCTTAAAGTTTTTTCAACTTTAAAACTTGGAGCGTAGGGTAGGGTAGGTATACCTACCTCGCAGGTAGAAATTAATATAAGACTTTGATGGTGGGAAGCGGTTGGAAGTGCAAAGAAATTGTATGCAATATGTGACTCTTGTGGTTTGTTATCTTGTAACATACAATTTATGTTATTTTCCATTATGTCGGATTTTTTGACAGTATTATTTCCATAAATAGAGGTATTGAAGAAAACCGCATCACAATCATTTTTCATATACTAAACGTAAGATGACTTCCGTCAGCCCGTAAATGTTTTATTAAGTAAAATGTTATGGGTTTTTTTTTAATTGCATTTTTTATTAGTTTTTTTTAGTAATTTTTGTATAAGAATATGCAAATAGGGGAAGAAAAAGACGCTGGCTTTGGTTGTGGATGGACGAAGTGTGCGGTATACTGCTGTTATGATCAGGAAACCAGAGACGACGCTAAGAAGAGCCATTAAATGGTACAGAGTAACCAGAGCGATTTAAAGAACTCGAGATCGTCACCAAATGACCAAACAGCGGTTGAGCTGTCTCACAGACTTAGATCCGTTAGAGGGACGGATGTAAGTGCTCAGACGGAGATGCGGCGATGGCGATTAGCAGAGAGTGGCCTTAGAGCAAGAAGACCTGCTCGTGTACCGAAACCCACGGTACAGCACAAGTGATGTCGGTTGGAATTTGCTCCATTTTCACCAAGACTGGACCGAGGCCGACTGAAGTAGAGTTATTTTCACTGATGATTCCAGGTTTTGTCTGCGCTAACCAGATGGACGTAGCAGAGTGTGGAGATGTTCAGGTGAGAGATACTCTTCGGCGAAAGTTGCCCATCAGAGGGAAAATTTCTGGGGAGGTTTCGAGTGGACAGGAATTTCCATGCACGGAAAAACCAAGCAGTGCATCGTGGAAGGGTCGGTGACCTTCAGATATTATGTCACCAACATTCTGGCGGAGTATGTGGTTTCATTCGCACCATTTATTGGAGGAAATTTCCTTCTGATGCATGACAAGACAATGCTAGACCACACGATGCCAGGTGCGTTACCGACTTTTTACAAAAAGTAAAAATCGACGTCATGGCTTGGCCTGAAATGCTCCTCGGATATGAATCCCATCGAACACGTTGGGGACCTTCTGGGAAAAATGATTAGGAAATGTCATGCCCTTCCAGAGACACTCAGTGGGGTGAAATCTACTCTGCTCGAAGAATGTTAAAATTTGGACGACAACATCGTAAGGAACCTTATCCAAGGTATGCCCAGGCGGATTTAAACTTTATTGGATATTCGGAGAGCAAATACCCATTATTAAATTAACGAGAGCTCTTTAGAAAAAAATGAGAAAAAAAAATAAATAATTCGTTACAGCACTCTGACGGCGGAATATTGTAGAATATTCTTTTCTTGTAAAACGGATCAAAAAAAAAACCGGACCGATAGCAGCTATCCGGAGTGCAATGGGGAATGGGGTGCATTTTTAGGGGTTGACAATGGTTCTTCGCGATTTCTGGCTTAACTGTGCATAGAAAAAAGTTCAATGTAAATGTTGTAGAAAATAAAAAGATCTACAACTTTCGTATATAGGTACCATTTTTACCTTAACCTCAAAATGTTTCGAAAAAATGCAGGAAAACCGGTTTTTCGGTTTTGAATTATTTTCTTTGACAGAAAAATGTCTATGAAGCTGAAAAGATACATTTTAGTGTTGCAAAAAGGCAGTAATATTTTCAGACGGAAATATTAAGAGGTTACTGTTAAATTTAATTTTTAAACAAAAAAAGCAATATTTTTAACAGCGATTCCTCTTAAAACTACATCTCCTACGGAGATATGTTTTGGCTCACTACTTACTGGTTCGGAACGGAAAAAATGAAAAAAACTCTAAAAAATCGTTTCTTTTTTTGTTTTGTATTAATTTTAATATTTCATTTATTTAATTAAAAAACAAAAAAGTATAAGTCCCTATTGTGTAAGATAACTCAACTTAGTTGAGTTGAGTTGACTTCAATTCAACTCAACTTTCACCCAAACCAAACTACCTAACAACTTATATACAACTACCGTCATCCTTGCTGTGTTTTGACGAACAACTTTTCTATCCAGGTTGTGTATGACAATACCGACAATACCGAATTTTGAATTACATAAAACCAAGAGACAACTCAACTCAACTCAACTGTTGTTACACAATAGGGGCAATAGTGTGCCGATTTGAAAAAAACAATTATGAATTCTCTAATCTTGCCCTCTTTGCAGAGTGTTGGAAATTATCTTCGTCCGATGCAACAGAACTGAACGACTGTTCAGTGTTTTCTTTTTTCGATTGTCAACTCCTAAAAATGCACCCCATTACACTCCGTATAGCTGCTGTCGGTTCGATTTTTAACTTTCTCGTATACGTAGTATCTAAGAGAAAGATATTATTGTCGTACAAAATTTCGAACTCGAGATTTTGATCAATTCTGATATTACGATGATAGGGGAACTCAAAAAAGTGGGTCTCGCAATTCTGTCCGTCTGTCTGTCCCACCCCTGGGGAATCTAAACGCTTGGACGGATTTGCTTCAAACTTCGTATTTAGAGTTTGTAGGCTTCCCGCTCGGGACGTTTTTTTTTAAGCTAGCCCTAATATTAATAATAAACATTTTACGAAATATGACGAAATGTGCCTAAATTTAGATTTTTTCGAAAACGGCTCTAACGATTTTAACCAAAACTGATAGTTGAGTTAATGTAAGCATGCTTCACGTGACTGCATACCCAGTTTTTCGGTAAAAAGTCCAGCAACGGCAGTTTTGAAAATTGTCATTTTCTCGAAAACGGTAAAAAATTTTGTTAAGGTACTATTGTCATTCTTAACTTGATAGCAAACTCAGTTTTTGTCTAAAAGTTCTGCGTCCTTCGTTATCCACCCAAATCCCTAGTAATAGTACTTTAAAAAACTGCTCATATCTCAAAAACGACATTTTCGATTATGATAAAAATGTTACTGTCAGGTAATGCTTAAATCCATAGTAATACCACTGGCTCAGTTTTGAGCTAAACAGTTGAAAAACAGTGTTTTTTGAACCATGAATGCGTCCTTCCCAATCGCTAAAACCGGTACTTTAAAAACTGCTCTTATCTCGAAAACGCCATTTTCGATTTGGATGAAAATATATCTGCTAGGTAATGTTTATATCCTGAAGAATATGTCGTACTCAGTTTAATAACAGTGCTTTTCGAATCCAAATTATTTTACAAAAAACCGCTCTAACGATTTTGATCAAAATACATATTTAAGACA
Source organism: Cheilosia soror (assembly GCA_949372485.1). Lineage (NCBI taxonomy): Eukaryota > Metazoa > Arthropoda > Insecta > Diptera > Syrphidae > Cheilosia > Cheilosia soror. The sequence continues at coordinate 40,367,551 of OX443564.1, read as the reverse complement.
ACATAAGCATTCTTAACATGATCACGTACTTATTTTTTCTCAAGAAACTCAAGAAACTCTAATATTGCCGTTTTATGAATATTTCTCAAAAATGATTACACAAATCCCGCTCTGTATTCACACACGGTATATTTTTGTAAAGTCCAAAACTTCAGTAGGTACATAGCAATATAATTTGAAATTCATCGCCTACTTGCCTCCTTCAAGTGTCAGTTCCGGGTGAAATTTGAAAGTAATAAAGTTCTCTAGTTAATACGTAGGTTAATGTTTATGCAGTATGTATTTACGGTATTAATTACACCTTGAGTGGGTATGATTTTAAACGTAAATTTTTTCTAAAATGACTCTGGCATTCTGCGAGATTCGCAATAAACGAGAAAGTTACGTGCGACCCAGTCGTGCACATTTTTTTGTCTTGTTTTACAAGGGCATCTTCTACAATATTCCGCTGTCAGATTGCTGTAACGAAATTTTTTGTTGTTCGAATCCTATTTCTGCAGGACTATTTCGTTTATTTATGTTTCATTTGTAAGTTCTTCATTTTTTTTATTATTTTTTTTTTTACATTAATTAGATACTTATTTTTATATTAATAAACAAAATACGTAGTACCTATTAAAAACCGGTTTTTGTTTCTTTGAACTTATTTGAAATTATCGCAAAATTTCAAGGTATGTGCCACTTTGTTTTGTAACTTAGGTACAGTACATATATACATATATCTAAATTCGGAATGTGATAAATGTGGGTTTTAGGTTACATACATTTTTCTTACTTAAAAAAACGGAAAAACTAATATTAGCGAGCTAGCGGTTGGCCCACATGACTACAGCACGCAGAAGCTTTATGTTCTCTCTGTCAGTCTGCATGTATTTTTGACTAAATTGATATCTACAGTATAATTATGTGAGTCTGGCAGTCCAGCACTCCAGCAGTCCTTTAATTAGGTACAATCGGAAACCCTTGATCACATCATGTCATACTAGTTACCGATATATGGATTAAACGGAATCATTATAAAACAAACTTCTATCTGACAATAAAAATATTTGAAGCTTTTCGCTAGGTGGTGCTTTGTATATCCTTTTGTGATGCAAGGTATTCGACTCTCTGCCTGTAACACTTAATACGAGTAATGCTACTTATGAGTGATGTTGTCTAGATTCTAGAATCAGGTCTATGCGTATGACGCAAGCATCATGTATCTATAAATATACTGGTTGATTCTTTCCGATTGAATAAGCTAACTGCATGATCTTTGAAGGATACCATTACCATCAGTGGTGTTGTATTATGAGGCGGAATCAAACAGTTTTGACATTGCCAATTCAAACAGGTTCAGTATCACCATTCCATACGCAACGAAAGTCAAAAATTTTCTTTTATACAGTACCACGCTATTTCTGTCTTCTAGATACCTACTACAAGGGTGCCTTAGGATATTCATTCATTTTTCATTAATTTTCAAATAATCCGCTTTTCCATTAAGTGGGTCGAGGGTGTGGGTTACTCAAGTGGAGGTCCTCCATAACTCTCGATTTTTCGCCATTGACTCTAAATCATAAAAGGCAATCCTTATACGGGTAGGGGAGAGATTATGGACTTTATCTAATCATCTCATCCTGGGTCTACCTATAGGACGTCACGTGGTGGGATCCTAGTTGGGGACATGCGTTTAACATGACCAAACTACCGAAGCATGGACCGCTCCGTCCGAAGAAGTAGCTGCTCGACATTGAGTTCCTCATGTATTCTGGTTTTATAAATCAATACCAAATATGTATAGTTTCTTCGTAAAAGTGTCGATTAAAGCTGTTTACAACTTTAAAACCCGTGAACTACCTAAATATATAACCTTGTTCTAATTTTGATTTGCATCTTCTAAAAAATGTTTAGCTTCCCACTCACAGAGCCTGCAATTAAACCACGAAGTGTTAAATTTCTTTCATAACCATCCAAATAAAGTCCAGTATCTAAAAAAAAAAAAATTAGGTACTTAAGGCATTTATGGCTGCAAACGTATCCTGACCATTAAACAAGCTTTATTAGTAACATGATTAATGTGCGTTACATTAACCGTCCAAACTGTAACTATACCCACCTACTTAGTTCTTATGCGGGGCTAGCTAACACCACAATCATTAATGAATCTTATCGCAGATGGTAGGCTCATACATAATGAAAGTTTGTGATTTAATACCAATAATGGAGTTTTTCCTTAATATATTTGCTGCACTAATATTATAGCGTAGCGACCATTAATTATATCATATATATAGCGGAACAACAAAACAGAATTATCGTAAGAGACAGTGATATGCTTTTATCGTCATTTCAGTTCTATAACAGTTATCCCGAAATTCTTCAAAGTGAACGTGGATGCCTTTTCTTTGAAATTCCCTGTTAATGACATATAGATACTTGTAGTTACTCTAGTAACAGTTTGGCAAGGTGAATAATCATTTTGTTACTAATTGAAAATATCACGTGTACTTTTGGTTTATTGTACACTCACACACGTACCTAACCAAGAGACGCCAAAGGCCGTAGCATTAAAGGTAAGCTCCTCTCAACCACTACTACAACAGCACTCCTACACAAAATACATAAATTTGTTCCTTTAATTTTCACACGATTACATGACAACCCATGTGCGAATAAATTTGTTTTATTCCTTAAAATTTAATCTACATGCAAATTTCAAACGCAAAGTATAAATATAAGACCTTCACGTGTTAGTACACAACAAATAATAGGTATTAACCAAATTCTGACTGAATATACATTAAACAGCCACAAGATGATTTTTCGTCTACGCAATTTACTCTTCTTGTTGTTGGTTTATCAACATTCTGTTTCTGCGAGTTCACAACTTGGCCAAAGTGTTGTGTGAATTTATTTAATTAAAAATGTTTCCCAACTGAAGGAGACACACTCAGGACTCAGCCCACATGCATTATTCAACCTAATTCATGGGCTTACGGGCAAAAGGAATTGCCATTGACTGCCTTGGCGGAAGGATATTGTATACTGCATTTATGTAAATTAACTGAAAAGTTGGTAAATTTTCTTCCTTTGGTGGTTGAATGAAGGTAGAGATATATTGAGGTAGATAGGTAGGTACCATCAAGTTCAATGTGTGCACTGTGCAGGGTTAATTATGAGGTTTATGAGATTTCATTTCCTTCTTCGTTTCTGACGTATACTAAGCTTAATTTGATGAAGGAAGAAATAAGATTTAAATCGAAAAAAATATTGTAGGTATGATCCGGATCCCTTTCTACAAATCCTCACAATGACACTGACAAATTAAGGAATTTAGGGAAATTAAGAAAAGTTTCTTTGACTCTTGGTAGAGTTAAGAGTAGGCAAATTATGAAAGTAATGATTATGAGCCATTATATATCGAGAGTGGTGGTGGGCAGGAGCGGACTAAGAGGCAGTGGCACCCGGGGTGGTAAAGCAAGCTTACACCCCTTAAAAATATAAGCTGGGTGAGTTGTCCACAAGAGGATCTGTTAGTAGAGGCACTTCGCAAGGTGGTGTTTTGTCCCCCTTATCCTTGGAATTTAGTGGTCAACGAACTACTGAATACTTGGAAACTTAACATTCAAGAATGAGTCAAGAAGACTGCACTCTTCGGTAATAAATGGGGTCTACAACATCGAATAACTCACTGGCTCTATATCTCAGTTATAAGACCAATACTTACCTATGGGATAATTGTCTGGTGGACAGCCTGCATGTGTATAAGCGCTGCACTAGGCACAACTCCCTTTGCGGCACTGGACATATTGTTTCATCTATTATCCCTTAATATTTTCAGCAAGCAAGCGGCGAGTGCAGCCATTTGCCGCTTCCTCACAGTGGTCAAAGAAAGACTTTGGCCACGCCTCTATTCTGAAGAACTTCGTAATCTCAACCGAAAACGCTGACTATACACCACCCCATCTCAAAATGTTGACAAGAACTTTCTCGTCACTTTCGCAGAAGATGAAACAGTTCACTTCTACACTGACGCGGCGGCTCAAAAACCAAAGACGGAGTTGGTGGGGGTGTATTCTCCCAAAGTCTTAATCTTAAGCTCTCCTACCGTCTACCAAATTATTCTAGCATGTTCCAGGCGGAATTAATATCGATAAAAGAAGTCTTATCTTGGCTCAAGAAAAACGTGATATCCGCTAAAGACATCTGCATATTTTCGGACAGCCAATCAGCCATCAAATCTTTGGATTCGATCTCTATAACTCTTCTATATCTCGACTGCCGATCGTCTCTTACGGAGTTTTAAAACCTAACAACCCTGCTTATGATCATGAAGCACTTAATTTTCGTTGAAGACATCCTGGGCTTAAGTGAATACTGCAAAGAAAGCGACTATAGGCATGTTTTTTTGAAACCTCACCAACCAGCGAGTTTTAGTATAAAATTATGCATTTGGTAGAAATATTTGATACATTCTGACATTTTTCTTTGGAATGTTGTGTGCATGATATAAGAACGTCGTTATGATTGAAGCAAATTGTACGGAAATTCTAAGCCACTTGTTACTTTTAGCGCCACCTGTCTGTTCATTGTGAATTGAATTTAACCAGCTGCCAGCCAGCAGCTCTCCGACTGGGGAGAAAATCAAGAGTTGTTGCCAGCATTTGCCAGCAGGTTGTTGTTTTAATTAGCATGAGAAATGTGTCTCTATACTGGCAACCACTGGCTGGGGAGGTTTCATAAAAACGGAACTTATATTATTTAAGCTATCCCTCCGTTTTCGTCCCTCTTTTTGCTATTTCAATAGATCTTTGGTGACGAAGTCGACGCAGTGCATGTTGATCGCTGATGTTAAATTGTTCAATTTATTTTTTCAAAGAAGCAGGGAAAATAGAGTACACAGAGCCTTCATAGCAGTACAATCGAGTAGGTATGCTTGAGTAATTGAGTTGTCCAAATAAACTGCAAAAGCCTCAATCCATTCAAAAAAAATGTGCACGACTGGGTCGCACGTAACTTTCTCGTTTATTGCGAATCTCGCAGAATGCCAGAGTCATTTTAGAAAAATTTTACGTTTAAAATCATACCCACTCAAGGTGTAATTAATACCGTAAATACATATGTACTACATAAACATAAACCTACATATTAACTAGAACACTTTATTATTTTAAAATTTCTCCCCGAACTGACACTTGAAGGAGGCAAGTAGGCGATGAATTTCAAATTATATTGCTATGTACTGAAGTTTTGGACTTTACAAAAATATACCGTTTGTGAATACAGAGCGGGATTTGGGTAGTCATTTTTGAGAAATATTCATAAAACGGCAATATTAGAGTTTTCTGAGAAAAACTAAGTACACGATCATGTTAAGAATGCTTATGTTGTCTTAAATATGTATTTTGATCAAAATCGTTAGAGCGGTTTTTTTGTAAAATTATGCTGACAAATGTTACAATTTGAATTCGAAAAGCACTGTTATTAAACTGTTTAGCTGAAAACTGAGTACGACATATTCTTCAGGATATAAACATTACCTAGCAGATATATTTTCATCCAAATCGAAAATGGCGTTTTCGAGATAAGAGCAGTTTTTAAAGTACCGGTTTTAGCGATTGGGAAGGACGCATTCATGGTTCAAAAAACACTGTTTTTCAACTGTTTAGCTCAAAACTGAGCCAGTGGTATTACTATGGATTTAATCATTACCTGAAAGTAACATTTTTATCATAATCAAAAATGGCGTTTTTGAGGGATTTGGGTGGATATCAAAGGACGTAGTCTTTTTAGGGAAAAACTGAGTTTGCTATCCAAGTTAAGAATGACAATAGTACCTTAAAAATATTTTTTTTATCGTTTTCGAGAAAAAGCCAATTTTCAAAACTGCCGTTGCTGGAATTTTTAGCGAAAAACTGGGTATGCAGTCACGTGAAGCATGCTTACATTAACTCAACTATCAATTTTAGTTCAAATCGTTAGAGCCTTTTTCGAAAAAATCTAAATTTAGGCATATTTCGTAAAATTTTTATATGGGAGATATCGTTAATTTTAGGGCTAGAGTAAAAACAAAAAAACGTCCCGAGCGGGAAGCCTACAAACTCTAAATACGAAGTTTGAAGCAAATCCGTCCAAGCGTTTAGATTTCCCAGGGGTGGGACAGACAGACATACGGACGGACAGAATTGCGAGACCCACTTTTTTGAGTTCCCCTATCATCGTAATATCAGAATTGATCAAAATCTCGAGTTCAAAATTTTGTACGAAAACAATATCTTTCTCTTAGATACTACGTATACGAGAAAGTTAAAAAATAGAATGAAGTCTCGTATAAATAACCACTATAAATGTGGAGACGATCTCTTCAAATGGATTTATTTTCTTGCTCATTTTTCGTTGGAAGTTGATTACAAATTTCTCAATGGCGTAAAAAAAATCATCTCCGTAAGTGGCAACAAATTGTCCTACATGTGTGTTTGTAATCCATAAAATATCACACATTCACTTTTCTAAGCCCACTCTGGTATTGATTTGTTACCACCTTCAATATACGAGCACACGCATTTACCTAGTAAAATGAAATATCCCCAGGGATGCTACTTAATTATTTATCATTCAAAGGAGCATATGTAGTAGGTACAATTCAAAAAAAAACCAATACCACCAACGGCTGGCTGGTAAATAAAATATCGGCAAACACTATTTTACGTTTTTCATAGCAAAAAAAAAAAATGTGTACATCAGTACTGGATCTACCACAAATTGCGTGGTCAACAAAAGTACACATGCACGACACTAGCACACACTACAATTTTTAACAATTTATTAAAGTGTATACTTATTCCGGTCTCCTCTATATAGAGTGCCCCCCTATTGCAGGTGGTTTAATTTAAAAATACCCAGGACACACGTCATACAGAGCATGAAAAATTATAGTATATAGCCAAACAACCAAGTCCTTCACGAATGACACTTACAACCTAGGTATACACTTGGGACGAATTGTAGAAAGCAAACAAGCCGTTTTTACCAAACGCTGGTATACACTATACATACAGTATTCAGGAAACAGGAGTGAAAATCAATATATGCATGCGATACCTGTGTGATGGAAAATTCCGGAACGCTTTTCTCCGACAATCCTGGGGTTGGGTTGGTTGGGTTGAGTTGGGTCATTTCTTCATTTTAAGTTCAACTAAGTGCTTCTTCAGTTGATTCCTTTGAAAAACTGGAGCAACATTTTCTTCGGAGTTGACATAGTAAGGCCAGCTATTCATTGGAGGAAGAATGGAATCAACTGAAGAGTACCTATCTGGGGTGGGTTGGTCGGTTTGAATGGGGATTTCAAACCTGTTGGTAGCACTCAAAAGTCTGAATAAGATCCAATTTGAGCAGGAATTCAAGATATTATGGATAGGTAACAATGTTCTTCCTTATCGAAGGGAAATTGTTCCCTAAAAGCATTGTAGTTATTAAAAGATAATAGCATATTGTATACCTTTAGTGAAATATTATTTTTCTAAGGCTGGCCAATGGAATGCCATAATAATTAGAATAATGAGTTAAGGCTCTATTCAGCTGTAAACAAAGGGTAAACACAATAGAAATGCGGGAGTCTCTTTTTGACAATTTCTAAAAACCAGCAACTGAAAACTAATTAATGATTCTGAATAATTCCAGGTATCTACGGCACTATACAGCTACATGTATCCCCACCCCATCAATCGGCTTATAGACTATAGAGACAAATATATTGCTAAGATAATTCTGGGAACCAATCAATTTTTTGCGTTTACGTTCTTAGAACACAAAAGAATGTTGTTTACTTTACCTAAAATTCTAGCTAAAAATGACAGTGGATATTAAATACATACATACATAAATATGTCACCCCTTAAACTGGGCTTCCTAGAATCATAGGATTTCTAGGAAGAGCTCCTGCGTAAATCGAGAAACATTGTAAACACAGCAACATGAACATTAATAACACGCAGTTCATGATTTTTTTTTAAGGAAATTTGTTATTTAAATTTGGAAAACACTGATTTTTGTTGTGCTAATGCACAAATCAATTATATATACGATATTTAGTAATGAAATAATAACATAATAATTATTGTATGCCATGATTTCAGTCAACGAACAATTTAATTTTACCAACTGTTTTCTAAGCAACTATTGTTGCTATCAGCGCCACCTGTCTGTTCATTGTGAATTGAATTTAACCAGCTGCCAGCCAGCAGCTCTCCGACTCGACTGGGGAGAAAATCAAGAGTTGTTGCCAGCAGGTTGTTGTTTTTATTGGCATATGAAATGTGCCTCAACTGGCAACTACTGGCAACCACTTAACTTTATTGTAGGTGTCAGGCGTGTCACGCTTCATTTCTAATACGACTACCCCCTACATTTCTCGAAGACCTTTGTTTGGACAAGGTACACCAATGTTCAAAATTTTACAACTTTAGCTTCCATGAGTGTCAAGAAATCGAGTTGCAGTATTTTTTTTTATATGGGAAGTGGCACTCAGGGTTGTTCCTCTATATGTGGACTTTAATTGTATACTTTTCAACGTAGACAATTATTGCGTAAACAATGTCGAAAATGTAATTAATACAGGTTGGTGATGAAATCTCCTTTTCGAAAATTCCTTTCAGAAAATCCCCTTTCCAAAACCCCCTGTGCTGAAATCACTTCCTTCAAAAGACCCTAAGAGAAAATCCCTAGGAACATAATATGTACCCCATTTTTAGAATAATAATTTGCCGTTTAATACGTATGGGGTTACTGTCAGATTTGGAGTATGTGCGAAATTGGATATATTGAAGTTTTTTTTTGCAGTACAAACTCCCTACCCCAAAACTTATTCCACTGTTTATGCATTTCCATTTAATATTTTGCGCTTTACTGCTTGTCAAAAAAACGAACCCTGGAAAGGAAATAGCACCCAAAATGGCAAAAAAATTTGCAATAACAAATTGTACGAGTTTTTTTTGGGCGTTATTTCCAAATCGATTTGGGCGCTATTTGCTTGGGCGTTATTGCCTAACGCCACAAGGTTTAGTTTTCTTGTGAGAGATTTTCGCATCGGAGATTTCGTCCCAATAAGGGATATTGGAAAAGGAGATAACATAAGAATCCCCATCAATACATTTCAGATCGTCAATTTGTCATTCATATGTAAACTTCAATTTCTCTATTGCACTTTTAAAAATTAATTAAGAATTTCTTTTCTTAAAAACTAAAACCCTTTGTATCATTGTATCATAAATATAAAACATTCAATAGCTATCACAATTTGTGTTGGCCTCGACTCCAGTAATGCGTTTCGCCCCGATGTGGTGGGTGGGCTCATCAGTAGACGACCGACACATCTGATCTAGACGCACTGTTTGCTCGATTTTCACCGAGACTATATGATTTTTCAATCAACAAGTGACTGTGAATCATACCTCAAGACGGATCTTTGGTTCAAAGACTATCGCCGAGAGGATTTGTTTTTTGCCTATAGGGCATGGCTTGTCCATTTAATCAAACTACTTTTAATCATAAACATTTTTATGAATTGAATAACGTTGGAGTGTACGATTGTCATCACAATTTGTGTTGTCCTCGACTTCCATCGGGGCGAAACGCATTATTGGAGTCGAGGTTAATCAAAAAACAAGGCTTTTGAGGAGCTAGGATTTGTTTTTGTGAAAACAAACAACAAATACTCAGCATATTGCACAGTTTGCAGGAAAATTCGTCAAAATACTGTTGAAAATTGTCTCCGTAAACACAGATACAGGTAAATAATAGTGTATTTTAATTTCCATTGATTGAGGTAACAATGTTCTTCCTTATCGAAGGGAAATTGTTCCCTAAAAGCATTGTAGTTATTAAAAGATAATAGCATATTGTATACCTTTAGTGAAATATTATTTTTCTAAGGCTGGCCAATGGAATGCCATAATAATTAGAATAATGAGTTAAGGCTCTATTCAGCTGTAAACAAAGGGTAAACACAATAGAAATGCGGGAGTCTCTTTTTGACAATTTCTAAAAACCAGCAACTGAAAACTAATTAATGATTCTGAATAATTCCAGGTATCTACGGCACTATACAGCTACATGTATCCCCACCCCATCAATCGGCTTATAGACTATAGAGACAAATATATTGCTAAGATAATTCTGGGAACCAATCAATTTTTTGCGTTTACGTTCTTAGAACACAAAAGAATGTTGTTTACTTTACCTAAAATTCTAGCTAAAAATGACAGTGGATATTAAATACATACATACATAAATATGTCACCCCTTAAACTGGGCTTCCTAGAATCATAGGATTTCTAGGAAGAGCTCCTGCGTAAATCGGGAAACATTGTAAACACAGCAACATGAACATTAATAACACGCAGTTCATGATTTTTTTTTAAGGAAATTTGTTATTTAAATTTGGAAAACACTGATTTTTGTTGTGCTAATGCACAAATCAATTATATATACGATATTTAGTAATGAAATAATAACATAATAATTATTGTATGCCATGATTTCAGTCAACGAACAATTTAATTTTACCAACTGTTTTCTAAGCAACTATTGTTGCTATCAGCGCCACCTGTCTGTTCATTGTGAATTGAATTTAACCAGCTGCCAGCCAGCAGCTCTCCGACTCGACTGGGGAGAAAATCAAGAGTTGTTGCCAGCAGGTTGTTGTTTTTATTGGCATATGAAATGTGCCTCAACTGGCAACTACTGGCAACCACTTAACTTTATTGTAGGTGTCAGGCGTGTCACGCTTCATTTCTAATACGACTACCCCCTACATTTCTCGAAGACCTTTGTTTGGACAAGGTACACCAATGTTCAAAATTTTACAACTTTAGCTTCCATGAGTGTCAAGAAATCGAGTTGCAGTATTTTTTTTTATATGGGAAGTGGCACTCAGGGTTGTTCCTCTATATGTGGACTTTAATTGTATACTTTTCAACGTAGACAATTATTGCGTAAACAATGTCGAAAATGTAATTAATACAGGTTGGTGATGAAATCTCCTTTTCGAAAATTCCTTTCAGAAAATCCCCTTTCCAAAACCCCCTGTGCTGAAATCACTTCCTTCAAAAGACCCTAAGAGAAAATCCCTAGGAACATAATATGTACCCCATTTTTAGAATAATAATTTGCCGTTTAATACGTATGGGGTTACTGTCAGATTTGGAGTATGTGCGAAATTGGATATATTGAAGTTTTTTTTTGCAGTACAAACTCCCTACCCCAAAACTTATTCCACTGTTTATGCATTTCCATTTAATATTTTGCGCTTTACTGCTTGTCAAAAAAACGAACCCTGGAAAGGAAATAGCACCCAAAATGGCAAAAAAATTTGCAATAACAAATTGTACGAGTTTTTTTTGGGCGTTATTTCCAAATCGATTTGGGCGCTATTTGCTTGGGCGTTATTGCCTAACGCCACAAGGTTTAGTTTTCTTGTGAGAGATTTTCGCATCGGAGATTTCGTCCCAATAAGGGATATTGGAAAAGGAGATAACATAAGAATCCCCATCAATACATTTCAGATCGTCAATTTGTCATTCATATGTAAACTTCAATTTCTCTATTGCACTTTTAAAAATTAATTAAGAATTTCTTTTCTTAAAAACTAAAACCCTTTGTATCATTGTATCATAAATATAAAACATTCAATAGCTATCACAATTTGTGTTGGCCTCGACTCCAGTAATGCGTTTCGCCCCGATGTGGTGGGTGGGCTCATCAGTAGACGACCGACACATCTGATCTAGACGCACTGTTTGCTCGATTTTCACCGAGACTATATGATTTTTCAATCAACAAGTGACTGTGAATCATACCTCAAGACGGATCTTTGGTTCAAAGACTATCGCCGAGAGGATTTGTTTTTTGCCTATAGGGCATGGCTTGTCCATTTAATCAAACTACTTTTAATCATAAACATTTTTATGAATTGAATAACGTTGGAGTGTACGATTGTCATCACAATTTGTGTTGTCCTCGACTTCCATCGGGGCGAAACGCATTATTGGAGTCGAGGTTAATCAAAAAACAAGGCTTTTGAGGAGCTAGGATTTGTTTTTGTGAAAACAAACAACAAATACTCAGCATATTGCACAGTTTGCAGGAAAATTCGTCAAAATACTGTTGAAAATTGTCTCCGTAAACACAGATACAGGTAAATAATAGTGTATTTTAATTTCCATTGATTTACTAAATATAATGTTTTAATTATCTGTATTTTGCAATAGGAATAAGGTTTCAACTGCGACATTATGAATCAGATAATGTTTCAATGATTATTTTGACAGATGGTGGCAACGACCAGAGAAACGACCAGTAGGCATAACTCTGAAAACGCGACTAAAAGCTACTGATTTTCCTTAATATAAAATGAATGACCAACGAAAAAACTATTTTTTTATGTATCTGTTTCTGTTACAAATATTGATGAAGGTGACAATCAGAACGTAATAATTATCAATATTCTCGTGAGTAGTTTTTTTGTATGTACATATAATACATTTTAGTTTGAAATAATTCTAAATTTGTACCTAAAGGAAGAAGGTTGGGGAGTTTTCAAGCGAAACCCTGTTGACGGTTAGAAGAATTCTTCAAGCAACAGCAAGACTATGGTCTCAATGTCGCATAATGCTAAAGGAGAGCAGGCATTTATCCAGACTTGGTACATCCTTGCAAAATCTGTTGATATTGCGAAACAAGTCTACTCAACTCAAGTCTACGCTGTTGTGTCCGATAATGCCAGTACTATGAAGAAAGTGGGAAGAAAGGATTAAACTGCATTGTGAAACGAGATGGTGCTCATACTGTGACTCTTATAATTGTTTGGTCAAAAATGATGATATTATGAAATAATCAACAGTTAAAAAAATTAAGCAGAGTGTGGTTTCATTGATTTTTGATGAACGATTCATAGATGATGTTAAGAGCTATATTGATCTTTTTGATCCAGTCTGCAATTTGATAAATAGGTGTCAAGCGGTTGATTGCTCTGCAGTTAATCTCTGGTTGAACTTAAAACTCCCAGATAGATTCAACGCAAGACATGAAACTTCCTTAAAATCGCATAAGAGAGGATATGGCTCTGAACAAATTTGCCCTTTCAGCATATTATTTGCACCCTCACTTTGATAATAGCAAGCTTACCTACAACCAGTCAAAACGAAATCGTGTGCCAGTTTTTATTTAAGTATCTCAACAGTAATGGCATTGAAGATTGGAAGAGTTTCAATAGAAAAATGAACTTCTTAAAAATTCTTAATTATCAGGGGCTGCACCCAAACAGGCCAAAATCGTTACAACAAAATCCCAATTACAGATTGCCGTTGGTTGAATATCCGCACTATTCAACAATATGTTGGTGCTTTCAATTTGTGCTTTTTTTTTTCTTTTTAAAAAAAAAGGGATTCCAAATCCTGGAGTACTCAGACGAATCTCGGTCCATTGTACTACCAAGCAGAAACCCCTTTTTTGGTGTAGTGGTGGAGAAACTCTGATATTATTCGTTTCGCCTATGGCCGGTGGCAGAGTATTGCAGTGGCCACCGCCTTGTGTGCTCAATGGTTGATCATTGCCAAAAATCCAAAGATTGAATGTTCACAAACTCGGAGATACACACTGAAATTGGGACTATCTCATTATTCCCCATCAGATTATTCCCGCAACTACTTTGAATGCAGGCAACATTCTTGACCCTTGAGTACATAACTAGCAGAAGTACTACCACTTTCGCCCGTACTTGGTGAAAATCCTTTTGAAAAAACGTGCTACTATATGCAAATGAACTCATCTGAATTTCTAAATACGTTTGAGGCTCCAAATTTTTATTTTTTTTTTGTTGCCTGCGTGTAATGAATTTTCACGATGCCATTCATCGCATAGTCAAAGAATAAGCGAATTTTATCAGCTGAGTGAAGGTACTTTCTCTGTTTTATTTTTTCGCACACATGACATAAGGCTTAAGTAAATTTGCATCGCAACTCTGAAAATTGAATTCCATCTAAAATTTGACGCATCTAAGTGCGGAAAGACTCAATTTTGTTGCTAGTGCCAGATTGAAAATTCACAAGGAAACACTATCCACTATCCAGTTAATTCTGCAACTCAAATGTCGCATTCATATTATCCTGTGCAATCCACAAAGAGACTTTGTCATTACCTATCATTGCTGGGAAAATAATTGTTTCATTTGAATCTCGCCCATTACGCTGTCATGAACTCAGTTAACAAAGGACTAATATGGACAACGAAAAAGGCGTGATGATGCGATGCAGTTTCACAAGCGGAGACACAAACGAATGTCAAACCATCTACAGGGGGGACAGCAACAATGTTGAAATCATTTGATTTCATGCGAAGGTGGATACACTTTAACACCTCATTGTTGAGGTAATGACTGAACAAGGAAATTGCGTTAAACAAATATTCTGAATGAGTGCATCCTGGCGCATCCCTCTGTGCCGTGCTGTCAATGTAGAGAGTGCCTTTACTGAAAGAAGGCATTGCAGCAGTTGCTAATTAATTTGTGCAGCAGGGAAAGTGCAATTAAGCGAGTCTCTGGCTCTGTTCTCCAGTCAGCGGTTTTAATTTTATGTTTGCTTCTCATAGCGTTAAGTTGATGCGTAGTGAAGTCAGATAGCTTCACTAACTATAGGTAGGTACAGTGTTGGTTGAAAGTGTTTCACCGGGAAAATGGTTCAAGGAATTTTGTTTCTTTCCACATCTTTACAGATAACGTTGGACGCTGATTAGTATTTGATACCTAGAGATACAGCATTTGGTGTTGACCCGACAATTTTATTGGAGTTTCACAATATTTTGGAAAAATAAGACATTCAGATTTTCAAATTGATTTTTCCCGAAACAGCCTTTTGGATTGCCGAGTTCCTGTTCTGAAGGATCCGTGTATTACCTGGTTACCCACCATAAGGCTTGCGTACTCGAAGATAGTGAACAAGACTGATTCAGAAAAACATAAACTGGGCGATAACGAGATAAAATCAAAGTTAAGGAGAAGCAGATCTCAGAACTTGAAGTTAAAAAACGTTGTTCGTTTTGTGTACACACTACACAGTAAAAGTCTATGAGGCGGAGTTGGTCCAAGTTTCAGACGAAGCATCACAACACGGATGTATGTAGATATCCATTGTGCAGCAACACCAAACGGATTCCGTAAATAGATTTGGCATCTAAAGGCTACTGTGGCAAAAGACGAGCAAAAATTGTGGCACCGCGTCTCTCTTAACCTCACAGCAAATATATCACAAGCAGAGGATCAGTGCGTCAATACTGCCAATGCCAATGTGCCATCAGAGTTGCCGATACCGATGGGCTAAATTTCCCTACGTGACCACAAAGAAACTTTTGCTGAGGAATAACGGCTGGCATATGCAGTCAAGAACCCGGCTTATTAATCAGTGCTGGCATACCAAAACCAGAACTGCTGTGTGCTACCTGAAATCGACTTATCAGGAGGAAAAAATAAAGAGCACGACAAGCGGTCAGTTCTTAAACTATATTCCCAAAGATACAAGGCCCGATTGGAGACCTGCAGTAAAGATGGGCACGGGAATGCAGTTGCATATTTACAAGTGATGCTTCTGCAGATTGTTTAGTGGCGGAGACTCTCAATAACTCCTGTCGTCAGGCAGGACGATCAGTTTAACGTTAACGATGATAGTAAAAATGTCCGTCTACCCGACCAAAATGAAGTGAGGATAGAGATATTTAAATTTATGTCCAATAAGGCCGCTGAAGCAAATGGCCTACCGACAGAACTCTACAAAGCACAAGGAAACGGCTGATGACCACGCACCAACTAATCTCCATAAAACTTTGTCGGAGCAATGTTAAACTTTTTACTCCGGAGACAGTCAGGAAGACAAGTATCTTCTCTGGGTGTATGTCAGTTATTCAATTTTAGTTCCTGCTTACCTATAATTTTCAAAATACTTTTTCGCAATAGTATCTCTAAGCTTCCTCTGAGCCTCTTATTTATTTTATTCATATAGAAATCTTTTTGTGACACTGGCACGGATTGGGAATATGTAGCGTTCCACTTAACAAGGGAACACATTATCAAGACGACACGTCGCCGTAAAAATGTACCACAAAAAGTATTGAAATATGTACAAAAATCGGTCCGCAAATTACTTAAGTAAACTTCTTTGTGAAGATTCACTTTTAAGATACACTGTTTTAAATTAGCTCTGTAATACAAAAATACAGAACAGGTACAACTACAAGCACGACCAACCTGCTTGGCTGCCTCAAGTGATTAAAATAGTGAAGGCATTTTTTTTTTTAATTAATTCCATCCGCACCCTCATTACACATACAAGAACAAGGGATGGCTAGCATGAATGAATATTCAATCAAATGTGTTGACTTTAGTTAATTAAATTATTTACATTTCACTTTGAGTTTGAATAACAGCATAACAGTGAAGCGCGCCTTAATGTCCTGTTGGTTGAAGAATATTTTGAGAGATGAAAGAGACGACGAACAACACGGTTGGAGGATGGCTTTTGTAGAATAACATAGACCAGCTGATGGAAATGGTATCTACGTTGTATCACTTTGGACATTTCAAAATGAATTGAGTGTAATTATGAATATTCATTTTGGTTTTCCATTAAGGAACTGGCTAACAGGCGTATTTACATGAACAGAGGATATCAAGTAAAGTATCTACCTACCTACATTTGAATAAATATTATTTTGCATGTGAACAATAATGAAGAATTTTAAATTTGCTCAAATAAATATTCGAACGGAAGTGAGTTGCAGCTATATTTCCGTTCAAAGTATTGAGTATATAAAAACAGTCACTGGGTTAGGACTGCACAAACCTTTATGTCCACTTTTCATCGACACACAATTATAATCAAAGTAATGCATTGCATCCTGTTATACAATCTAAGTTGTGAGGTCTTTGTTACAACCACAACTCAATCCACGAACAGTAGTTGAACGCATACAATAAAAGCCATTTCGACAACAAGGATACGAGTAGAAACTATACACACATGCATAATGTACATTGAAAAATCTTCCTCTTCATCATTCGCAGAAAACTGATTATTTTATAAGAATATTCTCGAATGGTTCGTCGGTATAGGAAGGATATGGGGTACCCAGTTATTCAAAGGGAACCATATGTATCCTGCGGATACGAATATTCCATTGTCTGGATGTTGGAGTTCGTCAACTCGATTTAATTAATTTTGTAACAACCCAACACCGCACTTCATGCATTTTATTAATTTTCATTCATTTTCATTTATTTCATTAATTTTCATTTATTTCATTAATTTTCATTCATTTTCATTTAAATTGCTATTAAAAATCATGAATTACAAAATTATAACTTTAAACCATTTTGGATTACACAATTTTGCATTATATAAACTAAATTTCCATCATAAGTGTACTTAAAGCTCCTAAAGCTTTCTATATTTTGTAAATATTGCAAAAGCTCTTATAGCTTATTTTTATAGTAAAAGCTCATCCAGCTGATTATTTTTATTATTTACATTTGTACAGAAAGCTCTCCCAAATGGGTATAAAAGATCAGTGCCGATCGTTTATGATCCACTCTTGTTCAATCAGGAGTTTGACGTGTTACCTTTTCGACAAGTTTTCAACTGCCTTTTGGTGAACACGCCACACTTCTTGCGCGCTAATCCTTTGATTTTATTATTATTTTGATTCAAAGTTTGCTTTGAAAAACCGATTCGACAGTGTTCTACACACTGCCTTCTGGTAAATCACTGCACACTTTTGTTGCCCCTTGGCTGATCTTTTGTTGCCCCTTGGCTGACCTTTTTGGTAATCGACGCTTCAGCAAATACTGCAGACCACGGACTGTAAATTTGTGGGCGAAGATTCCTTTAAGGAATTAAAATTGTACGTAATATTAACTTTAATATTTTTGATAACCGTAAGAGTATTTGAACTTAATAAAAAACCAAATCGAAATTACCACGCAGCGTTTTATTGCACCAACAGAGGTGTATAAAGGGATTGAGTCAAACGTCCACACGCCCCATCTGCTCTACCGACCCAACTATCGCCAATCGTCGGCGCTACATTGGCACCCAACTAGTGGCCTGATTCAATACCGTATCATTTGCAAAACGGATAACTTAAGAAGGAGTGAGCGCATCTCTGCTCAAAGTGCAAGAGAATCTGTTCAAAAAGAAGTATCGAACGAAATGGCTCATCTATCAGCTGAACAACTGCGAGAACTCATTGCCGCTATGACAACGCAGTCAACGAGCAAAGGCAGCTTCAGCCACTGCACGGAGCGTTTTGGTGGAGAGAGAGATCCAGTTGTGGTGGAAAGTTTTATAGCCACGATAAACATCTATAAAGATATCGAGCGAATATCTGATGCTGATGCAATAAAAGGATTTCCTTTACTGCTGCAAGATAGCGCAGTTATTTGGTGGCAAGGCGTCAAAAATGAGGCAAAGGTATGGGAAGATGTGCTTAAGCTGCTGCGGAACGCCTATGCACCCACCAAACCAGATTATCGCATCTATTTGGAGATCTTCGAACAGAGGCAGAAGCCGAAGGAGTCAACGGATGACTTCATTTGTTCAAAACGATCGCTTTTTTCTCAGCTCTCCATACCTGTTGCTACAGAAGCACAAATGATAGACATGATTTACGGGTTACTGAGTATCCACATACGTGACGGAGTTCCCCGAACTCAGATACAGACCTTCAAAGAGCTACTTTGTAAGGCAAGAATGGTGGAACTGTCCATTGCTGAAAGATCCGCCCAACAACAACCTATAATGGAAAATGTTGCAAAGAAAAGATGCAACTACTGCGCATATAAAGGTCATACCTCAAATGAATGCCGGAAAAAGGAACGAGATGAAAAGAAGCAAACGCAGTTGGTTTCCACGGAACCTAAAATTCACTGCTATAAGTGCAAAGCGCCTGGCTATGTCCGCTCAAACTGTCCAACCTGCAAGGAGTTACCAAAAGGACCATCGACGGTTTCCTTTAACTCAATTAGGACCACCTTGTCCACAGATCTGCCAACTATACCAATTGCTTCCCATGGAGAAACGGGAATTGCATATCTGGATACAGCTGCTCGAACCAGTGTGGCTGGCAGAGAATTGTTTCTACACCTTCTTAAAAATGGAACAACATTTTCTGCGATAAATGTTGATGTCACACTTGCTGATGGAGATGCAAAATCGCAAGAAATTTATATAGGTGAAACAAATATTATCATCGGAAATCGCCTCAGACCAATTAAGTTTGTCGTGCTACCAAAGGCAACCGACAATAGAACATTGATTGGAATCGATTTTCTGGAGCAAAACGGAATTGTCCTAGACTTAGGCCAAAGGTTATGGTACTTCGCCGACCAGAAAGAAAAAGTCTTTGACTTCTATGACACAGGGCATACAAAGATTGTAAAAACTAAAGATGTTGCTGCCTTAAACCCTGTTCCGTCCACTAGTAATACAGCTTTACATATTCAACAATCTCTTTTGACACCGAAAAGAAAATCCACCGAGCTTGCAGCTCATACAAGCACCGTCGAATTAAGTGATAAGGAGCTTACAGACCAAATCTCAAATTTCCTGACATGGTCCGAAAACCTTAAAACAATTTCTCCACTGGCTGCTACACCACAACAAAAAGAATATCTTGGACCTAAAATACCTCTTAAAAGGAAAAAGACTAAATCCAAGAAGAACGAATACTCACCTCATTCCATTCAACACATATTCCAAGATTCACTTAGAAGCGACGAAGTGACTCCTGAGCGGAAGAAAAACAAAGAGAATCTCTTTCCGCCCTTGGTTCAAGTGATCGAAGAAGAAGTTGAATTAGAGCCATTTTTCATGGAAATTCTAACAATAGATGTCCAACTTCGTGAAGATGAAGGAATTGAGCTAAGTTCGCTTGAAAAACATCGCTTAAATGAATTGCTTACAAATGAAGAAAGCGTTTTCGATGCAATATCCGAACCAACACCATATGCAATTCATACAATTAACACTGGTAATCATTGTCCAATTGCGACAACACCATACCGACTGTCACCCACTAGAAGAGCCCAGCTTAAATCAGAACTCAATAAAATGTTGGAAAGTGATATCATCGAGGAATGTGAGTCTCCTTGGGCTGCACCTGTTGTGCTGGTACCTAAAAAGGATGAAGGCATACGAGTCTGCATTGATTACCGGCAAATAAATAGTATAACAGTACCCGACAGATATCCACTACCAAGAATCGACGACCTTCTTCACTCAACAAAGAGAACACTCTTTAAAAGCACTCTTGACTTACAGTCTGGATATTACCAAATACAAGTAGCCGAAGAAGACAGGGACAAAACCGCATTCATTACGCCATTTGGTATGTTTCGTTTTAAACGAATGCCTTTTGGACTACGAAACGCTCCCGCAACTTTTCAAAGGCTGATAGATAGATTCCGAAATGGACTTGCCGACATGTTCCTCTTGACATACCTTGATGATTTAATTATTTGCTCCAGCAGTTTTGAAGAGCACTATGTTCACTTAAAGCGAATATTCGCAAGACTTAATATGTTCCACCTAAAAGTGAATAGGAAAAAATCTAATTTTTGTTGTGCAGAAGTCAAATACCTTGGACACCTAATCACAAATAGAGGTATACAAGTTGATCCCGATAAAACTGCTGCCATTGCAAATCGAGCAGAACCAAAAAACGCTAAGCAAGTGATATCGTTCCTCCAAACTTGTTCTTGGTACCGCCGTTTTATCAATAATTTTGCCGATGTTTCAAAGCCATTAAGCAATCTTACCAAGAAAACAGCATTATGGAAGTGGGGGAAGGAAGAACAAGCATCATTCGACACCCTGAAATCCTTACTCGTAAGCGCACCGATTCTACAACAAGCCTGTGACGAAAAACCATACCGCCTTAAAACCGATGCAAGCAGCTACGCGATCGGCGCCGTTTTAGTCCAGGGGGAGAAAGCCGATGAACACCCGATTGAATATGCTTCCAGACTCTTAACTGCCGCTGAACGGAATTATTCTACCACCGAACGTGAAGCATTGGCCATAGTCTGGGCAGTAAACAAATTTCGTGGCTACATCGAAGGAGGTGAAATAACCCTCGTAACTGATCATCAGCCGCTGAAGTGGCTAATGAACCTAAAATCACCAACCGGTAGACTCGCCAGATGGGCTCTACAATTACAGCCCTACAATCTTCAAATCGAATACATACCGGGAAGATCCAATACAGTCGCTGATATGTTATCACGACCACCATGCAATGATTCAGAACACACTGAATCCGGATGTAAACTCTGTGCATTTCAAGTGGACATTCCTGCAAGAAATCCTAAAGAAATCCGAGAAGCACAACTCAAAGACGAACAGCTTAAGTCCATTATTGAGTCATTTGAAAATGACTCGGAAGATATCTCTAGATGGACTGCACGCGGTTACTTGCTTAACGATGGGATATTATATAGATACTCACCAGAATCAGATGCTGAAAACGCACAACTCCTTGTGCCATCCCATGAACACGAATCCATTCTAAATAATTATCACAATGCCGCCACTGCGGGTCATTATGGTATTGATCGTACTATTCATAGAATTGCGTCCCGATACTATTGGCCTGGAATGCGTAATGACATTACCAAACATATAGGTAATTGTCTTCAATGCTTAAGATATAAACCAAGCAACCAAAAACCAATCGGACTACTAAAAACTGTCTCAAGCAACCAAAGATTCGAGATATTAGCAGTAGATCTATTTGGACCTTTACCCGCCACATCAGATGGATATAAATGGATCCT
Organism: Cheilosia soror; assembly: GCA_949372485.1. Taxonomy (NCBI): domain Eukaryota; kingdom Metazoa; phylum Arthropoda; class Insecta; order Diptera; family Syrphidae; genus Cheilosia; species Cheilosia soror. Next base: position 40,345,692 of record OX443564.1, on the reverse strand, counting down.
TATAGCTGAGGACCTTGCCAGCAGATGGGTGGAAATATTCCCTCTTATAGAAGCCACAGCAGAAAATTGTGCCATAACATTGCTGAATGAAGTTTTCCTTCGATATGGGACTCCACGACGATTACTGACTGATAATGGCACACAATTCATATCCGCATTAATGCAGCAGATGACTCATTGCTTGGGGATCGAACAAACACTAACTCCAGTCTATCACCCTGAAGCAAATCCAGTTGAACGCAAGAACAGAGATATGAAAACCCAACTCGCTATCCTCGTTGGCAATAATCACACAACTTGGGCTGATGATTTGCCATCTATACGTTTTGCCATGAACACGGCCAAATGCCAAAGCACGGGTTATACCGCTTCTTATCTAACGTTTGGACGAGAACCTAGAACCATCGATGATGTTAAACACGACCTCAGAGCTATAGCGGAAGCGGAGAATTTCATTCCACAAATTACTCCAAAACTCATACGACTAGCTGAAGTTATTCAAGATGTTCGAGAAACGGTGGAGAAAGCTCAAGACCATAACAAGAAATATGCAGATAAGAAACGCCGACCACAACCTAAATTTCAAATTGGAGATTTGGTACTAGTCACTACACATGTACTCAGCAAAGCTTCTAAACATGTCACATCCAAATTTGTACCGAAGAGAGATGGACCTTATGTTCTAATCAACCAACTTGGAACATCCACGTATCAAGTCGCCTCAAAAGATGATGTAACCATTCCATTGGGAACATACCACGTTTCCTCATTGACCAAATACACATCACCAAAAGAAGACAATGTTGAAAAACCAGTTCGAACCCTACAAAGACGAGGACGACCGCCGAAGACGACAACCATTATTCCTGCCGCATCATCGAGACGATCTCAGCGCCAGAGGGGGAGACTGTAACAACCCAACACCGCACTTCATGCATTTTATTAATTTTCATTCATTTTCATTTATTTCATTAATTTTCATTTATTTCATTAATTTTCATTCATTTTCATTTAAATTGCTATTAAAAATCATGAATTACAAAATTATAACTTTAAACCATTTTGGATTACACAATTTTGCATTATATAAACTAAATTTCCATCATAAGTGTACTTAAAGCTCCTAAAGCTTTCTATATTTTGTAAATATTGCAAAAGCTCTTATAGCTTATTTTTATAGTAAAAGCTCATCCAGCTGATTATTTTTATTATTTACATTTGTACAGAAAGCTCTCCCAAATGGGTATAAAAGATCAGTGCCGATCGTTTATGATCCACTCTTGTTCAATCAGGAGTTTGACGTGTTACCTTTTCGACAAGTTTTCAACTGCCTTTTGGTGAACACGCCACACTTCTTGCGCGCTAATCCTTTGATTTTATTATTATTTTGATTCAAAGTTTGCTTTGAAAAACCGATTCGACAGTGTTCTACACACTGCCTTCTGGTAAATCACTGCACACTTTTGTTGCCCCTTGGCTGATCTTTTGTTGCCCCTTGGCTGACCTTTTTGGTAATCGACGCTTCAGCAAATACTGCAGACCACGGACTGTAAATTTGTGGGCGAAGATTCCTTTAAGGAATTAAAATTGTACGTAATATTAACTTTAATATTTTTGATAACCGTAAGAGTATTTGAACTTAATAAAAAACCAAATCGAAATTACCACGCAGCGTTTTATTGCACCAACAGAGGTGTATAAAGGGATTGAGTCAAACGTCCACACGCCCCATCTGCTCTACCGACCCAACTATCGCCAATCGTCGGCGCTACAATTTCAAGCATAGTGCCATCTTGCGATGAATATAATCGTTCAAACGTTTTCAATTCGAAATAAATGCGGATATTGTTTTGAATCATCGCTGTGTGAAATTGGAAATTTGTCTGTATGACGTTCGTCGTGGGAATATTGAAATTTGAATGATTGATGGAATCAATCAATCAATCAGCGAATGTCATACATTTGACTGTGGGGTAGCTTATTATTTAAATAAATGACAGAAATAATTTTCAATGTCAAAAAGTAATACAAAATTTTGGTTTCAATATTAACTTGAAAGTCTTTTAAGGGATGGTTTTTGGGGATGTTCTGATTTCCTTTGTGGATAATAGAAAAAGCAGTAAGAATAAGGTAACTTGAAAAAGGTAAAATGAATAATAGTGTTAATTGTTTGGGACAGTTTCTTACCTATGGCAGTGTTGCATGTTATCCTTCATCACGAATTAAGAAATCAAACAAAATGCTTGACAGATTTGTCTTTTCGGCCATGAAAGGCAACATACCAAGTACCTTAATGAAGTCAAAATATTCATCGCATCTTGAATATTTTCTTGCACCACTTTTTGCACATGGACTTCTGTCGTCTAGACAGAATTTGGGTTAGATGAACTCGATCATATGGCAGGTCGAAGAACTCTGTAACATAGTTGAACTCAGGTCTGATTATGAAAATAAATTTTTACAATTTAGAAACGTTGCTGCAGTATATTGATCTGTAGAGCATACTATAAATAAAAATGATAGCTTGAAAGCCGTGAAGGAAAAAACCCCATTTGACAGTTTATCTCATTGAAGACGCATTTTAGTGAATTCCTTATTGATCTTGCAGTCTTGTCTCAATATTACAAAAAAATTCAAAAATACAAGCACACCTGCAGAAGCAAGACCAAGACCAAGATTGATTGAACGACCATGAATAAAAAAAAAGATGAAAACTAAAACTCATAGGTTATTTTGTCAGCTGTCCCGCTCGAAAAAATTACAGAAAGTCAGTATCATACCTCCGCGGAACGAAATGAGTCGCTGGGAAATACTGAAAATTTATTTCCAAAGTGAGTGCTGTGTAACCCAAACAGTGGGTTTTTAAAAAAAAAAGTTTTGAATCACCCACCGCTCCTGTTGTATGGAAGTTTGTGCAAAAAGTTCGTGAGACTGGTATGGACAATACTCATGGTCCCCGTTGTCATACGGTGGCTTCTGTAGCCGAGAGTGTGAGACTCAATTCACGCGAACATTAACCCGCCATCGATTTCAACAGCTCAACATTTCACGCACTAGCCTGGGGGTAATTCTGCACAAAGATATCGGATTATTCGCTTACAAGGTCCAGTCGACTCAGCAATTGAAAGCACACGACCATCCGCTTCGTTATCGCTTAGCAGTTTAGGCTTTAGAAGAGCTTAAATTGGACAACTATTTTGGGCGAAACCGAAAAATCATCTTTTCTCACGAGGCGCATTTCCATCTCGGCGTCTGGGTTGACAAACAAAATTGCCGCATCTGGGGCTCGAAAAACCCGCACGTTATTGTCCAGAAGACAATGCATCTACAGGGAGTGACAGTTTAGTGCGGATTTTGGAGTAGTGGCATCATTGGACCATTGGGCCAGAGCCATGTTAACCGACTTTTTTTTATTGAAATTGAAGACATGGATTTGGACGACCTCTGGTTCATGCAGGATGGCACGCCATACTACACAGCCCATGCCACAATCGATCTTTTGCGCGCCAAACTCCCAAGTCGTGTTATCACGACACCTTTGAACTTTTTTTGTGAACCGTGAAGGACCGATATTATGCCAACAATCTGCAAACGATTCAAGCACTTAAGGCCAATTTCATCCAAACAATCCGTGAGCTACAGCCCGAAATCGGGTTGATGTTGAAATCTCCTTTTCCAAAATCCCCTGTGCTGAAATCCCTTACACCAAAAGGAGTAAGGAGTCCCCAGGGACAAAATCCCCCAATTTTAAATTTGGTGTCATTAATTCTGTCGCCGCGATATCTAAAAATGGTACTAAAAAGTGATATACGCATGGGGAGCATTCTGCCCCCCTGGAACCCCCCTGCTTAGGGTCACTGTAGGATTTGGAGTAGGTGGAAGGTTGGGTATATGCAAGGTTTAGTTTGCTTATGGGCGATTTTGGCATAGGGGATTTCGTTCCGGGAGATCTTTGAAAAAGAGAATATTAGATTAGATTAGATGATAGGTCGGGAGAGCCTTCACCGGCCCTGGCACTACGGCCTCTCTAAAGGAGCCTATTGTGCCTTCCCAGGTGAGATCCAAGAGCCATCTTTTGACTCCGGAGACAGTCAGGAAGATAAAAATCTTCTCTCAGGGTAAGTCAGCAAGTTTTGCTGTAGTCAGAGTGGCCATAATTATTTTCTTAAATCTGCTAGAATCTAGCATTTAGCAGATTTTTTTTTCAAACCAAATCCTGCTAGAAAAAGTGCTAAACATTTTTGGTTTCTGAGTTCTGCTATAATGCCTGCTAAATTAAAAAAATCCTAAAATTAAATAAATAATGATCGGAATTAATTTTATTTTATTAAAACATAATTAATTCTGTAAAACAGACATTTTTATCACGTGTGTTCACTGTTCACCTTAATAAAATCCGGGATCATTAAGAACTTTTTCACTTTCACGATTATTTTCATAATTGTTTTCGTTATAAATCTGTTCTAATCCCACGTGTCTTACAGTAGGCGTATTTTATTAAACGTCTATCTCAGCAAGTAAAGTAAAGTAGAACCTTTAGTGTGCAACAACAACAACTATACTCTGCTTGGCACAATCGAGACTATTTATGTAGTTGTTGTAATTATGTGCTAAAGATTCTACTTTACTTTGCTGAGAATTGGGATAGATGTTCAACAAAACACGCCTAATATAAGAAGGAATCTGTAATTTTTATCACAACATTTTTTCAGTGGATATCTTTTATTTTGCGATTAAGAAAAATTCGTCTCGTCACATCGCTCTAATTGCTAATATCTTTTCTGTGTTTTATGGAAAATGAACGTTTCGGTAGGTCATAGGTATTCAAATGGAGTTATTCAGAAAGGAAAGGATTTTTTGTTATTAGGTTCGTTCGCTGTGGTTAGCCCTAGGGCGCACTCAGTGAGCTTGAGAAGTGTCAGTGAATTTTCGTGGCTGCCAAAAAACCCAAGGAAATCTCAGAAATTTAGTTTCATGTCGAACATGAAATGTAACCATGAGACCTGTCCCTGAAAAAAATTTGTAATATTTAGGTTTAACAAAAAATTTGTTTAATTAATGATTTTAATGTTCAAAAACAAATTTCTTTTAACATTTCGTAGTGCAGCACAAGTAAATTATGTATTCACAAAAATATGATTTCACCCAAACGACAGCTATACGATTGACAGAAAGATCCAGCACTGAACTCTCCCCTGTCTGAATATTACACAGTGCTCAACTAGGCCGCTCCAGCGCTCACCTCGAACGCAGGTCTTTATTGTCAGTGTGAACTCAGTACTATACCGAACGCGACAGGGCTATCCCAGTGAGCACTAGTGCTCCATAGGGTCCATGTTAAACAAACGTATTGTTCATTGAGTTCTTTCCAGCTTCGTTTGCTTAGTGGATGAGTTAAGCTCTATTTTAAACATAATTTAGTTTGGGTTTGCTCGATGTCGAAGTGTTATTGATTGCATGCGAATTTAAAAAAAAAATTATTAAGAATTCAGCTAGATTTCCTGCCAGATCCGAAAAATCTGCTAGAAATTATGCCGGCAGATTTTTATTTTTTTTCCGGCTAAAGAATATTTTTTCCTGCTAGATCTGGCAGGAAATATGCCAAATTGGTCACTCTGGCTGTAGTGACGATTTCTTCGCCAAGGACTTTCTTTCTGAGACGGAAGAGAGCTGGACATTACCTGAGAATATGAAGAGAGGATTCATTATTCATAGTCTACATATGGGGTCCGGTGAGATTCCAATTCGGTGAAGATGTTTTTTCATAAAACCATGGCCAGTAATAATACCTGTCAGGATTCTTAAGTTATTTTTGTCCAGATTAGTAAGAAAATATAATTTTTTAGGGGAGAATTTTGGGAAGAACTGTTTGGTGCAGTTCTGCCCAGGTGTTTTAAGCCAGAGTTCATTAGATTCGATTTGAGCTAAGCAAAATGAGAAGATACAAAATGAGTGATTATGTCCAATAAGGAATTTTGTAAAAGGGGATAACGTAAGGATCCCCCGAAACCATCAACAAGGTCTTGGAAAATTGGAGTGACAGAATGCGCTACTGCGAAGCCAGTCAAGGCAGCCACTTAAACGATGTTGTGTTCCAGAAAATGCAATTTTCTCAAGTGAATTTTATAATTTTTAGATTAAATACAATTTCACAATTTTATTTTATTAAATGAATAAATTCCTACCGACTGTCAAATACCAACTGACAAAAATGTCATCCAAATTGCCCAAACAAAATCGACCTCGAAAATAAAAGAAACCCAGTTAGCGGGATAAGCTATTCTGTGACAGTATTTGGTTTCAGTAGGATGATATGCTGACCATGCCAACGATGACTATACCTCAAAAAAAATTCAAGACTGAATATCTAAAAATGGCAGGCTTGTTCTTTAAACTTAATAGCTCCAGACTTTATGTCATTGTTTGGTTACAAAAATAATTCCTGATAAAGGAAAATTAATGTAAAAAAATATAGTAGGTATTGGATCAACGAATTAGATGACGATCCCCTCAAGAATATTATTTTCATATTTACTCATAATTAATTTTTCTTTCGAACGGTCAGGATAGAACGGATTGTTCGCTAAAAAAAAATAGGTTAAGCTACTACGCCCCATAGGATTGTTGTCTCAACTTACAAAACAGTGAGCAATGTTTACCTCGCTCTATTTCCTTTCCAAACACGCCACACACCCCCGAAATCCATTAGACTAATTTTGGTGGACAAATCAATAGGTAAAGTAAATATTTGTCTTCAATTTGATTGATGGGTCATAAGGGAAAGTGCACTTATGTAACGTCTCGATATAGAAAACTGGTATCTTTAAAAGTAATTTATTTCGCCCAATTATCCAACTACAATTTCCACGTGAAGTTCATTCAAAATCAGTCACATTCACAGCATCTCACATTATGTAATTGGTAAATATAGATCCTTTGTTTTGCTGATGGGATTAATTAATTCATTAAGTGTCAATAACGCGGTTGTGACCAAACAAACCGGTTATATTTTTGACAGAACAATGCATCCGTTTGAGTGCTCTTTGGTCACAACAAAAATCTATTCACACTTTGACCGCAAATACACATGTATGTAGCTCATTGTGCAGGTAATAAAACAAATCCCTAATTTATTATGAACGACATAATGAGTTAGTCCGATTGTGGTCTTCAGTAACCTTTAACGACGTGACTTGTGGTTTTTATAAAAATAGACTGTGCAACTACCAAAAAAAAAAGGATAGCTCTGCTATTTTGCACCAGGCCATATAATTCATATGTAAGACTGTTTAAATATGAAAACCCACATAAATTTTATTACCAACAAAGAGCGAGCTATAAGGTTTTACAAAGGGATTTACTTGAATGCGGACGCAGGTCCTATAAAAGGCCACCCTCGTGTGACGAAAATAAAATTATTATGGTAATTTTTATTCGCCAGTTAAATGAAAGACAAACATGAAAAATAGTTATCTCTTCATACTCTGCTGAGCTTAAGGGTGCTTTTGTTCACTCTCCCATGGATACTGGATACTGGTACTGGGTCTGAGTCTGGGTTGGGTAGCATTAGTATGATGCAATTCAAAATGCCGACATAAATACTCGAGGCAGAGCCGTTAATCTGTTGTAAAAGTTATGAGCCGAACAAGGTCTTCTACTACCAGTGCCACATAGCTGGATTATGTCCGTAAACAAACAAGGTTGCTGATAATAAAGTTTTAAATCGAGACACTTTAAGGAATTCAATTTGTTACGAATGCTGATTTTACATGCAAAACAATTACAAGTTTCGTCACGTAGTAGGTAGGTACTCGATCAGGGATGAAGTTATTTGATTCCTCGTTTCTTTTGGGGTTAAGCAGGAGAAAAGTGAAAAAAGTATGTACAATAACCTTGAGCTCCAACCCTGGCTAGGGTTTCTTTTTAAAAATGCAATTAAATGAAGAAAATTAAATTTTTTTCAATTAATTATGGAACACAACGTCGCGTCGTTCAAATGGCTGCCTCGGCTGGCTTCGCAGTAGCGCATTCTGTCACTCCAATTTTCTGTAACGCCCACCGGCGTCCACTGAGGGATTTAGTTCCCACCTAATGGGAAATAAAACCACTTTCGTGAAGTGGGCTTAGTTCCCGCATGTAAGGTGGGAAATAAATTCTGAAAACTTTGAGTGGTTTTATTTCCTTTTCAATACACCCAATTTCCCAAGCAGGGGGTTGCAGAATTAAACTGTTGAATGTGTACTAAGTTCCCATAAGAAAGTGGATTTAGTTCCCACCTAACATGGAAACTAAGCCCACTTTACGAAAGTGGTTTTATTTCCCACTAGGGCCTTTTATAGGACCTGCGTCCGCATTCAAGTAAATCGCTTTGTAAAACCTTATAGCTCGCTCTTTGTTGGTAATACAATTTATGTGGGTTTTCATATTTTAACAGTCTTACATATGAATTATATGGCCTGGTGCAAAATAGCAGAGCTATCCTTTTTTGAACTTAGTTCCCGGGGACTTATTTCCCTGCACCGCCCACCGTTATTACCATATATGGGATGACGCCAAGCCAACCCACACGAGGTTGTATTGCATCCATAAAAAGCTGTTTGCTCCGGATTTTAGACTGGCGCGGCGGCGTTATTGCTCCCTACATTTTTTTGAAAATAACATTGGTAAGGCCATTACCATAAACGGCGAGCGCTACAGAACGATGCTAATCGATTGATTTTGGCCCAAATTGAACGATATGGAAGTAGATGGACATGTGGTTATAGCAAAACTTATGGCTACGTGTCACGATGGTCATTTTGCGTGAACGATTTCAGGGTATGTTTATCTCTAGCAGAGGACATAGATTGGCCACCAAAATCGTGCGATTTAACCCCGCTAGACTTTTTCTTGTGGGGATGCCTGAATTCGCAGCTCAATGCGAATAAGCCGAGCCGACCAATGTCCTTAAACCTAATATAACCAATGACATCACTCAAATTCAACTGAATCTATGCGGCAGATTGAACCACTTGGAGCCGTGACAACGAGAGAAGATGTGGCGAACATTTGTTAACACCTCGCACACAGTTTGTTGCATGAATGAAGTTAAAGTCTTTAGCAGTCATTGCCAGGCAAAAGGCCATTGCGAATGAGCTGCAAAAAGTTTACACCAATATAACAAGTATACAGATCGCCAGCAAAACAGCCTCATACTCAGACTAAAGGCCATAAGTGGTTGAAGGCCATATTGACGCGAGTTCAACAATAGCGATGAACGCGAGTTAAGTCTTCTGTAAGACAAGATATTTATACCATAATTGTGAGGCTATGTATTATACAATAACTTGTGTCAATCCCGGATGACACAGAAGTCAACAAAGAATTAGCTGAGACATCAAGATTATATGATTTCGTAAAAGGTATTAGACTGCAGAAATAACGAGTAAAGCTACGACTACACGGCCATTTGTTTGAGTCATTTAAATGGCGCTGAGACGTTAGGAAAAAATGTCGCATTAGAGCGACATTTATGCTACGATTCGTCATTGGAAAAATGGCGATCATACGAAATGACTATCATCGTCATTTGTGTCCCAAAATCAAATGACGGACACTGCGAGTCATTTAGAATTTTCCGTTGGGATGCCATTTAAAAATGACGAGCGAAAAAATGGCGATCACACTGTCTTGTCTCATCAAAATGGCAAATGTCGCCTTTCCTATTATTTCGATTTCCCGTCATTTATCTGTTTTGCGATTGGGCGGTAATGTCATATGAGAAAAATATAGCTACTGTCATTTAGTGTTTTTCTCTCGGCGAAGACGCATACGTGAAAGAAGTGAAAGGAAAAAAAAATTATTAAAATAAATAAAAAAAAATGTCAAAAAGAACTTTTGGGGTGATGGAAATTGCAGAGACGGCGTATTTAGCGGGGCGTGTGTGCTGGAAGTAGACGATCTGGATGACGAGCCAACGCGACGAAAGCGGATTATTTGGCAAAAGAAGTGGTTGAGCCGTCGCGAGAAGAGTGGATTCTGTGCTGGATTACTACTCGAATTGTGCGAAGAAGAACCTGAACTATATCGCAATGTCCTTCGTATGTCAGCCAATTTGATTATTTGTTGACCTTGACGCAAAGACTAAGCCGAACCCCAGGTGATGTAAATTTATATAAGATTTGACTGCCTCAGTCACCACCCAAATTCGCAAGCGGAAATAGAATTCCCAAGGTAATGCCCGGCACAAATAATGGCCAAATTGATGATGTGGAACTTTCGGCGTTACCAACAAGAGGGTATCCATAAGGGGGCGTCCTCTCGCCTCTCTTGTGGTTCCTAGTCATTGACGACCTACTTCATTCCCTGTCTAATCAAGGGATCTCTATCCCATTCGAAAATCATAGACCCCATTGCTACGATGGAGGTCACCTTTCCCTAATATAATAATATAATATGGCTTCCATAAAAACTTCTCTATCATCATCCCTCCAAAGTAAGACTGGGAAAAATACAAACCTACTCCATCCAGACTAATCAAAATAAAAGCACAGATATCGTATTAAATTCTTCGTCATTTTTGTCATTTGCATAGAAAAATGGCATGGCAAGAATTGCGACATCAAAATAGTTTAGTCATTTGTCCTAGGCGTCATTGAAAAGCGATCACACGGCCATTTTGTTCCGCCATTTAAATGGCACTAAATTCATGTCATTTGGTCCGCCATTTTCCTGGTCATTTAAATGACGCCGAAAATGTTATCCCAAAAATGACAATCACACAGAACGACATTTAAATGACTGCTTTGTGACGTCAGAGCGCCATTTAAATGATTCGAAAAAATGGTCGTGTAATCGTAGCTTATTAGCAAATCTCGAAGAAGGTTTAACATAAGCTTGGCGAGCAAAACTGGTATAAAACCTGTTTCAGGAAAAGGCTATCAAGTGAATGAATACATGAAACTGGATGACGACGTTAACAGCTACATGTTTACATAGACGACAAGAATGAATCAGTTGACCAGCCAATCCAAACGTTCACAAGCTACCACACGAAATGCTGTATTAAGTATACCTACTGAAAAACTTTACTTGCCGAAAATCACATTGCAAAAGTTCGACGAGGACTATCCGCAATGGAGGCTATCGATTTGTTCATAGAATACATAAGTAAACAATGAACCTATCGGAAATTGTCAAAAGTTGGCTTTTGGTGACGGCGTTAAACTATTAGGCACAGGCTACCATCTACAAACCACATAGAAATAGACCCCCAACTTCCAGACACCTACCCGATTCTCCCTGGAATTAAATCCCCTGTCTGTGAATACGTGTGAACTGTCAAAATCAATGGCGGCAATGAATAGCTGCGAAAACAAATCAACCATTTTCGAATGTGTATTTAGTATACGTATGCTAGTCTTGTTTTGTTTTTGTTTGTCCTGTCGCACGATCGCAAAAGTATAAACATCCATTTGTAGCAAGGTATATGTGTATGTATATATTTTCACTTCAAAAAATACATTTTGGCTAAAAACTGTTCCTAAGGACGTGGCTATAAACGACATAGCCTATAGCAGTCTCACAGTCTTAAGGAACATTTTAAAAAAAGTTTCATCGAAATCTGTCCAGTAGTTTTCGAGTTTTTAATGGCCAAAGAAAATTTCTACAGTTTTATTATATATAGATATAGATTTTACCATGGGCCTAGGATTATTCAAGTATGCGTTCATTAATGGAGCTCCTTTGATTTTGAACAGCACAAATACATGAAAAATCCTGTGCCCGCAGGCAGCTTGTAAGCAAAGTCCGTTTTCTGGGGTGGAGTCGACGGTCTATTCTATGTCGTTTGTACCATTAAACAAGAAGGAGCTGAATCGGTAACACCGTTGCACGATACCACGTGAGAGCGCCTAGTGAGTTTGCGAAACCTCGTCAATGACACCACAAACTGACATCCACCGCACATGTATAATCTCCATAAAAAGTTGGACAGGAGTACTCACCATTAGGGCATCCAAAACTGCTGTTGTCCTTCCTCAAAAACAGTTTGAAATCTTTAAAAGCATACGATTCAGGCGATAAAATTAGCCCTCACGAAGAACAACTAAGCATCGCAGTTAGTATCTGCTGATAATGACAACCCACAAAAATATCTTCCCTTAAAACTTTGTCAGCGTGGGAGATGAAATACAAATAACCTCTTTTCAATCGGCTGTCCGACAGATTATTATTATTATTTTAGTCGTAAACTTAGCCAGTTAAAAATATTCTAACTACAGTAAGATTCTCATTAAACTGTAAATTGAACTATCAACTTGCAGTATCAGCTGTGTATAGGTGTGCTGAAAACTAAAACAGGTATTCACCAATTTTATTGTGAATATAAATTCTATAGATCGCTTACAACTGAAGAGATTTTTTTTAGTATCGCTTGCAAATGACTTCCTTTCAAATAAGAAATTTGTTTAATTAAATTCGAACATCAAAAGCTGTTCGACATGGTTGATAAATCTGGATTCGATTCAACGGCGGTAGTAAATATTTTATTTGCTCTCATGCACTTACCGATGTTCTATACAATAGATCTGGTACGTGTAGGTGTGTGTTATGATCCAAATGGGGTAGATTTCGGAATTAAATAAATCCAAAGTAATCTAAGTAGGTATTGGTTTATTTTTGTATAGCCAATCAGTTTTTTTTATTTTTTTTCCACTAATAGCACTTATATAGTAATATTTAATTGATCCACATACTAAATTTACATTTGGTTATATATAAAACACTTGAAAGATATCATACACTATACACCGTACATTTATAAAACTATTTCTTTTTCATTAAATTTAATTTATTTTTTTGTTAAGTGATTAAATTTAAAAACAAAATTTCCCTATAGCGAAAATTTATCAATGGAATTTAATTAAGTTTTAAATTATATTCTGCTATCCAGTGTAGTGATAAACCACTAAAACAAATTAGAAATAAAAAAATAAATAAACGACCGTCCGCAATTTTTTTTTTTTGGAAAACTCGCTCAAAAATTTAATTACAAAAATCAGGTCAAACAGATACACTGTGCAAACAAATATTGGGTAAAACCAAGCTCGTCACCGATGGGGCGGGGAAAACTACCGACCGACGACGTTCTTTTCTGTATATTTCGAGTGTAGGTATGTATCGGAAAAAAAGACAAATTCGTATACCCCCAAAAAAGAAAACCGTTCTAACGTAGCATGTTAAAAGCGCAACGAATAAAAACAAACTGAATTACATAAAATTTACAGATTCGATGGAAACCCCTACAAGCGACGACAACGACGACGACGACGAGTCGACTTTGGGCCAAGTGCGTGGTGGGCTAAATAGAACGGGAGACATCTGAAAGGGGCCACGATAACACAACAAGGAAAGTTTTGTAATTTCAAACGGAAAACACGCAGAGAGCCGGAAAAGCCACCCCAACCATACTTCTTGTTGTCTCAGTACTTGGTTATCGCTATAGTCGCGCGCTGACTGTTGTTGATAACGGTTAGGATAGGTTTGGACCGTTTTGTAAGGGTATCCCATTTATTGCATTTCACCATGCGATCCATACCTACCTTCACCTCCTGGAGGGGTAGTTCTCTTGTTTTGTGGAAGCTTTTACAATTCATACAGTCAGTCAACCAATCATATGTCAAATAAACTTGCAAAGAGCAGGAAAGCACTCTGAAAGAGAAGGTATTCGGGGTGGCTGGCTATACCTCAGACAGTCAGACCTCACCAAAGAGGGGTAATAAAAAATAAGTGTGGGAAATGTATCTACGTATCTTGAACCGGAAAAACGAACCCATGAGAGAGTTACAGATTCACAGAGAGAAAACAATATTATGCAGGCAGGCGACGCACGGCGAGTATCTAATCTATCTATCGTATAAACATGTGCGCCCAAGTTTTTCCCAAGGTATCTCCCATTTAAGCCGGTGCACAATGGGGCACTTGGAGGAGGACATGTTTATGTTTGTGAAAATCGACGGGAGATTTCCGATTGACAAAGAAATGCCGGCGATTTTTATTTCATTTCTGCTCCGCAGTTTAACAAAGTGGGTGGTAGTGGTGTCGGTGTGGGTGGAGGTATTGTTAATTTTTTTTTAATTCTGCTGTCTCTAGTCGGAATGACATCATTTTGCAACGGACTCCAACAGGTGGCGGATGAGCAGATGGGTGGTAGGTGGTGGGTGCTTAAAATAATGTTTACATTTGGGAGGAGAACTGTGTGTTTGAGAGGATTGAAGAGAATGATTAAGACAAATTCCAGTGACACTGCATTAAATACAATAAAGTACAATGACAGTTTGCTTTGCACTCAAAGTGCTATAATGTTTGAAATGCAACGAAATTTTTCATCATTAGCGTCAAGGTGACAATAGATATAGACAATACAGCCCGCGTGTAGATGGCATGAAGAAGTGAACTGTAAACATTGGTGATATGTGCTAATTGATGAACGGTAGCAATTCTGTGCTGGATATGTTTACGTTTTCTAGGTCAATTATAATTAATTAGTGTTTAAGTAATAGATTTGTTGGGCAGTTAAAATATTTAGTTTGATTATAATTGGAATGGACTGTTATTAGGTTAAAAAATAATGCGTCAGTGCGGTTAGTGGATGCAATTGACGTGCATTTGAATTGTTTTTGTAAAATGCAATCACAATATTAACGTAGACCTCTGTTCAAACTCGATATTTGGTCTGTATGTGTTTTTTTCAAACATCGCTCGGTTATGGATCTGAAACCTATTTTATTGTTATACCTACGTTTATTTGAGAGACTGTAAAAAGCTTTAGCACTGACTTACAAAACCACTAAATATGGCTCCACTGAAGGACTGCGGATATAAACCAGATCCATAGAACCATTTGGAGGCTGTAGTCGAGTGTTCATACACATCCTTTTAAATCACTTGCTTTATCAGTGCGAGAGAACTGGATATGTGAACAAGGAAGTTTCGAAAGATTTGTGAAGAAATCATTTGTAAGAAATCTAAGCCAGACTGCAGACACTATTTGACACCTGCTAAGGTTCCTGTATATTTTCTATTGAACACACGCTTTTGACTGTTTTGTGTGACTTTTCATACGACCAATATAGGTTTTGTTCTGATTTTCTCTTTTTAAATCATTGTCTTTGAAAAAGTGTCGGGCAAGCTTCAAAACTACAAATAGAAATATGTAGGTACCTACTAAGTTTTTGGGCGCAGTGGCTCAGTAGTTCGTACCAAAAACCACCACCTGACTCTTACGCACACACCCAGCCAACCAACTCAACCGAGTAATCATACATCTCGCTCTATCTCTCTCGCACATTTTTTGTCTCTTTCTAGCACAGAATTCCCAGGACCAATCGATCCAATACCTACTAATTTTCCCTTGTTTTCTTTAGAAATTTGGGTGATAGGTTCGCTATTCGTGGATTACTCGCGGATTTCCAGTGCTCCAGAACTGAACATTTTGTTTGTTCACGTATCTACATTATACGTAGAAATATGACTCTTCAATTCTGATTATATCCGACTCAAAATCGTCCACTTACTTATTAAGAAGGGAAGGAGTGAGTGCTAGGTAAACGATTCACGGTAAAACACTCGTCACCATCTTCAAGTTTTTCACAAAACTGCGCCACAGAGACGGGCATGCATTTTGGTGGCAACTCGTCTGGTTTGAAGTAGACAGAGATTCTGCGACATCTTTACTTTAGGCACAGGAGCACAGGATAGGACAGCGGCATATTTTTACTGTCAGCTTGCTCGTTTCGTGTCGTTCCAGTCACTATACATTATACACTATCAACGGCCAGATCGGGCCGGGCGGTAAGGAAAACGGGCACGAAATGGACGTTGCGCAAAAACTCACTCAAAACTACATAATGTCAAAAACGTTTGTGTGTTCTTTTTACCAATTGAAGGGATCTAAAATTATATTTCTGAAGCTAAAGGGTGTCCCATAATTCACGCAAAATGTAATTTTGATAGAAAATACAAATTTGTAATTAGAAAGCTTTCATTTTTTATTGATTCATAGAGTATACAGGGCGCAGTAGCGCAGTGGTTAGTGTGCTGGACTACTGTGCGAGGGATCCCAGGTTCGATCCCCGGAAAAACACAAATTACATCTTAAAGTTTTTTCTACTGCGCCACCTCTCGCGAACGTCTGACAAACATCCGAGAGTTTGACTGTCATGAAAAAGTTTCTCAATTCAGCCGTTCGGACTCGGCATAAAATTGTAGGTCCCTTCCATTCGTCCCAAAAATGGAAACTCACACAAAACGAATGGTTGCGAGAAGCTAGGCCTAGGTCTACCCGCCTGTTGCGCCACCTATTTATTTATTCATTTATAGTATACAGATTGGGGCTATGTATGGAATAGCACATCAGATAAATGGGGGCCACTGCTGGCAAGTATGTCCCTTTTATTGAAATTTTCTATGACCGTTTCGCATAAATTGATCGTCGTTTGCATAGACCTTTTTTCAAGAAACCCCAAAGAAAAAAGTCCAATGACGTTAAATCGGAAGATGTGGATGACCAATTTTGATAAGGCGATTACACTATTAGAAAATGACCCATGCTCACGACTCAGCAATTGAATTGTTTCTCTGGCTGAATGACACGTCCCACCGCCTTGTTGAAACCACAAATGTTGGTAAAATCCATATCTTGTAATTTAGGCACTAAAAACTGGGCTACCATCTCACGATAACGAACACCATTAATTGTTACTACCTGACCAGCCGCATTTTCGAAGAAGAATGGTCGGATAATGCCTCTAACCCAAAATCCGCACCAAGGCGTTCATTCGCCCTAAACTTGAGTACAATTCACACATCTGGTCTGGTGTACCAAAAACTATATTGCACTTACTGGATAGGATCCAAAATCGTGCGTTAAAACTAATCGGGGACACTAATATTGCGAATTCTATTCATTCGCTTGAACATCGTAGAAACGTTGCGTGTCTCGCTCTGTTTTATCGCTGTTTCAACAAACAGTGCTCAAACGAAACTGCCAGCTGCATTCCACCCCTTCAGCAATTCAACCGCAATACTCGCCATGCTAGGAATGCCCATCAGTTTACCATACAGCCTATCTTCGGACGTACTATGAAATACAGAGACTCTTTCATAAGCCGTACAACACGAATGTGGAATGCCTTGCCCGGCTCTGTCTTTCCTCCTCAGTACAATTTACAGACATTTAAAACCAATGTGCATTGGAATCTCCTATCTTCTCTATCCCAATTTCCTTAATGCCCGCGCTGTGTAAATCACATTACACTTAAGAGTAGTCATAACCTCTTTAGCGCGTGTTAATTATAAAAAAAAACAGTCAATCGTTGTGGATGCATTTGTTTCGCAACAATATTACTCGTGGCGTTTTTTGAACCCCAAATGCGACAATTTTGACGATTAATGAAGCCATCAAGATGAAAATGGGCTTTATTACTCAAGATGATTTTGTTCGAAAAATCAGCATCCACTTGTTGTTGTTCCAAAAGTCATTCAACGATCTCTCTTCGCGCTCGATATGGTCAGGTCAGTAGTCTTCAGTTATTGCATCTATTTAACTTTGTAGGCATGAAGTTTTAAGTCTTTTATGAGAATTCGCTGTAGAGACTTACTGGAAATGCCCAATTCTTGACTACGGTGATCGATTGATGTTTCTGGACTGCCAGCAATACTCTCGTGAACTGCTTCTATGTTTTCTGTTGAACGACTTGTGACAGGACACCCAGAGTGTTTAAGATCACCAGTCTCCCTGAATTTTTCAATCATTATTCTCTTCACAGTTGATGGTTTAAATCGCTATATGACGGCTACATTTTGTTTGAAAATTGCAGACTGTAGCTGACAAACCTTCACTATTTTTAAAATATTGCTCAATAATGCAAATGCGTTGTTCTTTCGTATAGCGCTCCATTTTTACTATCCCTAAACTGTCAGCTGTCACATTGTTTTTTCCGTTTGCATCACTGTACTATTAAATGGTGCAAACTTAAAATTTTGCGTGAATTATGGGGCACCCTTTATTTCCAGACAGTTTCGAACAACCAACTCGTGCACCTTATTTTCAATTCTCGTCGAAAACTAATTAACATATGTTCCCCTGTTTACTTGTCGTCACTGAACTTGACCAAAGTCTGGTGATCTAACGAAACTGTGCTTCATGTCATCCCAACCAAGTTGCTGGCAATCCAAGTTCGTAGGTAATAACATTTTTTTAGTTATTTATGGCACCCCTTGTGCATACATACTCGTGTGTATGAAGTAACATATAAAGACATAATTCGTCAATCACTAAATTCCAGCAACACGAACTAGCAAGTGCTAATGATATCGACAAATACCCAGTGCCGTTTGTTCTACATATCTCATCTGGTTCACAAGATACACATTCACCTTCAAGATTTATTCGGTCAGACGACAGTTCACGCACAAAGACAGTCGGAATACCCAGTCTCCATAATATCATTATTTCTCTACGACGTAATGTGCGAATTTATGCCTTAAGCATAAGTGATTAGTGTTTAAATTTAAATAAAAGATAGTGTACAAAGATATTTAATTTAATTACAATGGCTTTAAAGATTGCGATTGTCTGTTCAATTGTTGGGATTATTTTGATGACAAGTTACACACAGTCGTACTTAATTTTCCCTAAGGGATCTGTGATGCAGGTGGGTAACGGTTCGCCATCAGCCATTTCTTGTGCTACATAATTTCACATCCTGCAGATTACCATGTCCGTTTCAACACCTGTATATGCGCCCAATCATAAGATGTACTTTGATTGGGGTTTCCAAATGAACTATGATCTTCCAGCGAACTTGACCTACTTCTACAGCATACCACAATGGCCGGGAATTTACAATAAAAGGGAAGCCAAGGATATTGACCATTCGAAATATCCAACAAACGAAGGAGTTCATCCTAGTGATTTTACTGCTGGTGAATTGTATACCGGACTCGAGGATTTACTTGTGAGGTAGAAGATTACATATTGTATAATGTTCGAACTAATTATACTCAAGTGCATCCTTTGTGTGTTCACAGTTATGGCTTCCATGAAACGTGTTTGCTGAAGAGTGTTTGTGAACTAGCGAAACATCCCTTTCACGATGACGAGGAGAATCTAATAACGGAGATAGTGACATTTGTTTTGAGGTAAGTCGTGTGATATTCTTGAGTGTTTTTGTTGTGATTGGTGGTCAGCTCTTCAATTTGGCAATTATTTATATGGTTATTAAGATAATCGAATAAAATCATAGGATAGGTAATTTTGTTCTGAAGATACTAACAATTACTGTATGTTTCTTTTTTACAAACATAAATTAATATAAGTAGTTCATAGAAACGCACAATAATTTTCAAAATGTATTTTTCAAGTTGGGGATCCCAAAAAAATATATTTACATTGAGCCTCAAAAGTAAACGCCAGTGCTGTTTTCGTTTGTCTTTGAAGTTTGTAATTATTATTGTTTTTAATATTTACAATATTTTATGCTGTTGGAATGAACTTTCTACGGATTGTTGGTTTCTAATGCCTCTTTCAAGACTCTAAAGGCCTAAATAAAACTTTAAAGAGCATTGGTGTGTTCACTTACTTTTAAAGCTCACTGTACGTGATCAAATTATAAACACGTCCACAACTTTATCTGAACGGCAGAATTAAGAAGTTTTCTAAGGACAATTTTAACATTCGCTAAAGGTGGGAGAGTGGAAAACCCAACTTAAGGTGTAGGTAATTTGTAAGGATCGAACCTGATATCCTTGATCAGTATCACGAATACCAAGGTCTCATTCTAGATACATAGTAAATTTAGCTGGAAAATCCACATCGAAAAACGAGTTAAGGAAGCCACCGCGTGGTTCTGAAAGGCTCGATTGTAGAAGAGCCATTCGAAGTAGATGGCTCTATATATCTGTCATCAGGTTTATTCTTACGGCTTATTCAGGTGGAGTGCACTGAATAAAGCCATTCACTATTACAACTTTAATCACGTGCAAATAACAGAATGGGTGTGCATCAGTGGCGACTCGATCAGAGCTAAGTGCGGGAGTGTGATGTTAGAATCTTATGCAGACGGGTCCAAAACGAGAAACATTTTCTCTCAAGATTTAAACTGTATACATAATATCACCATCCCACTTCCTAAGCACTGTTTCAGGGAGAGATTATGTCAATAAAGGAGGAGGTCAGGGATTTTCAGCAGTTCTGAGATCTATTATGAATCCCATTTCACCGCAATGGGCCAACACTGGTCCAAGTGTGGCTGTTCTCGCTGTAGCTTGCCACCTGAACTCAACTTCACCAATGAACCCACTATGACCACTTCCTTTATGACTTTTAATGCTCCATAGGAGCGTAGAGTTCCCCTTTGTGGCATCCCTGGATTAACTGTTTTTTTTCTAATTCCCTGCCCAATTGGCTGACCTAAAAAGTTAGATTCTTTCAAAGAGGAAAAGTGTTAATCAAAGAGACGGTTGACCTCCATATTCATAGTTCCTTAGCTCTGCTGGTAAACTTTATGTTAAAGATACGTTTTCTTAACCAATCAAGTGCCGAGCAATCACAGTGGATGTCCTCAGAGGATTATTCATCCTCAAGACAGAACCTGAATCCTGTCTTTGGTCTCAAATTCGTTTTGTTAAGGTGATATCTCAAGTCACAATGGCCTGTGAGAAAGCCCACCAGCTTTCTGATACTTTTCTTATTTATTTTGAGGATTTCCTTGTTGGAGTAAGCCTTCTGAATCTCCTAGCATGCTTCCTAAGGAGGCAGTGCTCAGAAAGTATCCTTTTGTATTGTCCTAAACCCGGAACATTTTCCCAGTGCATTAGACGAAGTTGTTGTTCCCAATCGTTAATTAGACCTAAAGCAGTCCCCCAATTGACTCTGCATTTTGCAACAAGGTTCTGGTCCATAGAACACGATACCTTAATGGAAAGGTATACGACATTGTTGTGTTTGGATAGAGTTTTGCAGGGCATCGTAGCAGCACTTTACCTATTTGACACCTTGTCATGAGAAACTTAAGTGAATGTTTGACAGATTTGAACCATTTAAATCCCCGTGACCAGATGGTATGTTTCCCGTCCAGCTCCAGATGGCGTTCAGAATTACATATATCCTGGATTCTAATGCGCTGTCTGAAACTATACCTAGCACCTGTTCAGAAGTAAAGAATAAAGATGGTAGATAAAATGACATACTCCACCTTCAAAGACCGTTTAGTCTGACAACTTTTAAGCTCAAAACATAATTCTATATTAAGAACTCGTTAGACGTAGGTGCATAGTACTCCTTCCAAAGTCACAATTCGTCTGTCAAAATGGTAAATCTGTTGATAACCAATCTAAACCAAATTATATCATGACTGTGGATACTAGATTCACTTAAATCCAACATCTTAATGACTTCTTATTCAAACCAATTACATCTGGCCAAACGTGTTGGATAGCCTGTCGTGAAGGCTTTAGGTAAATTTATTCTCCTCTAACGCAGTCACAAACACAATGGTATTTACTATCGAACAGTCTTCAGTCCGTAATCCTTGTACGAAATAAGGCAATCAATTTGTAATTTATTGTCTACCCAAGAATTAGGAATCCAATTCCAATGTAACTTATTGATTGGAATCGGAAGCAATGTATGCAATGCCATGGCGTAGTAATATAGTGAGAGCACTTTTACCAACATTCTCTCAAGTCGTACAATTGGAAATGCTTTTGGATCACCTGCTGCAGTGAGGCAACAATTCTGGGGAATTATTTACGAAATGTGAATGATTATTTAATGACATATCGTCGATACTGAAATACACAGAAAGTTGAATATCTAAATACATATTACCCTAAATTGTATAGGCATAGCCTCCATATTGATTTATTTATCCTATTTATTAATTTAATCAAAATGAGAGACCTAATTTTTGTTTTTTTTTTTCTTGCAGCCCCTCGATGCATGAAGCATTCGGAAAAAATGAAATAGTCTACAGAGAGGCATATGACGAATCGGAAAAACAAGGTTTCTTGGGGGGAGACTGCGACAAATTGTATCCCCTCTGTGATAATGATTTTCTGAGTATAATATCGAAAATAATGACAAATAAAGGGACTGATTAAGAATGGATGTTTTTTTTCCCATTAGCTGGAGTTATTAAAGTTGACTATAGATAAAACCTGTAGTTTTGAAAAGGGCAAGAAGACAAAGATTATATTTCCCTCTTGTTTCAACATCTTCTACAAACGTCATTTAAATGGAGGACAAGGATTCTAGCTTTCTTTACTTCTTTTAAGTGACTTACAAGTTCTTATAAAATCATAACCATTAAGGTGCCTGTCCATTTGAGGGTACTTTCGCTAGTAAACCCGAGTTACCTCGGGTGGCTGTCCATTTGAGAGTAATAATTTCGAGATTTTAATCTCTCGAGTTCTGCGACAACATTTTGAGAGTAGATTCCCTGAGAGTACTCTCATAACCGTGTCCACTTGATATATTTCGTCTGCTAGTTAGACCCGTTGTACACACACCGATTTTTGTCTTACGGCACTCTTAATTCTCTTTGGGGCACTTATGGTGCATTAATACGTACATAGTTTTCACTTTAGTGCCTTGATTGTCAATTGTCTTTGTTTCCTTTTTTTCTCATTCGTCGTTCGCGGTGGTAGCTTCAATTTCGAAGCGCAGGTCGCACACAATTCGAAAATAGAGCAAATGCAGACGTCTAACGCGACCGAGTACGGTTTAAGAATAGATAAAGCAACGCTGAAAATAACGAAAGAGAACGAAAAGAGAACACAAGAATCGGATTGGAATTCGCGGCCCATCCGTGTTCGGCTATCCCTGCACTTTTCATCCCCTTTACCTTCACATTCTCGAGTCATAAGACAAAAATCGGTGCATGTAAAACGGGTCTTACCAGTTAAAGCAAGCATTCTTACAAGCAAAAAGTTGCCGCTGCGTTAATAATTATTAGCACTGTTCTTAAAACAAAGAATAAAGCAAAAAAGAAATGCTGGTGAAGGGTCTGATCTTGCAAGAGGGCTTCAAATTGAAGATGCTCATCAGGAGTTCAGGGATTTTAACCGTTTGACAACAAGTGAAATAGAACATTTATAATTATTATTCAATCTGTTCGGCCAAATATTTTTAAAAAGGATACCAAATTAAAGGAAGCCCTGGTATGGCTTGTGAGTGTGTATGGCAATTCTATAAATTGTTTCATTTCCTCCGATATCCATTGTTTTGCCATGTCGACTCTCGACAGCTGCTCGCAAAATACGAACATGTTGGAATTTTGCGAGCTAATCTCTCAGAACATGTGTCCACTTGCGAGTAACTTTCAAAAGGCTCGAATCTCGAGAGTAAAAAATTAGCTCTCCAGGAACTACTCTCAAGGATGTCCACTTGCGACTTGCGAGTTTGCTCTCGAGAGCTGCTTGAGAGCTGATCGCAGCACTTTTACTCTCAAATGGACAGGCACCTTTAGACCAACTACAGTTGCTGTGCTTAACAACTGGCCAACGAGAAAAGGCTTCGAACTGCCTATAACTAGACGATAAAATTCGAATTTAAACTGTTTAGAACACCTGAAGTAACTAGTGTCAACGGAAGCTACGATTATAAATATGAGGAATAGTGTCATTCTGTGACATTGTAACGCCACTATGACGTCCGAATTTGACCTAAAGCGATCATTCTGCGTGGTCGCTTATTATGAGGCACGTAACAGTGTTTGATACGATTGAATTGACTGGAATGTCACCGACCAAGTGACTTTTTTGAATAACTGCGTAATCACCTTATCAATGCGTTTGGAATTGAATGACCGCCTTTTTGGCAACACGTCAAAAAACTGACAACGTCAAACGCATGACAATGCACGATCTTTTAGATTAGTTGTTCTTGACGTATGATTATGAATGATCGTTCTTTCAATTTTTCAACAGCATGGAGAACGGAGAACTGTATTGTGAAAATATAGTTTTTTTTTTATTCTCGAAAGACATCGCGGAAACATGAGCAATAAAAATATCCGCAAAATTATAAACAGGGGAAGACATATAATATACGTATAAAGTACAACCATGTCAATCGTGTGACCGTGTGTAATCGCCTATGATGCGTTGGTCACTCGCGTCTGTCATCCAGCTATGTCACTAAATGACAACGCGAGCGTGTCGTTTATAATGGGACACAAAAATCGAGTATCACTATGCGTTCAAATGTTCACTAATGACACGTACCTGATGAGGCTGACATCATCAGGGATATAACTGAAACTGCCATAGGTTACCAACTACCCTTGGCTTCGAAGATGAATACGTTTACCTAAAAAAGTTGACAGAAGATGCACATTGTGTAAAGCAAATCGAAGACTCTCGAAAACGGAAGAGTTTTTATAAGAAACTGACTGATGTCTACCAAATCGAAACATACAGAACTTCGAGATAGTAACGGAAGCCTAGTCAATGAATCGCAGGGAATAAGGTATGATGTTGAGAGAAGAAAACCTGTGTTCAGTTTGCTTAGAAAAACAAAAGGCTTAAAAGACTGCTAACCGTCTGCGTGCTCTTTAAAAGGGACTATAAGTTCCATCTACAAAAAAGCTATAGTCTTATAGGAACTATCGAGGGACATTCCTGCTTTATCCTAAATTTTATACGGCGGGCTTAACATTTTTTAATTGGACTAAAATAAGGTTATTTTAGACGCAGAGTTGCAAATATGTGTGATGTCTTCCTCGACAGCTATGCGTCATTACATAACCCACACACATTTGTAGGTACTGAAAGTCCTAGTGCTTGGCATGGGCTTTCTAACCTAAGAAGGTAGGTAGTAGAGACTCCTATTGCTATTCTCAGATTTTTTTTTATGTTTAATCTATCATATACATTTTATATCTGATTAGTTATGGACTACCAAGCGCCAAGTCTAAGCTCAAACTGTGTGCAGCTTTTCGGCATGTATATCCGGAACAAGGCGTCAAGTGTTTCGGACAGCAAGAACTCCCCCATCCGACAACTTAGAACGGGCTAAAACTAACATATCAAGCGGTCGTGATCATCCTTCCACTTTTGCTTCCCGTACTGACTTCATGGACCTGATGTCCTGATCTAAGCAAGGGGTCATAACCGTAGCATGAAGGTGTAGATAGGTAGGTAGGAGTGACGGTTTGAGATAAAACCCAAATAGCACTATGTTAAGTTTTGTTACCACGTACTCATTTGACCTGGTTGTTAAATTTTATCGAAGTGGAGAGTTTAGATCCAGCCTGTGGAATTCAAAAAGGTAATATGTTCTTTAATGTTATTCTTCGATACTTCCTCGAGGGATGCGAAGAAGGGTTTACCCAGAGTTCGCTGTCAAGGCGCATAGGTAGTGAGTGAGGATTTCTTTTCCGGTTGCGTCGTTACAACTGCGGCAGTATGTATTATGTGGGATGCCTAATCTGACTGCATGTTTTTTTCCCCGCTATAATTTGGCCTTCTCCATCTGATATTGGCTTTCGAAAGGGATTTTGAGGAAACTTTTCCTTTGACTGCTCCTATTGGAATGTGAACCGATTCCGCCAGATGAGCAGTGGAGGATTGAACTTTGCCTGGCCATCTCGTTTGCGAGCATCTCGGAGCGCTGATGAAGCGTTATAGGTTTGCCCTTCCCGGGAGAAGTATTAAAAAAAAAAAGACTCCGAAAATGCACCCGCACCTACTCCACAGCCCATTTTTGAACCGCCCGGGTATATTTTCACGATCGAGTCCCTGACCCTGTTCACCCGTATATTTTTCCAATCTAATCTCGAAGAAAATTCAACTTCAAAGTGTTTGTTAAAAATCATTCTGGGGCATGGGGGTAATGTAATCTGTTGAGGGTTGTTCTAGATCTAGATCCTTTGAGAGAGAAATCGGAATATTTCTATGTCGGTAGGGTCTCTCGACCGACTCTCTGCGTCTGATCGCGCTATGTAGTGTAATGTTTGTGATATGAAGGTCTAAAAGGCAAAAGATGCAGAAGGAATGTGAGGGCGTCTGACGGCGTTGGTCGCAGAGCGCCTGTGTTGCCTATGCATGCCGTTCTTTGGACTTTGTTGAGCTTGGTTATGTTGCAGGCTTTTCCGAAAGCCGGCCACTAAACTATTGACACCGTAGCATGAAGAGTAGAAGTGAAATTTATGGAGATTCGAGAAGTGACCAACGCCCAACGGTGCCATGAAAGAAAGTCTTATGCAAAAAGGTCCAAAACGTAATTTTGGACTTTATTGCTTTTCTGAAATTGCAATAAAATCCAAGTCGAAGTGGAAATAAAATCCATACATAAAATACAAATCCAATGCATAAACAGTAGAATATGTATGGGGGCGCATGCTGCCCCCCTGCAACCCCCCTGCTCGTCTTTCTTTTACATTGCTGAGTGCAATAATGTCCAATGAGTTTATTGCACTTTCAAAAATGAAATAAAGTCCAAAACTCGTTTTGGATCTTATTGCAATTTCAAAAGTGCAATAAAGTCCAAAAAAGTCCAAAATTACGTTTTGGACTTTTTTGCATAAGACTTTATTTCATGGCACCGTGACCAACATCTAGGAGCAAAATCACCTAACCGATGATGGCATATGATGTTGGCATTCATACTCTCGGATGTTTGTTAAACTTTTGCCAGTGGTGGAGCAGTGAAAAAAAAATGTTTCGAGGTTAACTGACCGTAAAAGAAATAAGAATATTAGCCCTCCAACCACCAACAAAAAAAAATATATACAAAGAAAAGGCTAAACAAATATCCTTCTCTACTATACTCAAACTCACACCTTCTTATAGGATCTTCCCAATAAAACCATAATATACAACCTTGGTCAGTCTATTCATTAACTGAACCTGCCTATACCATTCTAATAGTACAATTTCCGTCTAACCTCGGAAATAATATAGCCTATTGCAACCATCCCCCGACTTTATCCAACGCCCAAATAATATTTCAGTGTCATGGTTTCTATCCACCTAATAAACACAACAAGCCGTTATTTAAAGGTATAGTAGCACATCGATGGAATCGCCTCAAATAATGACACCTAATAACTCATCCCCTGCATTTTCATTTATAAATATCCGCAGACATTAAGAGTGCCATCATTACAACCCTGAAACGGTAGTTACTCCCATAACCAAATGTAATTACGATGACGATGATGCCAACAACCTAAGACATCCAATTTATATAAACTTACCACCGCTGTGGTGAGGGGAGATCTAAAACCAATGATAACTCATATATATCAATTCTTTGCCGCCACCCTCGGATTGACATTAACATCAGGACCACCATCACGCACCACTGTGGCCGCCTCTTCCTCTAACTAAAACCAAAGTCATTTGAGGAAGCTCGAAAGTAATAACAATTTAACCGAGATCCTGGCGGAACATCGAATAGCTAATATAGTGTAATCGATTTCGACAAAATGTCTTCAGCAGGATATCAAATCAATCGAGGGGTGGTGTGTAACTTTACCCGCACGCAATTGAAGTTTGTTATCGTGAATGTGAATGTTCGTCTTGTTGAAGGATATACGCGAAGACTTATTATTCCAACAGAATGCCGTCTGAGACGAAAACGAGAAATCTTTACCTCAGGAATGTTATCAGTGAATTTGTGTCTATCAGACGGTTTCCTTTACTATTAGGGATGGTAGAGGAATGCAGTGAAATTCGACTTGGATTACGAAATGACATCATTTATGCGGGTGAACCTGTCACCCTGCTTTAGCATGTTGAACGTATAGTAATTCGATAAGGCATTCTTCGAATTCATCGGAGATTGTTATGTGTATTGTATATGCTGGCATGCAAATATTTTGCTGCCCAAGTGGGATAAGGTAGGTAGGTAGGGATAAGGACACAAACAAGCAACGCGCAAAAAAAATTCTCCATCGAAGTTGAAGGACAATCGCCTGTTGAACTATTATTTGGAGATACGAGTATTAGGTGCTTTAGATTAAATTTTAGTGAAGAAACCTGTGGTCCCGTTTGCGTTGGAGGGTTTTTGAGGGGGCTATTTAAAAGCGAAATCTACGAGCTGTATAGCGATACCGACCTAGTCAAAAAAGTACGTATCACTCGAATAAGTTGGCTAGCGCTAGAACATGTGTCCAGTCCATCCAAAGACTGAGATACAATAAATCCAAAACAGATTCTATTTTAACAAAATTTAAAATGATTCCTTTCGATTCGTGTTCTGCTTTGGTAGGGTAATCTGCGCAGATCAGGATAAAAGTGTGTCATTTAGAGAAAACGTGTCTCTGCTTCATTCTATACAAACGAGCGAATGATTAAAAGAATTTAAGGGAAATTTCAAGGGTTTTTTAAGGTTGATAGATATATCTTATGTAAGTTGGCAGGACAGATTCGGTTTTTCGAGATATACGTTTTTCAATGTTTTCTTTTTTGTATGGACGGAGCCACGCCCCTTTGTCCAATTTTGACCAAACTTCACAGGACAAATCCGGGGTCAATAACTAAGATTATCTGTAGGTTTGAGCTCAATCTATTTGGTGGTTTTCGAGATATACGATTTGAATGTTTTTTTTTTGTATGGGCGGTGCCACGCCCCTTTGATTAACAACTATCATATTTATTCACCTTCTAAACCTTCTCTGGGCTTCCACAAATAATTCAAGACCAAAATTAGCCAAATCGGTTCATCCGTTCTCGAGTTTTAGCGAGACTAACCAACGAATTTTTATATAAATAAATGACACTCATTTATGACCATCTAGAGTCAGGCATGAATACTTACATGGTAACACTGTTCGGCATTTTTGTGGTAAAATCCCTTCTCCCATTCCGACGAGCTTAAGCTACAATTGCACGGCCATTTTTCGAGTCATTTAAATGACGTAAAAATCCCGTCACAAAGCAGTCATTTAAATGTCGCTCTGTGTGATCGCCCTTTTTGGCAGCGTCATTTAAATGACTAGGAAAATGGCGCACCAAATGACATGAATTAAGTGCCATTTTAATGGCGAAAAAAAATGGCCATGTGATCGCTCTTCAATGACGCCTAGGACAATGGCATCCCAACGGAAAATTCTAAATGACTCGCAGTGTCCGTCATTTGATTTTGGGACACAAATGACGATGATAGTCATTTCGTGTGATCGCCATTTTTTCAATGACGAATCGTAGCTTAAATGTCGCTCTAATGCGACATTTTTTCCTGACGTCACAGCACCATTTAAATGACTCGAAAAAATGGCAGTGTAATCGTAGCTTAAGGACGGAGCCCGACTAGCATGCCGCAGCTACATTTTACACGAGCCCCCTTCCACTTTTGCGCGGACTGCCCTCGTATAAAGCCTGTAGCACCGAGGTCGCAAGGGTGACAGTGGGAGGTTTAGTCCTTTTGGGAAGTATTTTATTTATTTTATTGAATCGGATATTCGGAAAAGGATATTCTTCATCCAGAAGGAAGTTCTGGGTTGGATGGAAGAAATTTCTCTACAGAATCGTAACAGAGGTACCTACACAAAACACAGCACATAGGCTGTGCGGAACAGACGTCCGTTAGTGTGCTGGACTAATGCGAGAGGTCACAGGGTCGATCCACGGAAAAATACAAAATACATCTTAAAGATTTCTCCAATGAGCCACCTCTGTCAAACGACTGACAAACATTGGAGAGCCAATCGGACTCGGCATAAAATTGGATGGCGTAGGGCCAATCGTTCCAAAAAATAAAAACTCACAAAATGGGATGGTTGAGAGAAGCTAGACCTAGGGTGCCTAGTCTAGATATACGGACCTGTTGCACCATCTATTTATTTTTTACCAACGAATAGTGAAGTAAGGACAAAAAAACATTTTTTCCAGTACCTGTATCATGACAAGCGTCGAAATTGGAAATAATGTCTGTTGGTAGATATGTCAGTTTAATCTGTGGACTTAATTCATCTAAATTGTCAACAAGAAGTGGACAACGTTTTCAGTAATAATTCCAATATAATGTTGATATCCCTAAAATTATTTCTGTTTATTTGCTAAGGGCGGACGAAGCAAGGCAATCACGGGTCAGCTAGTGACAGTCTACTAAGGCATCACAGTACGATTTTGAGTCAGCCTCTGAATGGGTGGGATTCTATAAAAAACGAAAACAAAAACGCTTTAGCTTTTCAAAATTCGAAAGAAATCACGCGAAAGCGAAAATTTTGCTTCCTGTAACTCCTTTCGTTTTTTTTTTTTTTGGCTTCGCAAACGTTTAAGAAACAGTGTAGTTAAAATTGCATACTTTTAGCATCACTTTTACAGTTTGAGAAACTTTTATTTTGACTGCAGCACTTAAATATTTTTTTTTTTCGCCTTTTGGTTTTCTGATTCTATACATCGATATATAATTTCAGTTTTAAAAAATATAGTTTCCTCCCATTTCGTTGGTTACAATTTATTAGGAAAAAATCAAATAAACCCGAGGAAATTACAATAAACAAAAACATTTCGTAGCAACAAAAGCGCACTCAGGTTGGTCTTCTCCTTCCTTCTAATCGCCAGTTGGCGGACATATTGGTCCTTATTTTCACTTTAGGTGGAAAAGATGAATGATAAACGAAAGCTTTTAATATTTCATCGTGATGGTAAATTGGTAATCTGTTTAGTGCTTCTAATATAGCACCAGAGTACTAATAGCACTCAAGAGCACATATTGCTCTCATAACTTGGAAACCCCATTGAAATATCACAGTCTTGCTGGAACTTTATACAGATAACTTCAACAGATGACCCAAAAATAATCTTTTAAGAGGGTGAAGATTTGTTATGAAGCTTCTAGAGCGTATGCCACTTCTGTTATAGTTTACTTTTATTGCTTTCATAGGTACTCACATGGGTGCTTTATAGCAGGTGCAGATGACAGAAGATAAGCTCACCAGGATAGTACACACTTACAGTTGAACTGTAGGGTGAATGCGAACTATAATCCAATTTACTTACACGGGTAGATGAATATACAAATACAATAACTAACTTGAACTAATTCCCTTAAATATACATTTGAAAATTAAAATAATAATAAAACTCCAACAAAGGCTAGCTAATTTAATAAGTACCAACGCTAATTGAAAAGTTTTACGTGATTACGTAGAAGATAAACTGTAACTTTCTCTAGGTTTTAGATGTAATAAGGAAGTTTGAATCTTTTTAGATCCCTACGGCATCCTTGAACCTTTTTCTATTACAGGTGGAAATATATTTTCACCCTTTCGAAATGCCTGAAAAATTGGGTATGGGACAATTTGGTAAAAGTTTGGCGTTTACTGCAAAGACAAATTATACATACTCCACGATTGGTATTTTGCGCACAATCTTGCCCAATACTACTAATTAGCTGTCTACAAAAATTAACTTCGAAAAGGGCTCCGCTCATGAAATACCTGACAGAAAAAATGCGATTCACGAAATGTTCTACACGATCACTGTCACTGTCAAGTGTCAATACTCAACTCACAGACGAGACGGTTCCAAAATAAAAACATCCGACTAAATTGGATGCGCGCTGGATTCTCTGAGAAGAATTAAGTCTGGACTTCTTCTTCTGTTTTCTGAAACAGTGCAGTGTTCAAGCCGAAATCACGGCTTTCGTCATATACAGTGCGGTTCACTTGTTTAGGCGCACAAGAGTTACGACTTTTTTTAGTTTTTTTCGTATTATTGCGAACAAAGAGAAAAAAACTTATTTTAGCGGAAAGGTACATTCATACACTATAACAGGGGTTCCCAATCTTTTTCATACAGCGACTCCCTACAGAGGTCATAATATTTTTGCGATGCCCCTCATAAAAGCACACAATGGAACAAAACACAGATAAGTGAATAGAAGCTGAGCCTACTGAAGATTCACTAAATGGGTTTTCAATAAGGCTAGGTCTACTCTGCAATGGAATAACACAAGCTGTGTGGGAGGTATTAAAAAAATCCTTTTTTTTATCTTATGTCATTATTGTAAGGAATATAACACCATGTCCAAATGTCCGCTGAAGATTTTCACGGTGGCACGAATCTGAGTGGGTCAATCTCCCGCATAAATCCAGCTGAATTTGAGCGATGGCATTGGTTATGTCGGGTTTAAGGGCATCGGTCGATTGTGGTTTATATGCATCTAGCTGCGACTTCAAGCAACCCCGCAAGAAAGAATCCAGCGGGGTTAAATCGCAACCATACCCTCAAACCGTTCATGTGTCCACCGTGGCGTCTGCTGGGTGAGCCGTAGCGACGTCTTGCTGAAACTACATGTCGCGCACCTTCCTATCGTCCAATTTGGGCCAACAAAAAATTTACGGGTATAGTCCCGACGCAAAATTCGTAAAGTCCGCAAAAAGCCGACTTCTTGTGCACGGCAAGGAATTGTAGTACGGGCTGATTGCTAACCGAACTTTGCCTCGAATTTGCCCGCTAAACGTTGGAAAGTCGACTTTGAAGAGCCTACGCACTGACCAACGTTCTTTTTAAATCACTTAACTTACTATAGTGGCTTGGCGCCAGTGACTGGACAGTAAGCCCCCAGATGAGACAGATGCCACCAAAACACAATGCTCGCCACAATCTGCCAACATCGACCCGACCCGAAATTTTTTTTCAAATCAAGCTTAAAGCTAATGGAACGCGCCGGATGCGTCTTGCGAACCCCCTAGGATAGTCCCACGACGCCCCAGAGCGTCGCGATGCACAGTTTGGGAACACCTGCACTATAAAACAAGCATAATTTCAAACTTAATGATAGACCCATAACGGTAGTTTTATTCATTTTTTTCCTATACTATGCAGAAACGTATGCATTTTTGTGGTTCACTTGAATAGACGCAACTGTAAAAAAGTTGAAAAACATTAAAACACCAAATTTGTGTGCGAGATTTTTATTTTTTTTATTTATTTTAATCAATTTTCTGTTAAGTAATAGGTCCACAATGCTCCTTTAGACCACTTTAATGTTCATATCCCATGCCATATGAGACCTTGCAAATTCAAGGCGTGTACGGTACGTGGGATGCTTGCGTGCTTGATTAGGCGGTGGTTTTTTTTTTTTTTTTTGTAAAAAAAAAACTTTAAGATGTAATTTGTGTTTTTCCGGGGATCGAACCTGGGATCCCTCGCACAGTAGTCCAGCACACTAACCACTGCGCTACTGCGCCCACACACAGAAGGGTGGACATTCGAATATTATTTGTTATCTATTCCCTCTCCTTTAGGGCATAGCCGGTACTCCGTTGATTCATTTTGCTAAGGCATATCGTAAGCCATGATGTCCTGTGAAGGATCTTACTAGATACACGTTTCCACCTTTTAATCAGGGTATAGCAGAAAAGTTCCGGTCCCACAAAGGGGCGTCTGAGCCTTTTGGTTATTTCTTCGGCTTTTTGGTTTAATTCAAGCCCTTATGGCCAGGAACGCACCATAATATGATTCAGTTCCATAGGCTTAGACTTTAAAGAGTGGGTCTCTGTTTTAACACCCTTAACAGAGTAATACTGATTTGGAGAAATGAGACAATGATAAGTAGGTAAACTAAGGGCATTTAAAGCCGCTTGATAGTGCGGGAGAAAACAGGCTCAATTTCTTTGCAGACAACACTGAGTAGGAGGTTTCAGGTCCAATCAACAGTACAAAAAAAAACAACATCTGTCGATTACACTTAAGGAAAATTGATAGTTCCCTTCCAGCCGCGAGCCCTACTATCCAAATTTTAACATTTAAATTGCCTGTGGCTTTGCTTCAAGAAAAATCCGTTGACTTTGATTTTTTTTTTTAATTCAATTATTTGAAAAGTCTCATTGAAAAACGTCCAACCCATCTCTCTAGTGGTCACAGCGACATCTGTTGTATTCTATTCATACTATGCGTGCACCATAAGCTCTTTCAAGCTTTTTTTTCCGACACAAAACCCACTTCTCCTTATGGGGTCAAACGTGCTTGGGGTAGACATGGCAGCTTTCTGCAAAGCACGCATACATTCAACATCCCAGTTTAGCCACCACCCCCAGGATACCGTCCCTTTATCATCATCAAAAAATGTCAAGTGTTAAAAAGCGCGACTCGCATACCATCTCATATACAAAAACAATCAAAACATTTTGCTGGCAAAGTCCTTGAAAAGGGATATACACCCTTGCATGTGAAATAAAATACACTGGCTATGAATAATTTGCTTGACAAAATGCTTGCCAGTCACGAAAGGACACAATCGATTACAACATTTACACACCACCATACAGACGCGCCCCAAACTGTGTTTCTATCTCTGAGCTCTGACTCTGACATCTGCAACTTTATCTTTGTTTGCCTGTATTGGTGCCAAAGCACGTGTTCGTGATTTTTACAAAGATGGATGAGAGAGCCAAAATGACAGGACAGCCGACAGCGAGTAACAAGAGCAACTTCGACAAAATAGAATCGAGTAAATATTTGTAACAAAATTTTAGGGGAAGGACCATGTGTACAGGACCACCAATAAAAGAGGGTCATCTGCAGAGTTGTAAACTCATCATCAAGGTCGAATCCGCATCACCTAGTAAGAATATAATAGGATTTGTGTACGGAAATGCTGGGGGGTACATATAATAAACTAGACCGGGGCGAGGTGGCAGGCTATGATGATGACAGGTTATGGCATCGTAATTTGAAATTCATTATTCATACACTTGGACCTTTTTGCCTGCTTTTATGAAGGCGCGTTTCCTTAATTTCATGAATGTATTTCTTGTTCGTCTATCTAGTCCTAGTGTGATTATTGTGTCTTAACTGAAAGGGATATAAATTTAATTAAACGCCAGCAATTAAATTAAAAGCTGTTGTTGGGCAATTTTGCGAAGATTACTGTTTATATCTGTTATGTAATACGGAAAATTCATAGAGTACCTTACTGTGGGAAAGTAGGTAATTGAAGACGAAGATGGTATCCTTTGGACCGGCTGAAGTATGAAAAAGGATACACTTTTGGTGAATCCAAAAGAATTGGCAATACAATTTCCAATTGAATCTCAAACGATATACCTACGGTTCGATACGATACAGAAAAGATAACAGATTGATTACAGCAGACCCAACGAGGCAATAAAATAAAAATCAAAAAAAAAATGGTTGCAAATTCATTCGCCATCGACTAGACAAATTCAGACAACTGAAAATAATGACAATAAAATTTGCCTCAAAATTGATGAGGGTACCTGGGCCCTTGGCACTTGGCACCTACTGTTAAAATCTCGCGGATCATGGCAATTTTCCTTTATGTAAAATGTTTAACATTTTTCATGTGAAATGTTCTACATTCCCTGGCATATATTGAAGAGCAAACTTCTTCCCCTTATTCCATTAGCCATTCCATTTAATGGCATCTACTTTAACAAAATTAATAAAATTAAAGTTCAGTTGAATGTCAGTTAGATATTTTGGACTATGTAAGCAGGTTAAGGGCGTGACGATGTAATTTCCTTGAAAACGTAATGACCTCTGAACTGCGGATGAATCTTAATGGCACATATACAAATTTGGTTTCTATACAGACAACAGACAATATCTATAAGAACCCAGAGCCCTAAGAGATTAAGGGAATATTTGAAGAAACCATGGTGTGTGACATTTAGAAATTAAGATATTTATTCGGGCATGGTGCGGGAAAGGGAATAAAACGTGCGAGTTATTTTTGCGGGAAATGGTTAAAGAATTATTTTTGCACCTTTTGTTATTTAGATACTATTATATATAGGCTCTCCGCTCGAGGTGCTACTCAAAAACTTGACTAGACATTAGCCCAAATCTAAAGATACGTTGAGGCGATATGAAACAAGATCGACTGAGAAGTGATATCTGTGACTAACATCAGGCTTTCATATCTAAAATTATGTATGCCTTATTATGGAGGACGAAGTCTACTAAGCCTGTCTGAAGTGCGTAATCAAAGTTGTGTGGATTTCAATGTAAGAATAAAAAATCGCGGGTTTTAAATAGCTTAGGATCAATTTAGCAACCTGATTACCTATAGACGATCGAACCAAGTCGACGATGTTTAAGAAGCTGCCAACCACCAAGAAGTTGGACGCCTTGACGCACTTGGGGTAGCCAGAATCTACCCGAATGCGAAACTCCGCACTGAACATTCAGCTACCAGAAACGCTAAAATCGAGTACTACCAGAGCCGAGATTTCATCAAAGAGGTAACCGAAACTCACGATATACCTATGTTTTTCTTTGTTTTTTTTTTAAAAGTCACTAGTGCTCAAGGGGGTTTTGTTCCCTTATAATGCTAATGCACAGCACGAGTGGAAGGGTTAATGGGAGGATAGAGAAGAGGTACTGGTGCACATTGGTTTTAAACAATTGTGGGTTATAACGAGAGGGGAAAACTGTGTAAGGCAATGCATTCCACATGCATGTTGTTCGACTTACAAAAGAATCTCTATAATTTACAGTACGTCCGAAGGTAGGCTTAAGGGTAAACTGATGTGCATTCGATGTGTGACGGGTGTTGCGAAAGAATTGTTGAAGGGGCGGAATGCAGTTAGCTATTTCATCAGAGCATCTGTGGTGAAAATATCGATAAAATAAGGAAAGGCAAGAAACATTTCTGCGATGTTCGAGCGGGTCAATAGACTCCGCTATATTTCTATCACCTATAAGTTTTATCGCGGAGGGTGTAAAGTACTTCTTACACCGATTTAAGAAACCTAGACATTTCGCAGCGTTTTGGCGACTTCGTATATGTGGTCATTCCAACGGAGTTTGTCGTTAACACACATACCAAGTATGGAAAGTCGTTCGGTTTCATAGTTCATAGTTCATAGTTCATTTATTTATTAAAAGCTTACACATTAAGATAACAATAATCTTATAAACTAGTGCAAGGCTTAAATATAATTCATTAAATAAAAGCAACAAGCTACATAACATGGTAAACGTTACGTTGAGTGAATACTTTAGGCTATTCTCTTTCTGTTTTTAAGTTGAGAAGAAAATTACATTACAACTTAAATTCATTGACTCACGGAAATAGGAAACACATAATATGAAATATACAATACACATCTCTGTTTTCACAAGCAATAATGCAATATTATAAGTATGAGTATTAATAATATAAAATATTAGTCGGAAATTGTCTGGAAATAAGACTGTAACCCATTGCGAAACTGCGCAATGGTACTTGACCTT
Source organism: Cheilosia soror (assembly GCA_949372485.1). Taxonomy (NCBI): domain Eukaryota; kingdom Metazoa; phylum Arthropoda; class Insecta; order Diptera; family Syrphidae; genus Cheilosia; species Cheilosia soror. Next base: position 40,308,492 of record OX443564.1, on the reverse strand, counting down.
CTTAAATGTCGTGGAAGGGAGTTCCAAAGACGGGTTACATTAATGAAGAACTGGCGCTCCGAAGAAAGATAACGGTACCGTGGATGAACAAGCTGTTGGGATCTGTTTGATGAAGAAAAACGTAGTCTATTAAATAAATAACTGGGTTGATGTGTCTGAATTACATTGAATAACAATATGAGGGATCTAAAACATAAAAGATGGTTAAAGGATATATTATATATTTGTCGGGAGAAATCGGAGATATGATCGAAGCGCCTCAAACCATAGATGTAACGCGCAGTGTTGTTAAAAGCAACATTAAGCTTTCTTTTGCTAATTGCATCACATCTGCAGAAAATTTCACAGCCATATGTAAGGATTGGAACAACGAGTGTCCTAGCAAGTAGCAACCGTGTGTTCAATGGCGTATAGTGTTGTGAGGCCCACAACATTCGCAGTACACCATAGACTTTGCCTACCGCCGCGTTAATATGTGTGTCCCAAGATAATGTCCTATTGAATAACATTCCAAGATTTTTTGCCGTTTCAACATATTCTACGGTCGAGCCGTTAAGACGGATTACAGGAAAATATGACAGATCGACGGGTTTCCTACTGATCACTAAACATTTGGATTTATTAGGATTGAGAAATAGTCCATTACTCTCTGCCCATACCGAAATCCTTTCCAGATCTGTGTTGACTCTACTGGCGCAGTCTTCGATCAAACCTAGAGGGCAACTTCTGAACAATTGTACATCATCAGCATACATATGTACGGAAGATGAACTGACTATGGAAGGAAGCTCGTTGACGTATAAAGAAAACAGAAGAGGTCCTAGTATGGAACCCTGGGGAACTCCTCTCGTTGTTGGGAGAAACTCAGACAACATATGACCGATCGAAACAGCTTGTTTTCTGAACCTAAGGTAGGAAGACATTAGTCTAACGGCCGATTTTGAAAACTGGTACCAAGAAGCTAGTTTGTTGCACAAATTGTCGTGATCCACTGTATCAAATGCTTTCGAAAAATCGAGAAGAACTAAATAAGTGACCTGACCATCATCTATGGCCTTCCTTATATCCTCCACAACATTGATAACAGCGGTTGTACAACTGTGGTATCGGCGAAAACCGGATTGCTTTGTGGAGAGCAGATTGCATGAGCGTATATGGGCATTAATTTGCTTTTGCATGATGCGTTCAAACACTTTAGAGAAATATGGTAAAATGGAAATAGGTCTATATTCATGGCTATTAGGGCTCTTTTGGATCGGTAGGACTTTCGCTAGCTTCCATTGGGCAGGAAAAATACTAGTTGTTAAGATGGTATTGAAAATATGCGTAACAGAGGGTAGTATAATTGGTAAAATGGCCTTAGCAAAAACTGGGTGAATTCCATCTATACCGACCGCAGTCGATTTTATCGATAAAACACTTTCAACCACGTCCGTGCTTTCAACACCGCAGAACTCGAACATTCGTTCATTTGAGTTTTGAAAATCATATTGGTGGTCGGGGGTGCTTTGAGGGACTAGATTCAGAATTGGAAAAGGAAGTGTTACAAAGGTGTGATTAAGTTCGTTTACATCGATATCAGTGTCAAGGCCAGTGTTACGTTTTCCAATTCAAATGTCTCGCAGATTTTTCCAAAGTTGTCGACTTTTCATTGCTGGGTTTAATTTATTATGATACATTTGCTTTTTCGCAATACGAATTTTGGAGACGACCTGATTGCGTAGTGTACGGTAAAGACGTAGATGAACATCTAATCGAAAGTGTTTCCAAACATTGTAGGCACGATTACGTTGTAAGATGAGCATCCGAATCTCGTTAGAAAACCAGGTGCATTGGTTATTCTTAATCAATTTAACTTTAATAGGAACATGTTCATCGAAAAGGGTGTTAATATTCCGGGTTAGGAACTCAATTTGATCACAAGGGGAGGACATACATGACACACGATCCCATTCGACATTTCGGGCGCTTTGTTCTAGGCTCCGGTAGTTAACATGATCAAAATCTCTATATTCATAAGTTGTTTCAGTTAATATCAGATGAAAAACAAAAGTTAAATATATTAGATCATGTCTGGAAAAGGCAGGTGCTGACAGTTGATCATACAATAATTTAAATTTGGTATCACTAACAAAGAAAACGTCTAATAATGTACTAGATTCAGAGGTGAAATGAGTGGCGAACGCCATATTGACCGGAAACAAATTAAGTGCCCTCATGCCGTTGACAAGAGAATTTTCTGTTAGAAGGTTACTGTTTAAATCACCACCAACTATTATTTTAGGGTAAGATACGGAGATTGTTTCTAATAGTTCAAGCAATGGCGTGATGTTAATATTTTTATTAGGTCTATAAACAGACCCTAGGAGCAGACTGTTTGTTCCCGATATGAGTTCAACAAAAACATAGTCGATCTGACTGCCGACTCCTGACTTACAGTTCAACATGCATGATATGCCCTCGCGTATATAAATTGCCGATCCACCTCGATCTCTTCCAATTCTATCACCACGAAAGAGCCTGTAACCATCCATTTTATAGACACTGTCATTTAGATCACTTTTGAACCATGTTTCTGAGACACAGACAGCATCAACCTTAGAACCCACAAACAAATCCCTGAACTCATCCAGTTTTGGATGCAAGCTTTGTGCATTTATATGACAAACCTGCAGACCGATCTTTTGGTTACTTAAGACCCGTATCATAGAACGAACGACCCCATCATTGTTTCCGTCCATAGGAACTCCACGAACCTCGCTAATTTCCATCGCTAAAGATTAAGCGTATATTGTACGTAGGTACAGTCCTAGTTCGAAGCAATCAGACCAATAAAATGATTTAAAGAGAAAAACCAAAAAATACAGAAAAGAAAAAAGAGATGTATTGCGTATGTAAAACTAAAAAGAGCCAAAAGAAGAATGAATAAAAATATAATAATTTAAAAGGAAAAGAAAAGAATTATAAATACTAATAATAATAATAATAATAATAATAATAATAATAATACTGAGTAGTTTGGGAAGCGCCTTAATTATTCATGTGGGCTGGCAATTCCATTAAGCGTGTGATGTTATCGATGTGAACAGCTTCATCAGCAGAGTGACACCTGACATATACGAGACCACGAAGCGTATAAACAGAAGACAGTTTGTTTTGTTTTTTTAATTCAAGTGCCGCGTGTAGTAAATTATTATTGTTTTTCGTAAGGCACTCGCGCAGGAAAATCGTACGGTCCGATTGTAGCCCAATATCTTTAAGACAAAGGTTTTTTTTATTCGTTTTCCGATATTTAGCGAGCGACGTAAGAACAAAGTTCCTATCATACGGCGACCGGAATTTAATAATAATTGAGGAGTTGTTATTCTTTGGACGGGGTCGGAAAATGTCAATAACGATTGGTGGTTTCAAATTAATTGTGTGACAGATGTGATTAAAAAGTGATTTGAGGTTTTCATCGGGTGTGTGGGGGATGCCAAAGAGTACTGCATCACGAGCTACATTTTTGTTGTCGTAGTCCTCTTGAGCGGTTTTAATAACACCGAGCTGTGATTTAACATCTGATAGTTCGCTTGTACAGCCAATCAATTTGTTTTTCGTATCCGATAATTCGCAATTTACATGAGACAGTGAAGTGGTTAGTTGTGAGATTTCGGATTTGAGCATATCAATGTTATTACTTGATGTTGTTTGAGTGATTTCAAGTTGAGTAACCCTTTTGTTTACATCGGATATGTTTTTGCTGAGTTCGGCGAACTGGGTTTCTATTTTCAACGCAAGAGTGTCATTATGTTCTTTTATTTTTGATGTGAGCAGACCGATTATAAACTCACTTTGGGTTTTGAGCTTCTCGTCCATTTTCTCCCACATTTTATCATCATTAACAGTCATTTTGTTATTTGCTATTTGTTGCGGCGATCCAATGGAAGTTCGAGGAGAGTTACGGTGCTGAATATCGAACTTGGTGGTAAACCGTTTGTTACCAGACATTTATGTAAGTAGTTGTAAGTAGTTGTAGATTTACTTCGCACTAAGGGTTTTGACACATTTAGGTAACTAGTTGTAAGTAGTTGTAGTTTTGGTTCGCACTAAGTGGTTTGACACTGTTGGAGAGAGTTCGACACTGGTTCAGGGGTTCGACACAAAAACACAATGAAATGGAAAATTAGATTTCAATTTTATAATATAAATGTCACCAATACGGAAAGTCTTCAGATTTTGCTGAATGAGCTTTATGATTTAAATCAATAACTAATAGAGAATGATCGATTTGGTTCGCAATAAGTTGAAATTACTTTAGGAAAGTTGCCGACCAGAAAAACACGTCTACTCGGTAGCTCGTTGCATTCTCAAAAAAAAAAAAAAAAAAAAAAAAAAGATATTGTTTTCGTACAAAATTTCGAACTCGAGATTTTGATCAATTCTGATATTACAATGATATGCGGGAACTCAAAAAAGTGGGTCTCGCAATTCTGTCCGTCCATATGTCTGTCTGTCCCATAGCTGGGAAATCTAAACGCTTGGACGGATTTATTTCAAACTTCGTATTTAGAGTTTGTGGGCTTCCCGCTAGGAAATTTTTTTTTCATGCTAGCCCTAATATTAACAGTACTTCCCATGCAACAATTTTACGAAATATTAAACAATTTAGATTTTTTTCAAAAACAGCTCTAGCAATTTGAACCAAAATTGATAGTTGAGTTAGATAATGTAAGCATGCTTAACATGACTGTATAGGTATACCCAGTTTTTCGCTAAAAAGTCCAGCAACGGCAGTATTGAAAATTGTTTTTTTCTCGAAAACGGTAAAAACGATTTAAAAAAATATTTTTAAGATACTATTGTCATTCTTAACTTGATAGCAGTTTTTCTCTAATAAGACTGCGTCCTTAGATATCCACCCAAATCTCTAATAATAGTACTTTAAAAACTGTTCATATCTCGAAAACGTCATTTTCAATTTGGATGAAAATGTAGGTAATGTTTATATCCTGAAGGATACGTCGTACTCAGTTTTCAGCTAAACAGTTTAATAACAGTGCAATTCGAATCCAAAGTTGTACTTAACATTTGTCAGCATAATTTTACAAAAAAAAAACCGCTCTAACGATTTTGGTCAAAATACATATTTGAGACAACATAAGCATTCTAAACACAATCACGTACTTAGTTTTAAGAATATTTCTCTAAAATTACAATACATTATTAGCGAATCAGCAAAACCCAAAACACTTAGAGAGATATGAGCAACAAATTGGTGTTAACGAACAATGGTCCTGGGGGTATTTGGGAGAACATACCACCAATCGGCTACAATAATCCGCTTGTGACTTTAGTCCAAATCTTACCAAAAAGTGAAACAACGTTTATATCCAATCTCCACTTGAGTCTTATGGTATAGCGTAAAATCCATTCATTCATCGAATTAGTGAAACAATCATAGTAGATGAGCCCCAAAATTTATGAAAGAACCAGCTTACCCTACTACTACCCCTTATAACCATCCATTTGAGATAAAACAAATCGTTTAATCATCCTCTTCAACAATATACCCATTTTATTCCATAACCACTCGCTTAATTAAATGAAATGAAAGAAAAATATTCACCAGACAATAATCAGCTCTTTTATGCAGATGTCCAAGTCTAAAAAAAATTCCGTCTGTCTTGGGTGACGAGGATAAATCAATTCTGAAAATGGCTTCACGTTGATGTACGGCTAAAAAGTGGACGAATAAATTATTGCAATCGATTTTTTTTCGCTCTCTATTCACTATTGTCCTATCCTTCACCGAAATATATATCAACAGTGGAATATTGTAAATCTGTCCTTTTCTATGCCAGTCCTCATTGATTCTATTTACAAAGGAACCTTTGTCAATACTTATCTATGTTGGTCCTAATCGTAGTCGAAGAGGGGGGTTCTACATTTCTGCCGGTATGTCCTTGGTCTGGAATTTTGTTTTACTAGAAATATTCTCATATATGAACCACAATTTGTCAAAAGTTTGTAAATGAGTTAAACTATATTTTGTACCTTGATAGGTATAGAATATGAAATACAAAATGTTCCGGTTGAATGGGATATGTTTTTTAAAGTTTTAAAATGACGAGAGGATGCTAAGCATTCATAATCGATTTTGCTTTGAGGTCGAATTTAATAAATCACAAACTTTAGAGAGAAGTTCAATTGAAAAGGACATGTGTCGGGTATGATGTTAATTTACTATGGAAATACGGATGACCAGATACGACCAGACTTGCTATATCTAACACCATTCAAATGCTGTGGTACTAAATGTATCTATTGCCACACTCGGGTCGATAAAAATTTACAAATTTACAGACCTATCTATGTGAGAATTTTTGTCACGTAGCAATTTTTTAAACACCGACACGTATTTGCTTCTTTAAAATTGAGTTGTATTAGCAGTGTGTCCTTCAGTGTCACAATTTCATAAATCATACGATTGACTTCAGCTGTTATTCCAGCACGTATTGTGAATGCAACACACACATATTGATATGACCAGCATTCTTTGCTTAAAGGGCGAATATCTTAAGAAGACGTATGCTCTCTTCTGGCGACAATGGGATGCACGCTAAGTGCGTCCGCCTTTTGTATATATGAGTTTTGGCTTTGGTTCAATGACAATCGATTCACCAACTAGCATTCGAATGATGTCAGCTGGAATATTGAATGTGACAAGAAAATTGAAAATTTTACCAACAGCTGTTAGATGTTATTTAAACAAGTCACGATAATTCGAGGAGTGTTACTAATGATTTTTTTGTATCGAAATTATTCAATTGGACGCGTGATTTGATTTTATATCGAATCAATCAGTTGTCAGTTTATATTGGTCCTGTTCCTGTCCCTTTTTTGCTCCACGGCGGAGCGCTACCCCCTGCGAAAGTTTGAAGATATTATAATACTTGTCAAAAATCGTGTCAATTTTTGGCATGCTGACATCAGTATGACGTCAGATATTGTCCTAAAGGTTTTGTAGTAGACGTGGGTAATAGTAGCTCGACAATCATTCAAAAGTACTGCCTTAAGAAAGCATCTCAAATAAAGGCATATAACTTTAGGCAATTCGTTCCAAAATAGAAACTCCTTAGCGAATGGTTGGGAGAAGCTAGAGCTAGAGTTGTATTATGGATCTTTTGCAATTGCCATTTATTTACTTTCCAACTGACGACTTATCGGTTAGAATTGACGAAATTGTGAGTACAAATTTTGTCGGAGTACATTTTTACAAGTCCTAGACATTTATAATGTCGAAGGCGGAGTGTACTAACTCCTAACTAGGACGACGTAAATAATCAGCTTGCCTAGATAGATTAGTGTTGTCTACCAATTATGGCTATAACGTCGGCTTACTGCAGCCTTTTGGAAGATCGTAATTCTTTTGCTGTAAGTTGTGAGTCTTGAAAAGGCGTCTTATTTGAGGCGTATGAAGTTAAAGACGCCATACATAACAGTTCTTCGCCTTTTCTAATTCCGTCTCTAGAAATGTTGTTCTGTTATAGATACTGAAATTGATGAAAGCATTCTGAGTATGAGACTTTTTAGGTTTTTTTTTTAGGATCGACGAATGGCTTTCCTTGGTTAAAACTGCAGTGATTGGCATCAACGGCAACGGTTTAGCTCAAAAATGAGCAAATTGTATTACTATGAATTTAAGCTTTACCAGCTAGTTACATTTTTATCATAATCGAAAATTGCGTTTTCGAGATATGAGCAGGTTTTTAAAGTGCTATTATTAGGGATTTGGACGGATGTCAAAGGACGCAGTCTTTTGAGTTCCCGCATATCATTGTAATATCAGAATTGATCAAAATCTGGAGTTCGAAATTTTGTACGAAAACAATATCTTTCTCTTACTACGTATACGAGAAAGTTAAAAAAGTAATCTAAAGGTGTGAGATCACGGGATCATGGAGGCCAGCTCACTCGCCAGCTCGAAACTATGCGCTCAGCAAATGTTTCCCGCAATAAATTGATGGTGTCGCGCGCCGTTTCACCGAACCCACGACGCGTATAATAGTCAAGCAGTCTCAACTCTTGCACAAGCTGGATCTTAGAAGCTTTTAAGCCAAGATCTTTTCGTAAAATCTTCCACAAAGTGAATGGGCATTGATCCAATTGCTGTGCACGGTGCCGAATCGACTCAATCGCGCTCCACTGCGGAAATTACTTCTTCTATTCGCACTGTTTGTAGTCTTTGAGGATACGTATTATTCACTAGGACCAAAGTGTACGTGGTGTCAAAACGATTCATAGTGTTCTGAATAACTTGGTCAGATGTACGATTATGACGACCGTAAAATGGACGTAGCGCACGATAAGTTTGGTGAACCAAACCATAGTTTTCGTCAATTGCCATGTCTTGTACTAGCGTTAACCTATTCATCGTAAAATGGCAAAATATACTAACCACAAATAAACTTTTGACTGTCAAATTGACAATCTGTAGAAACAGTTTTGCCAGTTTAAAAACCAAACCTCTAAAAAAAAACGTAGCACCCTATCATGTCTCTTCCTGGCTCCTATAGAGAAGGCAATCATTTGTAGGAAGAAAAGCAGATGCTCCTTTAATTCCGCATTTCCCAAATGTAGACATCGAAGGTAAACGTTTGAAGTGCCTATTGGTAGGCTTCTTTTGTAATAGTAACAAAAGTGTTATCTTGTGGCGTAAGTGTGATACTGTAATCCGAGTACAGGCTTAAGCAATATACAGGAATTTTCTTTGGCTGTTAAAAACTCGAAAACTACTTGACAGATTTCGATGCAACTTTTTTTAAAATGTTCCTTAAGACTGTGAGACTGCTATAGGCTATGTCCTATGTCGTTTATAAGCCAGTCCATGTAAAGTTGGGGTAGGTAGTTGTTTGGATTCCATAGGAAGATGGAAACAAAGGAAAGGAAAGGAAATGCAGTATTCTAAACAAGTAGCAAGATCAAGGAGAGAGAGGGCGATGCAGAAAGTGCACATTAAATCGATATCTATACTTCTAATAAAACTGAAGGAATTTTTTTTTAGTTTTAGTCTCATAAAAGCGCAAAAACAGATTTCAATTAAGCACTCAAAGTGTAATCTTAAATGGTCCGAATAAAGGCAAGCGCCTCAAGGCGAGCATGGATCAGCTAGTCGTTCTACAATCCTCTTGAAAATAACCAGAAGCATCAGATACACTGAACAAAATGGCAATATAGTTAAGATATGTCTTCCTTAGAAACAAAACACTATTAACTGAATTCTAAAAAAAATGTTCCCCATATGTAGGTGAACTGGCTCAGTGTAGTAGACTACAGTTCGATTACAAATTTGTTCCGAAAAATATTTTCGGCCTATGATGAACTGTTACTCTGTAACGAAACGTCCCCGTTCGTCACACTTTTATGGCCCCCACTGTTAGACACTTTGTATGGCCACTACTGTACACAGCCAACCGCAGACACACCACCCGCTGCGATTGCACAAAGTACCTAGACTGGCCAACCAAACAACATTCGTGACAAGCAATTTTCATTCATCGCTTATAAGTCATACTGTTCCATTGCCATTGAAATTGCCATTCGGGGAGACTTATCTATTGTTGCTAGTACCAATCTCGTGTACCAGATAAGGCTCCCACTATAGAGATTGATCTCGGTCAATACTCTGAACTTTTGGTGGCTGTTTCCTTTTGGGAGACTGGCCTTAAAACGGAACCACGCTTGTCGTTGGGCCGCTATAGAAATTGACTTCGGTCACCTTTCTAAATTTTTGGTGGTTGAGTTTTCTTTGGGAGACTCGCCTTAATTCGGAACCACGCTTGTCGCTGGGCCGCAACGGAGCCACGTTTATCGCTTGGCCGCAACGGAGCCACGCTTGTCGCTGGGCCGCATCTTGTAAACACGGAGCCACGCTCGTCGCTGGGCCGCACATTGTATTTGTATAGTGTATACTCAACCTAGGAAGTTAATCAATGTTAAGGTAATCATAAGATAGTAGTTTATACGTTGGTTAATAAAGTAAAGAATATCTCTTAACCAAAGTTTGGTGTTTCTTTGGGTAAATCCTGGATCCGGCGAGCAAAACCCCGGCCTCAGAAAAAGCACATCACAACTCCAATAATCCTCAAAATCCCTTTTGCATTTCGTTTTCACTCCTTAAAAAATGTATGTATAAGTATACTTAAATTACAACTATGGAAATATTGATTGTATCTCAAAGTGTGTGTGGATGAAAATTGTGCATTTCAAAGTGAACAGTTGAAATCTATTTCAAAACGCATAATAAAAAATGTTTAGTTTTATTTTGAAGCGATGATGCAGAAGATGGTTTAGTCAGAAATAAGTAATTAAGCTAAGAAACTTTATACCAGCTGAGATGCCTTCCACACTTACCCGTTTCGACTCATTCTTAAAATAAGTCCAAGCATGTCATTCTGAAACCTTGCAACTTACCAAATCCAATTAAAATCACAATAACCACATTTATGCAGCTTTTCACACACAACTTCTAATCGCACAATTTGTGATTACATTCAACTTGTAGTCACTTTTGCACTCATATACTTATCACATACTGCACTAATTGCATCGCTCATTTACTACTCTTGGTATCTTCACACTACCAGAGTACTTCCTGCTGCTAAACACTTGGAGCAGCATGACGTCCATAATTTGCACGTAGGTGGGTATGGGTACCTCTACAAGTCAAGCAGTTTTGCAGTAAATATAGGGCATAATTATTCACTCACCTGCAAAGAAAAAAGAAACAGAAAATTAGAACAAGTCATTGGATACTCTGGTTTAAAATTTTTTATTTATATAGCATCATGCAACAACTTCAACATAAGTAGTCTACATAAATGGACGCATTATTGCACATGAAAATTGGTCACTTTTACATTTCTAAATTGCTATTTTTAACATAAGCTATATATACACGGCTTTAAATGCTTCACAACTTGACAAAGGTGTTCATAATTTATGGCCACCCAAAAGGGTATCCTTTTGGAGCATAAATCACATTCGTCTTTAATAAGCCGGAGAATACATAAATCAACACTCACCAAAGACGATACCGAATGTCCACACGAGGGCTTTATATATCAGACACGCAATGTTTTCGTTTCCATACCCACAGAAGGTTTCTTAAAATGGCCAGCTTAATAGTTCAAAATTCAATATAATGGACTTTCCGCATGCCATATGGTGCAATATTGACGGTAAAACCACTGCCGGTTAAGGAAACGACCACTTCAGGATACATTTTCACCAGATCCTTGCTAGATATGCAACCATGCAACCCGAAGTGCCCTCCTATACAGAACACATTGCCTTAGGCATGCAATGGATTTTTTCCCTCCGGTGCGATGAGCAAATAGCCGTATCCGGCTTTAACCCGAGGCAAAGTGAAAACAACACGCCCGAGGGTAGACTTTAATGGTTAAGTGCTGCACATTTGTGGCATAGTCGTGGCGATTACTCCGACAAGTGAGGATAGATTGTCGTTCGTGTTCAAAGATTAATTGGTTTCCATTGAAGCCTTAATTAAATTTGCATACATAACTGCATTTTTGGTATGACTTTATACGAGTATACAAATTAGACATGGATAAACAGTGGTAGACGAGCTCAAAGGTACTTGTATAGTAGATTTATAGAATTGGGGCATTAGTTGATGTTAAATCCATTTTTATCCTAAGTAGCCTTACTCTTACTTACTTACTATGAAGGGTCCACTTGAGCAACCTACACCCGCGACCCACTTAATGGACAAGCGGACCATTGAAAATGAATGAATGAAAATGTATAGCCTTACTCCAGGACAAGGCTATTAGCTATGCAATCACCAACAGTTGCATAGAAAAAAATTAAATATCCATCATAAATTCACTAAGTCAAAGCAAATGACATCCGTAAATATTTGACAGTTAATGATGAGTTTATGATGAGACTTTAGTAATTGGGTTACGTGAGGAAAATATTTTGTCCAGTCAATATATTTGCCTTCCTAGTCTTAACCGTTTTTAAAGGCTTTTACTTAACTTCGTGAAAAATTTGTTGTGTCATTCTGGTAGTAGTTGTAGTCACCCTTCGTACTTAATTGTGATTCAGTCACTACTAATGGTTTTGCAGGTTTAGCCTAAGTCAAACTTCCATAACTCGAACTTCTTTAAGTCGAATTTCTCTATTACTTGAAGTTTTATTGAGAACTCTGCGTTTTCAACTTTTCAGCTTTTGGCTCGACTTTTCGGCTCCATAACTCGAAGTTTCCATAGCTCGAATTTATTTTCTTTCATTTTGAGAGTTCGATTTATGGAAGTTCCACGTATTTCTATGGCCAGAGTTAAGAAATGTTAACTAAGTGCAACACCTAAAAATTTGTCTTTCATTCGAAATGACTTAAATTATACCTCATGCAAAGAAAACGTTGAATTTATTCTCATAAATTGTTTATAACAAATTTTTGGCGCTGCTGAAAAAGGTGACCTTCACTTATTCGTAAAAACGTTTAACATGTCTTGGAGGTTTCTTTGGTACTCAAGATGGTCGATAACAAAGGATTTTATAAAATTCATCCCAGATGGGGTGACAAAATGGGGTCCAAGACTTATTACTTTTCGTTTACTTCATTTAGCTTGCCAGTGTACATATTCTCAAATCGAAATCAATAGAAACAGGCTTGGTGTGTTTTTTGTGCGTTTTTTGGACTATTTTTCGGACATTTGTTAGATCTATTTTAAGGCAATTTTAGGTCGTGTTTTTGGGCATTTTCCTGAGAGTATTTTGTGGCTATCTGGAGCGTTTTGGAGTTTTATTGGAACAGTTTTTAACATTTGTTGGTCGTTTTTTAAAACGGTTCTTGGAGAATTTTCTGAACTTTTTTGGATGTATTCAAGAACCACTTTTTGGGTTTTTTCGGGCATTTTGGGGTTTTATTGGATCAGTTTTTGACATTTGTTGGTCGTTTTTTAAAACTATTCTTGGGGATTTTTCGAACCGTTTTTGGATGTATTTTGAAGCCACTTTTTTGCGATTTTTCGAGCGTTTTTCGCTTTTATTGGGACGATTTGTGTATAAAGCTCAATTTAATGAATTTTTTCATAAATTTTTAATCGAGTAGGTATGTAAGGTAATTTTATAGCGATTTCAAAGTGTATATTGGGTTAAATTTAGGGTGATTTTTTGATATTTCTTAGGAAGTTTCAGGCTTTTATTATAGTGCTTTTGGGTTATTTTTTGGCGCATTTCTTGCCTCGTTTTTGTGGTGCGTATTGGTTAGTTTTTACATATAAATTGTTGTTCTTTTCATGACTTTTTGATTTCAATTTAATGGGGTCAAACTGCAGAGATTGGTAAAGCCAATCAACGAAAATGTATTTGAGAAATTTAACTAAGATCCAGTAACTACGGGTGGTCCAAAATCGACCCGACCTAAAAACGAAGACATAAAAAAAATTGGGAAAAATATTTTTATTTCTCTACAAAGTATCCTTTAAGTTCGGTACAGTTTTCCCAACGATGTTCGAATAGCTTCGATACCCTGTGCGAATTGTCGAGCTCCTCAAATTAGCCATCAACCTCAGACTTCACCTCTTCATTGTTGGCAAATCGTTTACCACCGAGCCATTTTTTCAAATTTGGAAACAATCCAAATCCGACTGCTTAATCTGAAGTGGCTAAATCTGGCGAATAAGGTGCATGAGGAAGCAATTCGAATTTTAATTTATTGATTTTTGCCATCGCGATGACGGATGGAGATGTGTGAACTGGTGCATTGTCTTGATGAAACAACATTTTTTTGTTCGTTAACTTCGGCCGTTTTTTCTTGATTTTATCACTCAAACGCTACAATAAGTTAGCATAATACTCGCCGTTTTTTTCCTTTCTGAAGACAATCAATAAAAATTATCCCACGCACATAAATTGACGCCATGACTTTGCATGCAGATAGAATTGTCTTCGCCTTCTTAGGAGCCCATTCTCCTCTTTCAATTCATTGTTTTGATTGTTCCTTCGACTCGGATGTGAAGTAGTGGACTCATGTCTCATCCATGGTTATGAATCGACGCAAAAACTTGGCTTTATTCCTGTGAAACTTCGCTTAACACTCGATTGAAAGATCCTTACGACCTACGTTGTTTTTGTTTCATTGTGAGCAATCGCGCAAGATGGGTGCGCAAAGCTTTCTCATGTCCAAATTTTCAGTCAAAATGCGATGTATAGCACTTTTTTGAAATGCATACGATGTCTGATAGCTCGGGCACTTTCAGTCCAAAACCATTTTGTGGATTTTTTTAACATTTCTGACATAGTCACCTCATTTGATCGTCTATGGCGAGGTTCGTCTTGGTGCTTTAAACGTCCTCGTTTAAACTCTGCTACCCAAAATGTAACTCTTGTAAACGAAGGAGCAGACTCTCTTAGTTTAGAATCTGGCTCCACTTTGATATTGGTTTAGACTAAGGCCTTTCAAATAAAAGTATTGTATTACATAACGATGACCAAATATTTTCCATAATAAAAAATTCGCTGAGAACGATTACTATTAATGGCTGCCGAACACATACGAAACAGCTTAACTTGATCAAACTTCAAAATTTATCTTTATAAGGTTGGTAATTCCTACTATATTTATTGTTTTCAAACAAAGGCCGCCATCTATCCATCAGGTCGGGTACTTTTCTGACCACCTATGTATTTCTATTGGTTAGGTAAAAGGTATAAGGTATGTGTATGATTATTCTTTTTTGTTTAAGTAAAAGCATCGTACCACAACTTCTTATAAATAAGGCTTGAGGTCAATCAATGAACACGACGTGGATGACCTTGAGGTTGACTGTTACTTTTATGTCCTTTTATGGTTAGTTGCTACTAAAGGAAGAAACATCTAAGACCAATCAGTCTAATATTTTTATGTTTTAAGCTCAGGAGAATTATAAATAGCTTCTCACTAATAAAGAAATCCCCTTAAAAAAGCGCTGGCTATTTAAAATTGGATCGGAAAAGAGAAAAGTTTGGCATCTTATAGAGCTTAGAGCTGAACAAAATGCATTGGCTTTACACTGCGACAGTTAGAACGTTCCTATTATAAAGAATAATAGTTTGGGTGACCACAACGGAAGAGATTGCTAACGTAAGACGAATAAGAAAGCTCAACGAGCACAGAAGCCGCTAACTCGTTGGCGATAAATAGTATATGTATAGGGTATTGCAGAAAGATATTGTTATCGACGATAGTTCAGCGTCAGTCTAAGATGGGTTCCTATATTAAATACATCGGGTATAAAGAATAAACGTACACAATGCACTTTGTCTACCTAGGCTCCTCTATGAACTAAGACAATGACACCAGCGTTGAGATTAAGCGAAGAATAACTCTTGCCAATCGCTTTTTCTTTGGGCTAAGAATGCAATTGAGTAGCAAAACCCTCTCTCGAACAACTAAAGTGACCCTTTATAAGACCTTAATCATCCCAGTCCTGCTTTATGGTGCAGAGGCATGGACTCTATCAAAAGCGGATGAGCTTACTCTTGGTTGCTTCGAGCGGAAAATTCTTCGAGTAATTTTCGGTCCCGTCTGCATAGACGGTGAATGGAGGAGGAGATACAACGACGAACTGTATGGGCTGTACAGCGACATCGACCTGGCCAGAAGAGTGAAGGTCCAACGACTGCGGTGGCTGGGTCATGTAGAGCGAATGGACGTGAATGTTCCGGCCCGGAAGATCGTGTTAGCTGGAGACGCTTCTTGGTTGAGGCCCATGTCCACCCCGGACTGTAGCGTTACATTAAGTAAGTAAGTGCAGGGGCGTAGCGAGGGGGGGGTGTGGGGGGTGCGACACCCCCCCACCGTTTTTAAGAGTCGGCAAATCAAGGAAGTAACATTTTAACTTGAGCAGCTAAAAAAAAAATTATAAAAATTCGAAAAAAAATTAAAACTATTTTAAAATTTGACTCGGAACAAAATGTTAAAAAATAAGAACTGAGTTTGGATTTTCATTAGGTATATGTTTTCAAACTCGTAAATGTATACAAGACGGCATTTTCAAAGGTTCCACCTTTCGGAAATGCGAATTTATATTTTTTTGACTGTATGTACCTTTTCCGAGTTTCGATTTTAAAAATGACGGTCAGCATCGGTGAATTTGCCGACTGAACACATTAAAATTTATCGATTTTCGATTCGGTTTTAAAAAAGATTGTCGGCATTGCTGAACTTGCCGACTGCACACATTAAAATTTAGCGAGTTTCGATTCGATTTTAAAAAAGATTGTCGGCATAGCTGAATTTTCCGACTGAAATCCTTAAAATTTAGCGAGTTTCTATTCGATTTTAAAAAAGATTGTCGGCATCGCTGAATTTGCCGACCGGATACTTCCTTCTGCTGGTTTGTTCGTAATTGCTACGCGAAGGTTTAGGAAAAAAAAGTCGGAAAATTCTCAACAGGTGGCGCTGTAGCCCCACATTAGATATCTCGAAGACCACCAAATCGATTGAGCTCCAATTTACAGGTAGTATTAGGTATTGGCCCAAGTGTATTCGTGTTAAGATTGATCAAAATTGGACAAAGGAGCGTGGCGCCTCCCATACAAAAAAAAACATTCAAAATCCTATATCTCGAAAACCACTGAACTGATTGGTCTCAAATTTTGAGGCAATTTTAGGTATTGGCCAGGGATTGTTCCTGTGAAAATTGGTCAAAATTGGACAAAGGTGCGTGGCGGGTTGGGGTTGAAATACTGTATGGTCAAAATTCTGTTTTCAAAATACTGTATTTCAAAATACTGTATTTCAAAATTCTGTATGAACAAAATTCTGTATGAACAAAACTCTGTATTTCAAAATTCTGTATGAACAAAACTCTGTATTTCAAAATTCTGTATATCAAAATTTTGTATTTAAAAAAAATGGTTTTGATAATGTAAAAAAGTGCGTATTTAAAAAAAATGGTTTTGATAATGTGCGCACTTTTTTACATTATCAAAACCATTTTTTTTAAATACAGAATTCTAACATACCACTTCTTTTATTTTTATATTTTACTGTCTCCTTGCATATCTACATAGATTTATAAAACATAAACCGATGTTTTGGTCTGTTTTTGAAAGTTCAAAAACAAGAACAGAAGTGTTTCCGAGGACCCAAAACAGCGTTGAGGCATGGCATCGCCGATTAAAAGTCTTGGTTGGGAGGAAAAAGCCGGGCTTGTATAAACTTATCAGCGACCTGAAAAAGGAGCTAATTTTTACTAAAGCACAGGTGGAAAGGGTTAGGAATGGGGAGCACATTAAAAAAAAACAAAAAAACAATACTTAAAAACAAGAGAATTCGACGTATTTACGTTGCTTATTTAAGGCGAATAGCAAAAAGTTTGCTTTTGTTTTAAATAATTCTGTTATGCTAATTTGTTATTTTTATGTTTATTGTTTATTAAATTTCTTTGAAGTATTAAGTTTACTGTTATGTTTTTGTTAAATTATGTTCCTAAATGATTTCCAATTTTTGTTTTTTTTCCAATAAATTTAAAAAGTTATATTACAGCTTGCTTTTTCTTATGCAAACACTTTTTCAAAAAATAGAATTGGGTATAAGCAGCTATTCGGAAAACAGAATTTTGCACATACAGTATTTTTAATATACAGCATTTTGGATATACAGCATTTTGAAATACAGAATTCTGAAATACAGAATTTTGTTCATACAGTATTTTCAAAAAAAAAAATACAGAATTTTGTCGATACAGTATTTTGAAATCCAGAATTATGGCCCATTCCCGTGCGTGGCACCTCCCATACAAAAAACATCTTCTATGCGGTGAAACTCGATGACGTTATAACTCGAAAACCGCTGGCCCGATACAGACGGCAAGTTCCTGAAATAAGTCGGCATTTCAATGAAAGTCACCCCCCCACGGCTCGAACCCTCGCTACGCCCCTGAGTAAGTGCAAATGTCATTCTTAAAATACCTTACCCACAACAATGCACCTAGAAACACAAACATAGACAAAATAAACCGGATACTGTGCGATCGGTGGGCATGCTTCAAGGTTGGATATCCCCTGCAATAATTTTATTCGTTTTTTTTCGTCGATATGAAACCAACCACACATGTACGTAGTTAAACTATCTATCACTTTGGGACTTTACAGAGTTGTAAATAAAATGAAGAAGTCTATAAACCTTCAATTCCCATGACACTATCCTTTGCTTCCTTCATAAAGAACAGAAGAAAACGATTGCATTCAAAAATAAACAAAACACATCCACATATACATTCGAAACACTGCCATTCGAATCAAACCCAAAGAAAATGTATTGTGTGTAGTTATATTTAACCTTTATCTTTGCGAGAAATTCTCGACAGACATGCTGATGGTAAGTTTACTGAAGCAATTGTAAGAACCCTGAGAGAAAAAGTTGAAAATATACTTTGCAAACCAATCACGTAGGTGTGTTGTGTTTATTTTGCATGTATCTTATTTATTCCAGACTTAGCTTCCAGTATAATATATGGCAGATGTAAGTACTCGCGTAACCCTTTCCATCTTAAATGGAAAAGTCCTTGAAAGTTACTGTTTTTTTTATATGGATACTCTTTCGGAATGTTGAATGCATGATAAAATCAACCAATGTGTCTTTAACAGACCTGTGTTAGTTATACACGTGACAGTGTTCTTTAAAATGTGCCAGTGAATTTTGTATAGAATTCGGATTAAAATGTTACGTATACGCCCTAGTGTCTAATTGGGATGCACTTTTTATTTCATAATACTTCACACTCTACGGTGTGTTGGGTTAGCTGCCCATTGGATACGATTTCGTACGAATTTCATGCACGAACAATCCCGACCTTCAAAGTACTATGGAAGCGCGCACACTAGGTGCGAGTTAGTCGTACGTATAATTACGTGTAGTTCCGACGTCCGAATACAATCCCGTTCGTGCGTTGATACATTAAAGGTAGATGTAGAAAAATGTATTTACTTGGTTTATGGACACAAAAGGGAGTATGGCCAGGCAATGGGACACTGTTTATTTAACAGAGAAAATCGTATTCAGTGTGCGCACTCAATTCGTACGACTTTGCATACGTTAACGTACAATGCAAATTCGTATCCAATGTGTGGCTGGCTAGCCACTTTGTTCTGGCGGATCGTACATACTCCCGAAAGTGATAATAATATATAATTTCGAGTTATAGTTGTGCTGGTGATACAAGTTTCAAACCTCTTAACCGCCTCCAGTCAAAATAAGAACCCCACTGTTCGAAAAAGATCAGACCTCTTTATTGGAACGATGCAAAAGTGCCTTGAGGTTTTTCCTAAACCATGGAAACTTCAACAAAAAATTACTGCGCGGTTGTGACGCTGGACGTTAAAAATGTCTTTAACTCGGCGAACTGGTCATGCATTAAGAGGTCGCTGGCCAGAATGAAAGCGCCGGTGTTCCTGTGGAACATACAATGGAGTAAAGTACTGTACAACGTTACCGCGGGAGTACCACAAGGCTCTGTTGTTGGACCTCTTCTTTGGAATATAATGTATGATGAAGTCCTGCGACTAACGCTGCCTCAAGAAGTTAAGGTGATCGATTTTGCTGACGATATCGCCGTGGCAACAGTGGCCAAACACATCGACGAGATAGAGTCCGCTATGGTTGAAGCAGTTACCAGAATCAAAAAATGGCTGGAGTCCGCCGGCTTAGAATTAGCTGACCACAAGACCGAAGCTGTCTTGATAACCAGCCGAAAGTCTGTGGAATTTGCGAATTTCCGAGTTGGGAATCAAACCATTAGGTCTAAGGAGTCTCTAATGTACCTAGGAGTAATGCTCAAAGGGCAGGCTAAACTTTAAAACGCACATCCAGTACGCCGCCGGCAGGAAGGTCTCATCACAGATGCAAGAAGTTCTTTCCCGAATACTGCCAAACATTGGTGGACCTGGATATACCAGGAGGATTCTACTATCCAGAGTGATCAGCTCATTACTTTTATACGCTGCACCGATCTGGGAGGGAACGAAACAAGAAGAAAGTTCTCGTCAGCAAACATGCTCTGCGCAATATGAACAATAAGGGGATTTCGAACCATCTCGGATGAAGCAGCCTGTGTTGTCGGGAACGATCCCCATTAACATTCTTTCTAGCTTCGATGCAAATGATCTACCTAAAGCAAACAGCCAACCGGCAAGAGGTCCCTAATAGAAGGGTCAAAGTAGAAGAGAGGTAAACATCGATGTCACTATGGCAATCCAGGTGGGATAACACGACAAAAGGCAAATAGACCCCATAAACTGATCCTCACCATCGAGGTCTAGGCAAAAAGAACAAACGGTTACTGCAACTACCACGCAGTTCTTATCGGGGCACGGCGGCTACCGGAAATACCTTCACAGATTTGGTAACAATAGCTCGCCTTTCTATCCCGAATGCCCAGACGAAGAAGAAGATACGGAGCACGCAATGTTCCATTGTAGGTGCTTTGCATGGGAAAGAGCGAACTTACCAAACCCCCAAAGTCTAATAAGCCATATGTTAAGGACGGAAGATGACTGGCTGGAGGTATGCTCCTTTATAACGAGTGTACACGAAGAATTTAGGAGACTTGAAAGAATTAAGGAGAAAGAAGAGGAGGATTACCACATCCATTGGCGCAAAAAAAAACCTTATGCTCAGTGGCATCTAATTTGACTTTGATATGCAGGCATACTCTCAGATAAAAAGGACAGGAAAAGTTGGCATCCGCCGTACTTAATCAACATACATCAACTGATGTATCGTGATGCCCTAGGAGCTGCCGTATAGGATAAGCTATATAAAAGCCCATAAATTTGTAAGTAGTCCCATGGCGGTAATGAACTTATGTAAGCCCTACATATACTAGAAGAAGTGTAAATGATTTCTTTCCTAGTAGATGTGCCAGAATGTTGGACAGTGACAGAGAACATGCTTGAGCCATTAGTAATATATATTTTTGTTCAAATTATCCATTCTTCAATTGAATTTTATTTCAAAACTTGATTTCTACTCTGTAAACGATTGCCATACAAAAACTGCATTAAATATTTTCATTTGGAACTAAGGCTTTCATTAACCGAAATTCTCGCATCACTTATCGTCTGCAATCCCGTCTTTTAAACAAAAGGAACAAAAAATTAATCCCAAGGGATATTGAAAGAAAGTACATCCACATCCACCACGCTTTAAAACAAGAATAATAAATTTTATATAGACATGGACTCGCTTTGCTGTCACTTAATGGTGATTTATAACCATTCCTCTCTAAAATAGGGATAAACCTTTATTTCGAAGAAAAATTACCCCAAACCAAAGACAACGACAACATTACAATACAAAATGTAAAAGTTGTTTGCCCAGCTCGACGCGAAACGACTTGCGAAGAGAAAAATTTCCTGATAAATCCTTCGAATAGCGATGTGGTTCATTGGTCGCTATTCGGGCGTTTAATGTTGAGCATTAAGAAGGATGAAAGACACCGATTTAGGACATAAATTTGTTGAAAATATTTGTTTTGGTTTTGGGGAAAACAAAGCCATCTAAGCCTTCATGCAGGAAATAAACTTTTCTTGATAATATTTTTTATATCTTCCTGTATTAATAAAGTTTTGTCAAGAATAATAATAATCTTATAAATTTTGACAGCATTTTGAGTAGAATCATTAATCAAATAAAATCAGAATGAAAAATGAACGGCTAAAAAATAAAAAACGATTTTACCAGATGGCAATTATTTCCGCGGCGCCAATGAAAAGCATTAATAATAATCAGCACTTAACAGAAGTTGAAGAGGGCTAAAGGATGTTGAGAATACATGTATGACAGAGAAAAGAGAAAATCGCTCTAAAAAAGTGATATCGAAATATCGAATTATGCAGCGCATCGATAGGTAGGTACTTCGCGACGGCTCAACGCCTTAACCTTATCAACTCACCACTCATGATCCGAGCTCTCTCAGATTTTCTCTCAATACCATTGTGAGTTCGGGTTTCACTTCACACGATACAACCGTTCATTAAATTGTGTATAATTAGCCTCTGGGTCTAGCCAGACACACAATAAGGCCTAAAACACAGTGCGGTGCGGTGAAGAACTATGTTATGAGCTCCAATATTTATATAACGCATCCGTTAAACTTTTTTTAGATAAGTTAGTGCACTGATGTCAATAGCCAAATCCCAGTACGACTTAAAGTTAGGAAATAGAATAGAAGGGAAAACGAACGTGAAGCCATGATGTTTTCGAACACGGATGGAAATAATTATGGAGACCCATCATACGTGCTTCAATTGCTTCAGGAATCTTCTTTTCTCAAGAATTCTGCAGCTCATTTAATGACTTGTTTGGCAAATTAGAATGCAGTAGTAAATCTGACGGACGAGATTCTACTGCGGTGCCGTGAAACTACGCCCAGCGAAATAAGGCCCCATCCACGAGAAAGGAGATGCTTTGAACTGCGCCAACTACAGAGGAATAAGTCTACTAAATATCGAATATAAGATCTTGTGGGCTTGTCGGTATTGTGTAGACGTCTAAAACCTTTCGCCAACAACCTGATCGGCCCATATTAGGCGGTTTTAGGCCGGGAAAGTCTACCATCGACCAAATTTTCACACCCTGACAGATCTTAAAATAAATCCAGAAATTTCAGATAGATACACACCATCTTTTTAGCGACTTTAAAGTCGCCTATGATAGCGTATAAAGGGACGAGCTATATACAAAGCCATGTCAGGTTTTGGCTTTCCTACCAAACCTGTTAGTCTGTGCAGGATGACGGTGGAGAAATCTCGCTGCTCCGTCAAAATCGGCAAAAATATCACCAAACCCTTTGATATCGAAAAAGGTTTGAGAGAATGCGATGCGCTATCGTGTTTAAGCATCATCCTTGAAGCAATTTTACAAAACTCACAAGCCAATATCAGAGGTAAAATTTTTCAGAAATCCGTTCAACTGCTTGCATATGCTGACGATATTTGACATTATTGGTAGATCGCAGCGAGTTGTCAGTGGCGCATTTGCAAGTATTGAAATGGAGGCGGCGAAGATGGGTCTGGCTGTAAATGAGGACAAAACGAACTATATCCTGTCAACGAGAAAAACGACGACTTGGACAAAACGTCACGATGGACAGATACAACTTCGAAGTAGTTAAAGACTTTGTCTACCAGGGCTCCACTATCACCTCGCAAAATGACATCAGCTGTTTCTTCGGGCTAAGAAGGCACCTAAGAAGTAAAGCCCATAGAACCAAGGAGATACAATATATAAGACCCTTATCATCCCGGTTATGCTGTATGGTGCAGAAGCATGGACTCTGTCAAAATCGGATCAATATACCTCGTGGGATGTTTTGAGAAAAAAATTCTTCGGACGATATTCGGTCCAGTTTGTATCGATGGAGTGTGGAGAAGAAGATTTAATGAGAAGCACGTGGCATGTGGAGCGTATGAACAGCAACGCACCAGCCCGACGATTCTTTTAGTCCACCCCTGAGGGACAACGTTGGAAGAGGAAGATCCAACCTTAGGTAGCGCACACATTTGGAGGGTGACCTCAACCACCTTGGTATGAGTAACTGGAGGTAGCTAGCTAAGGACTGAGCTATATGGCTGGAGTGGCTTGTTGGTTGAGGTCGTAGTCCAACTCGAACTGTAAGCGCCCCCAAAAGTAAGTAAGAGATAAGGCAGAATTTAACGACACTGCTACTGCTGCCGAGAGAGAAGGTAGCAACTTTAGTTGCCGAGTCATCTGCGACAGCAAGAGTTATCATATCATATCATACGACAAAAATGCCCAGCATATCACAACCACTCGATTTCTATCAGTTTTAATGGAAGGGACCTGTAAGTGTATGCTGAATGAAAAAATCTAGTCTTTGAATCTTCGTTAACGCTTTAAGGTAAGTGGCTTAATTGGTTGCCGGCCATCAGACGAGACTGCCATAGATCAGTATAGGTCTTACTATAGCCGTGTAAATCCAGCGCTTGATTTTGGGAGATGCTCCACCGAACCTACGCTCTGCTTGTGAACATCCGCATCATTGATTCCATGTGGTACTTTGAAGATATGCTGTAATCAAATCCAGCTTTTTAAACAAAAGGCAGCTTAATTTTCAGCAATTGCTTCTTCCATTTCGTTCACGTATAAAAACGATGTGATTGTAACTTTCTTTAAAAGATGAAGCTACCTTTAAATGGTTTAGTACCAATTCACATTATCGACCGAAAACGTGCCCTGCAGCTTAAAATTTATTACTAGGTCTGTGCTACTTTCCATAATGACAAATACCCGCAAATCGATTTTATGACACTACAGCATTTTTAATTCAGCAAGTCCTTTAACTTTTTTGTAGGGAGGTAATAGCAACGCTGCCAAGAATAATATTTTGTGGGTGGTAGGTGTAACCTAGGGCATTTTATGAACGGAAATGCAGGTCAAAGTGTGGGAGTATTTTTGTACTTGAAAGGCTATCAACACAAACCAGAAAAGTTTGATAAACGAAATTCTCTTGCCAGCAGAGATTTTGCACCTCATTACAACTTGTTGAGTGTTGAGAAGTTTTTATTCAATTTTCAAATAAATAAATTATTATTTAATGAAATGTTGCAAAGCATGCTAGGGATTGTTTTTAAGGAGCTTAGATTTTAGTGAGTTTGGTAAAAAATA
This sequence comes from Cheilosia soror, assembly GCA_949372485.1. Taxonomy (NCBI): domain Eukaryota; kingdom Metazoa; phylum Arthropoda; class Insecta; order Diptera; family Syrphidae; genus Cheilosia; species Cheilosia soror. Next base: position 40,283,804 of record OX443564.1, on the reverse strand, counting down.
TATAAACTTTATACGAGTTTAATAAGAAATGTAATCCATACGACATTTTTTTATTTATTGTAGCATATAAAACTTTTCTCCTCTATCGAAGAAAAGAAAAATATTTTATTTTAAAATTAAACCAACGAAATATGAAAAATCTTTTATTATCAAGCTATTCCATACAGCTCCTTGTACCCATAAAATGTGAAAAGGATATCGGTGATAAATTTTTAGATTGAATTCCAGATAAACCCCCAGGGATACCAATCGATGGACAGTTTGTTTGCAATAAAATGTTCGATTGTTAAATACTGATTTCAATTTAATTTCATACATTTTTGAAAAGAAAAATCATTTCCTCATATTTTAAAAGTATAATAATTTTCTGTAATCAAATTAAGTTGTTTATAAATTTAATTCTAATTTTCTATATACAGGGGTGAGTGCAGAAAGACCTTAACTTTCCCTTTTTCGTGGGTCCAAAATAGAAAATAGAAATAAAACAATAAACATAGGGAATGTTGTAAACGAATATGGCAACAAGATCTCCGATAAAACCGATTTTCAAACGACAATGACGGAGGAGGAAGAAGCGAGAGAACGGTTGACCTCAGCCTATAGAAGCTTTTTCTTGCGGATGATGACGATCTTGAAATTGGCAGCTCATCCAATTTCGATCAGGAAAATAGAAATCAACGATAAAAAAAATATAAACTCACACAAACCAATGTTTGTGAGAATCTAAGCCTAGGGTGCCTAAACGGACTTGTTGCGCCAGCTATATTTATTTATTTTTTATCTATAAAACAACTAGCTGAACCCCCGCCAGCTTCGCCAGGTCTTTTGTTGCTTTTTTAATTTTTAATTTTTTTGTATTGGAGGTGCCACGCCCCTTTCTCCAACTTTGATAAATCTTCACAGAAGCACTCTAGGGCCAATACCTAAGATTATCTGTAAGTTTGATCTCAATCGAATCGGTGGCTTTCGAAATATACGATTTTGAGTGTTTTTTATGAGCGATGCCACGCCCCTTTGTCCGATTTTGAATTTGTTTAGCCTATCACCCAATCACCGTAATAACCGATATTTAAAAAAAATATCAATAAAATCGATTGAAAATTACGGGCGACAGAGGGAAACAGTTTTTTCCACTTTGTTTTATATAGAGAAGAGAAAGAGATGAGAAGAGAAGGGAAGAGATAGAGCGTTCATTAGAGAAATAGGAAAAGATTAGATATGTGCCATTATCACGACAGTACAATAAATTCAACAGAATACAGACATCGTGATTCGTGATACCCTCTGAGTGTGAACTTCAATTCACTTTCACATTCTTGTACTCATAAGAAATAAGAAAGAATATTGTTCTCGTACAAAATTTCGAAATTAATTCAGACATACGAATTACACCTAGAGGAACTCAAAACAGTGAGTTCAGCAATTCTATCTTCTTGCTCCAAGCTTTGCGCTTTGTGGTTTCTCACTAGAGGGCGGTATTAAAATGTTCAAGTTATTCCGATATTTTGTCTTTAATGAAAAAATCGATTTTCTCATAAAGCGCTCTAACTATTTGGAAATAAAATACATATTATTTCAAATGTTGATTCAATAAAATTTGGATATTCTCTGGACATCCACTATTAGCCGGACACCAAAACCACATGAAATATCCCATAGAAAGCCGTCCTTCAAACGGATGAATCGAATGTGATTTTGTAATCTCTTATTTTATAAACTAGCTGACCCGTGCTCGCCTTGCGTCGGTCGCTCGCCTTTAGCAAACAAACAAACTTAAATTCTTTGTTTTTGCTCTGGAAATACAAATTTAAGCAACAAAAAGAACCAAATACTTGGCTAAAATGTTTTTTTATTTATTGCTTTCATTTATCAATACTTTAATGCAAACAAATACCGCAAATTCCTGTCGGAGCATATCGGAAGAAATTTCGTATGAAACTGTCAAAAATACAAGTAAAAACTCACATGTCGGCGTGCATTACATATTTGTTGGAACGAAATTCTGAAAATCTGTCCATATGAGAATTTTCCGATCCGACGGCGACGGATACCTCTAGGGCAGATTGCAGACTGTCAGAATTCAAAAAACTATTCAAACAATCGCTTAAAGGAGTCTGATGATGAATTAGAGGTATAGTTCGAAATAGCTATCATTCCTACCAAAGTAACTGTGTCTACGAGTTGTTGTTAATGTAATTCTCTCAAACAATAATTCAGAGACTGAAATTCGACATAATTTCCCAACAGAAATAGTCAGGGTCTATCCCAAACAAGCGAGAATCGTTGTTACTCCTCGCTTCCCCACTCTCTCATTCTTACTAGCAACCAAGCGCTATGCACCCTACGGCCTACTCGCACATAGGCCACATAACACAATGACCACGATTTACGCCCACCTACCACCCCAAAGCAGAACAACGACATAAAATTATTGGTTTCTCTGCTTTGGAGTGGTGGGCGTTAGCATTGATTTTCCGTTATTTTTCTTATATCTCATGAATGAGTAATCCGATAATAGCCACCTATATGGTGGCTATTGTTAAGGCCTACCGTTTCCAAAAAGATCCATACCAATCGGGTTAGTAGTTCTTACGTGATAGTGGAACAAATACAAAATCTACAATTTTATTATATGTAGAGAGTAGAAATTATAGGCCTGTTTTAATGAACGCATTTTCCTCAGTAAGGCAAAATAAAAATCTTCAAGACGCACACCCTATTTTAAGGGTAGGTACCTACAGCGTTACCAGATTTAGCAGTTTCCTGCGATTTTAGCAGGATTTGATCGTAAATTTCACATGCAGCCTAATTTTTAGCATTTTTGTAAATATCAGCCGTTTTTTAAAAATGTTCATAAAACATTTTGTAAAAAAATACACTTTTAGTCGACATTAGTCAACATCGTAAACAAATTCCGCAAACAATTTCTTTCTGTAGGAGCATATCGGAATAAATTCGATTGAAGCTGTCAAAAATATCAGTCAAAAACGCACCTGATCGCACTGCACTGCAACGCAAAACCCTGGTATGCCTTACGTAATAATGTCGAAACAAAGTTACGAAGAGCTTTTCGAATTTCGGAAAAATGTATGATCTTGGAAAATATGTTAATTTTACCAACATTAGTACGGCTTTTAACAGGTAAATTTGCTAAAAACTAAAAACCGTAATCACAATCACATTCAGACAAATGTTAAAAAAGTTAGAAAAGTGAAAAAAATTAAAAAACACACGCATATTTATGCGACATCTATCGCAAAGAGTTTTCCCTAAAAGCTCTTTCTTGGCACTTAAAAGATGTCAAGAAATATGGCAGGCTTCATTTTTTTGTAGATACTTGTCATAAGTGTCAAATGTTGGTCAAAAATGGAAAAAGACACTGAATGACCCTATCACCGAGTTGGAGGACGCAACTTCTGGAGCAACTCAATTGGGTGACGGTACAACCAGCCAATTGATTTAGTTTCAAAGGCCAAGCAGTCACGCGGCGAAAAGAAGGCACGCAAAATCATGCTGAAATTGTATTTGAAGCAAATCCAAGGCGTCAACCGTGTTCTTCGCAAGTCGAAGAACATTTTGTTCATCATAAACAACCCCGATGTGTACCTACAAGAATCCCCACAATGACACAAACATCATCTTTGATGAGGCCAAGATCGAGGGTCTTTTACAACAAACTCAAGTGGTCACCGCTGAGAAGTTCAAGGCTCCAGAATCGGCTACCGGTACACGTACACCGTTGATACCGTTGACACCGTTGGCATAACCACCTCAGTGGCACCAATCGCCGAGAAAGATGTAGATGAGACTGTAGTTGACGAAAAGGACATTGAGCTAGTAATTACGCAAGCGAACACAACAGCCAAGGCCAATTCACTTTGTTTCACTATAATTTGCATTTTACCCGCCTTTTGAGATCATTCGTATTTAATTCACAACCCAAGTCGAACAATAAAAAGAAAAACAAAAAGAAAAAAACAATTTTATTGAAATATGTACGTGCAAATTTGTTTTTTTGACGTTCGAAATAAAGCTTTTTGTAACAAAAAATGACAAAACATCAAAGGAAAGGTATGTTCCTCAAAATAGTTGACTTGCAGAGAGAGATTATGGAAACTATTTTTAGTGTGTGTTGGTTTTTGTAGATTTCAAAATGATAAAGCTCAGAGCGCCTTGAGCTTTAAAAAATTTTATTTTGACAAAAATGAAACGGAATTATAGAAAGTAGTTGATGTGATAAAGGGAGAAATAATATTATTTTGAAACTTTGTTTACTTTTTTTAATATTTTCCTGAATGTGATTGTGGCTTAATCATTTGGACCGGCTGCATAGCAGAGGTGAAGGTGTGATGGTGTGGGGGGCCGTTTCGTATTATTTCACCTGCAAATTACAATTTTTGGCAACCACAATGAATGCGTTGTCTTACAATGGTATATATGTACTGACAAAGTGATAAGGCTTTAACATATTTTCATAACCTTTTTGGACATCTGCCGTGGATCTAATAACATGATAAAGCGCCAATACATACAGCCCGGGTTGTTACGTATTTATGGAGACAAATTGTGGTGCTATTAAGCTGATTGGCCTACTCACTGGATTTGAGTATCATCGAAAATGTTTGGCAATGGTTGACACGTCAAATTTATGAATCGGAACAACAATATTCGATTGTATCTAAACTAGTCAAAGCTATCGAATTAGCTTGGAGCTTGATTTCGCTAAATTATTTGGCCAATTTGTAGGTATATGCATCCCTTCCAAACCGGATGTGTGCATTTTGGAGCATAAAAGTGGCTCAAAAAACAATTAAATAATTTTTTTAAATCTAAAATACTCCAATTACCTTAAATTTAAGTAATGTTTGTGTTAAAAAGAAGAAGAATTCTCTAAACTGTTTTTTCGTTAAAGTGTTCTATTCAAGTGGCGCAAAATCAAGACCCCATATTTTGCCGGTTTTTAGTTCATATTTTTTTTTGTTAATACTTAAAGCTTTAGTCTTAAATCTTCCTTCCGGTAAAAATTGAGTCACTAGCATGCTTGGTTTTGGTTTGGGACCAGTTCACTAGAAATTCACTAGAATTTCATTAAAAAGTAAAAAAATTCAATTATTTTTCGTGGAGAAATCGATCGTAGTTTCTTATCATTTTTTTACGGGTACCTAGTAATTCGTAGATCTATGTTAAAAGTACGGACATAGCTGGCCCACCAAGTTTACAAAAAGTCGCCGGAAAGTTCTGGTCATCCCTGTTCTACTTGATACTTCTGAAACACTAGATATTTTTCCCGAGTGTGTGAGTGACTTGGGAGCACCTTGATTTTGACAGCTTTCTCTTAGAATTGTATTCCCTTTTTGTAGTTCGCAAACTTAGTTTTTATTCCTTTAATTCAATCTACTGAACCAAAATCGATAAGACAAATAGCGGAAAAATTCCAAGTAAAGCAAAAAAGTCGGTGAAATGCAGCCAAAGGAACTCAAAACTTTGACTGTAATATAATAAGTGTCGCAAAAAAAATAATCAATGTGATGTGCCACATCTATTCGCATAGTCGCATGAACTATGAAGATTTTCGCAGTACAGATAAAAAATAAGAGAAGAGTACTCGCAGGGATTTTTATTTACAAAAGTGAGATGACACACAATCAAGGATGGCCATCATGGTCTGACTTCAAATTCTCTGTCTATCAGAGTATACAAAAAAAAATACATAATTCTCAAGGACCTATCAAACTGTAATCAATCTCTCATGTCTGAGTACTAGCAACAAGTTTGTAATACAAAACAATCTTCCAAAAAGTTTGTTTAAAAGTCAAGGTCTTTGTTTTCCAGAATTTTAAGTACAACCACGTTTTCTGTAATTTTATTAATTCATTCGCATTTGCATCTCAAAATCATTTCTATATTGATTTAGCATAGTGTTAAGGTAAGTACTGAAACGATTTTCAATCGCATTTAAATTTATTTACAGATTTACAAAAAAAATTTAAAACCTGAGTGGCTGTGATTATACCATTTCATGGATTCAATTATGGCCGCCATATAGTACGTAAATTCTCTTCTGTTCATTGGTAATGTGTTGTCAAGTTCTCCGCAAATCCCCTTGACTTACAAACCTAAATATTCCTCAAGAAAAAAAATAATGTCTCTTGATCTACTTCAAGGATGTTGGAAGAGGCCCAAAACTGAAACAATTGCTGATGTTTGCTGCTGTCCTTTGTTGTCGCTGGTTGTTCCCTCGCCCGAAACGTTAACTACGAAGCAGAACTCATTTGTCTCTTATTATGACGGCTAAAATACCCCCAGGATATGGACGCACAGTTTACAGAAAAGGAAGAAATGTTGTATCCTTTCGTAGTGGGATCTGCTTAAATAAAAATAATTACATTTTCTCGTTGGCATTTTTACTGCGGGAAAACAAATCATAAACAAATATGTATGCCGCCCTTTGGAAATTTGAAATAATTAAATTTTTTCTTAAAATCTACTTTTACCGTTCATCCAAACGCATGCTACTGCGACTGATGTCACTCCATGCGGACATAGACCGCGGCCGTTGAAAGAATCTCGATCCTCGTCTCGATGATGTGGTGGTGGGATATTCCGGCTGAAAATTCACATTTCGGCCCGCCCGACTAGAGGACGGTGCCGTAGATGATGTATCGTCAGACATACCAAGCGCACTGTAGCTGACTTGAAACTTGTTACTCATCGCGCAGACTTGTGTGCAGATACATTACCACGGATTGTTTTCGATAGCACTCTTCTGTCACCACGTCCCGGGTGACGTATTCTAAAAATTAAGTTACGACATTTTCTCTAACCGACCGATTTACGTCTACAACGATGATAATTTCAAAACCCGTCACATATATGATTTTATCACTCTTGACAACTTCATCTGGTTTGAGTATAGTTTATTATTTTAGATCCTTTGACAGGTGCTCCAGAAGTGCAGCGATTCGCATGACTGCCAGCAAAAGCAACGAACTATAAACCTAGATGCGTAGAAATAGAAAAATAAATATCAAATAGAATAATCAAATGTGGAAATTTGTGTCACAACACATGGCTGACAAGTTGATGAACACAAGCGCAGTATTTTCTTGAAGGAGTCTTTGAATTGTATTAGTTGTTGTTATTGAGATGTTTTCGTTTTCTCGATTATTGATAGCGAAACGTTTGACAAAGAATCAGTGGCGTAGATATAGTTTGTGGATATTAAAATGGAGATACAATTTTTTTTTTATCTGCAATATTATATAATTTACCATGTAGTGAGGATACATAAAGTATTTAAAGTTTATAATTAAAATAAAATACGAATATGACTTACCCAATTCATATAAACACATCACAGATATTAATTTTTCTATATGGACATTTTTTTAATTTGAAAAATGAAAGTAAAGGGTTTTCCAATATGAGGTGTTATTTTGGTATTTAAAGAAAAATGCCATTTTTTGAGATAAATGATCGGATGTTTATTTCATAATAAAGAGGAACGTATGCCGTTAACAATGAAGAACAACATCAGCCAAATGGCTACCACGAGCACGCTTACAGGATCATATCCTTTTCATGAAATTTTCCATAACCAAATCGCAAAGTGGCTGCCCTATGTAATCGATATCCTCACGAATTTTATCTTTGAGGTCTTGAATCGACGCTGGGCTGTTGGCGACGTTGTTGATGATCGGCCGGCTTGAGTTCTTGTGTTAACTGAACTTTATAAGCCTTAAACTGACGTTTGCGGGCGCAGTAGCGCAGTGGTTAGTGTGTTGGACCCAAATTACATCTTAAAGTTTTTTCTACTGCGCCGCCTCTCGCGAACGTCTGACAAACATCCGAGAGTATGCCTGTCATGAAAAAGCTTCTCAATTGAGCCGTTCGGACTCGGCATAAAATTGTAGGTCCCTTCCATTCGTCCCAAAAATAGAAACTCACACAAAACGAATGGTTGCGAGAAGCTAGGCCTTGGGTGTCACCCGCCTGTTGCGCCACCTATTTATTTTTTATTTATTAAACTGACGTTTGTGGAATGCCCAATTCCAAAGAACGACGAGGAATGGACAAACCTGGGTTTTCTTCAACACTTTGGGCTACAGCAGCAATATTCTCAGTTGTTCTTGAGCGACGTGCACGGGTTTTATTCTTCACATCACTAACTTGTCCCAACAGCTCGAATTTTTCCACCAATTTCTGTATTGCGGTCCGACAAGGTGCTTCACGACGACCAAAAAATGCTTTAGTTTTGCGAACTGTGACTGCAAGATTTTCACCATTTTTGTAGTGAATTTTAATAATTTCAATGCGTTGTTGAAGCGTGCATCGTTCCATTTTTAGTAATGGCGTTGTTTCTACTTGTCAAATGTCAAAGAATAAAAGCTTCAAAAGTGAAAGCTACCGATATAGCGGGCCATTCACAATAACACCTCTCATTGGTAACCCCTTTACAAGGTACGCCAACTGTCATCCGATGTTCTTTGGGTGACATTTTTTTTTCTGAATGGACAACTTTGGTTCTATTTTTTTTTTATTAGTTAGTTTATTTCATATCATACATTCTTTTATTAAGTGGAGGAAATGAAATGATATCGGTAAAGTGGCTGTCGCTGAAATTGATGACCATTCAGACCCGATTTATGACGTTTTCCATTACTCTTGCCAGAACTTCCGATAGGAAATAGGCACTCGAACTCTTGACGGATATTCTCTTTGAGGGGTTTAAGAGTCTGAAAGCTCGTGACTTCAAGAAACCCCACAAAAATAAGTTTCGAATGATAGAATCAGGCGATCTTGCCAGCAAGTGCCAATCGGAAAGACGAGAGATTAGGTGACGCTTAAATGCAGCCCTTAGAATTTCGGTTGTTTCTCAACAGCTGATGCACTGTCTGCACTTTGTAAGGAAACATCTTTCACCAAAACATCTTTCTATTAAAACCGACGATTGATACCGAAATGCATGGATCGTCATCTGGTCGATACTTCGGTTCGGTGTTCGATGTTTGGGGTCTTCTGCGACATCTTCAGCTACAGCTGTGATATTTTCAGCAGAACGGCTGCTCCGGGCTCGACTTGACAGCATCTTGTGTTGTCCCATACTCGTCTAGGCGAGCGGCTAAACTTCACAGTGTTTGCACAGTTGGTTTCGGACGACATGGACGTCTGCGCCGAAATTTATAATGCGAAAACATACTAAAGCCGCCATTTGCATAAAATATATCATCGTTCGATAGGGTCACGACTTTTTAATACTATGATTGACACTTTTAAAATAATTAATTAGAAAAAGCGTTTCTTATAAATCTGTACTTCAAAACAATTCAAAAACAGTGGGAGATTGCAAAAGCCACCTTTAGAAGAAGCCCTCCTTTGAGCACGTTTGCCTCTGTGGGAAACTTGTTTCTTAATCTTTACGATACGGGACAGGGAGGCAGGCACCTAGCCGTTCAGTAAGTCTGTTGGGGATTATTGTTATCTGAATGGGCGAGAAATAAAGAATGTTTCTACGAATTTTATCAATAATTTTTAGAAGCATCAGTTGCAGCAAGTTTGAGCAATATTACAATGCCCATGTAAACACAACTTACCAAGGAATTGTCTTGTCAGTCTGCTTTTTGTTCACAGTGTAGCTGCATATCAGCTGTCATGCGTGACACGATTGGCGCACCCGTATATTAAGACCAAATGTGAATGCATAGTCAATAATGTGGAGACTGAGTGACTATGTTTTTATTGTTCTTCTCTTGTTTTAGTTGTTAGTGCGAATGACCGCTTTTTAGATTTTCGTGTCACCATGTCACACGCTATGAGCATTACCAGTCATGGGCCGGTCTGATAATATCACTCAGGTCTGTTGCACCGTGACAAATCGAGCATGCCAATGAATTATGGATACAATGACATGCACATGACCGCTCAATTGACGCTGGTGTGACCGAGTTTCTATCGGCATTCATACCCTAATGAATGGCACGTACATGATGACCTGATGAGTAAATTTGTCGGTGCAGAAAAAGGTGTTGGACCTTTTTGCATAAGACTTTATTTCATGGCACTCATTTTAGGTTTGTTTGTAGGTTTGGTGGCATAACCGTAACTCAACGATTACAGTTGAAAATTGTCCTGAGCCAGAAGTTTATATTGAGTTAACTAATGCATTAATTTAATAGCTGTAATTGCGATCTTATAACAAAGTTATAATTAGCAAAACATCCTCCCACCCCCTTATACTTGAAAGCAATTTTGTAGAATTCAATGGATATCCTTTCTCTCTAAGGAGAGAGTAGGTATATGTAGTTAAAAAGCAATACAGTGTATTTAATGACTACATGACGTGTGATAAATTAAAATATTTTGCCCATCGAACCCACACCAAAATATAATTCTTATAACAATATCTCCCCATAATCGCAGCCAATGTCATTTACGTCAATTATCTCTACTCGCACTAAGAGAGTCCGCAACCCCCCTATTGATCCATAAGTGTACACAATGCACTTTAGAGCGCGGGGCGCGCATATACAACTGACCGTCTCTGGTATCCTCCTCGTGACCATCATGATATTTAACCTCAATAGAAAAGCAATGACCTTTTATGGACAAGATAATGAATTAGATTCTATTGATGTGCTTGCCCGATATCAGTTGGCAATAATGGGTGCATTTGCACCATACTCACACACACCATGTGATGTTTTGGGGCCGGGGGTAATTAAGCTTTTGTTCTTTAGTCAGACAGTATAGTTGTTGTCGAACTAAACTAAAAACAAAACAAAAATTTGCTTTCATTACGTTTTGACATACTTGTGGTATTGGGTGTCATAATTACTATTTAAAAGTTGTAAATGGAGTTTCTTTTGCTGTAATTTGACACTTGATTGTATGGTTGAATTATCACGAACTGTAATGATAGTTAGTGGTGGATGAATTTTAGAATTAAAAGCTACCAAATTGATATTAAATTACAGTGAGGGAAATGTATGCAGAAAGTTTGCAGTTTCCTTTATTGTTGTTGATTGTAGCCCCTGCTAGGAAATTCTACAAGTCGCCTGGATATATTTTCATTCGAATGCAAGTTTTTTGCAAATGGCTTTTATGAGGAACTGATTATTTTATAGGAGGAAGGATTAGACGATTATACCTACGATAGCGCCTTCATATCGAATTAATAACTCCTTGACTTTATGGGAGTAATACAGTGAGTGTCGCATTTGCTTTTATTTTACTAAATTCTTTCAGCGTGCAATAAAATTATATTTACCAAGGCTGAAGCCGCCATAAATATCAAGATGTAGAGTAATTTTAAGATTTCTTTGTTTAGCGCCATCTATCGAAAAACTTTATTGTGCAAGATTCAGCTCAATTGCGACCGTCTGCTTTTCGAAGATTGAAGAAAAACCATTTGCAATGGTCTTAGAACACCTAATATTGCCTGAAAATGTGAGCTCAATCCTTTCATAGGTTTCGGGATATACGATTTATAATTTTTTTTGTGACATTTGTCATGCACCTTTGTCCAGTTTTTACCAATCTTCGTCGAAACACTTCTGGGCCATTACCGGCCCACTTACCACATTAGCCAGTGGTTAACACTCAAAACCAGCTATGAATGGAGAAACAAGCGGAATTGTCTACTCCAGGAGGTACTGGCAATAGCCATAGTCCATCCGTAGTTTTCTCGATTACGGCCGGGGCACGGTTTATGGAGCCCCCAGCATTCATATCCGAACCCACAAGCGACTTTTGCGGTTCTAGTCGCAAAGAGACTAAGCCCCCCTCAAGTCTGTGAGTCCGTCCGCGCTCGGTCTCCAATTGAAGACGGTGCTACTACCAGCAATGGAAGTAGCACTGGCGGACGGAAACTGGACGTCGCGATCACACCCACAGGTGAGAGCCCAGAGGCTCTCCAATCGATGGAGCTGCCCGTGCAATGGTAAGAAAATATGATGCAAGTGCTGAAACCAACTCAGGTTGCAGTATCAGCGGACAGAATTTTGTTGTCGCTGAATATTTTCAAACAAACCCGCACTTTTAAAACTTGGCAGCACTCCGCAGTCAAGTAACATCGAACAAGAATTTAAAAAAAAACACCATTTAACAAGCAACGGAAATGTATGCGATTAGAATTCTGTAGACTCCATATGAGTTGGAAAAATGAATGGCGTCACGTGTTTTTTCGGATTAAAAGAAGTTTCATTTTTATGGCCATGATGGGTTCAATTGTTATCTCCACGATGAGAGTTAAGATGAAAGCTTTTTTAGCGCGGCATCATAGTCGAGATATATATAGGGACGAATTATACAAAGCCATGTCAAGTTTTGGCATCCCCACAAAGCTCGTCCGTTTGTGCAGGATGACGATGGAGAAATCTCGCTGCTCCGTCAAAGTCGGCAAGAACACCACCGATCCATTTGATGCCGAAAAAGGTTTGAGACAAGGCGACGAGCTATCATGTTCTCTCTTTAACATCGTTCTTGAAGCAATTGTACGAAACTCACAAGCCAACACCAGAGGTACAACTTTTCAAAAGTCCGTTCAAATACTTGCCTATGCTGATGATATTGACATTATTGGGAGAACGCGGCGTGCTGTCAGTGGCGCATTTGCAAGCATCGAAACAGAGGCGGCGAAGATGGGTCTGGCTGTTAATGAGGACAAAATCAAGTATATGCTGTCAACGAAAAGGGACTCTCAACATCGGCGACTCGGACAAAACGTCACGATGGACAGATACAACTTCGAAGCAGTTAAAGACTTTGTCTACCTGGGCTCCACTATCACTTCGCAAAATGACATCGGCGCACAGATCAAGCGAAGAATCACTCTTGCCAATCGCTGTTTCTTCGGACTAAGAAGGCATCTAAGAAGTAAAGCTCTCTCTCATAGAACTAAGGAGATATTATATAAGACCTTAATTATCCCGGTTCTGCTGTCAAAAGCGGATGAAAACCTTCTGGGATGCTTTGAGAGAAAGATTCTTCGAGTGATATTCGGTCCAGTTTGTGACGATGGAGTGTGGAGAAGAAGATTCAATGACGAATTATACGGGCTATACAGCGACGCTAGCCTGGTCAAAAAGCTAAAAATACAACGACTGCGATTGCTAGGACACGTGGAGCGTATGGACAACAACGCACCAGCCCGACGAGTCTTCGAATCCACCCCTGAGGGACAACGCAGCAGAGGAAGACCCCACCTTAGGTATCGCGCACAATTGGAGAACGACCTCAACCAACTTGGTGTGCGTAACTGGAGGCAGCTTGGCGAGGGACCGAGCTGGCTGGAGGGGCTTGTTGGTTGAGGCCGTGGTCCACCCCGGACTGGAAGCGCCACCAAAAGTAAAGTAAGTAATCATAGTCGAGAAGGTGGTGTTATGCTATAGGGAGCAGTTAGCAATTACGGCACTGTTGAGCTTGAGTTCTATTCTAAACCTCAAAAATGACTGCAGTATGTTATAAAGGAATCCTGAAAAGACATTTTCCTAAATTTTCTTACATTTTTGTAACCCAAAATTTGACTTTTCAGCAGGACAACGCCCCATCTAGATGGCGCGCATAGTCAAAAATTATATAGAGGAGCAAAATGTGGTATTGTTTCAATGGCCGCCATACTTTCCTGACCTGAAACTTATCGAAAATGTTTGGGGATGGTCAACACGAAAAGTTTATGAGTCTGGCCGTCAGTTTGAGGTCAGAGTATCCCATTAAATTAGCCAAGAGGGAAATATCGCTGGACTACTGAAGTCATAACTAATTTATGAAGTCATAAACCAATAAAGGCGGCACGGCAGTACCCACTACTAAAACTACCCAATAAAAAACAGTTTTAAGAAAAACATTTTTCATTTTATTCCATTAACTTTTAATTCCAATTACAATATTTGTGTCTATTCAGTTGACGCAAAAAAAAATCTCTGTTTTTTCATATGGAACGCTTTGCAAGAGAGCCAGAAAAAAATACCGCTACTTTTGGAATTATTTTTTCTGATTCCTTTTGTCAATATTATGGACAAACAGTGAACATCATCAAATGATACATTAACGCACAATGTTTGGGAAAATGGACAATGTACCTTAGAAAATGTGTGTGTTTATTCAGTTGAAGCGAAGTGTATGTCACTCAGAAACGAATTAGGTACACAAAACTAATTTTTTTTTATGTGTCATACTATGGCGGGAAATGGATGACTGATTGCCAGTGGATGTGCCAAGTGGAATGATGGAAGGATGCAGATCGTAGGTATACTTCATTAAGCTCTTCGTTGAGTGTATAATAAAGCTAGACGCGCATTGGATACGAATTTGCATCGTACATAAACGTATGAATATGGTCGTGCGAATTGAGTGCGCATACTGAATACGATTTTCTCTATTAAAGGCCAGTATCCCGTGTCCCATACCCCCTTTTGTGACCGTAAACCATAAGCTAATACATTATTCTACATTCATTTTTAATGTTTCAACGCACGAACGTGTTTAAAAATCCCAACAAGTTTGGATTGTATTCAGACGTCGGAACTACACGTACGTACGTATTCGTTTACTCGCACCCAGTGTGCACGCTCCCATTGTATCTATGTACTTTGAAGGTCGGCATAGTTCGCACGAGTGAAATTCGTAGAAAATCGTATCCAATGTGCGGCTAGCCTAGGTGCCCTTTCAGCAACAAACCACACGACATTTTACAAAGTAATCCACCTCGAAAATTCGTCCTTCTTTCTACTGAAACAACATACGTTTCAAAATAAAAATGGCGCAGAAGTTCACAAAAATCTACATCGAAAATGTATTCATAATATAATTATTATGTAGGTACAGTGTAATATTATAATGCAATTCCAGTGGTATTCGCATTTAAATAAAAGCGAAATTCTGAATCGACAACTGTCACATTCAGATATAATAACTCAAAAATGTAAATTCCCTTTTGACAACCCAATTACGCAAAAATGTACAACATCCGCCCACCCTTGAGACCTTTTCAACTTTAAACCCTAACCATGTTCCCACATCGTTTGATACCAATCCGCCAATAAATTGTTTTCCACTAAGCCACAGCTATACATGGAGAAATTAGAATACAAATAATCTACCAAAGACCTTAGCTCACACCATCGCAAATTTGTTATCGTGTGACACCGACACCACACAGGAAACTCCATCAGGAAGGAATAAAACAACAAAATTTGCAAAAGTTATTTAAGGCAGTCAAAACGCGTGAGCTCTTGAACAGCAGGGTTTACTCATTTACTCCCCGCCAGCAGAATATTTTGAAATACAAAATTCCCAACCTCAAACTGTATGGAGAATCATATACTAATAATGGTGGGAAACACTAGATATGTCCCTAGCCTCAAATAGCCAATTGTTTGAAATGAACATTTAAACATGCAAATTAAAGAATGGTGGAACAAAGTCGCTCTCAGAAAGAATGATAAGGGGTGGTTACTTTATCATGAGTCATGACACTTTCTAAACAGACGTCAAAGTCTGACAGTGACACCCAAAATTAACGCCTTCCGCGTTGTTTATCGTGTGAAAATACCATGAAAGTATACCAAGTCCTGTGCCAAGTCCTTGTCGTCGAAATTGAAAAGTTGAGTTCAGGTAGAGTGTTGTTTTTTGCCGTCTATTCAATTTCCTTTTTTGTTGGTTTTCCCACCCTATACCTTCGCGGTAAAGTTTTCGATTTAATCTGGCAAAAATTGTGTCATAATTTCTTGCGGTCGTTGCTGAAAGGAAAGAGATTCGTGTTGTTTGCATTGATGACGGAAGAGTTATTCAAACTCAAACATTTATTCAAACTTAAATTGATGGAAATTTACTGCCTAGCGGAAGGAGTGAGGAAGGTTTTTGAAAGTGGGTAAATTTAAAAACAGAACAAAAATCCTTAAAATTTCCAGATAAAAGTTTCCACGTGGCATTTGCAATTCAATGTGACTTCAAATCCCCCTTTAATCCACAGGACAGTAAATGGATAATTGTACCGTGCAGTAAACAGCACGAATTGCCACCACATTTCATCGGTTTGATGTGACACTTGCTCCAGTTGTTGCCACCACTACTACATTGTTATAGATAGATACCCAGAGGGTATAAAAAGATTTACCTTTGTTCAACTGCCATCAGATGATTAGTTTCGTGCTGTCATCCAATTTTCCTATAGGGGATTCAAAAGCCACCCCCCTTTGTACTACTTATTCTGTATGTCCTTTTGTGTGTGTGTGAATGCGTAATAGTAGACAGAAAAAGGTTATTTTTGTAATTTCAACACACATTCTGTTTCTGAAGGGCGTGGGGTTGGATTTGTCTTACTAGGATCCGATTAAACTATAAACAGACAAAGCACGTGCTTTGGTCGCCCGATGTTGTAGTTCTAGAACCGAATGTGGCTTTTTATTTAAGTTGTGAATTTGTTTAGTAAATTTGAGGGTGAGTCGGAGCCCCTGAATAGTTTCGCAAATAGGAATTCGGTTAACTCTACAATTTTGTGACGGCTGAACGTAGGTATTTCAAGGGTTGCTGCGGCCTTTATTGTACAATTAAGTGAACACATTTTTACACAGGACTCTCAATTTGAAATGTAAAGGTGCTGACTAAACATTTGCAAGGTTATTCAGAGGGTATAAACAAGAGCTTGTTAAAAACAGATTAATAATACAAGGAGCTGTACGATTACTTTATCTAACTACCTACTGGGATAAATTAGCCACCGCAAATAAATTTACAATTGGCCTTATTAATCATAAATATTTTCTAGAACGCAACGCAATAGATAATAATTTTAAATTCGTAAAATTTAACTCGCTAAAATGGCTATTAGTAGCGCGCAGTGAATGGAACACATATTTTAACTTGGCTGAGTCAACCACCCCTATCGCGAATAATATTTCCCCCGGAATGTTTCCCATTCAGCAATTTGATTTACATTGCTGACAAGGGAAAAAATTCCATCGGAATTTATTCGCGATACCCCTAAACAAGTTTAACCTTCAACAGCTCAAATATAGAACTTATTGGAAGGAACTGTATTCATAAAATTCATATTTTTACAAAAACCAATTTATTGGCAGATTCCGGAAGCATTTTAGAAAACCAAGAGTGAAAAATTACATCTGTCATGTGGAAAATGAGGTCCAGATGCAAAATACGCCTTACCGAACGATAATTGATGCCAATTTCACCAGTGTGCTGCTAAACAGATCGCTCTGGAATGCACTTGTCCAATACGTGCATTCGAACCGTTCGTAGAGCCCCTGAAGGTATTCTGATCGTCAAAATACCTCGTGTGCTCAGTGCTTCAACCCAACGAAGAATGGTATTTCATGCGGGGATAGCTAGCTTTCTGTGGCTGTTGAAGTGGCGACCAAATTCACACTGAACTGCCGTGATCGACTCTTTATAATCTACTATCTACCGTCTGTTCATCCATCCAAGGTTTTAGGTAGCTGGCGCAACAGGCGTGTAGACACCTTAGGCCTAGCTTCTCACGACCATTCGTTTGTGTGAGTTTTTTTTTTTTTTTTGACGAATGGAAGGGACCCACAATTTTATGCCAAGTCCGAACGGCTGATTTGAATAGCCTTTTCAGGGCAGTTATACTCTCGGATGTTTGTCAGACGTTCGCGAGAGGTGGCGAAGCGAAAAAGAAACCTTCAGATGTAATTTGTGTTTTTCCGGGGATCGAATCTGGGTCCCAGGTAGTCCGGCACACTAACCACTGAGCCACTACTCCCACACGATCCATGGTTTTAACTGTTAAAAATATGCTAACACCTCGCAAATGGTGCCTGTCGCACAGCTGTCGTTCCAATAGGACGAGTGTAGGTACTAGGCATTTCAAAATCGTCTGAACTTTCTGCCGGATCCTGTATGAGATCTTACTGCTTTGGGTTACTAGATTAGAATCAAAAACTTTGCGGGCAGAATAGCTGATGGCGATCTTTATATGCCCTAGCCACTCTAAACGTCCGAAGCGATAATAGTTCAAAGTCGCTAATTAGCTCCAAATAACTTTTGAAGCGACCAATTATATCTCTAGCCACTTACGAAAGAATCCATTCTTTAGTTTCAAATAGAGTAGAACTTGAATTATTAAGGTCCTATAGAGAGTTTTTCCGGCAAAGGACACTATTGGTTTCTCAGTCAAAAAATAACGATCAGTAAGCAATATTCTTCGTTTGATTTCTGATATGAAAGGTATGATATCAGAGGAAGGGTAGATGACGTTTTTGCTGTCAAAAAGCTATAGCTGTCTGTTTTCTCATTCCATCCGATTCGTTAATGTAAGCTTCCCGGTCTTGTTGGTTTTATTGCCCTGAAATATTTTTTCCGTCTTTTGGTAAGACATTACACTACTTCTTAAGTGGCATCTCGCATCCGTACTCTAATTTCCTTTCCTAACAAAAGGATCTGCGCACTGCGTGATCAAGCGCAATGGTTAATGCGCTGCTGGACTAGTGAGCGATGTATCTCAATGTGTAACTTAAGCTGTTTCCACTGCCCTATTTCTCACGAAGGTTGGTCAAACTGAGAATATCAAATCGCACGATATTGCCGCAGCCAAGTTGTCTAGTAAAAGCACTTACCCTTTTTACAGGAACAAACTCAGACGCCCTCCTACGCGTTTAAAGATTCGGCAAATCAAGGGAGCTACATTTATTAACTTAAAAATAATCGGAAAAAACGAGCAATTTTCAAAAATTAGCTCGGAACAAAATGTTAAAAAATAAGAAGTGAGTTTGGATTTTCATTGGGTATAGATTTTCAAGCTTGTAAATGTATACAAATCGGCATTTTTAAAGGTTCCAACCTTTATATTTGTTTATATTTATGTAAGTTCTCAGAGTTTCGATTTTAAAAAGGACGGTTGGCATCGGTAAATTTGCCGACTGAACTCCTTAAAATTAAGCGAGTTCCTGTTAAGATTGGTCAAAATGGACGTGGCACCTCCTACCCAAAAACATCTTCTATAGGCCATATGGGGTGAAATTCGGTGACGTTATAACTCGATAACCACTAGGACAATTTTAATGATTACCATCCAAGTTCCTAAAATAAGTCGCCATTTCAATTAAAGTCGCACTGCATTCAAATCTAATAAGAAACCGAAGAGGTATTTAGGGATGAAAATTCAAATATCTACCCTGGTAGATACTGTCCAAGTGAGGGTTAAACTAAGAACTTGGCGTACATTTAGATTTCTTACTTTTCGTGGCTGACTATAGTTTCACATTTTTTTTATATAACAGAACTTGACCGTTTTTTTACATTTATGTTTTTGGTGCAGGAGCGGATCCAGGGGTATGGTCATGGGGTCATGACCATACCCAAAACTCCAGAGAAAAAAATGAAAAAAAAAAAAAAAATAACTGCAAAAAAACTACAGCTATGAGTTAATAAAGTTTGCTAAAATGAGGTAAATTTCTTTCACTTTTGAGGTTGTGGCATCCCAACGCAGCGCTGACAGAAATTTATTTTCGTTTTCAGTAGTCACCACGAACTAAGCTCACAAAGTTACATCCTTGCTAAAATGACGTTGCTAGCTCTTATTCTATTATGTTTTTTTATGTTTTATATATTTACAAATCATTTAAAATATTCCCCGCACAGTAGTAGGAACAAATTATGCGGTAGAATCATTAAATACTTGAAACAAAACCAAACAACATTTCTTGGATTTCGGAGGCTGTTCGCGTTCAGATTTCAGAAAAAAATTTGAGATAGCTTGAGTTTCGTACGCTTCAAGCAAGCGAGTGCGAGTCTTCAAGAACCTCATAAACGGATCCAAAATGGTTTTAAATCTAAAATATTTTCCCTTATTTTCGATGAAATTACCGACATTTCCCATACCGAGGAGTTGAGGAGTCTCACTTTTCGATATTTTCATGAGGGAATAATCAGAGTGGATTTCTTAAAATTCTGCGACGAATATGAGAAGATTCAATGTGAATACATGATGAAAAAACGGTGTGTCGATTGACTCGTTTTGCATTATCACGGAAAGTAGAAGATCTTCGCTACGAGTTCGACATTGATTTAGCATAGTGCGTAGGGACTAGGGATTGGTACTGACAGCTGTTCTGTGATGGCTTCTGACGCAAAGGGTTCAGTCCATATGAGCTCTGCAAAAAAGCTACTCACGTTAAACGTTGTCCATGCAACAACCATGCTTTAAAGAACTCCTTGGTAAAGTCTTCAAAAGTGACGTTTTGTCGGAATGTATTGTCGACTATGAAAAAGTTATAGCTTTTGCCAATGCTTCAGCAAAAAAGACACAAAGGCTTCGAGGAAGAGTTGGGAGCAACACATGTACAAAGAATTTGTGAAACTCGATGGGATATGTTTTTTACCGATATTTTTTATTGAGACTTGTATTTTTAAAAATATTTTCTATTACTTGGCTGGCCTCGGCCAACGTGACTATACCCAAACAGAATTCCTGGATCCGCCCCTGATTTGGTGTGATAATATTGCCCTCAAAAAACTTCTGTCATTCGTCGCAGAAATAAAAAAAGTCACACAAAACGATTTGTTAAGAAACTTGGCCTAGGGTTATTAATGGACCTACAAGACCAGTATTCCCGACCGACAGCAATGGGAAGAGAATACGGTTATAGACAAAAATACGCTAGAAGTATACACAGATGGGTCGAAGACAGAGGACGGAGTAGGAGCCGGGATTTTCTCGGTTTCATTTTCCCTAAACCAGTCTTTCAGACTACCAAATAACTGTAGTGTCTTCCAAGCAGAAGTTATGGCTATTCGCGAAGCCGCTGAACTGCTGAAGGTGAGATCGATATCGAACTCGGATATCGTCATCTATACCGACAGTCAAGCAGCTATTAAAGCACTCGAATCACCAATATTAAGATCCAAATTGGTCAGGCACTGCACGTTAACGCTGTGCTGGGTCCCTGGCCATAGAGATATACCAGGTAACTGTAAAGCAGACGAACTAGCAAGGAACGGCACGAAAATGGAACTCTCTACTGGTAAAGGAGAACCCCATGTGCCAATTGAAACGGTAAGATACAACATCTCCACACTAGCACTGCAACAGGCTAGTGAGAGATGGCGGGAACTTGACACCTGCAACCATGCAAAACAGACCTGGCCACGAATAAATCGGCGCAGGACAAAGGTCCTGTTAAACGTCAGTAGAACACATATCGGAACTCTTGTCGGAGTACTAACAGGCCACTGTATACTAGGAAGACATGCCGCAAGGCTCGGAGTTATCGCTAATGACTTCTGTCGCAGTTGCATGGATGAGGAGGAGGAGGAAACTCCGTTCCACCTACTATGTGACTGCCCGGCGCTATCCTCGATTAGAAAGCAGACTCTAGGAGAGTACTTCTTCGGGGAGCTTGCTGATATTGCCGAAACGGATATCAACAAAATACGGAAATTTCTCCAAAATTCGAAATGGTTCCAAGAGTAACGGAAATAACTGACTCTGCATGTGGTATCACAATGGACCTTACTTGGTCTAAGTGAATTACTCCGTATTAACGGATAATTCCCACCTAACCTATTAATGGACCTGCCCAACAATTAATTTACTCCCGATCAGATCTACTTATCCGTCTCTTGATTTGACGCATTTACCAGTCAAAAGTGTTTGCCAAAACAAAGGGTTTCTTGACTTTCTTTCTTTCACTTTCAGCGAGTGATGAGAAATTTAGATTCTATAGAACCGGATTAGTACATTGGGTACAATAAGGCTGTTGGCTGCTCGGAAGCATTGAACATCCTTAAGGTATATAAAACTGCAAGCTATTATATTTCGCCATTAATTTTTCGCTTTCGTTTGAAAGAGAGAGATGCAAACAAACATGCGAAATATCATACCATGCATTTCTATATATCTTTGGCAAAACCACATGCTAACTATGATGACATGTAGGATTAGTTCACTACTATATTTCCTGCCATGTATGTAGACTGTACTTAAATTAGATTAGATGAGGAAGGCGGATGGAAGTCATCTTTACACTGCGCCCACAAATAGAGCTCGCTCATGATACCTGCATCAGGGAAGAATGACATTAATGACAAAATATATTCTGCTGATGATCATCCTCCTTGCAGAAATGCACAATCTGCAAGTGTTATCTTGGGTTCTTCCTATAGTCAAGAAGTGTTTTTTTTAAGTCTCCAGTAAGTCATCCTAAAGACAAACTGCTCAACCAAAGATGCCCTCATTTCCGATTTTGACATTGAAACGATTCAGTTTTAATTTTAATGTCATATGCGTGGTCGAGGAGTTCGTAGAAACTAGCTTTGGGAGAGTCTTTATTTTTCTCTCTATGGAATGAGGGCAGCTATGATTAATGTTGGCGAATTCAAATTTGATACGTGTTGTGAAAAGTTAATTTATACGTGAATCAGAGAATCCTTAAGTTTGCCGCTTGTGATATATCAACATTTAAATAATCGCATGTCCTGCCTGCCCTTTATAACAAAGCAATAGATGTCAAAGTTTATCATCCTTCACTGTCCGAACCACTTCTCTTTTAAATCTCTTGCCGTCGTAATTTTATTTCTTAATGAAATCCCTTCTCAAGACTAACATTTTTTTGCAAAGTTAATTCTTGCAAATCAAAAAGTCAGTAGATCAATCTGTCGTCAGAATAAACTTCCATCATCGTTTGTCTGTGATTATTATATGGATTCTAATATTTTCAATGCAAATAATAGCCATGTCCTCCATGACGCGTTTATTTGTTTGTGTGGAGCTGCTCACAATTGAACTTTCTTAGAGATGTTAATGCTCCTTTATAAATATGCCATTGATCAATATCAGTCTAAAGCAAAAAAAAACATAGATACCACCCGACTATGCCCCCATTAAAAATGTGATCCCAAGTGACTTGTATCATATTACGAATGGTACGAACTAGAAAAATTGGGTATACGCCCTCGCTCTTTCGAATGCCTATTAACTTTTTGTGAATGGCTACCGATGGTTGTCTTGTGGGCAGACAAAATAACAAAACAGAAAAACTTCGGTTGTTTGCTTTCTTTTGTAGCCCATATAAATTGATGGCCCATTTGCGAAATTCCAGTCACGGCCAGTAAACAGAGAAAAAGTATATAAAGCTGAGAAAAATAAACACGATAAGGTCAACATCCCAGGCTGGGTTGAGTAGAATCACTAATACGAACAGATACAAAAATCAGTGCATGGAAAAAAAAAAGATTAAAGCCCCCAAGGATGGGTAAGCAAAACAAAAATATTACATACGTAATAGACAATCAGACCTAATTTATTTCGTTGAAAGTTTTGGCTGAGTGCCCAAATCATTTGAGCGGGCTTGTCACTGAGATTATGAACTTTGGAAATTCGAACACGAGTTTTAATGCATCGAGCAATAAGTTGTAATAATCATAGGAAACTTGCTCTGACTTTACAATCTTTTCATTACATCCCTACCCACAGTAGGTGCCAAAGGAAATAAATATTTAACGACCAAATCCTATGGGATATGCACCCACATACGATGCAGCACATTTTAAAGGCATCACTGCATTTATAGTGCGATAGGATATCATGTTCTACATTAGAGTAGACAAATGAACTTCCATCAAAGGATTGCTTTTATAGACGTACAAAATGTCGCATAAAAAGTATCTCTGTTTCCTCCTATTCATGAAAGGGCTGCATTGTCGAAGCTGCTCATGGTAAAAACCATAGAACCGGTTTTATAGGTGTATAAACTTGTGATTATTAAGAGCCTCGGAAAGCTAAACCATACACAAGTCCCATTCCCATCGGTAGTCGGGAAAATATTAAAAAAGAAAATTCTCACAATGAAACCTTTTCACAACCTTCACAGTAATCATGATGGGTGTTGAAAGTGGTGGATATGTGTCATGGTAACACGAAACACGATGGCATGGCGGCGAAAAAGTTCAAAGCGCCTCTCGGGGCATAGTAGTCTATATAACGACGTAACCACGGTGTGGTTGCTCATTTAGTGATTTGCTTTTAATTCTCAAATTAGCAGATGTAATTCTTAACATTTCATAAGCTGAAAGTGTGCACAAATTTGGAAATAAAATTTAAAGCTTTAGGTATACATTCAAATGGAATTGTACGAATACAAATGTTTCTTGTAACAGCTTTGAAAGATATGCCATCCATATGCAGACGTTTTTTAAATGCCGAATGGTGGTCGCACTCCTAACGCTATGAAAAATTATCATCATGGAGATATTTTTAAATGGCTGCCATCGGCATCGTTGTTAGAATGTTCTTAATTATATATTTTTTTTTAAGATATTTAGGCGGCTTCGAGATTCCCTCATTTTTAGTTAATTTTTTAAGATTTGTTTTAAGATTTTAATTTTAAATTTTAAATTTAATTCCCTAAAACTATTTCGACATCAGAACTTTGACGAAAATGTTCATTCTTTATACTTTGAAAAACTTCTGTTAAAACGAAGTTTCTCTGGGTAGGTTCTCGTCTACGATGATCACCACATCAGCAAACGCAACGTTACTCATATTTTTAAACCACTTAGTTCTTCGGGTGAGCGTAGGTAGGTACTCTCGAATCCAACTCCTCCAAAACATGTCAGATAGTTGCTGGGTGATTCTCGACTTTTTGCGAAGAAGAAGGTCCTTGCTGTCGAACTTTCCTGGTGGTTTACTGCCACACGATGAGCCCATTATGAAGTGGTTGAGGGTTATTGCTTCTTCATCATCTGCCTCCACTCACCACTGATACTTGTGTTAGAAGGCGCAAATTTACGATCCCTTCGACCTCAATCAGAAAGGATAACAGCGATTCTTGCAATCGTTGGTTCCGGGTATTTTCTTTAAGAACATTTTTCACTGACCCGATTAGCCTCTCCCAGCAACCTCCCATATGTGGGGCAGCAGGCGGATTAAAATAACATTTTGTTTCAGCACTGGCGAATTTTCTTTGGATCACGTCTTTGTTCATATGATGATAAGCCTCCCTTAGTTCTTTTTCAGCGCCTTTAAGGTTGGTGCCATTGTCGGGGTAAATCTCCCTAAGGGTTCCCCGTCTCGACATGAAGTTGCAAATACACATAATACACGAGTCGAATGTAAGACTGTGCGCTACTTCTATATGTATTGCCCGTATTGTCAAGCACGTAAATATAACTCCCCAGCGCTTCTCCGTTTTCCTTCCAGATGATATTAGAATTGGACCAAAGTAGTCGACGCCGGTATACCTGAAGGGCTGCTACGATGGTAGAAACGAATGTGATAATCGTTTATTATTCAAAAACTTACGTGATGGTCTTTCGGCATGATGATCGGGCGCTTCGTGTCCACTTCGACGCACCAAGCGCTATCGATTCGTAACTTCAACCTCAAAATACCTTCGTCATCCAAATACGGCGAACATTGGAACAGTTGACTCGATTTTGAATATTCTCCAATCCT